>CM061350.1:60835000-63235000 GCA_030867105.1 Liasis olivaceus
GACGTTATGTGATAAATGAACAAATGATGCTTAAACAGGAGGACAGATAATTTGTACTTAATCTGCTGGGAGAACTTTAATCTTCTCACTGGCTGCATTTGACAATACCATTGTTTAAAGAACAATGCTGCAGAGAACTCATAAATTTTAAAACTTAACTCAGGGTGCAGCCTATTAAAGCAATACATTAATTCCTTTGTTAGGGAGTTTTTATCTTCATGTAGAACAAAGCCATTACTAAAAACACCCACTAAAACAACAGGTTCTTTAGGACTCACATTTTAATTATAGCATCCATTACCCAAAGTGCCAGGTTGTTTGGACTTGAATCACATATAAGTTTGACAGAAAGGCGTCATCCATTATTGGGGGGAATGCTGTTTCCAGTGTTTTCCAAGGGCAGCTGAGCATGACATTTCAGTCTCTCTAGGGCATGAAAGTTCCTACAACAAAGAGAAAAAACAAAGATACTTGGCAATATTTATTTAAGTTTTTGACATCTAGAGTGTGATACTGCAACTTCCCTGCCCTTCCTGACAGCAACCATAGTATTCAATTATAACAAATAAAAACCATCTTCCAAGCACAGTTATTTACTAATGCATATGCGCGCATTTGAGTGCTGTAATTAACATTTTAGCGGCTGTGTGGACCAAATGAGATACTTAACACATGTAATAGTTGAACAGATGCATAGAGTAATGGAATTCATAATCTACTGGGGAAGCCCTGTAATAAGAAATAATGTGTTAACACTGGAGGTTTGTGTTTAGAATTTATCTACAGTTAACATATGTTAAGCATTACATGGCAAAAACAGGAACATCCTTTTATAAATTAATGCAGATCATGAATTAGTATTTTGGATAGCCAGGTAATAGTATTTTCTTCTAATTATCCATATTTTGGAATGACTTCATAATATCAACTACTTCCATATATACATAAGAGGTAAGTGGAAATCTGGATAAGGCCTTGTTTATCATAGTACACCAATTGTAAAACTCTCTTGGATGAGGTCTGACTGGGCTGTTCTATTCTTCGTTTAATTTTAATTTTAATTTTCTTTCTCAAGGCTTCTGAGTGATTTTAAATGTCTTAGTCCTGCCCATTGTCATTAAATAGTTCTCTTTTTAATTTTGTTCAGTTTTCTAAAATTGTGCCCTAATTTTAAAGTTCTAAACTATTGAATAGTGTTCATTCTTGGCCAAAGGATAACTCAGAAATATTTCTATTTAAATAAATAAATGTTTATCCAAGAAAAATATGCTAGTATGCTTTGCTCCCCTGCAAGGGAGCACAGCTAAAAAAATCACAAAAGGTTCATTCATGATTTGTTTAGCATATTATCTAGATCACAGTGTCAGGTTTCTTCCTTTATGCTAAACCATAGTTTTGGTGAACTCTGACATGGCTTATGGTGCAAATACCATCAGTCCCTTTATCTGGCTCATCTTTCTTTAGCAATGAATAATGCTGCATGTGTTCCCATCTTCTTTATCATATTTCCTCCAGGGAGCTCAGAATGTGTAAGATGTTAGAAGAACATCTTCTGAGGAAGATTCAGTATCCCCTGAGACAAAGACTTGAAATTCCAGTCCCTTGGAAGACTCTTTGGTGATCACCATGATCCATAATTTCTCATTTCATGAGGTATCTATGGCCACATGAGGATGGATCTATCAATGTCAGCAGTAGGACCACATGAGGATCTATTTTGTCATTATTGCTTCAACTCTCAAACTTATTAAAACAAATTAAGAGAGGCATGTTGGGACTAAGAACTTTTGGCCCTTACCTAAAATGCAATTCTTCCATGTTGGTACACTGAAATGATAGGACTCATTAAAAATTAATCAATTAATTAATTAAAAATTTAAAATCTTTACAAGTATTTATTAAACATTCTTATACATACTGCGTTCTCCATATGGCACCTATAAATGTGATGTGCCTTCATATGAATTGGGTGAGTACTTATATTTCCACATATGGAATGATCAAAGGTAGTGTCCAGTGGGCTTTGCAAGGAACTTCAGTTTTCTTCATTTTCACTACAAATTATTGAGCCCATCTTCAGAGTTGGGAAGCTGTAGTCCTAATCAGATAAAAAGCTGACTCAATATTACCTTTTAAATTAGGCATAGCAAATTTCAGGCCTAATCTTAGGCTGCCAGCTTTCCTCATCAGGCCATAAAAATCTCAAGGAAACCTATAATATCCCTGAAATATTTCATCTTGTGGTAGAAGAAGGAATTCTCCACAAAAACTCCTTACCTTTCTGTTAGCATAGCAAGCAGGGATTTTGGAAAGTATCTACATTCCCTAGCCATTTTCAATTTGCCGTTCCATTCTATCTTACTTTCATCAGGTCCAAGTCCTCTAACATCTCTATATTATTTTTCTTCTGTGTTTAATGATATAATTGTGGGCAAAGCTATTTAATTCTATAGAGAACATGTTTGATAAATAGCAGTCTAGAAATCTTTCTTATTAAAATTTCTGGAGTTTGCTACTTATAAACAACACTAAAACATTAGTAAAATTCTGAAAACGTGTTTTAAAATTAAGCAGTAAATTAAATTATAAGAGTTTGTTTTGTCCAATTATATGTGACAACAGAGCTCTATTTAGGAGTCTACAAGCTGGTGTTTATAACTTTTTCTCTGTTGAGAAAATGTACATACATGTGCCTCAAGGGGGCAAGGTATCGAAGGCCTCTTTTTGTCACCACAGCAACAGTGTTGTGAAATTATTCTGAGGAGTTTTTCTTTGCAGGCGAGCTATATTTTGTTACTTGTATTATCTAACAAAAGACTTCTATTCTCTTATTTATTTTTGGTTTCTTTTACTGACTAAATTTATCACTGCTAGCAGTAGGCAGAATGTTTCAAATGCAAAACATTTTCTGCTCCAAACAGCTGGCTCAAGTCTGAAATGGATTGTTCCAACCATTCTGGAAGTGCTTGAAGCAGGTCTATTTCAGGTGCAGTTTTGAGCTTCAAATGGTTCCTGAAGGTCCGAGTGACCCATACTGAAACTGAAAGTACTATTTCAAACTTTAAATGCTGTGTTTCAAGTTCAAGTAACATTTCAAATTTATTTTGCACATCTTTAATTTCTGCCTTCCACCCTCCTACCAGGAGATGTTCAGCATTCACATCTGTTGGTGAAATTTGTTTTTAAGATATTTGTTTGTTTGTTTGTTCATTTAAATAATCTATCAGCCTCCCAACTCCCAGTGACTCCCAATGACATATAGTGATGCCTTATGCCTTACGTCTTAATGAATTGTTTGAATTATTTGAAATTATGGCGTGTGCAAACTCTACATCACTGTTTCTCAGTCTTAGCAACTTTAAGATATGTGGACTCCTAGAATTCCCCAGCCAGCATAGCTTTCGCTTCAACTTGGTAAGCTTGCAAATTATTTACTTTGCACTCTGACCTAGCACATGATGTAACATACTAAATATTGCTTTCACTTTTAGTTTAAGTCAAAACTTTATTTTTTTTTCCAATTATTTTCTTTTATCCAATGGATGATAGCAAGTGCACTTTCTATATTTGTTCTTTGGAGGCATTAACTTTATCTGAGTAGGATATCATTTTTGTTAAGGTGACATTAAGATGGCCAGTGAATTTTCTCTTAACATTTATCCCACTGATGGTTGCTGCATTCAAGCTATGTTGCAGACTGAAGGGGAAATCTTTTCTTGATCTTATTAACTTTTCATAAGGGAAATGAGCCCTTCTCCCTTTCTCTAGAGCAGTGTTTCTCATCCTTGGCAACTTTAGGACGAGTGGACTTCAACTCCCAGAATTCCTCAGCCAGCAAGATTGAGAAACACTGCTCTAGAGGGAGTCTGGTTGCAGAACAGTATATGTAGCATAAATATTTCCTTTTGTTCACCCTTCCACATTTTCCAGATTTTATCCTGTTATATATGGGGAATAGCATTTCATTTGTCTGTTGAAAACATACCACAAGATTCTATGTTGTTTAACATAATTAACCCAAGCAGTACTGCTACAGGTTTGCTTCACTCTGGGGGCAGTCTTGAATTCAGCAAAGGTAGATGAAACGTGAGCAACTGCAGCCCTTTAGATCTGTTTGGCTCTCCAGCCACAGGCATCCACAGGAGGCAAGAGAGGCAAATGGCAAAATGTGCATTGCAATGTCATGGAAATCACCTGACTGTGGGACATTAGTAAAAAAGGCCAGGGTTTGCATCGTGACATTACAACACATATTTCATCTTTTTTTTCCCTATCATTTGAGTTTTGTTCCAGATGTCTATGACTCCAGCTTCTGTTGACCTGTTTTGACCAGATACCATACATGCAACTGTTGATAGGAACTCAAGTCCAACAAATTCTGTGATATAAAAATGAGAGCAGTAGAATCATATATTCCATAATACTTTTTATTTTAACAAAATTGTTTTCATCATTATCAAAATCCAAGTCAAGTTTTCATTGTGTCTTGACTATAGCCTGTAACTGTCTCAAACTCAGGATAATTCAATTGATGGGCAAATAGGAGACTAAGGACAGAAAAATGAAGTCCTTCATATTTATTAATCATTAATGGATCAGGTGAGGTCTGGAATACTGGTAAACCATGGCTTAGTAAAAGCATATTCATAATAATAAAAAGTGCATTTGTATAGTGTCTGAGCCTTAAGATATGAGTTTTAGGAACAATACCATCTATTATTGTACTGTTGGTAGCTGTCTCAGTCACCTTTAACTAGATTAGAAATTTATTCTTAATCCAGTACAGCTTCTACCAAATTACTATACTAATATGTATACTTGCATGGAGACTACAAAAAAAACAAATACTTTTTAAGTAGTTATGAAATATATATCTCCTTCCCTACTGCAGCTGTTCCATTTAATCTAAGTTGTTTCTGCAACCCAACCAGAAGAAATACTGTGTGGGTTGGTACTTGCCCTGCTCTTTGAGGCATAAACATGAGAAATACTTTTCCTCTCAAAGGTTTATACTATTCTTCCTAAAGCACAACAGTCCCTAAATGAATCCAGCCTCCAAAATGTTAACATTTGTGATAGGAAGGGAGAGGAAAAGATTCTGAGTTAAGACAGTTGGTAATTGGCACTGATGATTTAAAGAAGAAGGAAAGATTGGAACCCTTCCACAACCCTAAAATCATTTTTTTTCCTTTTGATTTAATATAAATCCTACCTTGTTATTTAACATTTTTTAATATAAAGTTTGTTCCACTCAGAAATGCAACCCTTTCTGAAATTGTATGTTTGAATTCAAGCACGATTTCAAGTCTTTGTTTTTAAACTGTAAAACTTTTTTCAGTTCTGAAATCTGCACTTCCCTGTTTAAATCACCTAATGAGAGACTGTTTTCTATGTTTTCTAAGGAGGTTGGATTTACAGGTTGTTAGAACAGGTCTATTTTATCAATGGCCCAATACTGTAGAGTTATAGAATGAACTCAAGTGTGCACCCCTGTCATTTCAGGAAGATTTATATGGATCTGATATAAATTTATATGTATTTATTTTAGTGGGACAGTGCACATAATTATATACAGATTCACAGCATAAATACCTCACTTAAATGAACTGCAGAAGTCCTATTGATTGCTATGTGGGGGAATGATTCACCCTAGTCATGTTCTTTAATATAGTATGCATTTGTCCATGTGTAAAAAGTTATGCTAAAGTTACACTGAAAATAATTTGGCCTGACAATTGTATGATAAAGACTGAGCATAAACATATGAACAAGAGAACAGAATGCACTGAATGTAACTGGAAAGAAAGATTTAGACTGTTATTAGTAAATCTAAAAAGCATGAATATAATCCCCTTTGGATTCAAAAGTTAGATGTTAATTAATTTAAACAATTTTAATATATAAACAATTGTTAAAGTTATTCAAGGATTTAGCCTATTTCTACTATGATGTTATATTTAACTGACATATAATGGAGGACATGAGATTAAATTTAAATTTCTGGTCTACAAAAATAATCTATTTTTACATATAAGATATTATAGCCATAATTGTATTAAAATGTTTCTCAGGGGAAAATACCTGTTATCTTATGTACAGGTGAAACTCGAAAAATTAGAATATCGTGCAAATGTTCATTTATGTCAGTATGGCAACTCAAAAGGTGAAACCAATATATGAGATAGACGCATTACATGCAAAGCGAGATATGTCAAGCCTTACTTTGGTATAATTGTGATGATTATGGCGTACAGCTTATGAAAACCCCAAATTCACAATCTCAGAAAATTAGAATAGTGTGAAAAGGTTCAATATTCTAGGCTCAAAGTGTCCCCCTCTAATCAGCTAATGAATCCATAACACCTGCAAAGGGTTCCTGAGCCTTTAAATGGTCTCTCAGGCTGGTTCAGTAGGAATCACGAGCATGGGAAAGACTGCTGACCTGACAGTTGTGCAGAAAACCATCATTGCCACCCTCCATAAGGAGGGAAAGCCCCAAAAGGTAATTGCAAAAGAAGCTGGATGTTCCCAAAGTGCTGTATCAAAGCACATCAATAGAAGGTTATGTGGAAGGGAAAAGTGTGGTAGAAAAAGGTGCACAAGCAGCAGGGATGACCGCAGCCTGGAGTGGATTGTCAGGAAAAGGCCATTCAAAAGTGTTGGGGACTTTCACAAGGAGTGGACTGAGGCTGGAGTTAGTGCATCAAGAGCCACCACACACAGGCGGATCCTGGACATGGGCTTCAGATGTCGTATTCCTCTTGTCAAGCCGCTCCTGAACAACAAACAACATCAGAAGCGTCTTACCTGGGCTACAGAAAAAAAGAACTGGTCTGTTGCCCAGTGGTCCAAAGTCCTCTTTCCTGATGAGAGCAACTTTTGCATCTCATTTGGGAACCAAGGACCCAGAGTCTGGAGGAAGAATGGAGAGGCACACAATGCATGATGCTTGAAGTCCAGTGTGAAGTTTCCACAGTCTGTGTTGATTTGGGGAGCCATGTCATCTGCTGGTGTTGGTCCACTGTGCTTCATTAAGTCCAGAGTCAACGCAGCTGTCTACCAGGAAATTTTGGAGCACTTCATGCTTCCTTCCGCAGACGAGCTTTATGGGGATGCTGACTTCATTTTCCAGCAGGACCTGGCACCTGCCCACACTGCCAAAAGTACCAAAACCTGGTTCAATGACCATGGGATGACTGTGCTTGATTGGCCAGCAAACTCCCCTGACCTGAACCCCATAGAGAATCTATGGGGCATTGCCAAGAGAAAGATGAGGGACATGAGACCGAACAATGCAGCGGAGCTGAAGGCCGCTATTGAAGCATCCTGGTCTTCCACAACACCTCAGCAGTGCCACAGGCTGATAGCATCCATGCCACGCCGCATTGCGGCAGTCATTGCTGCAAAAGGGGCCCAAACCAAGTACTGAGTACATATGCATGCTTATACTTTGCAGAGGTCCGATATTGTTCTATTTCCAATCCTTGTGTTATTGATGTCATGTAATATTCTAATTTTCTGAGATTGTGAATTTGGGGTTTTCATAAGCTGTAAGCCATAATCATCACAATTATACCAAAGTGAGGCTTGACATATCTTGCTTTGCATGTAATGCGTCTATCTCATATATTGGTTTCACCTTTTGAGTTGCCATACTGACATAAATGAACATTTGCACGATATTCTAAGTTTTTGAGTTTCACCTGTATTTAATGGTAATATGTTGGCACATTTGAAAATAGAAAGGGACTATAAAGATAATAATACATTCTGGGAAGTAATAAAATGAGAGTAATTTCAATATCCCCATTGTCCAAAAAATAGAATTGTTTACCCTTTACTGAGCCTTAATTATTATGTATATAAACTTGCTTGACTGAATTAACAAATGAATCTGTCCATCGATGACTTCTGGCCTCTGCCTTATCATCACACCCTATATCACTCACTCTTCAATTAAAGCTTTCTTGGAATCAAGGATGTCACTGTTGACAATGGTGAACATAATGTCCCTCCTTGACTGACACCCTATAGTTTCTTACAGATCGGAAGTGATCACTAAAAGCATACTATTTGGGTTGATTCTGAAATTCAAGGCTTGGTACCAATTAACAGGCTAAATTTGTTGAAATGGGAAGCAGTTATAATTTCCAGTAGCCTGCTAGAGATAGCAAGCTGTTTGCTTTACCACATGGTCTTTTTAACATGCTTCCCCAAGTAGTACATTTTTTTCTAAAGGAACACAGTTCATAGCTAAAGAACTTCTTTCTGCAATTCTTATTAATATTCACATGACATGATTAATGTTGACATTATTGAAAGGCATTATTGAAATATCTGAATTGTGAAATAAGGCACATAAGCATGTTTAAGCAAAAATACGTGTCCCATTTTAAAGGATGGGTTGGCATGGAAGGCAGCAGAAAGGAAGAAAAATTGTTGAAAAAAAACTTCTATTAGATCAGAGGCCGTTCCTTAGAAAGAATGCTTGCAATCATGTCTTGTCATGTCATATAATCCTACCTATTAAAACTGAGTGCCTTAACATTTTACTCACTGCAAATCCTTTCAATAAAATATTAGTACTATCTTATGCTCCTTAGAGGAGGACTGGAATATAAGTTAAATAAACAAAGTAGAACTGTTCTACTTCCTTCTGTATAGGTTGTCAACTAAACTGAAAAAAAAATTATGAAAGTTAAAAAGTAAACAAAATAGATTCTTGAGCATTCAAAGATTGTTGTTGTTGTTTAGTTGTTAAGTCGTGTCCGACTCTTCGTGACCCCATGAACCATATTGCGCCAGGCCTTCCTATCTTTCACTGCCTCCCTGAGTTTGCTCAATTTCATGCTCATTGCTTCAGTGATACTATCTAGCCATCTCATCCTCTGCCGTCCTCTTCTCCTTTTGCCTTCCATCTTTCCCAGCATCAGGGTCTTTTCCAAAGAGTCCTCTCTTCGCATTAGGTGACCAAAGTATCTGAGCTTGAGCTTCATTATCAATCCTTCCAATGAGCAATCAGAGTTGATTTCCTTTAAGATTGAACTCAAAGATTACAATACAGTATTTTTTAAAAACTGAATGTTGTACTGACTTCTGAAAATGTTTAGATCAGTTAATTGCTAATTTCATTAAATAGCTATATGTGTTGATCTAAACAGAGTAATAGTCTTCATCACTATTTTATTTTATTAGTAAATGTGGTCATTTACTAATGGATTGTATCAAGCCTATAAAATAAAATAATTATTTGACCCATGTTGAAAAAATGAGAGAAATTCATTTCAAATTCAATACATTCTTAGGGCAGCTATTTCTTTTCTTTTCTTTTCTTTTCTTTTCTTTTCTTTTCTTTTCTTTTCTTTTCTTTTCTTTTCTTTATATCTATGGTAGATATAACAATGCTTTTTTTATTTCAGTGAGGAAAAAAATTCTTTGGCAAGGGAGGGGGAAAGTTCTGTGGTTGTTACTTCCAGGTGCTGATGAAATATATATGGAGAAATAGATTTTCAGCCAAAATATTCTAGCGGATATGGCTTAGTTCTTAGGGAATACTATGATTTTGCATCTGATGGTTAGTACTCATGCTGGCTAGTATGAGGGAAGTATGCCTTTCAGTGCTAATATTGGGAGAGAAGAATGTACAACTGTACACATTTCCTAGTATTTGTGAGCTTCTTGTGGACTTCTTGTAACCACTGGAGTACCAAAATAGTATCAGTAGCTAGGTCTTGGTCTAGTATAGTATACTGGTTCTTACATTCTTTATCAGGAACATTGTAGTAACAGAAACAAGAAAAAGAGTTGACCTGATTTGGTGTTTTTACATTCAGAGAGTCGTTGTCCACTAGGCCATTGAAATACACATCATCAATATTGCTTATTGTATAGTAGCAATGTGCAAAATATTTTGAACATGATCTATCTTAAAGTCAAAATGCCCCCTTTTGTGTGCAAAATAACTTTAAAATGTGAAACAGTATGAAAACAGGCTTCTTTGATCATTTGGGGAGAGTTTTCAGTTTCAAATCCCTCAGACTTAAGTTTAAAAAACTTTTGAACTCCAGGCAGTTCCAGAATTATTGAAACAGCCCATTTTAGACTCCAGCCATTTCAAATTTGAAATGATTCAAATTAAAAATACATTGCACATCCCTACATATATACTAAAGTCTTGATTCTCCAAACATTCAGCAAATATTTGGATGCAGTGGACAGAATTTTAGTTCTGCATCCCTAAATATTAAAGTCCATTGTTTCCAAACTATGACAATTTGTGTTATGTGCATCAATGTATATAATTATAATTATGTAATAGAAATATTTTATATATTTCTGTCAACATACATTATTTGCATAATTTTATAGTTGGCATTTGGACATCATTGATGTCGGTTCTTGTCATTTGTGTAATTCTATTTAATGGAAATTCAGAGGGCTTTCTTTTTCAATTTTTTATTGACTTGTGATTGACAAACAATATCAAGTAACTGAATAACATAAATCAATGATGCACAGGAATAAATAAATAAATAAAAAAGAGCTGCTGCACATACACATTCATGTTTACTGTGTGTCTAAAGTGTTGCCAATAGTAGTTATTTTGCAATTAAGATAAAATATAAAGTCCATCCAATTTGATAGAATTGTAGTTCCTGCCTCTGGTGTTTCATTGTTTAAGTTTATGTACAATATTTTCTAATGTGGCAGTTGAAGATGCCTTGTTAATCGACCTCTCAATTGTTAAATTATCTATGTTGGGCAATTATTATTTTAACTGCTAAGATTAACTAAATAATAAGTTCCTTGTTTTTAAGCTTGAGGTTTGATCCCATGAATAAGTTCAGTAACCACAACACTGGGGACCATTCAATTCTTTGTTTAGTAATGATGCTTATCTCACCAATTTTATGCCAGAAGAGTATAACTTTGTCACATGACCACCACAAACAAAATAAAGATATGAAAAGCTGTTTCATTTATGGAAATGCAGAGTTAATGGGCACTCTTCCCCCTAATGGGTTATTAAATTGTGGTTTTACTTTAGCATGTGTCATCAATAGTATGTCAAGTTGAATTCTATTCCTGTGGCTTCCTAGAAAGCAAAGATAGTAGCTCTGCAATCATCTATATTTACAAGAATGCCTCTGGGCTTCACATAACATTTATTACTTGGAAGTATGTTTATGTGCAAAGGAAAAAAAGCAATGGTACGCTGGATTGGTAGGAAGAGAACAACCTGGGTGGGAGAAACCTTATAATCCTGTATTCTGATAAGGGAGTGTTTTATGACTAGCTGTACCCATTATGACAACCATTTGGGGAGAACCACGTGATATACTTTCAAAACTTCAGCATCCCTACTAGCCCAAAAGAGTGCTGTGCTGTATTAGTATAGTACCTATGGTCAGAGATTAGAGGCCTTTGCACTTTAGTTTAGCCATCTTAAGAACGCTAGCACTTGGTGTGCTATGACTCTAAAGCTGAATGTAATTCCACAATCTTCTTTTTCTATTTATCTAGATAATTGAATGTATCTTGAATATTAAGTAGGTCAAATGGATTTATTGTAACTTACAACACAAAGAATATTTTCATCATGAAACTTATAGTTCACATGTATTCAATGTTTGTACTGCAGGTACACTGACCCAGAATGAGATGATATTTAAGCGCCTCCACCTAGGTACTGTTTCATATGGAACAGACACAATGGATGAAATTCAAAATCATATTATCAATTCATATTCCCAGGTATTTAGTATTTATTTTTACTTTCCTTAATATGACTGGTTTTTTAATAAAGCCCAATGCAAGAAAAGCTAGAGTCCTGTGAAATAATCTCAGTGCTATTGGTATTATACTTTCAGTTACATGATGAAAAATATTTTAGATCCATGTGAAATTACCTACATGAAGGAATTGATTTAGGAATGTATTTGTTCTCATAGGCAAAATTTCAGCTTCGGATTTGAATAGTTAAAGGATAAAAGAATAACACAAAGTTTCTTCGGACCCAATAGCACCGTATAAGAATTGCAAAACCCTTTTGTCTGTTTTCAGTATAAAGATCTGCAAAGAGGCTGTGCCTCTTGCAAAACAGCTCAGTGGTGGCAGCTCATGTGTTCTTGCCTCGTCATATTTTTTGTCAGTCTGAACTGATACACTGTTAATCAGAGGTCATCAGATGGAGTTTATATAGTCAACTCTGCCCCTGTCGCATACAGTTCGTTCTTGCATTCCAGGAGCATGAAATGTTCATCAAGCCCTGCACTTGTACTTGTGTAACTCAAATGTCTACTGCTTGCCTGGACTAGATAGAAGCCAAGCAACAGGGTGAAGCAGGGCAAAGGAGGTTTCCCCAAATGAATCCATATGGCAACCTGGATGCAGCTTATTCATTTTAAGAGCTGCTTCATCCTCATATTCTATGTGTCTATCAGATGCTACCATTTATCAAAGTATAGTAAATAACATTGCTTCAAAATACCTTTTTCTTGAAATAAGTTACATGTAAATTTAAAACTACTTTGTAAAAAGTGCTAATATATTTTCAGCACAAATCTGATACATATTGAAATATATACCCAAAAACAACAAATGCAGTATGGGAGATAAAGTATAGTTTATTGTGTTTTTCTCTTCATGTTTGAATTGTGCCACATAGATCATTCCATGAATTCATACAGCAATTATATTTGGAAAAATGATAGATAGACAAAAACATATATCAATTAAAAAAACAATAATAATAAAGGCAGGATAAAAAAAAAATCTTAAAAGACACTTGTTTCTTACATTTTGCTCATAATAATACTGGTACATGTGGGAAAAAGCTGAGATACAGTATGTCTTATCCAAAATACTGAATTCACTTTTAAAATATTTAAACTGAAGACCTCTCAGCTCATAGTCCAGGATTTTCATCACCACTGTAATACTTCAGCTGCATGGCAACTTCTAATGGTTTTAATGACGCCTACCACACATTGCCTCGTGTTCTGCTTATTTTACTGAGTTGCAGCTTCTAGATAAAAAATATATATGTATGTATGTATAAACATTGCCCAGTGCACAAGCTTATATATATAAGGATAATAATAAGCCAAAATTATAAAAAATAATTAATAAACTATAATTATATATTAATTATAATAATTATTATAAAAATAACTAATGGAGAGCCAGTTTGGTCTAGTGGTTAAGGCTGCAGGCTAGAAACCAGGAGACTGTGAGTTCTAGTTCCGCCTTAGGCATGAAAGCCAGCTGGGTGACTTTGGGTCAGTCACTCTCTCTCAGCCCAACTCACCTCACAGGGTTGTTGTGAGGAAAATAGGCGGCAGAAGGAGTATTAGGTATGTTCGCCGCCTTGACTTATTTATAAAATTAATAAAGGCGGGATAAAAAGTCTAAAAAATATTAGAAATGGGTGGGTGGATATGATCACACTCTCACCTCACATTCTGTACAACACATCCATATGTGAAGACCAGTTGCTTCTGTTGAGCTATAATACAATTTGTAACACTTTTATACAATATTTTTCCCCATCTTGCTTAGGTCACAATGTATCACAGAACTATGCAAATTTAAGAGAAAAGGAGAAGCCACAATTAATGGAGACATGGAATAAAGTCTGTTTAATTTACATGATACATTCCCTTTATCTGTCATAAACCTAGAACTTTCAAATGGGGATAACATGACAGAGTAGAGAATCCAATATTCTTACTAAATACTAAAGCATTTTTAAAGGGAGATAATTTTTTGCACTTAAGTAAATTATTTCATTAAGACTTTTCCCCCTGAATTCTAAATATCCCAATAATAAATTAATTTTTGCCACTTGTTACAAGTTAGGGAAAAATAATCTTCCATAAAAAATAAGTAGCTGTTTAATAGTTACTTCCAAATGTAACTCTTGCGCGTTTATTTACTTAAGCAATGACTATTAATGCAGCCAGTTATACAATGGTTCTTGTGTGGTATTGATTTTTCCCCCTTGTTTGTGTTCAGTTTTATTAAGATGACAATAGTCAAGTAGGTCCCCTCTACTGAAGCACACAAATCTATTATAACCTGATTATATTTCCCCACTGGAAGCATTTTGTGATAGAGGGCATAATCTTTAATGGAATTTGTGTGAAATTAAATTATACAAGCATCAATAAACATAACATAATTCAGAAGGAGCAAATCTGCTTAATTTATTAGTAGTTATAATGGCATCAGTGTTAGTAGATTGCAAAGGCAAAGGTTTAAAGCAATAGCTGAGCAACAGTGCCAAATGATCAGAAAGTTAAACCTTTTATTAGACTACACTGTAATTTGATGGGTAAAATATTCACAGATCTGTGTCCAGTACATGGAGTCAAAAAAATGCTTGCTTGCCTTCAGTGTTGTTACCCTAGAGAAAATCTAAAGTTAGTTTGATAATACTGGTAAGATGACAGAGATTGTTTTGCAATGCTAACCCAATATAATTCTTTATAGTAACAATAACAACATTAGCATGTATTGTCCTGCTTTTTAATATACAGTTTTGTGAGTACTATAAGAGCAGTTTTTACCCCAACAGTTCTTATTTCTGTGAAGGCAATGAGATGTTTTTTGATGAATTTTGTGGATGAGGATCCTCTCTGTCTAAGGTAGAGGTGTGCCTTTTCTGTTGGATCAAAGCTTTGCATCACATATTAAGTCCACATTCCAAACAAAAAGCCCATTTTAGGTAATGTTCAGGAATTTTTAGGGTACAAGCATCTGCAAGGCACACGTTTAGTCACCTAACTGCCATTCAAAATATAAAAAGGGGCTGAATTTTTGAACCCATTCACTTGTAAGAGATCTAGGGTCCCAAATAATGATATTTGTTGAGTTCAGGCAGGGTCAGTTTTTGCAACCCTGCTCTAAAGAATGGTTTCATTTTACTTTTCATAATATATACTGCTAAGGCACATGTTGAGAGTAGGGTTGCAAAAGGTACAAGCTTTTGTAGATTTTCAACATAACTCCTAAAAGGCACTTTTCCTGACTCTTCTCTGACAACTTGGCTTCCTGCTTTTCTTAAGAGCAGTGATGAGATATATCAGGAAAAGTAACATGGAAAGTTTCCCTTGAGAAAAACTCCAGATTATTCCAAAACTATCTTTACTTTAAAGCAATTCACATACCTATTTCATGTGTTCACATAGCTGTCCAAACATGGTAAAAGTATTGTCTTCTTTCCCCAATCCATGTATATAAGGGAGCATATGACTTTATCATGTTTCTAATTCAGACAGTCCTTCTCTCCAACAGAAGGGGGAAATGAGTAATATTTGTCTATGTCCATGTGAAAACTTGGTCTGAGGTTATGAATTTCCTATAAAAAGTTAAACTTAGGTATTAAAAAGAGGACTCATAATTAAAGAAGGAAACATTTGATGAAAAATCTTAAAATTAAAACATAGAACTTTATAATCCAGTTATTCCAGGATAAGGGGAAAGAAATTAGCATTTTTGCTTTATCTGAATATTCTATTTATATTTCAAAGATGCATACACAATCTAGTGGAAACAGTACCAGCTCAACACCCTCCAGAAAGATGCAGTCCTCTGCACCTAAAGTTCGAAAACCGGTCAGCAATCGAATACATGAAGCAGTAAAAGCTATTGCATTGTGTCACAATGTTACGCCTGTGTATGAATCCCGAACAGGAGTGACTGGAGAAACAGAATATGCAGAGGTAGATCAGGATTTCAGTGATGAAAATAGAACGTACCAAGCTTCAAGCCCTGATGAGGTAAGGCTGCCATAATTTAATTTGCACTATTGTCATATGAATGCAGCAACTGTTCCTAGAGTTTACAAGAAGACAAGGTTTTCTGATGTGGCAGACTTAACAGATCATTTGGAGATGTGTTTTGATTTTGGCAATACTGATCCTCAAAACATCAAGGCAGTCACATCTTCCTGAAGGTTCAGTGCAGCCATGTAAAGTGCTTTCCCAAATTATTGTGCATGCTCATGCTTTCACATAAGATCCTTTCCCTGGAGCTGATTGTTTATTCACAAGGGATTATGCCAATTATATATATTACATTTACTTGTGTATATTCCATTTATTTGATTTACAATTATTTGGCATTTCTCCTGTGGAATAAGTCCAGGTGTACCATATCCCAGGTATGTTTTAGACATCTTTTTAAATATACCTTTTTATGTTGGGCTTCTCAAGCCATTAACTTTAGCAAGGTGAAAATGTTCTGATCTGAAGATGGCCATTTCGGTGTCCCAAGCTTGAAAAACACATGTTCTGAAAGTTTTGTTCAAACCATGAAACAGTTTTGTTCTGAGTATGAAGCAAAACATGACTGTTTCAAGGCACATCATTTTGAGTGGTCAAACTGTAAGTAGGCTGTTGTTTTGCTACTTGTATTTGGGACATTTTTTTTCAGTTTTCCTGTCTGGCTAGCTTAGTGGCAGAGACAGGTCATGTCCCACTGCTCTTGATTAGGCTAGATGGGCTGGTATGGGAATAGAGTTTCAGAGGAAAGAAGCTGTTTAGCATAAGGCCAGATAGAAGAAGACAGTTTGCATGCCCAAGTTATGCTGTCTTTTAAAAATTGTGCTATGTGGAAGATACAATTCATGTGGGTAGATAGGTGGATGATCAGTTTTGCTGTCCATTAGAATTGTGGTTAATTCTGCTGAAATTAATAAATGTGAAGACTATCAATACCCTCTTGGGTTTGGTTGGTTTCTTGAATTTTGGTGTATATGTGTATTCCATGCACATTTTCATATCTTGTTGTATTGATACAATTAAAAGTACCAGAAATCTTGGAGGATTTCTTTGCTTTTTTCAGTTGGCAGCCGTACCCTATGTGCAAACAAAAACATTGGGAGAGAACAATGTTTTTGCTATATTTTTTTTCAGGCAGGGTTGCCAAGAGAAAGAAAGAAAATCAGCCAAGCCAAGGAGGGTTTTTTAAAAAAATATTCAAAACATTGAGAAAATCTTGTAGGGGTCATATATTAATTGAAATGAATGCTAAAATGTTTTTATATTCTCTGTTGGCTGATTACTGAAGGATTATTTAATCAAATTGAAGAAACTTCTGTTGTTGTTTTTTTCCTGGGGGAACTTTTCTGATAATATTATTCCAAATGGATTTTTAGTTTTTGTAGCCATTGTTGTGTTCCTACTGTTTCTTGTGGAGATTTATTGTAATAGTTTCAAAATCATCCCCCTGGCCATATTTTACACAATTTGAATGGTAGATAGTATCCAACAAAGACTACCATCCAACTACTTTTACAGACCTGGGGTGAAAAACAAGGAAGCAACAGCTGATTCTGAGTCTCCATTGTTCAATATAGCCAGAAGACTAAAAATGTCTGAAGTTTGTTCTAACAGAAAAAGAACACTCAAGCCATTTTGGTGGAATATTTGAGCAGGACTGTTTCGTTCTAGAGATGAACCAAAACACATATTTTCTGTTCTATGCACACCTCCAATAAATCCATCTTAATACCTTGTGTTTTAATTTATTGTTTTTACCCTGATTTTTACTTTTATTTTAATTGTTTTTAGGATGTATAAACTGTCTTGGTATTCTTTGTAATTTACTATATTTTACTGGCCTTTGTAAGCTGCTGTACTTTATTGGCTTTATGTTTGAAAACTGATTTGAGGGAACTGGGCCATAGTGGCTAAAAAGAAGTAGAAGAGCAGATCAGTAGAGTGCTGTCTCCTGAATCTAGAAAGTGAACAAATACAGGGAAAGCCTTGATTTGTGGGCTTCTGCTGTAAATCATGGCTGACTGAAGAAATCTCTGCAAATGAGTGGAGATGACAACTGCTGTGTAGAATGAAAGACAGCGAGTAAACCAGTCCTTCGAAGCTCTCCAGACAAGGAGAGAACGGGAGATCTCGTGTGAGTGCTTTAAGTGGCAGCTTCTCGCGAGGAGACCGTAAAACAGCAGTCTTCTGCAGGTTTGAGTGCCAGGCATTGAGGAAAATGACATCTTTGCTCTCAGCAGCAGCAGAGTCTTTAATAAGGACACTAAGCCAGTCAAACTCACTTTTTAATCACATTCAGAAATGTTCAATTTAACCATTTTAGGGCTATTAGAGACCTTCAAAACAGTGAGCTTAATTTGACACCTGATAAGTTTTACCTTCTTTGGATTTAAGAAATTTTAAACAGAGACTTAAGAATTTAATTTATTTTTTTTATTTGTTATTTTTTTTGCTTCACACTGCAAAAAAAAAAAAGCCAAAAGCCCAGCCCAGCCCCATCCAGGAGCATGGCGCAAAGGGGCATTTTGGCATGCTGCTGTTCAGGGGCTGCTTTTGGCTTCCTTTTTTTTGCAGTGTGAAGCAAAAGCTCAGCCCCACCAGGAGTGTGGTGCAAAGGGGCGTTTTGGCGCACCATGCTCCAGGAGCTTATTGCAAAGCGACTTTTTGGCACACCAGGACTCTGGGGCTGCTTTTAGCTTTTTTTTTCCTGCAGCCGAAGTCCAGCCCGGCCTGGCCCAGCAGCCAAGCCAGGCATGTCTCGTCAGCAGTGGGAGCAAGAAGATGGCAAAGGTCAGCTGGGGTGGCGGATCACAGGGCAGCAGGGTTCTTGGAGAGCAGGGTGGCAAGGAGGACTGGGACTGGGCTGGGGTGGCTGTGGCTTACTCAGGTGTGGCAAGCAGCCCCAGAGCCTCGCGGTTCTGGGGCTGCTTGCCACCCTGCAAAGCAGGGTGCAGAGCAGCCAAAAGGGCAGAGATGAGGGGAGATAGGCAGATGGGGGAGGTTGGAGGCAATCGCCTTACTGAGGCTCAGGGCTGGGAGGAACCAAGCCCAGAATGGCTTGGATATGCATGGGTCCTTGCATAACAGCCCACGATTCTCAGTTAACAACGGCAACCGGGACTGCTGGGATTGCGGTCGCTAAGCGATGCAGTCAAGTGACGTCTCACTTTACAACTGCATCGCTTAGTGATAGAAATTCCGGTCCCAATTGTGGTCGTAAGTTGAGGACTACCTGTATACTTGGTGTGATGAAGGTTGGAAGCCACTTCTTTATTATTGTCTTTGTTGCCTTTTACTTTTTTTCTTTCCCTTTTGTTCTTTTTCCTGAACCTTCTGAAATTTTCTTTTCTTTTTCTTTTTTCTTCTAGTTTAGTTTGCATTAGTTTTTACTATGTTTATTAAAAACTTCAATAAAATTACATAAAAAAGAAAAGAAAAACCTTGATTTGTACTTTGTATACTTTGAGATTTTTAAGAAAACAGACTTTGGATTTCTTTATACCAAAACTTGGACTATTTAAAATGCAGTCAACCCAGCTTTCTGTACAGTGTCTCTGCTTGCCCCTGGTTTTCTACTATAGCAAAATAGCCTTGTTTTATTCAGGCAGGCATTTGTAGCTAATCTTGGCTGCACAGTCAATCAGAATTTAGATTGCTTAGATGTAGACTAATCATCATTTTGTAATCCTTAAAACTTCTAAGTGTTTTTATAAATTTAACTTTTCTTAATGATTTTTCAAATTTTGTTATAAAGATGCACATCTTTAAAATAATCTGAAACTCATTGTAGGATTTAAAACAAATATATAGGTTTGAAAGACCAGAAGGTCTTCATCATACTTTTTAAAAAGCTATATTGATGCAATGCCTGCAAATTACTAGAGCCTAAGGAAAATAATGTACGTGGTTCATTATTTAGTGTATTGAGCTTTCTTGCAGTTTGGTTGACGGATGATGCTAGTGTTTCCCAATCACACAAGTACTATTTTAAAAGTATTTTTATTGAATAAAGTGCTGTGAATATTGTACCCTGGAGCTTTATTTAGCAAAAACAGTTCAGCTGATGTTTTCTTTTTCACTGTATAAGTGACCTATCAAAATACGGTTAGCATCCTGGTTTTATGTATCCAATCTTTAATATTAAATATTTTCAATTTTTTTGTACTGTTGTATGCAATAATATTCTTAAAGTTTATAACATACAGAGTAGATTGAAGATTAAGTTCACAGCAAACTGTAAGAAAAATACAAGTTACAATTTAAAATACAGATTATTCTTCCATTGCTAGAAACTAAAACCCTAGCCATTCAAATGCACCCTAATACATTTTAAAGAAACTAATGCCAGTGCATCATTATAATGCATATAGCTACTGTAGCTTCAGATTAGTAACTTATTCTGTATTCATAGCATGAGCTCTACTTATGCCAGACTCATTGTTTCTTATGATAAGTGATCAATATTTCATTTTCTCTGAAAGAATGGAAAGTTTCATTTGTCTATTCTTAGTGCCCTCAACAGCATAGCAAGGAAGTAAAACATGTTGAGGACTCAAACAGCAGAAGCAGAGTTGGGTTTTTGACACTGTACTGCATGTTCAGTTAAACTGGTGCTAAGATTATAAAATAAACAAGGTAAAAAGAAATAAATAGGTAGACCAATGGGTTCAAACGTCACAAAATCCAGACAATTCTTGTTATCAAAAGAAATCCATCTTTGGTATGAAAGAATGATTAATCTCAATATTTAATGACACACTAGCTATTAATTGACGGTATTTTAACTTCTATAATCCCAACACTTAGAACATTTAAACACTATGTTAATATTTTATGCAAACAGGGTGATTTTATCATGTGAATTAAAGTTAAACATGTTTAAATCCTAATGGTCATTATCAGTGGATGGGTCTCATTTTTCATTATGAGATTACCGTTATACATACATACATACATACATACATACATATATAATTTGGGGAGATCAGAATAAATGTACACTGGGCATATCTATTACGAATTATTACTTCTTACAGTAATTTGCAAAAATTTGTCCTCAGTCTATATCATTAGATATTAATGTGATGCAGATAGAAAATTAAAGGAAGAGCAAATAGGATAAAAAGAAACTTTGAGGCTTTCTTGGCCCTGCTGATCCTAGCTATTAAATAAAAGAGTTGAAAAAAGTTTTAAAATTTAATTCTAGAAATAGATATGTTTAGAATATGTCAAAATTATTCCAAAGGGTAAGTTATTGAGACAGAAGGAGGATTTCATTAATTTTCAGTACATTAGATCTTTGAGGCTTCCCAAGCCTTAAAAAAACAAACTTTTTGAGTGTGTCTCAACTGCTGCATCTCCTTTAGGAGCAGGATATGTATTGACTTTGTCACCTTGGAATGGAAAAAAAACTAAAGTAAATGTATTGAGTATGAGAGATTTAGTAGGTTTCTAGATACCTTGTTATTTTCAGGCAGGATAGAGAAGAAAAACAAACAGAGATAGAAGGTGTATAATTATGGCTAGATATTGAGAAAGAGGTTGATTTATTTGTAAATGGAACAATGCCTGACTATTGCTGATTTTATTTAACTTTCTGTCAAGCATACTAGATCTTGTAAGCTTGTCCTTATTTCTGTAGGAGTCCAAAACCAGAAACATAATGGAATAATCGGTTTAGATTTAGGGGTGGGTAGACTCCTTTTTGGGGAGCAATTTTGGTCAGAGTGGTCAGAAGGTGAATTGGTGCTCTCTCTTTTTTTCAGGATGTATTGAGGCTAAGGCTTAACAATGGCTATTATTTATGCTGTGCATGTATTTCTTGAATCACAGAGGCATTTAAATCTTATGATCTAATCTCATACTAGTTCTGGAACAGCAGTGGGATTGGTGCATATGATAATACCAATGGGAAATAGTGATTTATGTGTTATCTGCCCCTCATTCTGATCTTTCCTGTCATAACTGAGTAATTGTTAGTTGTAATAGAATATACAGTAAAAGGGAGGAGGGCAAGCTGATTCAAGGCTGTACATGCACCAGCTTTGTTAGTTAGAATTATCCAAACTGGTAACTATGAGCAATGAAGAAGTGTTTGTCTCCAGTGTCTATGGAGCAAAGCTGATGCAAGTCAGAATAGTTTTGAGGACCCTTCAATCTGCCTAAAACTAGGAATCCTCAGCAAAAGGATTAAGGCCTGATTTATATGTGCAACAGATGAGATAGAAAAATACTGAGGTAGTTCTGTTTGCCATTCAGAAGGATTACATTTCTAAATTCTCACTCTCTATCTCTCTGTATCATCTCTGTGCAAAAAAACCCCAAAGCCCCAACTCTTAGACCAGGCAAAGGAATTTATTAAAGCATTTCTCTCTTTAGTGGAGGAGATATATCTGCTTCCAAAGTGGTATCCCTCCTCCCTACCCTGTGCCTTTATAAACAGTTTGAAGCTAATGGCTCAGAGAGGCCCATAGAAGACAGCGAGTGTAGTGTCTAGCATTGTAAAAAAAAAATTTTTTTTCTTGTTGAACCAAAGGACTAGGAGAATGCAGAAAAGGAAAAGACATTCCTAGAACCAGTCTAAATGTTTTGGTGGTAGTACAGAAGCACTGTATTCAAAATAAACTAGATTTTGGCTCCTGTTTCATGCCCATGAACTGATTCTGTGAACATTGTTTTAATGAACAGAGGAAAAATGTAAGATGCAAGTTTATTTGTTTATATAGACTCTGCTCACATGATGCAATTAACTAGACTTGGAGTAATATTAGGATGTTATGCAAATATTCAAACCCAGCCTATTGATTCTGAAAACTAGCCCAAAAGGAATAGTTTGAATCTGAAATAGCCCCAAGGCTCTTTGGAGCAAACAAACTCCTTTCAGTCAACCATGTCAGGAATCCACACCATTGTGGATGAAGTTGGGGAAGGGAACTCTCTTTGCTTTCAAAGCAGGCAGAGCTCTAAAGGGGGCTGACAACTTTATATTTTATGTGCCATCAGCCTACATAGGTTGCACAAAAGGGGGGACAAAAGGGTGGGGTTACCCAGTGATGGTAACCCCAATTTACCACAGGGTCCATTTCTTTTTAACTGGAAAAAAAAAAGCCATTTTTGTTTCTTAATCTCCTCCATCTGGGAGGACTTCAGAAATGGCTATTATACAACTGACTGGGTGATCCATGAACTGCACTGCTGGCAGGTAGGTGAGTTGCTTACCTCAAGAAGCAGCTAACTGTCAGGTTATCCAATCAGAGTCATAATGTATTCTCAGTTTTCCCCGAGTACTTTTGATGTGTTTAATATATTTTGTTAACTGTTGGATGCTTATTTTTAGAATAATCTAATAACTACAAAATCTGAGGACTTAGTTCCTTGATTTCTATGTGCGCACAGGTATAACTATCTAAAATGTGGTTGTGCTATAAACTGCCAACTCAACTAGCATGTGAAGCCAAGCATAAGCTAAATAATAAACAGATGTGAGTCACCAAATATAGAACACTCAAGTCCTCGTTGCAAAGGGACACAAATGAGATGATAGGGTATTAACGGAAAGATGCAATTTACAGGTCAGAATGTAATAGTAACCTTTCACAGTGAAAATTGAAAATTAACCTTTGGAGTATTGGATCATTTGCAACTAATATAGTAAGCTTCTTAAACTTTAAAAAGCTTTGCTCTTGTGGATTCAAAAATGACATTTTAAACTGTATTTATTTTGCTGTCTTCCTCCTATAATGATCTTTTAACAAAATTGTAATTTACAGCTGCTACATTAATACAGTTTTGGGAAAAAGCATTTGCCTCCTTTCAGATTTTCTGAATTTTTGTATGAATGTTATCAGAACGTTTATGTATTACCGGTATAAAAGGGGATCTGGGTGAACAATAACACCAAAGATTGATATGCTTAATTCATTTATTTCATACCCAAAATCATCTAAATAGCAATATGCCAGTATGAAAAAATAATTGCCTCCAAGAGTCAGTACCTGCAATCAGACATTTTCCTGTTGCTGTTGATCAGACTTTCACATCATTGTATGGAATTTTGGCCTATTCCTCCATGGTGAACTGTTTCAGTTCAATAACTCCTGAGGGTTTTCTAGCACAGACTGCTCATTTTAGACCCTTCCACAATATTTCTTTGGGTTTATGTCTGGAGTGTGATATGGCCATTGCAAAATAATGAATTGGTTCTTCATCCATTCATTTGTAGACTTGCTTGTATGTTTGGGATCATTGTCTTGCAATATTACCTGTTTGCATTTTAGCTTCAGCTGACAAACAGATGGCCTGATATACTGTAGAATTCTCTGTAGCAAAGTAATGGAAAATCATCCAGGTGCTGAAGTAGCAAAACATCTCCAACCTATGACTTTACCACCTCCATGCAGGATATTTGGTATGAGATTCTTATTGCGAAATTCAGTGTTTGGTTTCTATCATTCATTACAGCCATGTTGCCTGAAAAGTCCTATTGTTGATTCATCTGTCCATGGAATATTTTTCTGGAAGGTCATCCGGGTGCTTTTTGGCAAATTTGATATGAGCACCAGTGCTATTCCTAATAAGCGATTTCTTCCTACTTGCTGCAGTCAGATTCCATAGACTAGGCTGCAGTGGTTGTAAATCTACACCATAGTTAACATGGCTTAACTAGGCTCCTAGTTTTGAACTCAGCAAAAGTCTCCCAGACACAAACCTGATAATGGTGGCTTCATAAAAAACTTTATTGCAACTAGACTGAAACCATATTAAGCAATTGATTGCATTCTGTCAATGTGACAGTACAGTTTCATCTTCTTCTTCCTCCCTTTCTCACCCTTTTATGGACTCTTTGCCCTGTGCTTCAGAACTTTGAAACTAAGCGATTGTTGGTTGTTGGTTTTGTCATAACTGCCCTGAGAGCTGATGAGTCTCAGTTTATCTCTCATAGTTACTGTCCCATGAATCCCATTTTCTAAATGTAAATCCAAATTACAAACAAATATATAAATAAAAATTTACCCAGTGTTTTCTGTGGATAAAATTAGAAATGCTGACTTTAGCCAAAGTGTTAGAAGCCTGCAGATCCCTGGAAGTTGTTGAGGGTTGTCTGTGATTTTCAGATGATGTCACAGAATAATTTTGACAGGAGTGCCACTCTTGGAAAGATTCCCTATTAGTCTAAACCTGGATTGGTTTTAGAAATAGTTTTGTAATTTTTTCCAGACATCAATTACTTTTTATATAGGTCTTCAGAAATTTATTTTGATCAGGGCATGAGATGCCTGTGGAATATATATTGCCTGTAGAATATATATTGAGAGACCTTTTATCAAAGTGCCAAAGTTGGTGAGATTTTCATAAGATAGGGCTGGCCTAAATCAATCTGATTGCTTAACAAAATAGTCACACTACTGGCCCTAATTATCAGTGGAATTGATTGAACTAAATGGGGGGTCAATTTTTTCCCCCCACTGGCACATTGCATGTTGCTTATGAAATAAATAAGCACCAAACATTGATGTAATTTTTCACTCAAACTCCCTTTGTGTATCAACAGGACCCCATGAAGCTCTGGTAACTTTCAATGGTAAAGATATTCAGAAAATTTGAAAGGGGCAGATATATTTCAGAGAACTGTATATGACCCCTTGGTAGATCTTCCAACTGCTTTTATTTTAGATTCATTTTTCTTCCTTAGGTGCTCAGATTAATCTGGCCCCAAAAATTACTGAAAAATGGATTATTTTATGGTGGGGAGAAGTCAAAGACAATATAGCAGATACAGTGTTGCAATACAAACTCAGTATGTGCATGCAAGTGCAAAAACGGTGGACTTGCATTGCAATGCCACTACCACCATCTTGCCTTTTTCTAACTTCCCTCTGCAGCTGCTGCTGTTACTCCATATCCTGACACATATTTAATGACTACCTATGAAGGAAGCTAATTCAAAAGTTCTGAGCATTTCTAGATGAGCTATTTTATAGATGCTTTTTCTGTGTCTATAAGAAGATATCTGATGAACCCATGTAGGTGTATACTCACCATATATATACATTCTGAGTTTTATAAAAAAAACTGTAATGCAATATTTGTGAATGTATGCTATCTCTATTCCCTGCACTTTGCTGATTATTTTAATTTTGAGTCAGGGTCTTTGTGAATTGTGACTTCTAATGAATTGCTTCACTTAAGGATCTTTGCAGTTTTATATCACTTGCTTCCAGAGGACAAATAGGTTTTTTTCCCTATTTCTATTGCACTTAATAGTATGAGTTCATTTTGTGTTCAGAAATAAGCTGAAATTATTATTTTTTATTCCTATTAAAATTAGGTGTTTTAAAACACTTTAGTGCATGTATATTACTGAAGGTAGTCCTCGGGCTGTGACCATTCATTCAGCGACCTTTCAGAGTTACAACAGCACTGCATGAAGGGTAGTTATGACCAGTCCTCAACATTCTGGCTGTATCTGCGGCCACATGATCAAAATTTTGGGCACTTGGTGACCAGCTGCATTTATGACCAGTTGCAGCATCCCACGGTCACATTCCCATGAGGAAGCAATGGGATGGAGCTGGAGGAGGAGGCAGGGTGGCAGTGCAGGCAAAGGAGACCAGTCTTCTGGCATGAGGAATGATAGCCCATAGAGTGTGGAGAGCACAGTGCGACAGACTAGAGAGGTGGCAGTGGCTCCCCACGCAAAGGTGGTGGCTGTGTGGGAAGCACTGTTCAAGGTGGCAGTGTACCTGGAGGAAGTGGGGGGATGAGGGCTTCCTGGAAGCACAGCACGTGCTCTGCATCTCATGCTGGAAGTGCTCCTGGAGAACCGGCCTGCGGGCTTCAGCAAGGGCTGGGGGCAAGCCCAGCACTGACAGAGCCTGCTTGCAGGCCCTCTGCTTGCTTGGCCCAGCCTTCCTTCTGCAAAGCCTCGCGAAGGATCAGCAGCTTCCAATGTGCTGAAGGCTACAGGTATGCCTCTGGGAAGCCTTTTGCCTGGGGAGCCAGTGCTGCCTCTCCTGCCTCGCCCAGCAACAGAGCGTGCCGTGGCTCGCCATCGCATCCCACTGCACTCTCCACGGTCTGCAGGCTATCACTCCTTACACCCTGCCTCCTCCACTGGCTCTGTCCTGTTGCCTCCTCCCTGGCCAGGCCCAGCAAGCTCCCTTTGGCAGACAAGGCTCTGCCATGCTCACTGCATGCATCTCAGGAAATTCTGATCTCAATTAGGGTCATAACCCAAGGACTACTTGTAATACAAATGTATATGTTTTGATACATATCTGAAAGCTTTTAAACTATAATAAGATTTTTATTTAATTTTATCTGCTTTGAACTTTTTATTCAGATTAAATTAATATGTGCATTTGCATATTCAGTTTTAATTCATCTGAAACAGAATGCTGTTCTATGCCAGATATACAATCCTATAGACAATACAGTAGCAAACTTGCACAATATATTTCTGAAAACTTTTTTTCATGCTAATACAGATTGAATGCTATGGCTCCTCGGAGGGTGTCTCAGGGACCAGACAGTGTATCAGATTCTCCTACTTTGGAGTGAGGGCTCTCAACATGGAGAAAGAAATCTGATATCAGAAAAGTCTTATCACCAATAATTGGGGTACTTTAACTTAGGAAAAACATCAATAATAGGAATTATAATTGAAGTGCCAAAATTATACAAAATATGGCAAAAATGATGTTTTCATTTTTACAGTATTGGAAATTGAATGAAACTAAATGCTGGAGAAGTGCTGAGAGAAAAAGACAGTTACAAATTATTTATTTCACAGAAAATTAAATTGTAGGATATATTCTGACAAAACTTAGTGAGGTCTGCCAGTTTGAATTTCTTTAAAAGGGAATTATACAAATTTGTAATGATAAGACTACTAATGGTTACTGGGGTTTTTTTCCTAGTTAATTATTTGTTTGCTGGGGTTTATGTGCTGTTCCAATCCAACAGGATTCTGAACAGCTTACATTCTCTTCTTACAATAAAAGGATTAAAATGCAAAAAAAAAAAGTATAATAAAATGAGAAACAGTAATCAAAATGGTAACACAAAAGTTACTAAAACAGAAATTAAGGTTGCTGAGAACAAAGCATCCAACCACAGCCTAGTAACTTTTACTGGATCTCCTCCTAGGGCTTTCTTAAAAAGCCTTGTTTTAATGGCTTTCCTGAAACATTAACAGTGTGGGAGCCAGTTTGATTTTGAGTAGTAAGCTATTCCCAAAAAGTGTGGCTACAAAAGAGAAGATTTGACCTGGAGTGTTAGTGAAATGTAACAAACAAACAATACATATGTGATAATACAGAAAGAATATTCTTATACATTACAACGATTAAAAGAGACTAAAGAGAGGAGAAAAAAGAAATTAATAAAAAAGAGAAGGAGAAAAAGAGGGAGAGGGGGATGAAAAAATAGTTATTTAAGGATTGAATTTGATATTGGTATAAAATGGTTACTGGTGATGTTATATTGTCCCCAGTGTCAGGGATAATTTTGTTGTTGTTGTTGTTGAATATCAGTTGACAAATGTACTTTGTCTGATAGTTGCTTCTTCTGCCCATTCCAAATTAGGATCGCAGTGATATGAAAAAGCTACACAAAATGCAATAATTATTGTACTGAATCTGTGAAAATTTGTATATTGTATTCCTTTTTATTTGCTGATATTTTTCAGAAGCTCTGCAATGAATTTTATTCTGTTCAGCTTGATTTGCACTGGGTATAACTGACCATAGTCACTACTGTATTTCTATCTAGGTAGCTCTGGTTCAGTGGACAGAAAGTGTTGGTCTTACTTTGGTGAACAGGGATTTGACTTCAATGCAACTGAAAACCCCCAATGGACAGATTCTGACATACTATATTCTGCAAATTTTCCCTTTCACATCTGAGAGCAAACGAATGGGAATCATAGTAAGGGTATGTGTTGTTAATACTTTTTTTTTTCCTGGTTGGATCTGATCTTGAAAATGAACATATTTATAATATGAGAACTGGCAGAAAACATAAATGCCGTCCAAACTATTTTCAGAGAAGATTTTGTTTTCATACATGTTATGGGATATGAATTGATTCATTTCTTTTTTTAATTTTAGTATAATTTTTATTAAGAATTTTAATTACAATAGTATGAATTGATTCATTTCCTAACTTTTACAAATTCCATATTCTAGAGATGAAAGGAGTAAATATTGTACGCATGGCTTTAGGTCTGCATTTGTTTCTTTTGTCCTTATGCTTATTTTTAGGATGAATCTACAGGTGAAATCATGTTTTATATGAAAGGTGCAGATGTTGCAATGTCCTCCATTGTTCAGTATAATGATTGGCTAGAAGAAGAGGTAAGAAATCTTGCTAACAGTTGTTTCAGTTTTGGAAAAAAGCAAGTGTTTTACTTTACCATTAAAAATGTAGAACAGTGAAATTTAAAGAATAGAAACTGAATAATAATCTTTTCTAATCCAGTAACATCTAATCTTATCTATGTTAAATTAAAAAAAAAAAAGGAATAATGGATTTGGGAGATTTTCAATAGTTCTGAGGTTTTATCTAACAATTGGAAAGGAAAGAAAAACCAATGAACAGAGTAATGTAAAATATTTTTACTGAATACAGTATCTGTTAGAAAACAAGGATATTACCTTAAATCTAAAGAGTCATCATAGACATAGACATGCTGTCACATATGCTCGATCTATTTTTGGCTGGCTTTTCTTTGACTCTGGACGGCAGAAATGTAACTGAAAATATATTTAAATTATGTATGAATGCATATGTTTTTACCAAGTAAATGCATTACACTATATTGCTGTACTGGACACCAGCAGTTGTCTTTATTTGACCTTACATATAGATGATATGGTAATGTGATAATCACACAATGCATGTTCATAATGGTATTGGCAATATAAATCAATAGCTGCTTCAGGCAGTTTGATTTAATCAGGGTCATGAATAAATTAAATTCCCTGAAGACCTAATAAAGTGTCATAAAAATTACTTTTGGTGATAATGATGTACAATTAATTGTAAAATACTTGCTTAATTTATTTAGCATTATGAGGTCAAATCAATAAGCATTTTGCATTATAAAGACAGCATTTTGCTTTTTAAAAAATAATGAATCTATTTTTTTAATTTTACTATTTTAACAGAGAAAAATAAGCCTGTTGCCAACTGTTTTTATGATATGGTGTAGACTTTTTCTATGATAAATGTGCATATAATCCTGAAAAAATAATTTTGAAAGTAAATTTGAAAAAAAAAAGGAATGGGTGGTTTAAGACAGATGATGATAGAACAGGAACCTTGGAAATCAAGTGATCTGATAAAAAGTCATGCAGAGTACCAAGGAGAAAAAGAATGCCCACTATAAACTTTGTTCATTGTATTGTCCCAGTGTATTTATATGAAATCTTAGTTTCAAGAAAAGTAATTAATTTCTAAAACTTAATAAGGAACTTCACTTCTTATTCACTCAAGGAAGAGTATGGGTTCCAAAAAAGATAAAGTGAGCATCAGAAAATCTTAATCCATTTAATAGGGCCTGCCTATTAAATTCCATGAGGGTTACTTTTTATCTATAAATATGTTTCATAAATGTTATTAATGTATTTCTATCCTGCACTTAGGACAAGTCTACGAGAAGTAGTTTAATAAAAATTCTAAAGAAAACAGTGAAGCATATTAAAAAAAATAACAGGAGAACAAAAATTGGAATAAGAGCAAAATTGGTGGGATAAAAATAATGTTTAAGAACTGTTTAAAACCCATGGTTCAAAAAGGCACAGTAAAATTTTTAGCAGAACAAATTCCACAGTTATTAGGACATCAATAAAATGGCTCTGTCCTTTATACCTGTCAGCCTTATTGATCTGAGAAGTATGCCTGACTAGGCTTTCTGCAACTTAATGCAGGACGTTGAGAAGTTCATATAGGAAGAAGTTTTTCCTCAAATAACTTGGACCTAAATATCCCCACAGTTAATTGAGATTGAATTCACCTAACTCCTACAAGAATATTGGTTTAGAATTTTGCATTGACATTTTTAGACTTTAAAGGTACTTTACAGTAATCTAGACTGGAGCTCTAACTAGTTTTATCTCCTAGGATCTTGTTTCAGAAACCAGCATCAGTTTGTTAAAGGTGCTTCTAGCCAGGAAGACCCAAAACATAATACAGATTTCCAAAGACTTCCCCTTCTTCCATCATATGTCTTTGATTATGCAGGGAGAATGTAGCCATTCCTCAGACTGATTGCAAATTTCTAACCAAACAGCAGTTTTTCCACCAACAGTAAATTCATCTCAAACTGTTTTAAGCTTCAGTTAATTTGTTTCCAAATGATGGATTAACAGAGACAAGAAAAACCTACTTGTCATCTGTAATTTGGTAAGGCTTCGGCCCAAATCTCCCTGTAACTTCTCTCTGCAATTTCCTGTATTTTTAAAAATCATGGACAAAAAACCAGCACAGACATCTCAGTGGCCATGAGATAAAACAATCCCTCAGCACTACATTTTGGATTAGCTCTTCAAAAATAACCAGAGCTAATTTAATTTCCACTTAAAGGATGCAGAGGGCATAGAGAATGGCCTTGAAGGACAGGAGGAAGAGCCTCTACCAAGGCAGTGATTAGACAAGTGGGGCTCAAGCCCATTCCAAAAAACTAGTTTGTGTAAACATCTCCAGGCCCTTCCTAGTTCACACAAAGATAAAGGGAGGGGGGGAGCACATTCAGACTTCCAACATTCTGTTACGTTACTATAGCTTTACAATAAAAGTAGTCATGACCTACATGGCATTGGTTTCTTAGTCTGGCCTACTTTATAGGGATGCCAAAGGGTCCAAAGTAAAGCTGTTGATTCAGATGTCAATAGGTGTCAGACTTCAACCACCAGGTAGGATTGGAACCAATTAGGCAAGCTCACAAGACTTTAAGATCTTCAGATAATGAGTTGTTAATTGAGAAAAGTTAAGAAGCCATAATGGAAGAATTCCAGTGACTGCTCTGTTTCAAAAGTAAGTCCCTTTCAAAGAATCAATATTCAAACCCTTCTGTAACTTTTTCTTTTGTCCACCAAATATAACGAGATGCTTGGCTCCCTCTTTTGGGCAGGAGGTCCAGTTTCAATATTTCCTTTATCCTATCAATGATCATATCTGTTGTGCTACTGCCTCTCTCTGACAGTATGTGTATGAACTCTCACAATAGGAGAGTTACTAGGGTGGCTGAAGGAATATTACTGTTGAAATATGTAGCTAGCTTGATGTCTCAAGAATAAAAGCATGCTTGTGCATTAATGTACTATTTAATGTAAGTCAGCTTGATAACCTTTTTTCTTTTTGAATCAATACATTCCAGCATGATTCATAACTATTTATAATTATTGATTATATTTACAATTTTAGTGTGGTAACATGGCAAGAGAAGGTCTGCGCACTTTGGTTGTTGCCAAAAAATCCTTAACAGAGGAACAGTATCAGGATTTTGAGGTAAAAAAAGTTGAAAGACAAATACTACACTGAGCTCAAGTAATGGCAAAAAACCTCTATTTAGTTCACATATGTAATTTCTCTTTGGTGTAGACAAATGATAGATGAGCTCCACCCTCACTGGCTTCATTGTTGGCTTGTTCTTTGAAGGATTTCTTTTGATTTGTACAGCTTTCTTTTTCTGCTTTTTCCTCACCTTCATCTGCTCCATCTGAATCTTTTTCTTCTATTACTATGTTCATAAGAATCCTCCATTTGAGTGGGTGGAGGAAGATACCTATCTGGCAAGCCAATGATAATGTAGTCTTCTTTTGTAAATCTTCTGAGCTACAGCTGCATTCATGCTTTTTCATAACAGTATCAACATTTTTATTATTTTATTTATTTACTTATATGTCACATTTATATAACTGCCCATCTCACACAAAGCGACTCTGTCTTATTAGTTTTAATATGGTGCAATTTATCTTATGCTAATAATATAGTTTTGTTTTGGGGAAAAATGCCTAGTTTAATGTGCACTGTAGACATAAATGCATTCTTCCAATAACTAGCAAGAATAATATGACCCTGCTTCCTAAACTTTTATGCTGTTTTTCCAGAGGGTTGTTTTTTTTCCTCCCTATAGTGTCTATGATGCTGATTTAAATGTACCCATGTTTGTACTTCCCTTTTGGGTTCTGGGGCAATTGACATCGACACCACAGTAGACATCCAGGTAGATCAGTGGTTAGATTGCAGAAGGATGTATGTAAATAAATATGGATAGACCTAGAACAGGAAAAGGAAAAGTTAACAGAAATATATATCATAATTGGAAGTAGAATAAATACCACAAAGTAGGAGTACTAAAGAGTTACTCTTAATGTTCATTTGTTATAATTATCCATTAATTTAACTGGAGTATGCTCTGCATAGTCATACACAAATTATGCAGCACCTGGGTAGTTTTACTTGAAGATTTATAAATTATTAGATTATGTCCTTTCTTTCCTTTAAGAACTCAAAATTGGTGCATAAAGTGCTTGCTCTTCCAACTCAGCTGAGTGATAGTGACTAGTCCAAATTCATCTAGTGAACTTCCATGACTGAGATTGAACTTAAAAACCTGGATCTCCCTACTCCAACATCCTAATCAAGTACATCATAGTGTCTCTCAATCCTGGGAACTGGAACTGGACTATTTATACACGGAAACCATATATTCTACCATTAGGCTGTAGTCACTTCCCTAGTATAGTGCTTGATTTCTAAGGAAATGTTGGGTCTTTTCAGAAGGCAAGGAAATATAGGATGTTCTTTTCAGAGTCTATGTTTATTCCTATGCCTTTTGGAAATAATCCTTCCCAAGAAAAATTAAAAAGAAAACAAAATAAACAAGATAATTAACAAAAAACATGTAGATTCTTCCACACACCATTCAACTTATACATTATTAACTAGCAGAACTAATTTTAGAGTTATAAAAAATCACATGAGGATATAAATATAATTGATTTCTATCAATAGAAATGTTATCACAGAAGCCAGCACAGGTAGAACATAAATAATCTAAATAAATGAGTGTTGCCTGTACAAATAAAAATTATCGTAATCATTCAAGAAAACAAGAACCCATACCATTGAGATATAATTAACAGACCTAAAATTCTCATGCTGTTGAATAAATATGAATGGTACTTGCTCTTTCCTGACAGAAAAGGCTTTGTTTTTTTTATAGAAGTTTTTGTTGTTTAAATTCCTTCAAACTTAGAAGATAGCAATTCTGAAATTCTGCAAATATTATTCACTCTGTTTAAAAACAAATTTATACAAATCCAACTGAGGGTCAATAATGTATTTTTCTGTAGATAATATTCATATTGTCAAAGAATATAAGTGTCCTTATCACAAATTTTTTGAACAACAATACAGCTAGTCTTCACTTAACAATGGTAATTGGGACTGGCAATTCTGTTGCTAAGTGACATGGTCGTAAAGTGTGATGTCACGTGACCATGCCAATTAAGATGGCAGTTGTGGCAGTCCCAGTTGCCATCATTAGGCGAATCCCGTATGGTCACATGATTGCCATTTGCGACCTCCTGCTGGCTTCCCCATTTACTTAGCTTGTTGGAAGCCAGCAGTGAAGGTTGCAAATGACAATCACGTGATCTCAGGACACCGCAACCGTTATAATTGCGAGCCGGTTGCCAAGTACCCGAATCATGATCACGTGACCGCGGGGATGCTGCAACGGCCAACTACTACAAAGACTAGTCGTAAGTCCCCCTCATTTAGCGCTGTCATAACTTTGAGTGGTTGTTCAATGAGGGCTACCTGTAGTCAAAAAGACAAGAAAATTCTTAACTTATTTATTTATTTATTATAGGTTGTTGGTTAACCTCTGAGTATGCAATCTCACCAACCTCTGGCTCTTTTCTGAGTCTTTTTATAAACACTTCATTCTTTCTAAAAGTTATCTGCTCTATAGCCCAAAACTGTACCTCTGCTCTATATCCTTATTGTATATAAACCTGTAACAAGGATTCAGTTTCTCTCTTATGCTTTTTGTTGTCATACTGTTCTCCATTTCTAATATTCCATTTCCAAGGGATGTTATCATTAATCCACAAAGATGTTCTATAATATAAACAACTCCACAAAACATACTTTTGTTTATCATTCACATTGACTAGTGATACAAACATGGCCCTGCTTTCTGATCACAGCACAGTTTGTAAATTGGAAGAGAATTGTCCCAGAAGCCTTTATGTCTGTCTGTGACCTATGACTTTTCCAATTGCACCAAACTATAATTTTCTGTAAATCCCTCCTATCGTGTTAATTATGTGCCACAGTTTTCAGGAATAAAGTAGTAAATCGTGAAATATTGTTATGTCTTCTCATGTGTGAAACTTCAGTCCAAATAGTGTGGTTGGTTTCTTTGGTTCAGAAACACATCAGAAACCAAGCCAACAAAAATAAAAAGTAGTAGCACTATGCAAGTCCCTTCACATAAGTAAGACTTTAGAGCTTGAATTTTACAGATATTATACATTTGGATGCTTAGTTTCTGTCTTCAGTATTATCATTTATTTTCATGATCATTTACTGCTGTATGCACATTATAGGTGAAATCTGAATTTCAGGTTCTAAAGTGAATCTGTGACCCACATAGCACTATAGGGCTTGCATTTTGGACAACACTAAAATCTTTCTTACCTACTTGAGGCTACAAATTACATTTTGTTTTGTCTTGTTACAAATAGAGTCGATATAACCAAGCAAAATTAAGTATACATGACAGAATGCTCAAGGTGGCTGCAGTTGTGGAGAGTCTGGAAAGAGAAATGGAGTTATTGTGTCTCACTGGAGTTGAAGATCAATTACAGGCTGATGTTAGGCCAACACTAGAGATGCTGCGAAATGCTGGAATAAAGGTACTAATATTTTTTATTCTTCAGTTTGTTTATACAGGAAGACATCACTTAATGACTGTTCATTTTACGACAGTTCGAAGTTACAAGGGCCTCGGAAAAAGTGCTTTAGAGCCTGTATTCTCATGACCATCACAAACTGTTGCACCACCCCCGTGGTTACATGATCACAATTTGCTACCTTTTTTACAACAGTTGTTAAGCGAATCATATGGTTGTTAAGCATATTCTGGCAAAAAAAAGTCCATTGGGGAAGCTGGATTCACTTAACGACCACATGATTCGCTTAACGACTGTTGTAAAAAAGGTCATAAAATCAGGTTTAGTCACGTGGCGACTCGTTTAAGGACCACCTGTTTAACGACCAATTTTCTGGTCCCTATTGTAGTCATTAAGCAAGGACTACCTGTCTACATTTCTTGTCCTTTCACTGCAGATTTGTTGCTGTAACTAAGAATCCAGTTTGTTTCGTGTGAGAAATATAAGCAACTGGGAATGTTTCAATGCTGGTCCAAGTCCTGTAGAATAAGAAGCAGAGAGAGAGAAAGAGAAGGCAAAGTTAATTTTTTTGTAGTGTATATTTGAATATATTAACTATAGAATTATTTTTCCTTATGCAAAATGTACAGAAAAATCACATGAAGGTTTGTTTTATCAGCTCTGTAGTATTATAGTAGTCACTAAGGAAAACCTCCATCTGCACAAGAAACTGTGATAGAGCAGATCATATTGATCAAACACATTAGGATTTGCCTTCCAGGGCTTTAAATTTCAGGTTTTTTATAGGCCTTGTCTTACTTTTTCTTTAACGGATTTATAAATTTTGGAGGACATTTTAATCTCTATTCACCATCCAGAGTTCCTTTGGTAGACGGGCAGCCATATGAATTTGTTTATATATAAATAATTACATATTGGGGCAACAATATTGACTTGTAACTTAGTTATTTCAAGATTTAATTGGATAACATGTATTTTAGATATTTGAATGCTTACCATGAATAATAGCAATATGAATTACTATGATTTCTAATATGATTCAGAGAATAAAATTTTGCAACGAACTAATTATATGGAGACATACATCTATGGGAAGGAAAGAGTGATAATATATTTTATTCCTTTTAACTGTTTCTCTCAAGTTATCTGAAAAGTTACCATATTTGAATAGGCAGAATGAGTTTAAATGCTCGTTCTTCCTTTTGAATCAGTCTACTCCTTTTTGCCTCTATAGAGCCCAACAGCTGGACTCTGCATCTATCTGAAGCAAAAGGAATAATTTGAATCTTTACTGTTTTTTTCCTTAAGTTGATTTGAGAAAGATACATACACAGTTTTCAATACAATAAATAATTAACGATTAAATTCTAAAATTATCTCATAGATATGGATGCTAACAGGAGATAAATTGGAGACTGCCACTTGTATTGCAAAAAGTTCCCATTTAGTATCTAGGACACAAGATATTCATATTTTCAGACCCGTAAGTAGAACTGCTGATATATATTTCCTATCATTCTTAGCAACACCTATTGTCTTCTTTCCTAGAGCTGTAAAATGTGTTCGGTAGTTTTCTGCAAATTTGATATATATGATAAAAGAATGAAATGCATTACAACACTAATTTAATTACTTCCATCTTGTCTATTTAGCTCACAAAAAGTTATGCCTTTTAATAAAAATTTGTTAGTTGGAAAAGGCGCTAACATATTCCTGATTTTTTGCAAAATCCAGCAATTGATCTACATCTCCCCTATTTTGGTCCCCAAATAGGCTCTCCAGATGTTGCATACTGTGCTAACTTGGATTGTTGGGAGTTGTTCATTAATATCAAGGGGACTGGAAGTTTCTACCCATGCTTAAAACTCCTTAGGATTCTAAGTAGCTATTATAACAAGCTGCTTATAGTCAACCTAACCTTCATGTATTTTATCACTCATCCCTATGAAATTTAAAATACCATGTACTTGACAACAATGATGCAAAGTGATTTTGATCTTTTCACTTCTAAATCAGTTTGGGTTTTGGCAGGATTTTAATCTGCTATTTTAATCTGCTAGTTATAATCCTAATTCCTATTATTTTTGTGGCTATTGTGAATAAAATCTTGAATAATAAGCATAAATAAATCCTGCTATTTCTCCCAAATATTAAAAGCTGAAGATGTATTTTGAAATAAAACTGGCTTTGATATTTATTTTTATTCTGAACATCTTGCCTGTATAAGGTTTAAAGAAAAAGTTATTCAGTCTTTGAATAATTAGACATTTATATCACTTCATTCTATACAAGTCTCTTGTACTCGAATTAGTTTAACAGAAAGTAAATGTCTATAGAGCCTAATTTGCCTTTTTGAAGTTTCATAACTAAACCCAGTAGGATTTTTACACAGTAATGAGTTGTAGAGATATTCAGCTGGATTTAGCATTTAAAGGAGAGGTTTAAAGTTCCCAAATCCCCCTTTTTATGATCCCATGAAGCCCTTCCCCCTGTTCATTCAACCAAATTTTGAAAAACATGTTTTTTGGGGGTTTTTTGGAAAAAAATAAGGAAGGAAGTCCATTAAATAACCAATAGGTTATTCACTCTTTAAATATTCTGTGTTAATGTAAAACATTTATTTCATGTATATTTGATTTCTCAATCTTAGGCGGATTTGAAATATAATATTTTAGCTGCATGAGGCTTGACAGTATTTCAGCATAAGCATGTTCTGCTTCTGTGTTAAAGCTACTGTTTCACCCACATGTCTGCTCCCCAGTTGCATCTTTCCTTGGCTCCTGAAGGCTTGATGTTTGGACTGAACGTTGCCAAAACTTTCTTGGGAGAGGAGGGGAGAATAATCAGAATTTGCAACCTTCTGATCCACATTACATTCTTTCTTTTTGAAGAACCCTAATCTAAAACACTTTTCTAGACCTATTATGTATATGAAATCAAGTGGGAGAAAATGTAAGCCTCCCAGTACAATATACCTTTAACACTGTATTGTTTCTTAATAAATTTGTATTAAAAAGTGATGGGGTTTGTCCCACTTTATACAGTTTCTACAATGAGACTGAAATTCCATTATCATAACAAGTTATGTACCTACATACATCTATTTAAGTTGCCCGTACTGTTTTCCTTTTTTTAAAAAAAAATTCAGGTAACCAGTCGTGGAGAAGCTCATTTGGAACTAAATGCATTCAGGAGGAAACATGATTGTGCTTTAGTAATATCTGGTGACTCTCTGGAGGTAATGGCCTGGCTTTCATCAATTGCTGATTATGTTATTTGTGCAGGTAGGTAGGTAGTTATGCTTTCCAAAAGACAATCAAAGGAGTCCCAAGTAATGCCTTTGGTGAATCAAGGCTTACATTTGTTTTACATCAGCATAACACCTAATACTGTAAATCTAACCCAACTGAGATATTCCATATGTCTTTTGCCTGTTGCCATTGTCACTAAAATACCTGTGTCCCCTGAAGGTAAAATAAAATTTCTGTAGCTGGCGGTAGAATCCTAACAGTTTCAAAGTCTCTTGGATCTGCCAAAAGAAAAAAAAAGTTTGATAGTTATACTACTGTTATATGTACCATGCCACAAGATCTTCACAGATACTTGTTTTATTACACAAATTTTAAAACCAATTTCTTGATTGCTTCAGAGAAGTTATTTTTGTGTGTCCTCAGCTCTGCTCATAACATACCTAGCTGCTATTTAATTTGTTCCCCTCTGATGTGCTGGTATAGGCAGTGAATGGATTGGTTTGTATTCATACCACCCTGTCCTTGCCTGTTGGTAAGGATAAAATTCCCCCATGCCAAGGTGTGCAGGGATCACAAATGTCTTTCAGAAATAACAGTTACATTAAGCCACATGGCCGCACAGTGGTCCTGAGAAATTGTGATTATATGAAGAAAGTGCTGCAGTTTCTATAATTTACAGCCTATAGCACTCTGTTTCTTACTTCACTGGAAATAAAGAGCTTACAGGTGCAGAAATGAAGTATGTCGTTCATTTTCGAATATGAATACTATATTAACAGTTTTACATAGAACCTGTTCCCATATTAGGCTACAAGAAGAGGATAAGTAAAGATTGACTAATGTGTGGTATATATGCATCCATGATCTAGTCTCACTTTATAGCATTCAGTACAAATTTTCAGCACTTGCTCTTATCATAGTATCCAGAGTAGCAGCTCTGAAAGCAAAAGCAAGTAATCGTGTGGCACGTTATTCAGTGCTTCTTTAAGATAGACTGCCATTTTCTTGGCTATTTAATTAATTGCCATTGAGCCAAGCCTGTCCATGGTGACTACACAAACAAATGCCCACTATCTTAATCTTATTGTCCTTGGCAATAAACTGTAACTCTTTCAAGGGCATTCCAGTGACACAAAATGACTCTGTCCAGCCACCTTTCTATTATTTTTCCCTTCTATATCCTTCAGCCTTGCACAAAAAAGTGAAATCTTGTTTTATTGGACCTCAGTGCAATCTACTTCACATGCAGCAGACCAAATTTCCATTGTGATTTATGTCATTCGCATGATTATGTCATTATGCACACAATGTCATTTGTGTGCATGATTTGTCTATTGTCATTGTGTGCATAATGACATAATCACACAAAATTATGATGTGTCATATAAGTGACAGCATTAGCACGCAAATGACGTAAATATCCCCTAATGCCTTATTCTCCGATTCAGCCGACTTTCCTCAATAACAAACACCTTCTCTATTTAGTCTATTAAAGTGAAGTGTCACTGTATAGTCTTTTTTTCTGTTCCATCATTCACTCCTATCACATGTCCAAAGAATGTGAGTTTCTATTGGCTGATGAGAGCAGCCAATCTTTATTTCATCCATGAGCAATTGATTGGTTATTCCTGCAGTCCATAGCACTGTTACAGTTATGTCCAAATCCATGATTCAAATGTGTCTTTTTTTTACCCACTCTTTTTCAATGTCCAGCTTTCAGGTGTTCTAATATACCCATTAGCTGCAATAGATTCCACATGAAGCAGAGGTAAACATTCTTCTTACATTTTGTCATCTTTTTCTTATTCATTTTATGTTAATTCTCTAGTCTCATATCCCTCTGCTTTTAACAAATCTGCTTCTTCACCTGGTATTTCTCTCTCCATGTATGCTTCTGTAAGATCTTAAGCAAAGGAATTCATGGAATGGTTCAGTAATTTGCACATTCTTTTGATATCTCCTTTTTAGGTATAGGTTTATACACTGATCCTTTCCTATATCTAGATCACACAGTCCTATTCCATATTGTTTGACATGGAATTATTAGCAGTTTGCTGTCTCTTCTGCAGCACTGAACAGTTCAATGGATATTTCATTTTTGCCTAGTACTTTTCAATTTGACAGGTCTATTGCCTGTTTTAACTCACTGTCTAATGGAATCAAGCCCTGAATATGCAGTTCTGTGAAATAGTATTCATCCCTTTTCAAATATTCTAAATTTTTGCATATTTTTTCCTGAGAATATTATCATGTGGGTCTTGGTGATATATAAAAGTCTGAATAAACAAACAACACCAAAGTTTTGTGCGCTTGATACATGTATTTCATGATCAAACTCATCCAGTGTGCAGTGTGCTAGTGTGGGAAAGTAACTGGTCCTTTAGGTGCGGTAACTGGTTGCACCATCTTTACCCTGAGTAACTTCAACCAGACTCTTCCTGTAATTGATGTTAAGTCCATCACATCACAAAATAAGAACTTTGGTGCATTTATCCATGGCAGATTGCTGCCACTCCATACCATTTCAGATTTTCTTTCATGAACTACTTATTTCAGGTCTACCACATTTTTATGGTTCTTTGATTTGGCCATATCAAACATTGATTTTATTTTTCTTTATATATTCTCTTGTAGAAATTTGTATGTTTGGAATCATGACCCATTTGTAGTTCATCTTTAACTGATGGTCTAATAGTCTTCTGTAGAATTCTCTGAAACAAAGCAGAATTCTTTCTTTCTTCAATAATGGCATGTCATTCAGGTCCTGATGCAACTAAACATTTCCAAACCATGACAGTGCTTTCTCCATGCTTGACAGTGGTATGGGCTTCTTATTATGCAATAGTGTTTGGTTTCTGCCAGACAGAACAAGACCCATGTAACCCTAAAAGTTCCACTTTTCATTCATCTACTCATAGAACATTCCTCCAGAAATCTGAAGGGTCATCTAGGTGCTTTTTGGCAATCTTGAGCTGAGCATCAATATTCTTTTTAGTAAGCAATGTCTTCCTCCTTGCTGCTATCAAGTTCCCCAGATCAGAACTTAAATTCCAATCCCTGACTTTACATGGCTTAAGCCAACTGCGTGGTTCAAACTCAGTAGAAGTCTCTTAGAGATTCAGTGCAGTGTGCTAAATAAGAATCTTTATTGCAGCTAGTTTACAGCCATATTAAACAATGGATTGCCTTCTGTCAGCATGAGAATACAGTTCCCTCTTATATCTATGACAGTTTAAAATTAATGACATCTCTTTCCTGAGAACAGCTGGTTCTCAGCAGCTACTCTCCTTTGAATTCCATTTTTTCCCAAATGTTTTTTTGATGATGGAATCATGAACACTGACTTTAGCCAAGGTGAGAGATGCGGCTAACCTAAATTAGGCAGCAACCAGTTCTAACAACAATTTATAATATTACCTCTTGCAGCCTGAAAAGGAGTAGGCTAAATATCTGGGCTATAGTCAGCAGATACAAAAGAGTGACTCTCTTATGGTTGTTGCACATCTCTAAACACCAATCAGGAAATAAAAGCAGATTTACAATTTTCAGTGGTTGTAATTGGTGTAAATTCCAAGAGGAAACATTATGTGGGAATCCTCCCATGGCCTTTTTTTAGACTGGAAACTGTGGTTAGCCAGGAGAGCTACAGAGTTGTGTGACAAGATACCCCACTAGCAGTAGAAACTTCCCTCACCTCCTGAAGAACAGCTCAAAAACATCACCGAGAGAAATTTGAAAGAAATTCTCAAAACCAGTGAGGTAGACAACAGAGGTCTTTTTAGCAGAAGAGAACTTCTAAGAAATGACTAGCAGAGGTATGGAGCAGAAAAAGAAAGGATATCATGGGACACCTATATAGTTGCCAAGAATTGACACTGACTTGATGGCACGTAATCAAGTGACAACAGGTTTCAGCAGCAAATGACATACTAAGGTAGAATACTGACCTTATATTTCATTCCTCCGAGTGAAAACAGGGAAATGGAAAAGTTGGGGGACAACAACTATTGTAGTAGGGCAGAAACATAGGTGCTCAGTCTGGCCATAAAGTTTTCCTCACTAGAAGAAAGTGTATATGCTGCAGTCAGTCAGTCAGTCATTTTATTTTGGTTGTTGATCAGCAAAACAAAATAAAAGAGTCACAATTGATTAGAGTAAAACAAGCTATAAAGTCACATATCATATACATGTAAAATTGTATTGTAAGTACAAGTAAATATTGTAAGTTACAAGTAAATACAAGTAAAATTGTAAGTTAAAGAATTTGGGGTGTAAAAATTAATACAGTAAAGTATGATACAATTTATATAAGACAACTAAATGATTGTTTAGAATAAACAACCAAATTAGATTGGTAAAATTACCAGTGTAAAATATAGACAGCAATTACAATACTAAAAGCTGTGGAAAAGTTATAATTAATACTATTATTATATTTAGAGAAAATGTAGTGAGGTAATGTATAAAGAAGAAGAATACATAAGGAGTGATTATGGTTTCAAAACTAAAAGTTAGAGTCCAATTATAGTGATTATCTATATTGTTAAAATGATTCTGGCAGCTAATGAAATCAAGACAAAAACAAGATTCAATTGACAGTAAGGACATAAAACATTGATATAAAGTAGAAACTAAATGGAAAGCTGCATTTGAAATGTTTCCAAACAGAAAATATCTAGGAGATGTTTGAAGAGAAATTATGGTGCATTGTACAAACTATGGAACAGTATTTGGCAGTACTGTAATCACTGAAGTAGAATCAGATTCGTCTGATAGTAGTAACTTGAGATAGAAAGAATCAGAGTGACCAGGGTGTTTTGGTGATGAGTGGAAATAGTAATTCCTGGCAAGTGTCAGCATAGAGGGAGCAATATAATTTAACATGTTCCAGCATTTCATTTGCTCCTCCACCGCATGGGCACAATCTCCACTCAAAAGGGACGTTTCGGTATCTCTCTTCAATAACTGCTGTTGGGAGGGCATCGAATCTAGCCAAGGACAAATCCCTTCTAAATTTAGGGGTTGTTATGCAACTGAGTTTTCTGGCTGGGTGAAGTAAATGTGTGGAGTGGGTCAGAAGGATATTTCTGGGCAAGACTGACAAATCTGATTGCAGCTCTATGTCGATGGCACATTGTTTGAGATTGGCTAGTGCACATTCGTAGCCCACTAGGGTGATGGCTGCCCATGAGAAGCCATAGGATTTTAATTTTTCCTGTATTGCCTGACACCAGGGAAACTGGAAGCTGTCAATCATAATTAAAGGGACCAAGCCGATATATATGTCAGAATTAATTTTGTTCTAGAGTCAAGTGGAACTTCATTGGTTCCGTGGGGCTTCTGAGCAGGTGTAAAATCAGCTGATAGGGATCATAATGCTGCATCATTGGTTCTGGAGATAAGACACTGGAGCTGACTTTCAGATCCCTGTGGAAGATGTCTGTTGCCATGCGTAAAGCTCAATACTAATCTGTAAACTAACTGAGATTTCAATCAATTTTTATTCTCCATGGCATATTAGCTATCTTTCTTCTTCCAAACATTGTTTGGGATATCCTATTTCTATAGTTTCTGCTATTGGATTAGCACACAGCATGAAATGCTGCCTGTCTGAACAGCTGGGAAAATCTGTTCAATACAAGTGATATCATTGGATGTGGAGAGAACCTGATATGGAAGAGAAGTGCTTGAAATCAGATGGACACATAAGGTTTCATCAGTTTCTGAGCTGTATCTTTGCATCAAGCTGAGAAACATCTTTTTCTCCATTCGTGGATTATACCTGTCCGTTCCATTTCAAATAGTAAACATGTAGGAGGAATGGCATTAGCTATCCCTTTTTATGCAAAGTTGGTTTCTCCTGCTTTATAATCATAATTGGCAGAGAAGGAGGATTAAGCTGGTCTGTTTAAAGGGCATGGAATGTCAGTCATAATGATCATAAGCAATAGCCAAGGAATTCTAATATACTTTTTAGAGAATGGGGAAAGAGTGGGAAGGTTGCTCATCTTTCAGGTACATGTAGTCCTCGGTTAACGACCGTTTAACAACAGTTTGAAATTACAACGGCCTCAGAAAAGGTGCTTTACAACCTGCGGTTGCACTTACAACCATCACAAACCATTGCACCCCCCTGCAGTCATGTGATTGTGATTTGCGACCTTTTTTACAACAGTCATTAAGCAAATCACGTGGTCATTAAATGAATTCTAGCAAAAAATGTCCACTGGGGAAGCTGGATTTGCTTAATGACCACGTGATTTGCTTAACGACTGTGGTGATGCACTTTATGACATTGTAAAAATAGTTGTAAAATTGGGTCCAGTCACGAGGTGACTCACTTAATAACTGCCCTACTTAATGACCAATTTTCCAGTCCCTATTGTGGTTGTTAAGCGAGGACTACTTGTAATGTAACATATCCCAGGCCTTTAACCCTATTTGAATGCATTTCTTTTTGTAGGTATGTTTGAAGTACTATGAGCATGAATTCGTAGAACTAGCATGTCAGTGTCCAGCTGTAGTTTGCTGCCGATGTTCTCCCACCCAAAAAGCCCACATTGTAAAATTGTTGCAGCATCACACAGGCAAACGTACATGTGCAATAGGTTTGTATCAACTTTGGTTTCATTTCTCTTGTGAAAGTAATGAATTATGTGGTCTCTTAGTCACAATAATGAAAAATAAATGAATGTTTTAAAAAAGATTGCCACAGTATCATGTAAAAGTAAATTGATGATATGACAATCCTTCTTTAAAAAAAATAATGCTAAAGATAATGAAGGAAAGTTTTTTCACTTCATTTTTTCAAGATTTTTACTAAAACAAATCAAGTACAGTTAAATCTCAGAACAATTACTGGCCAGCTTTTGAAATCATCAGCCAGTATTTTATTGGACTATGCAGAGCTTTGGATTTGAAGGCCAAAAGTTGCTTCAGAGTGCATAGGGGCGCAAATGCAGGACCTGCCTGCACATCCTTTAAGCATTGATGAGATCCCACTAATCCCAGTATTAAGTAGGATCCCAGGAAAAGATGCATGTCATTTAAGCTGTTGCACCCCTATGTGCTCCAAAGTACATTCATTTTAAAGTATTGCATGGCCCTAATAATTTCCACGTTTCCATTAAGATAGTAACATTTGTTACTTCATAGGCTGGCATCATGAGCCTTTTTGGATTTTCAGATACTCAAGGAAGTCAATACACACCAGGATAACGTCATCATTACCCCCTACTAAACCTTGTCCACAATTAATTTCTATACAAGTGCAGCATACCTGGCTATGGTGGTAGATAGATAAGTGCATTTAAATCAAAAGAGTATGCATGATGGCCCTTAAATAGCTGGCAGGGGGGAGCTATTGCTTTTTTCTAAATTTTGTAATATCTCCTTTTAGTTAATTGAACAGTTTTGGATGTAGCCCCCAGAATCATGGAAAAATGATGATAATAATGCCCTGCACAGTACATGATCAGTGACATCCTCAACCATCACAGGTGATGACCATATTGGCTCTGTACTACACAATCTTTTCCCTGGCACTTTGGCATCTAGTGACATGTTGAGCCAGGAGCCATAGTAACTCCTCTCCAACTTCTTGCTTGCTGAAACAGGCTATCATGCTCAATCACCAATTTCTGTATCATTCGCTGAACTATAATTTACATTTAGAAAATTAGAAAATCATTTTAGCAACAAAGGTGCAATAGTTTGTAATGTACCTACTTTTCATTTTGCTTTCCTAAACTGAAAAAATAAAACCACTTTTAATTTAAAATGTAATTAGATAACTTTATACTAATTCAAGGTGAAACGATATAAAGCTAGTAAATATGAAACATTTGCCAAGCCAAACTTAACTATTCTGCACATTTATGTTTTTTCAGGTGATGGAGGAAATGATGTCAGTATGATCCAGGCAGCAGATTGTGGAATTGGAATTGAAGGAAAGGTATATTTACAAATTAGATTAAATGTGCACTTAATAATAATATCTTAGAATTAACAGCTTCAAGTTATAGACAGTGTGATTTGTGGTAATCATGCAAACAGACTTCTCTTGTGCAACAAATGTTTTCATTTTCTTTCTCTTTCTTATGGTCTCTGAAATAAGACATATGGTTTTTCTGGTTGTGCATAAAGTTATAAAACTTGAACTTCTTTCATGGGACCTCACTCCTTTAGTACCACTCTATATACTGGTATGATTTCTGCCCCACCCTGAGTTCCTGTTTCTGTACTATATAACACATTAGAATTCTCAGACTTTCTAAATAATTTTATTTAATTTGCTCCATTGGTCTGATTGACCTTTTTCTCACAGTCATTTTACATTTTTGTTTCATTCTTGTCTGGCTTTATTCTTCACCTTTGCAAATTTTTTGTGAAGCCTTTTGCCAGATCAATTATGTGGCCTCTGAGGCCACACTTAGAAAATGTCACACATGTAGTAGTAGCAAGCTCCCATCCTTCAGTGAGGATTCCCTGTGTCTGCTTTGTTTAAGTGAGCAGCACATAATTGATTTGTGCTTTCACTAAACAGGTCAGATACAGCAGGTCCTCAAGATTTCAAGCCTCTCTCTGGAAGAAGGTTTTCTATCCAGTAGATAATAAACCTTGATTCCCAGTCTGTATAATCTCAGTCTGTAAGTCCAGGTTCCCCAACATATCTCTTTTGCAGAAACAGCTGCTTGAGAATGGGATCTTTGCGACCTCATTTAACACAAATCAACTTCCTAAACCTGTTGCCTGGAATAAGCCCAACCCTAGCAAAAGCAAGAAAAAGAAAAAATCTAAGTCCCAAGAATTAGCTAAGGGGTTCTCTGTTGGTTTTGGAGGTTATACCCTTATTGGCAGTATTGCCATGATCAATACCATTCTTCTTCATTATGGTTTTGGTGATTCATATTCATAAGATATGTGCCTATGAAATGCCCTATTCAGCAGAATCTAAATGTTACAGAATTTTGTAGTAGGAGTCTTGTCTCCGTGTGTGCTAGGGATGTCTCCCACCAAACCCTTTCAGTTTGTTTTCAAGTGCCATAGTATTAACATGGTCATTCTTGAGCTGATCATCCTTCTGCTGTTTCAAAAAGTCATGATTTTTTTTCCTTCTTTATTCCACTTGGGGAACGTGGTCTCAGTGTCTTAGACTGGCTCCATGTTTCAGCCCACTGATCTCACCCCAAATTACTAGTCATCAAATCTTCAGAGGCCCATGCTTTCAGCAGCTCCTGCTGCTGAATGCCAGGTAACCCTATAATAAAACTCCCCCCATCTGTGACTTAATTACAAATGAAAGGACTGGCCTTGTGTGTATCATCAAGACCTGGATGGCCATGGAGAGGGGAGTTGCACTCTTGGAAGTGTACCCATACAGGTCAATCAAGATCCTTGGACAGAGATGGTGGAGTGGCTGTGGGCATCCAAGACACTCTGGTGGCTTTCAAAAGTGCTGCCCTGCAGATTATCAGATGTGGCACCCTGTTTGAAAAATTGGGCTCTAGGAATCAGTTGGGATTGGTGTTGGTGTACCAACTTCCCTGACTGAGCTTCTTGACTTCATGGCAGAGTTCCCCAGATTTATGGTCCTGGGGAACTTCAGTCTGCCTTCCTTGGGTATGGATTTTGATGGGCTCTGGAGTCCATGACAATCATGGACCTGACTTTTTTTTTATAATTTTATTAATTAAAAAAAAACAAAAAAAAGTAACCAAAACTAATATTAAGAATAAAAAATAGGGAAAAAAAGAAAAAAGCAAAATAATAAAAAGCAAAAGTGCAGAAAAGAAAAAACAACAAAAAAGAATTGACTTCCACCCCACCCCACAACAGATATAAGTAACAATGTACATCAAACTCTTGCTCTAAATTTACTACATAACTTCCATTATTTCTATTAACCCATATTATTTCTAATCATCAAACCTATACAACATAATTTCATTTTTATATATCCCACAAAATGTTAAAAAAAAAATCCAATTAACACTAAAATTACCTAATGTCTTACCTCAAATCAAAACTATCAATTTCACCATCTTGGCCAACTCCATCCACCTCACAAATCATTATTTCATTATAAATAATATCTTTTCTTTCCACTTTTATGCATTTAAAAACCTTGCTGTTACCATATATATAAAATAAAATTATAAACTATGACGTATCCTTCCACCTTTATACTTATAAAAACCTTACTACTATTGTCATATATAAAAACAAAGATTCCATAGATTTAATAACAAATATATCTTAACCTTAGTGAACTTTATACCAAAATCCTTAAAACATTATCGTTCAGTCCTGGTCATAAAAATAAATCCCATTAATACCTACCAAAAGCCTCAACATATATAAACCATAGTCCAATAAATTCACTTTGTAAACCTTCTGTTTTCTTTTAAAAAGCTTAAACTTTAGTTCTTTCTTGTAATATCCCACCAGTTGATTCTACATCATCTTCTTGACTTCTCCCCAAAACATCTCCTGTATGTTCTCTTCATCTCTTCCCAGGAACGGCCTTACTGATACAATGCATTCCTTCTGCAAATCCAAAGTATAAAATCTTTCCAGCTCACTCTTCTTCATTATTTGTATGTCCCCTTTAAACACTGTAACATCAGTTGATTTCATTTGTAATTCCATTCTAACATCTTTTTCTATATCATCCCTTGGCCATCTTAAGTCCATATTTAAATCCACAACTTCCTTATTCGTCTCACTTTCATAATCCAATTTCTTTTTGAGCTCCAATTCTACATTCAGTTCAGTTTCCACCTTTTTTCCAGATGTAATCATCTTATCCGCTTTTTTCCAAGGGGCTTAAGTCTAGCTCCTAGTTCATCAGACATTGACTGGAGTAGGCTTAGAGAAGTTATTTTATCTTTTAGCAGCTGCTCCACCTCTTTTAGTCATTTGTTCTTTTTCTTTCCATTTAGACAAGTAAAAAGTATAGCAGTTAATTGCAAGTGAAAGTAAACTGCAGTTCACGCCCTCTCATGCCTTTCAAGCTGAGATTGCAGGTGCATGTGTTCACTAAAGAGATCACACAGGAATCAAGTTGTAGTCTAGGTCTGTTTCTAAACCCCCACCAATCAGCAGGCAGAATTGAACCAAACAGGAAACTTTCCCGTAGAAAAAAACAAACCTTATTGCTGCAGATGGAATTTCATAAAAAAGTAAACTTCTAACAAATAATATCTTCCTTTTTCACTATAAGTAAATTTAAGTCTCTTTTAAATTCCACATTTTCTCCAACTTTTGCGAATTAATCAGCTTAATTTAAAACTCTGTTTCTTCATTTAAAAATATAGTCCCAAAAATAAAGATAAACCCCAAGAGATTTACTTATCTGTTGTGAAGGAAAGTCTCTCTTAAGCTGAAAACTAATTGTAATCCAAAGTGTTTAAGAAATGGGAATCGGTCAGCTCTAGTGTCCATTAAGGCTGCACCGCAGCGATGAACAAAGATGATTCCGCCACCTCCCAGCTGCTCAACTCAAGAGCCATTTGCAGAGGCTTCAGTCTCGATGAACGGCTGTCAGGAGACCAAATGGGTTGATTTCCTCACTTCCTCCTTTATCTAGAGCAAGTTGGGCAGCCAGCACTTGCTGCCAGCAACCAATCCAGCTGTGGTGTCATCTCTCCCTGTCATGGAGAGGTGTCTAAGCTGCCATGTTCCCACCAGAAATCGACAATCATGGATGTGACTCATGAGAGATTGACTCATAATGTGGTCACACATTGAATCTGATGTTTGTTTCAGGCAGTGGTAATGTGATTTGTCTTTAGGGGACACTACTATCACTCCCTTGCTGTTGAATGATCAGTTTCTGATTGCTTTGAGGAGCTCTGGTGCTGCTCCCCATCACATGGAAGCAAGCACCTAGTCAATCAGTCCACCCCAGGTATCTGATGGACCTGGTAGAGTTTCAGAGGAAGCTTGTTGTTCTTGAAAGTCTGGGGCATGCTTTGGCTAAGGCTTTAGTCACCATCTGGAATGAGAGGGTGGATCACTCCTATGTGGCCTCTCCCTGCTCATGGAGTCTGGGGCTCCCCTTGGTTTGCAGAGGAGCTCTCAGTGATGAAACAGAAGAAGAAACACCTAGCCTGCTCCCGGAGGATGACAAGGAGTGAATCTGACACGAGGTAGACATGAGTTGGAGCCTTTATTCTATTAAACAGTGTCCAGGAAGCCTGCCCTGAAATTTGTCAGTAGAAAAGTCCCTACTGACTTTTCGGAAGTCTTAATTTTCAAGACTTACAGGCTCTAACTCTTCCCAGATAAGAGGACAGGACCCTACCTCAGCCAATTCAGATGAATCTGTCCAGCCAGAGTCCAATTCAGAATGGATCCAAGTGATTTATCCATCAGGTGCTTAGAATAATCTTTTGTGAAGGAATTCCAACTGGTCTTGGGAATGGGGAAGGAATGACTGAACCATTTGGGACATACTTTCAGAAAAGATCACCATCACCACCCTAGGATGAAGGAGACTCTTTGCTTCATGCCATGTTGGACCCTCCAGTGGTGGTGGTGGTGCAACAGGAGGGGAGAGGCAGTTTCCAGCTCCATCTAGCTCTGTTGCACCAGATCTGTCCAGTGACCTTGTCAAGCTGTCAGAACCATGGGTGGGGGGAAGGTGGAGGGTGCTAGGGGAGTTACTCCATGTTTGTTGCCCTTGATGAATTGCCTCAGCTGCCTTTCATAGAGAAGGGGAAGTGATTCTGATGGGAGGTGGTGTGAAGGAATATAGACATGGCCTTGAAAATAGGGGAGGAATGAGCAAACCACTATGGGGTATTTTCAGAAAAGATTACTCATTCCTGAGAAAGACGAGAGTGTGAAAAAATAACTCAAAATAACCCTGCCTTGATTTTATTTAGTATAAGATGCAGCAGGGAGAAACTCTGACAGGCTTTCAAGATTCTGTTACTCTACTTTGCAACGATGAAGAGCATTTCAGGAATTCCTGCCGCCTCTTTCTTGACACTGCCTATCTCAAAGGACTGACATCTTCACAGCAGTTCTTCAGATATTCTTCTGGCAGGGACTGAGTTGCTGTAAATAGGACTGCTAGACAGCATTCTGCAAACATAATGAAAACAGAAAACTAGTTACGTTCTGTTGCCTATCACCACAGCATACTCCTTAATATAGGATCATACACCCATTCAATTGGACCCATTCCTTATTTTTCTCAAATCATGCCCTAGGAGTCACTTTTGTCATTTCCTCTCCATAGTTCTTCTGCTTTCTGACTGGGCAGGAGAAGAGCTGACATGCATTTCTTACTGTGGTAATGAAAGTCATACATAGGCTAAGTTTGTTGGGTCTGACCCAGGAGACTTCATTTCCCTAGAAGACCAGCCCTTTAATAATGAGGATTGTTCAGCCCCAAAAGAGATGACACCCTAAACTTCTGTCAAAAACTGAATACTGTGGCCAGGAGATTGTGACTCAAGCCATCTGCTATCCAGACCACTAGGTATCTTCCACAGTTCAGTTCTGTCCCACATCCTGTATCCAAAACACAGCAGCACCAAGGTCCAAACAGATGCTACCCCATTAAAATGTTACAGTCAACTGTGTAGAATATAGGCAAGGCAGTCCTAGTGGAGCTTTTGATTTTAGCAGCTTGAGAATATTCTTTGGGGAACAGGCAGGATAACTATATGGTCATTGTCTACTTCTTTTAGTATGCATTTTTAGATTGGTCTTCAATCCTAACAGGATGCATTTTAGGGAGGGCAATACTGTCAATAGTGCTTCAGTGACATCTGATACTGAGTTAGGCAAAACACCAAATGTTGATTTCACAGACAGAAAAAAAGTTATTCTTTATAACTGAGCAGATTCTTCAAGTGATCTTCTATAAATTCACACAACCTGCCCTTCTCTCCCTCAAAAAGTAGTAAAGCTTTGGGTCTCATTGTGGCAAAAGCTGATGGAGGTATAGAATTCATACCAGTATATAGGACAATTCTGAAGAGGCTGGATTTCTGCCAAAAAAAATCTTAGCTCTAGAACTTTCTGAAGGTTGTCCTCCAAATTAACCTGAGAATCTCAAAGCAAGTAAATTACCAATTCTTCTACTATTGCTCAAATTTCAGATTTGGAATTGCTCCTTGTTTATGTGTTTATAAACCACAGTGCTACAGTGATATTTACATTGATCATTTTATGATCTTATTTTTTATTTAGGAAGGGAAACAAGCTTCTTTGGCTGCTGATTTTTCTATAACACAGTTTAAACACATTGGTAGACTGCTGATGGTACATGGTCGAAACAGTTACAAAAGATCAGCAGCTCTAGGTCAATTTGTCATGCACAGAGGCCTTATTATTTCAACTATGCAGGTATCTAATTATTTTTGCTTATGTGGAAAACAGTTTATAGATCCTTTTTTTCTAACTTTGATAATACCTTCCACAATACTGTATGATGTATAATAATCCCAGTGTAACTGCTTATATTCTTCTAGGCTGTGTTTTCATCTGTCTTCTATTTTGCATCTGTTCCTCTATATCAGGGTTTCCTTATGGTGGGGTAAGTAGTAATCACAATGCTTCAAAAAATTTATTTCAAAGAGAAGTAGTTTATGTAAATAATATGGCTTTAAACAGTGTTCAACTATTTTAAAATTATTTTTCTTTAAGGTATGCAACCATATACACTATGTTCCCAGTCTTCTCTTTAGTGCTGGATCAAGATGTGAAACCAGAAATGGCACTATTGTATCCTGAACTTTACAAAGATCTTACCAAGGTGAGATCATTTAAATCATGCATGTACCTGGCTTTTTTTTTTTTTTGGCTTATATGAAGTACAAAACTGGAGATAAGTCACGAGGCAAAAAAGATCAAGTCTTTAAGGAAGTACCATTATTCCTCCTGAAAAATCTGCAAATATTTGATTGTTTGTTTCTTTGTTTAATGTGTGGTTGCCCCCTATACATACATTACTCTCTGGATGGCTAACAGTTAATTAAAAATAACTAACAATAAAGACATGCAATTTAAAAGATAATTTAAGGCAACATAACATGTTTGGAACAACTCAAAAACATACAACCACAACACCGAGATGGGCTCACCAAACAGGTTGGCCCAGTGCCTAGGGGAAGAACCAGATCTTTAGTGCTTTATGAAAGCTGGTAGGTTCAGGGCCATCCAAATCTCAAGGGGCATGCTGTCCGTAAGATAAGCTAGTATTTTTTTTCTTGGAACAGAATTAGGTCATATAATTTGCTTAGCAGAAAATTAAAGTTCCAAGAAAATCAGCAACTTTACACTCACACACATTTTGCTTATATTTTTAAAGTTGAAAATGTTTCATGAGTTTTCATTCTACTTTTTTCCTATCAAAGAACTCAAAGACCAGTGGATTCCTCCTTTGAGCACCTAAGTATTACAAATAATTATTCACTATTTGGATTTTTTGTTTCTTACTGGAATTTAAAATAAAAGTTGGCTGTACTCTTGTTGTAATCCTAAATAAAATTATTCCCTTGGCAGAACCCAATGATCTTGGTCGTTCTCAAAATGCTAAGCAGACTGAACCTTTTTAGAATTTGGATAGGCAAACCTAAGGAAATACAGTGGGTATAAGCTAGACTGGAAGGTGGAAAACACATCCAGGAAAGAAGCAACAGCAAACTACCTACATGGTTGCCAAGAAGATTACATGTACAAATGTAGTTTCATTGTTTTAAAATTAATCCCTAACAATCAAACCAATGAAACTTTGCTGCAACCTTGTATGGTTTGTGCAGATTTAATAAATGATCCATGTGATCCTTTTTTTTTCCCAAAAAGTTCCATCTTAGTTTGGTGTTCCACAAACATCAGAGTCCTGTAGTGCCTAAAATAAAATGTCATACTCAGTCTACTTAGTCTTTTTGGTTATTGTTATTTTGTTAAATCACTAAAATAATGCTATAGTGCAGTTTAAATGACTTACCTAGCATATCATAGCATAAATTATTCTGACTTTGCTGGTATTACACGCGCACGCGCACATAGCCAGGCCTCATGTGATCTTATCTCAGCCATTCTTTTGAATCTGCATGGGCACTCATGCATCATGAAGTGGCACCGTCTGAAAGGACTGCTGAACTCTGCATTAATACACTCAGTCTATTTACCTTAAGACTAACTTTCAACAGCAAATGTCATGGTTGTGGCCTACTTTTTAAATATTATATTTATAAAAATGGGGACATATTTGTCATGTCCATTTTTCAGTGACAGGCCTGATAAAGAATTCTAGAGAACTCAGAAGTTTGCAACTCCTTTGTGCCATTTTGGTTTCCTGTGCTGTATTGTTATATTATAGTTGCTGAGTAGGAGGTGTTCTTAATGGACCAATATGGGTATTGTCTTTCCTTTTGTTTAGTATTTCAAACTACTTTTTCTGCAGTTGTAAACTAACCTGTCTTTGCCATTTTTTCTAGGGCCGATCCTTATCCTTTAAGACCTTCCTCATCTGGGTTTTAATCAGTATTTATCAAGGTGAAGTTCTGCTTCATATTTTCTGAACTAAAGAACAGTACTATTTGAGTTTCACAGTTACATTTATAAAGCTTAAAATTTCATTCACATTATTTTTAATAACTGTTTATCTTAAAATATGATACTGAAGTAACATAAAGCCTATTCATAGTACCACATAGATTGTTTGCGTGTTTGTTTGAAGCATACCACTTAAAATGAGGGGGTTTTTTATGAGCTCCTTTCTTACATTCCCTTCAGTGCATGAAAAACAGAGTGGGCCCACTTCATGTAGGCATATTTGGGCATTGGATCGTGTCCCCTGAGTCCACATGGATAGTTGAATATTATAGAGGTGTCTTTATGGGTTTCTGCATAGTCTACATGTGTATATATATCCCCTTTTGTGCATTCATCTGAATGTGTGAATGCCAGGGATATAGCCAGCATCATAATGTGAAGTCATGGGGTTTAGGGGTTAGAAATATTTGAATGGACTTAATCAAATTCTAACTGACACAACCAGAAAAATATACACTTGAATTTCATATACTGCACAATAGTTTTCCCTGCAGAAGTCTAGGGATCTTATTTCAAGAAGTTTGCATTGTAGTATTAGTTAACAGTATACTTTCTCTATATTTTCATTTAAGTTCAGAAATAAACGAATACATGTTGTACCTCTAAAGTAACTTATTTCTAGGACAGATGCTGAAATATATCAGATTCTTAACTTTTACAGCATTGTTTTCAAAATGATTGCAAATAGTTTTTTACAGTAAAATAATTAAAAGTTGTAATTGTAAGGGCACATGCATGAAACTAGTCTGTACAGTGAATCGGTAATAAAATTCTTATGTATGTGTGTCTTAGGTGGCATTTTGATGTATGGAGCCCTTCTTCTTTTTGAATCCGAATTTGTCCATGTTGTTGCCATTTCCTTCACTGCACTGATCCTGACTGAACTCTTGATGGTTGCTCTCACTATACGGACATGGCACTGGTTAATGATCGTGGCTGAAATCTTCAGTCTTTGCTGCTATGTAGCCTCTCTTGCATTCCTTAATGAATATTTTGGTGAGTAGCTCCCACATGCATAATGCATAGTCACTGTTGCTTTTTATAAAAATGATGTACTGTGGTACCTCGAGTTACGAACTTAATCCGTTCCGTGACTCTGATCGCAACTCGAGTTCGTCACAACTCGAGGTAAATTTTCCCATAAGGTTCAATGTAAATACGGCTAATCCGCCCTCTGAATTTGGTCGCACCACGAGGCAAATTTCCCCATAAGGTTATTCTTGCCAAGCCTGCTCTGTATTTTCTTTGAGCCATGCTGACAAGCACACCAAAAACCTTCCAAACGCCACAAAACACACCACAAGCCTCACCGAACATCTCCTTGCTACCGCGATCTCGCCCACAGGAAGCTGCGACCGCATGGCAGCAGGGCAAATGGCCGCGGATCCGGTTCGTAGCTTGAGGCGGAGTTTGCACGTCAAGGTAAATTTTGGGGGCCAGAGCTGGTCGTATCTCGAAAAATTCGTAAGGAGGGGCGTTCGTAACTCGAGGTACCACTGTATGTTTGAAAAGCTGATAAGTGCATCTGAAATATTGAGAGTAATTTGACACAGTTTTTATGTAAATTATTTTCAATAATACTGAATTTTATTTAGCTACAGTGATCAACTGCAATAGCTGTACAACATTTATTGAAAGAAATGTATTTCATTGCAAATAAAAATCTTAAATTTTATCTCAAATGCTTTCATACACACTTACTAGAATCCCATCCCTCCAAGATCTGAATTCAGGCTCCTGTTGGGCTAGCATTTTTTTCTTACATTTAATGTAGATTTTAAAAAATAATGTTCATTTTCAGTATATTTTTAGTATATATATTCAGTCTTTAGATTTTACTAATCTCTTTCTACCTTTCAGATCTTTCTAATAATTCCTTTATGATTGTATCTTCTCTTATTTTCTTGCCCTTCTATGAATCTGTCCTTTCTTCTTCTACCTTATTGGAACAGGTATAGGCAGAGTGTCTTTTGGAGCTTTCTTAGGTAGGTATCATTGCTATTTCCTTAAAGATAAGATGCCCTGTAAAAAAACGTATCTAAAAGTGTACATCTCATTTTTCTAACACTGAGAAGGTGTCCCTTTAATTTTCACTGGTCTTTAGATACTGGAAATCTGAAGGATTTTAGGAGTTGTATTGAAAACGTCAGGCCCCATAGATAGTTCATTATATAAATTACATTAAATGTTCACATTGGTTGCCGTTTTCTTCTAAACACACCCTTACTGATTTCATGCATGATCTTTGATCATTCCTAAGTACAGTAACATATTCTCTGAAAAACAATTAATAAAGCATGTTGTGATTGGCCTGTAGGGCCTGTCCTTTGGTATACCCTGTATATCTCCATAAATTGTACATATTTTATATATAATCTGTTGTAAGTAGAAAGCTGAAAAAAAGTAGAAGACATGTATGGGAATTTATACATAGTTATCAATCACCACATCATATTTTTGAATGTAGAATAAATAAAATACAATACATGAACAGGGCTAAAGAATACTACTATGTAAAAAAATTCAAGTTTGAATGTACATTGATATCAGTATGTATAACATGTTTTATTTGACATTTAATAGTTTTGTTTGGGAAATTAAATTTTCTATTGCTTTATAAAGAAACTATCAAGAGAAGGCATCTTGAAGGAGTGTGAGTTGTGTGTATATATAATTTTTTTCTCTGTCTCTCTACATACACATACACACAAAGTTGAAGTACAGTATTGAGCCTGTCAAAAATCAAAGAAACACTGATTTAATTTGAACCAATTTTCAATTTGTAATTAAAATTTTATGGATCATCCATATCACTTGATTTAATAAAATTATAACCTTAAAAATATATACTTATGTGATAAGTATTATATCACATTGTATCACAAGAATTTGGAATAGTAGTTACAGATATTTCTAAGTTTTCTCTATTATTTTTAAAATAAAAATAAATATGAGGAGATCATATTCAGTCTCTGAGGTATTACAGTGAACAAAAACAAAGTTGTCTTTGTGCGTTATTTCTCATAGATATATTGAACACATTTCTTTTGTTAATATACCAGAATAACATTTAATGAAAAAAGACTCATGAAGAAATATACAGAATTAAACATTATTAATTCCAAATTAATTTTTATTTAGTGAATGCTAGATTATCAAAGCAAACTGATTTTGAAAACTGCTTCTGTTCTTTGTTGTGTTTGTCTTTGAATGATAGGGTTACCTTTCCAGATTTGTCTTGATGGTTGTGTCATTCAAAATGCTGTCAAAACAATCTAATGATAAAAAACATGTTTATGAAAGTCATATAACAATGAACAATTGTGTTGTAAAATTAATCAGCTCCTGGCATATTTTTTTTTAAATAAACGGTTTTGTCTTGAGTCAAACTTCCCTCCTACAAGTCCATGTACTTTTCTTGGCAACGCTGACTTTTCTTTTCTTTTCTTTTCTTTTCTTTTCTTTTCTTTTCTTTTCTTTTCTTTTCTTTTCTTTTTTCTTTTCTTTTCTTTTCTTTTCTTTTCTTTTCTTTTTCCTTTCCTTTCCTTTCCTTTCCTTTCCTTTCCTTTCCTTTCCTTTCCTTTCCTTTCCTTTCCTTTCCTTTTCTTTTCTTTTCTTTTCTTTTCTTTTCTTTTCTCCTGTTTTGTGGTCTAGCCTGGGATTTTCTGGTAGTCTCCCATCTAAGCACAGTATCTAATCCTGCAGTGCTTCCTAAAACATGGCACAATGGTTCACTGTTATTTAATGATCTTGCCCTTCTTTTCTACTTTTATAACTGATGTCCTTTTTCTTTATGTCTATAGATGTTGCCTTTATCACAACAGTGACCTTCCTATGGAAAGTGTCAGCCATCACTGTAGTAAGCTGTCTTCCACTTTATATTCTGAAGTATTTAAAACGTAAATTTTCTCCTCCAAATTATTCCAAACTTACCTCGTAAGTGTGACTGAACACCTGTGTTTTTCATCAGTATGACTTTAGCTAGAAATTGCTTCAAGTGTACTCATTCTACTTAAGTCCGTAATAGATTAAACAAAAGAGGAAAGCAATTACAAGAAACAGGGAGCAAATAGAGCACAAAGAAGATGAAGAAGATGGATACGAAGATAAGTATTACAGCAAACGTGATTGACATAACTGTTGAGAACAAATACACTTCATTTTGTATGTGGCTTTTTAAAACTTTTGAGTTAACAGTGCTTCTAAATTATATAATTGCTACTGTAAAGGATTTATTCCTACTGCACTATTTTTCTGAACATGGATAGAAGATGTTGTTTGCTATAAACCCAGACCTTCCTAATTTCTTTTGTAGAAATATTCATTCCCATGTAAAGTATATCATGCCTAGAAACTGTAAAAGTCATTGTCTATATTTGCTGCTATATGTAATTCGGATATATGCACTATATGAATTATGTACAGCTGTCTGTGTAGCACAGTATTTGTTTGGGATCAGTGGTCCTCTTTTTTATATATTCTCCATTACTAGCTGCATTAAGGAATCTGAATAGCTGAGGAACAGACAGCAGCCTTTTTAACTGCAAATGGAGACTGGGTTGCACAAAATACTAGGAAAATAAACTTCTGTACATAATTACATTACATCTACTGTTCTGTACAGACTACCGTAAAATTAATGTTCAGCAAGTGTTCTACAGGCTCTATCTGCTTCATAATTGTAAAACTGCACTCTAGAAGTGTCAGTATATTATTAGACTTTTCCCATATAGAAGTTAATTTTGTACGAAACAGTTCAGCAACAGTGTGTCTGCAGCCTTCATTTATTTTACTGGCAGGATATACAAAAGCCATTTGGAAATGACTGGAGGTTATGCAATGGCCATGCCTTAGCAATTGAGTCCAAACACCGAAACAGTGAACAACTGTGAGTACAGAAATTCCATCAGGACCTCTGCACTCAGACCCAGTGCTGACATGGTCTCCCCACTGATACCAAAAGAGAGGGCTGATCCATTGCATTCCTTTCCTGGTGTACAGATTGATTGTTTTAGTTTATATGAATGAGGGCCCCCCATACTTCATGTGAGCATAGGCTGCACCTGGAGCTCTGAGTCAGGCTAGTAAGTGCACATTGTAATCTGTTTACTTAAGGTAACTCAGGTAAAAAAGAATGATATGGACATAATAATGGTAGAAAATCTATCATCTTCCAGAATATGATTTGTGTATTTTTGCGTTTCTACAAAAAAAAGAGTAAAATGATACTCCTTAGTCTGATGTAATCTTAATAGTTGTCTAATCATATGTACTGTATTGTTATCTAGAACACTTTCATGGTATTGTTTTCTTTTTCAAAAACTACATGTACATAGCAATTCCATATAGCCTGGTACTTCTGAAATAATAGATAAAAATTAACCAAGTTTCTTTGCTGGGAAGTTAATAACTGTAGTTTGTATCATATGGTTTTGTTAGCTCAATTCACAACAGAACTCATTGTATATCATCTTTTACAACCAGAATCTTACACCATGTTTAATTTAAAATTATGCTAAACTGAAACACTTTCAGAAAAAGACTGTTGCCGAACTACTTGAGTTCTGATCTCCTTTGTTTTGAAGATGTTTAATAGTATATCCTTGCTTTTAAAATGTTTTGAGCCATTCTTCATTATAAAAGCAATAAACTTTCCTTTCTACCAAATATTACTGGAAGTTTGTCAAATAAACACATTCGGTAGCATTTCTTTTACACTGCGCTCCTTTGATGGGTTTGCTTTGACCTTAGGGAACAATCAGTTAACCACAATGCCCACTAGATGTCACTGGGAGGTGGGGGGTTGGGTGCCGGCACGCTGCGTTGCTGAAGATCTGCACAGCTTTTTCACCATCACATGTGCTTTAACTGGGAAACTAAAATATCCCTTGCTAGTTTGAAACCCTAATAAATAATTGGATACAAATCACTAGTCTTTAATGAACAGAATATCCAGCAATATTATACCCAGTCTCCATATTGTAGCTTTTTATCCAAGTGTTTCAAGAATACTCAATTCCCATACTAATATACAAAGTTCAATATGGGAAAAATAGTTTTTGTAAAAAATATATATATATACCAATATATATATACATTTTTGGTGCAGTAAAATCAGTAACATCAAACCCAATTGAACAAATGCAAGTAGTTTTACTCAAGTACACAAGAATTCAGAAATATTTATGCATATTATTTATATAAATGTATATGTGTTCATGTGTGGTTTGTGTGTATATAAGATACCCATTACGAAACTTTTCTTTCTCCAGTTCTTACCTTGCACAAAAGGTAAGATACAGTTTTCTAGAACAACTGTAAATGAAATTATATTTAAGCTGTACTTTCCAAACAGCAAACAGCCAAGCTATATCCCATGAAATAAGCTTGGAAAAAGATGGAACCTTTTCTACGGCTATTGTATCTTTGGTTACCTAGCTTCCAACAACTTGACACATGCGTGTATCATGCAACTTTCAAACCATATTGAAGAAGGGTTATGGAAGCTGAAGTCTAAGGTTTATGATAGCCAATTTATGCCATAATTTCACTGGAGCAAAAAATGTGAAACCATGGATAGACTTCAGCAACCTCAAGATTTCAGTTTCAACAGCCATGGTGACTGTGCTTTAAAAAAAAAAAGAAATATGTCCACTCCCTTTCTTTGCGTGAACAAGATCACAATGTGCAAGGGGGTAACTTAACTTTCTCCTTTATTACCCAAATCCGTGTAGTCTTGGCCAGACTCTAAAAATGTTGCTTCTTTCACCATAATTTCTTCCTTGTACCTGCAATGCCATTTTTGCTTTTCTCGAACATCCTTTCTCCATGCAGATGCTGGTGTAAGAAAAGCGGAAGAATCAGGCCCTGCTCCCTGCAATGAGCTTTGTTTTAATAGCATCTAGGCTGATATTACTATTATTATTATAACTCAGTTGAAATGAAAATAATAAAAAAGCCCTTCAATGTGCTTGCCCCCCTGCAGGGAAGAAAATCAGCAGCAGGGAATAGAGACGAAACAGTCCCAGCATTATATGTAAACAAACAGGAGGTACAATATCTTTTAAGGCTATTGAAGATGCATAGGAATTTCTCTGATAAACAAAACACAGCCAGAGCTATATGATTCCCAACCAGTATTAACAACCTAACAGATGCCCTCAGCAGGGTTCACAGCTGTTACTGTGTGAGTAGGATTTTGCTCAGCCAATTGTGGGTGAAAATCTTCTCCTTTAGATGCAGAACTACAGTCAAAGGCCTATTTGCCACTCCATCAGCTGAAAGCCATAGATTTGATGAGTGCATTCCACAGCACAGTCAGCACAGTCAGATGCCTGGGACAGAAAACATTCATGAACTGCTCCACAGTCACATGTCTCTCCCTTCTGCTGTTACTTCTCTTCCACAGTGCGGTTCAGACAAGTATTCGGCTAACTCCCATTTATTTATTTATTTATCTATCTATCTATCTATCAATCAATCAAATTTATATAGCTGCCCATCTCACGGGACGTAATTCTGGGTGGCATTCAATAAAACAAGCGATTAAAACAAATCTTAAATAACCACTAAAACAATTAATATAAAATATAAATAAGATCGCAGGAAAATGCACCAAAATGTCACATACAATAACCATCTCGCAGGCTCCCTATTAGCATGGGATCCCAAAGCCTGCTGAAAAAAACACATTTTAAGAGATTTCCAGAAGGACAATTCATCTATGTTTGTACTAACCAAGTTGTGAGTTTGTATTTTAAGAAAAACCTAAGGAAATGGAATCACATATCTTGAGGAGGAGGGGGGGGGGAGATGAGGAGGCAAAATGTTACTGAATGAAAAATCCTTAGCTTAAATTTTCAGAGGATTTCAGGTGGTTCTTCACATGTCTTTCTATCTAGATAAGCCTTGTCCTGCATGCCAACACTTTATGATTTCTATAAACTCATGATCAGGGCTGGAAACTGCAGTATAGCTGCCCATGTTGTGTGGGAATGCAGACTCCGAACAGACATAATGGTTAAAGAGACAAAAATGGAAACTCCTTTGGCAGATCAAGTTCAAAAAGGAAATACTCTGCGGATTTGCATAAAAATATAGCATTATACCTGGTTGTGAATATAATTTAAATGTCTCTGTCCTAATGTTCAGAGGTTAGTGCCACACATTCTAAATTGCCAGGAAAGCTATCTGGCAAGTCTTGAATTTGACCTGCTTTAAGATTTATGCCAGGCCAGGTGAGAAAAAGTGACAAATGTTCTCAGTTCTTGGGCACATTATTGAAATCCAAAAGATATTTCATTCTGTTCTCCTGAGCTCTATACAGTAGATCAGTGTGGACTCATAGTGAAATGGAAACACCAAAAAGATTGAATATAGAACAACTCTTGTTACCACAATTCTAGACAGGTTGCTTAATATAATAAGACTTATTTTTGAATAACATCACTAATGTTGTGCTGTGCAGCTCTTAGATAGAACAAAATGCAACACTCAGAAAATACAAAGAAGTTTTAAGCAAACCACACTGAGATATGTATGAAGTAAATTGTACTAATATCTAATATGTTTGAACTAGATAGGAACTAAAGTACTAAGTCCTTCAAAGAAAGAGAATGGTGTAATAAGGAAAGAAAGAAGAAGCAAGAAACAAAGAGATAAGAGTATCCAAAACAAGGAAAGACTGAAGCCCGTGTGAAGCAGTGATTGTGGGGACGTAAGCTGTAGCAACATAAAAAGATTGCAGGATAAATTATGAAGGTATTGAGAAAGCAAATGAATCAGTGAGAGACTTCAGAAATAATTAGAGGAGCAAAGAATGGATGGAAAGAGAGATTAGAAGAGCAAATGTGGTCGGAGAAAATTTATCAGAATGGGACAGTTCCAAGATGAAGGAAAAGTGAGTGAGAAAAGACAGCTAAGTCGGACAGTAAATAATTTTGGAGACAATTAGATGTCAGTACTGTTACCAACAATGCTGGCAATAAATCAGTGATTTCAGGTAATGCTCCTCAAGATGTAGGGCATATTGGATGTGAAAGTGGAAATTCAGGGGTGATAGCAATGCAAAAAAGTTCCTTCAGGAAGAGCATTGTCAGGTGTGATGATAATTATGTTTCCTATTAATTACTGAAAACATTACCCAGAATTTGCAGAGATACATGTAACAGCACAGGAAATTATTTCCATTGATTAAACTGCAATTCCCTCTTTTTGCTGGGAAGTAAAAGATAAAGTGGAATGTGCTACAGTACTTTTTATCATAAAGGGTTGCCACCAGATTCAAGGAACATACAGTTCTCTTGGCATAGTTCCATGGTAAGATCCTTTCAGATTACCAAGCTGCTATGAAGATTCAATTATAACTTAGTTTGTGCCCATTAAATCTTCATGCTGTCACCCCAGCAATACAGCTATCCTGAACTCTTATTTTGTCCAAGCAGCTGCTCATAAAACTGAATTCACAGATGCAGTTAATTCAGAATTAAGGACAAGTCCTTTCATATGAACTATTTTGGTGTGACATTGTCTTTGTATCATCTGGTGGACAGAATTCACTGGCAAAAGGGGAAGGTCCATGTACAGCTGAAAGTAGGGGAAAGAGCAATCCCATAATGCTTACTTAGCAGAATCAAAATGCTTTTCCTTCATCACTGTACAATGATCATAGCATTCAATTTGGCCTTGCCTGAATAAAGAAAAATTTATTCCATCCCCAAATATCTGAAACTCCAAAGACCAGAATAGGCAACTATTTTTTAAGATGAAGATCTGAGTGGCATTCCAGGGGCTACAGGTCCAAGACATTTAACCACAAGGCAAAAGCTAAAACTGATTTAATTCAATTTAAGTATAATTAAATCAGCTGAAAGCAATATTATTGCCCTCTGTGCAGTTGATGGAGTCCACCTTTTGCCTTGATTGGGCTTGGAGGAAAACAGATCTGCCTGGCACCTGAGTGATAGACCACCATCAAATCCCAGGCTGTAGACTAGATGGGGAAGTAAAAAATGCATCCTGAAATAAGGCAGTGGAAAACCCCTTCCATGCGGTTGTTACGCAACTGGCATGGGTATGTCTGTGGGGTTACCAGGAATCAAACTAACTTGAGAACATCTTTACCTTTTGCCAAATTAAGAGTTACAATTCACTAGCAACTTCTGAGCTTTGGGAATTATACTCACATGCAGCCTTCAAGCTGCAAACCATGCATTTCTGAATGGAGGTGAACCTTTGATCTTCACTGGCAAAATCCCCAACCCATTCTCAGTATCAGTACTGAAGAAAGGCAAAACTATTCTCTTGCCTTCTTCAGTGTCCCAGGAATCTGGAGGGGAGAGGAAAAAGCATTTGCTAATGAAGCTATCTCAGATTCAAAACATTGGGTGTAGTGAGTCTGTTGTCTTTGATAGAGAAATTAATTCATGGACTGGAATTTTGTAGCAAGAGAGAAAAAGAGAGGTGCTAGTCACATGTGTCTCCAAGTGCTTCTTTCTTCTTTTTGGTCAAGCTTTTGGAAGATGAAGTGAACAGTGACATAAGCCCCCTTCTTATCATAAGCCCCAGAGCAATGACTTCACATGGCAGAAGAGCCTGGACAGAAATTATACCACAGCAGTAGCAAAGCGCAAACTGGGGTTGGTGACTTAGTGCTCAGGCATGCCTATCACTCTTTTCCTGACACCAAACGATCTCATTCTGCCAATAAAACACATTAACACAGACAGCAATGAAGGGTGTGTTTTTGGGGAGGGGAGGGGAGGGGAGGGGAGGCAGTAAAGGAAGAAGAAAGGTAGGATTTCAAACAGATCCCAAACCTTTGCAACCTTTGTTTAAAAGCAATGGTTAGAAATGAAAGATCTGCAGCCAGGTTCTAAACAGAAGATAATTAGGCCTAGGCAAAGAGATTGCAGGTCACTTCTAGACATCTGCTAGAGGTACATGTAGGTTGGCCTATGTAACATTTCTTCCTTCCCCTACATATCTGCAGAGTCATAGAAATTATCAAGGAGCAATAAAAGGATTTTGAACATGGATTGGTAATTATTCAGAGGACATTGGAAGCCCCCCCCATCCTATATTCATCCCAATTTTTATAGTGTCTCTGAAGTATCTCTGAAATAATTTTAATTTCAAAAAAGTATGTACATTTTCACAGAGGTGGAATTTCAGAATGGTGTACTATAACCATTTCAACCAGAAGGCATCTTCACTGGAAAATGGAAGGAAAGGATGACTATCGTAACCTGCAATTCTTGAACAGGTTTGATAGGAAGGTTCCAGCACAGAAGGTCTACTCCTAAACAATGCCCCCAATGCTTTGAACCCAAGGGAGACTTCTGTCTAACTGGTCCACTTCTCAGTGTGCATTTGGTAAGCAGCAGTAAACAGCACACAGGAGGAGGCACAGAGTTTATGGAGAATGGAAAACAGTTATGCTATTAAAGGCTTTGTGACCCAACACAAGCCTCTTCTTCCTCTTTTTTCTGTTTTACTGATGATGAATCATCTGGCCAGCTGCTTTCCCCTTGATGATCTTGTACATGGCTTCTTGACTCAAGTACAGTCTCAGCCTCAGGAGAATCTGCATCAGTATCTTTTATAAAAGGAAGGACAGTAAATTTCCATAAGAACAGTCATCAGGACTTCACAATGCAGGACAGGAAAGGAGCTGTAACAAGGGATGGTAGCAAGTTAATTCCCATCTATGGCTTCATTCCAAAGACGCACTTTAACTTTGCATTTTGGAAAATAATTTTGGGGAATTTTCAGAATTTTCAAGACAGTTTTCTTTCCTAGACAATGTACGGTATCTGCCAGTATAAGAATTAGGCAAACTCATTACAAGAATCAGTTAAAAATGAAAACACAGACACTAAAGTGTGAAAACACTAAAGCCTGCATAGCTTTTGATTTTTCTACTTTTGAGCCTTCAGTCTTTGTTACTGGCAGATGAAAGTGTAAACTGGCTCACTCAAAAACACTTTATTTGGGCTACATGAATAATCCTATCTGTTACAAGGTCCAAATAGTAGCTCAGTTTAGGTTTCAAGCATTGGCTTAGGAATTTATGACCACTTATGACCATTTAAATTGGTCATTGGTCATAAACATTCAGCAACATTCAGAAGAAGTTACTAGCCCTGTTTCAGAACTAAGCTCCCTCTTTTTCTTGTAAGTTCTTTCAACTCAACTAGATGGTAAGCCCAGTACAGGCAAATTCACTGGCAAATTTATTCCAAAAAATGCCCAGTATGTTGCCAGGCCTAACATCCATATGCACAAATGCTCAACTCATTGTGTGAGCAATGAATTCCCTTCAAATATTTGTCTGCATTGGAGACACATGCAAACTTTTAAGCTGCACGGAATAACTTCCCATTTTGTTCTCAGTGATATATCATGTTTAAGCTGAGGTTATGTAATTGTTTGCTTTCCTAAACATCTTGTGCCTGGAACAGGAGAATAAGCTCATACTTTAAAATTATGCCTGATGTTTGCATCTCTGGCATTTTCAGAAGTGGTTTCAATGAACAATGTGGCCTTTACTTTTCATCTGTTATATAATACTAGGTGACAGCCAGTGTGGTGTAGTAGTTAACGTGCTGAACTAGGGCCAGGAAACCCAGGTTTGAGTCCTACCTTAGAAACAGAAGGCAGCTGGGTGACTTTAAGCCAGTCTTTCTGCCCCAACCCTAGAGTAGGAAGTCATAGAACATCTGGTCCAGCAAGCTGGCTAGGAAATTCTGGGCGTTGAAGTCCACACATCTTAATATTGCTAAGTTAGAGAAACACTAGAACATTCATTGTTTTCTAAGTTTGTTATATGTATAGAATTTTAAAAGTTTGCAGTGACTTTCAGATGAATACATCTAACCAAACAGACAAGTAAATATGATGGTTTATGTAGTTGTTTTATCCTTCTTTTTGTTCAACATACTATTCAACTTTTCTTGATTTTCTTGTCTTTCCAACTGTATTCCAGAAGAGGGTGCCATAGACCACGAAATGGCTTCAACTAATTTAAAAAAAAAAAAGACAACAGAACAACTTCTGTCCTCCGGTTCCTGACAGCATAGAAGCATCACTCTCTATAGTCATTTCTTTTCATTTGCAACATCCTTGTGCTTAGAGGGCTTCATAGGTTAAAATAAATATGCATAGCACTGCACAAGACACACTAAAATAAAAAGAAGTTCTAAGTAGGCACTTCTCTGTGAAATTTTGTTTTTTAATCCCTTAGTTGCATTAGAGATTGTAATTGTGCGGCATCACCTATTTCAAACACAAAGAAGAACTTTAGAATTAGCACTTTAAAATGTTCCTAGTGTGTTGAATGGCTGCATTTGCTTAAATATAAAGCTGATTTTGACTTTGCAGGAAGGATGACGCTCAGCAGGTAGATAGCTGAATGTGAACTTTTTTTTTTGGTTCATCACTGATTTGCTCAAATAAGGAGTAACCTAAGATATGTTGCCAATTCTGCTAAGATATATAAAAGTCACTTTCGTTTGCTCAAGAACCCAAGCCTGGGATTGCTGGCTTCTACAGAGTTTGCAGGAGGATTTAAAAAAAAAAAATCAACTGCACAGAATAGCTTTTTATTTGTGTGCTGCTTTTTGAAACACATCAAATATAAGAAAATACAAAATAATAAGAAAAGCATGAAGACATTTATGTAAGTAAAGGAAATCTATGTTTAGCTCAGAAATAGACATCAGATTTGAATAAAAGGATCCTTAATTGTACAGTTTTTTCATTGCTTTCTTGTTATTTCCATATATTCCTATTTCACTAAATAGAATTTCTCTCATTTGCAAATATATCCCCCCCCCATACTTTAATTATCCAGTATTTTGTGGTAGCAATGTGGCTAACAACTGAAACTGAATTAATTTCTTAAGTTGTGCCAATTACTCAGTGGGATATAAATTTGTGCCTGTGTCCATGAGTGTGTTTGTGTATTTATGTGTGTTATGGACATAAAGCAAATGATAGTTTGAGGGATGTGCAAAGCAATGCAACATGCGGGCTTTGCTTATGTTTTATTTCTAATTAATCCATCCTTGGAATCCGTATCTTTACAGCTGGCCTCCTTGCAGGGAAGTAAGTTCCTACATATCAGAGATCTGAATCTACATGTCAGCCTGATGTTGCAGTAATAAGCCAGAGGGGTCTGATTGGGGGGGGGGAAAAAGTACTGAGCTAGAAATCTGTTCCTTTCAGCTCATCCCTTGTTTTGTAAGGAAAACACGGGTCCTGGATCAGTTGATCCGCCGGCCCTGTAAGCATAACAGGTTTTAGTTCCACCTCGCAATTCTGGTTGAAGAAACTGTTGGTTTGTTCAATTTATATGACTACGATTTTATCATTTGAAGATCTATTTCAATTTAGCTGCCACTTGACTCCAAACTGACTCTGAGCAGCTGACAATATAATCAACAATAAAAACACAACACTGAATAAAACAAGATGGAACTGGTTGCTCTATACAGAAACACACGCGACAAGAGGCTCCCTTCATCTCATCCCAAGGTTTGGGAGAACAACTAGGTCTTCAAGGCCTTATGGAACCCCAACAGGGTGGGAACCACATGGATTTTGGGGGATCTCATTCCAGAGGCAAGTGCCAAGAGGCAAGATATTGTGATCCTGTCTCTGGTTCAAGTCAAGAACTGCTAATACCCAGAGGAAGATTTTGAATCCAAGGAAACTGGAGATCTACAGTTAGTGAAATATTACTAGAAATGGCAAAAAGTAAAGAGTTGTGTTACTGGAAGAACCTTTCCTTGAACCTTTGGCAGAAACTGATTTAAAGCTCAGTAGTATGGGAGAACCCTCTAACTAAGCCTCTAAAGTACGCTTTGAGCCCTGCTTGGGGTTTTCCAGATGGCCTTGGGCAGGGCAGAGAGGTTTTTAAACTGCAGCAGCTTCCTTCTGAGAATCTCTACCCTGGAAGAGTCATCCAACAGCTGCACTTACATCTTTTAAGGTACCTCTTCTCCTGGTGGCTTTGACATCTTTCTGTTGAGAAGCAAGGATGGATGGAACCACTCTGATTTCTATCTCCTAATCCCAGAGAGACTGTTGGAATTTGTTTGGGAAAGAAAAGAGCAGACCCAAACTGAGACTTTATCTGGTCAACACAGATGCAGAAATGGGAGGAATTCAGGTGGCATCATGCAAGCTGCCTTCCCCTGAACTACCAGAGTTGTACTATAGTTTAGGGGCTCTTTCGGAACTCATTGCTGTTTAGGGAAGTGCAAATGGGCAGCAGTAGGCACCAAGAGTGTCTTTTACTGATTTGGGTTTGTATGTCAGCTACCATCCAGGCTCAACGCAGGAGGCATATCCTAAATAGTAGCAGTAGCAGTAGCAGTAGCAGCAATAATAATAATAATAATAATAATAATAATAATAATAATAATAATAGAATTTATATGCTGCCTGACTCCCCGCAAAACATTTAAAAACAAGGAACTATACAAAAAACACAAAAGCAAAACAAAGGAATAAAAATGGCAGAGGAAACAAGCCCAGATGGGAGCAAAGAAAAGAACAGGGGTGTCAAATCCTCCTCACCAAAGGCCATCAGGGCCCTTTGAAATACTAGTAGAGTGGGGGCCATTTGAATCCTAGGGGGAACCTCATAATTACATCTAAGCTGGACTATAGTAATGCACTCTATAGGCTTTCCACACTTGCATTAGTATGTCCCACCACCCACCCATCCCTCTCTCCCTCCTTCTCTCTCTCTCTCCCCCCACCCCCCATGTCCCCTTGATGTTGCCTTCAGCTCTTCCCCAGCCAGGCTTAAGCTGATCTTAGCTGAATCAGTATTAGAATGGTATTTCTCCTTTATTCTGATATTTTCCAAGTGGTGCAGTCACACGTTACTTTGTGTAACTATATCAGTAGTATGGTTTTACACTGATTCAAAGGTAGGTAGATGGCACTCATCACAGCAGCGGGGAATGGTCCAATGTGAGTTGGAGTTTGAAGACCTCCCAGAAACTCAGCTAATATGGGTATAGCCAACCTATATTATAGCTGCACAGATATACAAGCCATTTGAAGTCCTTAACAGCCCTGTTAATTATCCTCTTCCCAAGATCAGTCAGGATTATTCGCAAACACTAGTGATCCAGCATCCTCAGGATAGACCCCCCCCCCCCGCCACAACTTTGGAATGTCCTCCTAAGAAGCAAGTGGTTGGCTCCATTTCCAGCTGCTCTTCTGATAAACTAACTCTCAGGTTGGCTCCTGGCAGTTACTTTATAATTAAGTAATATATGATGAATGTTTTAACATTATATTTTACTTGAACCGTTGTAATTTAAAGCAGTTTGCATGTAACTTTGTTGGTGTTGTTTTATTCTATGGGTTTGAAAGGCAGTTATGAAATGGATTAAATAATATATAATAAATTAAAACATGCCCATTTTCCACTGCGACTCAAGGCTACTCCTTCGATATGCTAATTTTACTCTCCATTTGCTCAGCTGTCACCCACTAAAAAGCCTGGATGGGAGTGAAATTCAAAAGGTGGACAGCCCTAACAAATCTTCTGATCTTTACAAAGCATTCCCCAAAAACAAAGACAGAGGACTGTTTGAAAATAGTGACTGCTCTATGTAACTACAGTTGAAGCATAGGAAGTGCCATAAACATTGCTTTATCCTATAATCTGATTTCTTTGGTTTTGGCTTAGCCCAACATATGAACTCAGCCATTGTGACTTGTAAAGCATAGTAGTTTATTCAACAAAACTCATTTAAAACAAACCATGGGCTAATGCTGTATGTACTCCATCTCTGAGAAGTGTCATGGTCTCTCCTTTCAGGTTGCAGCAAACTTTTAGCAATCAACATTGGATAAAAGACGCTCTTCAGAGACCAGATATTACTATCCTGTTGTGCAAGTACATTGTTTTTATCATATATCTCACCGTCCTGGTCTAACAATTCTAAAATCTTATGTGTGTGAGGTTTCAGAAAACTGCTGGGAGTCTTGGAGAACTACTTACTGAATTTTCTCCACTTTCTTTCTTTCTTTCTTCCAAACCAAAGCCATGACATGTATTTTAATTACCAACAGCCTTGCTTTCTTAATGTTATAGAAGTGGGGTTTTGATGAGAAAAGTTCTGTTTGCTGGCTGTAAATTTTATCAGCTTTAATTTCAGGTCATGTTCAACATTCAGCCTCTTCTTCTCAATTTGTATTTGAGAATGACAAATAATGAAAACCTATCTCCAGTAGGTTTTTGTTCTATCAAACAAAGATGGAAGGAGTATACTGAAATTCTGTACAGCAGAGGTGTCAACATTCAAGATACTTTAGAAAATAGTCCCTATTTACAAGAACCTTTAGTACTAGAATATGACATTATATCACCACTCTGGTCAGTCTCAAGGAGGAAAGTTACAGGAACTGATGGAATACCCACGGAAATATGGCAAGCGACAGAAGAAGAATCAGTAAAGATTCTAACTAAGCTATGCCAGCAAATCTGGAGGACAACACAGCAACTAAGAGATTGGAAGAGGTAGATCTATGTTCCAGTACCCCAAAAAAAAAAAAAACCAAAAAGGAGATTTAACTAAGTGTGCAAACTATCGTACAATATCCTTCATTTCACATGCTAGCAAAGAATAGGATCATCCAGCACAGATTAGAGCCCTACTTGGAAAAAGAGAGGCCAGATGTTCAAGCTTTAGAAAAGGCTGAGGAACACAAGCCATTATTGCTGATGCATGCTGGATAATTGAGAAAGCCAAGGAATACCAAAAAAAGTCTTTATGTACTTCATTGATTATAGAAAAGCCTTTGATTGTGTTGAGCAGGTCAAGCTGTGGAATATCCTTAGGAAAATGGGAATCCCAGAACATCTCATGATCCTCATGCAAAACCTATACACAGGACAGGAAGCAACAATCTGGACAGAACATAGCAAAATAGACTGCAAAGTTTCCAGGCTGGCAAAAGAGTCCAACTCTTTCCTTATTTATTCAAACTATATGCTAAATGGAGGGAGAGGGAGAGGGAGACAGAGAGAGGCTGAAGATTAGTGTATTTTTAAAACTGGAAGAAAAAGCATCACTAACAGGCACAATGCTGATGACACTACTGTGATAGCTGAAAATGCATATGATCTGGAAGCTCAAGTAATGAAAGTCAAGAACCACAATGAAAAAATGGGAACAAGATTAAATAAAAAGAAGACCAAACTGACCATGGATACAGCAATCAGCTTTAGAACGGAAAATGAAGATATTGAAATAATGGATAGCTTCTGCTTTTCAGGTTCAGCTTTCAGTGGTAAAAGAACTAACAATCAAGAAATACACCACAGACTAGCATTTGGTAGAGTAGCCATGAAGGCTTTGGAAAAGATATTCAGGGGCCATGACATGTCTATATCTACAAAGATCAGAATTGTGCAGTCAATAATATTTCCTGTAACACTCTATAGAAGCACTATGAAGAAGCAGGAGAGCATTGATGCTTTTGAACTTTGGTGTTGGAGAAGTCTCCTGAGAATACCATGGATAGCCAAGAAAACAAACAAATTGACACAGAATGAATTAATCTAGAGTTCTCACTTGAGACAAAAATAACCAGGCTCAAATTATCATAACTTGGACACATTATCTGAAAGCCTAGTTCTCTTGAGAAGTCTATAATGCTGGGAAAGGCGGAAGGAAACAGAAGAGGAGAGTTAGCAGCAGGATGCATAAACTTGAATACAGCAGCAATGGGTGCACTGTTGGAAGATCTGAAGGGCCAAGTAGGGACAGATAGATTCCAGGAAAGATCTACCTATGTGGTCACTAACAGTCAACACTAAATTGATGGCACATAATCAATCTCATGTAGGTGCATATTCTGTCCAAACAGCTTCTGTCAGAGAAAAGATAATCAAGGAGAAGGCCAAATGAAGGTTGTTCTGTCTCACAACTTTTCTACAGATCACTGGAATGGAGTTCATAGTCCATGGTCTATGGAATAGTGTTTAAGAACCTTTCTCTTGAATAGAGTTTGTGGACTGCTAATAGTCTTGTGGACTACTAGACAGCCTAATAACCTTTCTTCCAATCTGATTGACTGCACACAGCGCTGGAAAATTAAGTATAGTTTGGAACACCAAATGTCTTTAGGAAGCTTGGGTTTTATTCAAACCACAGTAATAGAATCTTAAGTGGGGGGCGGGGGGCACCCATAGCCTTCAGTGAAGTGACCACCAGGCTAATAACAACAAGACATGTGAAGGGCAGTTATACAAAACTCAGGTAAGCTAAGAAAGCAACTAATTCTTTCTAAGACTTTAGTTTGTTTAGTTTAACAGTATAACTATTTAAAAAAAACTGTTAAATGGTAGAATATTCCACAATACAATTTTCATCATCTGCAGCAGTGTTTCTCAATCTTAGCAACTTTAAGGTACGTGGACTTCAACTACCAGAATTCCCTAGCTATGGGAGTTGAAGTCCACATACCTTGAAGTTGCTAAGATTGAGAAACATTGATCTACAGCCTGAAGGATGATAGGAACTGTAATCCAACACATCAGGAATGCACTAGATTAAAAAATATTAACCTTAAATGCTTGCACTGACGCAGCCTCCACAGATTTCTTTATAACTGTGGAAAGTAGCTATATATTAAAATAATTATACATTTATAAAATTATGCATTTATAAATGCCACATTTATTTTAACAGTGCTTTTAACTGTGGTTTCTTTATTGACTGATTTTTTTTTTTTTGGTTAGCTACTTTGACAGCCATTGCTTGTGGAAGATGGAATAGAAATCCATTAAATAAATAAATAAATTGGAAATGTATTACTAAATATACTCAATTTACCCCCATGTTTTGGATATTCCAGTGTAGCCCTTCCTATCCTACAGATAACAACTGTAGTGTTTAAAGTGTTGGACTTGGACTGGGGAGCTCATTGTGCAACTTTGGTCCAGTCGCTTTCTTTCAGCTCAACTCACTTCACAGGGTGGTTGTTGTGGGGGGGAAATTGAGGAAGGGTGCTATGTAGACCATCTTGAGCTTCTGGAGCAAAGCTGTGATGATGGTGATGATGATGATGATGATGATGATAGTAGTAATAAACAATTTTAACCTGGAGCTTCATCTTTTTATAAAATCATTGATCCTGAAGTACCTCCAGGACCTTTGCATGCCCCTGAGTTGTTGCTTATCTTATTTCTTTTAATGACATTCAGGACTAAAATATATCCCACCAATCGGGAATTCTACTCATCCTGACCCAAGAGACATGTCTTAACTGCCTTTCTGTTGTGCATGCAGCTCAACACTCAGGCCAGATCCTATGCAAGCAGGGGGACCTCACAGGGTAGTAAACAAAAAAAAATCAAGATGATGGCCATAACCATTCACTGAAAGCCCTATACCCTTTTTGCATTGCTGTACATAAAAAGGAAGTGGGAATTTGATCACATGGCTGTAGCCACCACCTTGATATTTTTAACACACACACATCATGGACACTCCTATACAGTATGCAAGATTTTTTAAAGTATTATTGGAATAAAACATTCCAGAATGGAGGGCTGGCTGGGATAAGCAAAAGAGGTCATTTGAGGAACACCTGGTGGTATTCTGAAAGTTGCATTTGGCCCTTACAAGGTGGAAAGAGCGGTGGGTGGGTGTCCTGAAAATGTCAAATTAAAGTAGGACCAATTGTATCCGTAACAATGATGTGTGGGACTTAGCAAGCTGATTCTGTATGTGTGTGTGTGTGGCTGTGTGGTTCTTTGTTTTTAAATGATTACATGTCTGCTGGTGCAAATCTTGGACAAGCCTGTGTGTGCTGTTTCAATTAAGGCTGCAGCCAGAAGTAGCTGGCATCTGGAAGTGACAGGGGGAGGGGGGAAGAGAGACTTTCTACCCCCAAGTGACTGAAACAACAGCTCGACTAAAAATAGTGCTGTTTTCTGTCCTACTGCTCCTTGCAACTTTGTTAGTCATCACCGATCCCTAAAATAAAGTTCGGTCCGCAGCCTCTCCTGGTAGCCCATGTAAACAAACTTGGCAGAAGGAGGGGCGGTGGGAGCGAGAAGGGAGTCCCCTTAGCTTGGCGACGGCAGCCGCGAGACGAGCCAGCGTCGGGGCCGCCTGGGCCCAACCAGCAGGCAGGAACATCTGGTGGTGGGGCCAGCGGCGCGCCGCAACGAGGCGGCCAAGGTTAGCTGGCTGCATGGCTCGCAAACTCCCTCGGACTTGGAGCCCAGCCACGGTCGTCCTGGCAACGGCATTAAACAGGAGGCAACAGACTGGGGATTCCGTCATTTCGGCGCAGAAGAGAGCAAAAAAGAAAGCATTGAAAGCAGACAGGAAAGGAGGGAGCCGCTTCTGTCTCCGCGCGGCAACCTAGCCAAGCCCGACCAGCAGCTCCAGCAGCGCGGCCTCGTCTCCCTCTTGCAGCCGGGCCTGGGGAGGGAGGAGGACGGGGCTTGCTGGGGCGGCGCACGGGATGGGCGCATCTTGCAAACGCCGAGCGAGCGAGTCTGTCGAGCGGGCCGGGCTCTGCCTCCCGGCTGCGGGTACCTGGCTGGCGTCGACCTGGATGTCCTCCTGCACCCTTGTTGGGATGCGGGAGTGGATTCGTGTTTCCGTGGCGGAAGACGCACGTCTCTAAAGATACAGCCCCGTGGCCCTTCCCACGCAAAGGAGCCAGGGCACGTCCGGCAACTCAAGAGGCGCTTTGGAGGAGGAGGAGGGCTTTAGAAGGGGCGAGGATGGCGAAAGCGGGCGTGCGCGCGTGCACGCTGCTCCACGTTTATGCAGCCTCATCTCAGAATCTGGGGGGTGGCGTGGCCTATTCCCTCGTAGGATTTGCATGCCGCGAGGAGGACCGACTGCGACACATCAAGGGGGCGCGCATAGGCATGCGAACGGGCACGGGCACAGCGGCTGAGGGATCTGCGCAGCCACCGCGGCGCAGCATTTTTACCTGGGATGGCTTCTGGGTCTGTGAACCCGGCTCAAGAAATATGGAAATTCTCTTTGTAGTCTTAGATGCGTGGTAGCTCCTTCACACAACCAAGTCCCCATTGGATGGTCACCGACTCTCCACATTTATGTCTCCGATGCAAAGAAAAATTAGCAGTCCTTAATGAGATCCACACACCCACCCCCCTCAGTCTAATCATGGGGTCCCAAATATAATTGCGAAGACGTTCTTCACTCCTGTCTCTCCATCCCCACATCTGTAATTCAAGCAACTTTTTGTGGGCAGTTCAAGTGTGCTGTATTTGTTCTGTGTTCATATACCGCGAAACTGAAGAAGATGGAAATAATGTGTGTATATAGTAGGTCAAGGTCCTCAGCTCTGGAGTTGCAATGACAGGGACCGCGCCATCTATGACCGTGCGCGTTGCCAGGATTCTGGATACATAGGCGGGTATAACCGTTTCTGCACAGGAAAAGTACGGGCAAGTAGGGATTTGACTCGCTGCGCATTTCAACTGTGCGGTCGTCCGTATCAGCCTGTACCTACGTTTGTTTGGACGTCCTGCTGACTAATCGGCCGACAATCGGCGCGCACGATCAACAGCTCCTATTCTCTATTGCAACTAGGTTGGCTTGTCTTCTCTTCTCCTTAGCCCTTTACAGATCCCCTGAATAATAAATGGCCATTTTATTGCTCACAGGAGTCAAACGCGGGTACTCAACCGCCAACCCGTTCCTCTACCTGGGGAATAGAGCGCAGAATGTAATGTTGCATCCGGAGCGGGAAGTCCCCGAACTCCAAAAGCAACCAAAAAGCAAATGGACAGCTAGCATTAATCATCTCCCACTTAAACCCTTGCTTATGTTTTCCCCGATCCCCGCCTACTCACAGGGAAACCTTCTCAGGCTTCCCCGAACCCCAGGTTAGCCGAGCAGAAACGGAGGAAGTAGGAAAGTCGACAGGCGCAGGCGGGGAAAAGCTCCCCACGAAGCGAAAAAAACGGCTGGGAGATAGAAACGCTGCCATTGGCGGACCCGGCGAGAGTTCCCCCCACCCCACCCTACCCACCCCGGAAGAAGGGGTATGAAAAGATCGCAGAACTACAATTCCCAGCGACTCTCACCGAGGCTGGAGCCGTAGTTCTGCAAAAGTAGGGCCGGAGTTAGTCCTGAGCCGTGAACTAGCGGAAATATTAACAGAAGCCGTCTGGAAATAAGCTAGAGATGGGGCTATTCGTTTTTATTGGATGAACTTAGTACAGTAGTTGGCTTTAACCATAGTCGTCCCCGGTTAATGCCCATTCCACTATTAGGAGCGACAAAACCGAACAATCCGGAATCTGTTGATACGGTAGATACGAAGGCAGTCTAGGAGTGGCACGGATTATATGTATGTCCCGTAACACAGCTCAAGGTTTTGCATTTCAAAGAACCTTACTCCAAGGAACCATGACAAGATCCCCCATTTTCTATTAGTTCCTTCAAACCTGTATACGCAGAGAAATACACACGTGCTCTCCCTCCTCCTCCTCTTCTCAACTGCAGGGGCGCTAAACGTTGCACGCCCGGAACGGGGCAGCAGCGCGCGCACGTGGCCGCCACGGCCCAGCTCGTTGCAAGTTCAGCGCTGTGGCTACTTTCTCTGTCCTCCGGATCCTCTGACGAGGAAGCGTCGCCTCCGCTACGATTTCTGTTCGTCTCGGTCAGCTGTCGAAGCAAATGCCCGAGGTGGCACCTTTCTCAGCAGAGCAGAAGGAACAGAAAAGCTGACTTCCTTTTCGTATATTCTTCCTCTTCCCGAGAAAAAAGAGCTTTTATTTGGAACTCTGTGCGGCGGAGCCTCGTTGAATTAATTGATACTTTCACCGCCCAGGTCTTTCTTTGCCAACAGCGAAGGAATTATAGTCCTCCTTTTGGCAAAGAGGAAAAAAGACTGGCGATAATATAACGCGCGCACGGGGAGACATGGATTGGACTAAATACAAACTCAGCAAATGGGGGGGGGTCACTAACAATGATTCCAGCCTCTACTATTAATTGTGTTTCATCAGGGAGGGGGAGGACAGCAACTTTGCAGCGGGAGGAGCTGCAAGTTTAAAACTCCGATCTCCCCGCCTCACTCGCGCTGCTTTTGAAAACCGCTCCGCACTGTTGACATATTTACAGAATAAGAATGTCAATACATCAAATTGGTCGAGACCCTTCGCAGTCTTAGTACTTTGACAGAATGGGACTTTCCTTGCTGTTGCTTGCCAACTGGCGCTCTTTTCCAAATTACCAGAGGGGGAAATCTATCTTTTTTTAAAGCCCCAGTGATTTCAGCACGCATTGGCTCCCTCAGTTCCAGATTCCCTCTTCCATCCCTCATGTATTTGCTGCGGAGTTATTCAAAATAAGGGAGCCCCCCCCCCCCCGTTCATGTCATCCTCAAACCCCGTTTGCCGCTCAGAGCAGCTCTTAAGAAGCCATACCCGCTTCTTCAGCAGAAGCCAGGCTGCGGGAGTGGGGGTGGGATCTCCTCCCTCGGCCTTCCCCTTCGGCTTCCAAGCTTTTCCCCGTTGCTGGCTCCTTTGCAAGGCAACTCAGAGTCGCTCGCGGGAACCGTGACATCACGGGGCTCTGGGCGGGGAGAGGGGCTGGGAGGGGGAAGGAGGGAAGGGGGTGTTTTCCAGCTTTAAAAAGGCAACAAGCGGCGAGCCGCCGTGCGTCAGAGAAAGACTTAAGAGACTCTTCAAACTTCCCTGATCTAATAAACCCCGGTCCCGAATAAGGCGCCCGCAGAAAGGAGGGAGAGCGTGCGAGAGTAACTTCCTCGGCGGGCGCGCGCTCTCGCTCTCCCTTCTCCCGGGAGCAGGATCTCTCGCGCTCGCCTTGCAACCCCTCCCTCGCGCGCCGCCTCTCCTCCCCGGGCCCGGGCCCACTTCAGGACGCCTCCCGGGGGGCCGCTGCTTAAGAGAGCGAGCGTCTCTTTAAGACTAGCTCTAAAAGTCCCTGCAATAAACAACGGCCACCGCCACACCGCCTGGGCTTTCAGTGCTGTGGTGACGGGGCAGCGCCAACCTCAAGTCTGCCCTTCATGTCCTGAGAGACTCCGGGTGGCATTGCGGGACGTTGGACCGAAGGCCAGATCTACCTCCTCTGCCTTCGCCGCATTTTCACTGGGCAAAGTGGATGCCCGGCGGTGATCCTCTTGCTCAGATCCGCTTTGCTCCTCGAGATCCAGCCAAGGGGTGAAAGAGAAACTTGGGCTCTGCTTCCAGCCGCCTCAGCCGCACCAAAAGCAGCATGAAATCGGCCGAGGAAGGTAAAGTAACGCTCTGCATTATCCTGCCCTTCCCAGCCCGCCTCATCCGTTTCCCTCTTCTCGGCGGGTGACATTTGCCTGCCCCGCTCCCGAGCGCAGGGAGCGCAGAGCCGCGCCAGTGGAAACCCGGGCAGGCGGGCGGCGCGCGAAGGCGGGAGGGACTGGCTGGCCGGGTCGTGGCGCTGGCGGCTGTGATTGGGAGGAGGGAAGCGGTGTCCCCCTGGTGTTTCCCCAAAGCTGCCCTGAGGTCTGCCTGCTGCGGCTTCTTGCCAATAGGTGTCTCCTCTTCCTCTCGGATTTTGGCCGGGCGGGCTGGCGATTCTGGAGCCCCGCGACGAGGAGAGAAACTTGCTCTCCCTGCTTTTTTTTTTTTTTTTAAGGGACCTCGGGGTCCTTCGGGGTGGGCGAAGTTGCCCTAGGCTGGGTGATGCGCGGGTAGGCGCCTTGGCGGTGCAACCGAAGCCGGTGAAAACCCATCGGAGGGCAGAGCGGCCGCATTCGGAAACCAAAGGAATCTCAGGACACAGTGGGGTTTTCAGTGTGCGGCTGCCGGCCTGCCCCGGTCCTTGTACGTGTCAATGCCTTACAGAGTTAACAGTGTGCAGAATTCATTCCAGCCCGTCCAATTACTTTTAACCACTAAATGGTTACATTCTGTAACGCGGACTGGATTATGATGAAATGCCTTTTTTAAAAAAAGCTTTGATAGAGCACACCCTATAATTTAAACCGCTTGTAATGTTTACAAAAAAAAAAAAGTTCTCTTTTAGAGTCAAGGAACAGTTGGGAACCTCAAAAATGGCACCAGTCTACCAACCTTCTCATACTGTCTGCTTTACTGGTTGGGTTATCTTAAAAATAACGTTTTGTTTTGTTTTCTAACCAGTGCTTCAGCCAACTTTTCTGGTGTGATAGCTTATGTCTTTATGAAAAGGGTTTTTTTTTTAATTAACAGTTGCACAGAAGCAAAGTGAGTGCTTCTTGCTAGATTTTATTAAGGTGGTTAAGATGTAACTGGTTTGAAAACAAAAACCTGACAGCTCTGTCTATAAACAAGACAGACTGGAGTAACTTAAGCAGATGGGCAGCCCAGTCATATTCATGTTTACCCTTCAGAAGTCAGCCTCAGATGCAAGTATGTAAGAACAGAGTTTGCATCCTGACATCGCTGCACACACATTGTCATTTTGATACTGACTCTGGAGAATCAGTTTTTTATTAGAATTTTTGAATACAGTAAAAGTAAAAAGATTAAAGGAAAAATAAGAAAAAGAAAAGATTTAGAAAATAAGAAAAGAGAAAGAAAAGAAAGAAAGAAAAAAAATATAGAATTATGACTTCCGCTCTTCTTTCTATCAAGTAGTGTCATACTGATATCATCTTGGTTTGCTGTGAATGCCAATACTTTCATACCATGATATATTGAAAAATACAGCATCCCTTCCTATAGTGCAGTGCATGTATAAACATTAAATGACAATATTTTGCATTCTTGCATAGAAAGGTAAGCAAAACCAGAATGCATTATTCCATTACCAGAATTAGTACCAGTTACTGAGGCACACAGAGAGGTTTTGATGTCCATCTATCCTACTCAAAGCCCTCCCAAAGGCTTCTCATTGCTCACAATAAGCACAGAGTGTGAAACGAGACAGGCCTTGGGTCAGATCCTGCTTTTCTAATGTTCTTAAAAAATACAGAAAAAAGCCATATCTTCATTCTTCAGAGAATACTTCGGTTTGGAAAGAATTGTTGTTTTGAGTGCCCCTGGATGAAAAAGAGGTTTATAAGTTATATATACGAGTTGATTTAGAAATGACTTAAAACTTGGTGGATTTTTTGCACATAGTTATGAAATCCCTCCCTTGTGGATTTCCCAGAGAAAATACTGCACTTGGAACATCACTAAGAGGGCAGGCCAATATTCCACAGATAGTGTGATCCTATACATATTTACTAGGTAGAACCTCCTGAACCCATCTGAACCCACTCCTCAAGGGCTGAGATGCAACTTTCTTTCAAAAGCTTGGCATCACAGTTTTGAGAACTTTCCCATGTTGCTTGAGCATGTATATGTGTGCATGAAGGATCTTCTACCAGGGCTGCTGCTCAGCTAAAGCAAAGCCCCTCCAAATGTCTTCACAGCCTAATACTTACTCTAAAGGACTTTTCAGTGACAAAGGCAGATATTATCTAGAAGATGGAGATAGGTTTGCAGCCATGGCTGAAATTCTAAACCCTTCCTAGAAAAAACATGCAGGATTCCATTGTAAGCCTCTTTTGATTAAAATGGCACTGTCTTTTGCACCAGTATTTTTATTATATGGATTATTTCATCCATAATTAGATTTATTTATACAGAAGACCACTGTTATCTACCTAGCTTGCTTACTAATTGTACTCAGAATCAGAAAACATTCAAATGCCTCCTCTCAAACTAATTCATGACTTTATACACTTCATCTCAGAGCACTCTTGTGCCTATCTGTCTTTTGGGGCTAGAGAAACAGCCTGGTCGGACTTCAGCCATTTCATTTTATGGATGTTGGTATCTGCCAATCCTGACTGAAAACGCCAGGGAACTTAAGCAAAATGAGGCACGTCCTCCAAAGAAGGAGAGAACAAGCGTAAAGGTCTAGCACAATGCGGGCCTTTGGGAGGAGGGCAGATATTTGGCTACTAGAATCCATGTGGTTCAGAGGCACGTGTGGATGAGGAAGCTGGCCTATGACTCCTAAGTTCTTGGAAACAATGACTTTTTGGGTCATATTTTGGGTTGAAAATTGAAACTAAAGCAGGTGTTGATGAGGCAGCCCTGTTTTCCTCTAGAGAAGTCGCATGGTCTTTTAGGCTTTTTTTAAAAGATACCTTAAAGAACATTACAGGTCCATGTAGCCCATATTTGTTCTTTCCTGCTCACACATATACACACAGGTTGGGAGATTGCATATAAAACCTCTGTATGTTTTGATTTTGTTTCACTTAGGCCCCATCCCATCTGATCAAATTGCCACTTCCAAGTGGCCTCCATAGGGCAGTCCATCCTGTGTGACCAGCTACCTGCGGGTGCATGAGAATCCCTTTCTCAGAAGTCACATAATCGGAGATCAGATCTTTCCTGCTCTAACAGTCTAGCCTTATGCTACCATGTGGTTCATGTAGCATTGACTGATTTCCTTTGGATGCCATGTTAAGACTTTTTAGTTTGCCCAGGCCATTAGATAAGCTTATTTGTGGGATTCTTCTTTCATTTCGCTAATAATTGGCATATTATGACACTGTTTTGAAGTTTTTAAATTATCTGTTGTTTTATCTGTTTCATTATATTTTATGACAGCCCTCAAGTATCTGGATTTAAAATTGGGACATAGGTCTAAAAATTTAAGTCATTAACTGAATGTCCAGCTAGAAATTCATGATTGATGGCCAGTAGTATACTATACATGCCCACTCAGCAAAAGCCTGCTATCTCCATGCAAAGACCACACAATGTTCTATAGATGTGACTTTCATATTAGAAAACCTTCAGAAGATGAAGGCAGACTGAGAAACTTTTCATCTTGACTTAGGAAGGCTTGTAATGTTGTAATGTGAAAAGTGCTAAGCTAAGGCAAATCTCAGAAATGAGCAGCAGAAAGAGAGATGGACTGCATATGCTGTCAGTTAACTACTTGTTAATAAGCTAGACAGTTGTGTGTGTAATGTGTATGTGTATTCTTAAACATACACGGATTTAAACATTTTTGGCGTTCCGCGGACAGTTTTCATGGTGCAAGAGCAATAATAGCAGAAAGAATGCTACTAAAATTAAGTCTTACTGAGGTCTTGAACTTTAGAGAAAATTAAAAACAGATAAAGTACAACATTACACATTTGCTTGAAATGATTTCTGGTTTATGGTTTTAATAGACAACACATTTCTAGTTGTTTAGTGGACTTTTTAACTACTGGGTTATCTTCTTAAGCTTTAAAGCGAGCATTGCAATGCGCTATCTATAATGGAAAAGCCCAAATGAGCCCAAAGCAATTCTGAGCAACTTTGATGAACTGTGGGAGTTGTGCAGTTTCCAGACTCAGGAAGAATCAGCTGGTGCCAAAGAAGTATCAGCCGGCTATATTGATGGTAAAGTTCTATTTTAGTTTGCATGTCATATGAATGTGTCCCATAAAGAATAGTTCTCAAATGAATATATTTATGGAACCAGATGTTTTGCACTACAATTCCATACTAACACTTTACCATTAGCCATGTAGGCTAGGCTTGATGGGAATTATTCAAAACTCCTGGAGGGCATCAGGTTGTCTCTGCGTGCTCTGAACTATATCCTCTCTTGCATACAAAAATGGTTGGCCAGTAGGTCATACTCCTCTTCAGAACTTCCTCTTGTAGTAAGTTTCCATTTTGACAACATTATATCATTTTTACAATGGTGTAACAATAATAATAATAATTTTTATTTATGGCAAAAAGACCAAAATGACAAAGTACAGATATAATTAAAATGTCTGGCAGAAGATAAAGGAGTTTAACAAATAAAATAAATTGGTAGATATTACATAAAACATTTAAAAACTCAAACTTACTAATTTATTAGTAAATTAGTAAAGATGATGATAATAATGATATAAAGTTGCTAATTAATAATATGGCTTCACCAAGCCATAGCTTGCCTTAGTAGAATCTGTGGTCTCTCCCAAATGGGCCCCAAAGTCAAAGGAAAATAGGCTCATTGAGACAAAATGTTCATAGCTAATAAATATTTATAAGTAGAAAGCTGTCCACAAAATACCTAAACATGAGGGGGTTGATTTTCTGTAATATCAGTTGAGGGTCCTCCATCCAGTGCCCTGCATCCTCAGCATTTTGAGGAAATTTGCCAGGTTTTTTTTTTTTACACTGAGTATTGATGACATACTTACAAAAAATACTCTGTAGAACCTTAGAGGCTAATAAGATGACTAGTGGGTGAGGTGCTATTTTGTTATTTTACCTACCACTGATTCAGAAATGGCTTAGATTAATCAGCTACCCTTATGGCTTCATACCCACCACTGTAATTTACTAGTTGATACACATTTGTTTTGTCAGAGATTCATATCCCATTTTTTTTATCCAAGAACTGAAGGCAGCTTACATGGGGATCTTCCTTCATTTTATCCCCATAACAAATATGAAGGTGGCTGTATTGAGAAGAGTGACTGACCCAGAGTTTTGCAGTGAATTTCCATGGCTGAGGGTAGACTTTAACTTGGGTCTCCTAGTCCAACAGTGGCTGCACTACGCTGGTTCAATTTTCCTCAGAAAGGCAACTTATGAATCACTAATCTGATTCATCTACATTTGATCAGGCTGCTCCCAGATGGGCAGTCAAGAGCTCAGTGAGTATACTGGATTTTTCCCCCAGTATATTTTGGAATGCAGACCTCTGTGGGTGTGTGAGCAAGACCCAACTAAAAGACAACCATTAAAATATTAGGCAAATAAGTCTATCGACATTACACATGCAACATATCATTTCTCAGCGCCTTTTCCCTTCAGGGACATGCACATGCCCCTTCCAGTATACAGTGATCAATATACAGTACTGTGTACCAATTTACATTAATTTTGAACCATTGTTTCACATATTTTACTAATAGTTATCACTGCAGTGTTGTAAAAAGATGCCACAGGAAATGAGAAGATACACTAAGCAACACTCCATGACTCTTCCTATATAACTGATCTCCAAATACTTCCAGCTTTTGGTGCCAGTTCTCTACTGGTGTTCTGTAACACTGCTTCCTTCCTCCATGCATACATTCACTAAGTGCTTTGGTGCACGGTATGGTTCTCTTGCTCTTTAAAATTACACAGGAAAAAAGTGTTCTCTTTCACATTTCTGTCATCTAATGAATTGGTGCCTCCTCCATATGAAAGTGGCCAAAATATTGCTGCAATTTTTTCCCTCTTCCCTTGTGTCAATTTGAGTTGTACTAATTAGTCCCTTTACACTAATTTACTATCTGTTTTGCTTCGGGAGATTTATGGAGGACATTTTGGAAATCTGAGGAATGCACCAGCAGGCATAATTCAAGTTTGTGGGAAGCATTTATCCCATTCAGGCAAGGCAGGGTTTCTCTTTTTATTCTGAAATAACTTATTTTAAACTTTATTTCATTTAAAATGTTTATAAGTCATCTTGGCCTGACCAGACCTGGGTAGGGCCATATTTAGTACTTAGGTAGAAATTTTCTAGGAAATTGCAAAGCTATAGGCAAGACTGGGAGGTCTAAAAACATCCATCAGGAATCGAGCTCAGCACAAGAGAAATTTGATTTACTTTATACCACTCTTCAGTGGAGCTTCCAGAGTGGATTGCAGAAAGAAAAAACAACAACAACCAAGATAAATTACACATAGTGTTGCTAGTACATTACTAAACCTGGGATAATAAATAACTTGCTTGATACCAAAAGGATTCAACAATGTGGCACCAGACATCTTTCTCATAGGAGGCATTTTAGAAATAAATATCACACATTCTCTAGTTGTCACCCACTTTACTTTTGGTCGTAGAAGCATAGATTTTACCTCAGCAAAGATTATCTCAGGAGTACTGTAGAACTTTCTGCTGTTTTTGTAAACTTTCTGAAAAGGGTTCACATTTTGGGCCAAGAGGGAGTAAATTATTAAATGCACGGAGAGCAATCATGCCATTTAATTAAATAGAAATTTAATTATATTTAAATAAAATTCAGTTGTGTTAATTCTTCCTACTGATCCCAGCTTGCAGCACACTATTTAATGTTCTAAAAAAATATCCCTATCCCACTTCCTCATGGCTTTAAAGGTAGACATAAACATTGCATGCATGTATTGATCAGAAGCCAGGGTAGTTCTTTCAGTACTAATGAGTACCAACTTTTGGTGTTGCCGCCACAGATGGCTAAGTTCCTCTTAGTGACTATAAGCTGGAGGTTGCAGATCTTCCCACAGAAATCTGGTTGGATCAATACAGTCTCACCCTGGATTATTCTTTCTGGAATATTGTGCCTAGGGGACCATCTCATGGCATAGCAAATTATTTTAAAACAATTTAAAGCAGAAAGAAATTGCTGCCACTACAATGAGATAAGAACTATTGGGTTTGGGACAAATTTTACTTGTTTATTAAAGCCTGGTTGCTGTCACTGACTACCCTTCATTCTAGTTTTTACTATCTTATCATTTTTGCTTAAGAGATTTATGAATTGGGTCCATCCATGCCCAATGTGTGTTTCAAAAAATGTTCTCTACTAAACCTGTTGATTCACTCCATCAGATTATAAATCAAATGTTTTATAAGTATTGTAGTCTGGTCCCATCATTTGGGGAAAATCTTCCATTAATGCTCACGTAGGGCTTTTCGGTCCGAGACCTAGAGCTCGTGGCTACAATCTAACATTGAGTTCATATATGGGGACACCCTTTGGCTTCAACAATTCTTGTATACATAACTTCTACTGGATAGATTGTGACCTATAGTATCAGATTTACATCTCATTTAAAAAGTACCCTGTTTTTTATGTGTATGTATTGCATTTAAAGGGAGCAGATGGATGAATTATTAGAAATAGCAGTTCCCTACCTAGACCTGTTATGTGGGTTTGTTTGTAAGCATTTTTATCAACTCAAAAGTATTAGATCAGGAGTAGGCAACCTGCAGCCCCAAATGTTTGCAACCTGACTTCTCTCTTGCATCTTTTGGTCTTGCATGTACCACAGCTATGCTAGGATGCATCTTGATGAATCCATAAGGCTTCTTAAGGCCTTTTCCAAGGAAGCAGATTACCTTTTAATTCAGCTGTTTCTCCAAAAGAGACACTATGAAAATAATATTGCACCTGTGGTGGTGGAAACTCCTGTCTGTTTCTGGCTCCTCAGATTTCCCCCTTCTGGAGTCAGGCACATGGTGCCTTGCCATCTTTTTTCCATCATTTATGGTTGCCTTGGCGTTGGCTTCATTTCAAAACAAGTGCAGAATAGTAAAGATGGTGGAACACTGGCTGGAGCACACCTTTTTTATGCTCTCCCACTAGCCAGCTAGAGGCAGTACTGATCTATATATGAGCACCAATTATGAGGTACTTGTGGGGCAGAATGAGGAGGATGCTGAAGGAGTGAGAATGGAGGGTATGTAGAAGTGTTTGGTACAATGTAGTTTCCCTCTATTTTGAGTTAGGAAACAGATGAGAACTGGAATGAAGCTCCAAAATACTTTAAAAAGCAATTAATCTCCCTCTATCCATCTCTGCTTATATGTATATTGGAAACCTGAGTCCCCTCCCCCTCCCCATTAATCCTTGGCTACCAAAATGTTCTCCTTCCCTGTAGAACAAAGATCAGCATCCAGGTGTCTCCAGAATTTTGATTTACAATTCCCACAACCCAGGCATGATAGCTGGTACTTATTGGAACTGATGTCCAAAAATATTTGGAGTGCGCCAGGTTTCCTTTAACTAGATACTCCATTGAATGCAATGACAATGAAATGAGAAATAGGGAGGTTCAGCTAAGAGTTGCTCAAAAGATCTCTCACCAATTTTTGCTTTTGCTCTGCCCCCTCAAATTCCTTTCAGAAATTACCTTGATGTTTCCAATTGTAATTCTAAAGATGGGGCCAATCTTTCTTTCTCTCTCTCTCTCTCTCTCTCTCCCCTGGTGATTCACCCTTACAAACTATGAACAAACAGCTAGGGGCAAAGAAGTAATCAAAAGCCAGGGAAGGCTGATATATTTCACAATATATCCACAATGTCTTGCCAGTCTGATGTGCACAAATGTCTCTTAAATCAATAACAACAAGCCATTTTCCCCTTCAAAGCCATTTTTTTTTCTTTCTCTCCTTTTTACTTACGTACATAACTGCCTACAATCCAATTGGATGAAGCATGGTACAAATTTCTTAAATAATAAAAAAATAAATATGTACCCTTGCCACACCATACAGCATCGACAAAATACATTTGTCAAGAAGATAGAAGATCTGCTGTTAAGAATATTGGAAGCCATTGTGATAAGAGCTAGGATTTACCATCATATTCATATACATGTTTATATTCATTATTTGTATTCATATAATATTGAATTACAAGATGGGAAATCAGGAATTGCTGTTTGCTGGAGTAGGATAACCTATTACAGAAAATACGTAAGGCAGTATAGCATTTTTCTATGGAAATTGGGAGAAGAATGAGAATAATGGCTTCCACGGAAAAATGGTATTTTCCTGAATCTGATGATGGACTTTTCAGACTGGAAAATGGGATTCCCAGAGTCTACAGAGGAATACCATTTCCATCACCAAAAACATTTCTTTGAAATATAGCCTCGATGATCTGGGAGCTCCACAATCCTGGCTTTTGGGATGGTGAGGTCATTTGCATGTTGCAGACTTTAAAGCTGTCTTGGCAAACACAAAAGGACTATGTTTCCCAACACAGAATTAAAGCCTCATTTATAACAAACTTTATTTTTAATTAGCATCAAAACTCTGAAATGACTGCTTCTAGTTAAAAACACATATAAACACACACCCGAAACCATTTGCTAAGCATTGTTCTAGTAGACGACTTGGTTTTTGTGGAATAAGTCCAGAATAAATATACACTGTTACACCCTATTTGTGTGTGTAAAAGAAAATGAATTAGTGTGTGCCTGAGAGAGTTAGAAAAAGAAACTAGAAGTGTTCTGCTTCTGTATTTGGGGTATTAAAACTAAAATCATAAATGGGAACCATTATAAGCTTTACTTGATTTTTTGCATAAAGCTTGAGCACAATTAGACCTATAGCTCCCTGGGACCAAGCCCCATTGATCTCAATGGGATTTATTTCTAAATAAACACATACAGGATTGCACTGTAATAAAAGAAAATGATCTTTAGGTCTGTCTTAGCTCTTTAGCTTTATTAGCCTGGATTTTCATCCAAAAGTTACCATGTATTTTAGTGTAAAGATCTAACTTAGTGCCTTGGAATCTATATTATTGATATATACCATACATGAATGTTTCTTACTGAACTTTCCTTTTCTAGAGTGGGTTTTATAGCAGTTATAGTGAGTGGGTATTGCAACTAAATAATGTGTGGTAATAATAGTAATGCTAGGTTTCTGCCATTTTCTTCCTAAAAGACTGAAAATTCTTGCAGTAGGGATGGAGAGTAGCCCAAATGTATTTGCATTTGGGTGTTTATATTAAATTCACAGAATTGAAATCAATACTTTACGATTAACTCTCTTGTAGATTGCAACCTAGTAGCTGATTTCTAAATTTGCAATAACATCATACTGATTACTGCAAATAGTTAGGATGAGATTTGAAAGGTGGGGACCACGAGTCACAGATTAGTATAACATCTACTTTTATTTATATTTATATGTATGAATGTAAGAATAATTAGTTGATTTCATTTAAATTTCACAGAAAGCTAAACTATAACTAGCCCAAACATCTTGGGGGGATAGTCTAATAATTGGGGGGGGGGCTACTTGTCCAAGCAGGCCTGAGCCATGCTATTTATTTATTTTTTATTTATTTTGGGGAGACGAAGGAAATCTAGGGGAAGCCTTCCTCCAACCGCCCAACCACCATCCTACAGAAAGTATGGCCAGGCAGTAGGTTTTCTAGGCAGATCACCTTATATATAAAACATCCTTCAAGTAATTTGTACTCCAGAAAGACAAATAATCATGAACCATTCATTTCTTTTTAGATACCCTGCAATATTTATTGTATAAATGTGAACAAGGTGGAAAAAAGTGGTTGCTAGGCTTTTTCATTAATCCTAACATGTATACATGTGCACACACAATATCCTTGAACAATAGCAATTCTTTTCATGAAATAGAGTTTCCAAAAAAAAAAAGCCAATAGCAAATAGGAATAAAACCTTCAGTTTGTTTCCCAACTCCCATCTTAATCTTGTTCCAAAATGTAACCATTCCCTTTCAACTAATTACTCCATTCTTACCTCCATAAATTAAATTCAAAATAAATTACTGCACAGTTCCATTCTGGAAGTGTTTCAAAATTCTAGGAGATCAAAAGAAAAGTAACCAGGGTGGTAGAGTTGGGCAGAGCAGATTGAAAGAAGTGAAGAAAGCTTGTGAAAGTATCAAGAGGGGAGGCTGAAAGGAAAGTATAGGCAGATTTGGGGCATTGGATATCAGGCAGTAGAGAACAATGAGTGCATGGGCTGCAGATGAGAAAAGAAACACTATGGACAGAGAAGCTAGAAAGATAAAAAGGAAAGGGATCAGAAGTGGGGCAGGGAAAGATAAATGTCTTCCATTCTTCACTCTGCAGTTTCTGCTAGGGACATCCGGGAGGGAGGGGCAGGGAGTCGAGCTGGCAGCTGTGACTGTGCAAAGCCTTGCCCCTTTTTTACATGGATTGCATGCTGCCATCTTGACTTTTTTGACTACACACACACCTCATGAATATCCCTGGTTTTTGCATTTGTGGCCACATCTAACTGATCTTAAGCAGGACCAAACCTGATCTGAAGGCTGTAAGCTTGTCTGGAAAATCAGAATCAAAGTCACTGGCAAACCACTTCTTTATTGGTGCCAGTGTAGATATCAGGAGTTGATATCTGAGTTTTCTGATCAGTGTGGTCTAAGAAATTGGAAACCTTTGGCAGAATGTTGTCTGCTGGGGAAATGAAATACAAACCTTATCATTCATTTTGCAAGTGGGTTTTTTCACACTTTTCAGCCAGTTCACTTACTTCTTCGCCTCCTACTTAATCTCTGTATTTCCAAAAGATGAGTTTTTATGACATAGTGTAGGTTTTTTACACTTCATAGTAAGTTGGGCAATTAAGTTCATAGTTTTCATTTACTTGTGTTTAATAGGAACACAAAAAGATTCTAGAAAATTTAGAGAAGTGGGAAAAGATATTTTCAACAAATATAGAGATGTAGCAAAATTAAATACTCACTGGAACCACATTACGTAGATCTCTGGAACTCCAAGCTGTGTCAAAAGTATTTCAGGCAACGCTTCCTTAAAAAGAAAGTCTGTAGCAGTACACTTAAAACTGAATTTGATGTAGATTTAATCATGCCAAACTAAATTTGTCAATCTATATAGTAAGCAGAGACTAGCAAAGCCTGGGAAATGCAGACTCTGAGCAGGAAGGGTCCCATCTGTTTCAGGTAAGCTTTGAAGAGAGGAAGGGCCGGTTCCATTTTGGCTGTTGTTCTTTTGCCTTCCTTCCAGGGAGATGTCTGGCTTATCAGGTAGGAAACGTACTCCAACCTGAGAAGGATTGGACAAGCTGAAGGAAATAGCTATCTGGCATAAATGTGGAACTAGCATTATGGATCGATAGAAAATAATTTTATAGATTAATCTGAGCTGTGTTTTTGCATCTTTAGTCTTATTTTGTCCTACCTACATTGTAACTATCTCATCCTTACTGGGAATTCAGCCTACCATGCTTCCTGGGCTCTCTGCTAGCTAGAGAATGCTGAAGGAGAGAAGAAAGCTGGTTCCACTTTTCTCCTCCTAGGAGAGTGTGACGGTGAGGAGATCTCTCCTCAGATTATAGGAGGTTGTAATAGTAGGGATTATGGGGGAAAGACTTAAGAAAGGGTTGGCTCCCTCCCACATGAGGGAGCCAGAGAAGCCAACCTAATGTGCTCCCATACTTGCAAATGCTGCAGAATTGTTCCCCTCACCATGTAGTTTTAACTTACTTGTGTTTGATTATTGGTCTCTGGATGTGTCACAACAGATGGCTTCACCTAGCCAACTTTGGCTGATCTTGAAAAAATTAAGCAGGTTCAAACATGGCTCAGGAAGTATAAGCCAGTCTGAGAAGTAAAAGAAAATACCCCAGAAGAAGAAATAGCAAATCATTTCCATCTTACAGCCAAGAAAACAACATGGAGATGTACATGTAGTCACCATGTTGTCACTTCACTTTTATTCTCTGGGTATAATAATCTTGTAAACTAGGGGGAAGTCTCTCCAGATGCCAGTGTATATTGTTTCACTTCAAAACCATGACAGGGCAGACATGTTTCTACTCATTTGGCTGAGTGGATCCACTGAGTTCTACCCCAAATTCAGATCAGCCAGCACCGCTGTTAACATATATACTAGGTGTAATCATATGTGCACATATACTGTAGTGTGGATAGCAGCATTAACCTTCCTATTAAGCAAGGTGAAATCAACAGTTTCAAGTGGTGAATCTCTGGGGAGATTAAGGCAAGAATGTCTCATTGATTGTCTAGGACAATCAGATAATTCTGATACTTCTGAGGAGTTGCAGTGTCTATCTAATTTTTGAAGAAACAGCCGCATTCTCATGACAGGCATTAGGGAAAGTTGATAATGCACCTGTTCTCGAGAAAGAGACATGGACAAGACCTAACTTTTTCATGCTTATGAAAATGCAGGTGTTTTTGAAACACTAAACGCATCTGCAGAACAATTCCTAAGACCAGGCTGACCTAATGAGACTGAAAGCAGAACCAAATGCTGCATGTTCCTTTGCCAGGTATCAGTTTCCTTTGGCCTACAAGTCCTGCCATCCAAAAGAAATGACAAGCGTGGCAAAAAATTATGGCATTTATCAGAACAAAATAACCTACCTCAGACAGCAGTTTCTGAGGTTTCATATATTTTTACCACAAGACCTTGGGGGAGCCATTTATACGTTTTGTCCCAAGCATTATTAGAGTTGCCAAACAACCAGTGAGAAATAAGGGTTGTTGTTTTATTTTATGCTTTCAAGACAGTTTACAGAGGAACAAAGAATAAGATTTAGGTTAAAAAAGAAAAACTTATCTATGAGTTTTCATTCCAGGCTTATAAAAGAAGTGTGGATTATATTCCTCCTTTCCCAGTGTACTTGCACTGTGCCCATAGCCATCAAGTAGCAGAATTTTTCATTTCTAAACTTGACTGTTTTTGGCATCAACCTATGTAGTTCTGTCTTTAACTTATCACTGAGAACTATTTTCTTTGGACATCACAATGTGTGAATTTTGTAACATTCACACACACACACATACACTTTGCATGCTTTCCATTGCATCTGGAAGAATCTTCTGAAGTTGGGTTCTGTGTTGCAGAGGTAGATCTGTAGAAACATGGTGGATGAGTGAATTTATCCCTTCCTCTCTATCTCTGGGGGCAACACAGGCCAAATTCTTCACTGATTCATGGAGTGCTGCTTCCCATTAGGATGGTCCAGCAGTCTGGACTTGGATGAGATATGATGCAGAGCAGAGATGGGGGCCCAGGTAACATCCACTGGAAACACTTAAATGAAACATGTCTTTTCCTGGGGTGATACACCTGCTGTGGAAGGCAGCTGAACAAGTCCAGAAAAGGCACAGCTGCTTCAAGGTATTCCTGATAGGTGCTTTGTGAGTACTAATTTGCTCTCCTAATCAAATCTTAGCCTTACAATCCAGATCCTTGCAGAACTTTAATACTATCATGTTTGCTGCCAGCACACTGCTATTACTCCAATGTTCCTCAAACAACTACAGAAAACAGTGTATTTGTTTGGAGACCATCCCATTATTGAAGGAAGATCAGCCAAGAAAGACTAGTCTAATTATCAGGACTAACTGATATAGCAATCTGCTTGAGAAGAATGCAAATAATGTTTTGTCTTGTTATATCCCATCTCTTAATCTCAGGAAGCAAGGCTGTTGCTTGACAATTTACAAGCACAGATTAAGAGAAAGTGTGTGAGTCCTGACAGTTATGTTGCTTAAAAGTTCTTAAAATTCCGATCCTCTGAAAAAATATGTATGTGTGCCTTTGAGTCATTGTTGACTCCTGGTGACTGCCTGGATTAGTCCCTGCAGTTCTCTTGGCAAGATTTCAGAAGTGGTTTGCCACTGCCACCTTCCTAGGGCTGAGAGAGAGTGACTGGCCCAAGGTCACCCTGCTGGCTTCATGCCTAAGGCAGGACTAGAACTCACAGTCTCCTGGTTTCTAGCCTGGTGCCTTAACCATTTCCCCAGCCTAGCTCTCTTGAATAAAAATATAACAGCAATGATGAATTAAATAACTAATACTGAGCTGGTAAAAAGTAAAGTCCAGTTCCAATTTGTCATTGCCCTCTTCCGTGTGTGTGTGTGTGCGTGCGTGCTTGCAAGCTTAGCCTCACAGCCCTGGGATTCCACTACTAACCAGGTTCAGTTTAGAGCCCAGACGAAGCTAGGGAGGTGCTGCTGTCGTCCTTTCCTAATAGACCAAACCAACTGCAATTTCACTTCGCCTCATGGTAGGGCCGGCTTTGCACGGAGGCTCCCTCCGCTTGGTGGCCCAGCCCGGGTGGGAGAGAGGCCAGGGACAAACCCCTTTGGGCTGTAACTCGAGCGGCGAGGGGTTATTTTAAAATGAGGAACCAGAGAGGCTTGCAGAGCGGAGCAACTAGATTGTTGATGTTTCCGGGTATAGATAAACAAAGGGAGGAGGAGGATCTCACAGACAGGCAGAGATAGCGAGATAAGGGAGCGAGCGGCGCTCGTCAAAGGTCACGTTACACCGACCCGGGGGGGACCGCCTGGGCGTCCTGGGACCTGCGAGTCAGAGGCGCGCCCGGTTGCTTGGCCGCGGAGAGGCCGGCGCGACCCCCGACGCCGCGAGTTCATTTGCCGGACTGGCCAGCAGCTGATCGCCCGCAGCGCGGTCCTGTTGCAACAGGTGGCTCCGCGGGACTCGAGGGGGGCGGACATTCCTGACCCTTTGCAGCCCCAAGAGACGGAGGAGACCGCCTCGGCTTGGTCTCTGCCCGTAAAGCCATGAGCGGCCTGGAGGAAGATCCGGAGTTTGATTTCGATTTCCTCTTCGAGTTTAACCAGAGCAGCGAGGCTGCCGGCAGCAAAGGTTGGTGACGAGGCAGCGTCGGCCATCCTCGAGGGATGGGACGGGGCCAGCCCGGGGAGAGGGAGGGCGAGGAGCGCTTATTTGCAGCGCGTTAAATATAGCGGTTCTTCTGGGACGGGAAAGAGCGATCTCCACAATAGGCTGAGCCTGGGGACTGGAGGAGGGAGCTCGAAGCGCCGCCCGTCGCCGGAGTTGAGGCGTCTCGCTCGCTTTTCCTCCGACGCCCCCCGCCCCCGAGGACGGCTCGCTTCAAAGCCAGCGGAGCCCAGCCCCGGGGAGCAGCTCGGGCGTGCGAGTGTTTCTCCTCCACTTCTTTCCAAAGGACGAGCAGAAGCTGTTTCGCGTAGGGCTTGGGGAAAGTCGCGGCTTTTTCCGGGGGGGAATCGGCTGGAAATGAGGCCGGCTTAAGCAATCCCGTTTCCCCCGGTGCTCTCTCTCAGCTGGGTTGATCGCGGCCCCCGCTTGGTGGATTCCCCGAAAAAGAAAAGACAATACCACCATTTTACCGCTTTTCCCGTCCCTTGAAGGGGAAGCTGGCAGACCTCTTGCTAACTTCACCTGGACAAGACAAAACAAAACCAGAGACAGTTGTCCTCTGTTCTGTCAAGGAACTTGTGGGGGAAAAAAAAAAGACGAGAGACAGGTCTACCATTTAAGTGTCACAGTGGACTTTTGAAAACAAAAACAGCTTTACTGCTTCATTGGAGAACTTTTAAGAAAGGATGGTCCTTCATTTCACTGTTCCATCACAGAAAGTGTTTGTGAAAAGCCCAGTTTTCACCCTTTTGCTTTGGAACTTATAAGAAGAAATGGCCCTGGAGGACAGCAGGCAGTGCCTGGGGGGTGAGGGGTGGGCAGGGTTCCTGTCACTACCCGCAGTAACCAGAGAGCCAGCAGGCAACACGGCCTGTACTTGTGCTGGGGCAAGTGGGTCCCGTAGATCAGCCCTGAAGCTCTGTAAAATGGAGCTGGTTAAAAGCAGGTTGCGTTGCTGGAGCCGTGTCCTGTGCTAGGGGAGCCGGGTGGTTTGCCAGATTTGCAAAAGGAGGGTGAGGGGAAAAAATCTCATGCAAGGCCTAGAGGTAGAGCAGCTTGTTATCCTGGCAGTGGCTTTCAACAAGGGAAGAACTGGATTTGATATGTTGATTAGAAATACCTCCTCAGGTTGCCTGTTTCTAGTTGTTTAATCCATGTCATGGAATTTGACTGGAGTGTGGGAATTAGACAAATGATGTACAGTATGATATGCAAGTTTGTTGTTGGTAAGTGAATACAAAAAAGCAATCTTGAGAACTTCCCTGTTTTTTTTTTTTTTAATATGTGTTGCTTGCTTTGCATGGGAGATGATACCATAGAGTGGGAGAGTGTTTGAGGGGTCAGCTGACTGAACACAACATATGTTTTATAAAGACCATTGCCCAGGTAGAGAAGGAAGAACATTGTCACGTTATTTAGGTGATATTCCACCTAGGGTTTAGTCACCTGGAAGCCCCTATATCAAAAGAGCCAAACTTTGCTAATGACATAGTTCTTATTTCAGCAACTATAATACTCTGAACATACACCAGTATGTTTTCTTCCTAACCCAGACTGCACCAGGCATTCGATAGTAGGTTACACTGCACTATGAGTGTGAAATTTCCATATTACTGTGCAGTTGACACAAAGAAGGTGTATTGTTGTATGGACCTAATTCATATAACCTAGTTTCTCATGTTGTGAGTCAGAACCCCCAAGAGGCACAAGCAACTTGGAAGGGGGTTCCAGAATGTTTTAAAATGTTGCCTTGTAATTGAGTAATTGAGCTGGAACTTTTGAGCATTACTACTCCAGTGAAACCATTGTGTCACTCATGGGGGGCTTGCCCCATTTCACTATATGATTGGTGCAACCAGGCCGAAAAGTAATTGAACAATATATATAGTAGCTGTGAGAATGAAATAGATAATGACTTGTTTTGTAGCTACTTTGTTGTAGATGAAGTCGATTTTTAGACAGGTTTCCCGTGTCTGCTTTACAGGAGCTCTATTCCAATGTTCTAAATCCCCCAGGCTTAAGTTTGAGTGAGGCTGACTGTTCACCTCCATCTGCCAATTGCCACTGCCTTCCATCAGCTGGGAAGGCAAATGTCAGCATGGAGTAGAAACGTGGAAGTAATCCTAAATCCATTCTGTGATTAGGATACAGACTTTCCCTTTCTATTCCAGCAATTTTAGTGTATTTTTTTTAAAAAACCCACAGGAAAGTCCATTTTTGTTGCTATTACCCTAATATACACAATTTTGCATAAAATATTATTTGACTAGGAAGTGGTACAGAAATGGAATATACATACATTAATCACACACACACACACACACATACACACTTTATAAAATGTTACAGCCCCAAAGTATACGTGTGTTTGTATCCTGCTTTCTCCACTGCACCTCCTTTGGTGGATACATCTTTCCTATTTGCTTCATTGTGCCTACTTTTAATTAGAGAAGACTCCATTCCCTGTTCCTTATCAAGGGTAACTGTTCTTCTTGTGTTAACTCCTCTATGATAGATCCAACGTTTTCCCAGATTCTAGATCATGCAGGCAAGCCATCAAGAGTCCAACCAGTTTCTTCCTGGAACAGTTAGTTTTTCAGGCCACAGAATGATGAAAATGAAACACAGAGCTTCCTCACACATCACATGAGGGAAATTAAGGATGCTTAGGGTTCTCATATATTCTGGAAATAGAAACTCATGCACCAAAGATCCTGTCTAAATGATAAAATAATAAAACATTGAAGAAAACACTGTTGTATCACATTAATGTGTTCTATAGCCATGTAAACCTATCAAGGTGCTTGAGATTTAGAGTTCTGGTTTTTCTTTGTTCTAAATAAATTTGGAGTAATTGGTGGATATGAGTTTTATTACTTTTGCACAACTAATTTTACAGGTTTGTTCTTAGTTAGAGTCTTGTTTTAGACAGATCCTAACTCAACTTTCTTTATATTGTGCTCTTATTTAGTAATAAAAGGCAGTGACTTAGTTCACACATCACATTCCTTGCACAACAAAGCAGGTAGTGGTGGTGGTGCCATCTGTTTCACCCATGTTTATTTGTGGCACAACCCAGTTGTGGATAACAATATTAAAACATTGCAACTATGATCCAATACAATTTATTTCCTGGGATGTATGCATCCTATTGGTAGTACACTGACAGTCTGACTGTGGCTGTTGGAAGAACAGCTTTAGGCCTCTTCAGATATATATCAACTCACCCTAAATATGTCTTTATCCATGTATGAGATTGTGTTGGAGTTCATCAGTTTGAATCTGCCTGTAAATGCACATCAATCTTTCCCATGTCTTCTTTGGAAATGGCAGGGGGTGAATAAGGGTAGATTCTGCCTTCTCATGAGAAAATAGCATTATCCACAAGGGAACAGAGGTGTATCGTAGTGTGTGGATTGGGGGTGGCAAAATATGAGTCTGATCTGCTCCCAGAAACAACTTCAGGAGATGGTAGAGTGTGAATGAGGCTGAGAGTGCTGTTTCCTTCCATGTATGAATTTTGCTTCCATTTCTTCTCATAATGTCTGACATTCAGTGTGGGTTTTTTGGTTGAGGGTAATTTTTTAGTCATTTCCTGCTTTCCGTGCAGGTCAAAATATTCTGTGCACACAGTGTATACAAGCAATTAGGTCTCAGTATTTTAGAACGATACCTACATTGGGTCTGGATGGAATGGCAAGCTAGAAAGAGAGAAAGCCCTTATTATTTTTTTATTTTATTTTATTTTATTTTATTTTATTTTATTTTATTTTATTTATTTTATTTGTGCTGATCCACACCTGGATGTTAATGGCCATATTTTGGTAAATAACAGGAATATAATGGGTGTTGAACATATTAATGGTGTTTAACATGAGAAAAAGAAACCCCAAACATCACGGAGCTACTTCTGTAGCAGCTGGAGCAGTATTGTATGCCCTTTGTCAACATTGTCATTTAACTATTAGGGGAACATTGGAGTTCAGTCTATTAGTGCTAAATAAAAAAGAACAAGATAAGCAAGTGTGCAGCCAAGAGTCTCCTTTGTGCATGCAGGACTAGTGGGGATTTTGTTGGGAATAGAGCCATGATCATTAACAGAGCTTTTCCGGATCTCGGTGTATATGTTAGGGGAGTGACATCGCCTGGAGCATTTGCCTCCGGGGGAGGAAGGAAACAAACATTATATGTAGAGGAAATGAGGACGCCTTGCCTTGTTTGTTTCAATCACTCAAGAATAGTGAATTCTTAAAAAGCAACTGAAGCCAAAGGCATGCTGGAACTTGAGGCAGGGTTGATAACAAAAAATAGATAAGACAAGCGGAACAGTGAAAATGGCAGTTTTTAGTCTGTAATGGAATCACAGTCACCGCTTTTATGAATACCTGGGATTGTTATATCTCTCATTCAAACTCTCTGAAGAAATTGTGTGCAGTATATGCAGGCATGTGTATGTATCACATGCACATGGAAAAGAGAGGATAGAAACTGATTCCAATAGATTCAGAAGTAGCCATTGTGAATCTGTGCTGAGGAGTTGCTCAACAGAATAATGCACCCCTTCAGAAGGATAATGGAAAGTTGCGTGTGCATGAGAAAGGATAACAGCGTGGCTCAGAGTAACTGTAGCATGTTGAATTTTGCCCCCTTTCTTCGTTCTCCTTCCTTTTATTGGTCAGCAGTGTGGCTCAGCAGTAGAGAATCTCACAACATGAGTAAGTTTGTTTATTACCACAAAGATGGCAGGAGAATTCAACATGGAAAAGGAGGGTGAAATTAGATTATATGCTGTGTTGAGGCATAATTGATTTCCACTCAGTTTAGCATATTAAAAACACACAGTCACCCAGACTCAGCTCGGCAGGTGAAATTTAGAAAAAAACAACAACAACACAGTGGTTCAACATTCAGATCAATATTTAAAAGCACTTCCTTCTCCTGTGTGTTTTGTAAATTGTAGGCAATTTCTCATAGTAAATACCTCATTTAAAAATAAAAAAGCATGGATCTAATTTTTGGCAGGTAAGAAAAGGTAGGGGACGCGGTGGCGCAGCGGCTTAATGACACTGAAAGTTGCCGGCCAGAAATGGCTGACGCTTCGGCGGTTCGAGTCCAGCCTTCGCGTTAACAGGGTGAGCTCCTGTTTCCTCCCCAGCTCCTGTCAACCCAACAGGTCGAAAACTCACGTGAGTAGATAAATGGGTACTCTCACTCCGGTGGGAGGAAAAATGCTGGCAGCGCCTTGCACAGAGAGACGGGACCAGTTGCCGGTAAGCGCGAAACCGCGCTCGCCCGAAAAGGGCGCGAAGCAACGGAAATCCCGCCTCCTGCGCTCGCCAGCTGGGCTATGCTCTAGGAAGGAGGCTCTGGCAAACCACTTCCGAAAAAAAAACAATTGCCTTGAAAACTGCAAGGATTCATCCAGGCAGTCACTGCAGGGTCAGTAATGACTGAGCGCAGACAAAAAAAAAAAAAGGTAAGAGAGCATTAGCTTGACTGTGCTGTTTTGTTTGATTTGTTTATTAGAGTAGCAAAAGGAAAAAGAGAAGATGGGGTTGCGACTGCTCCATGTCTGACCAACTGTGTAGTTGTGTGGAGAAAGAAGACCCTTCTATTTTCTCTGCATAAGGTGGCTCTTGGTGGAATTGCAGACAGAACTTTTTCTCAAAACACTGAAATGGATATTAACAGTGACAGTGTCCTGATTATGTTATAATGTCAAATTAAACAAGTGCTGAAAATAGATAAAAATAAAATGAAATAGCATCTTAAGTGATTAACAAAATGGCAATTAAAATGGAACTGTGTCCTAATGCAGCTTCACTGCACAGGAGCAACAGTTCCAGAAACCAGAGTTGCACAATAGGCCCTTGCTATTTGACTGATCAAAAGCTAGTCCTGGAAGAAGTGAATACAGTTTCCAGTATCCCTCACCATTGGTCATGCTCTGTATGAATACTGGGCATTACAACTCGACAACTTATGGAGTGCTTACCCTTGGTTTGCAATATGACTGAAACAGAAATGTCACCACTAGGCTTTCTGGAGACAGTATTTTTTCTGGTGTGTTGTATTTTCCTTTATGTATTTTACTCTTTTTCACCTTTTCGTTTATGGAATCTGTTAAATTATCTGTGGAAGTCTTTACCTCTCACCTAGACTATACGCAGGGCTGTCCAATCTTTTGGTGGTTGGAAGCCATACTTAGCATTGAGGAGGGGAAGGCCATAGTAGGTAAGATATCGGTGGATCATGGGAATGGTACCATCTACATGGACAGATTTTCTTTTAGCTTATGTAAAACCTATTTTATGGGTTACACTACAGCTTTTGCATGTTTCCAACCTCAAAATGATAGGAAGCCATTTTGTTGATTTTAAGCAATTACACTACTAAAAAATACAGGTATGAAGGGCTACGTCCTATAGAATTGCAGTTGGGACATTGAGACCAGGTCAGTCAGACAGAATGGCTGCCTTAAGGAAGCTGGACAGATCCCCAAATGCTGCCACAGTGGGTTCAGTCACTTGCAGAACAGCTGCTTACCAGGAGGCAAGCTTAATGCACAGCAGATTTGTGAGGTTGATCCTCAGTACCCCTTCCTGTAACTCAGGATGCTCGCTATCACCTCCAGGTCATCTTTGTAGATGTAGATTGTTTTCCTTTTCTAAGATGCTTATAGATTCTCTGTGGCACCCATGAGCATTTTAGTAAATAAAGTTGATTGCTATTAGTTGACACTTTGCTTTGCAGCATATCAGTTTCCTTTTTTTTTTTTTAGTAGGGGGGAACTAGAACAATTTTTTTTATTATCTTTTAATTTATTTGAATTTATTAGCCATTCAACTCCAGTGGACTCTGGGCAGCATACAAAACCAACAAATCCATAAAAACAGATAAAACATCAAACCACACAGACAGTCCAAACTAAAATGATCTTATAAACAACACAAACAAAGCAGGGGCCCCAGAAATACATTAATACAGAAATACAATAATACAGTAATACGTTAATCTGGAACCAACGCCAGGTTTTAAGAGCTTTCTGAAACCCTAGGAGAGAGGGCACAGTCCTTATCTCTGGGGGGATGCTGTTCCAGAGGGTGGGGACTGCAACAGAGAAGGCACGCTTCCTCAGTCCCACAAGATGACAATATTTAATAGAGGAGACCTAGAGCATGCCCACTCTGGCCACAGCTGCTACAAGCTCTTTGAGTAGTAGCTGCAAGTCCAGAAGGACTCTCACATTGAGCACTAGTCTTGAATCAGGAAGTGCAGCCCCATCCAAGACTAACAACGGTAACATCCCCAATCTTGGGGGGGGGGGGCAAACAGCCTCCAGAGACCAGGCCGATAAATCAACAGCTTCACCTGTGCAGCTTAGGGTTGATATGTAGATCTGGGTATCATCAGCATGCCGATGATACCAAACCTCAAACCAGTGGATGGCCTCATCCAGGGGTTTCGTGTAGATGTTAAACAGGAGGGGGAGAGCATTGAGCCCTGAGGTACCCCACACAGGAGGGGCTGTGGTTGCAGTCTCTGCCCCTCTGTCAACACCAACTGGAACTGATCTCTGAAGAAGGATGTGAACCACTGCAGCACAGTGCCTCCTGCTCCTAACCCCCTGCGGCTTGTCCAGAAGGATACTGTGGTTGATAGTATCAGAAGCTGCTGAGCAATCAAGGAACACTAGGATGGATGCACCACCCCTATCCTGACTCTGCCAAAGGTCATCAACTAGCATGACCAGCGCTGTCTCCATACTGTACCCTGGTCTGAAACCAGACTGAAATGGGTCCAGGTAATCCGTTTTCTCCAAGATCCTCTGTAGCTATCGTTCAACCACCTTTTCCACAATCTTCTCCAAAAAGGGAAGATTGGAAACTGGCCGATAATTATTAAACAGGAAAGGGTGCAGCAATAACCTCTTGAGGAGGTTTCCTTCAAGGCTGGTGAGACCACCCTCTCTCTCAAAGAGGATGAAACCACCACATGGACCCACCCTGTGGTCATTTCCCAGGCTGCCTTAATAACCCAGAAGGGCTTGGGGGCTAACAAACAAGTGATCAAACTAATAGACTGAAGGACCTTGTCCACTTCCTTGAGTAGAATAGGATCAAGCTCAGTACAGATAATATCACAAGAGTGCTCTGGCCAACTCACTTGGACTTGCCTAGTCAGAGTCCAACTCCAAAGAATCTGAGAGACTGTCTGCCAGATAGCATGAATATTCCTCACCACAGCCCTGCAGTTGATCCTGTGGCCCAGCCCCCTCCAATAGGGAACAGGTCACCCTAAGCAGGGTTGCTGGGCAGCTGTCAGTAGACACAATATGGGCAGAGAAATAACAATATTTTGCCACCCTTACTGCCACAAAGTAGGCTTTAATATGGGCTCTTATTCATGTTTGTCAGATTCACATGTAGACAGAGCATAGGGTCTGATGGGCACAATAAGAGGTGTCTGTAGGTGCATTGGTGCCCATTGGATGCCATGTTGGGGATCCTATCTGTAGAGGTAGGTTTGCAGTCTTCTTGTATCTGTGCCGCATTATCATATGATACATAGAAAAAACGTCAACCAGATCACAGAGGTCTACATAGAGTATGCATCATTACTTGTTATTACTACCTAGCCATTTCTAGATGGGGTAGCTGTGTTTACTTGAACCAAATTTATAACCAAAATATATCAGAATAAACCTGTTGGTATTTATGCAGTATTCTGTTGTTTATACTGTTAAACCACAGCTTCTAAAAAGTTTGTTTGTAATGCTTCCTATGTTTCATATAATTTACGATAGAGGATGTTTAGGATAACTTTGAATGTTCTGAGGGTACCAAGAAAGGTTACTTGGATGATTTCCATTCTTTCTGCTCAATTCAAAAGGAGTCTCCAAAGAACAGCTGGTGTCCTTTCTGTGGGGTGCAAGCTGAGTCACTGCATTTTCCACGATATCAGAAATACTAAAGAAAGCATGCAATTTATTCACACTGGCTTTCATGTAGTAATATCTAAAGATGTCTTCAGCCTACAGACTTCTCCTTGCTCTGCAATTCTATAACAACAACCCTCAAGACCCTCCATATTTTTTTTCATGTGGCTGAAGAACAACTACTACTACTACTACTACTACTACTACTATTATTATTATTATTATTATTATTATTATTATTATTATAGGGGACTAATATTCACTGCATTAATTTTTTTCTGTTTACATTGGTAATAAATTAAGTGTACTTTATGCTCTGGCCACTGGCCCTGTTCTGATCCTAGCACACCATTTAAAGGTTAAATGCCTCACTCAGTTCAAAAATAACTGAGTAGTCCTGTTATAAAGGATGTCATTGCAGTTCTAACTTGAAAAAAGGGAAATGGAGTCTAAGAGCTCAAGAGCTGGTTAATGACTAAGTTTATTTGTTATTCTTTATTTTATTTGTTACTGTCTTTCTCTAGGTCAGTGTTTCTCGACCTTGGCCACTTGAAGATGTGTGGACTTCAACTCCCAGAATGGCTGGCTGGAAATTCTGGGAATTGAAGTCCAAACATCTTCAAGTGGCCAAGGTTGAGAAACTCTGCTCTAATAGTTCAAGGTGGCAAATTCACTTCACTTCTCTAATTTTTTTTCCTCACAGCATCAATTCTGTGAGGTAGGTTGAGCTGAGAGAAAGTGACTGGCCCCAAATCATCTAATGAGCTTTCATGGCTGAGGGTGAACTTGAACCTGGTCTCTGTGGTCTTAGTCCAACCCTTGAATGGCTAAATCCGTCTAGCTCTTGGCCATCTCTGAAATGATTAAAGTAGGCTTTGATTCCAGAGAAAATTCTAGTATATTCACTGGATCATGATAGGGATTCAATTTACTAATAAATTAGTTTGTGTGTATGTCTGTGTGCAACATCTCATGTCATTCTTTTTGTTCTTTTATCTTTTTGCAGAACATTATAACTATGCATCTTCAAATATAAATTCAACTTTGCCTCTAAATGTGGCACATTCTTCACTGCCAACTCCATGTCATGGTCTTCAGTCATCTATTCCAGTCATTCCAAGTGTCGCATCAACTAATCATCCTTCAGGGTATGGAGGGCATGCTGACAATAGCACTGCTGGATATTATCTGCCTCCAAGTGTCAGACCTAATGGAGTGCCAGCATTAGAAAGTCCTAGAATTGAAATAACCTCTTACTTAGGACTGCATCATAACAACAACCAGTTCTTCCATGAAGCTGAGGTTGATGAACCCATCCAAAACACAAAGAGATCACCTTCTACCGCTACTTTGAATTTACCAAACATTGAGGCTTACAGGGACCCATCTTGTCTGAGCCCAGCCAGTAGCCTATCTTCCAGAAGTTGCAATTCAGAAGCATCTTCCTATGAATCAAATTATTCCTATCCTTATACTTCACCACAGACATCTCCTTGGCAATCACCCTGTGTATCACCCAAGACCACTGAAACTGAGGAGAGGTATCAACGAAGTTTGGTTGCCTGCACACTCCTTAATTCACCCCGACATTCTCCTTCCACATCTCCCAGAACAAGCATTACAGAAGAAAACTGGCTGAGCACTCGCAACTCTAGACCATCGTCTCCCTGTAATAAGAGAAAATACAGTTTGAATGGCAGACAGACCTCCTACTCACCACATCACTCCCCAACCCCTTCTCCTCAGAATTCTCCAAGGGTTAGTGTGACTGATGAGACATGGTTGGGAAGCACTAACCAATATACCAGTTCAGCCATTGTCGCAGCAATCAATGCCCTCACTACTGACAGCACGATAGATATGAATGATGGGATTCCTATCAAGTCCAGGAAAACTGCAATAGATCACACTCCCTCCATGACACTCAAGACTGAACCAAGTGGAGATGATCAGGGGACCATATCGCCGATCACTGATTTATCACCAGAAGAGTTTCCTGGGTTCCAGCACATCAGGAAAGGAAGCTTCTGTGATCAGTACCTTTCAGTTCCACAGCATCCCTATCAGTGGGCCAAATCAAAGCCTGTGTCCCCAACATCATACATGAGGTACAGTTTTTTTGAATGTAATCTTAAAAATAAAGTCTCTTAAAATACTCTTTATTTTCTGTTCTGCTTTCCATCCTCCCAATAATGTCTCTGTTTTTAATACTTCAAATAGTTAGTCATAGACATGTAGAATTACTTCTATAACATCATGTTTTTGTTTTCCTTACGTGATATGTTGTGATTCATTTTCACATTGGTCGATAAAGGCAAACTCAGACCAATTTCTGTAGATTCTTAGGTATCCATTTGCTTGCTCTCTGTGTAGTATTTAAAAAAAAAAATCCCAAATCAAAACAATTATATTTTTACCACCTTGAAAATAGGTAATGAATGCTTAATTAAAATAGAATTACAGTAATGCTGCAGGTTTATTTTTAGCTTTTCTTGTGATACTCAATTTCCTATCATAGCAGTTTAAAAGCAAAAATTGGAAATATTTAATTTTTGCTGTAATTGTTATTATTTGATTTTTATGGATTTGATTTGTATTTTTATAGTATGTTGGGTTGAGCATTTATAGATGTGGGTGACTTTATTTGAAAAACATCCCAACCACCCCCTAGCTATAAATCCTTAGGCCCACGCGTGCACAAAATCTGTGAGGATATTGATTTAAAATAATTTTATTTGACTTTTTTGCTCCTCCTTTACTATATATAGTAATTAAAATAAGATAGTCCTGGCCTGCAGTCCTACATTCAGAGGGGTCTGCAAGGTGTGGTCAAAGGAATTAAGATGGCTATGATGGTGCAGTTGAAGCTCCACCTGCTTTTTATGTGCATTGCCATCACCTTGACTTTTTTTGACTGCGTCCTTTGGTCACCCCTGCCTACATTCTAAAAAGTCATAGCATTAAAGTACTGTAGTAAGAGATGAAGAAGGAACAGATAAAAGAGCAAATGAGGCACCAAGTTTTAAATCTGGAATGGAAATAGGTCAAGGAGAGGAGGAACCTGATGAAATTAACCTTTCTGCAGAGCTGCTGGTGTAGTCCTGCTTTCCATCTCTCTCTCCTGCAGCGTAATGGAAACCATAATATAATAATAGAACTATAATAGAAAGACAACATGCAAAATAAAAGAAAAATTAAGACCATAGATCCTAACATAATATTGCTCGGTATGTTGTTAGACTGTCTTGTCTTGATTGTTGGTGTTCTATTTGTGTATACGATGGCCAAATCCCTAAAGACATATTAAAATAACAACATGCATACACATAGCTGTAACTTCTATTCCATAAATCTCATATCTAAGGGCTACTATTTCAGAAATTGTTTTGCAATTTTGCAAACAGGAAAGGCTAGCAGCATTTTGAACTTTCTTGCATGTGGTAGTACGGGCCACTGGTCCTTTGTTGTGTGCAAAGTCATCATGCTTTCTATATTTTTGAGGAATTTTAAGGAGTTCAAACTAGTAGTCACAGCTTGTAAATTGTCTTGTACTCTTGAGAGAAAAGGAGTGGTGGAAATGTCTGAAAATAAGCGAAAGTAATTGTGGCCTTAAGGCAGCCCAGTGTTTCTGGTACCACCAGAGGTGAGAAAGTTGCTTTCAGTTCCCTGAAAAGCTTTGGTCTAAAGGCGGGACTGTGGGAAGTCAAAGCAGTGGTAGTGAAGATTTGATTTTCTGTAGAAAAACTGTACAAGAGATAAGATTAAGAAAACTCTCTTTTTCTGTGATTCTGGCCTTTTGTATGAAGCTGTAGCTTCAGCAGTTGTCTTGCATAAATATAAATATAAATGGGTTAATGTTCGTTTAGTTACATTTATGCAGGACTACCAAATTCATTCACCTCTCTCTTTGTTCTAATAATCTTATGTCCCTTCTTACATTCCTGGCTTTCTGTCTCTATCGCCTTGCTTTGCTTTTCATCCCCCATATTTTTGCCCTTATATCCTGGTAGTCATGATCATGTTGTAATTGTTATTCATGGGTAATTAATATTAAATTTATTTCTTTACTGCTTTTCTGTATTTCTCTTCTTGCACACTGCAGCTGATGATTCTGTTCTTCAGCCCCATCAACCTAAGCTCCTATAATCAAATTATAATTTGATTAAATATATATTGCTGTTGGGTGTCCAGAGGGTGGGGGTCAGAAAAGTCAAGATGGTGGGTACAATCAAAGCCCTTGCAAACACACCTCTAATGTGCGTTCCACGCATGTAAAAAAAGAGGCAGGACTTTTATTATTTATTTATTTTATTTTATTTATTTATCAAATTTACACACCGCCCATCTCACTATACAAGTGACTCTAGGTTTACAGATAAAAAATGATAAAAACAATTTAAAAAATTTACAAAATATATATATACAGGGTTACAAGACAAGGGAAGCATCATTAAACCACCAACCACCCCCAGTGCTGCGAGCCCCCATTAGATCCCTATGCTAGGTGGCAGAGCCAAGTCTTCATGCTCTTCTGGAAAGCCAGGAAAGTGGGGGACAGCCTCACCTCAGGGGGCAAGATGTTCCACAGGGCGGGGGCATGTTGTGCCCACAATATTAATTCTTTTGAGCACACACCCCACCCCTCCAGGTGCCGTTATGTAGCACAGCTGAAACATCATGAAATCATGTAAAGTGGGTGAGGCTAAAGTTTTCATGGGGTGTAGACTTTTATGTTTTTGGAAGGGCTGGGTTTGTTGTTCCTTTTTTCAGGTGTATAAACCCTGCTTGAAGGTTTATATATTTCTGTTCTTTTATCTGAAAAAAAAAAGCAGGAAATCACACATCTGTGATTTGGTGAATTGTTACCAATTTATAGAGGTGTGATTACTAGGTTTTGGGACATCAGAAAGGGAATGCATCCCACCCATTTTTAATGTATCAGACAATGCAATCTATTTTTAGCTCACCCTTTTGAAGCATATGTGTATCTGTCCAGAACTGGCATGAAATCTATTTAAGGAAGGTGTAAATGTTCAGAACATAGCATTTCAAAGAAGCGAACCATATTGAATATATAAATACAATTTGCTTCCTGCAAATCTCATGGTACCCATCTGTTCCCATGCCTTATTCTTCTAGGACTTCCTAGATGCAGAGTATATGGAGAATAATATGAAATTCTCAGTTCAGAAAGTTATGATCATGAGTTCATGTGCATGGAGATGATGGTGTCTGTAATGCCAGAATGTGAGAAAATGTGTATCTCTAACATTTGCTTAGACTATAAAGCTTAAAATTGGGTTCAAAGAAAACTCAGAAGAAGATGTGGATTCTTGTGACAAGTGAAACATTCATTTTAAGGAGTTTGAGTTCCAAGTAATTTCCAGAACTCTAATGTAACTTTAAAGAAGAGAAAGATTACTCATAGCCTTCTTGCCTAAAGAAAGAGTTTTAAGCCACTTCCCTCAAATTTATGTTAGTTGAAAAAAATAATGTTTGTATATGAATTTAAACATCAGGAAAAATGTTATGGTGATAGAACACATATATCTCTATCGTTCAATAATTTACAGAGAAGTATTTTTCTTTTGTTGTTTTAAATATCATGTGGAATTAAAGTAAAAACAGCAATCCCCTGTGTGTTAATGAAAATAAAATGCATTCCGGTATTATGTGTATAATATTTTTCCACTGTTTTGCTTTTGTGTAAAAAAAAATGTTTCCTGATTTTTTAATGTTTCCATGTGCGGTCATTAAATTGTGCTCCAGAACATCTAGAAGCTACTGTAAAAGTATGATTTCACCAATCTGATGCCTGGATCGAGCTTCCTTTAACCCATAAATTATTTTATGTATGTGAAGAAGCTGAATTGAGATGTCAGCACAATCATAAGACGCATGCTTGAAATTTAGTATTTAAATATCCTCCCAAAAGGTAGCCATTTGTCACAGTAAATTTGGAATCACTCCCTGCTTCTGGATTGTTTTTAAGTGTCTGCTCTGTTTCAAAGTCTAGGTTGAGTTCCAACAAATAATACAGATTTTGATATCCACCCTGTCATGAGGTTTATTTGCCAAAACTATTATATTACCTCCTTTGTCTTTTCCTGAAAGAAAGAAAAAATCTAAAAAGGGTGATTGGAAAATTCCTATGTTAATAGTTGTTTTTTTACAAAGATTCTGTGCTGATATGGATGATTACTTTAGCCAATATTTTTTGACGACAGCTATCTGTATTCAAAGACCATAGTTGGATATAAGTTTATGGATTGTTACAAATGCCTCATTCCCAACAACTTAGTGAACTAAGTGCTATTTGCACTTTATTCATGGGTAAGTGGCACAGAGGCATTGAATTCCTTAGGAGGAGAGCAGTTTTAGCCAAAAATCAGGAGTCTGATAGCACCTTATCCAACTAACACATTTTATTTATTACGAAAGCTTATTCCTCTGTATAACATGTGTTAGTCAGAAAAGGTGCTACCAGACCCCTGCTGATTTTTTAATTCCTTAAGTAATCTGCTGAGTGTATCCATAATTACTTTTACAAGAGAAAACAATTTTTAAAAATTTTAGGCTAACTTGTTGCAGTGTTTCAAGCGGTTCACATTGTTATTCACAACAGAGTTTGTTTTCTGAGTTGTTAACTGGGCCCAACTATGATTTTAAAAAACTTGGAGAAGCTTCACGGTCACTCTATAGTCTACCCATTATATGAAAGTGGCTTCAATATTATGACCTGGGAAGAATACCAATTGTAATCAATCAGTCCAATCTGAAAAAAGTTAGGGAAGGTACTGCCATCTAATTCTTCGGAGCCATAATACTCTGTGGATTCTCACTGCACATTTGGCATTTATATTCTGATTCTGGATAAATCCCAAACATCTGGGTGCTGTTTTTGCACAAAGGCCCACAGTTAAAGCCTTGTGTGTGGATGTATTTTCTGTGCATTTAATGTTCTGCTCTGTTTGCAATCAGGTAGCCTTTAATCTTGTATGCCAAGTTTTAGCATGTAGAAAATGTTTACAGCAGAACCAGGAGTTCATAAGGGAAGTATTGATACAAGCAGATTAATAGCCATGTGAATCATGCTGCTTCCAGCAAAATGGAATAACTTATCTAAACTTCTCCATCTATGATGGAAAATGCTCTTGAGGCAAATGATTACAGCTTAGTGAAGCAAAAGAGAAGCCGAAATATTTCAATAAGTCCTTCTTAGCTTTTGTTTAAGTGTCTTTGACACAGAATTGTTCAGCAGTGTAAGAGAAGTGAGTACAAGGAATTTATATGCCATAGAACTCTTAGTACAACATGTGTAATATAGAATTATAACTGTGATCTTACTTATGAGCACCAGTCCTTAGAATTGCATGATCTTTCTCCTCTTTATAGGCAAGGGGAGGCATTTTCATTTTCAATCTTACGTTGAATCAAAAGGCAACGCATGATTTACAATTTGGAAAGGCAAATGTCAAGCTCGGGATGATAATGTTGATGAATCACAAGTTCAACTAACAGAAATAAGCAAAGAAGACACACTATTAGATTTTTTTAAAAATCTGAACCTGGAAATTTACTCTGAATGCCAGAGCTGGAGCTCTAATCTTTCTGCTCTGTAACTGTGGGAGATTATCAACATGAATGCATGTAAGGGAGGGCTGTGCAGAGATCTAGATTCAAAGGGGCAAAATGTGACCTGGAGTGCATAGAGGCGTGCATGTGGCACCTGCCAGAAGCAACTTAAAGCAGCTGCATCTTTTCCTGGACCTGCATCTGATGCACAAACCTAGAAAAAGATGCATTTGGCTTAAGATGTTCACAACAGGTGCTACACGCATGCCCAAATTACATTTTAGCCTTCACATTCAGATTTCTGCATCATCATCATCATCATCATCATCATACATACGTACAGGTCATGCTATTTCTTTTTGGGGTAAACAACATTATGTAAGAAAGTGCAAAAAAGAATATGGAAGCAAACCCAATAAATGGCTGGAGATAGGAAAAAAGAAGAGAAAATCTAAATAGTACAAATCAACACATCTCCATATCTTTGTCCTTACAAACCAACCTTGCTCCACCATATCCATAACCATTCCAGGACAGTGCCTTTTTTCCCTTTCTTCTCTCTTTGAATATCTCATCAGCTCCATTCAACCACCACATTCTCAAGTTTCTCCTTTTTCACAACTCACTCTTCCTTCACATAATTATTTTGTGATTCAGTTCTTGTTCATTCTCTGTCTATTACCAAACCATCTCAAAATAAGTTTTTAATACTCGTCACTTGTTTGTGTATTCAGTCCACATTCTTTCAGCATCCATTCATTCTTGACCCCATCACTTTGTGTTTTACCACAGACACTCCTGAAGTAATCTATTCCTGCTGCATTCAATTTATTTTTATCTTTCTCCTGACATAGCTAGTTCTCATTTCCATATAATGAAGTAGCTAGAAACTATCTTTCTTTCCCTTCTATAATTTAAGATGAGGGTGGAATTTTGTCACTGTTACTGTTCAATAACTGGGATTTGAAATCTGGGACTTGCCTGTTCTTTGCAAACAATCCAGAGATCTACCAATAGATATAGGACTTTCTTCAGCTCACTCCTTGTTTAGAGTCAGGAATAGAAGCTTTTCAAACTCTTTCATATGAAGTTGAATCACATTGGGTCATGCTCTTCTCAACCAACCATGGATTCTAACTGGGTCTGAAACTGAGCCCCTGAAGATCTCTGCTGCTGCAAAAGGATGCTTTTTACAAGTTGGGTCTTAACACATGGCACACAAGAGTATGGAATATATCCCTGAGATTTTTTTCTTGAAGAATCTGCAGTGCAGTATATAAGCTTTGAAATTATTTTCATTATTATGTTTGCCATTAAAATATATTTATTTCATTACTGAAATTTTTGGTGCCTTTTAAACTTCCAGGAAACTCATGAATTTCTACTCAGAATTAATTATCAGTTGAGATCCATAGGACTTACTTCCATAAGAATAGAAAATGCAGTTGTAATAATGACCATTTATCTACAGTATTTCCTATGGGTTATTAAGAAATCTGATTTTTCTAGGGCCCTATTGATTTGTTGATGCCTAAGCTCAGCCCTGTGTTCCTTTCTCAGTGCAGGGACTGAACTATGGGAAAGGATAAATTGAAATGTCAATGAGAAGGTGCAAGCTATATTTCTCTTACCTATTGAAGAAATGAGATCTTTACCCCTCCCCATATCACTGAGTACAAGGAGAATTTATTCCAGAGTCAGAAGATATTCCTTTTGCAGTTACAGAATGTATGTTAATTCAGAAACAGATGCTGATGAATTCAGTGTACTTTTAACAAGACCAGAGCATAAACTAGTTAAATACATTAAATGGATCTTCATATTGAATTGATATTCAGTTGGTTTAGTAGTATTTTAAATTTTGATTGAAGAACAGCTTATTTTATGACTCAGGTTTTATTAGATATCTATAAGAAACAAAGTTACCCAACATTTCTGTGAATATTTGCTTCTCTCTCTGCATAGTACTGTGAGATCAGCTGTTCAGACATTCTTATTTACCATGAGAAAATGGACTGGCCAGTATGCCTTTACCAAAATCTCTGATATGTTGCTGTTCAGAAGCAAAGAATGTGCTTTCTTTTCATATTCAATTGCATCATCTACAATAAATACAGTACCATTGGTGCTGAATCACATAGATGTGCTTGATGTAATCTTTTCAGAATGTGTTGGTTTTTCATGGTTGCAGTAAATAGGTATGTCTTCTATTCTCCTGTGCTTTCAACACATGGATTGGAGAGGGTCTTAAGAACACCACAGATAGCTGCTCTCAGAGTTTCTTACCTCAAAAGTTCCTCCACATTTCATATAAGATGAAATAAACATTCAGCAGAATGGCCCAATCCCACAGGGTACAATGTACACCTCATCTGCCAGAAGGTTTTAGCAATGAGAACAACTTTCATGTGCCTGAAATAATCACAGCTGAGGGTATTTTATTGTTTGACATGGCTTACATAGAATTGCTTGTAGCTTTCTTCCATTTTGCTAGCTCATTGGTTTATTCTACTGCCATTGTGTTAATTGGCATTTTTGGCTATTGCAGTAGTGGCTATCCTTATTTTGTTTAATTTTACATCTGTTTATCTTGTGCCTTCCCCTTTTCTCCCCTGGCAGAAAGCTTATAGTGAAATCATAGATTGTTGGATGGTGATCAACAATGTTTGTAATGTAGCTTGCAACTTTTTCTTAATAAACAACATGTGAATTATCTATCCAGCTGAATTAAGTGAAAATCCCCCAGGCTCCTGAGCAACTAGAAAACCCACGTTTTCCTGAGGCAGAAGTCAGCAGGGGAGTGCAGTCAGTCCCAGTATAGGATGCTACATATGTTTCAATACATATTTACTTCGTTCATATGCCACATTTTAGATGTACTTTTAAAATACTTTACTGGGCTGGGCAGTGCTTCAGATTCCAAGGAAAAAATGTCTTCTCTCAGGAGCACACAGCCTCCGAGCCAAAGTGCTGCACTGCCACGATACTTAGATTGGGGTGGGGAAAAAGTCACTTAGGGTCAACTGATAGGCCTCTGAAAGATTTGTAGAGATGAGTGAGGCTATCTGACTCCCAAATGTTTGACAGTACCAACAAAAACATGACACAATGTCTTGTCCTAAATGGTAGTGCTGAAACAAGGAAAGCTTCATATAAACCAGAGTGAATTTTTGTGTAGAAGGACTGAGCTCTATTCATTTCTCATATTCAAATCTAATCTCCAGTTCATGGACTCATTCTAGTTATTTTGTTCTAACTGAATATCTTCTGCATTAGTCTCCAGATGATGCATTTCAAGGTTCTTATATAAACAAAGATGGGCAGTACCGAAGTCTACCCCTCCCTGAAGGATACCTGTTGAAGCCAATGAAGTTTAACTTAGTCATGTTAGGTCCAATTAATTTCAGTGGATCTATTCCAAATATGATTATCAATTTAGTGTTGTTGTTATTCATCCATGCTTACACTGGAATTTTAATTAAGTGTGAACTGTGTGGCTGTCTTATACAAAATCAGCAACTCTCTTTTTAATCAAGGTCTCTGGTACTGTTCTAAGATCTAAACAGAGATAATGAAGTCTGTATACATATGTGTAGGCATAAACTCACACATATACACATACATAAATTTGTGAAGTTTCCATTTTTATTCTTTCTTTCTCTTTTAAAATTTAAAGCATTTGGGCCATTTTGATGATTGATAGATTAGTGCTTTTAAGAAAGAAATACCATCCGCATGTCATAATCTGATATATGTTTTGTCCTCTGAGGGGTGGGGGTGGAAGGAAGAAAAACCCATCATATATGAATTGGCTTAAGAATAGAAGCATCTGTTTTATAATATACAGTGATCATCAACAGGAGATATACAGCTGCTTTATATTATATAAATTATTGTGTAGTCAAGCGGGATTTCTCCAGATAATTATCCAGGAATGTTTCAAATGACGGCATATGTAACAAAGCAATGCATGAAGCGGGATGAATCTTTGTAATTTTCCAGTTCTGCTTAAAGAAGTCTATATCAGTCACCTGTACATAGGCTACTAAATACAACATTCCCATGTGGCATGGGAACAATGCAATCATGGATTGCACTGAAAAAAGAAAGACTGTGAAGAAGATTTTGGCTGTAGACCACAGCCACAGAAATCAGAAGTTTGGGGCATGTCTGAAGAGCAGAAAGACTTATATGCTGTAAACATCAAAGCTTGGACCTATAAAACCTGAAATAGCTGGGGATCTTATTGTTGCAAGAACTGCTGATTCTCATATGAGATTGCCTTCTTCTTTCTGCTCTTCAGACATGCCCCAAACTTCTGATTTCTGTGGCTGTGGTCTACAGCCAAAATCTTCTTCATAGTCTTTCTTTTTTCAATGCAATCCATGATCCTTCTTAGAGTATGAGTAAGAGACAGAGCTTTCATAGTTGTGGCTCTTTGGTTGTGGAATATACTTTCCCCTCCATATGCTTGGTATCCTTTCTGGTAGTTTAGATCCTGGCTGAGAACATAGCTACCTATGCAGGTTTTTGAACAAAATTGAAGATCTGTGTAAGCTGATCTCCCCATGTTGAGTAAGGAGATACTCAAATGACTGTGAATCCATCTCCCTAAAATCTTGACATAGCATGGCCTCTGCTAGTGCCTAGACTTTTGTTTACATTCAGATGAATGCATATAGAAACATGCTTCAGAACTTGATCAACCTAGCAAGCTTGGGAACAGAATAGGTGAGGTTGATCTGTGCTTAGAGCAGCCACTGAAAAATCCAATTAATGTTATGTAGTGTTCTGTTGTGTATATTCACTGTTAGCTGCATATCCAGAGGGGATCCTCAGTGAAAGCTTCCCAATCTCCCACTACAGTATCTCTCTTGACAATCATGTAAAACTGGAGAATCTGTGGCCCTTCAGATGTTGGTGAATTACAGCTACCAACATTCACCACCACTGACCTTGTTGGTTGCTTGGTTAAAGCCACTGGGAGTTCTAGGTCAGCTACAACTGGAAAACTGAAGATTCCTACCCATCTACCCAATAGATAGATTCATTAAGATATCCATGCAAATGAGTAGAGAATCATTGTTAATTGAAATCAGTCAATATTTGGTTTCCATAGGGAGAGGAACACAACTTTGTTCAGACTAATTCAGGTTCAAATTGAACTTTATTTTAATTAATTTAAACTATTTGATATTATCATTTTCCTTGTATTTAATGTTTTCTCCCTTTTATTACATAAAAAATAATAATTGGGCAACAATCGGGGAGCCACATCCAAGTCTTTGGGTCTTATGTATGACCCTGGGCCTACAAGTTGTGCGTTCCTGTCTGGTGATAAACACAAAATGATACAGTCTTAGTGGAAAGAGACCTTTTGTTGGGTCAATTTGTAGGCTGATTGGGATTTTCAAAAATCGTTAGTGGAAGAATTTTTATTGCTGACAAGGTTTGTTCAAAAGGTGAAGCTGGTTGAATACAAATTGAAGGAACTGAAATACTGATATTCCCCAAAGGCTATTTCTGTGCAAAATTGAATTTTAGGGGGGTTATTTTTCCACATCTTACAATCCACCTTTATCTATTTTGATTAATGGGTTGATGTCTTAATGTATTGTATTTTTTATTATTTTTTAAGCCAAGCTAAAATGTTTTCCATTTTGTTTAAGCATCTGATAGCATTTGGCCTATCTAATCTGTGTCATCCATAAATCTTCATAAAATAACCATTACCTTTTAAATTACTTATGTCATACCATTATCTCCATTGATGAAATTTTAAATGTAAGATGGTGACGGATGATCTGCTAAAAGTGGCCTCTAAAGTAATAGCGCCAGATTCTTGTGGTTTATGATAGCAGAATGATTGTTAATATTTAATTCCTCCTGTTCTCCATTATAGCCCATCCCTGCCTGCCTTGGACTGGCAATTGCCATCTCACTCAGGACCTTATGAACTTCGGATTGAAGTGCAGCCGAAGTCCCATCACCGAGCCCATTATGAGACGGAAGGGAGTCGAGGGGCTGTCAAGGCATCTGCTGGGGGACATCCAGTGGTGCAGGTAATAGCATTTTTCTTGGCAACATGTGTATTTCTTTTAAAACCAAAGTCCTTAATAAGGCAATTAAAATTATTTTATATTGAATGTAAGTATGTACTCTGTTGTGGTGGATGAAAAGGTTCTCATTTGCTCAATCACAGGCCTCAGAGGCCTGAATGTGCTCTATGAGTATTTCATATATTATGATGGGTAGGTTGGTTGCTCCTGGAATGCTTCAGAATAGGCATTATATAAAAGGTCTGACTATATGACCAGCCTCTATGGTGTCAGTTCTATGCAGAATCGGGTGTTTTCTTGTTGCTGTTTGCCGCACTAGCCTGCTACCACTAAAGCAAACTATTGTCGTGGAGGATGTCCTGTTTTCATCTGAGGCTTGGGGTACCAAGGAACTAGCCAAACTCGTGCTGGGACTCATGCCCCCTTATAATTCAGTGCAAGTAGCCTGGTCCATAACATCTATCCCTTTTCATTATGGTAACATGCAGAAATGTGCTCAGCAAAAACACTGTGATGCTTGCATATTGGATATTTAAGAAATACAGATAGAGATATGTATCCCTAACTGATTACTATTTGGTTGGATATCTGATATAAGAGTTCCATTGTAATGAGTTATTACTTCAAGTCAACCCATCTGCTGGCTTTAATCAGCCAAAAGAGCAAACACAAAATGCAACGTTAATTTTAGTTATCCAGGGGTTGGCATGTTTCTTTATTGTCATATCTCAGTTTAATAACCCAAGATAAACTGTAAACTAACTTTTGGCCATACTCATATTTGTGTCCCACTTCCCATGCATGTATAACCTAGCAAGGCAATCGTCCATTCATTGTAGTTCACCACTTTGTCAAACCTAGGAAATTACAGTTAGTAATTTCAGAAGTCAGATGTTTAGTGATTTAAAGTTGGTTTAATAGCTATAGCTGTTAATCATAGTTTCCTTGTTATAGCAGACTTCCTAGTGCATTTGCTTCCACCATGAAGGGAAGCTTCATGAGGAGGCTACATGTATTGTGAAACGGGTTGTTTATATTTTGGCAGATTAAGCTGAGAATTTACTTGCTTAAATACATTCACTAAATGGATTTCCACTGGTGTTCTGAGGCAGTTGCATCACATATTAAGGAAATTTCCCATTCCCTAAGATCACATTTTCAGCTCACACCTTCAGTAGGAGACCAGGGACAGACGCATAGGAGTCCACAAGGATGGGGCGACCTGTTGTGCAAATTGCATACTCTGTCAGTCATGTCATGACACAAATCATGTAATCCATTTTATTCACATAAGAATAGCATATCATGTGTGTTATCATTATGGCTTCTGAGTGACTCTGGACAGAGTCATCTCCATTAGAGAAAGGCAAAGCTTTTATTAGATATTATTTATTAGATATTAGATGCTCTCAAATCCCCAACTGTAAATTCATTTCTGCCTCTTTTGGTGTTGTTTGCCAATTTAGATATATATACACAAACGTAAGCATTCTTCCTGCTTCTACATTATACATTTTCAAATACATTCTTCTGTATATGCACTATTTGCAAGTGATATCCCTCAGATACATTTGGTATATACTTTTCCCAAATACATGCATGTTTAATAATATACAGATTTCTGCATGCGTGTTTTGAATGGCAAACCACGTAACAAACTTTGGAAAAGTGCTGATTTCAATGTATAAGTGTGTTTTGATTCACTGTAAGGCATGAAGATAGGAGTTGGGAAAGATCATAAAAAAAATGAACCAAAAAAATATCTTCCATTCCAGTTTCTATGGTGATGTCCTCCTGATAGAATTTCCTCTCCATAAATATCCATTGGGCATTGATTTCATTATACTTTTAGTATAAAATACTGGAGCCTTTAAAGAATTTATTATTTTTACTCCCTTTGTCTTTGGTTTTAAATTGAGAGTTGTATTTTTAAACATTAGGGTTATTGTTCATGTGATTGTTGCAAGTTCCATCATCTGAAAATAACTGAAAATTTTGAATTCAAGGGAGACATCCACCAGAACTTGCACCAGTCTTTTTACAGTTTGATTTTACTAACATAATGTATTAGCATGAAATACTCTTAGCATGGTTCACTGTTTCAAAAGTGAAATTTGTACAATGCACTTGTTCTTTAGGATATATTTTGCTAGCTGCCTAGTGTGAGGAAATATACTGTAGATGGGAGGCATGAATTCACAGTGGCCAACTTGACATTTAAAATTTCCACTCAGTGATTGGAAAAAAACAAAATGCAGTGCCAACATTTAATTGGGTTAAATGTATCCAGGAACCCCCTTGCAATCTCTTTCTACAGTGCATGGAAATAAAATAAAACATGATGTGTGTTGTATATAGATAGAATTGTGGAAAAGAAAAAGGGAAAGTAAAAAAATGTGGGAAGGAAAAAAGGAAAGCAGGATCTAGATCAGTGGAATGATGCAGAACTTTCTCCTGTTTTTCATATCCATGTGATAGATGAATTTGCTTCTTCTGTGTGAAATATAATAGGATTTTGAAGGGTTCCCTCCCCACCTATCCCCCATACTCTTTGCTTTATTCTTGGCAGGCTTGTCCTCTAGTAGTGAATGGTATCTGAACATTCACACCCTCTAGAGATGTGTCAGGAGTGACCCATTTGTTCCAGCTGTACATGTAAAATTAAACCCCTCAAGGGATACCAACATGCACACCTTCTGATGCATGCAATCACAGGCATTCTCTGAAAAAATAGGAAATCTGTAAACTGACAAAGAGCAGAACTCCAGAAGAAGGTGGTACTAAGACGGAAGCTGGAACAAAGGGCTTAGCAGAACACAACAAATACCAGCTTCTCCTTCTGCAATATTATCAGAATAGTCTGTAGGGTTATGGAAGAAACAAGTTGGACAAAGAAATTCCAGACACACCACTGGTGATGATACCAAGCTCCCCACAGCTGGGCTACAAGGAGAAAGGAATCTAACCATGAAGACAGATCAGGGCTATATCGTCATGGGTAGGTCCTCAGAGTAAGTCTGTGGCCACTTATGAGTGAGTATAAAGAAAAATATCATCAGAAATGTACCTTAACACAGGATTGGAGAGGCACTAAATTTTGCATCTGCTGTTAATTCCCTCTCTTGTCCTCTATTACAGCTGTTCCTATTTGTTTCCCACAATTTCTGTGTTGGTTCAATAGTTTTCAAGCTAGAATTATTATCTTTCCCCACTCCTTTTCAGTGTACAGTAGTATAATTCTGAACATGTTCAGGCTGAACATTTATGCCTAAATATCACCCTTCTAGTTGAAATAGTTGGGATGTCCAATATAGTATTCTTGATATCATATTAGATGGACATGGTATCATTATATCTACTTAAGTGGAGCACTAATTCTCACTTGGTTCTTAGTTCAACTACCTCTCCTTCCCCAGAGTCATTGTACTGAGCTAATCCAGTAGTGCTATGATGGCTATCACCTATTTACATGGAGGCACCTTTGGTACGTTATTCTTCAGAATGAAAGTACATGAAGTCACCTACACACTTAATGTAGTTTCATACTCCTACACATTTGCTCTTCACTTGTTTGAGTGTTTGGCTACCATAGCAGCCTCAAGTTATCATAAGGATTTCTAAATGCTTGAAGAGTGAGATGAGCTGACACACCTAGAAAGTGCTAAAAATGTTTGAGAATAGTGGCTAATCAAAGGTGGTGGTTAATTGGCCTGGTGAGGTAATACTTGGCAAAGTATTTCATACCTTGTCTTATAAAGCAGTGTTACTAAACATAATCCTCTTCAGATATTCGGTTCTTCTCCTCTGCATTATTTCAAGGAAAAAGATCTTCTGTTCTGGGAATTTAAGATTTGGGGTTTCAAATCCTGCCCTCCCACTAACATCCTGTATAGCCTGAGGCGACTCATTTCGTTTCTCTGTTGATATAAATGTAGAAAATATTTTCATGTTCATGTACTACGAGGTTTGTCAGCACAAGAGCACTGAGGCTTTGTACACAGGAAACAGAAGAGGAAGGAAAGGTAATCAAGGGTTAGAGCCAAAAAATCTCTCATTTCTTCAGTGCATAAAGAAACTTCCTTCTCAGTTTGTAGGCTCTTATTTTTAATATGGCATATTGAAGGGCCTTTCCACAACACTGTACTATACAGAAAGGAAAAGAGAGCAAGTATTATGGTTGAAATATCCAGATTTGTGGACCAACAAGAGTGTTCTTCACCTGGCAGTAGCCCTAGGTCTTGACACTGCATGCCACACTCACTACAGAGATTGGCAGCAAGTGAATTGTGTGTACTTTTGTCAGTTGTGAATGCCCAATGGAAGAGCCTATTAACTGATAAGGAAGAAGTGGCCTTCCTCACCCAAATAATTACCTTTGAAATGGAGAGGTCAGCTTGCATTCAGCTATAGAGCAGACAAGGGGTGAGGGATAGACCTAACTGCGAACGGTGTAACCAAGTGGTTGGAAGGGAGGCAGGAGGAGGATGCTTACTGCTTCTTCTGCCTTTATGACAAAAGTCCATAGCCATCCCTTTATTCACTGGGAACTTCAATGAATGAAAGAATGCTTCTGTTAGCAGAACTACTTTGGAGCCAGCTCTAAATTTATGAAAATTTAAGAAAATCCCACGAATTTAAATGAGGATGAAAGAGGCTTTGAAGAAATGTTCAAATATTTCCTTTCAGTTCAAATCCAGCTACTTACTCATTTCTTCACCAGCCCTTTGGATGAAGTGGATGTCTAAGCATATGCTGGCAACTTCCAGCAGAACCCTAACCTTTTTTGTCCCACCTACAGAGCAGACAGAGGAAAACTACAGGATCAGCATAGGCCATACAAGTCCATACTATAGGATATGCATTGCCTGTCTCCGGGTGCTTCCTTTGGGGTTCTAACTGAACCCTTGATACATCCCTTTTTGGGAAAGCTGTAATGTAAATCCCGAGACCAGGGCATCCACAAGGGAGGTGGATGTCAGAGTTGTCCAGATAGTGGCTATGATTGTGTGATTGATGCCCCACTCCTTTTTATGTGTGCTATGCATGTGGCACATGTAAAACCTGGAAGGGCTTTGATCCCATGGACATGGCCATCACCAAATATCCCTGCCCGAGTCACTCTTTCAATTATGATTATAGCATGTCTATTCCATTTCCTAGTAGTGCTTATAACACTTGGGAAGCATGAATGAAATCATAACATTATTTAAAATACAGAAAGGACATGAGTTAATTTTTAGATGGAACCTGCTTTGTCTGCTTTCTCCCCCCTCCCCCAAAAAAGGCTTTGGGAAATAACAAAAATCCATATACAAATATATACCAATTCTGATAAGGCAGTAAATTGTAAATAAATATTTGCTCTATTTCTATTTTTAGTTTCTTTAAATTTAAAGAAAGTTGTAAAGTAGCAACTGAGAAGACTTGTTATACAGCCTAATTGTAAGAGATTAAAATATGTGAAGATTTGTCAATGTTTGCCATTAATTGTTTCCTAGGCATTATACATGTTTGTCAAAGATTTGGATGGAGAAATCATATTTATGGGTATTTAAGGGATTTCTTTTACAATGCATTTTGCCATTTGAGTTAATTAATATTGAAAGGCATTAGACAGAAAGGGAATTAACTCTTGGTTTATTGAAAATATATGAGGGAGTCACTGGATTGCACATATGCCAGCCTGCCCATCACAAAATATATCTTCTACAGACCTCTAAAGTGGCCTGTGAAAGAATCAGATATATCTTTTGTGTGGAGAAACTTGGCATCAATTCATCTGTGTGTTCACATGGTGCCAAGTGCATAGCAGAAGGAAAAGTGATTAGTGTATACCTCCTCATCTTTATGCACCTAGTCAGCATAACACAACAAAGCATTCAGTGAGCTCTTTCAATATATAAAGGAATTTGAGTGACTTCCCCCCAAATTAAATCACTCTTTTGCCCCAGAAGTAATATGATCTTTTTCTTTAAGGGGTTCGGCAAATTCCAAAGAAATTTGGCACCGTGTCTCCACTGATTGTGCCACTGGTTCTTTTGGGGTTTGGGATACAGTGTTTTTCTCTGTTTTGGAAATGTGATCCCCATCTTATTTACTCAGTAGCAAGCCCTGTTGCGCTCATTGAGGCTCATTTTGACTTCATTTTGTTAAGCGTTTGCCGTTACGTAGAAGTTAGTAAAAATGAAAATCTTTTAGAAGCTTTACATTGGATTTTATATACTTTTATTAAGGTTTTTTTAAAACAAAACTTAGAACAAAAGTTGGGGGGGGGTTGTTTTGTTTTTTAGAGCAATAGGTTGAAAAGTCATGCTGGCTAAATGGAACCTAGTAAATTTAGTGAAAACAATTAGACACTACAGCCAATGGAAAGAGGGAAATGTGTTTTTTTGAGACTTCTTTGAAGAAGGAGATGGTCTGAAACTTAATGAAAGTGCCATTAGGGATAGGATCTGTTTAGAACCCCTCTCATGACAAAACGTAGTCCAGCCTTCAAGGAATATGGTTGAGGATGACCATGTGTGCAAGCCAGTGATAATCAAGATTTTCAGTGCATGTGCTCATAATGAATTGCTTTGCTAAACTGAAAATGCAGCTGGTACAAGAAGTATAATCACAAGTGAGTAGATAAAGGGAATATTGAGTAGAGTAGAGTTAGAAGCATAATACACAATGATTATTTCATACCCTATATCCCAATCTCCAACACAGATACTTTAAAAAAAAGACTTAATAAAAGGAACCCATTGTTCCAAATTTATCCTGAAATGATGGGCTTCCATCATATGTTTTTTGTAACTTGCAGTTGAAAGAAAATGTTACCTTTCCAACCAGAGGGAAATTTAATCCTTTCTTATGCTAAGAATATAAAGAAATTGGCAAACACCTGTTAGTCAGGTTGCAATTAATAACGTCCAGCCACAGAACTGTATCACAGCCCAGACAAGGAGCCTATATTTAATAGATCTGTTTTAAACAGATGGTACTTCTTAAGAATAAATTCAAGCTGAATGGCTTTAACACGTCTTGCATCTGCTTAGTTAAAGCTCACCCCCAAGTAGCAGACAGATAATCAAACCTGGAAAGGAGAAGAGCTTGGCAGATGCTTTATGAATATTATTGCTGTCATAAATCTAATAAAGGAGAGTATGGCTGTGTACTATTAGTAAATTATTTGGCGATGAGAGGTTTTCATACCTCACATAAAGCTATCCTCATAGGATTGTTACACAACCAAAACTCTTTTTACCCTTCCCCTAAATACTTCCCTCAGAAATAAGGAATCTTCACAAGGCTATGAAGGCTGAGGATTATCATTGAGATACCTGGGGAGACTTGAGAGATTTGAGAGTAATGTTCATCCAAGTTAGATCATCATCCCTGTTATGTGGGGTACCTCAGGGCTCTGGTCTCTCTCCCCTCATATTTAACATCTATATGAAGCCACTGGGAGAGGTCATCCAGTGGCATGGCGTTCAGTATCATCAGTATTTTGATGATACCCAATTACACATCTCTACTCCATGCTGAGCAAGTGATGTTGTTCAGGTGCTGACTCAGTGCCTGGAGGCTGTAAGGGCCTGGATGGGTAGAAACTGGCTGCGATTTAACCCTAGCAAGACGGAGTAGTTGTGGGTTTTTGGCTCTCTAGGATCGGGAAGTAGACATCTCTGACTCTGGATGGAGTAACACTCTGCTGGACAGATCTGGTACACAATTTGTGGGTCCTCTTGGACTTGCGGCTTCTGATGGAAGATCAGGTGGAGCTGTGGCCAGAGGGGCCCTTGCACAAATTCATGTTTTATGCCAATTTTGCCCATTCCTGGACTGGAAGGCCTTGCTTACAGTCACTCCTGCCTTAGTCAACTCCCATTTGGCTTACTGCAATGTGCTCTACATGGGGCTGCCCTTGAAGACTAACTGGAAGCTGCAACTGGTCCAGAATGCAGCAGCGTGCACAGTTTTGGGTGCCCCACAGTTCACCCAAGTAACACCACTGCTGCATGAGCTGCACTGACTCCCAGTTGCTTTCCAGGTGCCATTCATTCATTCATTCATTCATTCAATTTATATAGCCACCCATCTCACATTTGTGATTCTGGGTGGCTTATAATTAACACATAAACAATACCAAAAAAAAAACCCAACAAAATAAAACAACCATACAAACAATATAAAATGTTAAAACAATTAAAAGCATACAGTGCAGTCACTGGAAGAGCACAGTAATTCACGAACAGTACAGCCATTTTATGGGCTTTATACCACTTTCTGATCCCCAGGCCATCAAGGTTGGGGCCAGCCTGACCTTGGGGGGAATGATGTTCCATAGGGCAGATGCAGCAGTGGCTGACACTCTGTAGTGGAGAGTGCTGGTTATCACCTTTAAAGCCCTACATGGCACGGGGCCAGGTTACTTGCAGGAATGCCTCTCCCTGAGGTTATCTGCCCATCCTACTCGGTTGAGAAGCACTGCTTTAGTCTCATATGTCAAAATATGCTGGCTGAATTTCAATACTGCAGACTTAGGCTTGGGGTCATTTAGCTGCCTGACTTCCATTTTCCTTCAATCTAAAGCTTTCGGGGATGAAAGTATATTTATTTGTAATTATTATTACAATCATTCCTCATATTTCCTCCTCACATTTTTATCCTTACAGCAACAATCCTGTGAAGTATATGGACTAAGATAGTCTGCCAAAAAGGCAAACTGGTGAGGTTGGTCCTTATAACTTGCTCTAGCTTTACAAGGTGTTCTCTCTTCTTCCTGCTCCTCCTCCTCCTCAAACTTCTAAACAAAGCACTTGGCTGAAGCCATGTCATTTTTGTTTTCAAAAACTACCTCTGGAGCCTTGTGGGATTCAGAGGCATTCTAAGAAATTCAGAAGATCTAAAAGCCAGGGCTTTGCTTTGCAGCATAATGGTATCCCATTTCATTAAAAAATAATAATAAAATGAAGCAGGTCAAGGAGCCCAAGTGAGCATATTGATACCCATGGTGCCATATTGGGCGCCCAGATTTTATCTAGTATACCCTATATGCTTGCAGTATACCCTAACCACAATATCACCAAAATGACTAAATGTGCATCATGACATGGCAACATAAGCTCATGTTGCATGATGTCATGAGATACATTTTGTCACTTGACCATGAACATTTGTGTTGGCTTGAAACGAAGAGAAGTCATGGACAACTGGTTCATACATGTAGTGGTCAGTCAGTCAGTCATTTTATTTCAGTCATTGACCAGCAAAATACATGTAGTGGTCATTTTATTGCTGGCATAATATACATTAAACTAGAGAATGTGGCTATGTCTACTCTGAAAAAAGCTTGGGGGGGGGATTCTCGTGTGCCACAGCACCATAACTGTTTTGGATTATCATAATCATGTGCAATCAAGATTTGAGCAATTAGGAGCTGAAAGGCTGGTGGCCACCACTGAAGCCACAGGGAGAATAAGTCAGAATGAACAGAACGAGCCAGCCACATACTTGATGTGTGTAATTCTCATCAAAGCTTGAAAAGATGCACCTTTGCAATGCATATTTTAATGTTTTGGGGATTAATATAGTCCTTCTGCTTCTTTTGCTGGTTGGCTATTACCACCAAAAGTTGTGGTATTTTTACAAAACTGACTCACCCGTTCTTTGATATTGTTGCATTTTAACCAGGATTTTTCCTCTTGGGGTAACTTGAGTTGCTGCGGGCACAGTATGATTGTGTGGGGAAAACATGGAATTGATGGGATATAGTTAGGAATGGATAGGAGTTACGAAGATGTTTGCTGTGCCTGTTGTGAAGTTAAGTATAGCCTGATACATAGAAATGTTGCAAGAGGAACCTATTTCTGCTACAGAATGCAAATGAACCAGTAGGAAAAGTTCCACCTGTTTAATTTTTGTGTGAGGTGCTACTCCTAAAGGCATACCAACAGGACTGCCAAAAGCAAAAGCTGGCAACTCTAGAAGTCTGAGAATATGTCTTCATGAGAGCCAGGGTTGGGGGTGGGAGGTTTGGGCATGTTTTAGAACCATTTATTATATTGCAGGAACTGACTGTATTACTAGATAGGGTGGAGCTGGTAGGAGAATACTGGAATGACTGATGGAAATGGAAAGTGTGCATTATTATGCACACACACACACGCAAATATGGCTTGGGCAAATAGAGCTGTGGATATATACAGGAGGGTATGGATCAGGTCCGTGATTTCCCATGCTTATTTCATCCAGTTTGGTGCTTCCAGGCTTTTTCATTGGATTTCACCAGTGTGTTTTTTACCTTAACATGCCACTCTAGGAAATTTCATGAATTAGACCTTGCTGGCAAAGTTACAAATATGTGCTACATATTCAATTTTTGAAATGGAGCCTCCTTTCATTCTTTAACAAGATTACACATTTGTGTGTATTGGATATGGAGTTCCTGGGAAAATGAACTCATGAATAAAAGTTGTCAAGAAGTAGAGGATTTCTATCTATACATATAAAAGGTCGACATACTATTAGGATTATATGTCGCTTGTTTGTCTGTTTTAGACATTTATAAACCATCAACTCTACAATGACTCTGGGTGGTGTTCAGTAAAAACAATCATGCAGTACAATTTAAAAAATGCCCAGATGCCAGAAGTAAAATGACAATTAAAAGACAATCAAACATGCTGGATCCACCACCCACTTTAACCCAAGGCCTGGGGAAAGAGTCAGGTTGTCAGAGCTCTTTTGAACATGGCCAGGGTGGGGGCCAAACGTATCTCAGGGAGCTGGGGGAATGGTGTTCCAGGGGGCAGGGTTGTGATAGAGAAGGCATTAGTATTAATGTAGTTAGTATTAATTAATACTAATTAGTGATTATAGAGTGAGTCAGACTAGGACTAGAGAGTTCTGGGCTAAGTTCTTGAAGCTTACTGTGCAACTTTAATTATAACAATATCTGTTAGCCTAATTTAACATTCAGATGTCTTGTGGCAAGGTGGAAAGAAGAGGAATCATGTATGCTTTGAGCTTCTGGAAGAATTATGTGGTACACACACACACATACACACCCAAAAAGAAAGAAAGAAATGTCAAATATTTACTATCTAATGTTATTTATGTCAGTGGTCACTGACAAGCATAAATAACATTAGGTCTATAAATCTTTATGAACACTCCAAAAGGAACTATGTAGCCTATAGGCTATGGACAAATGGCTAAAAATTAGAATTACTCACCAGATCAAGTAACAACTATATGTAAAAAATATAGCTATGAAAAAGATAAAAGCTATAAAATCACTCCGTCACCAATATCTGTAACCAATATAATTAATATATTGTTAAAAATGTGTAAACTATAATATAATATAGTGTAGCGTAAAATAGTGTAGTATAGCAATTGTAGTATAAATTAAACATCTAAATAACTAGAGATAACCAACAGTGCTACAGATAAATGGATGTGGTCTTTGATCTAACAGCTCTTACTGGTGCTCAGTTGTCCTGTGAGATTCACATATTGCTGCAGAAAATAGAGCAACTTTGTATGTTACAGAGGAATGACAGTCCAAAAGTAGTAAGAAAACATAAAATTGATCACCTGTATGACCTGGCAACCTTGTGAGTAATGGGGAGACCACTTTGAATATCTCTGTAGAATGACCCATAAAGGAGGACACAATGATGAGATTCAGCTTGCCCAGAGTGGTAAGAGCTTGGAGGTTCTGAATATGGAATTTTCCTGTATCAGAACAGCTGAAAGGAGAGTATTACTATGTGCTATGTACTGTGTCAAGCCCCTCCTGTGTTTTAGGACTTCTAGTTGTGTGAGCTATGCTGCAAATATACTTGTGGTTGTCAATAGTAGGAAGATTAGAAGATCTACTGATTTTCTCTGCCCATGATTTGCTGTTCAAAAAGAGATCTGGCCTACTCATCACCTGGACTGGAGAAAAATATAGGCGGGAGAGAGCCCCAGTGATGCTAACAAGTGATCACTTTCATATACATATTTACCATCCCTGTATCATTTATTTGAATGGCAATTTTTGCATTCTAGATTGCCCCAACCAAAAACGTTCTCCTTAAAATCAATGTAAGAGAAGACTCTGAATATTCTTCCTGTGAAAATGATACATCATGCATATTTTTACAGTTGATAATTTGTTATTTTTCCATTATGCCACATTTATAAAAACATATATAACCTAAATATACCTACTGCTCTAAGACAGGTCTCTAGGAAGTCAAGGTTCCATTCATTAGTAAGCTCCATGGGTAGAATTACCTATGCTAATAAAGTATCACCAGTTACATTAAAGTACTTTTAAGGGTTTTAAGGGTTGAAAGTTCAGATTACTGTAAGTTTAAATTTATTTTATTTATTATTTTTTGTGCCTTCAAGTCAGTTTTTGACTCCTGGCAACTGCCAGGACTAGTCTCTGCAGTTTTCTTTTTTGGGAGTGGTTTCCCATTGCCTCCTTCCTAGGACTGAGAGAGAGTGACTGGCCCAAGGTCACCCAGCTGGCTTTGTGATGGGTAAAAGTAAGAGTGTACACATTTTCTTTTCTTAAGCCAGCTTCCAAAACCTTTTTTCTTTTAGCAGTATTGGAATGAAGGCTTGAATGAGGTAAGACAGAAGGAGTAAGTCGAATATTGCAACATTTGCCTATATTTTGCTGAATGGATAGGTCTTATTTAAAAGGCAATATACCTGGTTTTTAATTTCATCGTTCTTATCTCTTCCTTGTTTCCTTTTTTATTTGGTTGTAAATAGCAGGGTTTCCAAGGAGACAGCCACCAAATTCATCAGCCCGCAGGGATGCACTGAACTTTTAGCTGTTGCCAAAACTGATCAGTGAAAGGAAAAGGAGCGGCAAGACAGATTTCACATAGTTTTGTGGATATTTCCCTTGATAACTGGCATGTCTGAAGTGCAGAAGATTGGAATGAGTGTGATAGGAACTTTTTACTATCTGTGGTATCTCATGTATCCTCGTTTCAACTTCACTCTTAAAAGTGTGAAGCACTGGGGAATTCTCTCTTTTTTTGTGCAATGAAAATGTATGGGCTGTAGTTATAAGCACAACTCATAATGTACCTGCACAGCCTGGAAAGCCAGTGGCCTTAAGGGGCCACTAAATAGCCATTTGTTGCTCTTGTCCTAGTTTGACCTTGTAGCCATCTGTTCATCGTCGCTGTGGGATATCTCTTCATCCTTAAAGGGCTGGCTGTGTATGTTGAACAATACCCACATGTTCCTTGAATTGTGCTGATTCTTACTTGCAACTGGGACAAAAGGAAGAACTCAGGTAACTGCTGATAGACTGGCTCATTCTGCAGTGATAGAGCAATGCAACAGAAAATAAATCCACAGTAAAATAATTCCTTTGCTGTTGCTTTAATTTTTAAAAATACCTTGACTGGACATGATTATTATTAGCTCTGATCTCAGATATCTTCCCTTTCTAAATGCTCCATAATTGTTGTTCATATGGTTCACACGGCAAGATTTAGATGACAGTTGTATGCATAACTCCAGGTGAATTACTTCTGAGTAACTCTTGACATTATTAGTCAATGTAATGGCCTTGAATTTGAATTTCAATAAAAAAATATATGTTGGGCTCCAAAATTACTTGCAGGGGCACTTCTTGGAAGAAGCATTCTATATTCTCTTGAACAATAAAGAAAATACATTTTCAGAGATGATACAAGTTGTCATTATTGTGCATATCATCAAAAAATAAAAAGTATGACTTCCCCTTCTAATTGTCTTTGAGCAAATGTAACATATGAAACTTTTGATTATTTTATTTGGATGATGAAGATTAATTTGGTGAAAGTTCGGTTAATTATTTGTAAGGTACCATGTGTGTTAATCAAAATGTATGAAGAGTTATCAGAACAAATTAGTTTCTTCTTAATATTGCTAATTATGTTTTCAGCATTATAATGTAGTAAATCTACACAAGCCATTAGGCATTTTCTGGAGACAATTAGTTACGCTGAATTCAGTGAGATTTACAATTTATGTCATCTAATCAACTACTTAAAAGTATCCCCCTTTAACATCAGTAGCATTTACCTTCAAAGAAACTTAATTAGAAGTGCAGCCTTAGAGCAGTTGTGAATCAACTTACTTGTTTTTATTCTGGGCATTTCTGCCTTACTTGTTATCAAAAAATTGGTACCTGCATAAAACATTAACTAAGCAAAATTAATTTTCTTTGGTTCAAGGGCATTAAAAAAATAATTCTGTCTGTGCATTAGTTTAAGGCCATGGCAGCCTATCTACTGTCATTATTTATAATTTATATTTTCCATTAGTTATGAGACACGCAAGTTCTTGAGTCCATAACAATATCAATACACCATCAGTAATAATAATACATTTTTCCATTTTAGTTCATTGTTTTCTATAACCATAAAGGTGAGAATAGAACATGAAATAGAGAATAGAACATGAAAAGTTCAGCCTGTCAGCTGAACTTTTACTAAGGATACAGGCTCATCATTTCTCTTTCCTTGAAAAAGAGATTGAGATCTTGCTGGTAAGCAAAGAGATAAACCATTATAACATCTGCTATATAAATAAATATAAATCAAACTTCCTGCATACTGACAGTGCAGTGAAACTACTGTACATTCTTCACTTGCTTAAGAAATAAGTTAGCAAGAGTTTTCTATTTAAAAAAAAAAGAATGTAATAATAGCTGTTACCGCCTTCTGCACTTATTGACACATGGGGAAACTATTAAAGGCCTTCACAGATTTTACAGATTTTTAGACATTATCATTCCAAAACTCTTTATGTAACGGAGACTTTCCCAAGCTAGAATTCTCTAGTTAAGTTAGACTTCTACCATATCTACAGTGCCACCTACATTAGGTAGAGCTGACCTACTCAGTTTGTTTATCCTGAGTGGGGTGCTGAGACTGCCCTCCCTCAAAGTATGATTACAGGAGGGGAAATAATATATCTCCAGAGATATAAATAACACCCTTCCTTACAGTCTTTTGCAAAATAGTAAAATCTGAACTTTTTCACAGGGTTTTAAGTGTGAAGAAATAATAGAAGGTGCTGTTAGGATGCTGAGTTTTGGAGAAACTTTGTCAGATAGTTAGAAACTAGGCTGATAAAAATACTAGTAGGGTTCATTTATCTTTACTGTGATTTTTATAAGATTTGTTATTGACAGTCTTTTATCTTTCTAAAACCAATGGCATGATAGTAGTTAACATAGGTATTTTCGGAAGATCTCACAACTATTCAGATTTTTTATGACTGGTCCAATTTAAAACCATATAAGACTTATTCCTCTTGGCATTCCATATTTCAGCTGAAATCCAGCATTGCACTAGGTGAAATTCAGTGGGATCTTCTCCTCACCCCCTCCTCCCTGTCCCACAACTTCATTCATTCCCTAAATCTACCCTAGAAGTTCTTTCAGTCCTTTGCAACAGATTTTGAGGATGTACAAGAGAAAAGAAGTGAGAAAGACGGATTGCCTTTTCTACTGCTAGAAGAATTTTTGTACATGGAAAAACACTGCTGGACATGATTTTGATTCCATGTCACATCTTGGGCCAATATTATATGACTAATTCAGCTAGAAAGAGAAGCTGCAGGCAGAAGCTTCTTGCTCATGGGGTGGTACACAATCTGAGAATTTTTTAAATATTATGCTTGCTTTACAAAATGCAGTCATTTCCAGTCTACATATGGAGTCTGCCACAATTAAATCGAGCCTTCGCTGTAGTTGCAGTAGTGGCACGTAGTGGAGTAGCATTATCCCAGGACAACCAGGAGTGAGCAGAAAAGAGAGGTTGTATGAATGAACCCACTAATTCATTCAATCTAGATCAGAGGTATACAACCTGATATATTCCACTAATTACAGACTCCTTTTTTTGGGAGCAGTGGTGCCTTTGAGTCAGTGTTGTCTCCTGGAAACTGCCTGGATTATTCTCTGGAGTTCTCTTGGCAAGATTTTTTGAAGTATTTTGCCATTGCCTCCTTCTTTGGGCTGAGGGAGAGTGACTGGCCCATAGTTACCCAGTTGGCTTCATGCCTAAGATAGGAGTAGAACTCGTGGTCTCCCAGTTTCTAGCCTGGTGCCTTACCACTACACCAAACGGGCTCTCAGGGACTGTAATTCCCAAATCCCTGGGCATTGGTCATACCAAGTGGACTTACAGGAGTGTTGCCAAAATGGGGAGGGGCACTAGATTACTGATCCTTGATTCAGGCAATACTGGGATGGACAGTGATCTGATTTTATTGAAGTTATTAACTCTCATTACATTCTGCAGGGCCTCACCAAATATGCACAGAAGTTTCTTGTTCAGTAATTTATTCTCTCTTTCAAGAAAGAAATTACATAAGTAAAAGTAGCTTAGAAATGCAAGCATATATTTATTTTATACTTTAGTTAAATTTCTGGGAAGTATGCAAAAAATCAGGAGTCTGATACATCTGATAAAGTGAGCCACAGCTCACAAAAGCTTATGCCTTTTAATAAAATGTGTTAGCTGGAAGAGGGGCCACCAGACTCCTACTTTTTTGCTATCATAGACCAATACGTCTCTCTTCCTACAATGGGAAATATAAGTTAAAAGTATATTATAAAATCTATGTTTTATTTTTTTATTTTTTTATTTTATGATCATGCAATTACATGGAATCAATATACAGTGGTACCTCGGTTCACAAACGCTTCTGTTCACGAACAATTCGGTTCACGAACAGCTCCGGTTGCGAAATTTTGCCTCCGTTCGCGAACTCCGCATCGGGTTACGAACAGGATCCGCGGCCATTTTCCCTGCCGTGACACGTGGTCGCGGCTTCCTGTAGGGAGGGGGACTCTCCCTCCAAGCAGTAACCGCCTCCCCACCTGCCTTCCTGTCCTTCATGCCAGAAGTCGCGTCGAGCAAGGTTAGCTTTCTCTCTCTTCGTACTGTACTTTGTGTCATATTTTTGCGGTTTTAAAAAAAAAACATATGGTTCAGAACGGATTAACCGTAATTACATTGAACCTTATAGGGAAATTTGATTCAGGACACGATCAAAAATCGGTTGGCGACCAAATTCGTAGGGGTCAGAACGGATTAACCGTATTTACATTGAACCTTATGGGAAAATTTGATTCGGTTCACGACCAATTCGGTTTGCGACCAGAGTTGCGGAATGAATTAAGTTCGTGAACCGAGGTACCACTGTATATAAATAATTAGGATGAGGTGTGAGGACCTCTGTGCCAGTAAGGCAAATATATTAATAAATAAATAGACAATATAACAAATATTTTATTTAGCTCAAGTCATATGCATAATCTCTTTTCCCTCTGGTCTTCTTTTTTGTATGGAAACTGTGAGCTCTGCAAACCATAAATTACCAGTAGAATGAATAACTGCAGAAGAAATTATGGATATCTCAAGCAATCTGATAAAGCTGACTTAATACAAAGTGGGAAGCAGTTTTTGTTGGTTTTGTTCCAGCTAAGTTGGCTAAACAAATTTTGGCAATTAGGATCTGTGGCTAATACGGTTGCTGTGGAAATCATTCCAGTCTTTCAGCCGTAGTGTTGTTCCTCTTTTTCATGTTGCTTGACTGGTTTGTAAAAAAAAGAATATCACAAATAGGATTGACCCTGATAATAGCATATCAATTTCATTTGGTTTTTCAAGGCAAAATGTTCTATAACTGAATAGTAACTGAACGTTTGTTTTAAAGGCTTTCCTATAACAGTCTTCTTTACATTCTGGACTTCTTTGCATTATCTTTTGTTTGGAACAGCTTCATAAAACTGCCACCACATTTTTAGATTCTATATGCGCTTCAGAGGTAGTTTCATGCTATAAGTGGCAGATCATGACACAGCAAATGTAGACATAGTAAGGGAGAGATACATACCCAGAGCCATGTGCACATCAGCATTGGAAAGCTACATTTTCCACAGGCCACTGCTGTGAATCCACTACAGGTTTGCAAATATATGTCTCCCATCTGACTGTTACAGTCTGCAGCATGCATTGTATGCAACTGACAAACACATCTACACAATTATTGGTCTTAAATGTTATTTTTCATTTAGTGTTTCTTCAATAAATGGCAATATATTTGGGATATACAGTCCCTTGCCTCATCTTAATTCATCAGTCAATCCCAAAAATATCTGGGAAGACAGATTTGATTAGAAAATTGGTGCCACTCATCTTTAACTTTAATCAGTGGCAACACTCCTGGTTGGAATGGCTGCATTAGTCTCTTTAGAAATAGTCTTTGGAGGTTATCTAAATAATCTTGCAACACCACTTCCAACTCTTTGATTCTGCTATAAAAAATGAAGCCTGCTTAAGAGATCAGGTTATGATTGGCCAAATATAACTTTGAGTATCACCTGTGTTACAAGAGGCTCATTCCTATACCTGGACAGTAAAAGATTCCCTTTTTGTTAGCTGTATGCTTAATTAGATTGAATGGAATGGCTGTTTCTTCTACACCATCTAGTTGGGAATAATATAAACAAGGTTTCTGAGCTCATGTAGATACAGGAAAGAGAAAGAGAGCTGCTTTGGCCTGAATAATATTTTTGGATGCTAGATGTTTTTAGAAATCTGAAAGGAAAGCCATGAGATTGGGGTGTGCTTACTGTGTATATAAACGTGTAGGTCAGTAAATAAATAAAAGTATTACAAAATGCCAATGACTTGGATTCTACAAAACCAGAAGTCTTTTTTCATCACATTGGCTTTTGCCCTTGCATTCAGTGGAAGATGCATTGTGCTTAGGTTAGCTTACCTAGATATTTTATTCCACTTTCTTACATGCCTCACTTCTAGGGCACATGGTCATGATGTGAAAATGTCATAAAATCAACAAAATGATCTGTTTAAAACATGTATTAGGTTTAATGTATAATGGTAACTGAAGACTTCAAAATTGCATAGTAATGTAGTGATTCAAAAAATGTTTCTTCAAAGATCTCACTGCATGGTAATTTTTGTCTTTGCCTAGAAGTCTCCAAGGATGACTTGTTTGTCACTCTGAGGATATCTAGATTCTCACTAAAATATAACCAACTTTTACACAAAAGTCACAATTCAACACAGAAATGCAAGGGCTAATGTATATATCAGATGAGATTCTGTATATGCTACTTCTATATAATTTGCACAAAAATTCTAAACTGAATCCTTAAAATTACTTTTTTTAAAAAAGAGTGTTATCAAATTCCAGTAACTTCAGCATTTTGCACTTCTAATTCACAGTGTGGTTTGTCATATTTTTTTGCCCTTCACTCATTTTCAGGACTTGAAACATTATCTTCATTACAAAATATTATGGTTATGGTGTGGTATTTCCCAGTACTTACTTTTGTCCAAATATTTACAGAAATGAAGCTTTAAATATAGCTCCTAATGTTATCTCCTCAAAGGACTGCCTATTTTAAAATAAGCTAAGCTTCCTTTTCACAGGAAGACCTTTGAATGTGTCAGTGTAGGTATAAAACTTTGTGTTAATAATAATCAATCAACATACTGTTTTATGATCAACCACCCTTGTCTTATTTTCTTTGCATTAGAGCTGCTTCTTGCCTTTTTCCCCACATGCAGACTCTGGATGATTTTCAAAATATACCTTCCTTGTCTCCACCAGCTTTACACAAACTTGCCAGCCAAAGTACAGTGGTTGTGAATTCTGGAGCCCCATATCCTGGTAGCTTGAGTTTGTAGGGGGGATTTGAATAAACCTTTCAATTCTCTCAAACAAAGAGCCAAGCAAGATCATTAAGCATTGGGGACCATAGAAGAAACTGGATGCAGCTTGCAACCATTTGAGAGGTAGAGGATCTAAAAAGAGACACCTGACACCTGCTCAACCCTTCTAATTTTCACATCTCCTCTTGCAAGGAAGAACCCATGTTGGCTGTTGATTTTTGTGGCCACTCCTGTCTAGTTCACATTTCCCCACAGTCGATGGGATTGACATTACTAGGAGTTTCAACCTGATCTGCTTCTATCCTTGTGTGACCTAGGGAACACAGCACACATATGTGACTTGCTAAATGGTGATTACATAATTGTCTCAAAAGTTTTGCACATCTAGATGCAACCCGCAAAAGAACTGCTAATTTTGGAATAGTTGCCATAAAAGCTTGTTGCTGCCCAAAGAAAGAGTCTTCTGGTATTTTTAACATATATTTTATGGCATAAAATTTCAGAGAAGATTAATCTCTTCGAGAAGTTGGTTCATTATTTTCTTCTCAGTCTTCCTTACGCATGAAACAAGGGGCAATATTGGCAGTTTTTTATAATGTTCAGCTCACTGCCTTTCCCCATCAGGAAGCATTGACTCGACAATGGAGTCTTTGGGGCTCTGTTCAAAAAACCACTTTCATATATGCTTGTGTTTTATCCTGGATCAAGATAAGTATCTTCCATACAGCCTTTTTTAGCTGGGTGATACTCAAGACTTTACCTCATTAACTGTGGAAGACCAACTTCCTCCTAAAAGGTCACCTAAATAATACTGAAACTAGAGTATTGAAATGGAACCATAACACTCATTGTTAAGGAGAGCAGATCAACCCCTGAAGAGATTAATAACTAGTTCATCAACTAGCCTCCAGAAAAGGAAAAATCATGATCATTAATCACACATAATTCAACTTTAAAACTCATTAGCACATGGTATAGTGACAGTGATCACTGAATTGGAGAAAGTTAAAGGCAGATTAGGCAATAAACTGTATATTACATTCAGTGTTGTAGAAACCTCATTGCCAATTGCTGGGGAACCTGAGCAAAAGGCTATTATTGTTTTAATGTTTGGCTTGTGGGTTTCCCAATGATATGTGGTTGAGCTCTGTGCAGGAGAATGCTGGAGTAGGCAAGTCTTTTGTCTAACCCAGCAGAGCTCTTCTTATGTTCTTATATTAGTAGCTGTTTAAGTAGAGGCGAGAATTGTATACAATTAGGAGAAGGTTTGTCTGTGCAGTCCTTTGGAATCAACGCGGAACATGATTTTAGTTTTCAGTAGTCTTCTGATCTTAGGGATGCTGATTTAATTGTGTATTTTAATTCCACGTAAATTTGTTCTGAAATCAGAAGGCATAGGTTTTAAATGAAAAGTAATCTTTATGGGGACTTGTTATTACTTAGGTTAAAGAAATGTGTTAATTTTTTTAAAGCAAATGTCTTCTTCAGGGTTCTGTGGGATCTAGCCAGTATAAACGGGCTTTGCCACCACCAATCCAACTTGTAAATCATGAAAAAAATAAAAATAACGTGAGTCCAAACCTTATTACATGTTCTAGCATGTTTAAGAAGCCCAGTTTCACATTCCCTGGTCATGAAAAGTGGGTCTGGTGTAATACAGCAGCTGCAAAGAGCATTTTATTCTGGAAAGTTGCCCAAATACCTGTTAAGCCAGTCATTGAATGCAAAACATCTCTATTACTTGAGATTAATAGTTCCTTATGGCACACTGGTGTTAAGATGACTAATATTGTCATATAGGTATGAACAGTCTTTCCCTAGAGGCATAATATCATCATATGCACACAAACATTTTTATTTGCTGCGCCATTTGGATGGAAAGCACACATGAAAACATTGCAATGTTGGATATAAAACTTCCACAAATTTATTTTAAATACCCATAGTGTTTAGTTTAGTTTGTGCCGCTGTTTGCCCTCACTTCCTGATAATCCTAGTTCTAAATCTTGTTATAAAAATAAAACTTTCCTAAGTATCTTTTAATTTCAAGATTAGTTGATCTTGAACTTAATTTCAAGATTTGTATCTGAGGTTTATCCTTCAGGCATATGATCTGTTCCTGGCAGATAACTGTAGTATTAGGTTTTTCATTTGGCAGAGGCTAATAATTTCATGTTTTCCTTTACATTATGGTGAAAGACAGTTGGAGAAGAGATTTTTATTCAGAGGATATTCATTACCTCCCAGAAATGCCTCTGAGCTCTCCAGATATGGACATAATGGGCACAAACGTCTGCATAGACCCCATGGAAGATACTGAGATTTGTGCTGATTATGTGGTTCCTGTTCGTTTCAAGAGTTGTTATTCCTCCAGGATTATGCTCAATGTCAAAATTCATTTGAGGCTCAGGAAGCTGTATTAAGACATGGTTATTCCAATAAGTTAGGAGTTTTCTTCAAATCCCAATTTGGCAGGTATGGTATACAGATTTATTCTCAATTAATGATTTTGTTTTGTTTGTATGTCAGTTACTCTAAAGTGTTTACTACATCTAGGGACTAAGTCCTCAGTTTCCCAGATGGCAGACCAAGGAAAAGAGTTTTGTGATTTATCAATGACACATATTTACTGTTTAGACAGGAATAGCTTCCAGCTTTTCAGAACTACTTCAGTAATGCCACTAGAGGCTTCTCCCCAGCCATGGCTCAATCAAATTGAATAAGCTTCTGCATTGTTACTACTAAGAATCCACTGTGTGCACTTTGTTTATACAGTAAATGATATGATAACCTTGGATCAGTGTAAGTGCATTTGTAAAGTGTGCTATATAAATTTAAAATAGTGCTTTGTTAGAATCCTTCCTAATATGAGTCATAGTCATTATTACAGTGTCATCTGTGTGCATTACACTTTAAAAAATATAAGGGCAGATCTCTCCCCCCACACACACACACACACAATTTAGCACAGCAGGAATAACAGAACAAGAAGGAAGAGTAAAAGGCTGGTTGAACAGAGGAAAACTATATGCAGTCATTTCAATTCCATGATTTTACTTATAGGCTAAGTAAGTGTGCTTTGAAGAGTTGAAAAGCTTAAGAGAATTGGCATCTCACTGATGTTCTGGGAAATGGTTCAGGCAAATACTGGCCATATCTGCTACTAGCCTGGTGAAGCAACTAGCTCAAACAGCAGATTTGTGAGTCAGAAGATTCTTAATTCTTTACATTGTTTTGGTGGTATTTTCATCGCCAGGGATGAGTAGAAATGCTGGTTGGGTTTTCTGCCTCTGGCTTAGCTCTGAACTTTCTCTGGGTAAAGTTGAGGGCACCTTTTGAAGTTCTGTCTAAGATGGCTTAAAACATCTTAGTTATTTCTTTTACCACAAAAAGAATGGAAGTGATAAAGTCAGGTAGAGGTCCTTCAGGAGGATATACAACATGTTCATAATATGTTTGGTATGCTTATTATGTAGTTCTTTTACTGAAATGGTCAAATATATTATCAGTGTTAGGGAAGGAATCATTACCTGCCTTCTAGGAGTAGCAATAACCATTGGAGCCTCCTGTTTTTTTAAGGTTTAGGTACTCCATTTTTTAAAGTTTATGTACTCCATTAGATTGCCTTATCACCACTCAGTATTGTGCAGAATGCTCACCTTTCTTGAAGAAGCTCAGATTAGGAACAATTGGATTTGGTTGTTGCTGTCACTAGTAATGTTTGTTAGCAAAGGTATGATATAGCTATATATTATAAAATACCATAGGGTAATTTAGAGGGTAACTGATTCTTCGGGTCTTGTTCTAATGTTGCAAAATATTCTGTGTCAGCAGCATTTAGTCACAGAAAGGCTGATAGTGGCACCTTAGTCTTGGGACCATGTTAGAGAAAGAAAAGGATAAAAATAGAGTATGTGACACATGCTTCCCATACTGCTAGCCAGGAACAGTATTCACTCTTCCACAGCATGTGTGGAAAATATGTGAGAGTGTATGTGCTTGCATATATAGTTCCCTTTCCTACTGAACACAAAAAGGCAAAAACAACAGATACACACATACAAAAATGACCCTGTAACAGTGGAGAAACTTACAATATTCACTATTGGGAAAATATTTTTCCTAATACGCTTGCATAAATATTTCCTAATTTATTTCCTAATATATTCCTAATACTGTAGAGTGCTAATTTCACCTTTTCAGTTATATAGTGCTCTTGTGTATTTTGTATAACCATTCCATTTTAAAGTTTTATGTGCTTAACAGGAGAGGGGAGGGACAATTACTTCTGTAAAGTATGGTAGGAAGTAACTTGAAAAATTTAGAAACTTTTCTTGGAAGGGGGGCTTTGTAGAACAAAATCCAGAAAACAGTTGCTGCCTACTTAAAAAACCTGATATCACTATATCTATCATAGTAATGAAAATGGGTAAGTGATCTAAAATTAAGCACATTCTTGGTATGTTCTTTTAAAATATTCTTGTATCATGTTTTATTCCCACACATATTATTGTAGTGGCTGTGTGATACAATGTAGAAAGTATTGTGTAGTCGATAGAGCTGAAAAGAAAATAAATGTGTAGATTATATTTATTGTATTGGCCATGCTGATTGCAAATAATGGGAGTTTAAATTCAGCACATTTGGAGAGTAAACATTTGGGAAAAGCTGGTCTATATGCTTTTCCCAGACAAGTGCGAAATGCAGTGCATTTTGAGGTGGGTGTTTGATATGCTTGTAGCGAGAAGTTTTTATCTTGTGACACCCAAATGGGTGGCTTTGATGACAGTTTAATTCTTTTTCTGTTCCTGCTTCAGGGCCTACTGTAAGTGGCTAACTAAGCACATAATACATTTGTCGGCAGATATCTGGCTTGAATAAGTAGCCTAAAGAATTGCAAGATCTGTTTTCAGATTCAAAAGAAAGGGTATGAGAAGAAGTGTGGCAATAAATGTCTGAGAAATATGAACTTATACAGTGCTAACAGGTTTCTTAGTCAAGAACTTTAGAACTGAAATGCTAACAGGCCAGTATTCTGCTTTGCTACACAAAGGGAGTACCAGAACTTCGGAGCAAGTGCTAGATTCCATCACTGGGGCAAGACGCTGCTGATCTCTTGGACTTAGAGCTGGAATAAGAACAGCCATGGATGTATTGTGCTGGGGCTGTCAGGAAAAGACTTATTGTCTATGATGTAGAAGCCTTTTTTAGCTTTTGTAGCTAAATTCTCAGGCAGAACTACAAGTTTTAAAATCAGGCCTGTCATAGATGGACACTGAGCCATGCCATAGATCTAATGGTAACTAAGTATGTCTGCTCATATTGTCTATTTTCCAGTGTTCTGCCATGTGTGATAAAGGCACAATGGTTACCCTTAGCAAGTGATATAATAATGAGTAATGGTATTGTTTAAATAATTTTGAATCACCTGATATTCCTCCAAGTGAAACAAAATGCAGAAATGGTGAAGGAGGTGATTGTCAAGGAGTTCTTTTTAAAATTTGAAACAGTGTGCGCCTTCTCTGTGACATCATTACAGATCTTTATCAGAAAATGAGAACTTTACTTCTTAGAAGTATTGCTCATAACTCACTAGGAAATCCTACAAATCGTAGGAAAGATATCAATATTAGCATATAGCAAAATGAAACATTTTTTCTCTCCTGCTTATGGCACTTGAACTCTTGAATTTTGCTGAGACCGATGGGAAAAGGACTCCCACCCATCTTGAATATATCAAGTTGGGATAGAGGTGGGCCATTGAACTTGTCTAGTATTGAGGCTTTAGCCCAAAGAATTTTTTTTACTACAATGCAGTATTATGATTGGCTACAAACCATGTTTCTAGGTGGTTCATAAGAATCCATTGAAATAATAATTCAGTTTTTTCCATAGTACGTTAATACATGTTTTTATATGATGCAGGCAGTTCAGGGTTGATACACAAATAATTTCAAGAGGAACAACGTAACAGGTCCTACCTAGTTAGTAAAAAAACCACACAAGTATTTAAAAACAGCTTCCTTGTTCTGCTGTGATAATGTAAATAAGCTATAAGGGAAAATGCCATCCCGAGCGCCACATCAGTTTAAGGCCTAATGAGCTTTGCATTGGCTCCATGGAGTGCTTCTGTATTTAAGCAATGCTGTGTCCTACTGGTATAAAGGTCTTGCCATTGGCCAAGCTAGAACCAATTGGAGTTATGTCAGGGCTTGAAGTTGCAGTCCAAAACTAGAGGGCACCCAATTGATTGGCTTGGTAATATGGCTTCGGTATTGCTGTGCTAATGAAGCTTTGCCCTTGCCCCCAGCTCTAATTAGATGTTTCGCTTGCAGAGTGAATGCCCCCTTTCCCTTCCATTTTTCTTGGAAATAAATAAAATAAAGACTTGCCACATATTAGGAAAGATCTTTGGTTAGTGCTTCATAGACAAGAGAAGAGAAATCAACCAGCAAACACTACAGTCTCCTTTCATATTCACATGTTTCCTAACATTTTGTGGGGGTGAAACTGCCTCATAAAGAGGACCTAACAACAGAATGATGTGTTGGCTCAGGAATCTGCTCACCACACCCTTATCCATCCTACAACCTCCCTAATTAGAAAAACACTCCATGCAATAACAGTAAGTCTGGACACTGATATAGAAGACTTCTGCTTAGTTACCCTTTTTTTAAAAAGGTAACATTGGCATGCTACACTTGTATACCTGTGGCTTGGATAATTATGCAGTGTTTTTACCAAAGCTTACTGAAGTTGTACGGTCTGATTATGCCAGTAACTGGAAAAAGTCACTTTTGCTGCCCTTACATCTATAGGTTACTGCAAGAGATTAGAATTTACAATTTATACAGATGTAAATTTTGTATAAATATGAAACACTTAGGTTTATATTTTCCTGAAAAATAACATAATATGTTGATTTAAGTATGTCTAAATGTATAGTGGCAATTTCAGTAGACTAAATGGTTGAAACTTCCATTAAGTCTCTAGGAGATTAATGTTGTTAAAATGAATATTACATCAAGATAAATGTATATTTTAAGAGGGATTCCAATGTTAATCCCCATTATATACTTTATACAGAGGAGTTAATGAGAAGGTCTCTGTGGCAGGTAAAGCCCCTCAACTTGGCAAATTGAGGTCACATTATGATGATAGTGGGCTTTTATTTTAGTACCTATATTCTTTTGAATGAGACCCTCAATGAATATTCCCCTCTTTGGGAGGGGAGAGTAAATGTGTAACACTTCTGAAATCATAGAAAGTTTTAAGATCCAGGTTTATTAAACAGGGATCTTTGTTTCCAGTCTTGAAAGCTGCCAGGCATATTTGGTGATGATTTACATTTTGATCTGGAATCACATGAGAAATTGGTGTTGTGGAATAACTCACATTTGAAATTAGCAGGAAGATGTTTTATTGGGATGCTTGGGCCAAACAAGGGATCAATACTTTGAAACACTTGATTTCTAATGGTTCCTTTAAAAACTTTGAGAGATTGAGTTTTGAATATGACTCCCTACAACATTCACTTGGCAATATATACAACTGAAACATGTGCTGGCCTGAATGCTTTAGCAACCTCCAAGATTCCAATACAAGGGAATATCTGTAGCTCAAGGTTGAACTGTGAAGTTCTTGGTGCTCTCTGAGCTTGGTTGTTTGCTTGCAGATGTTTCATTACACAACTAGGTAATATCATCGATGCAAGGTATATGAAATTTGAGGATCCTTAAGAGAATCACTAACAATTCAATTTTATTTAAAAAAGTAAAAGAGTAGTTATACTAATACCTATGGATATTATGTGGATCTTCTCTTTCCCTCTTTCTCTCTCTTTTTTTTTTTTGTTAATTAGCCTTTTTAAATCTTTTTATTTTTTCGTCACATTTTGTTTATTCAGTCACCATAATACACCCAGAGGTTTTTTTTTTTCATTCACATATATAACCACCATTTATCTTTTTTTATCTTATTGTAATTTTTTTTTTTGGTATTTTTTTTGTATTTCACTATTAAAAATAAATAAATAAAGGTTCACCTGTCACAAGACTTTTGGAAACACTCAGTGTGGTTTTCAATCCTTTACAGTCCACAGAGCAGCCTTCCCCAATTTAACTACCAGAATTCTCAGCCATGGCTGTACTAATGGTGAGTTCTGGGAATTGAAGTCCATACTTCATCAATGTAGTGACATCAATGTAGTGGTCAGCAGCCAGACTGACAAGGATTCAGAATGGTTTTATATACAACTATCTATAAGCTCATTCAGGATTAGGGAAGAGACCTGCCAGTTCACAGAAAGGCAGTAAAAACAAAAAAGGAAAATGAGGAAGATTCTGCCCTAATGTACTTGTAGATAGGGAATAGCTCAGCTGCCAGAATTATTTGTAACCCCATCCCTTTCTCCTTAATAAGTCCTGCTAAAAACTGTGAGAATCATGCTTGGAACAGGAAGGGAAGGCTGCTTCAGAGAGTAAAGGCTCATTCCTCTGTTTCCTACTAAACCCAAAGAGCAGAAAGACAGAACCAAACACAATGCAAGCTTGTCTGTGTGCTTGATCTCCATTCTATGTTTTAAGCTAGTTTCCCTCCTGAGTTGGCATTCTACAGATGTGCTGGGATGGTAACTCCTAAACTTGGAACTTGCTTGTAGAAATTCCAGGAGTTTCAGTCCCAGGACTTCTGGAAAACACCTGATTGGGAAGGCTTCTGTAAGCTGCAGTCCTATTCATACTGGGAATAAGTCCCATTGAATTCAGTAGGAGTTGTCACATGTATATGGTGGCATTACCAGACCCAGCAGAGATGTTGTTATATTGTTTTCGTTTTCTGCATTGTCAATGTTTGGTTGTATTCTGGGCTCCCATTATCTTAGCTTTCCAAGCCAGTGGAAGATGAGCTCTGGGTACGCAGGAAAAGCTTTCTAGGCCTTTTTTCTCCCCTTAAACAGACTTTGTACTAACCAGGAAGTCACTTCCAAATTTCATGACCCATGTTTTCCCCATTTACAATCTTCACCAAAAGGTGGCTGATACAGCTTATCAAAGCTATGTGCCTTTAGCATTTGTTTCACTTTAACTTCACTTTCATGAGATTTTGCTAACTCAGGCATTGTATGGATGTAAATGAAAATAGTGCCAATTGTGCCAGCTTTAATGGGCCTTTGTGTGCAGCAGAAGGCTCCTTTTGGCAGAGCTCAGCTGTGTGCGTATCAGGAGCTCTTCTTGTAGTATGGCTTGCCAAGAGGTAGCCAGACACTAGCACAGATTGAACTACTTAGCTGAGGTTTCCCTCTTCCCTGCCTCTTCCAATCTGTTGTTTTCATTTGTTATGTGTAAGAATCTCATATGTTGTCACTATAAGGTTCTAGCTCATGCTTTTCTCTCTTTCTTTAAAGTTGCAGTTGCACAAGCTGAGTTAAAATGGTGTCTCTGAGTATTACATGGAATATGCAGTATGCAAAAAGCCTGAGTGGGGTTTAAAATAACAGCTTTAAAAATGCTCAGGTAATGCAAGGAAGGCTTCAGTATTGGACCCTGGAAAGAATCTAGTTGCTCAGATACCTTGAAATGTGGTGCAAACTTAGAATGATTTGCATTGCCAGTCTCCTTTATGCAAATTATTTATTATATTGTGCTGCTTCTTGCGGGTTAGTGAAAAAACCCTTGAATATTGATAGTTGAAACCCTGCAAGAGAGGTAAAACATAGGTTCTAATTACTGCAATGCCAGGAGCTGGGCTTTTCTAGATAAAATACATATTCTGTTGTTTTAAAATGATTTTTCTCTCTTTCTCTCTCATCAGTTAAAGACTCTTCTATGAAATTTCTGACAATTTGAAGCTGTATTGTTTAAAGTCTCTATGAAATGCTTTAGGTCATATAGAATAATGAGAAAATGAATGCATCCTCATGTGGGTAGGTGGGGAGAGATTAACACTTAGCCCCAGTCACTGGTTTTCTCCTTCATATAAAACATTAAAAGATTCCTAGTCATTGATGTATATGGTGCTTAGCAGGAACTCTTTATATTCTCTTGCCAGCTACATGGTTACCTAGAAAGTGAACCACTCACACTACAGCTATTCATCGGGACTGCAGATGACCGCCTGCTGCGGCCCCACGCCTTCTACCAGGTTCATCGGATCACTGGGAAGACTGTTTCCACAACCAGCCACGAAACAATACTTTCCAACACCAAAGTCTTGGAAATTCCACTTTTACCTGAAAACAACATGAGAGCAATGTAAGGCCTACCTCCTTTTTATGTCGAGGCACTTGGTAGGGGTCTGCCTGTCTTTTTTTTTTTTTTAACTAAATTAATAATGTTCGTCTTTTTTCCAGCTGCAGAATTCTGTTCAAAATCTTTTTCACTGCTTCCTAGTGTTTTATTAAAATCTGCAAATATTTATTTAGGACAACTGATAGTTGTTCTCTCTCTCTCTCTCTCTCTCTCTCTCATTCTCTCTATCTCTCTCTCTCTCTCACACACACACACACACACACACACCACTATGCTTCTTTGCTATTTAAAATCGGTATATCAGTTACAGAGCTGTAAATATCTCCTACCTCAGCTCCTGTTTTAGGTTCTTAACCTGACACCACCTTATTCCTGCAGTCTATTCTGCAGGAAACAAGTTTGCTAGCATTCTCACAAAGAAAAGAGAGACTGGGTGTGTTAAAGGAAAATTTAACCAAAGGTGGGGGTTTTTTGAAGCTGCAGCTAAATGAGACACACAAGTATTAGGGGAAATATACACAAAGGTTTGTCTCATGGAATTTTTAACCATCAGACAGTATTAGGATAACAAGAACACATCCTACATAATTCATAAAGAATGATCATTCTGCCCCAGAGAAATGTGTGCAAGTAAAGCCAAAATGGAAGCAAATATGAACATTTCAAATAAATAATCTGTATAGGTTATGATAATATTCCCTAGCCCCAAATTATCTCACTTGAAAAAAAAAAGTAATGTGGCAGATATTTACACAATCAAGACCTCACTCCTTTTCTCTGTTGCCATTGCACCCTTGGGTATTGTTAAAAATTGGGTTGTGTGTGCATGTTTAGTGTGTGTTTTAAATAAGATCTGCAAATGTTCTGTAATATTAAATGGCATCTGGAGCTGGAGGGCAGAGAACTAGAATAATAACAGGGCACAGTGTCACAGAAATTGATTAAGAAAAAAAAACCCTAGGTACTTATAAAGTGGTACCACATTGAAGCTGTAATCAGAAACATTTATCTGGGAATCAGACCCATTGGATAGAATGGGAAAACTTGGTTTGAAAAGTGGCATACAATTTTTAAAATGAAGCAAGCAAATAAGTAAACGTGCCCAAGATTGCATGCCAGGAGTGGCAAGAATATGGCTAAATTTGAGCAAATTATTCACTCGCTTATGGAGGAAAATGTATGAGAGAGCATTTAATTATGAACCATTCAAACAGAGAGTAAATATGAAGATAAATTGTTTGCCCTTGTAGCCTTGCTACAGGATCAGCTTCTTAATCATAATTATTATGTATCACTACCAAAATCTCAGTTGCCCGAAACTCTTAGGACTCACTGTGAATTAACCAGTTTAGCCTAGTGTCCATTTAATGATGTATAAATAGCACTGCTGTTTCCTGGAATGTCAAAATTAATGAAGTGTTTTTGGGGCCTGCCAAATAACTTGGATCAATAAAGCTGTGTTACAGTTGTATTTATACTGGTTCTGTAAGGTTACATCTGTCTCAGGAATTGCGGCTATAACCAATCAAGGCCTTGAAAGAAAGATTAATCATTAACTATAGTAGCTTCTATTTAGCCCATTTCTCATCCTCTTATCTGAGAGTGGTGATGTCCTGAATCTAGGACAGCAATCACCTCAGTGCCTAAAAACTTGAAAGTGTCTGGTCTTAACATCATGGCAACAATTCCATTGGGCAAATCAGCGTTTGGGGCTTGCTACATTTGCAGTTTAGCATAAGCATTGCACTGTAGCGCCATGCTTCATCTGGCACCAAGGCCCTTGTGAGCTCACTCAGAGGATCACAGACTGTGCAACATCCTGACTTCATTAGCAGTCTTGATTCGCCATTAGGAATGATGATGGCTGGCTATGTTTCAAATCTGACAGACTTGTTTGCTACCGCAGCAACTCATCAGATAGAGCATTTTTTCCTTTTCTTTTTTTTCCTGAAAACCAAGACAGAGACAGCTCTGACCATTCTTGATACTTTATAGCAGAAGACATGTGCCAAATTCTAGTTAAAACTGCTTGTGGGACTGGCTTTATTCCACCAAAGTGAATGGCAAGGAGTCAATTTGTATAAATGTAGCATATGGCCAGCCGTTCTCTGCATTATTGAAGTCTAGTTGCTGTTTTCTTGTCTGGCAGGCATATAATAGTCCTGCAATATTTTTATCAGAAAAGATTCACCTATAGAACTTTATTACATGTAATAAAATTGCTAAATGTTCAGGCGCTTGAGAGAAAATATACATAAAAGACATGATGTGAATTCTTCAAGGAATTTCTGGACAAATACATAATCTACCTAAGATATGTAATAATTATCTCTCTTCTTTCCTAATTTGAGGCAAACCAGAATTTTCTCTTTCATCTGTACCAGCAAAGAATCATTTGTATTAGTCCTGTAAGGCAAACACTCTTAGCCCAGGAAGGAAGGAAGGAAGAAATATGCAAGTCTTAGCTTAGCAGTATGTCTGAATCAGCCCCAAATCCCAGAGCTGAAAGCAAAGGAAAGCAAGGCTATTCTAATTGTACTAACCTGCTTTGCTTCTTCTGAATTCTGAGTTGGAACCAGGGTCATCCTCCGGAAGGCAGGTCAAAAAAGCGCCCCCCCCCCCACGCCCTGTGGACTCCCTTGACTAGAACCTAGAATTTTCATGTAACCATGGTTTTAATACATTTTAATCAAGCATTTTACTTAGCTTTGATAGTCATATGGCTGGCTGGCTGGCTGGCTTTGTCTTCATGCCTCTGTAAATGAAACTTTTAAAAGGGGATCATGCCTATAGGATCGTTCTTCCTGTAGTATTATTATAATTTGCAACTAAAAAGCCAGTTTTGCAAAGCATGATTATAAATGTATAAGTAGAGGATCAATATGTTTTTTGTAAAGCATGAGAAACTCAAGGTAGAGCATTGATTATAATTCACTTGTTCTAGGATGTTTTAGAGAAGCGAATGTTCTGGAGTAAGTAGCCTTAAAATCTCAAGCTTTTTTTTTTTTTTAATAAAAAGGCTTTGATGCCAATGTACAAAACAAACCATAATTACCCCTGCTCTGAGACCAATAATAAGGAAAAATTACTTCCTGCAACATTTTAATTTAATGTACAAATCAAAAGACAAATTAGTACAATGGTATATAAGCTAAATTTAGGCTTATTAAATAATATTGTGTATAAAAGCAGAATAATTTCAAAAATAATCCTGGAACTTTTGTTTGCTTTTTTCCTAAGATATCATTTTCATTATGAACAAAACAGCTTCCTTTTAGAGAAAATTGCAAGCTGATATCCAAGTTCACTACAAATCTATTTGATATACCACAAAAGAGTACTATGATAAAATGGAAAGAGTTCCTAAACCTCCTTTTGTATTCTTCTCTCCCTCTCTCTCCTAATTTGTTCATTCTTTTAAGATCCTTGTCATTTTTTTTTTCAACCTGTCCCTTGGAACATTGGCCGACCACCTCTTATGACACAGTGTGGCTTTGCAAGTGGTATCTACATCATTTAGGCAGCCTAGAACAGATACGAAAAATTAGATTCAATGTAACATTGGAATTCTAATATCCATGAGTAAATTATACCCTCAGTTTTTTAATATCGTAACTGAATATTGTACAGTTAATGGTATATATAAATATATATATAAAATATATATAAGATTTTTAAAATGGAAGATAAAAATTAATACAAACTAATATACAGTAAGAAAAAGAAAAGAGAAAGAAATCAAACAGAAAAAAGTGCAAGAAAGGGGAAAAAAGTAAAAGAAAAATAGAAAAGAAAGGAAAAAGATACAAAGAAGTAGCTTTCGATCTTCTTTACAGCAGTTATAAGTACAATTATTACTCTATGGTTATAGAGAACATAATTCTCTTCTTTCTATAATGTATCCTGTCTAATCATCAAAACCATAAATCATTAAGTTCATTTTTTTCTGTTTTATGCAAAAAGTCCATAAGGGGTTTCCAGTCAACAATAAACGTAGATATTGTCTTTTCTCTGATCAAAGAAGTCAATTTAGCCATCTCATCGAGTTCCATCATCTTCACCAACCATTCCTCCAAATCTTTCCATATTTGTACATACAATAATCTCGATGCAGTTATCATGTACAAAAACAAAGTTCCATGACTTGTTTCCAACTGTTTGTCCATCAATCCCAAAAGAAAAACCTCTGCTCTCAATTGTATATTAATCTTTAAAATCCTCTAAATCAGTGCATGTATTTGTATATTAATTGAGTTAATATACAAATCAGTGCATATATCAATGGTACGTTATTTTATAAAAATTCTCTTTAATTAATTAATCTAAATCAGTGCATGTATTTGTATATTAATCTTTAAAATCCTCTAAATCAGTGCATGTATTTGAATCCAGAATTTTCTAGCTTTTTTACACGTCCACCAAACGTGATCAAATGTCCCTTGTTGTTCATATTTCCAACATAAATTTGAAATGCCTTTATATATTCTAGACAATTTCTCTGGTAACATATATCAATGGTACATTATTTTATAAAAATTCTCTTTAAGATTATGACATAGTGTAAATTTTAATCCTTTCAGCCACATACTTTCCCATTGTTCCATCTGTATATTATAACCAAAATTTTTAGCCCACTTTATCATACATCTTTCACTTGTTCTTCTTCTGTTTCAAATTTCAATAAAAGTTTATACATTTTACCAATTGCATGTTCACTATTTGAACATAATTCTATTTCAAACCTAGTCTTACAATGTTCAAAACCATGAATTCTTTTGTCTATTTTAAATCTTTCTAATAATTGTAAATAAGAGAACCATTGACAACTATATCCCTCTGCCACCAGTTCTTCTCTTGATTTTATGTTACATTCCTCTTGACAGAATTCTAGTATCTCACAATAAATTCGCCATCTGTGTTTGCCTATTATTTCTCGTCTATAAAATGCTTCTTGGGCTGAGAATTACAAAGACGTTTCCAGGCACAACCTGGGTTTGTATCTATTCCATATTCTCAACATGGCATGTCTAACATAATGATTTTTAAAATTCACATTAACCTTGACTTGTCATACCACAAATATCCATGCCACCCAAATCTCAGGTTGTATCTTTCTAACTCCAAGAACCTTTTATTTCTCAGCAGCACCCACTCTTATCCAAAGCAAATAGCAAGCTTCAAAATACAATTTCAAATCAGGTAAACCCAATACTCCTCTTTCCTTTGTATCCTGTAACACCTTATATTTAACTATGGTTAATGGTTTCTGAGCCTTTCAATGAAAAGAATTTCCCAGTACTTCATTCATTCATTCGTACACACACACACACACTTTTTTTTTTTTTTTTGCAAATATTATCTACTTTAAACTTTATCCATAATTCTTTATCCGCAATTTTGAAGCTTTTTTTCCCCCAATTATTCAAAATTCTCTAACCCGGAAATATTTGTTTAAATCTCTATCCTGCACTAAAGTTAATAGGAGTGAGCAAGGAGTACATTAAATAATATTTGTGAATTAACGTATCAAAACGTATCAAAATTTATTCTTACCAACAGTGCTACAGCAGAGAAGTGTCAGAATGATTGGCAGCATGATTACACCTTATCAGCATTTGTCAGAGGATTTTGCTAAATCTTATTAAACAACTTCCAGAAAGAAAGCTGATGAAAGAGTCCCTGAATCTTGCTTGTCATCTATATATTTGGCCATGTAATATTAATACAGGAAATGTCCAAGAACAGCCTGTCTCTCTACGTGTAGACTCCATATTGACATTTTGCTATTTAAAATCAGTGTTAAAATATGAGTAGGAACTATGAAGAGCTCAAGGAGGATAAAGGCTTATGGGGGCTTTTAAGAGACACTTTTATTCTGCTACTTCTCAGTCATTCAAATAACTATATGGGTTCAGGTTACAGGTAGTCCTTGCTTAACAACTGTTTAACGATGGTTCAAAGTTACATTGGCCTTGGAAAAAGTGCATTATGACCTGTACTCACACTTACGACCATCGAACCCCCCACGATCACATGCTCACAATTTGCGAGATTTTTTACAATGGTCATTCAGTGAATCACCTTGGTTGTTAAGCGAATTACATGGTCCTTAAGTGAATCATGTGATCATTAAGCAAATTCTGGCAAAAAAAGTCCATTGGGGAAGCTGGATTCACTTAATGACCACCTGATTCACTTAATGACCACAGTGGTTTGCTTAATGACTGTCATAAAAATGGTCATAAAATTGGGTCTGGTCAAGTGGTGACTCGCTTAACGACTGCCCTGCTTAATGACCAATTTTTAGGTCCTATTGTGGTTGTTAAGCGAGGACTACCTGCATATAATCTTTTATTTCTAACCCTCCCATATTTTTCTGCTGTTCTTTCAATCTCCTGTCCTAGCAGAGGAAATCCATTAAGGCTGAACTAAACTGCACAATACATTTTGATTGCTAGTGCTAAGAGGTCTTTTTTGGAAGTATCCTGAATTCCTGATATCATAGGTAACTGGCTTCCAAATCAAAAACTGGTGATCCAGTGGTTCAATAAATCAATAAGGAACAGGGAAGAGACTTATTTATGTGTTTAGTTCTGTGAATAAATGTTCTAGCAATTCCTGGTACTCTTCAATTAGTCTTTTTTTCCCCTTAAGATTACCTAAGGCACATCAACTGTTTAGATGTATGTCATTCTGGAAGCTTGCAAAATTTTAAATGGATTGTTTGCTGTTGTTATTCTTTGGATAGCATTGACTGTGCTGGAATACTGAAACTTAGAAATTCAGACATTGAACTGAGAAAAGGTGAAACTGACATTGGGAGGAAAAATACACGAGTTCGGCTGGTCTTCCGTGTTCATATCCCTCGACCTAATGAAAGAACCCTTTCTTTGCAAGTGTCTTCCAACCCTATTGAATGTTGTAAGTATCCTTTCTATCTCAGTATGTTTGTGTTTGGATTTAAGATGTAAGTTTTTCTGTCTCTCTGAATTCCACATAAAGAAGCATCTTCTATTTAGAATGCTGAATACCTCTTGAGAAGAGTTGAAAGCAAAAATAAACACACTGTACTATTCCTCCAAAGGGACCTTGACATTGCACCAAGGCACAAGTAACTCAATAATTGTCTCCTCAAACCAAATACTATTAAAAGTTTACAAATGTTGCCTGCACAAATTAGAATACTTAAAAACCTCTAACCCCAGGTATGTTTTAGTGTATATTCATATTTTATTTGTATGTTCTTTTTTCATCTCATCAGCCCAAAGATCAGCTCAGGAACTGCCTCTGGTAGAGAAGCAGAGTGTTGATAGCTACCATGTGATGGGTGGGAAGAAAATGATTCTGAGTGGACACAACTTTCTTCAAGACTCCAAAGTCATATTTGTGGAGAAGGCTCCAGGTATTTAAAATGCTATCAGTATTTATGCTTAAGCTGCCAGTATAAAGATACAGCTGCAGTCTTGCACTAGAATAAAGGTTTTTTAACCATGCCCTCCCCTAAATTGTTATTGCCTGGTTCAGCTATTTTATATGCTTTCACAAGTGATATTAGCAGACAGATCGTGAACATGTGGACTTGGAACTAAATCTCATTGTGTTTACTGGGTTTGATAATGAAATGTTTTTAAAGAGTTTGTTTTTATGAAATGCATAAAACAAAAATAATTTGTAAATGTAACCATTCTGGAGGAACAAGCATGTGTTTGTGGCTTGAGTACAAGTGTGAGGAAACTTTCAGTAAGTCTAGCTCACAAATTTAGCTCACCTACACAAGTCTGATTCCAGACCTATTTTTGCTGGATAGAAATAGGTATACGCAGAGAGAAAAGGAACGCTGGTAGAAGGAAGTAGATGAATAGTGTTTTCCATTTTGCCCAGCTTTCTAAAAAGCTTAAATTTGGGTGAATCTCATATAAGATACTGGTTCTGGGTGCAGAGGGTAGGGAGAAGGAGATTGCTAAAAGTGGCCTGGAGGTGTACAGATATTTTAAGTTTAGCAAGAGAGTATTTAGGAATTAGTACCTGTTCATTTCTGAGTGCTGAGATTTTTGGTGCCAGATTTATATCCACTTAATCTGTTGTAGAGATATTGACCTTTGGGCCTATTTAAACAGCAAACTATATTGTTGGCAGGTTATGGCATATATGAGAACTACTAAGTGTCTGATTTTATTAGGGGCTATAATATTATCAGAATAGGAGTAGAACTGAGTTATCACAGTGACTTCCTGCAGTGACTGGGACTGGGTTCTCCAATGTGATATCTAGCAGCATCAGTATGATTGCACACATCTCTCTTGATGCTCTCCAGGCTGCCTGCTTCACCTGACTTTATTAAGAATTAAAATATTATTTTAATTTAATGGAATGGTAAGCTGTCATCTGGAAAACAAAACTCCAGCTTCCAACCGTCTTCATTTTCCAAGAATATGTTGGAGCCCCAAAAACTCTCCTAGAAAATGAAAATCATGGACAGCTGCAGCCAAATGCTTTGTTTGGAAGGGTATCCATCTGCCCCCCAAAAAGAACAAAAGTAAGCAGGGGTAATGGGTGCTTTGTAACTGGTTCTGGCCCTAGCAAATGTTTTGTGAATGGGTACCGCAGCAGCCATCTTGTGAGAGCACCTATGGCATGCTCTCCAAAATCTACATCTACCACCCCACCTCAAATTGGGGATCACTGGTCTGGGAATATGAGATCTAGCCTGTAATGTGATATCATTGGGTAGATAGTTGAAATGAAAATCTAATTTGTGTATGTTTTGTAAAAACAATCTGAGGGCCAAACATCAGAGATTATTAATGGGAACTTTTCACATTTTTATTGCTTCATCAAAACGCTATCACAAAGGAAATGTCCATTGAACTGAAGCAATAGTATAAAAGGTGGGAATTTTTAACCCTTGCATTGTTTTTTTGTTATAAATCTATAACATCCAGATTTGGGTGCTGAGGAATTTTTACAAAATAAAATTCTTTTTAAATGTTAAGAATCTAATACTATACAGAAAGGTTGATGACAGATTGGGCTGCCTTGACCTGCAAGATTATACACTGTGTCAAATCCTATGAACAGTTCCAGGCTCTGGAGTCAAACTATATATTAGAGCCACAAAAATAGAGTCATTATTTGTGCATATGCAGTTATTTGCAAATAAAATATATTTAATGAATGAAATGACGCATCAATTGCTAGGTTAAAATAATTGAAAAACCAAGTACCTTACTTAGCCAGGAATATAAAGAGAGCCAGCAGGAGATACAGAACATTATTCCAGAGAATTAAATTGATGTGTGTGTGATAGAGAGGGGAGGGGAAGGGAAGAAGTTTGTCAGCTGTGATAGAAAGCAAAACCGATCTAATAAAAGCACCAGAATACAAAATGACCTATAATCTATCTATATAAAGATGATATGCATTACATTATAAAGTTTATGTACTCTCTCTATAACTATACATTCTTTTGTATAATGTAATAAACATATATTTGGAAAACTCATAACAAAACCACATTATTGTGTAGATTATCTACAAAAAAACTCCTAATTAGAAGGAATTTCCATCATGGGCTCTATAGATATTTTCTTTCCAATTCTCTTTTTCAAATAGAGGATTTGGATTTGTTTCTTGTACTACATATTATTTTGATTTTTTATTCCAATCGTTAATTAGCATAGTCCACTATTGACAGCAAATAAATCTCAAAAATTTATTTTTCTCCTCAACACTGTAAAAAAAGAGAAAAAAATCTCATTATTAGAGACACTTTGTTATTAAATATTCATTTAAGATGGTTAAGGTACCCCAAAAGCCTTTCTAGAAGTGGAGTGCAAAGACATCTATTTCCAGGGACAAGTTACACCAATTTTTGCCTGACTTTTTCTTACCTGAATTTCCTCTTCTGCTTCTGAAAGGCTGTATTTTCAATTGCAAGGATCTGAAGGAATCTGAAAACACCTGACACTTTGCAGAATCATCTCTGTCTGCCATTTTAGAATCAAGAAGCTAGGAGAATTGGGACTTGAGTAAAAATGCAGCAAAGAGGAGCTAAAAAAGGCAGATAGATAAATGGGGGGGGGGGGGTTGTATAAAAAGCCAGGGTTAGTGAAGGCAATAAAGAAGGAGGAGGAGCAATTTTTTAAAGCTTTTTTGTTTTGGAAAGAGCTTCCGTGGTGCTGGCACAAATGAGGCATTCCACAGCTGCTTGCTGAACCCCTGAACTTTAAGCTGTCTCCTGAAATACTCAAACTCTTCACTTCTCCCAGCCCTTCAAAGAAGGCTTTGATAATTGTGACCATATCACCCTCAACATTCACTGAGTTCCAAAGTGATCGCAGTTCCACGCTGTGGACTGACTGTCCTTAACTGTGCAGTATGTTAGGAGGACATGCACTTTTGCTGAGTAAGGCAGTCTAGGTCTACTGTCAGACAGAGCTACAGTATCATTTGGAGATGCAAGCTGACTGAGGCAGACCAATACCTCCTCATGGTCTCTTGCATGTTTTTCACCCAAGTACAGATAGTGAATTAAGATAACCCAAGGGGGCATCTTCAACTGTAAAGCCAGCAGAGAGAGTTATATAGAAAAGAAGAGTAGAAAGGGCAGGCTAAAATGCGGCCTAGACATTTCTAGATTCTTCTACATCTATTTAATCAGGGAGAGTAACAAGTTGACTGGAAGAAAAGCATTGGAGCAATGTTTGGATAGAACAAATTATAGTTTCATTTATTCATTTGATTGTTAAAGCCAGCCACCCATTTGTCAACAATACTTAGAACACAGTGGCCTTAAGTAGCTATGTTAAGGCAGTAATCTCTTACCTTGTTTGGAGCACTACAGTTCCCATAGTCTCCACCCAGCATAACTATAATGGATGACATTCTGGTAGTATAGCTTCAACAAACCTGTAAAGATTCTTTATTAAGAATATTTGATGCAGATCGTGAGATGTTTCTGCCAAACAATTCCATCAGATAGTAAATATAATGGCCTAACATATAATATGTTAGGTAACCATATCGTATTATTTATCAAGTAAACCAAAACCAATTAAACAAAATTATGGTTTGTATTGTATGATCTAAGCAATGAACCAATTATAATATGTATAGCAATGTAATTCTACATTTCAACATTTCTATTAAAGGTAAGCCACAATATTTTAATGGGACAGGTTAGTGTGCATAGGAAATAATACAGTTTAATACATAGTTTTTAAACCTTTAGATGTTTGACACATAGGCATTGGTTCTTCTTTTGTGAGTTTAGCTGATGGCAATGCTAATTATTTCTTTTTAAAGTTATTAAGTTATATTTGGTCTACATTCAGCTTGCCAAATTGGTATCAGTGTCTAAGTTGTAGGTCTTTGTTAATTAATATGATACTAGTTGTTTATAACCACACCAGTTGTTTGTAGTTCACTGAACATTATTTTGTGCTGAAGTCTTGAACTATGCCTTCTGTTCTGGGCTATCTTTCAGCTGCTATGATCTCCAGAGAAATGGCATTATTCTTGCATAGAAAGAGAAAAAGGGAGGGTTGGCCTGCCTTAACAATGACTCATATGAAAGGGAATCCCTGAAGAATGATCAAGTCCGTTCTTGAACCTGAAGTCAACAGCAGAAGTGTGCTCTCAGCTTAACTCCTTCACAACTTTTTGGCAAACAAGCAGGAGATTCAGGAAAGTTAACATCACCTATGGTGTTCTTTGTCTCTTACTCAAAATGCAATGACTAGGCAATAGTATTTGTTGCTTAAAATATTTATCTAAAATGGGTATCAAAATAAAGGGACATGTGTTGCAAAGATGCTAATCTCAAACCAAAATTAATATCTAGATGACAGTGCTGGAGGAAGATTGCTATCCTGTAAGAGACACAGCTTCTCTTCAGAAGCATGCTGTCATTTCCTGAGACATGTTATAGTGTTGTTGAAAGAATGGTGGTGTTAATATTTATTGCTTGCGCATGGAGCTACATTTTCCAGTGATGAAATTCAATATTAAATATGCATTCAAGAACTTGATCACCAAGTTGTAAAGAGAGCAAAAGAGAAGATGTCTGCTCTGTTTTAAAGGTTCAGCTTTCTTAAAATGTTATTTTATTTCCAGAAGTGATTTCAGCAGCTATTTTGGTTTTCATAAGTTCTTGTTTGCAGAATTTGGTTCTATTGTTCAATTTATCTCACTGTTTTAATTTAGTAGATTTGTGTGAATTTCAGAAGAAATAATGAATTGATTTGGGGGACAGCTTCTCATAACATTAACCTTATTGATATGTTTGTACATGTACCTGCAAAATACTTCTTCAAAATGTGAGAAGTCATTTCATGGCTACTTATGTTATTTATTGCCATTTACTTTGTACATTTGCAAAATAGAGCGTTTGTACTAGCACAGTATTGCCTGTGAGAATATTTATAATTTATTTTCCAATTTAAGCACCTACATATTTACTAAGGATGATCTTGCAGAATCAGTTCAACCAATAGAAAACATGATAAGCTTGGCCCTGTCAAGTGAACCTTCTATTTCAGATAATAACTTGATATAATTAGCAAGGAATGTCCTATTAGAGGAGTACAACACATTTGCAGTAGAGCTGAAAAGAGCAATTAGAGCATCAATTTCAAACTCTTGCTCAGTTCGGGGATCCAAACTAAAGCATACGTGATCTCACCTCTGCTTGAATATATCCAATTAGACAGGCCCACTGTCTCTTTGAGTAATTGCTTCCTCTGTTGAGCTGCTCTTACTATTAGAATTAGGAGATGGATGGATGGATGGATGGATGGATGGATGGATGGATGGATGGATGGATGGATGGATATCTCAGTTGTAGTCTGCCTTTCTGTAACTTAAACCCATTATTCCATGACCTGTTCTTTGGACCAAAACAGAATGGGTTTTGACCTTCTCTGTGACATGTTGCATGTATTTGAAGAGGGCTATTACATCTCCCTTGGTTTCTTCTTCTTAAGGCTAAACATACCCACCTCCTTCAGTCTTTCCTTCATATCACTTCCTTTCTAGTCTCCTGACAATCCTCACTGTTCTTCTCAAAATCTGTTCCAGTTTCTCTGAATCCTTTTTAAAGTGTGGTACCCAGAATTGGACACAGTGTTTGGTCAGATTTCCACAAGCTGGAATCTGACCGAAGCAGAATAAAGTAGACATATTACTTCTTTTGATTTGAAAGCTATTCCTCTGTTGATCCAACCTGTATTTTACTTTCTTGCAGCCATATCATGCTGCTGACTCATAGGGTGTTTGCAATCAAATACTATTACAAAATATTTTTCACAAGTGTTATTACCAAGCCAAGTATCCCCCATCCTATACTTGCACTTCTAATTTTTGTTTCCTAAGGGAATAACTTTGTACTTTGTTAAATTGCATCATATTATTTTCAGACCATTTCTTTAACCTAACAAGATCATTTTGAATTTTATTGTTGTTTTCTAAAATATTAAGTTGCCCACCCAAATTTGTGTCATTGGCAGATTTTATAAGCATTTCCACCATTAACAATATTATTGAAGAATAGAGGGCACAGGATTTAATCTTATGGCATGCCTCTTAATAGCTCTCTTCAGTTTGATGATGCACAATTGATGAGCACACTCTGAGTGCAGTTTTCAAGCCAGCTGTGTATTCATTTAATTGTCATGCCATTTAGCCCACACTTAATTAGCTTGCTAATCAGATATCATGGAGTACATTTTAAAATGCTTTGCTGAAATCAAGATATATTATGTCTATAGCATTCCCACAATGGTGTTACTCAATCAAAAATTAATTATTAGATTAGTCTGGCAAGACTCGTTCTTGACAAATCCATGCAGACTAATTACCACATATTTTTCAAAATACTTAGAGATCAATCTGTTTATGATTGATGTAGAATCTCCACAGGTATTAATGTCAGACTGACTGGTTTGCAGTTCTCTGGTTCCTCCCCCCCCCCCCCCTTTTTGAAGGCATCCCTTTTTGAAAATAGTATTAACATTTCTTGCACTCCAGTCATCTAGCATTTCATCAGTACTCCAGGATTTTTCAAACACGATACATGAAGATCCAGCCAGACCACCAGCAAATTTTTACTGTACCTAGAATGCAGTTCATCTGGCCATGGCGATGTAAATTTTCTTAGAGTAAATAAATATTCCTGACCATGTTTCTCAAAATTCATCTTGTTGTTTCCAGTTTTCTGGTGGAACACATACTTTTTGTTGGAAAATACTGAAATAAAAAAGGAGTTTAGTAGCTCTGCTTATTCTTTTGTTACGTTTAACATTTTTATTGTCTTGAATAAGCAGCTAGTATATGGATCCATTTTCCTTCCTTTTATTCTGAACATATTTAGCAGCTCTTTTTGTTATTCTTAGATCCTTTACCACCCTCAGTTCATTCTGAATTCTAGCTTTCCTGACACTTTTAAGGTTTTAGGCTAACTATATAACCGTCCTTGATGATCTGGTCCTGTTTTGGTCTCCTATATGTGTCCTTTTTGTTGTTGCTGTTAGGCTTTGGTATCTTCTTTTTAAGGAACTCCACTACATCTTGAGCATCTTCCCTCATGAATTTCCTCTGCCATGGAATCCTAGTTATTATTGTTTTGAATTTATTAAAATCTGCTTTTTAAAAAGTCCATGTTACATGTTTGACTATACTTAGCCCATTTCCCTTAAAATCAAAAATTCAGTGTTACATGGTCATTTTCAACCAATGTTCCTGCTGTTTCCATTTCCTCAGCTACATTTTCCCTATTGGTTAGTATTAAATCAAGGATAGCTAATCTTCTTGTACCTTTCTCTATCCTCTGAAAGAGAAAGTTGTCAGCAAGTAAGTTGTCAATAAGTAGTTAAATGGCAATCTATGTTCTTGTTTACCCTTAGGACCAAATCATGTGTTGCTGACAAAAATGGTGCAATAAGAATGGATTAGGTCTCAAATTTAGCCTTTTTTACGATCTCTCCTAAAATTTTAGCCATTTTTAGAACAATCTAAAATTAGTAGAACATGTCATATTGATTGCCTTGTTTAGATAGTTGACAAAATCTTGAGTGTTAAATATTTCAACATTTTTAACAGTTTAATTGTTAAATTACTAATTATGTTCATCAATGGTTGGACCCTGCTTCAGTATATCATCATCCCTAATATAGGAAGAATATCATTTTTAAAAAAATAAATACATCTGGATTGAATCCAATATATTTATAAAAACAGGAATTGCCACAATTTCTGTTCAGATTGATATTTTATCCAATAGTAGGGAATATGTATAGCTCAGGGTTGAACTGTAGGATTCTTGGTGTTCTCTGAGCTTGTTTTCTTGCAGATGTTTCATTACTAGGCTAAGTAGCATCACGAGTACATCAAATATATCAAATATATTTATTATTTGAATCAATTTAATGGTGTGACTGTGTTAATTCTCTTTCAACACATGTCCAGTGAATTTTGTTTTTCCATTTGTTCTTTATTTAAAGCACTTGTATCTTGTTCTTTAGCCTGAATGATTCACTGAATGGTTTATACAGAATAATAACAAGACATTTCATCCTCAGATTTACAATCTAAAATGAAATAACACTGAAAGAAAAAAAGATGTCAGGCACCATTTTATTTATGTGTTTATTATTATGCCATCCATAGTACAAATGGCTATGCAGGTGGCCATCCAGTGTCCACCACCAGCCACAAGGAAGTACTGAGTTTTTTGTTGTTATTTTCTTTGCTTCTTCTGTATCAATATTTTACTTCTCTGAGAGGATAGATCATAAGAATCATGATGGAGTCAGGCATTCCATAAATCTAATAAATAAATATATTTTTCCTCCTGTTTTTTAGAATGGGATGCTAATAGGAACAAGATCTACTTGGAGATCAGATCCATGGACAAAGCATTTTTAATTTGCTTTTAGCAATGTGGTATTTTATATTCAGTGGAATACAATGCCACTCCTGTATTCTCTTTTTAGTGCCCCTTTCTGCAACTTTACCAAGGGAATGAAGGAAAGTAGCACTTTGCTATCTGCAGCTTAAATTACATGGCTTAAGGTTTTTTTAAAAAAGATGATGATGATGATTAAAAACAAACTTAAAAATAAAGATTATCTTGAAACTGACATGTCCCTCAGTTAATATAATGGTATTTGGATACAGACTGAGCAACAGTAGACATTTCCTTCTGCAGTGCTGCATTAGAAGGCTCAGATTTTGGCGTCTGTTTTGATGAGATGAGACGTGGAGACTAGTGAGCAGACTTTTGGCTGCACTCCATTTGGTAAAAGATCTTACATTCCCAGAGATCTTTCCACTGGTCTTTCCATTGCCAGTAGCAGTCACAGTTTAAGGGGCAATTGGCCAAAACAGAATCAAGTTTCAAACTGGTAGTTAAGCTGTAGTTCACATAATAAACTAAGTGGCAGAATATCTCTTGAACACATACCTTATGCATAATGTTGTTTTCTATGTCTGACTCTCAAACAGAGGCCACCACACCCTTTTTGTTTGCTGTTGTGTCAATTTCTGGGTTAACTCACTACAGGCCTAAAAGCTGCTGCCAAGAAGGAGGCCAGAAACTGAGAATCATACACTTCAGAGCATAAGAGTTAAGATGAAGGTCACTTGTGCCTCCATCCTAGCATGGCCCTGGTGAAAAGGGGTATCTGGCCATCTACCAGAAACAGATATCTTTAGCAGGGAGTTTCATCAGACGATGGAATCATTGCTCTGTAGAATCCTTTCACTCATGTGCAGTAATAGTGATGTGACTTAGCTAGTAGGAAATTCATTTCAGAGTCTCCTAAATCTGCAGCACATAAAAAGAGTAAAGATAATATGGGATGCTTTCCATACAGATGATAAAATACCATCATTACTCACCATATGGGAGCTTTCCCAACACAGTGTGAGCTAGTTGAGGATTATGGAGATAGCAGCCCAGTGCATCTGGAAGGTTGAAGGGCATTGTGCAGTACTTTTTTTAGATAAGTTAAGATCAGTGATTATTTTAAATAGTTGTATTATTTAATCAGTATTAGGATATTATTCAATCAGTAAAAGGATATTTTTAAAGCAAAAAGTATGTATAATCTGGATTTTAAATGCAAAGCTAATTTAAGACATGGATGAATACTGGCAGTGCTAAATGGTTGTTTCTAAAGAAATGAAGTATACTTACCAAAAGGTAATTTGTGAATGAGATTGCAAGCTTTCTTTGTTATTAAATGTTATATTCAAATAGCTTGGATTACAGAAGCCTTCTCTAATTTAATCCTGGGTGTGATAGTGAAGGGCAGCATACTCATGGCCACTCAGAAATAAATTTTGGTGAATAAAGTGGCCTCAATTTATTTGGCTTAGTTGTTAGTTTACAGCCTTGGCTGCCAATATTTTTTTCTCTTTTAATATTATATTTCTATCTCACCTTTCCTCCAGAAAACTCAGCTTTTACCTCTTATCCTTACAACTATGCTGTGAGGTTGGTTAGACTGGGAATGAATGACTGCATTAAGTAATTTAGTTGTATAAAAACTGAGTTTGATCTTGCAACTTGAGCTGCAGGGTCCATGACCTTTCTTCAACATAATTGCATGAGGATAGTCTAGAAATTGTGAGCTTTCAAATAACATAGCAGTTAAGAGAGAAAGCAGACAAACTGCACTTGCTATTTGTGATAGATGAAGGAAATTTTAACCAGACAGTGTCAGAAAGGTAAAGAATAACCCAGCCTTCCCCAACCTGGTTCCTTCTAGATATTTCTGAGAATTCCTAGTCTGCGTGGCCATTGTCATCCTCTAACATGTTGGTGTTACTTTCTGCTGTTGCTGTTGCTCTGCATACATCTTTTATCTAAGCAGGCAGCCGATCTAGCCTCTTTACCTCTTGAGAATTTATTGTATCTCAGAGCACAGTATCACACACTCATGTTGTCATGGCTTTAAGCTTGGTTTCCCATCTTCCTGTCAGTTCACTTGAGAACCATCCTTTCCTTCAGGATTTCATCACTAGACTACAGCTCATAAAGAAGTAAGATCTGAGGACTTAAAAGAGGCGGCTGCCACTTAGAAACCAGGTAAGGCCAAGGGCCTTGGAAGGAAGCTGCCTGCTTATAAACAGGCACACAAACAGCTTTTCACACATGTGCGGCTGTGATCTGTGATGCTTAAAGCAACGCTGGGCATAATCCAAGATTTAGCTGTACATGACAGATTAAGAATGGCTAGCTCTGTCTGTGGCAAGTTTGATGGAGTTGCTAATTGATTCTGTGGAGATGGAAGAATATGTGTGGTAGCTGTCAGTAAAGATGTGGTTAATGATTGTCCCACCATCATGGCTGGCTTCCCTCCTAGATTTTCATAATGCCAGCACTGATTTATAAACTCAAAATACTGATCTCTGCATAAGACTTTTTTTTCTTCACTGTTGGCACTAATTAAACAAGCTTTGCATGCAAAGTCTTTATAGCCTGTGAAGCCTAATCACTTACAATCATTTTAAAATGACTTTGGAACATGTGCTCTATTGCAAGAGTATTAGATGTGCAAGAGCAGAATTCAAATCTCAGCTCCGATTAAATAAGAGAAACATTTGTAGGCAAAATTAGTTCTTCAGTTGGAGGTTGATTAAATGCAAAGCTACTGATGCAATATTTAAAACACATCAGAAACAGGTTGCTGAAGCACATTTAAACAAGATTAAATATAAAAATATAATTTCAAAGTTTATGTAGCATGACGTTCTTGGTAGCATTAGAGTAAAATCACTTATGGCACATATTTCCAACTTAGTCCCTTACAGTATATTGGATTATGACTTCCATAAGCACAGGCCAGGTCACGGTGATGATACAGTTATAGTTCAACACGCACCTGGGGGGCACCAGGTTGATGAAGATTGGCAAAAGTACCCCCTTGTTGAATTAAGAAGCTTTGCCTATCTGGATATAGTCATCTCCTTAGGGAAGATATTCCTGCATTGAATCGTCTTTCCAGCCAAACTAAATACATAGGTAAATTCAAAAGTGCATTTGATTCTGTAAAGTCAAAAGCCACTCACATGTTGTGTGAATTCTTGCATTTAAACCCTGAAGAAAAGGAAACTAGATATTGTGGTTCTGAGAATATTATCTAGCTATCTGGGTTTCAATTCCAAGCTTGTTTATAAGTAGAAACTTTTCCAAGTTACTGCTTGCTGAGTCTGCAGCCTTAAATATGATGATCGTCAAAATAGAAGATGGAAGGCATAAGGATTATGATAATGCATAGTAAGTATAGAGCCTGATCATTCATTAGGAATTCAGCCTATTTGTAGTTAAACCTCTCCCATATTACTACTGAGATTTTAATAAATATGAAGAAAAAATACTGAATGGAATACCCCCTAATACAGCACTATGTAGAAATAATCAAGGTGATGAGATTTACAAAACACCTTTTAGTTCTTTTGCTGCTGTCTTAGAACAAGCCTTCAGTGGCTTTTTATGTGGAAATCTTCTCGATGGGTGTGGTGGGGAAGCCGTTTCTGTGACTCACAGTGCAGGGAATTCCCTGATGATTTTAGAATATTTTTATTTTTTTACTTCTGCTGAGTTTCCTTTTTAACTCTGTGGAGAATGGTTGATACAGAGTGAATTACAAAGGCCTATTCAGAGCTGAGACATTCCATTCTGGAACTTTGCTTTTATTTTTAGCCACTCAAAACTAACCTACAGAGTAATAAAATAGGGAGCAAAATGCCCTGCCACTATTATCAGTGCCAGGAACTTTTTTTTTTTTTTTTTGCCTTTGCGTGAAAAACAAGCTACATCCCTGAATGGTGATTAAATCACTTCTGTCATATAGGAATACTTGGATCTGTATCCTGACAAGAAAAATTGTGTTGGTGTTTGGGTTTTGCTCGTAAACTATTCTTATTCTACAGAATTATGTGTGTGTGCACGCACACCTCAAGCTAGCACTCTTCTCGGCAGTGCACAGAAATGCATGTTTGAAGGAGTTAATAGTGGCTGTTTCTGGTACGCTGCCAGGATGAGGGCAGCTCCAGAATGTTAGAAAAACACGCTCCGTGAAGCCCTTTGCATCTGTATGGTGCAAACAATGCCCACTTAGAAAAACCTGGGGACTTCAACACAGGAAGTGAATGTGAGGAGCCACTCTTAATCTGCACTGTTCTCTCTAATTAAATGTATTTCAGACCCACTTAAAATGAAGGGAAAGCCTCAATTTATATTTGTGAATTTAACTTGCTCTGGGACGTCCCCCCCACCTTGCTTTCAGCTGTATAAACAGGAAGGCTCTGCCTCTGTTTGGTTAGCCTATTTCCCTTAGGTAGGAGAAGAAGCTAATGAACAGCTTCAGAAGTGTCAGGACTGAATCTCTATTCCCATGATGGATATAATCTGAGGACTGATTCTCCTGTGCAGAAACAGTTCAAGAATCTGGCATTAATTTAAGCAGTTAGATGCAAACAATAGGCAAGGACCTCTTTTTTAAAAAAAGACATCTTTTTTGTCAATATGCTTCTTTCCATTGTTTGTTTAGAAATCGGTTTTGCAATTGCTATTTCAGTTTTTGGACCCAAATCTTAAACTAACACAAAGAACCCTAAAACCGTTGTGTGTCAGATTTGAAAGCATAAAATATTTGATTCGAACCATACAGAAAACAAAAGAACAGAAGTCGCCAAATTCAGAGATTTCTCTCTCTTTTTGGGGGGGGCAGCTGGGGGGGGAGAATAGGTGGCAAAGAGAAGAGATGAAGGATTTGCTACTTTTTGTTTTATTGGCATTGTTTACATATATAATAAGTAACATTTGGGAAGGAACCCTTCAGTAAGTTTAGTTCAAACAGGGAATGCCTGAAATGTGTCTGTTTCAGCTTTATGTTATGTCTGTAATTTGAATTATTTGCATTTTGGAAAGGTATAAATTGCTCTGGTGTACTTTCGTTGGATTTTAGCCAGGCAGGGAGTTGCCTTCAGCTGTGAGTCAGCCAGGCTGATGCAGATGTGGCAGCTTTACAATGGAAACTTTTGTGGCGTATCACTCCTCACTCCTCCAGCACATTCTGACGAGAGACGGCATCTTGCATACTTGGATAGGATAGCTGGCAAATGCTGTACTGACATAAAACTTTTTTCCCCAGGATAAGCAAGTCTTTCAGCATTTTGAGACCCCCTAAAAATTATTTCATCCATTCCCGTATGTTTTCTTAAAAATAAACAGGCTGATCCATATATACTTACAAAACATGTTTACTGTAAAGAAGTTGACGTAGTGATCTAAGATTTCTCTCCTGGAGCTGATCCCAGTCTGTGGGTGTAGAGATTTCCCTTTTGGTTCACCAGACGTAACATGAGGAATTGTCTGATTTCCCTCCCCTCCCCTCCCCTCCCCTCCCCTCCCCTCCCCTCCCCTCCCCTCCCCTCCCCTTCCTTTCCTTTCCTTTCCTTTCCTTTCCTTTCCTTTCCTTTCCTTTCCTTTCCTTTCCTTTCCTTTCCTTTCCTTTCCTTTCCTTTCCTTTCCTTTCCTTTCCTTTCCTTTCCATGCTTCATAACAATTTCTCCTCCTTGTGGTTAAAGGTGCTGGATTAGGAGTGGAAGATAGTGAATTCTAGTCCTTCTTAGGCATGAAAAACAGCTGGATGACTTTGGCCAGCCATTGTCTCTCAGTCTTAGAAGGTTCTGGCAAACCACTTCAGAAATGTTGCCAAAAAGACTGCATGGAACTGTCCATATAGTCACCAGGAGTCATGAATGACTCAGAGCACCATAACTAATTAACTTTGCTTTTGTTAAATGAAATTTATTCTTATTAAGTAATCTATTCCCCTCTCCTTTTCTGGAACAGAAAAAGTCTGGAGATTCTCAAGAGAATTTTGTACTAGAGCAACAATAATACTTGCTCCTTTCAGATAACCAAGCACTTAGTACCATCCCTACTTTTGGACCGTTCTTTTTTTATAATGTTATTCCTAAAATGTACTTTCCTGAACACCATATACACTTCATCAGTTTGAAAACTAGAAAACAGAACAGAGCAGTTCCTCTTTCAGAATGGATTAAATATACTAAATCTTGAAGTTCTGGTAGCTCATTTATAAAAGTGACAGAAAGACAAATGGATATCAATTTAGATTATTCTACCCAGAGCATTTTCATTCTGCCTTACTGATGAGATCTTGGGCCAGTAAACATTTTTCCCATTTTTAATCATCATAATAACGCAAGGAAACCAATTAAGATGTGCAGTCATGACTGGCCACAGTTATTCCATAATCTTTATGGTGGGTAGGCATTTGACTGGCTTCCCCCTGGTTTGAATCCAATGATAGAGCTACCACAATAATAATGTGGGAGGAAAGAATTAAGCCCTGTGTCAGAAAGGCCATGGCTGGGATATACTTTTGCTCAGCTAGTCTTCCCAGGGTATTCTGTTAATATTGGAAGCCTGAGAACACATTAAACAGTTCACTGGTCAAGTCTTTCTAGCACAGTTGGCTACAACCAGTACTTGCTTTGGGATTTGATCTGCATTAGCCCAAGAAGCTATGATGATATACATGTCTTTCATGTGGAACTTCTGACATTACAGAATCAGTTGAGGGTTCATATAAGGCCAACATGAACACTTCATTTTACCTGCTCAATAACCTGACTCTTATCCCCACTAAACACCCTATAAAAACACCCAGTTTGACATGATATAAGCCTGTGACACAATATAAGCTATAGTTGCAGGTGAATGCTGATATGAAGAAATTGATGAAATCATACAAATCACTGCATTATATGTTTTTTTAAAAGTATAAATATATTTGCACTTTTAGAAAGTATACATATTTTAAAAAATTAAAAGATAGCAGGGGATGATTACCCATTTTGCAGTGAGATTACGTATCATAAAGGGGAAAAAACCTACAGGTAGTCCTTGACTTACAACCATTCATTTAGCAACCACTTGAAGTTACAACAGTGCTAAAAAGTGACTTATGACCGGTCCTTGCACTTATGACTGTCGTAGCATCCCCACAGTCACGTGATCAAAATTCGGGTGCTTGGCAACCGGCATGTATTTATGACAGTTGCAGCATTCCAGGGTCATGTGATTGCCATTTGTGACCTTCCCAGCTGGCTTCCAACAAGCAAAATCAGTGGGGAACAACATGATTCACTTAACGACCATGTGATTCATTTAACAACTGCAGTGATTCAGTTAACAATCACCACCGAAAAGGTTGTAAAATTGGGTGCAGTCACATGATGCCTCACTTAATGACTGTACCACTTAATAACTAATCTTTCCAGTCCCTATTGTGGTCATAAATCAAGGACTACCTGTACTTGTTTTATAGATAGTTTTCATAAATTAGACAGAAAAACCCTACTTCTTTTTATAGATAGTTTTCATAAATCAGGCGGCTCTGGAAATGAAAGCATAGAGTGAAAACAAAGACCATTCATTGGTGACTGAAGAAAGGATTATCATGCAAATATCAATGTGGCAACAAACTTAAAATGAATATAATTTGCATTTATAAACCACAGTAGCAAAATAAAGAAATGAGATGATGTATTGTCAAAGGCTTTCACGGCTGGAATATGATGGCTGGTGTGGGTCTTCCAGAACACGGCCACACAGCCCGGAAGACCCACACCAGCCAAATGAGATGATATATACCGTATTTTTCCGACAATAAGACGCCCCCATGTACCAGACGACCCCCATTTTTCCAACCCCAAATTAAGAAATCAATATTTTAAAGATAGTGCAGAACACATTTTTATTTAGTAATTAGTTAACATTTACCTGATACAGTCGGTGGGAGGAGGTCCAAACCGTCTCTGCAGCTTTATTTCCATGCTCTTTTGCATAACTGATTACATTCAAGCACGAGTGAAGCTGCCGATAGCTTGTCTCTGCAGACTTCCTCTAATTGGTTTGTTCAGCATCAGCTGACATCAGTTACATCAGGCTCATAATTGGAGGAAGTCTGTTTGGGAGACAAGCTATTTCACTCGTGATTGGAGGCTAGCAATAGGAGGAAACCTGCCTGCAGAAACAAAGTATGGGCAGTTTTGCAACCGCGCGATTTTCGGCTGACTTCCTTGAATAAGACGCCCTTCAATTTTTTGGGTAAGGATTTTAGAAAGAAGTATCGTCTTATAGTCAGAAAAATACGGTAATTTCTTCCTTGCTATAAAACCTGGGTCAGTGAACTCCAAATAGTGACACAAAATATTTGTGCCCCATCAGCTAGATAACTGCTGGTGTGAGAGGTCTCTGGCTGTGGAAGCAGAATCAGTGGCTAAGTCCTATCCTCCCCTTTCCTTCTCTTTCTTAAGCTTCTTTTAAATAGAATTTAAATTAAATGTATTTTTCTTTATTCACCACAAAACTGGACTCATCTTGAATATCATATCTGCATGTGAGAGACAGAATAACAAAGATATCTCAAAAGGGGAACCCTCCCTCCTATTTGTGTGATTTATAAAGCACTAAGCACATTAATCTGGACTTTTCATGTTCTTGTCTTTAGATGGTCATCACGTGTGGGAAATGGAAGCCAAAACTGACAAAGAGTTGTGTAAGCCAGTAAGTACCTCCTTTGTCTTTTGAGAAATACTGTGCTGCTTCTCTGGATGTGCTTATGTATGTGTTTCCATCAGTTTATAGTATTATGTTATTGGTTATTTTATATATAAATGATATATAAATATCAAGATGAAGTTGGATTTTAAAAAAATACACATTTCAGTTCTCATTTGACTCCCTCTCATTTAAATAATATTTTCAATCATAGTGGTTCTGTCTTTGGCTCATTTAATTACATTTTCTCTCACAGCAAAGCTAAATGTAAGGCATAACTGTAAAAGGAATGGTCACCAACCATTCATTCATTCATTTATGAAATGTATATGCCTCCCTAATGTGTTATGATTCTGGGTGACTTACAAATCCAACAATTAAGATACAGTAAAAATACAAAAAAATAATCAAAACTCTGGAAACAACAACAACCATTTTTTTAAAATAGAACATACATATGGGATCCATCACCCGCTTTAACCCAGGGCTTGGAAACAGAGCCAAGTTTTAAGGGTTCATTTAAATAGGGCCAGAGTGAAGACCATTACAAATAGGACAGTCATGGTTGGGATGGCTAATTTGGATGGCTTTAAAAGGAGACTATATAAATTTATGGAAGACAGACTATCAAGACACTAACTTTTGGAATGGAGGTGGCATGCCTTCAAATACCAGATGCAAGTTATCTGGTAATTCACTATGAAAATCAAAATACTGAGCTAAGGGCTCCTCCACACCACTCTGTTGATGTGCTTTTCTCCCGTTCTTGAGAAGGGGAAAGTATCATTTTAAAAAAATTCTGCACTCACAGCCTACTTTTTATCACATCTCAGCAATGAGGCTGGTAGTGATGTTGCCCTCATTATTACTTCTCTTCTGTGGATCTGCAGTGAGAGGAGGCAGAGGAGTTAGAGTGGGGAAATCAGTATGCCTGGCTATCTCTGGGCACTTGGAACGATTGGGTTGACATTAAACTCACCTCCATCCCTTTTAAAGACCTTCTTTAAAGGCAGTGACATGCCATAAAGCACCAGACTCCCACCACCGCAGCAGCCAAATGTGTCCAAGGTTTTGCTGTGACAGGATAGGTGACATGATACAGGGGAGAAGAGAGATGGATGGAAGAGTGGCCCCAAAGCTTCCTGGTTCTGGAGCATCAAGCAGAAGTGAGGGAAGCACCATTTGAGTACTGAGGAACAGCACAGGAATTGCAGTGACAACCCTGTCCCATCTCTGGAGCTGTACTCCCAAGGGCCCTACCTGCCATTGGGCTCATCATTGCCTGTTAGATTTGGAGAAAGCGTTTAAGATCCTTTCTGGGTTCACCTTCTTTATGTTTATGCACAAATTCCATGAGGATTGTCAAGCTCATGGAGATTCTACACTCAGTCTTCTACAAAGTCTACACTATATTCTTCTGAAAAAAAGCATAAGAAAAAGGAAATGAGATACTTGCAGAAGAGCTGCATAGGTACACACTGGCAGCCATAGCAAAAATGGCCATAGAGCCTCAGAGTCCTCGGCCTGATGGGAGTTAGGGAGTCCTATATTGAGTTGGTGCTCAACAGGTTGCCAACCCTCTTTAATGTCTGCATAGGTCTTCTTTATTTTTCCCACGGGAGACCTTTCCTGTTGGTTCACTTGATCCAGCTTTAGCTTGTCTCAGCAGCAAGCCAGCAGCATTATAGGAGTTCTTTTGGGAGGATGTGTCCTCAAGAACTGTTAAGTGAGTTTCCTGGAGCCCAGGCGAAGAGGCCATTCAGATGGGACCTAAGGTAGGTCTTGGCCTGATTCAGGAGGGCTAATCTTGTGTTCCAGTATTCTTCAAGCGGGTCATTTGCCTTTTTCAGTGCCTGCTTGATGCACATTGGCCAGGGCATTTGTTTTTGTTTGTCTTTTCTTAGGCTTCAGCTGCTCTTTAATGGCGATTTAACTTTAACATCCTTTTATCCTTTTTTTAGACTTTATTAGTTATTGAAATTCCACCATTCCGCAATCAGAGAATTACAAGTCCCGTCCAAGTTAATTTCTATGTCTGCAATGGAAAGAGAAAGAGAAGCCAGTACCAGCTTTTCACCTATCTTCCTGCTAATGGTAACAACATGTTTCTAATTACAAGCAGCATGAAATAAATTTTGTGTATTTTGTTTTAAAATATGCAGCAAGATTAAAAATTAAGGATAATTCTATTTTGCCATTGAATATTTGGCTTTTAAGAAACTGTCCTTATGTGCAAATTAAGGAATAGCCTTGGGAAAATGTTTCTGTTACTTCTTTGCAGCAGATGTATGAAAAACCTAACCAAAGTTCTACCTCCTTGCAGATACATACATTTTCTAACACCCAACAGTTTTTAAAGTCTAATTGAATAAGGCTCTGATGATACTCCAAGTCTTGTTGGACTATAATTGCCATCATTCTGTGACTAGTAACCATAGAAGTTGGGGCTTTGGGTACTTGAAAAGATACAGAGGGCACACATTTACCATCCCTGCTTAAAAAAAACAGATGTCAATCAACCATGTTGCCTGGAGAAGAAAAGAGGATAGTTATGTGAGCATGCTACCTTGCACTTTTCTCTGTTTATCAGTTGTTGGCAGGAAGTACTTTCAGCACTCTATAGAGAAAAGAAATCAGCTAAAGTATATGGGTGAATTAGAAAAACGTCAGGTTAGGTCTGTACACAGCCCATGACCTGCTGATTACTGATCCTGGTCTAAGAGTTCAGTGCAATCTTCCCCAAAGCTGCAGAGATCATAAAAGTAAATGACCCCAAATGTGAGTTTAATAATTGGTTATATAAAAAGCTCTTCTAAGTCATTATCCCACAAACCAAGTTTCAGCTATTTAGGCTGCAGCTCAGGATCCATTGTCTCAGGGAGGAGGGCAGCAATATTCTGAACGTCTCACACCATCTCACACATGGTGATTCTTGCAGCACAATTCTTTTGTTTCTGCCTTAGAGACGTTTAAAAAATCCTTTATGGATTTTTAGGATAACAGGTTTGTGAGATTTGTCAGAATAGCTTCTATCATTGCAAGGACTATAGCATTGAATAGAATCCACTGACATCCACCTTTCCTTGGTCAGAAACCTGTGGAAAACTCTCACTTGTTTGCAAGGGAGAGATTTGAAAAGGAACACATCTCTGAAAAATGGTGTACAGAAATAGAATACTAATACTGTATTGGAAAAGAACATATGCTTGGAATATGTATCTTTTAGAAGCTGCATCATAAGATTTTATGGAAGAAAGAAGTACCCGAGTAATTTTCATTTTCAATAATTTACTCAGCAACATTTATGTGTTGTATGAGAGAGAGAAGTTAGATACAAAAGCATTAGTGAAATCTGACCAACAGTAAAAAGTAAAAACTATGTATAACTTTATGTTTTGGAGATCATTTATATATAATCTTTTCCTATGCAAAAGTTTAGCATAAGAACATCATTGATGGGACCAAGAAGGAAAGCAACTCAATAGTCAAGTCCTTTTGCTTCAAGGACAGCCCAAAAGATGATGTTCCAGTATTAATTCCTATTTCCACCAAACACATTGTGATATAAATACAATTTTCTTTGTGTACATGTGCAAATGTGTGTGTAAATTCAGAATGCAGAGTTGAGTAGGATGTATATTATATAGTACTAGCCAAAGAACTATCATATCACTGATCCAGCTCTAAAAATTCTGGCTGAAAAGTTATAGTGGAACAATTACTGTTTTTGAGGCTTAGAAATGGCTTAGTGGTTCTTGCATATATCCCAAATAATGTTTGTTTTATATCCCAAATAAGCATATATCCCAAATAAGTTTTGTTCTCAGTATATCAGATTTTCTTGATTCTTAAAATTCTGCAACAAGGACCTACAAATCAAAGAAACCTTTGTAGTACATTGCACCAGCATATCATTGTGGAGATATTTATGATCAGTCACTCATAGTCATCTGTAATCCTAAATGTGGTACTAAGGCTGTCAGAATCAGGGCTGAAAACATTCATATAAACACTAGATGGCAGTGAAGAATGAGAGTTTTTGGTATGTTGTTGCTGCCATCTAGTGGGCATCTGGATCTTTGCAGTCCTGTCATAGGAGCCAGTTAAAACAAAATGCTTCTGCTTGGGTTCCTGTGCTTCTGGATATGTGTACATTATTTTTTTCATTCCCTTTCTTATTCCTTTGTTATTGTATTGTATTCTGTGTATTTTGTATTTTGTTTGGTTTTATTATACACCTCCCAGAGTCAGTTTGGAGTCGGGCGGTGCCTCAGTTGAATAAATTAAATTAAATCAAAACTTCATTTGCAGTTTTACGCATGCATGAAATATATAAAATGCATACAGTCTTATTTGGATGTTCTGCTTTAATGGATACCCTGTTTCCCCACTATTCCAGTAAATCAAGAGTTTACTATATAAAAGCAAATTAAATAAAATTGTGCACTGATCAACAGGACAGAACAAAGCTGCTACACTGTAAGTTACTGTTGTAAGTGGGAAGATGGAACAAGGAACATTGTTGCCTAACTATAAGTAGGACAATTTAGCACATTTGTCCTGCCTCCTATACCTGCCTGTAATCATACTCATGTAAGCTTTTCTTCTGCTGAATGGAAGTTTTGTGACTGGCCACACCCATCAGGAGAGCCATTTTGCAAGAGTATTGCCATAACAAAAGTCCAGTTGGCCCAAAACAGGTTGGGAAACTGGTCCTATATATACAGATTTTGAACAGACAATGATTGATCATATGAACTGTAACAGTGCATAATTTCATGAAGACAAAGTTAGTGGGAAGAGGTTGAGAAGACTTTTGGGAAGGCCCCTGTAAGGTTTAGCCCAGGAAACTCCAGGAGACTATACAGATTCAATCCAGCAAGGTTTAATTGGCTTCACTCCATTCACAGAATCTTCTCAGACTGAGAGCAGTTTCCAGGGTCACACTACAAACATCCTTAGCATTCCTCGGGGAGGGGCCAGTCTCATTCTCTTATCTCTTGTCCGCTCCTCTGGGGATGAGAGTCCATGTTTCACACCCCTGCTCCACACTCCCACAGCCCCCTTCCATTATTACGTTGTTTTTTCCTTCCCTTTTTTGAACCACCAATTTGTGACACTGGCAGCAGAGGTGACTGTGTTGTTATGTGCTATTTGACACCATTTTTCCCTTCCTCTCACCCAATATGGCAGAAGCAGAACAGGAAGCACAAGGTCACGGTAAGAGGTGTTGGTTGTGCATGAAATGATGAGTGAATTAGGAGAAAACGACTATGAACTCATTATCCTGCAGTCTTTCTCTTGCATTCTTTAGTTCTCTCTTTTCCCATCCAGCCCCAAATTAATAATTGTTATAGAAAGAGTACGTTGTTATAATATTCTTGACAGAATGAGGTGATTCTGATCCTCTGCATTACCAGTATGCACCCCACTAACCCATTTCCTTTAAAGGTATGATGTCCACAATAATAAAATTATTCTCCAAGTTTCTTTTAAATTACCATGGCCCATGTTTTTAAAAGGACATCTTGCTTTTCAAACAGACATTCCCTACAGAACTTCAGTAGGGAAGAACAGAGTTTGTGGCAACATCTGAAAGCAAAACTTAAAATGCCTTTTGTGTCTAAAATTACATGCAGTTTATAATTTCATCTAATTCCACTTCTAATCCTACTAACCAAAATAATCTATCTTTTCATTCCCCCATGATGTGGATGCTAAATAGAATAATATATCATAGAGTAAATCCATATTTTGAGAATCCCAAGAGTGCAATCCTTAAATCTTACTCCCCCCACCCCTCAGTCCCTAAGAGAATAGTCTTCCCACAGAATTTATTGGACCTGCTTCAGAGGAAACAGCTCAGTGGTTATAGACACAACATAATCAAGAAAAAGGGAACATGAAAACAGCAATCATCATCATAACTGTAGTGGCCTGCTAACAGCAGGGTGATACTCAGATAGTTGAACTGCACCCAGATATATTTTGGTATGTGAATATGACTGTGATATTTGATTGTAAATTGTGAAAGTGAAATGAAAAAGTGGGGGTGAACTTGAGTTGATTTAGGCAGCAGATTTCTGATGATTTATTAGAAACATGTGGAGAAGTAGTCTAGGGTTTTGATTAATACAATAGAGTGGATTTTCTAGTGTCTGTCCTAGACAAGTAGTGGTTGAATCCCTATTTCTCTGTGTCACTTTTCTTCAACAATAGTAGAAGAATATAATAACAGCTTCACTTAGAAGTATTGTTCTGTGGAAAAAATCTGTAGTATAATGTTTGTGACACCAAACATTATTTTCAAATGATAGCAAGCTTTTTAGAATGTGTTTTTTCAGTCAACACTTTTCTTCTAGATGGCTATGTTAGCTGGAAAGGAAAGGAAGGAGGAACAATAAGAATTCTTTCTTTGCCATTTGCCCATATAATGCAGATGACTCCTTTCCACTGATTTGTGCCTTGTCTCCCAAATACAGTCCCCTCAGGTGTTCATCACAGAATTTCTTGTCAGGATGGTTGTTGGCTACAGTGGCTAGGAATTCTGAGAGCTGTATGCCACACTTCTAGAGAACACCAGTTTGGGGAAGGCTGATCTCCACTTAGGAAGCCTCGTTCTTTTGGGCTCTTTTTTGCTCCCTCCACCATGGTGGTAATAGTACAGTGCATGTGGTAGAGGCCTCTCCCTTGCCGTTACTGACATTAATGCAATACAACACAGAGCAGATTCAGTCCCACATTTATAGGCCTGGATGAAAAGCTGAAGAGTAGAGCTAGGAAGTTATTTTCTCTAGACTGGCTGGAAGAACAAGCAAACAGTGCCCCTTCTTAACGCTTGATTTTGATGCCTGTCATTTTGATAGAAATTACTACTATAATAATGAGTAATTTTAGATCATTCACTTTTAGAATTTCACTAATGTGAAGCTAGGTTGGTTTCTAATTTTTAAAATGTCTTTTGCAACCAACATCTGTTTTAAAACTCATACTTAAGGCCAAGTAAAACCACTCATTCTGCTTTAAACCCTGTGCCAGGGACATGATTGACAGTTAGAACAGAGCCAAATATATTTTTCCAGATAACAATACTTTCTTTTTCAGTTGTTTGTAATCTTGTCTGTCAGTATCCATTTTGATTAAATACTGAGAGTCTCATTCTTCCATTTGATATTCTGGTCTTATGCCAGTGTTATATACTATTCACTTATTTGCTACCAGACCACCTCAATGATGGTTTAAAAAATTCATGAAGTGACGCAAAAGCAATCGATCCAAGATCCAGCAAGTTTTACAATAGTTTTCTACTAAAGAACAAAGTTACCATTATTACAGTTAAAATCTCAAAGATCTCTTAAAATTAGCCAGAATGGTAACGTTTATCAACTAAGCAAGAAGCTGCCCATCTGAAAGTTTTAACTGAGGTACAGTCCACATTACTTGAGTCTAGGCAACCACAGCCAGTCGTATATTTGCATGCAAAGTGTAATGTGTGAATGGCAGTAAATAGTCACAGCTAGAAGCAATTTCCATGTTGCAGTATGTATATGTGTGCACATAATTTTCTCAGCTGCTTTGTATCTACTTACTTTTCTCCATATGATCCCATTTAATCATAATATTGAAAATAAATCCCAATCTATTTGAATGGTAGCAAGAAATATTATTTATATATTTAGAATGACGTATTTCATTTGCTGTTTCTGATATAATACTATTCCCAAAGGTTCAGTTGCCTCTTCTGTAGGTTCAAAAGGCAGTGGAGGATAGTGGCTGAATCAAAGAGATGGTAACACCTGAAGGTCATTCGATAAGATCATGGCTGAGCTGCATTTCAACCACTGAGTCCATCTGTTCTGCATAATAATGCATTATTTCAGAGGACCTGGAGAATGAAACAGCATATAGTTATTTCTGTCCTATGGCCTGATGCAGCCTGTTAACACTGGCTTCAGTTCAAAAGTCCTGGAAAACTGTTTAGATTTACATTTTGTTGTTCAGATAATCTAATTTCCCACTGAGATTTCCACCCTTAAAAAATATAAAGTGATATGCAACCATAAATTTGAAGTTTAGCTAATAATATCCCTCTCTAAAAGCTTAAATATTCATGTCATTCACCATGTCATCCTTTGTGAAACTGAAATTTCAACTACATTTAGCATGTGGAGGCATGCAAAACTAATAGTGGATCTCATTTACAAAGCTGAACCTGACCTTTCAATTTTTAGATGTAACTTTCTGATTACTACTTTGATGCATTGCAGAAGGAAAGTCATGGTGATTCTGAGTATGCTTCTGAAAATAGTGATCAGAAGTCAATTTTGTCAGCATTGGGCTCAACTTCCTGTTTTGTAACTATAATTATCTCTTGAATGTTTGCAGTGATAGTTTTCTAGTGATGACATTTAAGAGTCTTTTTCGCATCCTGCCTCCACCCACTGTATTTCTTTTTCTAAAGCAGCATATTATGCTAGTTTAAAGTAGGGCAGCCTTTCCAACTGATGCTTCCAGATGCTTTGGATCGTACTTCTCATCATTCCCAGCTAGGTGAATTGGGAATTACAGAGGGCTGTAGACTAAGCATATCTGGGTAAACTGAATTAGAGAAAAATAATGAATCTAAGATGCAGTGTGCTGTGCTCCATTTATTGTAATGCCCATCTCTATTTTTACTGTTAACTTCCTGACGTGTTTTAACTTTAAATGTTCATGCAAAGTTGAGCAACCAATAGAAGTGAATATGTGTAGCTCAGGGTTGAACTGTGGAGTCCTTGGGGTTCTCTGAGCTTGGTTGTTTGCTTGCAAACATTTCATTACCTGGCTAGGTAACATCTTCAGTGCTAGAATGGAATGGGGTTTGCTCTCTATTTATCTGCTGTGGCACCCCCACCAACACTGGCAGGGCATGCCACAATATATAAACAGAGCAAACCCCATTCCATTCTAGCACTGAAGATGTTACCTAGCCGGGTAAGGAAACATTTGCAAGAAAGCAACCAAGCTCAGAGAACCCCAAGGACTCCACAAAGTTGAGCAAATTCTTTAAAATTGCTGGGTCGGCAGAATTTGCTGTCAGATGGCAGGAAGATAATCTTAAAAAGTTATACAGGGCACAAGAGTGTGTGAGGCAGTTGGATACCTAACATAGATTATTTTACAAGGTAATAGCTATTAACAGGGAGACAATCTGAAGTTAAAAATGAGCAGAGAAGCCAATTAAAACTAAAAGTTGTTGGATAGGTAGATTACCATACAGCAGGATAATATGTTTGACCCAATCTGATTCATAAGATGACACACTTTATAAGTATACAATATGAAGTACAGTTCATCTTTTCAGTGAAACAATGACTTCATTTATGCACTGTTAGCAGTAGTTTGTTGAACATCTCACAAATGGCTGAATTCAAAAGTGGTGCTGAGCCAGAAAACTATGGTTTATGAAATGCAGTTCACACAAAGTAAGCCAAAACCAGACACATTACATATTTGAACTCTGACACGTTGCATATAGGAACATATAAAGAGTGACAAAATCATGGTATAGCACTGAAAACTAGTGGAGTAAAACAATTTTTACTATCTACCTTATCTTAAATGTGGAAAGAATCAATCATAACTGCTTCACAGGGAAATCCTCAGTCAAAATACAGCTACCAAAAATGTAATATTGCAAATGTCTAGGCTTTTTGGATGGTGGTTATATGTATGGATTTTTATAAATTTATATGTATGTAAATATATATAATTCAGAAGAAATTTAAATCCTTGTATTCTGTGTGGCTACTATTCAATAAGTATTCGAAGAATTGCTGGTTCAAGAATTTGGCCAGTCTTGAGCTGGTCAACTGATCTCCAAGATTATTTTAATAAAGTAACATTACTAACTGGTATTGCCGTGGATTTCTTAGTGAAATGATCTTCTGATTGCTTGCACCAAACATGAACTCAAGTTTGCCATGTAGAAATATGGCTTGAGAGTATATATGGTTATTAATTGTGATCGCAACACATAGTGAAGGACATTTCAGCAGATTCAATACTAACTAGCTAATGGTAATTTATTTTATTTTGAAAAAGGAGAATATGCAACTGTACTGAAATTAACTTAGTTTTAAATAATTTAATGCAAATCCATTGGGCATTGGCTTATAAGTATCTGTATTCATCAGATGTTTAAAAAATGGCATAGCGCTGTTCACAATCAAGTGCTGTTGATGAAATTAGACCATACTATTCATGAGTTAAAAGCCTTACAGAAACTTTTTGGCAAGTCCTCCTTTAAAGTACCATGAGGAGAATTAGGTGGCTTTTTAGACAAGATATAAATATTGGTCAGCAGATGAGTTTTATTCTGGATATATTTTCAGGTTTAGTCAGTGGATTATTGCTATGTATTACTAAGTCAGCATATTTCAGATCATTAAATAATTCAAGAAAATTATTTTTAAAATAAAGTATTACTGAGGGCAGTCATTTTCCTTTTTTATAACATGGATTTTAAAATTAGAGAATAATACATCTGAATTTAAAAGTAATACAGGAAATATTTTTGATGTTCTTTGATCCTTCATTGATTATATTTTATAATGTAATTGAATTTCTATCCTGTCTTTGAGAACTGAAGGCTGCATACATGAGAGTCTCCTATAATATATCTCCACAACAGCTACTCGCTGGGTGAGGTAATAAGGCTAAGAGAGTGAGCTGAGTCATCGACTAACTTGAACCTTGGTCTCTCCAGTCCAAATCCAACACCTTAACCAAATAATAATAATGCATTCATGTATGTTAAATGTGTACTGTATATGTATATGTTTGCTCGGTCAAACACAACAGCAGTATTGGAGTGTTAATACTAACTTTTTAAGCGATGTGAATTAAAGGATACTGTAGCCTGTGTGACAGTTACAGAGCAGTAAAGATTTGCTTTAGATGAAGGTGATTAAGTATTATCCAGGTGCTCGAGTCCATGTGGCATTAAGAAATTTTTCTGTGTTTACGATGTTCTAAAATCAGATGGTATTACTAGTGCTGTGATCAACAAATTAGAGAGTCTGTGATTACCTGAACAGAAACGATTTGCAATTGACTGTTCCATTTTTTTTTTCTTAAATGAATATTGCAGATGTATGGCTCCTAAAATGCGTCTGTAATCTGTTCATGTATTGTCTACATATGGTATATGACATTTCTGGCATGTAAATTATGCAGGGGATTTTTATTTGATGTAATACGTTCTGCCAATTGTTGTACTTTGGAAGGTAGCAGGCTTTAAGCACAGGCTGTACAACAATTATAATTTAAGATAGTTTAAGTACTACTGTCACTGGTAATCTGCACAGATGTAAAGGTTGGCAGAATGTTATACAGAAGGTTTACAGATTGCTTTCAATGAGATTTGGCTAAAAATGATTCACTTTCACTGATTCCCGGGTGGTACTTAAGTGATATGAACAGGAGATTTGGGGGGGGGGGGGGTTGTTGACTGACTCCTCTTTTTAAAAATGAATGTTTTCTGTTGATATGAAGGTTGTGTGATAAATTTTGCAGTCGATGATATGTGCAGTAGATGTTCTATGCTAAAGGTGTTTTCGTTGGTTCTTTTTCTATAGTACTCTTTGTTGTAGATCCATTGAATTCTGAGAGCCAAACTGTAGATAATATTTTTTTTCTATGTGATTGGGATGGTAGGATTTTCAATTTAGGTAGGTCTGAGCATAAATAGATTTGTTGTAAATATCAGTGATTATTTTGTTGTTTTCAGTGGTGAGAGAGACATCTAGGGAAGGGTGGTATAGACTTTGAATGATGCTGCTAAGTGTATTTTTGATTCTGGGAAGAATAGAATTGATTCATGGTCCTAAGCTTTCTTTGCCATAATGATATTATCAAGGTACGACCGTAAATAGGCTTTCTAAGAGAGTTCTTTTCAAGTTTTCCCATGAATAGATTTTATATATAAAGGACCTGTTGAAATGCCGTTTTTGTACCATGGAACCCTAGGGGGCAGCCTCACTGGAGGTAAAGGTATTGTAAAGATTTGGACATTCCAGTATTAAGGTATCCTTTTAAAGTTCAGATCTCAGTTAAGCAGCATGTTGCCCTAAAATTCCTATCCCTAATCTAGGTATCCTCCAGTGTGTGGATTTTTAACTCCTCAAAATTCCTCAAGCAGTATAGCCAATGCTGAGAATTCTGGAAGTTGAAGTCCACATATCTTGAGGATATCACAGTTGGGAAAAGTTGCTATAAGGAGATGTGAAGTAAGAGAGTATTGTAGTTAAATTAAAATGCTTGATTCTGAGTACAACATTATTGGTATCTTTGATAAATGATTACCTTTTTTATAATATCAAAGTTTTTTTTTTTAAGTCAATACATAAATCTGTTTTCTTAATAATTACATTGCTACATGAGATAAAGTGGCTCCTGGTTAGTGATTTGCTGTCCTTGTTGGCATGTTAGGGTTTTTTTTAGTAAAATGTAAAATCTTCCAGGAGTCATGTGAATTAACCCTACCCCCCCCAAAAAAAAATCAGCTGTCATTTTGTTACTGGTAGGAAATGCATGATTTAAACTGAGATTATTCTGAATACTGCACAGTTTGAATTAATGACTGAAATTATGTAGTTAAACTGGAAAAATAGTTCAGTATTTTCATCAGTACAAGATTCTAGTTGCTTGGTTAAACAGTCTTTGTAATGGATTTCTATTACTGCCTATAACAGAGTTCAATTTATAGATGGTTTGTTTATTTTTTAATCCGTTCAGTCATTTCTGATTCTCAGAGACTGCCTGGTCAAGTCCCTGCATATCAGGGATCAAATGGCCGGTGACCACTTTCCACTATTCTGTCTGAATTGGCCTGAGACAAAGGAGGGTGACGTTTCTCAGCTGGCAGTGATCTTACTATAGTTAATAATAAGGTCGAACATCTAAACTTGTAGAAAGTGATATGGTGCTTTTTCCTCATTCTCCTGGAGGTTTGGCTAAATAAAAGACTTGCACGTGAGCAACTGAGGCATTTGAGGCATCATTTTTCTTGATGGTAATCTAGTTAATCCTCTCAGAGAGCTATTTTGGTGGCCCACTTTAAAGTAAGCTCTCCAAGAGGTAAAAGGTAGAGTGGTTTAACATGAGATGTAGGCTTCTAAGTAAACAACTTCATAGCATTTACAAAAATTATAAAGCAGGTAATGAGAAGACTCTCCCAGCCATTTATTATCAGACAAACAGAGAATATAAAAATGCCTAAGATTTATTAAGAGGCAAGAAGCAAAGGCCATCTCTAAAAGGCTACTAGTGCTTCTAGGAATAAAGACAGCCAAACCTAGTGGGGAATTATCTCCAGGACTTTGAGAGGCATTCTGAACATCCCACATGTAAAATTTCTGCTGAAACTTGGGGAAACCATTTTTCAGCAATTTACAATGACAACTATTCCTTGGAGACTACTGTGTATCTTGCTACAGATAAACTTTCATTATGACTTCCAGGCTCCATAAAGGAATTGGAGATCTTAGAAAAGAAAAAGCCCCTGGACCAGCCATTATATATCCAGAGCCAATTAAAATCAACTCAAAATGGTGGGCACCAGTCCTCACCAGATTTTTCACCTCTGTCATTAATATTCATTCAAATTCATTCATTCATTCAAAGATTTTATCCCAACTTCTTTACGGGGCCTCCATGTGGGTACAGGGTATTAGAAATGAGCTGGAAAGAATACAACCTATTGTCCCAAGACATATTATGCGGGTTCCTCAATGCGTATCTTATTCTGGTTTGTGTTGAGAAACTGACTCTTTTCCATTAGGACCTAGAACTTGGACACTTTTGCAGGACCCTCCTATCTTTCATTGTTACTGCAAGATTCTTTCCCTAATCCCTGACTGTCAACTGTAATCAAAAAGAGATTATGGCAATAAGACACTGCCCATTTGAATTACTTAGTCTGGAAGGGAAAGAAGCAAAGAGACTTTTCTCCAATGCCTCTGCAATATCGAGTTTATTATCTCAAGTTCAGAGGAAATTTTTTCCCCTTCATGTTAGTATATATTTTCCTTTGAATCACGAAGGGCAAATTACTAGTCTACACTTCACGTTTTCTAAGTTTAGAATTTCTTTCAGAAAAAATTTCCTGTTAACATACTTCCCTCATCCATTCAAGAGACAAGATTCTCAAAGCACCAATTCTCTAATGGTACAGGTAGGCCTTGTTTAACGTCCACTTGTTCAACAACCATTTGAAGTTACAGCGACGCTGAACAAGGTGTACTTATGACAGGTCCTCATAGTTGCAGCCATCACAACATCCCCACAGTCAGGTGATAATGATTCGAGCATTTGGCAACCGGCTCACAATGAAAATGTTGCAGTGTCCTGTGGTCATGTGATTGCTATTTGCAACCTTGACTGCTGGCTTCTGACAAAAAGTCAGTGGGGAAGCCAGCAGGAGGTCACAAATGGCAGTCACATGACCACAGGACACTGTGACCATACAGGATTCACCTAACAACAGCAATTGGGACTGCCAGAACTGCCATCGTAAGTTGACACAGTCACATGACATTGCATCTTACAACCACGTCACTTAGTGACAGAGTTCCTAGTCCCAATTACTGTCAGTAAGCGAAGGTTACCTGAATCTGTCCCTGTGACTCTGTTGCCTGGGAAAGTGGGACACGTATCTTTCTATGCTATATTCTTTATCAGGGTATAAGGAAGGAACATACAGATCTACTTCTGAGGTTTCCAGAAAGAAATGATTTATGTTACTGATTGTCTTGCAGATATGAACCCATATATAACTAAATCAGCCACAAAGGTTTTTTTTATACAAGTAGTCCTCGCTTGGCGACCACAATTGGGATTGGCAATTCCATCACTAAGTGCTGCAGTCACTAAGTGAAAAATCATGTGACTGCGATGGGCTTGCTTACAACCTCACTTCCCATTCAGTCATTAAGTGAAACATCATGTGACTGCGACTTAGGATTTTACTTCCACCTTCTCTGTTGAACTCTGCTTGTTGCAAGCCAGTTGCAAAGCACACAAATGGCAATCACATGACCATGGGACAGTGTGACAGTCACAATGTACCCTGGTTGCAAAGCACCCAAATAGTGACCATGTGACTGCAGGACACTGCAACAGCTGTAAATGCCAGGATTGGTTGTAAAGCTGTTTTTTTTTACACTGTCATAACTTAGAAAGGTCGCTAAAGGAGGCAGTCGGTAAGTGAGGACTACATGTATTGTTATTAAGACAAGAGCCTAGTCATTCGTGTGGTAATTATGTTCACTGTGTTAAGCTAATTTCATCCATTTTATGAATGAGACTCCCAGTGTAGAATTTACTGAATTTCATGATTGGCCAAAAGCCATAATAAAAAATTATTTGTTGCATTGTGTGGCAGTACTCCAGGGAGTGCATTTATCATATGGAAACTTACATTAATGTATTTTAATCTTATTTAGCATTATTATACGTATAAGTTTAGCATTAGCATAGCATTCTTGTGTTGTGTATTTCACATTTCATTATATTCCTGAAACACATATCTGTAATTCTTCGATTTTTCTTTGATTATCATTTTCTGTATCAGTGTCTGTATCAGAGAAGTGAGATATTGAATTGTCTTGGATTGCAGATGCAACAATAGGGAAGGTTTCATTTGTTAAAATTACAGGAGTCTCCCCGTACTCCCCACAAACAGAACCTGGCCTATCCCTTGCATCTCCATTCTCTTCTTTATTTGATGACTGATTTTTATTGTTCATTCACTTCTGATTCCTTTCCATTCCATGTCATCCTACTGCTTTTCAAGTCAGTACAAATTTAATTTCCTTGGAACAATTAAGGAGGATGTGTTTGGGATACAGTGGGAAGAATGGGCAAAATAATATACTGTAACATTAAGGGTGGTACATCTTTTTCATGCTTGGAAATCTTCCTTAAAAGAATATAAAATGTAGGTTCCATTTATCCCTTGCATTGTTACATGAATAATGTCTTACAATAAAAAATGAATAAGTTCTTCTAAGACCTATTAACAATCTAATGCACATTTTGGCTTCATTAATTGCTCATAAGCAAATAAGCTGTTCCAGGGCTCTCCTCTGAAAGAACCTCCATTTCCATGCCTCTACAATGTCCTGTCTCTTTAGCAATTTTTGAACAGCTAAACATTTTAACGACAACTGAGAAGCTCTGCATAACTAAATTATTTAGGAAGAAATAGTAATCATAATAGCTCAGAATAAATTACTTCAAAAGATAATGATGCTTTATAAAGATTCTAATAGAAGATAATCAAGACAAGATATATTACTTTAGTATCAGTTTTAGCATGGGAATACAGCATCAGAACCAATAAAGTCACATTATTAATTGCAATGACTGTTACAGGAATACAGAAATCTAATGTGGTACCTTAATTTGCCCAATTTCTAAAAGAAGTTCTTATTTCCTCTAGCATGGTCATCTAATGAGAATGGCTATTGCCTGTGAAAACTCTTACTGCAATAATCTAAATAGGCTTTAATAGGATATAAAATTTTTGGTTGTCTTTCATCTGCAACCAATTTAATTTAGATGGGTGATGCACATTGTAGTACTTTCTAAAATACATGTCTTATTTTTTACTCATCCTAACAACCATGAACCAAAGCAGAACCAATATATTATAGAACAATGAAACTCTGGATTTCTAACATATCAGAGTGATAGGAAACTCATATTTAAAAGAAATCTCACACTTGCGCTTCTTCAGTGAAAATGTTTGATTTCTTTATTAAGATATGATGAACTCATCTTTTACTAGTTAACAACTTTTCATTTCAAACAATATAATTGGAATTTTTCTACCCATATCCAAGTGTGCATAAAAGCGCATTGTCTTTATCCAACTGGTCTTGGTATGGTGTCATCATATGGGGTCCTCTCAGTAAGAACAAAGATTTATAGTTGATGTTGCTCCAAACATATGGTGCCAGTATTAAATTGGCTGATGTTGTGATACATGTGACTGCCTAAAACCATCAAAGTTATTGTGTATTAAATCTGAGCCTAATTAATTTGGTATGCTAAATATTATGATTAATTCCTAGAATTAGGACGGTATATTAAAATCTAGCAGAGTTCAGTATAATATAAAGATCATGAAAGGTCTGGAGCAAATCTTATCTTCCACTACCAATAGATTTGTCAAGAGAACTTTTGAACAAAAATCCATTACTATATGTTCTTTGTAAAGAAGCTGATAGATAGTGTCATTATTCACCATTTTTAACGAGAATATACTTCTAAGAAAATCTTGTTCAGTCATTTCAGCAATTCTTGCAGTAGGTTAAAGCAGTATTCCCAAATGTGAAGCATTCCAGGTATGTCGAATTTAACTTTCTATCATCCTAGCTAGTGAGGTGAATCACCATGCTAGCTGAGATGATGGGAATCATTGCTACATCCAGAAGACAACTAGTTGGCTACGACTAAGTTTGAATGAGTAATTTTATGAAGCTATGCAGGAAGTATCATTTTTTGTACAGGGATGAAATAAAATCAGTACCATTTTAAATAAATACATAGATATACCTGTAGTAATCACACATTAAAGGGCCAGTTTGGTGTAGTGGTTAAGGCACCAGGCTAGAAACCAGGAGACTCTTGAGTTCTAGTCCTCCCTTAGGCACAAAGCCAGCTGGGTGACCTTGGGCCAGTCACTCTCTGTCAGCCCTAGGAAGAAGGCAATGGCAAACCACTTCTGAAAATCTTGCCAAGACAACTGCAAGGACTAGTCCAGGCAGTCACCAGGAGTCAAGACTGACTTGAAGGCACCTAAATAAATACATAAATAAATAATCACATACAGTACTGTTTATCTCCACCTTGAAGATAAAATCTGGTATCAATCTGTTGGTATTATTCTGAATACTCTATTCACAACTGTGTTTTTAAAGTTTTTCAAAATACATCTGCTTAAGGATAATGTAGTAATAGATTCCTGTGAGAAAAATAGTTATTTAATAGTTAGAACTTTATCTGCCTATCAGCCAGACATAGACTCAAGATAAGATGAAATATCAATGTGTTAAATAGATAATCAGATCTTAAATTCACAAGTAACATGTAGCAAGTTGAGAGATCTAGAGACAGTTACTACATAATTCCAATTCCAAAGTTTCGCATTCCTAGATCAAACCCAGAAGAATATCTGTAGATCCTCTCAATTTTCCTAAATCTCTAAAAGCAACAGCAGCACCTAATTTGATGATATATATATTTAAATTACTTTTTACCAAACTGGACATATGTAAAGTTTACATAGATTTATACTGACACTTCTGATGTTATACCCCTGATTTACTTCTTGAGATCAGACAGGTGCTTTTTGATCACTTTCAGAGATTCCTCCCATTCCTGGGTCAGGTACCAATCAGAATGAAGCATTTGTTACTGAAACCTTCCCTGATCTAACTGTTAGAACAACTGTCCAGTCTTTGGTTCAAAATTTTAACAGTATAAAATGTTAATGGTTCAAAATGAACCAGAGAGAAGAAAGGATCAGTTACTACCTAATGGTCTGAGCAGTCACACAGGATGCGTGGAAACCAAGTTCTTGACATCTCCCTAAAACTGAAAATGATTTTTTTCCAAGCACAGTTCTCACACTGATTCTTCAGCAAGATGCATTGAGTAGAAAGGGATAGAGTTATAGGAATTCTGGTGACTGAACTGTTTCTCATCTAAAACTGATACATCCTCAATGTTCTTTAGGACAGAGCTTTGTTCATTTTATTTTTAATGGTCTTTCTATGAATCAGCAGCCTAGTTTATATATAATAATCATCCTGTCATCCTCAGCCAGCATGACCATTCACCTTTCCATTGATAATGAAGAAAGTTGCTGGTTGTTGTTTACATAACCATCTCCTAAATATTTATTAGTCAGGGAAGTCATTGTTACATTTGGTCAGAGACTTTTTCACTAAGGTCAAATGTTGGTTTCAATTAAAATGTATTATTTATTTTTAAATATGCATGATTTGTGCATTCATACCAAATTATATGCAAATTAATTCTTAGTGATTTTTTTTCTTCTTTAATGGTAACTGGCAACTTTAACCCCAAAACCTAACTTGTATTTTACTCACGAAGTATCTGTGAAAATGCCATTTAAATCACATTTCTGTTTATAAATTGTTTTTGAAGAAAATAGTAAATGTTTCTATGAACTGATACAACATTGGCTAAAATTTAGCTTAGTCCCAATGCAGTCTTACTTCTGAATTAAATAAATATCACTTGGACTTACCTTGCTGAAATATCTCTGTGCTGTCATATGGATTATAAAAATTATATATAGACACTAATTTTACTTATTTTTTAAAGGCAGTTCAATTTTTGCTTATAGAAAGAAAAGCTTTATGATGAAATGTATACTTTTTCTTAAGCTTGCCATTCTCTCTGAAGTTTTGTTTTTGTGAACTCTGAAAACCCCTTCACTGACTCCCCGTGCTTGAATTTACCCATTGTGCAGACATCTATCAAATGGGCCATCAGTAGCAGTCGACAAGCAGTAGTACATCCAAGTTTTAAAAAATCCCTTTGATTACTACAGATCCATAGAGCCCTTGGGTCCAGGGCTTCTACTGCAGCACAACTATTTGCAAATAGATTTTTATAGCACATTAGAGCTGGAGGAGAGTCCAAAAAAAATAGCCTTTTTCAGTATTAGAACCAGCTGTGGCTTTCTTGCTTGGATGAGTCATTCGTATTTGGGGGGAGGGGAGAGAACTAGCAAAGGACACACAGAGTCTTATTCAAGACTTTGTTTGTTTTTGCAAAGGGTATCCTAGCCACAAGCCAACTTGATCATACTAACTCTGTGTTTATTCAAAGCACTTTCTTTTTCTTTCGACAGTTCCAATTATAAAAACAGAACCCACTGATGATTACGAGTCTGCTCAAACCTGTGGACCAAGGAGCCATGGATTAAGCCCTCTCTCCAAATCATATTACAGCCAGCAGATCATGATGCCTCCTGATCCTGGCTCGTGCCTTGTAGCTGGCTTCACTTCCTGTCAGCAGAGAAACACTGTGATGTCATCATCTCCCAGCTCTAGTCCTAAGCTGCATGATCTTTCCTCTCCTGCTTACAAGTGCATCACCAACCCAGGCCATAATCAACTAGGACTTCAGCAGACGGTTGGAGGTGTCCCCACCATACAGGAAGTGCCAAGGTCTATTGTTGTGCACCCAAGCTCTCCCGATCAGTCATCTCACATCATGCTGCAGCCGCAGGTGAGTCAACATCTGAGCAGTACCTGTTCCCTTGGTTATCAGCAAACACTCTATCCCAACAGTCCCTCCTCTCCAGTTCCATCTGTAACTCAAGAGTCAACCTATTTGCAGTCCTGCAGTCCAACTCACTCAACTGTAATGGGCCAACAGCAGCTGCCGAATGTTCAAAGAAATGAAACTCCAGCAAATCAACCACTGTCGTTGACCGAGTTGCATGAGGACAATAATCATAATTTGGCCCCTATACCTGTAACGATCAAGCAAGAACCTGAGGAATTGGACCAGTTATACTTGGATGATGGTAAGTCTAGAGTTACCAGTTGTAGAGGTTTGTGTTCAGCCATTTTGTGTTGAGCCATTGAGTTATTGTAGCCTCCTGAAGCATTCAGGAAGGGGGAAACTGACAACTAACAGCCTTGTGGAATGGCACAGAAATCTGCTTGGATGATATATGTATAGGAAAGATTTATTTACTGTTGTCAACATTAATGAAAGTCCATAACCTAAACATTAAGCACTATTAGTCATTGTTAAAGTATCTGCATGTCCAAGAACTACAGTATAATAACATTAACTATTATTGGTCTTGGCTTATGCCATTGCCAATGGCTAGCAAACTGACATTGAAAGCTATCCATCATATAGCAGCTTGAAATACATAAGCCTACTAGTTAGAATTAAATGACAAAATAAACCTGTTCTATTTTATCCAAGAATACCTATATAAAAAAAACCCCATGCACATTATTTTCCTTCTCTAGCATCTGAAATTAAAGCTGTTTCCATTGCCACATTAAAAAAAATTGTTTTATATTATAAATCATAATTAACTTTGTACATACATCTACATACTTCATACATGTATATTCTGCACGCACCATTGCATTGCTAAAATGCTACACTGAGTTTGTCCAGTTTCCAAAGATTGGATCATTTAAAGCAATAAAAGATGAAATGTGGAATTTTATTGCATTACTTCACTGAATTGTGATATGGTGTTTAAAATCCTGATAATTATTATATTTGGCCTAGGGCAATTAAAGAAGTCCTTTCCAAAAGACAAAGAAATACCTTTGAACAGACTTAATTTTTCCAATCAATTTAATTCCTAGGATTGTCTTGTAATAGAAATCAATCATGATTTGTTATATGTATTTTTTTTAAAAGCATTTGCAGTATTTCACTCTAAGCAGCATGACTATACCTGAATTCTCATTTTTAAAAGTTAGAATTGAAAAACTTGAATAGAAATATTATATTTTCTTGTTCCAGGGATTTTAATCTATTTTTTTAAAGTACCCTACTAAGATTTGCTATAGTTCTGAAAAGAAATCTAAGAGGTATTCATCAGATCCAAAATATCATATGACTTCATAGTTGCTATTATTATAGTATTCATGTGGATAATGTAAGAATTAATTGCCTGTAGAAACATTAAACAATTAGAAAAATTCAGGAAAACCCTTTATATATTTTTATGCCAAGAAGGGTGTTTTTATGCCTGAATATCTGAAAAGTATCTTTAATCTAGGTATCTCTGTTCATTTTCTTATGTCAGAGTTTTGCATGGTATTGAAGTTTGAGTCTTTCATGTGAAACTTGCACACGTTTTTATTTTTATAGCCCCCCCCAAAAAATCACTTCTAGAAACAGAGAAGGTGACCATATCCATGAATATACCACTATATCCCTTTTCTAAAATAGCACAGGAGGGGGGGGGCTATTTTAGCTCATAAAGTCCCTGTTCTTGAAGCTGAATATGTTTGGTTTTTATCAGAATGTCACTTTTCAAAAAGTGTATAAAAACACTTAAGATTTCTACTTTTAAAGTGATAGTAGTTGCCATTTCGGCATCAAAGGGAGGTCATTTAGGTTATTAATCTTATTAATGTTCTTTCGGTATATTTTGATTCCTGCAGTACAATGCCATTCAGTTGTGAAGTTATTTCCTACCATTAAGAACATCAAAGAAATTAGTAGGGGTTATCAATAAATGTTATCTCTATAAGCAACAAGGGAACACGTCAGCACTAACAGGAAGAGACTCCTGGAAACTAACTGATGAGCCAACTTTTTTACACAGAGAGATACTATTAATCAGTGTTTTCTTGAATTTGCTGATAACAAATCATGTTTTAAGGAAAAACAACAACAAAATAATGGTAATTCTTTAAAGCACGGAGTTTTAACATCTGGTTCACATTTCAAAAACAATCTAGTATAGGTTTCTGTAATGTGAAGTTGATTGTTTCTTTAGGGCTGTGGTAAACTACAAATGAAGATTTTGAAGAAGTTATATTGAACACTGTAGGTAAAAATCCGAAACAAAAAGGAACTGAGTGTAGGTCTTGAGGGTCATTGTCCTAAAGGATGGATCAACCTTTGACTGAGTTTACATGCTTAGTTACAGTGTGTTGAATAAACATAATAGTCTACATATCATCTAAACTGCAAATTATTATTTACAAACCACAGTGGCTGAAATCAAATATTATGGTAAATCAGATCATAATCTGACTTGGCATAATGTGTGAGTCAATTTAGCATATCCCTGTAGCACTGATCTTTTGCATGGGGAAGGTAACACATGACTGGAACTCATAAAATATTTGGCAATTGCTATGGAAAGGTCAAATGGCACATTCTCCAGAATGGCCTTTTGCCTTCCAGAGTGATCCTCTTCCTATTCTCCAGTAAGCATGGAATGATGAGAACTTTAGTCTGATCCATCTGGAGAGGAGCAGGTTTGATGAGACTGCCCCACAAGTATACGCCTCTGGAAACAAGCAAAGCAGAGAAATATTTGAATGTCAGAACCATCTGTAACTTTAAAAAAAAAAGTTCTGTATGCTTTGACTTTGCTAGTAATAATTCTGTTTTGTCCTACAGTGATGTAACGATGGGAAAATACAGTTTTCATTTCCAGAGTGAAACTTCAATATTAAAACAACAGTGGTCAGCTTGATAACTGCAAAACTGTTTATTCCATCATGGTTGCTCTCACCTAACTAAATTAATCAGTGAATAAAAGGAGGCAGGGGCATTTGCTGGGGGGTAGGAGAGGGACAAAAAGTCAAAATGGTAGTCACAACTGCACAACCGAAGTCCCACTCCTTTTCTACACATGTTGCATGTAAAAAAGGAGCAAGGTTTCAACTCTATGTTTATGGCCATCATGTTTTTTTGGTGTTTTTTTTTTTTAACTCCCTGATAGATGCCTTGCAAGAGGGCCAAATTCAAAATATTGTCACACACTAACTAACTAGGATGATAAATCTCAGTGGGTATAAGGATGCCTCACAATGTGTTATATGGTTTTGAAAGAGGAAAGATAATTGGATTCACCTTCAGTGAGTCTGGAATATTGACAGAACTTTTAGTTTTAGAAAGTTGAAATTCCTGTCAACCATAACTCTGCCAAAGACCTAACAGGTTTAATAAACTATAATGAAAGATTACACCTACAATTACCTCCTCCATAATCTGTAAAGATAAATTAAGTGTCTCAATGTCACTTTTGTGTCTGAAAAATCAGCTAGAGTTACCTGAAACTGCTTTGGGAAATTGAATTTAGAAACTAAAATTGCTTTTCCACTGCACATATATTTACTCCCCCTTCTTTCTAAAGAAGGGCTTAACTTGATAAAATTATGTAGATATTTTGTACAGAACTATATACCAGGTGTCTTCAAACTGGTGCCTTCTAGAAGGGTTGGGAATACAAGTCTCCGAATTTTCCAGTCAGCATGGCCAACAGCTTTGATATGCCCTAACCCCAGTAAAGTGTTACTGAAAGCTACAGCTTAGCCAACTATTTTTAAAGCTGTCTCTTAAAAATAACTTTTTTCAATAAACGCTGGGAGTTGTGGAGGTTATCGGCTATTGTTAATGTCCTTCCTAAGAACTGCTTATACTGCCCAACTGTTAGAAGTCTGACTTGTCTATATTTCTCCTACTTAACATTTATTTAAGCCTGTGCTTTTGCACCATATGTGTAGGAAGAGGTGGAGTGTAACACACACACACACACACATATATATATATAATTACACACATGATTTAGTCATATAGTTTATTTGAACAGGAACTATACCAGACAAAATTCTTCTTGTGTTGAAATATATCCTTTTCATGCACCTCGGCTTTGTGATTAAAATGATTGGCTCTCCAAGCAGTAAGTTTAGTCTACTGGTGCCATAATTAGGCCTTCCTTAAACTTCTGTGGATGCTTACTAATTTCCAGTAGTCCAGATGTCATTAGAACAACATGCAGGTCTTCTGTAAAGCCCAGTAATACTGTCAACACACTGGACCAGATTTCAAGCTCCCTGTATTGCCCCCTCCCTGTGCTTCTTTTATTTGGCCTAGCTAGCAGCTTCAGAGAAGAAACAAAAGGCTTTTCTAGTGGAACGTTTTAGCAAAGCTGGCTGCATGCCCAGATTGAAGACCCCATCTCATTTATAATGGTGATTGAAAGCACGCATACTCCTGTGGTAAAACGCGCTGGATCACTAACCCTGGAGGTGAACATTGGTTGTGACGGGTAGGGAAGAAAATAAAGAACTCAAATAATTCATTAGGGTCAAACCTTTAATGGACCTTAATGTCTACATTTGAGTGGTAGGCCATTAAATGAAACCGCACTGGGTCAGGTCATGATATTAAGATTTTCTTTTTTTTCTCTAGCAGCAAGCTGTAGGAAGGTACCCTCTTAGAAAAACCTCCCAAAGAGACATTTCAGGTGGGAAGTGTTTAGAGCCACCATAAGGTGTTGCAGCAGCTACTCCCAGCCATCCAGACCTCTCTGACTTCCCTTAGCTGGAAAGTTTGAGATTTCATTGAGAATTTATGTGTATTATAAATGTATATTCATTTGCTTTAACATTAGAATATATCTTTCTCCTACCCATCCTACTATGCTCATCTCATTTACCATTCATTCTGTTTGTACTGTGTATGAATACAAAGGGGGGAAAAAAGCAGTGAAAATAATAGTATAAAAATAACTTAGCAGGAGAAAGGAAAACTAGGCAAATGCTAATTCCTTAAGATAAAATAATTGTAGAGTAGAGACTCATTTAGTCTCATATCATTCTGTCAAATTTAATTATCTGAAGATTGGGACTCATGGGTCCTGGTGATGTTCTCCAGGTCCTGATACTTTATGGTTGCTTGCATTTTATCACAAAACTGCTCATGTCCCTTAATTTTAACTGAAAAAGGGACATTGCAGTTTTAAGTAAGAACAAAATATAAATGACAGAATGACAGAACATTTGGCGGGGGGGGAATGAGGGACTAATTAAAGAAGTTTCCCAAAAATTGAACTATAAAAATATTCTCCCATTCTGAAAGGTCTGGTATTCAATGGATAAAAAGGATGCCATTCTAAGTAGGAAGGATGTTTAAAATGATCATAATATTGCTCAGTGGATAAGACCATGTTGCACATAAATTTTGTTTACTTATAAGCCCGGGATGTTGCCAAAAAAAATGTATGTTATCCAGAAATGTACAGAGCTTTCCTGAAAAAGCTTTGTTCATATGCTTGCATTCATCACTGAAATATTATATTCATTTGAAATATTTCTGGGGAGTGTCACCAGAGAGCTGCATAGTGTTGGCAGGTCAGTCCACAGCCACTGTGGGAGCTGTATAAACTCTCATTACTCTAATGACCTGGTCTGTCTTGACAGAACTACTTCTGGAGAAATTATTTTTTGAGAAACAACCTCTGAAAGTCAGCCAGCAGCCACGTTGGGGCCAATGAGGGGCCTTGATCTTTTTCATCAAGATTTTTGGCCATTCTTGTTCATTGTATTATGCTTTTCAGTCATAGCCAGAGAGAAAATATTGTTGTACGAAAAACAGATTGGGACATTGTGGATGGCACAGGTCCTAGTGAGAGAAATACCTAGGAGCACATTTTGTAAAATATCACATAGCTCTTTGGCAGTTTCAAGACTTGTAGATTAGCTGATCCATTCACTTTGGATCAGGGTTGATAAACTCTTTAGGACTGGGAAATCAGCAAAACAGATAATTACTAGGAAGCAGGCAATTTGTGCCTGTGGAGGGAGATAGTCTATGGTATATTGTAAATTAGGAGAGGATTTGCAAGACACAAAGGTGGTTGTGGGAACCAAGACAGAAGATATAGAAAAGGAGAAGGGAGAATGAAAGATGGCCAGATTGAAGCACAGAAATACAAAACATCCAAGTGACTAGAAAGGCAAGAGCAGTGCTTCAGAAGTGTGTTACTATATGTTACGTTTTTATTTCTTTCACTACATATGAAATGTTTATGAATAGTAGTATATACAATTTTTAAAAAATAAGCTTCTTTATCAGAAATTAAATGATCAGTTCTCTAAGTTCTGAACATGACTATAGAGTAATTTTATTGTTGGAGTTAGCCTTGATGACTTAATATTTGCTAGCAAATATTTTGATCAGTAGCAAAACTCCAGTTTGTTTCAGTAGAAATTGCACTACGCCTGTGATAGTAGCCAAAAATGCAGGATTATTATGTTTACTGAACATAATACTGACAGTCTAAGACCAGCATTGCTTTGGAGATCTCTAATGCAGCACAGGAGATTGTTTTTCTTAGATATACTTGACAACTGTTGGTTTGGCGGGGGGGGGGGTTAAGAAAAGGGACACTTTCTTGGTTTGTTTCTGAAAGATTAGTCTGCTCACTGTAATCCATGAGATTGCTGTCTTTGCTTTCTTAAGGGGAATGTCCATGCTGTCACCAAAAAGAAACATCTCTCAGAGGTATCATATAAAATATTTTTATTTCATCTCAAAAATGGGAAAATATACACAGTTGTGAATTTTATTGGAAATGTTGTAAGGAAAGTCATGCTGCTGGTCTCTGTCAGACAGGATGAAGTGCTGTCAGCATAATGTGTTTATATCATTACATCTGGATCCTGCCTTTTTGCATAGTTTTCCAAATAACATACATGAGTGTCCCAAGCAATTTCCTCTTCCTAGCACTGATTTGACTATGATGTGCCTAGGTTTAGCAGAATGCTACTTCAGATGGTTTTGCATCATCATCTGTATGAAGCCACTAGATGTCATCTATCAGCTCAGGGTAAGGAATCATCAATGCTGTATGTTGATGATACCCAATTGTACAATATTACTCCGCCATGCTAAAGGTCCTCTTGAAGTCTTGTCAGCATGATGAACATTCTTCAGACATCTATTGAATATAAAACACAATAAAGAGAAGATCAGGCAGAATAACATTTCAAAAGCAATGATCCAGACAAATCTAGCTTCTGAATGATCAGGGATCTTAGTGGCTAGGCCACTTTCCAGTCAGTCTGTTTCCTCACACCATGCTGAAGTTCTTTACCATTCTTAATTAATATTGAATTTAATCAGTGAAATATTCTGAAACCTAATCTTAAAGAAGTTGAACACTACTCTTACCTCAGACCAAGTGGATTATCTCCTAAAAACAATTTCAAATTATCAGCCAACACTTTCCATTAATATGAATTGTACTCATTTGATCTAAAAGGATAATTGAATCACATTTTAAAAGATGAAATACATAAATCATTTTGGAATCCTAAAAGGCTAATTATTCTTAATAATAAACATTTTTACTGACTATTAATTTTCACTGTCACAAGAATCTCCTTGATTTGCATTTTATTTTCTGACACATGTTATATATCTCTAGTGAAGTGTATCTTGGCTGACACAGATTCCTTTCCCATCTCTAACTGGAAATAAGGTCTTAGGCAAAATCCTTTTCCATTACATTAATTGATTCTTTTTTATCTTGAAATGTCAAGGATTGAACCTAGAATTTACTGTATTGCAAGTATATGATGTCTGATTCCCTCCACAGCAGTGTGATCTTGAAGTTTTCAGTTCTGGGATCATACTGCAACACTGTGCAGGTGAAGTTTGGACATTAGTACAACTTTGCCCAAGGGTAAGATTCTGTGGCCATATCTATGTTCTGGGCTTTTTTAGCATTTTCCTAAATCTTTCAATACCAGATTAGAGACACAGCAACTGTTGGAAGGTGAGCCTTCTGTGGGTCCTTGAAATATTGCTGCAGTGCATTAGTTTCACTCGGAAATATGTAGATCACCTTCCTAATCTCTTCAAGAAATAAGTGATGTTTGTTGCGTGAAAAGAAGCTCCAATAATTTTCATATTTTAGATTAGGGGAAAGGAATGAAAAAGGGTTTAAAGAGCATTACAGATAATTCAGCAAGGCTTCATAATAGAAATGTGAGAATTGGGAGTAGCATCAGAAAATTCAGACTAAAGGATAACATAATACCAGTACGTATTTCAGCTGAAGCTGAAAGCAAACTCAAATAGTCATTTTTCACAAAGTTCAGTGGGGATGTAATGGTGGGTGTAACGTTTCTTCCAGTACAGCTGATTTTCATTTCTTCAGAGAAGGTGCACTCTAAACCACCCCTCCTCCAGAAGTAGTTGAAGCATTTCAGCTTATTTCACCAAATATGTAAGAACTTGATGGTAGAAAAGTATTTTTACATGGAACTATATGAATAAAATGCACATATAGTTTCATGGAACAATATGAATAAAATCTACAACCTTAAACCCATTTTTAAAGCTAAACTCCTACTGATCCACTGTTTGGTAAAAAGGGCTGATTGTAATCTTTCATGCCATACATTAGATACTCAGTGGGATTTTAACATTGTGAAAAAGTGTCTTGGGTATTCCCAAATGCTGAACTGAGTAGGGGAAAGTCATATGACCTCACCCTGCAAGGTCAAAGTGGAGAATTTGTGGCTCTCTGAATATCATGGTATTACAGTGCACTGCCAGCAATCCCAGAGAGCATAGCTATATTGAGGAATGCTGGAACTGTGGCCATGTGTAAAGGGACACAAGTTCCCCACTGAAATCAGCTAGGAATATGTTCACCAAAACTTGCTTCTACATTGACATTGCTTCTTGCTGGGCGAGGATGATCATCTGAGGGAAGGTAGTTTTAGAAATGCCAGTTACCTAAAATTCCCATAGCCAGATAACTAGAAGTTAGATTATACTTTGGTTTTTCCTTAAAAAAAAAAAATCAGTCACACTTATGACCCAACAATTCACTGTTGTATAAATAATGTATAAAATTATTATTGCTGAAGACCCGGAATAGGAAGTTTTTTTGCTGAAATTTCCCAGGATATTCAACTGTACTCCATTTGCCATTTATCTGCACCCAAATCTTTGGCAGCCATTCCTTGAGTGAGATACTTCACACATACGGTCATTAAAATGTTAATAGTGTAGGATGGGAAAAGAGATAAAAACCGTTTGCTATCACCAATGTTATTATTTTTAAAAATTGAACCCAAAAAAGACCATTATCTTTATTAAAATCAGTTTAAGAATGTTATGGAATTATTAAGAGTTAAATATATTTTCATAATATACATAGGTGAAATCCAATTGTATGGCTCCACCTCTACTGGAGAGGCTTCTGGGAGAATAGAAGAAGGATATGACATTGAATTCTAGTTGACTTGATTCATTTACAGAAAATCCTTCATGTGCGCAGTATGTCCAGGACATAATACAATACAGATTAAGATTTTTCCATGGAAGTTATTGGAGAAGTTAATATATGGAAAGCTCTCCCCCATGAATAGGAAGTGGCCATAACTTTATTGACATTTTGGCCTTACACTGTCTCTGTCCCAACACCAAGATGGCCTGCTTCCTATCTATTGAGGACATGTCCTTGCAGTGGAGACTCCATCTTGAAGCCAGCCTGCCACTGAGACAGGCTGAAATCAGATCAAAGAGATCTCCTAGAGGCCAGTGTTTTCCATTGGAAATGTTCTATATTGCATGGAGTAGGAGCCTAAGGGAGATTCATGGCCACCCTCCTCCATCTGGTCACAGGGTTCTGTGATCTGTGGCCTGTTCTCCTATGGCTGCCAGAGAAACCAGAGCTTCCCTGGCACCAAAGGTTTTAGGTGTTTTGTTTGGGATCAAGGAAATAGGAACCCCCATGCAGCCCACCACTCCCTCCCAGCCCATCCCCACCTCATTTCTCTCCTGCCTGCCTGCCTGCATCTCATAGATACTTTGTTTTCCCTGCTCTTCTTCTCTTGGTTGTCTCTTCCCTTTCCTCCTCTACCACTCCCAGTCACAGCAGCCAAAACTAACAGCTGCCCATTGAAGGATTCATGCTTGACCTGTATATGCTGGTAACTTACTGTTCCTGTCAGGGCCAGCAGCAGTCCTCTCCAGCCAATATGGATGTAAGGGAGAAGGTGGGAAATGAGAAAGAAGCAGTGAAGATGGTTAGTGGGGAGGGAGCAGAAGACAGCCTCTTTCCCTTCTCTGATCCTTGCTTCCTCCCTCTTGTCTTGAGGATGGGAGGAAATCATGTTTACGGCGGTGTGAGGAAGAGGCATCTCTGAAAGACTATTAGCTACCATAGCAAATGTGTTGGGATCTGGTCTATTTTGTTTTTCTGTAGTTTTTTTATTTGGCTTATTTTTAAAAAATATATATTTTGATAGTTGACTGTTTTAATGAAAGGCAGGATATAATAATGTGCTTCTCAGTTTCTGGACTAGATCCAAGTAATGGACCGTATGAGACATATGCATTAGACATGTGCATTAACTAGATAGTAGTGAATTAGATTACTGTGAGAGGTGAAGATTAAGGAATGTTAATTGGAGTAATGTAAATAAATAAATAAATAAATAAATTTATTTTGGGGCACTCCGTTTGTTGCCTATTCATAGTTGCAGTTGCATAAAGGGGAAAACCCTGTGCCAGTATAACAGAAACTGAAAGCAGAGAATATAATAACCACATAGTTTTTCATACTATTTTTAAAATTAATTTAAGAAACACCTGTACAAAGTAGTTTTCAGACAGATTTATAAGTATGTCCAGTTCAAAAACACTATGGCAGTTCATTTTAACTTGAAAAAAGAACAAAAACTGATTGCCTTAACCATTCCACTTAGTAGTGTGTTTGTATATGAGATAAAGAAATATCAAAAAATAATTTTGTTTGTCAGCCTTTTCAACTCAATTATTTGAGAATTAATCAAGAATTGGGAAATAGACTTGTGAAAAAATTCTGCAAAAGATTGCTCAAATCCATAAATGAGATAGATTAGGACAGAATCTTGCCTGGAAATGTTAAACAGGATTTCACTAAGCTTGAGTAGGTTTTCTTTCTCTATGTAATTTAGCCACGAAGTACAAGTTTTGAAATTTAGGAGTTGGGTCCGTCCTTCCTTCCTTCCTTTCTTTTTTTCCTTCTTTCTTTCATCATAACACCTGTAAGGAATTTAGCTTAGGCAAAAATAGAAATAGATTATCCTGTTTTCTACTCTCAACAAGAAACAGAATAGAGCCGCCAACTTCCTTTCTCTTATCTGCAATGATCTACCTTTTTAGATCTTCGATAGCTAAGGCCAGGTGATACACTATACTAGACATACAATATGATTATTTTTTTATTTATTTTGGTGCCTTCGAGTCAGTGTTGACTCCTAGTGACTGCCTGTACAAGTCCCTGCAGTTTTCTTGGCCAGGTTTTTCAGAAATGGCTTACCACTGCCTTCTTCCTAGGGCTGAGAGAGACTGACTGGCCCAAGGTCACCCAGCTGTCTTTGTGCCTAATGCAGGACTAGAACTCAGAGTCTCCCGGTTTCTAGCCTGGTGTCTTAACCACTACACCAAACTGGTTGTCCTTGAATATGATATACCACTGCATAATATCCATACATAGTTACAAATCTTTAGTATTATTCTAAATATATTCCCCCCTCCCTCAGAACAAATTCTGTCCCATGCCATTTATCCAACAGAAGAATCCAGCCAAAGTGAATACACTAATTAATATAGATTCTTTGGGTCAAATAATCATTTAGTTCTTAGGAGAATATGACTGCTCCTTAATTTCTGGTGCTGCTTTCAGGTTTGAGGGGGCCTTAGCCAAGGGAAAACCTCCCTCCTTTCCTCTCACCATTCTCTGAGATGGGATGATGCCACAACAAAAATCTTTTAAAGGGCACCTAAAATCAGACACTGTTAAAACATGGGTCATTAGTGTATCATTTTAAACTCTTGACCCTGAATGAAATTTACCTTGTTTGTCAGGATTTCTTGAAAACTCTTTGGCTTTGGTACAGTCAGTTGCATTAGCCTACCATCTGTTGATGAAGAATAGGTGATCATGAGGTTGTTGTGTATTTCATAGCACGTTTCTTTGCTGGCATGTGAGAGATGGTGGGAGGGAAAGCTTTCGGGATTATTGTGGGTTTGGTTTTTTGGGCTAGAAAAAAAGTGCCCTTCCTCATATCTCCTGTTGAAACTCCCTAGAAGAGAATCTGCACTGCCACAAGCTTGCAGGCGAGTATTAGAGCTCTTGTATCTGAAGGCATCTTGTGTCTCTTTTTGGTCTCATCCTCTTCTCATATTGTCCATTCTCTTGATCATTTTGGATGCTCTTTACTTTCTTCTACTCCATAATATCTCTTTTTAGATACAGAGACTAGAACTGTGTATGCAGATACAGTTGTTCTATCTTTTGGGCTAATGCTTTTATGGTTTGAGACAAAAGATCACATCTGATTACATTTGTATCCCTGTCAGCAATAAAACAAACCATCCATCCTCAGCATGGCAGCTCAGCCATAGGATTGCTGTCCTGGGCTTGTCCTCAAATGTAGAAACCGATACACTGAGTATGTTGAAAATAGCACTGTGACATTTCTTGGTTCTTTGTTATTTTTTTACCTCATAACCCAAACTTTCCCTTAATGAAAGTATTCAAAACACTTTCAGAAAGACAGTCGGAGTAAAGAAAGGAACAAAAGCCTTCACATCTGAGTCACTTATCCTTCCTTATCTGTCCTTTGGAGACATTAGCTAATCAACATTTGATACGCTATACAATAGAACAAGTGCGTTGGGGCTTTCCCTGTTTTCTTAGCCAGCATGGAAACTTGTTATTCCCATGGTCATTGTAGAGAATTTGCTTTTAACTTCATTACTCTCAACCTAGAGACTATCATCAGCAACAACCAATATGTATGCATGTGTTATCTCCTCTCTGAATAATGTATTCTATCTCCCCCCTCCTTTTTTTTTTCTTCTTTCCCACCCCAATTGTGAAAATTTTTGCTCTGGGATGCTTCTCTATCAGGCTCAAGCAGCTGCTGTTGTTTTAGATATGGCAGGAAGTAGGTACCGGAAAACACTTAGTGTTCACAGCCCTCAGAAAAATCGAGAAATGCTGCTGATTTACTCAAGCCTCTGGCTCCATTCAAAGCCAGTAACCAGAGAGAGAGGGAGGGGTGGGGAGCTTTCCGTCAGACAACTGTGTCTGGGCTGTAAATGTCAGAACTGAGGTTTTCGCCATCACCTTCTTGCAAGGTCCTCCAGAGATATTTGATACGGCTGTATAAATCATGAAATACTTGGCTCTGAGAAAAAATAGTTCCACTTCAGCTAACATTGCAGAAGTGGGACTGACACGTGTGCATTCAGCACAAGCAAAGGCATCTGGTTACATAGTTTTAAGCCAGCTGAGGAAAGCCCCCCCCCTTTTTTTTCTTAAGTTCTCAGTGGACAAGAACTTCTATAAAGCCCCTCCATTTTATCACTTTCTCGGGACGAAATTACGCAAAAAGTAGATTGCCTCCGAGGCTTCTTTACTGGATATCTACAAATGCTTTTAACAGCGCCTGGAAAAGAAGCTGACCGAAAATACACAGTGAATTTACAGAACTTACTCGTTCATTTAAAGTTAGGATAAGGATGGAATAATTGTAACTCTTAATGCCTCCTCAAGGATATAGCAATTGGCTGTAATTTTTAAACCAGCCAAGTTCAAAAGAAATGCATTTACATTTGTGTGCCAGTATCAAATTGTCAACTCTAGTCCTCGCTTACACTTGAGGGGTGCTCAGCGGCTGCCACAATGCTGTTAGATAAGAAATTGGCCTACCGCCATTAGCAGTTAGGAGCCCAAATCGCAAGAAAACACTTCATTTGTATAAGTTTGAACTCGACCTCCTGAAATTAATGGTAGTGGTGTGGAACTGCTACTTAGCAAATTGCCTCACTAGTTAACATCTGTAACTGGTTTTCTTTGGGGGGGAGGGAATTACCGATTAAAATATTTGTCTTTTAATTATAGTCTCCAGATGAAATTGGTTAAGAGATGAAATTGGTCATTGCGTGAGCAGGCCCCAGAGCTGGCCGGGGCCGGGAGAGCACTGCTGCTTTTGGCTTGGCTCCCTGCTTTATAATGTCAAACTCAGAACACTCTTTATGTGCACTTTCTTGCTTTCTTTTTTTGCAGTAGTCCTTGCCAGCAAGCTGTAAACTACTGTATATCACTCAGATTTAAGAACCTAAACTTTAAAACAAATTAAACACTTGTTGACATTGTAATAAAAATCAGAACTGAACTGAACAGCTCAGTAAAACTACACTTCAATTATTTTATAGATTTAAGATTGCTTTCTAGGATTCCCAGGCTCCCAGTGCAGCAGAGTTATTTCCACTTGGTAAATCGTTGGAAGAAATCACCAAAGGATTGAATTCTGCGGTGAATAAAAGGTTAAAACCTTGATGGAGAAAGTGGTTGTCCCCTCTTCATCTGGCCTGCTAGCAATCTGCCCTATTTTCACCAGATAAAATCTCTTTAAAGAGAAATTCAAAGTAATCTGTGTTTGGGAAAGAATGATTTCAAACACCCTCTGTCCAAATTTGGCTCTTTTAAAAAACATGGTTTAATGTGAGATGGGCAACAAGTAAAACTTTGGCCCAGACTCTACCCCAGGCAGGTAATGGCATGACTCGCTTTTGTCCATTTTTTTCCTCATTTCCACCTCCATACTCAGCTGTAACCTTTAATGTTCTTTTTATAACTTTCCCCCTTACTTTGTGAAGTGGAAACTACTTCTTCCCAGTTGAGTTTAATGCCAGGTTTCCATACTTCTTGGATTTTTTTTCTTTCCAAAATAGGTTGGAATGAAAGTATTTTAGAAATGTGTATAGATAGAAGCTACTTTTGATAACAGTTTGTTAGATGGGATGCTTTACAAAAGATGCAGTATAATGGAAGAGTTTTACTTTGGTTCAAGTAAAAAATGAGAATGTACAGTAATTAATCACATATTTTTGAAAATCATCCTTTAAAAATAATTATATTGCTTTTGTTTTGGCAAGACCAAGAATCTAAACATTTCAAAGAATGTGGCTTTTAGTTTTCTTGAGGAAAAAAGGTGCAGCCATACCAAATTTCTCTGCATATCGAAAGGAAAACCATATGTACATTGGGAAGGAAAACCATACATACAATGATGTATTTGAAGTTTCTACTACAGTGACTGACGCTACTGAGCAGACATTATGCTATTTACATTTTAAATGACCAGTAAATTACTATAGTAGTAATATTGGTGTTGTCTTAGGCTGTAATTCACAACTTCCAGGGAAACTAAAATCCAATAAAATAGTTCCAGGATTACTCAAGTTAAACACTAAATTTTCTCCACAAGGACTTTTATATGTTTCTGTGGAAATAGATAATATATATAATGTCAGCAGGCCTCTTCCTCTTAATAGTTTTCTATAGTGAATTTTGCTGATTGAATTCTACATCCAGCCTTTCCTAACTTGGCACCCTCCAGATGAGATGGCAACCCCCAGCCAGTAAACAGATAGTTGGGAGTAGGCCCCATTAACCTTAGTGTGTCCTTCTTCTGAACAGATGTTTGAGTTACAAATTGCAGTTATTCTAGCAAAAATATAGCCATATTTGTGAGGAGATTAAGTTTTCATTTCATTATAGCATCTTAAACATTTTGCTTAGGTGAATTACTCCTGTTTCAAAAAGCCAGTGCAAGAATAACATTGCAGAAGGAGCCATGTAACATACAAAAGGCAAAAAGATCTTTGAGCCATATGTAATGGGACATGTGTGTATATCCAGGCTGACTTAAGAAAACAAATCAACTAGTGTTCTGAATGCAAGTAGTTTATATAAAATTTCTCAATATAAAGACTCCTCCTTTTTTTAAGTAGTCAGAATGCCTCACAGTGGATCAAATTCAGTAATACATTTCAGAGAAAACTTTTTATGCCTTGAAACTTATGGTCTTTGCCAGAATGGGATATTATAACTTTCTAAACACCAACACACTGTGGTGTTCTCTTTTAAGAAGTTTAAGGGAAAGCAGAAGATGATCATACCAACCAATTGCTGATAATTGCTTTGAATATCCAACACAGAAAGTCACTTCAGCTTTTAGAGTATGCTTTAAAATGAATGTGGTTCCGTCAAACACCCTGACATTCGAATTGTTCCCACATCATCTCCTTTGAGTGAAAACCAATCTGATTGGAGTTTATTGTTTGGGATATATTGAGCAATATTCCTGGATTCTTTCTATTGCAATTGCCTATGTTCTTTTTAAAAGAAAATCCTGTAATGTATCCAAAGGGCTTTGAATAGTTCGAGCATTTTACATTCCTATGAAAAATAGGTCTCCCGAACTCTCACCTTCAAAATAATCTGCTTATTTTTTTTCCCAGATCACTTTAATAATCTGAATTATTCACATAAAGCTGTCAAAGCAGGTGAAATGTACATTTGTAACTTCTCAGTTGTTTCAGTGGAGTTTGACTCCACCTTAGCAAGTAGGGTTTAGACTGTAAAAATTGCTGGTGGTGAGGTGGTGTAGGAAAATATATCCCATTTTTAGTCATTTAGTGAGACCTATGCTTTATTTATGCTATTTTTGCATTGTTATTACTTATTTTCATATTCTCTACAAAGCTGAAGAATGCTTGTCTGTGCATATTTTATTATTTATTAAGTATGTTCAGGATTTTAAAATAATTTAATATCATAGAATGCATATGATATGCTACTGGAGTCCCAGGTGTTGTCTTGACAAAATGCAAGATGCCTAGAGACTATTCAAAGAAAAACATAAATATCTATGCAAAATATTGATTATGAAGGAGGCCCATTAGATGAAACATGAGTATTGATTATGAAAGTATAATTATATAATCTTTTGTAGCAGTACTAACAATTCATAAAGGAATAATAAATGCAATAAAAAGCCTTAGGTTTCTTGTAACTGCATATTACTAAGTATTAGTTACTTCTCAATCAAATCCACAGAGTACACATGTATTCTATTTAATTGATTTATGTAATAATAAATTAGCGTACTAGTTGTTGCAAGGATTAGAATAGTCTGAGATACACAACCTTCAGTAATAGGTTAAAAGGAAAGTTTGAATAAGTACAGAGGCTTTAAGACCATAGAGAGCTTTAATAACAGAACTAAATAAAACTTTAATTTATTTAAAAGGCCCAGTTTTCATTATGAAGCATTGAAGGCATTTACACCAAAAGCAAACTATAATTTATCATTTATTTAGGCATCATGCAATACTGGGGCACTTATAATGGTTGGCAGAAAAGATCAACGGAGGAGGAAAAGCCTGGATGTGCCAACCCCCTTGCGACCGCTGCTGGCCATATAGAATAGTCCAAGTGGTTTAATGGAAACTTTTTTTAATTAATTTTGTTTTAATTACAAAAAAGGGGAAAAATACTTAAAGTGCTTTAACATAAAAGTGAAAAATACAAGAACAAAAAGTTAATATATCATTATAATAGTACACAGTTCCAATTATATATATGCTTATCTAATACAAATATTATTCAAATAAATATATATTTCTAATAGTTATATGACTTTCCTGTTGTTGTTTTTTAACCCAGTGTATTTTATATAAATGAGTCCCCTATTTCATTATACTTGTCCATACAAAGTCTACATCTGTAGGCAGTCCACTCATAAGTAGCAAGTGTAATCAGGTCTTCTATGACTAAATGGGCCATACATTTATCTTTCCAATGTTGCCATATCAGTCTTCTGGCCATAGTAAGGGCACGGAGAATCCATTTACATTGTCCAGTTGTCATATTCCATGTACTAGGTATATCGCTCAAAAGAATATTATCCTCTGAAAATTTTAGCTTTTGTTGCACAATCATATTTATATAGTCTAGTACTTTCTCCCAAAACTTAATAAGTATAGGTCACTGTAAAAACATATGTTTTAAAGAAGCATTGTCCTTATTACATCTCCAACAAAATGCTGTTTTTGAAAATCCTTTTCTACACAGACGTAATTGTTGTTGTTCAGTCATTAAGTCGTGTCCGACTCTTCATGACCCCATGAACCATATTGCGCCAGGCCTTCCTATCTTTCACTGCCTCCCTGAGTTTGCTCAATTTCATGCTCATTGCTTCAGTGATGCTATCTAGCCATCTCATCCTCTGCCGTCCTCTTCTCCTTTTGCCTTCCATCTTTCCAAGCATCAGGGTCTTTTCCAAAGAGTCCTCTCTTTGCATTAGGTGACCAAAGTATCTGAGCTTGAGCTTCATTATCAATCCTTCCAATGAGCAATCAGAGTTGATTTCCTTTAAGATTGACTGGTTTGACCTCCTAGCAGTCCAGGGGGCTCTTAAGAGTCTTCTCCAGCACCACAGTTCAAAGGCATCAATTCTTCAGCGTTCAGCCTTTCTTTATGGTCCAGCTCTCACAGCCATACATTACTACTGGAAGAACCATAGCTTTGACTATGTGGATCTTTGTCGGCAAGGTGACGTCTCTGCTTTTTAATATGCTATCTAGGTTTGCCATAGCTTTCCTCCCAAGGAGCAAGCGTCTTTTAATTTCATGGCTGCAGTCTCCGTCTGCAGTGATCTTGGAGCCCAAATAAATGAAGTCTGTTACTGCTTCCATTTCTACCCCTTCTATTTGCCAGGGATTGATGGGTCCAGATGCCATGATCTTAGTTTTTTTAATGTTGAGTTTCAAGCCAGCTTTCGCACTCTCCTCTTTCACCCTCATCAAGAGGCTCTTTAGTTCTTCTTCACTTTCTGCCATTAGGGTGGTATCGTCTGCATATCTGAGGTTATTGATGTTTCTCCCTGCAATCTTAATTCCGGCTTGTGATTCTTCCAGCCTGGCATTTCTCATGATGCACTCTGCATATAGGTTAAATAAGCAGGGTGACAGTATACAGCCTTGTCGTACTCCTTTCCCTATTTTGAACCAATCGGTTGTTCCATGACCGGTTCTAACTGTTGCTTCTTGGCCCGCATACAGATTTCTCAGGAGACAGGTAAGGTGGTCTGGTATCCCCATCTCTTTAAGAATTTGCCACAGTTTGTTGTGATCCACATAATCAAAGGCTTTTGCATAGTCAATGAAGCAGAAGTAGATGCTTTTCTGGAACTCTCGTGCTTTCTCCATGATCCAGCGAATGTTGGCAATTTGATCTCTAGTTCCTCTGCCTCTTCGAAACCCAGCTTGTACATCTGGTAGTTCTCGGTTCACGTACTGCTGAAGCCTACCTTGTAGGATTTTGAGCATAACCTTGCTAGCATGTGAAATGAGTGCAATTGTGCGATAGTTTGAGCATTCTTTGGCATTGCCCTTCTTTGGAATTGGAACGTAAACTGACCTTTTCCAATCCCGTGGCCACTGTTGCGTTTTCCAAACTTGCTGGCATATTGAGTGCAGCACTTTAACAGCATCGTCTTTTAGTATTTTAAATAACTCAGCTGGAATACTGTCATCTCCACTAGCTTTGTTGTTAGCAATGCTTCCTAAGGCCCACTTGACTTCACTCTCTAGGATGTCTGGCTCAGGGTCAGTGACCACACCAGCATGGACATCAGGGACATTAAGATCTTTCTTGTATAGTTCTTCTGTGTATTCTTGCCACCTCTTCTTAATCTCTTCTGCTTCTGTTAGGTCCCTGCCTTTTTTGTCCTTTATCATGCCCATCTTTGCACTAAACGTTCCTCTGATATCTCCAATTTTCTTGAAGAGATCTCTAGTCTTCCCCATTCTATTGTTTTCTTCAATTTCTTTGCATTGTTCATTTAAGAAGGCCTTCTTATCTCTCCTTGCTATTCTCTGGAAATCTGCATTCAGTTGCTTATATCTTTCCCTTTCACCCTTGCTTTTCGCATTCCTTCTTTCCACAGCTATTTGTAAAGCCTCATCAGACAGCCATTTTGCTTTCTTGCATTTCTTTTTCTTTGGGATGGTTTTAGTTGCTGCCTCTTGTACAGTGTTACAGACCTCCGTCCATAGTTCTTCCGGCACTCTGTCTACCAAATCTAATCCTCTAAATCTATTCATCACCTTCACTGTGTACTCACATGGAATATGATCTAAGTCATACCTGAGTGGTCTAGTGGTTTTCCCTACATTCTTCAATTTAAGCCTAAATTTTGCAGTAAGAAGCTCATGATCTGAGCCACAGTCAGCTCCTGGTCTTGTTTTTGCCGTCTGTATAGAGCTTCTCCATCTTTGGCTGCAAAGTATGTAATCTATCTGGTTTCGGTATTGACCATCTGGTGATGTCCATGTGTAGAGTCGTCTCTTGTGTTGTTGGAAAAGAGTGTTTGCTTGCTCTCTTGACAGAACTCTATTAGCCTTTGCCCTGCTTCATTTTGTACTCCAAGGCCAAACTTGCCTGTTATTCCGATTACTCCTTGACTTCCTACTTTAGCATTCCAATCCCCTGTGATGAAAAGGACATCTTTTTTTGGTGCTAGTTCTAGAAGGTGTTGTAGGTCTTCACAGAACCGGTCAACTTCAGCTTCTTCGGCATCAGTGGTTGGGGCATAGACTTGGATTACCGTGATGTTGAATGGTTTTCCTTGGATACGCACTGAGATCATTCTGTCGTTTTTGAGGTTGTACCCCATTACTGCCTTTCCCACTCTCTTATTGACTATGAGTGCAACTCCATTTCTTCTAAGGGTTTCTTGCCCACAGTAGTAGATATAGTGGTCACCTGAATTAAATTCACCCATTCCCGTCCATTTCAATTCGCTGATTCCCAAGATGTCGACGTTCAATCTTGTCATCTCATGTTTGACCACATCCAGCTTGCCTTGGTTCATGGATCTTACATTCCACGTACCTATACAATATTGTTCTTTACAGCATCGGACCTTCTTTTCGCTTCCAGATACATCCACAGCTGAACGTCCTTTCGGCTTTGCCCCAGCCGCTTCACTCTTTCTGGAGCTACTTGGAATTGCCCTCCGCTCTTCCCCAGTAGCATATTGGACACCTTCCAACCTGAGGGGCTCATCTTCCAGCGTCATATCTTTTAGCCTTTTAACATTGTCCATGGGGTTTTCTTGGCAAGGATACTGGAGTGGGTTGCCATTTCCTTCTCCAGTGGACCACATTTTGTCAGAACTCTCTGTCATGACCTGTCCGTCTTGGGTGGCCCTGCACGGTATAGCTCATGGCTTCACTGAGTTACACAAGCCCCTTCGCCACGACAAGGCAGTGATCCATGAAGGGGACACAGACGTAATAGAGTCCAATAAATAAATATTTTTTGTTGTATAAGTCATAATTTAAGGTCCATTGATACTCTTGGTATAGAAGTTAAGACAATCTCCAATTGTCTAGGCAATATAGAAACCTCTAATTATTTATTCCACTCATACCTTAGCATCTGCATATCAAATTGATTTATTTGATAAATATCTATATGAATTAATAGTAGGTTTTTTAGTTTTAAAGGATTTAACAAGTTGTTCTAAAATCTCAGGTGTCTCAGAAGCTGAAAATGTTGTTGGTCCAAACAGTGTTGTTCACAAATGTTGTAATTGGAAATATTGCCATTGGGTTACATCTGATAGATGATATTTCTCTTTTAAGACAATACACGTTAAAAATTCATCTTCATCATCTACCAGTTGGTCCAAAATCAATATCCCCGCTTCCATCCAATTTTTCCATATCACCATCTTTTCCCCAGTTTTTAATAGTTTAATGGAAACTTAACAACTAAGAATGTGTACGTGTAGCAATAATATTAGGATTCAGGAAACACTCTTAAGTGGAGACTGATGCCAGGTATGTATATATTATGCAGTCCGGGGACCCTGGCCACCACTTTGCCTAAAATGGCACCCCCACACCTAGAAGTCTTAAAAATAGGAAACGTGACTGAGACAAGTGAAAGTGGCCACTTAATAATCCAGCACCTCTTACCTGCAGAAGAGAAACAAAGGTTACCATTGCCAAGCACATGCAAGCTGGTTCTGTGGTTGAAGAAACGGTTTAACGAGAAAATAATATATGCAGCAAGCAGGCTGCAGTCGCACATGCTACGTGCACATGCTTTGTGTAAGTCCCCTTTGAACTTGTGTACAATTAGGCTGAACTTTGCTGTCATCTGGCCTTGAGAAGATGTCACTTCTTCATAGCAAAAAGGAGTTTTATAGTACATGAAATTTAGAAATCAGTAAACATTGTGTGCTTGGGCTGATGGATGCACAATATGTGCTGACAAGTGATATGTCTAAGTAACGTGTGACAAGGTTTGGAGTGAATTTATCATTGGTACCAGATGTTTGCAATAAGATGACGTGTCCTTGACCATAATTGAGCTATACTTAATTCCATCTGGTTTTAATTTCTACCACAAAATGTCAATTATTTAAAAATCCAATTCTAAGAAACCTATATGACTTAAATTCTACTTTCAAAATAGTTTTATATCAAATACAAAATGCCTACTGGCATTATGTTTGCCAAACAGTTAGAAGCAAGAAAGGAAAAGAATTATGTGTTTTATGCCTATACAGGTGTGTTCCATTTGCAGAATTCAGTGTATGAGGTTGCTATTTTTCCTTTGGGTGAAAACGAGAAGTTCATAGTTTACCGTATCTGGAGCACTGATTTAGATTTGGGCTACAGGATTGTGGAGGTAGGATGGTGGTGATCCAGTACCTTTGGCAGCATCACTTCAAATCCATATGATGAAAAGAAAACTGAGATGGACTCGCTATCTCTGAATCCCAGATGACATTGGAGGACAACAATCAGCTGAAAGGGGAAACTGTTCTACTTTAGAGGGTTTTTCATATAATTTAGGACCCTTGATAGCTCCAGGTTCTCAATTACAAATCAAGTTCATCACTGCAAATCTTCTCAAAGACAGGAAGCTATGCATTATAGCTATGCAATAATGCATAGCAGCTATGCATAGTCAGTGCAGCTATGCAATAAGTAGTCACCAGAGGACAAGTCCAGCTGATGGATCCCACTCTTAACCTTATGTGATTTTAATTACACAAGAAGTTTAATGGCTGAACAGAAGTAATGTGGTAGTGAGCTGAAAAAAAAAATAAGTGCAGCTAATGAATAAATCACCAGTGTCCCCAAAGCCCACTGAAAACAAAAAAACAAATTTTCCTAAGAGGTAAATTTATAATTGTACTTATAACTGCTGTAAAGAAGATCAGAAGCTACTTTGTATCTTTTTCCTTTCTTTTCTATTTTTCTTTTACTTTTTTTCATTTCTTGCCCTTTTAGCGTTCTCTTTGATTTCTTTCTTTTTCTTTATATTGGTTTGTATTCGTTTTTTATCTTCCTTTTTAAAAATCTTTAATAAAAATTAAACGAAAAAATAGTTTTTCCATAACGTGTTGAAATCCTTACCTGAGGCCTATTCCCTAGTCCTTCTATCCCACAATTTGGATTTATGAAGCTTATCTAGGGAGAAAAATGGCTATTTCAGGTAGGAAAATTCTTCCATTATTAATGACTAATCAACTGCACTCACAGGTGAGAGAACCATGTTTTATTAAAACCTGCTATTTGTCACTCCTTTCACTTGGATTGTGGTCATGGCTTAATTGTGATTAAGTATATAAAAATAAATTATGGTTTAGGTAAATTCAGAATACCTGAAGTAGTACGAGATCTGGTTCCTTAAGAGAAAGTGTGGTTATATTTTCCACTCTTCTGTAATCCTTTTTTATTCTTGATTCATTGTTTTCATTTTGTTTTGTTTTTAATTCTATGGCTTTTAGGCTGATCGCTTGTATATTGCACCCTCCTTGCCTCAGGGATTAAATATTGCTTGCTTCTCAAATGGCTTTTCATCCATGGAAGAAATGTTCCTAACAACATCAGTCTCCCTTTATGATTATGTAATGTTCCTGTTTGCATTTTCTTGCATAAGGGAAGAGTTCTGCGTTTTCATTTATAGTGAATGCACAGCAAGACTATTCTTTTTACAATATGATTAGAGATTTTGTTGTATATGCTGATCAAAAATGCCTTGAATAACATGAGCTGAATTCAACACATGTTTGAGACTGGCGATCAGAGTGGGAGATTATTTAAATTAGAATCATGGCAATCTCCAAAAGTAAATTCTAATGGGGCAAGGAGAAGTTGGGCTAGAGCAGTGTTGTCCAAACTTGGCCACTTTAAGATGAGTGGACTTTAACTCCCAGAATTCCCCAGCCAGCCATGCTGGCTGGGGAATTCTGGGAGTTGAAATCCACTCATCTTAAAGTGGCCAGGTTTGGACAACACTGGGCTAGAGAGTGATTTTCAAATTAATTCCTGCATAATTCCAGGTTTCAGTAGGAGTTACAAGAACCTGTTTTTAACCAAAAACAAAAAGAATTGTGAGACCCAGTCAGAGGATAATTGGGAGAAAGCAAAAATAGAATGGGGGAAAAATTGAGAGGAAAGACTAGCAGGCAAGAGGGAGTTGGACATGACCAAAGAGGCAAAAGTACAAAAAGCTGCAGTTAATCCATTAACTTGAATTAATGAACCAGCATTGAGTTACAAAGGTTTACGTTGTTGCACTTATGAGACTGGACAGTATAGTTCCAATTTTACAGGTAAAGAACTGGACTTTCTCAGCTACTAGTCAAAATAACTTTTCTCTATTATTTTAAAATTCAGTGACCCAACAGGGCAAAAGAGGTGATGAGCACGTGTTAAACTGCCTTCACCATTAGGTATTTCAGGCCTTGAGTTTTCTTGTTATCTCTTCCACCAGTGGTAATAACCACAAACCTTTTGCCAAGAGGAGCTCACACCTTTACTAAATCGTCATTGCAAGATTCCTCATGATTCATATGCAAGTGTGAATCATCCCTCAGAGGGATGATTTCTCACATGCTGTTAAGGATACTGTCTGTAAAGCTGTAGCATTGGAAATAATATTTAAAAACTAATGTAGCCAGGTTCACCATGAAGGGGAAAAAAACAAACAAACCCAAATGCTGAAGAGTGTTTCCCCTGCTAAAAGCCATCGCTTGTGAAAATGCCTTTCGTTTTTATTGTTATTTAGCATTTATTTTTAACTCTTCCCTGCTTTGCTTTATTACATTGCTTCTGTCATTATTTAGTGAATGTGTATGACTTTATAACCCTGTGGTTCTACTTATTTCATATCTATTTCGGTTCTTTACTGTCATTAGGCTTAGTTAATTGGGAAATCAAAACATGTATTATGAACAGACATTATAAAAGACCCAGAAAATTATTAAAATGAAAGTGTAATGCAGTGGTTGAATTCTGTGTGTTACTGGCATAAATGCTTGTTTCATGGTTGCTATTTTTATAATCTGAAAATTGGTCAGCATTGTAAACATCACAGAGTATTTTATTTATATGGGAATGGTTTTACAGTGTATTATGAACCAATGAAAGCCATGGATATCCAGGTGGCATAGACAGAATAATATAAGTTTAGTCAAATGTTTTACTGATACTATTGAACATTTTATTTAAATGCACTTAAAGGTGGTGAAATTATCTCTTCCCAGGACTGATAGAAGCTGAGTATTTTATTGTAGATAAAATGAAATGGAAAGTGTAGGATATGATCTAGTGAAAGCTTCTTCTGTAGTTTAACTACTTTGGAGCAGATCAGAATTTTAAAAAATGGTTGATAGCATGATACATTTCTGTGCTACTACCTCTAAATCTGGTCCATGACTATTTTGAGAAAAAGCATGATTGGCTGCCACTAAATAACTTGTCTGGAACAAAGATGCTATAAATACTGGAAAAGTTGTACGTAACTTTCTGCCTGTACCCCTGCTCCACACACACAAACCTTTTATTTCAGTCAGTGCCCCAGAAAGAAGTTAGGGCTCCGGTGTATAAGAAGGCATTGCTGTACTTTTTAAAATTGGCTCTTTGTATGGCTAAAAAGAGAAGCCAATCAGAATATTTATGGTAGGAGCAAGAGAGAAACAGTATCCATCTGCTCCCTAAGTTTTCAAGACCCTTTGGGAACAATGTTTGCTATGGCAATGTCATTAGACACATTCCCATACCACATTCCCATGGGTTCCTATCTTGTATTACTGTGCCTTTATCAGTAGCCTGAGTCCCTATTATCCCATGGAACATTTAACTTTACTAATTTCCGTGTTACTAAAACTTTCAGCTAATCAGGTTGCTTTTAAAAATACCTATGTTGATTAAAGCTGCTTAATAATAATTTTTAACACTTGCATGGTAGAGAACAGGAGGCTATGCAGAAAGGCAATTTGCAAGCACATGTACTGCACCAAGATTGACATAGAATGTAATACACATCTAATCTGGCTGTATCTAAATATGTTGCTACTCTGCCAGTTTTGTCCTTAAGATGGGACTCAGCTAAACCAAGATGACTTGACTTAGAAATCAGGCTAATATGAATCCCACTCTTCAAGTCCCTCTTCACTGATGGTTAACCAAAAGATAGAGACTCTTAAATCTTTTCTCTGAATATAATTGAATATAACATTATATTACATTATATAAATACTACTGTGATATATAATTATATATAAGTGACATGATTCTTAGGAGTATTGTTACATGGAGACACTGAAGAGTGTCTTGTACTGAACCTCATTAATTTAAGCATTTGCTACATTCTTTTGAAATCAAACTAGAAAAAAGATGTAGGGTCTGGTTTTCAATAAGAACATTAATCTCTAGTTATAAAATTGCAGGTTCATCTTTCTGTAGCCCATACTTTAAACTCTTTGAGTCTTTTACAGCTTTATATGACAGTTCTTAACTTATACTTTCATAATGTAAAGCCATAGCAAATCTGAACTTGCATTCTTTTCTGATCTAAAGTCTTATATCTCCTTTGGTTTGAATTCAGTTTCATTGGCATAAACCTGGTTCAAATTATTTTAGGAAAACTTGGGCCTCTGAGTGAAAAGACTGTAATTTAGCAATATTATAATTAATAAAAAGTTTTTTTACAGGCTTCCAATAGGATCAAGATGATATATATATAAGCCCCTGTATTATTACAACGAACACAATGTTTCCCAACTGCTAGTTGGGAAAAGCATTTTGCTTTTAGAATCATAGTATTTAAAACTTTATTATGTTAATTTTATAAATGTAATTGATTAACTCTGCTCCAACATGAAAAAAGGAAAGGAAAAAACTAATCTTATTTACTCAAAATGTTTTATCTCAATGTTAAATAAAAGACATTAAAAAACACTCTTCATGAACTGTAGTGTAACAGCTTGCCACATCCTGTTGCAGTGGCCTCTGATGTGTTTAGCAACAGAAAAGTTCCCTTTTCAGACCTTTGACAGGTAATGTGACCACATGACAAACGTGCTTCTCTTTCATTCTTGTGATTTTTTAATGCTCAGTTTTAAACTTTTATGCTCACTTTAAAAAAAAATCATGATGTCAGTGGAAAAGTGAGCATGACTATGGAAACTATCGAATTGTAAAATTGGAAAATGTTTTGGGAAACTGTGGGTGTTAACTTGATAATTTCATCAGATAACACATATTTTAAAAAGATATGCAAAGTATTAATAGGAAGGACTGCTCATCTGCAGGAATATTCGAGGCTGCAATTTTATATGCCCTTACTTAAAATAAGGTCCATTTAATTAATTGGTGCTTATTTCTGAGTCAACATACATAAGATTGCATCATAAGTACCACATGTCAAAGCTTCTAGTATGAAATGTAGTTTGGCCACAAATTTGCTGTATGATTTTCAGCTTTCCACTTACCTTCCTATGCCTGTAAGTTGGCTCATTTGAAAAATTAGTACCAGCCCAGTTATCCTATTTGGAAAAACATCTTATTCCCAAAAAGATAGGATTATCACATTTGTCTCCAAAAGGGAGCAGAAATCATCAGTGGAAGAACGTGGCATGTAGCAAGATTTCTGAACCAAATAGATAATGGAACCTTATATTTCTAGCAGTTTGGAATCCAGTGTTTCAGAAGTAAAATAAACCCATATTTCAGAATAAACTAACCACAGTAAATACCACATAGATGAGTCATGATTCATATTCTACACTCCATAAATGTCATTACTGATAAAAGGAATAAAGACATTGATGTCTTAACCTGTGATTTTAGAACCACTGGAAATGCAACAGAAAAACAGCCAATTAAATTAAATAATTTGTTTTAAAATTGACATGGACTGCAATCCTGTATACCTGGGAATAGTTCATTGAACTCAGTTGGATTTAGTTCTCAATAACTCTCTATTAAGCTTTCACTATAAATTTTGTTATTTTCAGACAGTTTCTGGGGAAATGCATCCAGAACCACATTTTTATCAATGCCTGTGTATTGTCCTATCGGTTGCCCAAGAAGCCATGATGCGCACTTTGCATCAACAGGGATTTGATGTCCCAGCAGTTTGCAAAATGGCAATTTGTCCTCACTCGCTTGGGAATAAGCTATATTGAATGCAGGGAACCCTGCTTCCAAGTAGACATGGATAAGATTGTTCTGTTCCCAGTGACAGCAAGACAGTTTGGTTGGTTAAGGTTCAGAAACCACAGCTTCATCATGTATAGACAGATAATTGAATTCTCCTTATTTTATTATTTGCTTGGCATGGAAACTCATGTAGTGCTCCTTGTGGGAGGAGCCCACAGTGCCCCAGTTTCTGGAATGGTAATAGTAGTGTACAGTGGATATAAAGTATGAACTCCTCGCATGTAGAACTGGGCTTAACATATTACTGTAGGAGCATGGGAATGAGCCATACACTAGCAGGATTCCACAGAAGGCAAGATAATGAAAGAAGCACTGGAAATCAACTATTTCCTCCCAGCTGCCTTTACTGGGGAAGGACACTGTGATGCCATTATTACAGTTTCCAGTTCTATTCCAGGAGTGTTAAAGGCCAATATTAACTATTGATCAGTACGTGGCCCATGCCTCCGATATGGCCAGCACCATGGAGAAGGAATTGCCCTCATTCCCTGACAGACATGTGGTCTTTTCAGAAGATTTGATGGAGAAATATTTTGACAGATACCTGTATAATCTGCCAGATTAATGTTTTCTTAAACTTGATCAATGAAATATTCCCCTTGTTATGAACAGGAAACTTCTCATTGTAAGATAGGCTAAAAGTCAATTTAATACATATGCATTGCATATTCATTCTCATATAACTGGCATTGGTATAATGTGTTGGAAAATTGATTGTGAGCAGTCAGGGATTCTCCTGATTTTGTTCAGTTTTCCCCTAATCCACTTTTCTTAGTAATTGTGTTTACTGTAGCATTATTATCTGCTAAACTACTCCTTTCTTTCCAGCTCTTCTGCATCTTTGGAGTACTGATGACACATAGACTGGACCTGTACATAATGCAGGCGGCTATATTTGTGTTTGCATAAAACATAGTCTCTATTAACATTCCTTAAAGGTCCAGCGTATTCCGTGTGTGTGAGTCTATGGTTTTTTCCACTGGATTGCCTGCCATGTTATAATTTTGTCATGTTATAACTTTATAGGGTGTCAGGTCTTGGTCAGATGTGGAGACACACCTTTGTTGGGAGTCTGGCTTTAGCACAAGCTGATAGAGGTCCAGTGTTTAAGAGATGGATGACATAGCCAAGGCCAGGCTAAGAATGAGACTACAGATCAGGTGAACAAGGTGGAGAGGCAGGAAACATAATCATCAATGGACTGCAGGTCATATATTGGGTCTAGTAAGGCAAACAGTGTGGTCAGTCAGATCCACCAATTGTTCAGATTAAGAGCTCTGGAGCAGCAGAGCTAATCAGACCACAGCTCATTTCCCCAGTCATCTGGTCCAGCTTAGTTTAGAGCTGCAGTATCTTCTCTGGAGTTCATGCAGGTTATTATGAATGCCTTTTGCTGCAAGCTGCTTTATTGGTGTAGAGAGTAAGACACCTCTGGTGCATAGGTTTTTTAGGAGTTCATAAATAAATGGCAGATTCCTTGCCTCAGTATCTATTTTCTCATTGGCAGCCTAGGATCTCTGTTTTAAGTCCTTTCTATGAAAAATACTAAATAGATCTCACATATTTTTATGAAAAGTTCAACAGTGCAAATGTGCAGTCAGCATGGATCCCTCTTGCACAAACACATGGAATTATCTGAACAGGAACGATCAACAGCTTACAAGCAAAGGGAAATATGGGCTTTCCCAGGATAGTTCCATGACGTGGGCATGTGTTTCCCCTTCCCCGGGATGTTAGAAAAGCTCCAAAGTGGTGACAGCCTTAGTGATGACATTTTGTCTATCTTAATGTAAATCAAGCCATGGCAGGGGCCGCAGAGAGAGGAAAATAGAGGGATGTTGTGCAGCTCCCTGTTGATGGCCTTTGCCAGGTTCAGTCATTTCCTGTTCATCTGCCAAAAATCACAAGTGCTAAATGGACATAACCGGAGTGTGGGAAACTACACAGCCCAACAGGAGGAGAAAAAGAACCACAAGCAACAATAATATTGTCCTATCAGTCCATGCAGGTTATGCTGTTATTACTCCTTTCCTTTAAAGTCTTGGGTAGACTTGGACATCCTCCTGATGGGATTTTTTTTTCACATATGCATGTGCGATTGACCATTAAGGAAAATTTATGTATTTTGCAAATACCGGTTTTGAGTAAGCAAAAACACCACTTTCAGTTCCTTCCTTCATCAGTTCTTCTACTGTGGAAATGTCAGTCTATGGAATCCCATTTAAAGAGTCTTAGTAATATTCAAGCATTCAGGACCCTGTAGTTTCAGGTATAATGCTCACAATGTCTGGCTCTTTATTTGCAGCAGATCAGTTTTTCTATAGAATGTGTCACATTTGCCTTCAGAAACATCCCTAACTTTTTTGTTTCTGTAAATAACTAGTGAAAGATATGGGTAATGCACTGTAGCCAAGACCCAGGTCCTACAAGACCCTGATTTTGCATACAAGTTAGCATGCCAGTTTGTTTGGGACAAAGGTGTTCTTACACCATTCAGTATCTGTTGCTTGCTTATGCCAGTTAGTAAAGTGCCCTTGAATGTTGCTTTAGCACAAGAGAATACAGGAATGATGTAGTCAAATAAACTCTATTTCTGTTTTTTTTTCTCTCTCTCTCTCTCTCTTTTGCAGTAAATGAGATAATAAGGAACGATCTCTCCAGCACCAATGTCCACTCATAACAGGCCATCTAGAAGTTCTAGCTGAGATATCCACATCAGATAATTGGAAGATAATCCCTGGTACCATTCTAGTCTTCCATTTTATTGAATGTTTGGAGCAGACAATTACCTCTTCTCTTTGTCTATGCATATGTATAAAGGAACTGGTTGGCTTCAGCTAAGAAATCCCTCCTTCTAAAAATTATCTCAAGGAAAATGGAGGAAATGAATACAATATGGTGTGTTTTATGGTTAAAATAGGAAATGTGATAAAACTGGTAACTGGTGTCAGAAACTGATTTTGTTTTCTTTTGGGCTCTACTGGACAATAACCCTGGAAGTGCCTTATTTTGTTAGTTTGTGGCATCAGGGAATTGTATTGGGAGTGTTGAATTTGCTGCCATCCAAAGTATTTTTAGGCACAGAAACGGTCAGTTGGTATAGATAGAAGAACCCTACTGAAAGTAAAATAAAGTGTCTGAATTCCAGGATTTTTTCAGTTTTCTCCTTTGAGAAAACTGCTGCCTTATTCTTGGTGCATTTTTAAACCAAATTCTCATCTCAGCTGTAAATTTTTCAGCCTGTCACATTTCTTTGCTTATGTATTGTAGAATAGTTAGTGATACTAGCTTGTCAATATTTTGGCTTATATTTGGTTTCAGCATAGTACAAAGAAACTGAACAGCACAAAATGTTAAGGTTGATGGACAAAAACATTTGAAGAAATCTAACTTTTGTTCAATTGATTTATGTATATGCATGTAATGACCTGGCATATACGCACGCACGCACGCATGTATATATATATGTATGTGTATATATATGTGTGTGTGTGTGTGTGTGTGTACATATATATATATGGTTATGTGTGTATGTGTACACACATACACAAGCATAATACGTTTAGTTGCCTTTTGAAGGGTTTAAATTTAGCAATAATTTCTGCTTTTGAGAATGCAGTCCAGATCCCAAGAAATACCATTTCTGTGTTGTGGAGTTGTTTTGTTTCAGGCAATTATGATTTTTTTTCTCTCATGCTGATAAGCAAGCACTTTAGACAGTGAAGAAGGATGTGTATGAAATATGTATTAATTCCCAAATGACAAAGAATGAGTTAAAGCAATTGTAAATACCGCTACTGAAGAATGTAAAATATTTGTTCGGTTAAAAGATTATTATTCCACTGAAGCCTTATAACTCTCTGCTAAATGTACAACAAATATTACCAAAACCAAATGTTTTAATATGCAACCCTGTATATTATGATTTCAAAATACAGCAGTTTCATGTTAATAGATTTATATAAACATAAGCAAGTAATGTAGTGTTTAACATTGTATTTTGTACAACCATGTTACCATGTAGCTAGTAATGGTATATTATTTCACATAAACAGAAAGAAAGCATGGCTTCATTTTTAAAGCATTTAACCTTAATATTGTGCCTTAGGAAATATGTGTGACCTATGCCACAGTAATGCAAGTGGCAACTAAGTGCAGTGTACAGTTAATGGAAACTCAACCGGTTTCACAAAAAGGTGAAACAGTCCTAACTATTTAGAAATATTACTCTGTACAATTATGTCTTACTTCCTTTTTTAAAAAAAAGAAAAAAGAAAAGCCATATTTGTAACATTTGCACATTACTGTGAAAGTATAAGAATATAATATGGCTGATGTAAATATTAAGTATATTAATTGGCTGATTTTGCAACTGTCTAACAAGACATTTATCTTGTACTTAGCTTTGTAGGAGATGCATGCATATCTTCTAAAATGTGATATCGTGTGTGTGTGTGCACGTGCGCGTGTGTGTATATATATATAATTTCCAGCTAAACTTGTAGCTAGAAAAAAATCCAATAAAGCACAACTTTCTGCAGAAAGCTACTTTTAGAGTGTTCTTTTTTATTTCTGGGGCAGAAAGTTTCATGAAAGAATTATGTTTTTATGTGCTATGTTAAATAACTATATTCTTCATACTATAGGCACTTCTATTTCAAATTGCTTTCAGTCTGCTAAAAAAAATCATTTTACAAGTCATACAGAACTATTTCCATATAACTTCCATTCATTCATTAACAAGAAACTTGTACAGAGCTACAAGATTTTGAAAATACCTTGCCAACAGAACTGTTTTTTTTTTTCATGTTTCTACATTTAAAATATGTAGTTGCCAAGAAATACATGAAGATCCACTGTAATTCTCAGATGTTCAGCTCTCTTACTTTTTTTGAAACGTAAACAGATTGCCAACAGATTTTTGATTCTGATACAAAAATATATTGGGTGAGGTTCTGGCCACACAAGCACCACAGTGTTTGATTTTCAACAAAATAATCAAATACATTGTTCACACAATGTCACACCTCTTTCTTTGCCATTGTTTTTATTTACTTCTTTTAAGCTGCTTTGCAGATTTGTTACATCTACAGTAAGTCTAACTCTAAAACACAGTGCATCTCTTGTATATGCATTTATGAATAAAAACTGATATCTGAAATTCTTGTCCATTGGGAATTTTACATTTGTTTTCTAGTTAGTTTGAAAATAGAATTAATACCATATGAAGCAGAATGAGGTGGAAACAAGGTCAAAGACTGGACTTTGCCAATGCCATGAAAATAATACATGCATCTGGGATAAAGCCTATGTCTTTTGATAGTTAAATGGAGAAGCATTCAAAAATTGTACTTCTACACTTTTTTTTCTAAACTGTACTGGCCAGTTTCTTGAGGCTGAGCTACCAGATCTGGGCTGCAAAAATCCACATAACTGTTAGATAGTAGGAAATAGATATAGACAATGCTAACACTTTGCTGCCTTCTTATGGCTGTGCAGGTTTTTTAATATTGTAAATTTAGTATTTAGTATTATTTGAGGAAAGCAACATGCATTAACTTCTCAACCTTTGTATCTGGCAAAAGTTGTAGACTGTTCCCATATTAGTGTACTTGCTTTATGCTAGGGGCAAGCATCTTGCAGCTCCAGGGCCACATGAAAACCTACAAGTCCCTTTCTTGAAACACCAGTAATTTTCTCTGACCCTACAACCAAAATGTCCTCTCATTTTGAGGTAGGAAACTCACTAAATCTATAGCATAAGGCATAAAGAATTAAAATTAAAAATAATGTCCCTGCAGAAAGAATGAAATGCATTTTTTTTTTAAATACTGGCCAGGCATAATACATTCCCACGCTTAGTGTGCCCCCCAAATCTTTAAATGTAGTCTTCAAAAGAGTGTCTCTTTTTTTTTCCCCCCAAGATGATTTTGTAGCCTACAAAATCTTGGCTTACTGTGCATAAGTTGCAACATGATACATGGGTTCTAGTCACTCCCATCCTGTTCGTTTGCTGTGTTTCACATCCTGAATAATGCCTAGTAAGGAGAACAAAAATCCTAATTTTGATCCTATTGATAAGACATGCACGTATTGAGCCAGTACAAGAACACAGCTGGACAAACTAGCTGTTCATCAGAATTAGTTTCCCACTTGATGTTCATACAGCACAAAAATTAGCAATGAGGACAAACTAGTGATGGGACATACTGCAGGTTGAGCAGCTGCATTGGTACAGAGCTTTCAGGCCATGGAGTTCATTGTTTCTATATGATTCTAGAACAAAGCAGTCTCCCAATTCCTGAGCCTTGAAGACATTCTGCTAATGATCTGCATTTTAAAGCCCTTCAGAGGACTTACATAAAGTTCTCGAACTTCAAAGAACTTACATAAAGAACTTTTGGAACAAACCAATTATTTCTAATGCCACCTAAGAACTATTTCCATCATTTAGCAGAACGCCATCGCTTTAAATCTCCTACTATATTCTTTTACAAAGTATTTTCATTTAGTTTGCCTTCTGAACACTAATGTATTCATTTATAAGAACATATATAAAGGTTTATGAGATAATGTTAAATACATGTAAGCAGGATCCCAGCTGAAATCTCCCTTATGCCTAACATACTTCCTCTCTCCTGGTATAGCCAAACAATTGAGCAAGAAAGAAAAAAAATATTTTTAAGACTCAATCATTAATGGTGGGGGTACATTAAGATATCTTAATTTTATATAATCAAACAATATATGGGACTGGTTGTATTTAAAGGGTCTAAACTGCTTGTCTTGAACAAAGGGTAACTACCTATAGGTCTGGTAATTGACCTAAAACCTTAACATTTCCCTTTCCGTTTTCCACACCCTGTATCACAAGATTTAGGAATAATAAACATTCCATCCATTTTCGGCTGACGCACTTCAACACAGGAATTGGGTTACAGCATAACTCTGCAAAATTTAATGTTAATCGCTTTTGTAAAGGTGACAAAGAACAAAGAGGGATGATTATTTATCATATCAACCTGAGGTTTATCTCTCTAATGTGGCTGAACTATTTGGATCAAAATTAAAGCCATCCTATATTCAGATTTACTTTTTGTAGTTTTGTATGGCCAGATAGAACCTGGAGATTCTTGGAATAGCACCAGATTTCTCACTGACTTTCCTGTACAGAGTTGTTTGGTCCTTATTTTTATATACACCATGGTTAAAAAAATGGCACTATTGTTGCATTTTGCAACCACCATGCAGAATTTATATTACTGTAATTCTTATATAAGCTATGTTTATGCATAGATTCAGCAACAAGAAGTACTTGGGATAGTATTGTAAACTTGAGAGAAAGAAATACAGTGTATCAAAATCTGTCCTCCAATTCCTTGGAAGTTTTCTCTTTCTTCCTCAATTTGCTTCAGAATTTATTTAATAATTTCTTTAGGTGAGGTTTGTCAACTTGTTGCAAGGTGACTATTGTGGCTGCAGCTGTTGCTTTTTTCTGACTGTCTCTGTCTGCAGCCTTGGCTGTTCCCACGTCTGAAAAAGCCCCGTGCAAGACAATAGGGTATCTCCTTATGATATCTCCCCATGGGATCTAACTGGAGGCTGTGAAGCCAGGGAGACTCCAGATGGCTCGGAGAGATGATGATATAATGACAAGCGGGATATTTAAGGTATAGGAGGAATGATAGATAAGAATAAGAAAGAGCAGGGTTACTGTGTCTTGGCCATTTTAAAAGTAAGATAAACTTAAGATCCCATAGTAAAGTCACCAAAAAGAATGGCAATGAGGGGAGGGAATGGCAGAAGAAAATTCTGTTTCACTATTATTTGTACCTTCCTGCTCTTAAATTGGCAAACTCAAATTCAGCCCATTATTTAATGTACATTTCAAGGTCACACAATAAGGAATGTTCCTTTTGGACTTCTAGTGCCCCAATCTCTGTTGTTCACAATTTTAAATTACTGCTCATTCTTATTCTTATTTATCCTTCCTCTCATTATCCTGCAATGGTAACAACTAAGAAGTGATATCATGATGCCTGTCATCACACCTTTGGAAACTTAAACTACATGGAGAGTAAAGTAAAGTAGACCATCCAAAATGGATGGCTGCAGTTTCCTTGCTATGACAGGAGATGGCCTTCTGATTTTAGACCGCTTGCTGTGTGATAAAAATCATCGACTCTTCCTGTACCATTTCAATAGATTTCACTCTTGAAAATTATCATCCTTTTCATCCCCCATTGAGAGATCATTCCAGACACTTAAAGATTGTCCAGACTGTGCAGCATTAGGATATACAACTTTTAAGTTTAAGTTGCACGTGCATAAAAAAAGGCAATATTCACAACTGCCATCATCCTTGACCATTGGCCATGCTTGCCAGAACTTTATGGGAGTTGGAGTCCCATGAAATCCACTGACCCTCCATTGCCTTTTAAATAAAAGTGTTAGAATTAATAATTCTTTGCTTCAACAAAGTGAGTCAGATAACACTGACTTGCTTCAAGCCACTGCTGCAGGAGAAAATTCCTCTCTGTCTTCCCTCCCAATGCTGGCCAAAGAGCTCCTGCGCAGGGCAGCCTGGGACCTGCCCACAGCCCACTCTGAAGTTACCCACCTAGAAGGCCTTCAACACAAGCTGAGGGAATCCTGGATTAGCAGCCTTGCAGCAGGCCACAACTGTGTTGCTGTGCATGAAGCAGGAACCCTTCCAGGCCACCAAAAGCACCCTGAGCAGCTGCCGTGATTTAGGCTTCATCTAGAGCAGTGTTTCTCAACCTTGGCAACTTTTAAAATGTGTGGACTTCAACTCCCAGAATTCCCCAGCCAGCATGTCACAACATAGCCTTAACTATAAAAATGTGTATAAAGCATATTATACTTCATTAGCATGGCTGATGAACATAAGCCACAAACATCTGAAATTGCACACTCTCCTGTCACAGCTGCAATGAGAAGATTGGAAGTTTTCACCTCTTCTTTAACATGGAGCATGAGTTATAAAACTAGCTTGTTTTCAACTATCTGTACTTAAGATTAAACATACTATGGTTCAGTCATAATGCTAAGCTGATGCTAAACTGAGGTTAACACGAAAATGGATGTAGTTAGGGGAGGGAAATTCATGTGTCTGTAGCTCATAGCAGCTTATCACAGTCACAAGAAACCATGGTTTATAATAGGAGGCATCACTATTTGTCCTACAGTTATGACCAATTATAAGTTATGTATCACCGAGTTATCAGAATTTGAAATGAAAACAACAGGGATATAGCATGCAACCTTTTATTGCATATAAGATATTGACAGACTGCTAGATCTGAGGTTTGGGGGTTTGAAAATGTTTTGATTTTGTTTGATTTTGTTTCAGAATCATGATTATATTTAACTTATCTGGTAAGATGTTTTATTATTTAATCTGTTGCTTGGTATTGAGACCTGTTGCTGTATTACAGGTGAAACTCGAAAAATTAGAATATCGTGCAAATGTTCATTTATGTCAGTATGGCAACTCAAAAGGTGAAACCAATATATGAGATAGACGCATTACATGCAAAGCGAGATATGTCAAGCCTTACTTTGGTATAATTGTGATGATTATGGCGTACAGCTTATGAAAACCCCAAATTCACAATCTCAGAAAATTAGAATATTACATGACATCAATAACACAAGGATTGGAAATAGAACAATATCGGATCTCTGCAAAGTATCAGCATGCATATGTACTCAGTACTTGGTTTGGGCCCCTTTTGCAGCAATGACTGCCGCAATGCGGCGTGGCATGGATGCTATCAGCCTGTGGCACTGCTGAGGTGTTATAGAAGACCAGGATGCTTCAATAGCAGCCTTCAGCTCCGCTGCATTGTTCGGTCTCATGTCCCTCATCTTTCTCTTGGCAATGCCCCATAGATTCTCTATGGGGTTCAGGTCAGGTGAGTTTGCTGGCCAATCAAGCACAGTAATCCCATGGTCATTGAACCAGGTTTTGGTACTTTTGGCAGTGTGGGCAGGTGCCAAGTCCTGCTGGAAAATGAAGTCAGCATCCCCATAAAGCTCGTCTGCGGAAGGAAGCATGAAGTGCTCCAAAATCTCCTGGTAGATGGCTGTGTTGACCCTGGACTTAATGAAGCACAGGGGACCAACACCAGCAGATGACATGGCTCCCCAAATCAACACAGACTGTGGAAACTTCACACTGGACTTCAAGCATCGTGCATTGTGTGCCTCTCCATTCTTCCTCCAGACTCTGGGTCCTTAGTTCCCAAATGAGATGCAAAAGTTGCTCTCATCAGAAAAGAGGACTTTGGACCACTGGGCAACAGACCAGTTCTTTTTTTCTGTAGCCCAGGTAAGACGCTTCTGACGTTTGTTGTTCAGGAGCGGCTTGACAAGAGGAATACGACATTTGAAGCCCATGTCCAGGCTCCGTCTGTGTGTGGTGGCTCTTGATGCACTAACTCCAGCCTCAGTCCACTCCTTGTGAAAGTCCCCAACACTTTTGAATGGCCTTTTCCTGACAATCCTCTCCAGGCTGCGGTCATCCCTGCTGCTTGTGCACCTTTTTCTACCACACTTTTCCCTTCCACATAACCTTCTATTGATGTGCTTTGATACAGCACTTTGGGAACATCCAACTTCTTTTGCAATTACCTTTTGGGGCTTTCCCTCCTTATGGAGGGTGTCAGTGATGGTTTTCTGCACAACTGTCAGGTCAGCAGTCTTTCCCATGCTTGTGATTCCTACTGAACCAGCCTGAGAGACCATTGAAAGGCTCAGGAACCCTTTGCAGGTGTTATGGATTCATTAGCTGATTAGAGGGGGACACTTTGAGCCTAGAATATTGAACCTTTTCACACTATTCTAATTTTCTGAGATTGTGAATTTGGGGTTTTCATAAGCTGTACGCCATAATCATCACAATTATACCAAAGTAAGGCTTGACATATCTCCCTTTGCATGTAATGCGTCTATCTCATATATTGGTTTCACCTTTTGAGTTGCCATACTGACATAAATGAACATTTGCACGATACTCTAATTTTTCGAGTTTCACCTGTATATTGCTGGAAAAATCACTGAACAACTACCAGAAACAATTAAAAATACATGTGTTGGAAGCAAAAAGGAAATTGTACAGCTAGAAAAATTGCAGCAACAATGACAAAAACATAAGCAAAATAAGGAAGAGGAATCTTTGAAATTTTTTATGTTAGGAATAAGATGAGTAAAAGGGATTATGACAGATAAAAACAATGAATCCAAACGTGTTTTTCTCTATCTTTCTTAAGTTTAGAACTTGGGCCACCCAATGAAACTGAAGTACGATACATGAGTTCTAGTCCCGCCTTAACCAGAAAGCCAGCTGGGTGACCTTGGGCCAGTCAGCCCTAGGAAGGAGGCAGTGGCAAGCCACTTCTGAAAAATTTGCCAAGAAAACTTCAGGGACTAGTCCAGGAGTGAACACTGACTCGGAGGCACCAAAAAAAAAAAAAAAAAAGTTTGTCAGTGGCTAATGGTAATGACAGTTATGTATTATCTCTGATAGTACAGGCAATTATTTTCAGATAAAAGGTCTGAAGGGAGTCAGCTTGCTTCATCTGAACATAAGTGTAGCCTTCTGCATGATCAAGGACTTTACTATCCTATGGTTCCAGATCACTTTGACAACATGTTTGTGTTGAGGCAAATGTGAATATAGTCCAACCTTCAGATCCTTTCTCCCAAAGCAAGAAAACTGAGGGGCACAAGAGGAGGTAACGGCAAGCATTGAAGGCAGGACAAAGGTGTGCAGACCCATCCACTTCCCAGTTTCTCAACCCTTTAAGCTTTCCAATGAACAAAGTTTTTATTAAATGTAAAGCTACTGTGTATAAATTAATTTACTACTATTATTACTACTACTGTTATTTTATTTTAGTTGAACTCTGTGCTACATACATTCCTGTTCACTCTTTGCGTAGACAGAAGTTCACTTGAGAATAGCTATCCCCTCAACAGTTTTACCTCTTACTGATGCCAAGAAAATTTATCACTCCTGGCTAAGCTGAGTCAATATTAAAACAATAGGGCTTGGATAATGGGAAGAAGTACAAGGAATACTTAAGCTGCTTCCACTGATCGAAACTTTGGGCAACCAGCATTGCTTGAATTGTGCAGTGGTGATCACTGCAAATAAAGGTTTCTCCTTTAATACAGTAATAGGTACAGAATGCCAAGCAGCAAAGTTTTCCTGTAGCAAAAGGCAATTGAACCTAGCCACCCAAAATAGGAACCAATTTAGTTCCTGCATAAAAATGACTGACAAATGATCCAACTTCATGTCACAAATTAAAAACTCAGCTTTTGTTTCAAGGGAAAAAATTAAAAAATAGGAAAAAGGTGTGATTTCAATGGTAATTTTAATATATGTTCATCTATAAGTCTAAAAATACACACCATCCTCAAAATATTTCATTTGTGATGTTTTTCTAATGCTAATCGTACCAGATCCTTAGATACTTTTTACCGTCAAAAATTGGTGGTGTGTTTTGCCATCAAATTTGGCAGCAAACTATTACACCAAGTTTCAGTTGCAAAAAATGTAGCACCTTCTGATAACGGCATTAACACTGGGAGAGTAAATGCAGATTGTAAGTGATATCATAGAAGAGCCATTGGTAGTCAGTGCAGTGCACTCAGTTGACCAATGACATAAACCAGTATCTTATATTTCTATTTCCTGCTCTTCTTCTTCCTCTCCCCACCCCCCACCGCCCTTTTAAGATCCACTTTTTACAAGTGGATGAAGTTCCAAACCTGAAGTCTTTGAAAGGGATGGCCAATGTTGTGGTTGAGTCTTCCCAGTCTTGTCAGAAAAGATGAGTGCTATTTTCTTTTCCTTGCAACTAGTAAGTTTGGAGTGCTGCTAACAGAGCCTGCACTTCAGATCAGCAATTCTTAAAGACAGACCACCATCAATACCTGAAGCCACTTCGGACTGCGCAAATGAGATAGGCTGTCAGAGCTGAGTAAATAGGAATCAAATGTGTATTGAAGTCAGACTCACTAAGGATGGAACAATCAAAGCTATCAAAGCACACCACATAATGGCTCAAGACAAGAGGTCTAGCAAATATTGTTCTAATATCATCATAACCACAAGGGCTATTCGGATGTGGTTCTCAAAGACATTTAAATTAGCAAAGAGTACTTGCCATTAATCATTCATAATAGCTTCAGGGAGGCACAGCTCATTTAAACATTTTACATTTTTATTACTTATGTATGTGGGGCAGCAATTAAAGTTGTCATGGTCACATAATGAAGACTAATGAAACCAAGAGATAGATTGATTTTCATCTGCTGTCAGTCTGAATAATTCCTCTTTGTTTACATAGGTGTGTATAGAAGCTGCTGAACATATCAAAGATAAATTCACAATAACTTCATTGACTTTATGACTATTTTATCCAAGCATATTGATAATGTAGCTCTACTCCATCCTCAGCCCACTGCCCTTCAGTTGTGTTGGGATCAACATTTCAAGAATTGCCAGCCAGCAGGGGGGTTCTGGGAGTTGTGGTCACAATCCATCTAGATCAGTGTTGTCCAAACTTGGCCACTTTAAGATGAGTGGACTTCATGCTGGCTGGGGAATTCTGGGAGTTGAAGTCCACTCATCTTAAAGTGGCCAAGTTTGGACAACACTGATCTAGATTCAGAAGGCTGTTCTACATCTCTAAAATCATAAACTGACTGTCAGAACTGACTGGCAGCCTCAGATCAACTAACATGGAATGTAGAGGATCATTCAACAAAGCAACCCAATGTAAGGTCAGGCTCCTTACATGACAGCAACCACAAATGACAACCACTTGTACAAAGCGTCTCTGCCTGAGACTCTGAGGAGCCACTGCCAGTTAGAGTAGAAAATAGTGAGTTACAGGAAATAAATAACAGTGTAATCTAGTAAAAGGGAGCCTATGCTTCTGTAAAACAGTGAAAATAACTTTAAAGTGGATCCATTTTAAACTGGAAAGATCAGATTTAGTAGAAGAGCTAGAGCACATTTTTACTTTAACCATTAATTGTATAATTTTTCTTCAAGTGAAAATTTCTTAATTCACTTTAATCATTCTGCAACAGTGTCTCCATATTCCTTTTTTCTGGAGAGTGAGCAAAATATACGTCTGTGCTTAACTTAAGGGAACATAACCTAGCTCAGTACACCATACATACACACGTATGTATATGTAATCACAGCTTTTGCCCAATCAAGTTCAGTTTATTGGATGAGCAGAGATTGGATCATATCTAAACCACAGCCAAAGTGAACATACAACTCATCGCCAGCCTCCATTCTTTTAACTGCTTTCTCCACTTTTCTCATTTCTTAACAGGGGTAGACTTTAGACATCCTTTTTTCATGATCCTCTCTGACATCATTGCAGTATACTTGTAGAGATTGCAAGGCCAAGAATGGGGCCCAAAATCAAATACGTGTTTTCTTATATAGGAACAATACAATTAATAATCCCCACCCCAGGAGCTCCATCATCTACGTGCATGGGAATACGTCACAGTAAAGCAGCTTCCATAAGGCAGTAATAGGCTAGAAGTAATGTGGTAGATCTATAATCAAGCCTTCATGTGCTTTTTTGTTTTTAAGTCGCACTAAACAGCTGTTGGCCTGGGTCTGCCATTCTGATGGAATCATTCTTTGACACCATAACCATGGCTGAAATCACACATGCCATGAAATTTCTATAACTTCTATAAACCATGGCTTAGCAGTGGCAGCTGACTGAACTTGTTTAGGCTTGGAAGCTAAAGAGGGTTAAGTCTGGTCAGTAGGATAGGACTTCCCTAAGGAATTCCATCTCTTTAGACTAGACTGGGAAGTTGGAAAAAGAATCCCATTTCTCTAATATTGCCCCAAACCCACACACAGATGCATCCATGAGTCACCGGGACTTCTGCTTGACTCAGTGGAGATTTTACTTTTTCTCTGTAAGCCAAAAGGCCTCTGTGCTTGGCAGCAGCTCTGCGGGTGATTTATCATTAATTTTTTCCTTCCTGAGATTTAACTTCCAAATTTATAGCTAAAATGCCCCTCAAGTTGGCTAGCAATAATGAAGGTACTTTATACTGGATATGTGTGTGTCTGTATCTTTATAAATATCTCCACTGACTCTGTTAATGACTCTCTTAATATTGATATACCAACAATAGACAATTAACAGTAGAAAAGAATCATTTACAGCAGGCAAGTGAAAGACCAGAGGAAAAACTAAAGGCCTGGATAAAGAGGCATGTTCAAGCACTTTATGCCACTAGACTGGTGTTTCTCAACTTCAGCAACTTTAAGATATGTGGACTTCATAGCATGGCTGGCTGGGGAATTCTGGGAGCTGAAGTCCACATATCTTAAAGTTGCCAAAGTCAAGAAACACTGCACTAGACTATTGAGGATGCTAAGTGCCCTCTAAAATGTAGTTTTAATAAAACATCAATAAATCATTGAAGAAATAAAAATGGTATTGGAAGAATGGTTAAAAAAAAAATTCCCCTGTCCAAGAACAAGATTCAATGTTTACCCCTCATCAAAGATTCAGACAGACATACCTCACTTTGTTATTTGGCCCTTGTGCTTCCAAAATCAGCATATGGCAGAGCACTGCAAATGTAGTACAGGGATATTTAAGGAGGGGATTTAAATATAATGTAATTTAGAGCTTACTATAAAACCACTACAAATTTTTCATGAAATCTTATCAGTGAAATGCAGTTCCATCTCTCCCTTCCTTCTACTTCTCAGAAGTACTTCCTTGCATGGCTTTTGCCCTCTACTCATAAAAGAAGAAAAAACACATGAAGTAGTTTTTTATATTTTCATGCAGTGATGAGAAAAGCCACACCTGGCCAAAAAATGTCCTCCTTCTGCATATTGATTTCAAAAAGAGAAGTTGGGAATTCCTATGAAGACAAAATTGAAGTTGAATTAACTAGCTAAATTCACTGTAGAGAGAGAAAGGAAGTTAGGCCTCGATTCTTCTCATCTGTAGAAGGCGTGTCAGTTCTGCCTAGTAATCAGGCTTCAATTTGCTTCTCTCCTTCTGTGGTGGCCACAATCATGAGGGACCCAATTTTACTAGCATTGTAACCCAACATTTGAGGGACCCAATGTTACCAGCACTGAGACTGACCTTAGGCTTCTATTACAGCTGAAACAGGACAGCCTTTTCTAGAACATCCTTAATGTGCTTAATAGTCTTTTCTTGAACTCCACGGCTCAGACTCTGTCAATTTAGTCTTTTCTGAATTGGGACATAGTTGTATTTTTCTGTTTTTATACAGAGCCAAGTCAGATCCTCTGTTTTATAAAGTAAATCCATAATAATGTGAAGACTGCTAAATTTTGCTTCATTCGAGATACAAAAACAATTCTGCAAAATTGTGGGGTGAGGTTTTCACTGCAAGTCTAGCGATGAGATGGGGGGCACTATGATATAGATTTTTGGAAAAAAGGCATTAGTCAACCCACAATCAATCATTTTGCAGTGCAGCAGGCTCTGTAAAAGATTTGACTTCTATTTCAGAAACACTGTGCTATGACCAAAGCCCCAATTTTTTTTTTTAAAAAAAGGAGCTGTCTCATGCTATCATTGAAAAGGATATAGGCAGGAAAAGTTAACTGTTGCCATTTGGGAAGCCCCACTAAGGTCAAGAAGTATATCGTATCTACAGCTAAGTCTCAGAACATTTTTACAGGTACTACATTTCATTTGCATCTGCATCAGTTTCACATTTCACTTTTCCCCCCACTTCCCCTTCTTCCTCCTTTCTGCCTTACAGAGAGCTATTTTTAAAAAAATAGAAAAAACCCACCACCCACAGAATGCACTTACATACTTTTCAGTAATTTCCCCCAACCTTTTCCACTCTCTTTCTCTAAGATATGGCTGTAACTGATTTATTCAGCTAAGTTCCCTTTTGTTCTCTTAGCCAGGGACTTCATCATTAAGTGTGTGCATAATTTTCCCAAGCTGGTACCTCTATGCTGGACTATAATCCCCACCACATCTAGCTAGTAAGACCACTGGAAATACTAGATGGAACAATGGGAGTTGTAGCAGCTTTTCAGAGGGGGGTATAGTCCAGTGGGGATATGCAGCCCAGTACATCTGGAGAAGGGTGGCATGATTCATCAGATGAGATCCGGGTTCAGGGAGAACTTCTTCCTATGAGGTGCTCAGGAAGGCTAGCCACAATGCCCTTGACCCCCCTAAACTCAAATCTGAGCTATACTTGATGGGCGGTAATCCATTTTCTTTGTGGGAAGAGACAAGTCAGCAATGCTTGCCATATAAATTGCATATAACTGTTGGATGTCATCACAACCCTAGACTGCCTTTCACAACTCTTCTAGTTAGATAGATGGATAGATGGATAGATGGATAGATGGATAGATGGATAGATGGATAGATGGATAGATGGATAGATGGATAGATGGATAGATAGATAGATAGATAGATAGATAGATAGATAGATAGATAGAAATCCTGCTTCCTTCTCTATCCAAATCATGTTGCATCTCCTGAGTATCATTTTATCCTCAGATTATAATGACAGTTATGGCTCCAACAAAGAAGCAGCCTTAGAGAAGCTGTGCTATAGCAGGGCTCCCTCTACAGAGTGGGAAGCTTTTTGAACTGAGCAATGTAGGGTGAGAAAGGCTCCCAGTCATTTTTTGTCCAACTTTCTACAATCACTGTGTGATTAGATTACATACATGCCTTCCAGATTCATTTTCTTCTCATAGCAAAATGTTGCTGTTTGGCCCACACAGGTTAACTACTAGTTCAGCTGTGAAACTATGACAGTGACTCAGCTGTCATAGTTCTAGCTTATCCCAGCCTTCTTCAACCTGATGCCATCCAGATGTGCTGTATACAATTCACAAACCAGACTTAACACAGCTTGTGGCTCCTGTGGTTGGAACTGATTGTAGATGAATTGCACAACATCTGGAAAACACCAGATTGGGACAATTGCTGTCTTGCAAGATGGTGGTAACGTTATTTTCCATGTAAAGGCAATATAAAGAAATAAAAGTAATCTTTTTAAAAGGCTTTGAGTGATAGCAGCAAAAATACTATCTTCATGAGACTTGCTAGAGTTGCTGTGTCTCCTGAAGTTTCTGGGATGGAGCCTCAGAGTACAAATGACATCTTTAAGAATGGGCTAGTGGGGGTGGGAGTTGCAGCTCCTTCCTTCAGACAAAAGTAATAGCTCAGGAGTAGATTATGTACTTTACCTGCAGAAAGCCTCAAGTGCCCAAGCATCTCCAGGTAAGACATCCTTCAGGGAATCCTTAAGAGAGATTTCCAGGCATGATAAACAATGATCAGGAAGTGGGTCATTTGACTATGCATATTGATTTGTTCTTCTCATTCTTTTCCATTGTAGTATGATTGCTTTTGCTCCCATATGGCTTCAGCATTTATGTTTTAAGTCTCTACTGATGCCTGCCTCTCATTCATTCTCTTTCACAGAAGATGATGCTGGGGGAAAAAGGGGCCAAAACTTTAGAACAAAGGAGAATGATTGGGTGTTGCACTGGGGAATTCTAAGATCCAGCTGTTAAAAATGGAGAGTGTACTTTAACAGCACTCAAAGCAAAGGAAGTAATTCTAAACCCATGGGGAACTTCTGTCCAATGGAGGTCCAACAATGCTCTTCCTGTGACAGCAATACCTTCTGTTGGCAGAAGTGGCCGATGACCAGTAATCACAACATTATCTTACATCATAAGGCTCTTCAAAATGAGATGTATTTTCATCATGTCTTTTATGACTATTCCAAGTACTTACCTAGAGCAATCTGGAAATAGAGGGATTAGAAGTTTTTTTCAGTCTGAGTTCCCTAGGATTTTACAAGAACTTGATCAGGTTCCATGAGAGATTAAGGGAAAATAAAAAGTCCACTTGAATGCAGGCTCCAGGGACATCCATAGCATTTTTTCTAAGAAGTAGCAGAAAGGGTGGGGCTTGTCATCTGACATTCAGAAGCCCCACCCCACAGATTGCACTGGTGCACATAAGACCTATTATTTTACCTCTTGATCAGGGGTTCCAGGATTTTTCTTAACCAAGTTTCATGGCCTGAAAAAATTTAAGAAAAAACCTTGGACTAGTATATGTTCCTATGGAACATCCTGCCTCCTGAGGTCCGGTGTGCCCCCTCCCTCATGGCCTTCAGGAAAGGTATTAAATCCTGGCTCTGCCAGAAGGCACCTGTGGAGATGGCTGGTGGGATGATGGGTTGTCTCCCCCCCCCCCCCCCCAGCATCTTACAGGTTTTTTAGGGCCATAAACCAGAGGAGGTTTTTTAGGGTTTTTTAATATGTTTTAAATTATTTATAGTTTTTAGCCATCTCGGTGAGAGCTGTGTTTTTATTGTGAGCCGCCCAGAGTCACCTGTTGGGGGAGACGGGCGGCATACAAGTTGAATAAATAAATGAATAAATAAATATGTTCAAAAATTTGGTTATTACTTTATAAAAAATGAATTTCTTTATGGTATCTCCCTTGCTATCATTTACCTTGTGAAGCAGGTCATTGCTTTAAATTTACAGGAGAAGAACAGTGATCAAGAAAAGTTGGATTTTAGAATAAGGGTTGCTTCCAACTTTCTATCTTAAACCTAAGGATGCTTATCTAGAAGTGATCAGATCAAATCTTTATTACAGTCATAGACCAGCATAAATATCTAGAAGTGAGTCCTGTGGTTTCACAGGGACTCATCTGTTAAATATCCTTACACTGCAAGTTTATGGGTGTCAGCTCAACCTAAGTCTCTTGAATTCAGTGTAAACTACTCCTAAATAAGTGTGTATACGACTCAAGCTTTAGGAATGCAGCATTTATTATTCCAATCCTTGTTTTTGTTTTTCTTATGTCCAAATGTATTTAATTATGCTGGCTTATTTGGGCTGCTAGACAGGCAAGGTTTACTTGTGAGTCACCTTAGATCAATTTTAGGGGCTAGGAGAAATAAAACATAGCCTTTCACAAGCGATGTACTGTTTCCTATTCAGATGCAGCAGAACTGTATAATTCTATTAAAAGCAAGCAAGAAAGGTGGGAATGCACAGATCAGGCAAAACAAGGGAGAGAACAAAACCAGTACTAAGGGGAATAGAAATAGGATTAGATACAGAGACTCGTAAAGATAACACTGCTTCTGACCTGAAGTTCATGCAAATACTTTGGCAGCGTATAAAGCTATACTGAAATCCATATGTGTAGCAAAGTAAAGTTGTAAAGGTTATTTGTCTTTCTGTAGATTTTGAGAGCAATCATGCCAACAGTTAAGCACTGTCTGAGGCTGAAATCAAACACATGTTGATGGCTGGAAGGTGCATCAAAAAGCCATCATCTTTTTTATGGTTATTTTAATGGGCAACCCACTGCTAGTCATTCAATTAGGGTATGGCTTTCTTCCCCCACATCCACTCAATATTGCATAACCTGGGATATATGTAGGCCAGCTAGGTAAGCCTGCAGCCTATCAACCATTATGTATAGCCCAGATGCCTGAGCAGACAGGCAGGAGAGTTTGTATTAACTGCAAAATCCAAGCTCAGGGAGTGAGGGGAAGAAACTTGCCTGGACTTGCCCAATAGGTTCTGCTCAGTCCTGCCCTTGATGGAAAAAAAATCTGTGTATGAGACTAAGAGGAGAGAGAGGGCTAAAAGATATGAAAGGAGGCAGATCGCTTGTGAGGGGAGCAAGATCTGGAAGAGGGGGTGGAGGAACGGATTAAGCAAGACGGAGACTGGAGGCAGCCATGTGGTTTTGTTGAACTAGGTACCAATAGAAGTACCTATCTAAGCAACATTCAGGCTGGAGGAACCATGGTAAGGATGGAGCTAACCTCCTGAGGTCCGGTGTGCCCTCTCCCTCATGGCCTTCAGGAAAGGGATTAAATCCTGGCTCTGCCAGAAGGCCTGGGAGCCGGATGGGGGCCCGCACCTGTGGAGATGGCTGGTGGGGTGATGGGTTTGCCCCCCCCCCCCCAGCATTTTGCAGGTTTTTAGGGCTAAAAATTAGGAGGTTCTTAGGGCATTTTTAATATATGTTTCTTTTTAATTATTTATAGATTTTTACCCATTGTTGGAGGGACTCATGTTCTTTCCTTTTTTATTATTGTGAGCCGCCCAGAGTCACCCGTTGGGGGAGATGGGTGGCATACAAGTTTGATAATTAATAAATAAACAAACAAACAAACAAACAAACAAACCTTCCCTGGGATTGAAGGTGAGGAAGGGTATGATATCAAAGCCAAGAACATCTTCAGGATTCAGGAAGTAGAGAAAGGCTACTTGAGTGGGGAGGAGATGGAAATTATATCAACAGAGTGGACTGTCTGGGCCCTGGGGCAAGGGCAGAGCTAAGTGTCTCTGGGCTGAAGGTGTGATAAGGCGCCAACATTTCTAGGGAGTTGACAGGAACTAAATGGAAGTTCTCCTAAAACCTTGATGAGGGTTGCAATCTCTGGGAGTCAAGGATTAGTCAGAACAAGCTACCTGAAGAAGCAAACTGGGAAAATTCCTCTTCTTCCAGGTAAAGGAAACATTCCATACTAGGATTTGCCTGAATTCAGATTTTTTTCTTTGAAGGTACGCTGTTCTCCCTTATGAATTTAGATACTTAATTATTTCAAGAATTTGCTCTGATTTGTTACAACTTTGTCTTTGTCAATTCTCCTATGTTTTGCTCCATCTATGTTATTTGAACCTCAGATCCTCTCCATCTGGATCTGTGTCCAATCTCCCTGTAGCATTTTATGGGAGTTTGATGTTTAAAATGCTGTTTGTGATCTTATCAGCACCAAATGTTTTATTCCATCCAAATGTAATTTGGGAGGAATTGAGTATCTAAAGCTAAAAGGAACTCTTTTCCTTTTTTATTTTTAATAACATTGATTTTTAAATTATCATACTCATGCTTTTATTTTCATCTCCCCAAAAGGAGATGGGGCTGAAATGTTCTCCATAGGTCCAAAGCTATTAGGCCAGGAAGTGATCCTAAGAGGAGTTATTATTTATTAAATATTATTATGCTCAGTTTACAGGCAAGCTCTGAGAGACCCATCTCTTTCAAGAGGAAGGAGCCAAAACAAGTTATTTCTTTCTTCTAGGAAAGAGGGCGGTGGCAATGGGAGGTACTACATAACCCATAATGAGAAGTTGCCCCAAGGCAGAAGTGAGGCAGGGCTTAACAGCACAGACAAGAGTGTTGAGACCACACCTCTGGGCATTCACAACCGTTATCCACAGATACCTTTTGTTTCAGTGTCTTTTCTAGTCATGGTATCTGTCAGGTTTCTAAGCACTAAAAAGCCCAGTATAAAAACTATTACACTCCCACTGAGAGCCAGTGTTTCTGAACAGGTTTGAAAAATAGTTCTTCTTTTCTAAGACCAACCCCGTCCCCCTTGCAGTCAATCATTGACCTATTTATGATTCATTGATCCAGGAATCGTTTTCATACTTACATTATAACCCATTGCTACCTGAAATGTGTTTCATTTTATTTTTATGACCACACAATGCACAGCTCTGTCTTTAATGAAAATGACATGCAAATACATTGGTGCCCAGAGAACCCTCCAGGATGAGTCATCCAGAGCTAGCAATAACATTTCAAACTGTTCCTGCTCTTCCCCCTCTGGATATATGGAGAAACAATCCCGCAAAGGAGTTTTCTCTCCTTTGTGCCAGGAGTTTTCCTCCTCTCTGCTCCCAGGTGCCTTCCCCATTCCAGCTGCAGAAACGTCTCTTGAAGCAGACTCAAGAACTTATTGCAACAGCCCCTGTGCTTTCAAGGAGTGGGAAAACAAATACAGCTGCTGAAGTGAAGCAAAATCCATGAACTGGCCCTTTAGCCACTAGCTAAGATTTTTCTCTGTACTTTAGTTAAATTGGCTGGTTTCACCACTTTTGCAGGCTGACTTGTCAGCGGCTCAGGAAGCCTGGTCTTCCCGATCTTACTGCCTAGCCCTCACCTCTTTCATGCCTCCCCTCGCACTCATTCAGACTTGCAGCAGAATCACCTGAACAGAAAGAAGCCACATCTAAAAAGAATTTCAGACCCCCAAATATGTAGAGCATCATTTTATCAGTTTTCCTTGCCATATTTTATTTTATTTATTTATTTATCAAACTTATCCCCGCCCATCTCCCCCCAATGGGGGACTCTGGGCGGCTTACAACAGATTAAAACAATAAATAAATATATAGTTAACATTTATAATATCCTGGATATTTTCAAGAATGGCTGAATGTATGTAAGTGTGCAAAAAATGGTTCAACTCTTAAGAAAGAAAAGTCACATCAGTGACATCTTTCAGGCATGGCTGTTTGCAAATATTCTTAAAAATGATTTTAAACATGATGTATTGCACAAGAGAAAAAATAGAATTTGGGGGGCAATTCAAGAAACCAGTTTCTTCCCATGTATTTATTCTTATTTCAATTCTCTATGAGATCCCTTCTTATAAGCTGTTCAAAAGATCTCATGGAAGCTGAGATAGACAATAATAAATAAATGAATGGATTTCACATTTTACAAATGTGCACAGATAATTTTATACCCTCTGATTTAAAAAAAAAGCAGCTTAATACATTTCTAAAGCAAACAAACATCAATATATCTATAACCAATTGATTTTCAATGGCTTAGTAATACCACCAGTGGTATTTCTTACATATGGATGTAGCTAATCTAAAACCATCTACAAACCTACAAAATAGTGAGTAATTTAATGATGATGTTACCACCTAAAAGCTACTGTACTAGCCTTTAATTACATTGAAACAAACTGCAGTGGGATATCACTAATAGCACACATACTTATATAGAAGGTATCAAGATATTCCAATCAGTTTTTGTTGTTGTTATCGATGTTGTTAGTGTCAATTTCCTTTTGTGCTTTCCATGATACAAACCTTCCATCTAATTCAGTTCTTGGAATAAATGTGGTGGCTATTGAACAAAGGGCCTCACCTCAATTCTCTGAAGAAGTTATCAATCCTTGTAGATCTCCCTATGAGGTGGCAAGGAAGGAAGGAAGGAAGGAAGGAAGGAAGGAAGGAAGGAAGGAAGGAAGGAAGGAAGGAAGGAAGGAAGGAAGGAAGGAAGGAAGGAAGGAAGGAAGGAAGGAAGGAAGGAAGGGGTCAACACAGATTTAAGTCTGCCCAACGGTTATATCTACATGACAGACAATTTGAGAAAACACCGTAAATACTTCAGCACATTTAGGAAGATGTAAATGGACTAAGGCTGCAGATGTAATCACCATGGATATTCCATGATTCATTCACTGGTTTCAGATATATCTATGTGATATAACTAAGCTAAGTAATATTATATGACACCTTTTGGGGACAAGCTACACACAAAGTTTTGGAGCAAATTAGTGTCATGATTGAGATGGGACAAGGAAGAGAAATTAGCATAGAAACTTCACATAAGGTAGAATTTATTAGATATGGAGCCCTTTTTGGCAAGTTGAGTTTTTCTTTGCTTTTTAACTGTTAATAAATCTATTTGGGAGGACCTTATGTATGGCATATTTCCAGTCTAAGAACAATACTACGAAATGTTGGAGACAGATCTGTAGATTGCTTAAAAAAAAATCTTAAAAGTAAGATTTTGGAGATTGCATTTGACTACGATGAGCAGTTAAAGAAATCCTTGCATATTTAAGTATGGTGACGATTAACCACTAAACTCATAATAAAGCTAAATGTTGTATGTAAAGATTTAAAAAATAGAAACATTATTTGCTTTACAAAATTGCTTTATATTGTTAGGGATTGTTTCTACATGTTGGAAGTTGTGTGTGTGTGCTTTATAAGAGCTTTCTCTTTAAACTCCTTTGGATGTCCATGTTTTGGAGGTTGGACACTCCTGGAAAGGTGGGAACAAACAGTAACTATTTCTCTTCATAATACAAATATCTCTTCAAGCACTTTTTGCACACAAATGATGTGTTCTTTTAAGACTACAAAGAATGATAAGCCATTTCATCTGCAGTGAAACTGTTAAGTATAATACAGGTGAAACTCGAAAAATTAGAATATCGTGCAAATGTTCATTTATCTCAGTATGGCAACTCAAAAGGTGAAACCAATATATGAGATAGACGCATTACATGCAAAGCGAGATATGTCAAGCCTTACTTTGGTATAATTGTGATGATTATGGCGTACAGCTTATGAAAACCCCAAATTCACAATCTCAGAAAATTAGAATATTACATGACATCAATAACACAAGGATTGGAAATAGAACAATATCGGACCTCTGCCAAGTATCAGCATGCATATGTACTCAGTACTTGGTTTGGGCCCCTTTTGCAGCAATGACTGCCGCAATGCGGCGTGGCATGGATGCTATCGGCCTGTGGCACTGCTGAGGTGTTATGGAAGACCAGGATGCTTCAATAGCGGCCTTCAGCTCCGCTGCATTGTTCGGTCTCATGTCCCTCATCTTTCTCTTGGCAATGCCCCATAGATTCTCTATGGGGTTCAGGTCAGGTGAGTTTGCTGGCCAATCAAGCACAGTAATCCCATGGTCATTGAACCAGGTTTTGGTACTTTTGGCAGTGTGGGCAGGTGCCAAGTCCTGCTGGAAAATGAAGTCAGCATCCCCATAAAGCTCGTCTGCGGAAGGAAGCATGAAGTGCTCCAAAATCTCCTGGTAGACGGCTGCGTTGACCCTGGACTTAATGAAGCACAGTGGACCAACACCAGCAGATGACATGGCTCCCCAAATCAACACAGACTGTGGAAACTTCACACTGGACTTCAAGCATCGTGCATTGTGTGCCTCTCCATTCTTCCTCCAGACTCTGGGTCCTTAGTTCCCAAATGAGATGCAAAAGTTGCTCTCATCAGAAAAGAGGACTGTGGACCACTGGGCAACAGACCAGTTCTTTTTTTCTGTAGCCCAGGTAAGACGCTTCTGGCGTTGTTTATTGTTCAGGAGCGGCTTGACAAGAGGAATACGACATTGGAAGCCCATGTCCAGGCTCCGTCTGTGTGTGGTGGCTCTTGATGCACTAACTCCAGCCTCAGTCCACTCCTTGTGAAAGTCCCCAACACTTTTGAATGGCCTTTTCCTGACAATCCTCTCCAGGCTGCGGTCATCCCTGCTGCTTGTGCACCTTTTTCTACCACACTTTTCCCTTCCACATAACCTTCTATTGATGTGCTTTGATACAGCACTTTGGGAACATCCAACTTCTTTTGCAATTACCTTTTGGGGCTTTCCCTCCTTATGGAGGGTGTCAGTGATGGTTTTCTGCACAACTGTCAGGTCAGCAGTCTTTCCCATGCTTGTGATTCCTACTGAACCAGCCTGAGAGACCATTGAAAGGCTCAGGAACCCTTTGCAGGTGTTATGGATTCATTAGCTGATTAGAGGGGGACACTTTGAGCCTAGAATATTGAACCTTTTCACACTATTCTAATTTTCTGAGATTGTGAATTTGGGGTTTTCATAAGCTGTACGCCATAATCATCACAATTATACCAAAGTAAGGCTTGACATATCTCGCTTTGCATGTAATGCGTCTATCTCATATATTGGTTTCACCTTTTGAGTTGCCATACTGACATAAATGAACATTTGCACGATATTCTAATTTTTTGAGTTTCACTTGTACATAATAAAATACTTCTCTGCATAATTTTCCATGATTTTCTAAGCCAGATATTTGAATTTAATACCATTCTTTTCAAGATCCAGTGTCATTAAAACTGCATCTGTTGGATACCATTTGCCATAATGAAACCAATAGTTTTTTATAATTTCAAATTTACTGTTTTAACTAAATAAGAATAATTAGGTGACTTCAGATTCATTCCATTATATAGGTTAAAGAGTTATGTAAATGTACATGAAAATTTAAGTAGCCTTATCTTCCCACATACCTTTACCTTCTATCCTTAAATCCCAGAAACAATATCAACTCAACAGATACTATATAATACTAAGTGGGTATATAGTGGCTCCTCCTGAAGTAAATCTTCTCCTAAGACATATGCAGAACAATCTGAGTGAACTCTTTCAGCTACAAAGTACTGGATTTCTTTCTTTCTTTCTTTTTTTTAAATCCCTGCTGTCAGTGGTTTAGGTTGGGAGGAGGGAGTGGGTGGGGAACCATGTTAGAGGTTGCTCTGTGTGTGTGTGTGAGAGAGAGAGAGAGAGAGAGAGATTCTGAGAGCAGGAATCTAACCTGAGCAGTGATTAGTGAATCAGGTTTTATAACTATAAGAGAACTGAGATATACAGGAAATATAAGGATAGGCAGATCCTAGCACCCAGCTAGCTACATCTCACCTGGAAAGAGTCAAATGAACATGTGCTTTATGTGGGAAGACAGGCAGAAGGAAGTGACCTTGGATTAGCCATCTCTTAGACAAAGAGCAGGCAAAGTAACAAAGAAGGGACACCAAGTAAACCCTTAGCTCTATCTACGCCCTGTTTCCCCTTTCTGGAAAATTATAAGTTGCTGAAGAGTAACTGATTTGGACCTCCAGTTGATGGGAGGAAAATGGAAGGTGAGCACTTAAACAGCATGTGGCTCAACAAGGGACCAATCTGGATCTAGTTGTTGCTGGTGAATAAGTACAGTAGTTGGGCTGCAGCAGTCATGAATATTGACCGTGGAGTAGGCTCCATTGAATTCACTGGATGTATTGGAGACCTGATGTATTGGAGACATGCAGGCTGGGTTATCTCCACATTCTTCCTCCTTTGGGGCCTTTTGAAAGAAGAGCATCTGGGAATAGACACCTTCCACACAAATTAGCAGAATTAGGTGTCAGTCAGCAATATAATGGGAGTCAAAATCAAAGCCCCACCTCTTTTTATGCCTTACACAAGTGAAAAGCGGTGGAGTTCAATTAGAGTCACATCTGCCGTTTTGATGTCATTGATGGCCAGATGCCCCAGTCCTGTGGTAAGATCCCTGGGGAGGGGAGAGAATTCATGAGCTAATAGAGTATTAATACTTGAGATCAGTTTGTTGTCAATCAGGTTTTTACATTGTTTGAGTTATAATAGACTCTAGGCAGTTTAAAGATGTGAATGTGATTTTGTATTCTAGATCAACAGTTCGGAATTTATCAATATATGAAGAATAATGTACTTACTGCGCATGGGTTGTAGCAAAAAAGATTACTCTCTTACATAATTATATATAATAATAGACGTTCACCATCTGGTTTATGAACTGGCTGTTTATGGATGTAATGGAAGATCATTACATCAGTATAATTCTGTAACGTGGAGTGTGGAGCCTGTTAAATGGCTGTATTGTGTGTAAATTCAGAACGCACTCTCCCATGTTTTGTTTTATTTTTGGTTACCTCGGTATAGTTTTAACTTTTTAAACTGTATTTTTAATGGCTTTGTTTTTAATTACTTTGTTTGGGTTTTTTTGTCTTTAATTGTGTGCACTGTTCAGAGTGCACAAGCAGGAGATGGTCGGTGATATAAATGTAACAAATAAATATAAATAAACACAAGTTAAGGGGAAGCGTCTCATTTTTAGTCACCATTGCAAGAGAACAGTAACTTAGAAACCAGCACTGACCCAAGGCCAGCCATCGAGACCAGTTTTTCCCTTTGAAGTCTCTGTATCCTCTCCATTGGCCATGGCTAGAAATCTTGGTATATTTTTTCAGGACATCATGAGACCCCATGGAAGGGCATTTAACTTCAAATCCTGCAATCTGTAAATAAATCTTGAGATTTCTCAAGGCAACTGGTTAAATCTTGTTTGCACCTCATCAGTGATGGATTACTTTTCAGATCAGTTCTAGATTGCTTTCTACAGAGTTGGGAACAAGGACAGGGAGGAGGAACGAATAAACATATTTATTTGTGGGGGGGGGGAGGGAATGCGAGTTGCAAGTGGTGAAATGATGCTTAGTTCATTTTCAACATCTAATATTACAAAGAAGCAAATCAATTGCCTTCCTGAAAGAAATTGCTGCTCTAGACTGTAACGTCACTGCTTTCTCTATTTTGTTTTCACCAGAGACTTTCTCCAGTCTTCCTTTTCAGTTTTATATAAACTCTGAGATCCTGCTGGATGAAAGCAGGCTCTGTTTTACAGCCCAGTTGTGGCTTTTGGGTATTACAGCACACCCCCCGCCCCCCCCCACTCCACAATTACTTCATGATGATCCAGTGCACACATCACAGCCCAGAATCCACACAGGAGTTGTGTGGGTAAAGGAAGCTGAGAGTTGCTGAAGAAGCCAGACTGAAATTTATAACAGTGACCTGGGCCTTGTCAGGTCTTTATGACACTGTATAAAGCAAATTGCTGCTTAGTCACCCATTTGGTTGGCAAGATCGGGTGGATTAGGAAATACATAAAAGGTCAGACAGTAGGAGTTTGTCTAGACATCCTATTTTAGAACCTATACGGGACTACGTGTTTCTGTGGCAACTCCTGCGAAACATTCATATTTCAGTAATATTTTTAAAGATTATACCTAGGAGTGTGTTTTCAGCACCAAGCTGCATTTTAAGGCAATACGCTTTTTTATTTACTGGCTCAGCTTGTTGCTGGCAGGCGATTCAGAAGGGAACGTAGCTCACTGTCACACTTCACTTTCTCTTACTCTCCCCCAAGTCTTTGGTGATTCAATCTTGGAAGGCGAGGAGATTCCCTGAGGGAAGACTTAGTAACTTTGAGGCACTTGTGGAAATTCAGCGAGAAAAGAATAGGCACTCATATTTTATTTCAGTTGCTATATTCAATTAATGTATAGTTCTTCTTCTTGCAGCATGAGGGACAGAGGAGTGAACTTTCCAAAAAAGAGAAATTAAAAAAAGAAAAACAAACTTGTCACCAAGCTCTGTTCTTCTAAATAGTCCATAAAAGTTACACCAGGAATGTGAAGAAGAGGGAGAATCTAGACAAAAAAGTTGCAGTAAAGAAGGAAGAGCAACTTGCCAAGGAAAATGCACTCGATGGACTGATTTTTAACTTCTAGGACATTTTTATTATTTGTGTTGTTTTCCTCCTCCTTCCTTTCACAAGAAAAGAAAAGGAGTATTTCCAACTTCAAACCCTTCCGACTCCCCCCTCTCCACACACACATTCTTACAGGAAACTGAAAAAAAAAAAAAAAGAAATGAATTCCAGGAATTTTACCAACATTACTTATTGGGAGTCACCAACATTTTTGAAGTTGAAAGACACACACCATTTCACATGAAAGGGAATGTTACAATGAATTTTTTTAAAACCAAATCAATTACATTTCCTGTGTGAGTAAAAATGAATGAAAAATGCCATTCTAGATAGGCCTTTCAACCATGGCGGGCTAAGAGTTCTAGTATGTGTCATTCTATCTGACACCTGTCACATGGCACCTACAAAACAGGCTTTTAACGTAAACCCAGAATAATCTGATATAATTCATAACTGTGTATCTTTTGAATAAGTAAATCAAGTTCAAAGGATTCTGCCAATTTAGCAACTGCCACTTGATGAGATCTCATATCTACAAAATTTGTTCTAGAATAATATACTGTAATGGAATTCTTTAGCTTAGCGCTCAAGTGGTACTTTGCAAACCTACATCATATTTTCTCATTTTATAAATGAAAAACAGATGAGTGAAGAATTATGCTGTTGTTTTTTAAGTGCCAGATATCTAAGATTCATAGTGTTCTTTCCTTCATTAGTTTTTATTATTTATTCTAAAAAATTAGAAGTTCCATGGCAGGTCTATATTAATTTTCCTAATAAGTTATTAAGAATATGGACAATGCTACATACATGTTATTATTAAACAGTAAAAATCAAGGGCTTCCTTAAGTTTAGCAGTAATTTGCCAACTTCTATGGCTAATTTATAATATCACATCAAGCAATCCTTATGGTCTTAGTTAAAGTGCTCCTTGAATAAACTATTAATAGATATGTAAAGAATTAAAGAAGTTTTTTTTTTTAATATAAAGAGCTCTTAACTCTTAAAAGGTCTTTGCTTTCTCTGTCTTTATATTCTAAAGATCAACCCATTTTTCCTCACAGTGCTCTTGAATCTGCAATAACTGTATAGCGAGTAGACTTTCAACCGGTGAGGTTTTCCTCACCATGTCATCACTTGAGTGTGTGTATTTCTCAAAGTCTCAAGGCTCAAACAAAACAATCAGGCATTAAAAAATTTGCTGTACTGTAGTTTATTTTATTAATAATATTATCAACAAAAGTTACATCAACTTTCACACACACACATTTTTTCTAAAATCAAATTGCTGAGTCTAAAAATAATTGGTTGGATTCATTTTATTCAATAAGTCAGAAAATGCTTAGCTCAATGGTGTGAACCTAACTATTATAGTTTGTAAACCATTTGGATTAGGGCTTAGCATTGTAGGCATACCCCAGAGTGCCAAATCTCAAGCAATTTCAATGTTCTTGCTTGAATCTCACACATTTTCAAACAATATTGCACAAAATCTGACCGTAAGATTACTTATCTTAAAATTTTGACAATTTTTAACACTTTTTGTTGTTGTTCTTATCTAGCCCGGTGATGCTGACAGCTTGAAAACGTTGCTTAGCCTCGGCTTCTTAGATGTTGGGGGGGTGATTGGTAGAAAAAGTAACAGCACCAGCAGCAAGAAGATGTTACAAAAATGGGGGGATACATCCAAACCGTTTGTGTTACACAGCAGAAGTGATGCTGTCTATGACAAAATGTTCAGAAGCTGCAGGTGATTGAGAAGATGCTTAGAAAAGGATCTGGAGGAAATATTGGCTGAAGGGCCTCAAAGTAGCAAGGATCATAGGAGCTAATTTCCTGACTCAGCCCTTACCTCAATGTCTTCCGAGAATTGGAACCAGTAGGGCAAATGTTAGCAGGGAAGGTATAGGGCAGAAGCATCAGAGGTGTTTTGTTTCTTTTCAGTGATCCTTTGCTCAGTAGGAAAATTTTGCCTCGTTTTCCCCTCTTTTTTCTTTGTTTATTCATTGTTAGCCCTTATAGGTATAATGATCTAGGCCTCCTATAACTCAGCTTGATTTTTCACGGCATATTGAGCCCCTAACAGTGACCAAGAAGACTGCATTCTCACAGTCTCTTTAGCCAGGTTTATTACACTGGAAAAAAAGGTTAGGTTACAGAACCTTGGAAACTGACTGTGTACTTTCTATCAAATAAGCCTGTTAGGGCTACTTGGGTTATCTCCTTGATACCTCTGATCCTCTCTCTACCTCTCATTTTATCTGGCTAGCTGCTTATGACACAAATGCAATATCTTGTTTTGCAAACATCCATTTTCATTTCCAGACTCAGAAAATTCTATTCGATTTTAGTGTGTTTATTAAAATAAAAACCCTCTAGTCATTGGTATACCAATATTGGATTGTACTAGCATCATGCATTCTGAAACCACACAGCTTTGTCACACTGGTTAAAAAGGGAAATTGGAGCCATTTATGGAGAAGTTTCCTTTTCAGAAAGGCAGGCCTCATTCTGTTTTTGGAGTGTGAGCCCCAGCATACCACTCAAAGGCCAAATGTAGCTCTCAGCCCAGCACTTATACCCCTCTGTGCTATGCCGTAATGTGGTTTGATTTTGGCTTAGTGCTGGATGTGGGGACATTAAATTTGTAACAAATAAACACTTTTGTTGAGTTCACATATCAAACTAAGCCATACTGTTTGTGTCAGAGTGCTTTTATTTTGACCTAATATGATTTTTAGCTCATGCCGTATAGTTAGCTGTTGTGTGAACATGGCTAATTGTAGCTTGTTCAAACCACGGTTAATAAACCATTGTTTTATATAGTATTAACCCAGTCAATACTTGCATCATCTGCCTTACAGTCATTTATTACAGAGTTCTAGCTCAGTTAACTGTTCATCCTACTTGTTGTCTCTTTACAAATCAATCTGTATCCATTGAAGTCACAGAAGGAACACCAATAAAGAAATAAAATGGTGTTTGCTAGATGGTGGGTACATATATACTCACATATGGATGAGTTTAGCTTAACTGCTTTGGTCATTTGGCATCGTGATGCAAAATAATTGCAAGCAAACCAGCCCTTTCTTAGTTTGTGGAGACTGCCAGTTGGCAGCATTTGATTAAAGTTATTTCAAGAAAATGAAATCAAAAATTATGGAAAAGTATCCAAGTTGCCCATGAGCAGACAAACACCTTTCCATTTCCAAATTGTTTTCAGGCATTCGGTTTTGCATTATACTTTGCACTGCAAGTATAATGGCCTGTTAAAACAAAAGCTTACTTTTCCTGAAAAGAACAAAATGCTCCATGAAAGCCTTGGGAGAACCACATCAAATGTCCCTAACTTCTTGCTAAAATCTGCTAGCCATTATTATTATTATTATTACCCATATATTATTGTCTGGGGAGACAGTGCTACAGTTTATCAAACAAGCCATAAAAATCCTGCCCTGAAGGATCTAATGTTTAAGGGCAATTTTGGACTCCTTTTCAAAGGTTTTGACTATCCATAATTTACACAGACAGTAGTAGTAGTAGTAGTAGTAGTAGTAGTAGTTTAAGTGCTCAACACCTTTCAAAACCTAGCTAAAATATGAATAAATCTACATCTTTCATGGGGAGCCTCAAGGTTATTTCTTTTTACTAACTGAAGCTGTCTTTGAATCTTTCCAAACTTATATACATACACACACACACACACACACACACACCTGAAAAAGGCAAATGTGAAACGCTTCCTTATTTTTCCCAAGTAAAATACATGGATGTATCAGTAAAGTCACTGGGAACTGAATGTGATTTGAAGGAGACTTCCAGTTCACAAAAGAATTACCCCAAGTACTAGATTTTCCCAAGTTGTATCCATCTGACAGACACAAACTGAACTATCTTTGATGCAAACAAACCAGACCAGCATCAACAAGTGGGTAACTTCTACAACTGAAGAAGCAAACCTATATCATTTTAGTTCATCCCCTGGCAACCTTTCTCTCTAGGGGGAAAAAAACCCACAGAAAACTGGGCTAAAATGCTGGTACACCTGGAAAAGATAAACTAATTTGTTTCAAAGCACACTTATGATTGAAATTGGGATTCAGATATATACCAGCAATGGTGCTGATAAGCCTGCAGGTAATCTTTTATTCATATCAATGGATATTGAGTGCATTATCATAAATGCTAAAATAAGAAAATAACATCTTGAGTTATGCAGTATAATTTTATATGCCATTCTTGTTCAACTCAACAGAGAAAAAACATGAAGTGGGCAGGGGAGCAGCAAAGAATAAAGAGCTGGTCCTGTGGAAAATTGCTGGTGTTTTCCTGGCAATTGCCCCATTCCCTCCCCTATTCCTTCTATATGCCAAATGCTGTCAGGATGAAAATACTATCTAATGTCTTCAAACAACAGCAAGTACCAGAACTCCCTTACATTGCTCCTGAAGTAATAGGAGCTACTTTTAAGAATTGGTCTTGGACTGCCATTTAACAATAGTTAATGCTAAATATGGAAGGTCGTTTTTTCCATTAGTCTGTGACTGGGACTCTCACTGCCACTTTCACTATTATTTCTTTCACTACAAAACACGGAGAACATGTGTTCAAGTTGCCAGTAGCTTGCCAAGAGAAGGTAGGAGAAAATGAGGATGTGGCTCTGAATTTCTTTTTCAGCTCCTTTGCCTGCCATTGCTCTTACTGGCTTTTTAGCAAGAGGCCCCCAAGCCAGACCCAGGGACCATGGATGGACAGAAGTGGAACTGCTGAAACTACATCATCTGTTACTTCCTTCGATATATAATGTAGCCCCTTTGAGTTGTGACTGGCCGATCCTCTTAGCAAGAAAATTGAGCCTCATTAAATCCTATTGTCCAGGCTGAAAAACAAAGACTAAGTCTTTAAACTTTAAACTCATATGGAATCAGCGTGTGATAAAATTAATGTAATCCTCTTGCATTCTACAATCAGTTACTGTACTCTTCTCCCTGTGACAAATAGGAGCACCTAAGAGAAAAAGGTAGTGATTCTTGCTTCTGTCTGAATACTTAAATATCTACACAGAACCCTGTTCTGTTGATATGCTAGCAATTTAAGAACTCATCACCATGTCCTCCAACCAGCTAGCCTGCACAAGTTAACTGTTGCCTAGAGAATCTTAAGCAAAATAGCACTTACTTATTCTTACCATAAGATACAGCAGAAAATTGAAAACAACTACACAGACTCCTCCAAGCAGTGGGGCCTCATCCAGAGAAAGTTAATCATGCCAAACCCCTTCCAAAATCAATGGGACATTAGCAAGACCAAGGTATGATTGTTTGTCCCACTGACATGAGCGGGACTATTGCACAGTCATGCATAATTAACCTTCTTTGGAGAGAAGCCTAAGAATGAACAATTGCATTTTGAATTTTAAATAAGAAAATATTAAGGAAGGCATGAAACAATCAGAAGCATTTTAGAGAGCAAATCATAAATATTGCTCTAATGTTACATATGCTATACATTCATTAGTTCCACATGGTGTGACCAAAAGCCAAAGAAATGAGCGTATGAGGCTGCCATATATAACTTTGTAAATTTAGTGTGCTGATTTTCCTTCATCTTTACCTTTTTATTATAGTTTAAAAACAACAGAGCAGTTGATTTTCCTACTTCGTTAGTAATGTCAGTAAAATAGTTATTATAGCCAAGATTGAGAAAGAAGGGATTAAAAACTTCATGCGCATGTTGAAAAAAAAGGTCCAGTGAGCAGGTCCTCTTTAGCTGCTTCAGCTAATTAGCCCATCAGGTAAGGTGCAAGAGGTGTGAGACTAGTAGCAAAATTCCACAGTACATGGTGTGTTGTACAAAAGGTGACTAGTTGCTATGCTAATGCAGTGCCACTAGCTGAGTCTACTGTGTTAGCAATAAGCTCCATTATCAGACATGAGTAAATGATGGTTGATTGCTAGATATTATCCTTGCACTATCTATAAAGTTTTTTGGCCAACTGGTACTTTACCTAAACCTGTAGACCCAGCATTCGAATGGAATCAGAACATTCAATATTATTTTCTGTTCCAACAGATAGCAGGTTTGGGGGAGGGGGAGAATGGGCAAATGGGTAATTTCCAGAAGATTTGGACTTGAACTTCCATCAGCCTCATTCAAGCAGACCAATAGCATAAAATTGTGGGTGTTGTAGCTCAGAATATTTAGTGGGCTCCAGGTTGTTTCTCCCTGTTCTAGGGTCTCTGGTGGTGATCTTTCCAATTCCTATATCTGATTTTTCTTTAACTGAAAAAACCTGGTGATCAAAGCTGGAACATTATGTTATTGCTTTGCTGATTGATTATATTTCTTCTCTGCTAGAATGATGGAATTGCAAATAATGAATTAAAGAAAAAAATTGTTTTATTTACTTTGCATAGGATCTATTTCTCATGATGATGAAACCTACCAAGCTACATACCACTATATTCCTAAATGATCAGAGTTCCCTACTTACTCAAAGACATTTTTGTTCTTGCTATTAAGATTATAATTGATTGTGGTTTATATTAAATAGTATATATCATAATCAATTAATACAGTTTTTTATAATGATGACTTTTTTAAAAAGTTACATAAAGCATGGATAAAACTCCATGTTCCAATAATAAATATGAAGTTACCTATACTGGTAAAATTAGTATCATGATAGATTTTCTATTGTTTGATACAACTAGTACAAGTGAAATTAGTCTGAACCATTCTTAAAATAGCAACTAGTGGGGGCTCAGAGATGAAATGTGCATCTCCTTTTTTGAATCAGAAAGATAAAGAATTTTAAGTTGATTCCATGAAGGCATTACCTTGGTGGAAAAAAAAACCCACTGAGTTTTATCCATGAACCTAAATGCAAGCCAAAACTTAAGACTTCCAAAGTACCGAAGGAAAAAAAAACCCCTCTGGGGATACTACAATAGTTTTTCTGGACTGCAGATGAAGGATTAAGAGTCTTTTTTTTCCATGGAAGGTAATGAATAATATTTAATAATGTCCTGATGTTGCTGCTGGCAGCTTTCTGGATATACCCAAACTATTTAGAGTTACTAATAGATGGCAGAAAATGTACTTGTTTATGTACACCTTGGCTAGTACTCCATAGTTGATGCACACAGTTTTATTAGTCTATGAAAGATGCATGATTTCACAAACTTTTTCTTCTGCACAGCAATTGAGCTCTTATCCAATGATCCCCTCCCCCAAAAAAGCAGAATTTCTTCTCATACATCAAACTCAATAAGACTTACTGCTCATTAGATATTCATATATTATATTGGTAGTTCCAGCTATATTTTGCACAGTACGTATCCAAGGATTTTTTAAAAATGTAATAAACTATATATCTTTGAACTTATATTCAATGTAAGAAAATGTATACAAAACAATAAGCTGCAATATGCTAAAGAGTGGAGCCCATGATTAAAATAGTAATAAAATGTTCTATTAATCTTCCTATATATATCTAATTTAAAACAAAAACAAAAACCCTCTTTCAAAGTCATTCATATGAAATTATTTTAAATAAACAAAAGGCAATGAATGTATTGTCCACTAGGATATAAACCGCAAATTCGACTTTTGTGACTGTTGTTGGTAGTCTTTCTAACAGTTTCAAAACACTCAGCTTACTAAAACTCCTGTACATGTTAGTGATGACAGTTACACTCAGAAATAGTACATTGTGTAATCAATGCCAAGAGAAAAGAGGTACACTGACTAAACCATTAGGAATCTATATAGTTTACAGCAGATAGATAGATAGATAGATAGATAGATAGATAGATAGATAGATAGATAGAGACAGACCTTAACCTATTTAGTTTCAATGTCCAGATGATGTCAGCTAAGTGCTACCACCTAGATCCAATGCTATGTTATTCCTTCACAGTGCCTGCGGCATCAGTTGAGCCCCTTGCCTATGCCAACCTAGAGCTGGTATAAATATCTCCTCCCCCATTATTTCAATGAGTAGGAAAATTAAACAGAGTAGAAGGTTTTTATAAAATGAGAGTGGGGAGTATGCTTCTCATCTTGCTACAGCTACTAGGAACTCCTGAATTTCTACTGTTAAATTCTTCCTTCCTCTTCCCTTGCTTGGCGTAGATGATTTCACCATGCATGCACATGTAAACTCATAGGATCAAGTCACAAATATTATGAACATTAATAATATGAGTCCTGCTTGTCTTGTCAGTATTCAGAAGCCAAGATATTAATGTAAATGTTTTTACAACATTATTTAATTCATGCATCTAAACATCATCTTTTAGTTGCAGGATTTCAGTAATGTCAGATTGGCATGTCAGAATCTTTGTGATAATCAGAAGGCTTTCAACAACATCCTAGGGAATACAAATTTGGTAATTTTTATAGTAATGAAGTCATCAGATCTCCATCGCTGCACTCTTTTTTCATCTAGTAGTGCATTATCTTAGAAGCAGTTTACAACCTTAAAGTTTATTGGCATTTATTATGTTGGAACTATGACCAAATATGTTATCTCTGTAGCTGTCAATCCATTCCAAGCTTCTTCTCAAGTGAATACACTGAAAAAAGATAAGTGGAAAGATCACCAACAAGACATAGAAGTGGGACCAGCACCAGAGTTGTTCTTGCTATTAATGGAAGCAATTTTTAAGTTGTATTGGGAAAGTGTGTGTGTGTGTGTGTGTGTGTGTGTGTACGTGCACACACATGCATGTGTGTTTCCTACCACTTTTCAGCTCCAGAATAACTGAATTCCTTTTTAGAATAATGTTCTGAAGGGTTGAGTATCACTGGGAGTAATACATTGGGAAGAGCCAAAGGAAAACAGCATCACAATTTTTTCTTTCTGTCAGAGGGAATATTGTGAGCATAATTCCACTTAGAGAATTCTCTCATCTGTAGAATAAAACTCTGCATTCAGCCCAATTAATTAGACAAAACTGTGTACAAAGGAGATACAATTTGTAGCAGAAATGCGACAAATCATATTCTGAAAAAGATAGATACATCGAGATTAGCAATCAAGATTAGCAATCATTTTAAACCTATTATTCAAATAGAAATGACATTTATACCAGAACTGATTAAAACTTAGTGTTACTGTTTTGGGAGCAGATAATTGCAACTACCTAGGATAGATTCTATAATGGCTTCTGATCATTCTACTGCAGCTATATAATTTAGGAGAAAGAACAATATAGTTTTATCATGCAGTAGAAGATCTGAATTCTACCATAAAGAAAATCAACAAAGGAACAAACTGAAAGAAGTTAAGAAGATATTATCACATGAAATATATGTCAGACCTATATTATGCAAACAGTCCTAAGAGATCTGTGAAAGAAACCGAGAAAGGCAAATTTTACAGAAGGAAATGTTTTAAATGAAAATGCCAGAAGGTAAAACCGGGACTTTCTGCAGAGTGCATATGGACCTTCAAGCATATATGATCTTCAAAAATGTGCACTCTTATATAGACTTTCTATGTTCAAGAATTTTAGTGGGTTTCATTTTGTTGCTTTTCCATGGGAAGCAGAGACTTGATCCCCATCTAAATGTAAGAGCTCCCCAAAAATTATGAAAAAAGCACTTTCTGAACAAACATCTCCAGCTGCTATCCATCCTGGCCTATAACAAATTAAAAATTACTCCCTTTATGGCTGCATTATGTATGTCATCTTTACCATCCTGAGCTGTACCTCATTTGGTTAGATCTTGACTGATCTAAAACTCATAATTAACATCTTGCCGTCCCTCCTCGGGTCGTTCTGTTACCTGAGGAAAGTGACCTGCTAGCATTTGCCATAAAAATTCTTTTTTTAAAAGGACCTATATAAGCTACTTGGGTTTTTCTGACCCCTCCAATCCATCTGCATGTTCTAAACAAAACAAAAGCCCTTTTTAATCAGAGCAAACTGGGAAGAAGCAGGTTGCAGAGCATGGAGTCTTTGGAATGCTGGGAAGGGCTAAACAGATATTTGAAAGGGATGGGAAGGGTGGGGGCAGTCAGAGTCTTTCTTCATTGCTTATTTATAGCATTACTGGAAGGGCCTGGCAAGTCCAGTTTTATGTCTTGCTCTCATGTCTCTGGCTTCAGCAGGTCCCCAGGCCATGATTTACATAACCTTATCCTGCTGTTACCTATATCTCAAATCAGTCACAAAATATATAAGGAAGCAAGGAGACTCAACAGGACACTATTATACCAGCAATTCCTTATGGTGCCACAGCAAGGGCTAGGATCCACAAAGCTCACCAGTGAGGAAAAACTGTAAGTCAGCCAGAGTTCCATACTCCACAAGCCACAGAAGGAAAAATATATTCAGGCACTGCCACTTGAAGCAATCTCTGCTTTTTCTGAAACATGTCCAGATGAAATGTTCATTTTTTCATGTCTTGATTCTATAATGGGCTAACAAAACAAACAAATGAACATAGGATGCTGCTATATACCAAGTCATTCATTACCTCAGTATCATCTGAACCCACCATGGTAGAAGCCACAATGATCTCATTACCGGTATGTAATTGTGTCATCTGTGTAATGAGGAGATGATATGCATAGTGTTACTTGGCTCCCCTTGGTCTCACCATGTCCTCTCCCATGACACCAACCTTCCCCAACATTCATTCTCTAGATTTATTGAACTGCAACTCCCATTGTTCTAGGTAAGCACATTGATTGAGAATGATGGGAGTTGTGATCTAATATATCATCTGTAGGGGAAGCTTGTTTTCTATCAGGAGGAACCAGTTTTTTGAAAATGATTGTCACATCTACAGTGTATAGGGAGTATAAACCATTCCCAGTTTGTGTTTATCATTCTTTTGCAGCTGAAAGTCACACTTTCACAGAAAGCATTGAGCTGAAACACTTACCACTTTTATTCCTAAGTAGGTCTATATGGAAATATGAAGCCCTATAGGTTTCCTTGAAAATAAAAATGTATGTGGCCACCCATCTCACTAATGCAACTCTGGGCGGCTAAGATTTAAAAATATAATATAAAAACATTCATACCATAAAAAGTGGTATGAAGGGACCTGCTTACCAGTATGACAGCTTTTCATTTTATTTTTTAAAAGTTAAATGGGCAAAGAGGCTGACAGACATCAGGAAAAGCTCCCTGTGGGTTCCTTGGTGTCCATGGATACTTGATTGCCTATCCTTTCTACAGAGGAGTTCAGGAGAAACCACGATGAAACTGCCTGTAACATGATCCTATTCTGTGTTTCCATAATTTACATCAGGTGTGTGAAAATGACATGAAGCAGGTGACTTCACTTGCCTTCTACTACAGATACCCATGCCATGCTCTACACTATAGAGGTTCTACAGCTGTAAATTCTATAGCAGGAGTGCAAACGAGTGTGAACTTTGGATGTGTGATCCACCAGGTTCCCTTTTGTGGCTCCAGAGCCCCCCAGTTCAGAATGGGTGTGATCAAAAATATGTCCCCACTTTTGGTGTTTGGGATATTTTCAGGGGCAGAACAGGTGCTTTAAAACACACATTACATCCCTTAAAACTCCTGAACCCCTCATCCCAGGCTCTAGTTCAACCCATGTTTGGTGAGCAGCACTCAATATGTCACCCAAAGCCTGATGTGCCCCATAAGCTGATTAAAGTTATGTCCCCTGCTCAGCAGTAATGGAGAAGAACCTTGCATGGTTTTGTTGCAAGTCTTTTCTTGATGTCTAGGACTGAATCTGATATCTTTTGTGTATAAACCATAAATTATTAGTGTACTGACATCAAATCTATTTGACAGGGGATACTTATTTTTGGATGGATTCTATTTTACCCACATCAAATTGCCACCGATAAGCAGAGTGAACCATCAAACATAAATCAATTTAGAAGTTGTATATCTACTTGTAATATTAATCTTTGTGGGGAGGGGGATTTTCAAAACCCAACAGACTTACTTCTTTTTAAATGAATACATTCTTACATATGGGGATGCAATACAAATATGAATATTAATGTTTATATTTGACAGCTGTGAAAAGAACATGCCCAGCCCAGCTGTTTACTTCTTGGAGATCATCTCCTTAATTATTTCTGCACATAATCCTAGATCTTCAGGTGAGTGAGTACAGCTGCGTTCTGAGTCAGAGGACTAAGTTGTTATTGTTGTAGTTGTTGTTCTGAAGAATCTGCCAAAATATGATTCAGGATTTCTGAACTCACACTGAAATGTCTGGTTGATTTCCAAGGTTTATTCTGGAATAGATTATATCCAATTAGTAATCAAAATCAGTATTATCAAATATCCATAAAATAGATTTAACATAATAAAAATATTGAAATTAGGAATATCCACCCACTCTGTTTAATACACATCTACTGAGTCATTTCTAAAGCAAAGTGTGAGAACTCTGTGTAGGTGGGTAGTGTGTAACTTTTAGGTTTGATTGTTCAACTATCAGTCTCTAACAATTATTGTACTGTGGGATAATAAACAAAGGAAATTAATTATTCAAAAGCAGACAAACCATATAGGACTATATTTCTTATATTCCAAATTTGGTAGGAAATATAATTAAGTATATTGATGGAAAACACACTGGAAAAATATGATCTACAACAGAAGTTCGTAATGTGAAATATATCCCTTCATTTGTTTATCCCCTCTTCAGCTCCATTCCACTATCAACAGCATCCCTGCATACTCCCTATTTCTTTGCTCAATAAGAGGTAAACATATTCTGCCCACTGAACATGCTCATTGGGCTGTTCCAGCCCCAACCATTACCGCCATAACCGTGTTGTAAAAGGCTCAATTAACACGATTGGTTAGCCCTTGATGAGGATTATAGCAATACAAGAACACCCAGTGAGATCTGCTATAATATAGAACTAAATTCTGGCTAAAATTAGAACCAAATATATAACAGGATTTCAAAGGAGCCAAATAACATTTTTTTTCAATTGTACCATAGTGCTTCATATTCAAACATATTTATATTCCATAAAACAACTTGGAAGTTAATATATATGCCAGTGGTACAATTGGATATCTGAAAAAATAAACCCCCAATTTTCTTTTCCTTTTTTAACAAAACTTTTATTAAGATATATAAAAAGTACAATTAAAATACAAATCAGGAAGTATAGAAGAGATAGAAGTTACAACTAGAAGAAAAAGACAAAGTAGAAAGATGAAACAGAAAATGACTTCCGACTATCTTCAATACAGATATGAATACAAATTTAAAAAAAAATCTCTTACCACTATTTAATCCTAATTCACATTATTTCTATCAACACAAACCATCTAATCATTAAATCCCACAAATAAACCCCCAATTTTCATATGGGAATTGCAGTTTGGAAAGGGAGAACCTGGGATCCTATCACAAAAAATAATTATCAGTAACTTATCAGTTTGTTTCAAAATATCTTAGTAGAAAGAATATTAGCATCCCTCTTAAAATATATCCTAGTCTTGATGTTAAATTAATTTATTCATGTTTACAATATCTATTCTAAGAGATTCTGAATAATAAATAAAACCTCACTTTTACATGTTTCCATAGCAATTGGCAGAATATTAAATTTATTCCAATTTATTGTATAGCCAGAATATAATACATGTGTATTGTTGCACATGTCCACAAAATTAAGGAAAAAAACTTTGATAACTCCAATTCCAGCCACCTGTATACTTCAAATTTTTTTAAAATATCCAAGGAAACGAACCAAAACCAAATTAAATGTAAGAGGAGATAGCAGACATCCTTGACAAGTTTCACAGTCCATCTTAATTGTCAAGGAAATAATCCCCTTTTTAGAGGCCAAACCAATAATTTAGTTATGTTAACAATTGAAGAGTCTACCAACATACATTTTAAACATTATTTTCACTTAGTCAATTTATATAGCTACCCTCTTGACAAATGTCTCAGGGTAGTGTACAATTAAAACAACAATAACTATAAAATAATCAATCATAAAATATAATAAAGCTTAGAATAAATTTCACCAGATACAATTCAACAATTGAAACAGTTAATCCAGACTTCACAAATTCTCCTGACCCAATGCTTAGAGGACCTGAAAACTGAATACTGAAAATGTTCAATAAATATAGAATAAATAATTGGATTATCCACTTTTACTAAGACAATGGTCTCAAGTTTTAAAGAATACAGTAGTAACTATGTCTGTTGTGAGTTTAAAGTGAGACTAACTCAACCACATTTTTTCTAGGTTTACTGGACACATGAGCAGATGTTCAAACAGCGTAGGTTATCTACCTTTCTATGTAGGGGTTGTAATATATTTGAGAGTATATTAAAACATATGATTTGGATATATTCTCTGGTAGTTCCACATTGGCTGAGTATTCCTAAAATTGTTACTAACTTTTTAGCAAGGGAGTTAAGAATTAAAGATGTCAGTATGTCAAATTTGGAATTTATCTATTTATGAACTTTGGATCTATAATGTCTGGATTGTTGCCAAAAAAATTGTAACGTGTTCTTGGAAAGACACTAGTAAGCCAGATGTTAAAAGAAACATATGCACTCTCAACCTTTGCATTGGCCTTTTACTGGTGTAATGGAAAAACTGGATAATATGATTCTATGTGATAGAGGTTCAATGTATTGTTTAAAAATTGAGCTGCAATATTTGAAGAGGACAACCAGCAGCAAAGTGGATGGACTCAGTTACAGTGGCGATGGGTGCACTGTTGGAAGACCTAAAAGACCAGGTTAGGGACAGATCGTCAAGGAGAAAAATCTATCTATTTAGTTGCTAAGAGTCAACACTGACTTGATGGTGCATAATCAATCAATCAATCAATCAATCAATCTTTTTACTTATGCACAACTGTTTTCTGTGTTTTATTTTTTAGTTTGCTAATTTAAGTTTGATTATTCTGTATATCTGTATTTTCTCTTCTAGTTTTATGCTTGGTTGGGTTTTGTTTTTGTTTTTTTGTACTTTGGAATTTTAGATGTTTTGTTTTCTTTTGTTGTATACTAGAACAATAAAATCAATTTTTAACAGGCTTGTTTGGTTCCCCCTTCTTTTCAACAGCTGCTTGGGTTTCTTCCATTCCTTTTCTTTGCCTTTTGCATGGAGCAAGGAGGGCAAAGCCACTCCAGGGGGATGGAAATCATGGCAGTGTGGAAGTGCCCTTAAAATTAGCTCTAGTTTCTGCAGCCTAAAAAGCATGCAGAACCTTAGAAATTCTCTCTCCTTTCCCCTCACTTCAGCTCCTGCTGCATCTTATGGTCATATTTAGAAATGCAGAGAAAAATATATTGTCGGAAAAGTGATGACTGAAGATTTCATGCCACTTTCACAGCTGTCAGTGGGATTTTTCTTTTAATACAGGAGGAATAATGGTTTGTTAGCCAGGCAGGCTTTACCCTTTCCAAAGCTCAGGAGGTGGTTTTCGTTTGTTTTTCATTTTTTTCAAATAATCACGCACCCAACAGTACTGAAAGATACTTAATGGGGGAAGTAACACTAGCAATTTATTTAATGTCCTTTTTGGGTGAAGTGGAGGTGAAGAGATTTTGTGTTGCTCCAGGATTGGCAATAGCTTATGTGAGGCATTGGATGTCATTTTTTGCAGGTCCTTCATCCACTAAAGGGAGATTTGTTGTGGGCATGTTCTGGGTCCCTTCCATCAAACGGTGCCATCTGGTTGGACCCTGGATTCGTGCCCTTTGTGGCAGCACCTGGCCTCTGGAACAGCATCCCTAGAGTCAGGTAAAAGTGAGATGGGCAGCTATATAAATTGAATAAATAAATGCCCCAGAGATATGGATGGCCCTAACCCTGTTACCCTTTTGTAAGCCTTGGAAGATCTGGCTGTTCCTCCTGGCATTTATAACCCTCCTGGGTTATATTTTCTTGTTGTGGTTTTAATCTTTGTACACTGCCCATAGTCTCTGCTGTGAGATGTGTGGCTCCATAAATCGTATGTATGTATGTATGAATAAATAAATCTGAATATTCCAGGTACTACTTCCCTGGCAGCATCTAGTTTTCTTAGTAGTTAGTACTATTCAAGGGGGACTGAGCAGAACTGAATGAAAGATTAGAGTATGTTGGTATATAATTTGTATGTAAAAGAAATAGTCTCCAGTCTGTCTGTTTTGGTGTTCTCTCCTATCTTTCCTCCTTTCCCACCATTCACCTAGTTGCTGTTTTAAATAGCAAATGGGAAAGCTTTGTTTCTTTTATTCTTTCCCCTTCCTTTCAGCTTGCATCTGATGAAGTGAGCTGCAGCTCACAAAAACATATGCCTTTCATATTTTCTTAAGGTGGAAAGGGTGCTACGAAACTCCTAATTTTTTTGCTACTATAGGCTAATACAGCTCTGCTCCCACAAGTCCTTCTCTCTGTGACCTTATATAAAGTGTTCTATCCTGGGTTTGCCATGCTAATTAGCTCAAAATGAGTATAAGCAAACAGAAAAGCAAAAAAAAAAAAAAAGGAAATTCATTTAATTTCTCCATTTTGTTTTGGGGAATGCTTTCTTAGAGTCAGTGGAAGATATCTGTCCAAGTGCACCTGACTGTTACAACATCTAATGAAACTCTATCATTGGGCAGTGCTGGGCTTCAGGGTTTAGTGACTGTGGTCTAGACAGCTCTATCATTATCGATGTTGCAACAGTTTCATCGAATGAAGAACTTCCCAGCTTTCTGTTGGTTCTCTTAAGTTTAATTAAATTAAGGGGCAGCCCTTTATTCAGTTCAGAACTGTCTCACTAATGTTCACAAGAGCGCCACACATGCATCATAGCTAGTGGTGTGCTGGTAAATGTTTAACCACTGGCTCTGCCAGCTCCAATACTGTCACTGTCCTGGACCGCTAGCCTCCAAACAACTGACCAGTGAGCTCAGCATCATGGCTCAGCTCTGCTCTCAGCTGGCTCAAAAATTCCAGAAAATTGAACAACTGGCTCTCGCAAGCCAGTATAAACTGGCTCCAGCACACCAGTGATCGTAACACAGAAAAAACATTTAGTTGGAACAAGTGTATGCTTCCACAACTGGTAGAGTTCTTAAACCATGTATGAAAAGTTCTACTGTCTTATTGCTGATTAAAAAAGAAAAAACTCTTTACAATCCCCACTTGCTTATGAGAACATAAAAATAATATCACCATTCATAGTTGAGAATGAAAGATAGAATACTAAGATGGGTCATATAACTTTCAAGTAGTCTCAATTGTTACCAGCTGCTTTCCTTGTGACCCTTTCACCAACTTACAGAGTTTTACAATCATCTGCTTCGCATGTAACTTAAAATGTAGTCTCCACAATAAATTCACTAGACAGTCACTACATAATCTCTAGGCTTGGCACACAGTTGAAGCTTGAGTAAGCTCCTTGGTAGTGAGGTGATAACTTTAAGACTTTGTCTATGAGGAATCAACAAATGTCTGGTGGGTCTTTCAGTGTTAAAATATTTCAAAGCAAGTTGTGCTAGAAGGTTCTCAAGACCATTGGTGAGTTTGTACAACAGGGTCTTTTTTCTCATGAAGTCCACAGCTTTCAGTCCATCAGATAGCTTTCTGCATATACATTAGCAGTATAAAGTTCAACAAATGTAATGAGCTCATTCTGAAATTACCAGCTTTAAGTGGTTATATCAATGGACATTTTACAGCTGGGTTTGGATTTGCAGACACAGGAAAGAAAACTTTTGTTAATACCAGGAGGAGTTGTACTAAATGAATTGATGAATTAAAATTGCCTGGGTGGAAATCAGACTGCAATGCACTCTACATGAGGCTGCCCTTGAAGACCACTCAGAAGCTTCAACTAGTCTAGAATGCACTGGTACAGGCTGTGATGGGCATACTTTGGTATGCTTATGTGACACCACTGTTTTGCAAGCTGCACTGGTTGCCAGTTTGCTTCTGGGTGCAATTCAAGGTCCTGAGTTTTATCTATAAAGCCCTGCATGGCATAGGGCCAGGTTACTTGTCTGTCTCCCATGGTTTCTGCCCATGTGCTTTAATTTTTTAAAGTTATATGTTTTCATTATGTTTTTTGATGTGCACATGCTACTCTGATTTTACTTAAAAAAAAAAGTAGAAGAAAAAGTCAGTTGCTTTGCATTGACCAAAGAGCAACAAATAACAGGGGAGAACCTGGGCTCTCTGAAGCTGTCCAACCTTTTTTTCTGTAGAAAAGGATTTAAAGGCTAAGTAGATGCAGGTCTGCCTGAACTTGAACCAGCTGCCATTAATAATCTTTAGACTAACTTTAATGAGAGTTGTATTGATCCCTTTTATAAAAAGTGCTGAGGGATATAGGTAGAATGTACTCATGTGATTTCACATTTTTGAGGTTGGGAACAAGGCCCACAGTTCCATATGATATTGTGAGAAAAGGTGGTTAACCAGCTTATTCTCTGTAGGTTAACAAAAGTGCAATACGGGAGTGTAAATACCACAGAGGCAAATAGAAAAAGGCAGTTCAGAATATAACTTAAGGAAAAATTCTGGATTGAATGACCTTAGAGTAAAGTCTTTAAAGAACAGAATTCCTACAGAATCTAGAGCGGGCCCAGAAACTGAATGAACAATAGCAAGAGGGAGGGAGCACACCACAATTAATGGCAGGTCTTGGCAAAGACAATTATATCAGGAGAAAAGACCACCTACAAAGCCAAATGAACTAAATAAAATTTGCCACGTCTTCTATTCAGTGTTGCATAGCTGGAACTACAGTATTTTTCTTTGATTTAAATACCAACAAGATTTCTTTTGTTTCCCTCTCCTAACCATAGGACATTATTCACTTTTATTTTACTTAATTTAAGACAGTGTTTTTCAAACTTGGCAACTTTAAGATGTGTGGACTTCAACTCCCAGGATTCCCCAGCCAGCATGCTGGCTGGGGAATCCTGGGAGTTGAAGTCCACACATCTTAAAGTTGCCAAGTTTGAAAAACATTGATTTAAGAGATCAGTGCATGTCACAACTTAATGCTTTATGATATAATTTGATTAATGATGGCATTGACACAAATAGTTAATAACTTTGCAAAACTCAGAGGCTCTTAGGCTCCTCTTAAACACCAGCTTTTCCATCTTCTAATTCTGCACAACATACTTTAAAAACAACCTGCAGTTTTTCCATGTTGACTTCACTACTTGTAGATCTCTTCTAACTTTAAAATGTAACATCTATCTATTTGCAAGTGACGATCTTGTAGAGAACACTCAGTGCTCACCCTCTTTCCCTCCAATCTGGCTCACTGATGACTGTCCTACACCCAAGTTACAATCCCTATTATGAAATAACAATAATCCTCTTTCTTTCCCTACTCCAAGAAAAATAAAATAATAAAATAAAATAAAATAAAACAATAATCCTCTTTCTTTCCCTACTCCAAGAAAAATAAAATAATAAAATAAAATAAAATAAAAAAATAAAACCTAGTGAATTGCTAGTATTTCCACAAACACACCCCTAATCCATTTATTGCTCTATGTGTCTGTGGGTGCATTTATCTGGTGGTGTCAAATCCCCACATCTGAACAAGATCAAGAAAGCAAGAATTTACAGACTTCATTAAGGTATCTTTAATGCTAGTAAACACAAATTCTTGGGAACTGCAAGAGGAACGTTCAACCTTCATTTACAGTGAGGTTATTTAAGGCAGAGTCTCTCTGAATGGTTTGATATGCTTCTTCCCACATTCCTTGTCGCGTGGGTCATGTTACTGTTTATAAGATAAGCTATCAATGAATTCCCCGCCTATCTCTTGATTGTTTGCGTCTAATCTCCTTTCCATTACTTTTCCAGTCTTCCTACAATCTCTCATACGTGGTTTACATTAAAAAAAAATCAAAAACCCCTTGAAGTTTTGTTTTTTTTGTCTGCGCTCAGTCATTACTGACCCTGCAGTGACTGCCTGGACGAGTCCTTGCAGTTTTCAAGGCAACTGTTTTTCGGAAGTGGTTTGCCAGAGCCTCCTTCCTAGAACATAGCCCAGCTGGCGAGCGCAGGAGGCGGGATTTCCGTTGCTTCGCGCCCTTTTTGGGCGAGCGCAGTTTCGTGCTTACCGGCAACTGGTCCCGTCTCTCTGTGCAAGGCGCTGCCAGCATTTTTTCCTCCCACCGGAGTGAGAGTCCCCATTTATCTACTCACGTGAGTTTTTGACCTGTTGGGTTAACAGGAGCTGGGGGGGGGAACAGGAGCTCACCCTGTTAACACGAAGGCTGGACTCGAACCGCCGAAGTGTCAGCCATTTCTGGCCGGCAACTTTCAGCGTCATTAAGCCGCTGTGCCACCGCGTCCCCTGAAGTTATTGTAAGAGGAAGCTAAACAAGGGAAGGTCATTATAGAAATGTAAATATATTTCCTGGCTACCACCGCATTATTAATTAATTAATTAATTAAAATGTATTATAGCCACCCACTCCAGTAGACTTTGTCAGATATTTGCTTGAATTCCCTCTTATTTGTGAAGATTCTGCACCACACACCCTTCCCATTAGCTGTGACCAAGGCAACATGTTAGTTTACCAGATGGACTGTGTTTGTGGTAGAAGGGAAATTAAAGAAGATACATTCTAATTAATGCATTCACAAAGAGCTCCAAAAAGAAGATGGGTTGGGGAGAGAAGCTTCACTGCAGCTGACTTGAGCCCAGGAGCCAACAGGCACAGCAAAGAAAGAATATAGTTCAGTGCAAAAACAGGCTATCTCCAGGAACAACAGAACTGTAGCAGGAGTTCCCTTACAAAGCTTAAAAACATTTTGATTCAGAGGAGAAGAATGGATTTTCTTCAAAACTGACAGTAGGGGAAAGGCATTTGACCTCACATCTGAGATTGGTTCCTATTGATATCTTCAAATGTCCAGTAGGTTTATACTGGCATGTGAAGTCCCAATTTCTCATAGTTTCAGCACAACATGAGCACTTTTTTTTAACAAAACAAAACAAAAACCTTGATCCATCACAAAACCAGTTTTTCCTCCATGTAGAATACATTATTTATTTCAGCAAAAATCCACTTAAAGTCATCTTATATTTTTATTTTATTCATTGAACAAACTTCTAACCTGTAACAATCAAAGCAACTCTTTGGCAGCTTACAGTCTATTGTATATACAGCAAGAATTAAAACATCCAGGACTAGATTAAAACTAGTCCTAATCCCCAACAGGAGGCTGTTCCAGAAGCAGCACCTTCTAGCTTCAGCCCCCCAAACCTCTTCAAAATGTGGGATTATAAGCAGTTTCTCCCTAGAAGTTCTAATTGGTTGGGCCGCCACTAGTTGGAGTAGGTGGTTCCACAGGTACCCTGGTGCCAAACTATAGAGGGCTTCACAGGTCAAAACCAGCAATTTAAACTGGCAGCCAGTGCAGGCCTGCAGAATCAGTGTTATATGTTCCCAGAAATGACAGCCAGTAAGCACATAGGCTGCTGCATTCTGGACCAGTTGCAGTTTCCAAGTACTCTTAAGGGCAACCCTGTATAAAGCATATTGCAGCAGTCTGCAATATATATAGTACCGGATTGAATTGGCTGACAGTTCTGCAAACCTTTCAGTCGAGGATGAGGCAAAAGGGTGTTTCTAGCACATCCAAGCAGACCCCTAAAGCCTTAGGTAGAGCTTGGGGTGACTCCAAAAGTTGCCACTGAATTGTCATTTTTAGTGTAATAAAGCAGCAAAATAATTAGATCAGGAGTAAAAATCTGAATTGTATTTTATTAATTATATTTAATTATATTTAAATTAAATCAAATTTAGTTTTTGTTCTGGTCTCCAGTACTTCCATGACTGAGCCAACTAATCGTTTAATGTGTCTCAGACATGCCATCCAAAGGTCACATTCAGCCCTCAGCTCAAAACAAATTATGTGCTACTTCTATAAAAGTGCAAAATATAATAATAATAATAATTATTATTATTATTTATACTGCTGCTTGCTGTATATACTACTACTACTACTACTACTACTACTACTACTACTATTATTATTATTATTATTATTATTATTATTATTATTATTATTATTAAAAATATTGGGCAGGATTGGAAGGCAACTTGAGTTCCAGCAAAATTTGCAGGCAACATTAGTTCTTTATAGTCAGATGATCCTGGGTCAGAATACAGCAAAAACACTTGTAGCAGTAGACAGGATAGGCAAGAACATGATTCAGGTCTTGCCCGGGGTTCAAGACAAAGGGTTCCAGTAGAGGATAGCAAGATTCAGAGACTTAAGTGGAAAACTTTCTCCAGATTCTGGCAGATGTTAAGTTATCCAGCATTGATTTCAAGGAGCAGAACAGCAAATAATTCATGCAATGCAGGACATACCAATGAGTAAATTATTCCTGGCTTAATTCTGAGGCATTATAGCTTCTAAATTCCACTGAGAATGGAAATCCCAAAGGAATGGTGGGAAGAGCTGAGGAGTCTCCAATGGCTTCAACCCCTTTCTTGTAGAATGTTTCTTTATAGAGTTTGTCCAAGAAATACTCACTACTGTATTCTGACTTTGCCTCTTTGCTTTCCTGTTTCCCTTCTCCTCAACCCCTAGTTCATTTTGAAAAACAACATTGACAACACCAGCCATCAACAGATGCAATTGGATCAATTATTAATTTGTGAAATAGTTTGAAATTGGTCTCCAGCTCCAGAGTGCAGTTGCATTAAACATTACTGCATGTAGTTTTTTTTAAAAGCTACCTAAGCATTGGGAGAGGGGTGTAGAGAATCAAATCTTCATTGTATCAAAAATGGAAAATTAATGTCTAGCATGGAAGGCCAGAATCTCTGGAGGCAATTATTTTCCCTTTTTTCCCCTTGCGGTTTCTCTTATGATAGATTTTGTCTGAAGAAACCTATCACTGTCATGCCATATGAAAATTAGATCCAAGAAGGTAGGACTGAGAAATAAGTGCACCAGGGCCAGTGAGCTGAAATCCATACCAAAGAAGAATATTTACTATACCGGTTTCAAATTAGTAAAAGGAGATGGTTGCTTCACATATAATTTAATGCCATGTTGTTGGTTGAATCTCTTCCTCTCCTTCCCCATCTCTCTTAGATGAGAATAAGAATACTATGTTCTTAAAACTTTGAAAACTTATTGTAACAGTTTACAGAATGCAGGAATACTCTTTATACTGTTGCATTCTGACTAGGCATTTCCATGGAATAATGAGATTTATGAGTACTTATAACGAAGAGGAACATACTCTTAATACTAGAGGGCTATCTGGCATCTTTCTGAATGGGGACTGGCACTTGCAAGCAGATTAAAGGGGAAATCTCAGACAGCCAGGATTACTTCCAATTGCTTCAAGCAGGAGAGGAATGGGCTATATAAACAGTGCTTGCTTCAGTCAGAGCAGATTTGCACCTTGGGACTGCTCCTACTCATGGCTAACCAGATGGCAGCCATTGCCAACATAATTCTTCTTGGTGTATTTTATTCTTAATTGACTATGGATAGTTGTCTTGATTCTTATGGTAGAAAAGCTAGATAAAAGTTGTATAATCTGGTGTTTTTCTATATATTAGTATCCATAAACTACCAGAATTCCCAGCTAGTGCACCAGGTGAGAAAGACTGATATAAGTGCTGGAAAAATAAATCCAGAGCTAGTAGTGAGATCAGACAAGTTCAGGCATCCTGACTGTTTATGTGTAGGACTATATTGGTTATAGCCAGCTGCTGCTTTCTTTTAATGGAGGCCAGGAAAAAAAAAATGATGGTTTTTCTGGCTGTTATTCTGAACAAGTGATACTGAATTTATAAAGCTGGGTTTGTACAACATGCTAGACTAAAATGTGGTTGGCTAGTTTATCCCCCAAAAGGTTATAAGAACCTAACTAGTGTCTTAGTTTATGTGCAAAATGCAGGCAATTGGATTAATTGGATTAAATTAATGAACCATGGTTCAGTTAACCATGGAAGTGTGTTGTACACATCTTGAGATTTAGTTGATTGAGCCTTGTTTTAATGCTTGTAATTTAGCTAATTTTTTGTTATGACTCAGCCAAAATGCCTGCAAGATGTAAAACTACATCACACTAAGCCATGTATTAACCACAGTTGATGGAATAAATCACCATGGGTTGCATAATCACTGAATCATAAACCATGGATTATAAATTACAGTATTCACAATGCTCACTAAGCCAAAACCGAGTAAACCACATCATAGTTCAGTGTAGTGAATGAATGAGGTATCCACGAAGGAAGGACGTATTGCTTATCCTTTCTTGTGTGTGCTCTAGAAAAGGCACCATTGGCAATCAATTTATGTCACATATGCTCCCCACTACTTGTAGGATGATTTGTACTCTGAACATGTGGATAAGGGTTACTTGACTGCATTTTGGAGGGAAAGCCTCACTGGGCTGTTGGGCTTCCCTTAGTTTCAACAAGTGATTAAATTGATCCCCCCCCACACTTTTAAAACTGTAAATAATTTTTAAAGCCTTTAAAGCCTTTTGCTCATAGACAAAATGCTCAGAGAAAAGATGCTTCTGGGAAATTAAGGAATAAGAATCCAAAAGAAAATAAAGACTCCAAGAAGGGAGAGCAGGGGTCTTGAAATTATCCATCCACGTAACTATTAAGTTTGTCATTGTCTCCCCCACAATGGGGAGATGCATTGTATTTCTTTCTGTTTAGGTTACTGTAGTCCTTTCTACATTTTGCAGCTATCCACATAACTAAGGGGGGGGGGGTGTTAGGGATTCATATCTTTGCTTGGGAGTACCATGCATAAAAAACCAATCTATGGGATGTTTCAGCCCAGCTCTACTTTCAAGTGGCACAGTCAGTGGAGACTTGAGTGATTTCTGCCAGCTCCAGTGGTGAATCTACTGCACACCACACTCTTTCCCAGAGCAGAATGGATGTTTGGGCCAGGAACTCCTCAGCTCGTCAACTTTGCCAGCTTATTTTATCATGTTCAGTTCTAGCTCCTATCCATGCAGACAGACTCTGCAAAGTGTATCCGATAAGGCTTTGAAAGTCTCAGATCTGACCTTGATTCCATTCTGTTGCAATTGTTTGTTGCCTACCCCACTACTTAAGGATAGTCATATTTTCAACCTATCCGACACTTGGGGGAATCAGTTACTTCGTGGAGAGCTAATTGTCTGCAGCTTGACTTTTGTGGATGTGCCGTGCGTGGTACGGGGAACCTATCTTTAGGGAGATGCTGGGCTCCCAAATATGATTCAGCTAGATCCAAAGTGTCATTGTGTATACATCAGAGGCCTGACTTTTCTTCCTGTTGCAGCAGAAGAGTGCTAGGAAGGGCTGTCAACTGCTTCCTATTTGATTTCCCTGTTCTGTTATGAACTGGTAAGTTGAAAGGTCCTCAGTGCACCTCTAGGTGTTATCCAGCATATGCTTATTTTTTTCCTGCATCATTCAAATTAAAAGGAAGAATATTCATGCTAAACTTCAGCTTCTCTTTCTATGTAAACAGAACATAAAGCAAGCTAAAATGTATAGCCCTCTTTGAGTGTCATTTTTTGCCCTTCTGTGGTAACACAAGACAACTGACTGCTAAGAGGGAGTTACATGGAGAAAGAATTATTCTTACTGCAGCAAAGGAAAAATATAAAATAGTGTTGTGTCCCTGTCTTTGTTCTGAAGTATGTATCCTTGTGTTGAGGTTTCAAGTCACTTATCCTAAAGTACTTGCAGGGCCTCTAGTGGCCATGACATGCCAGTGCAAAGGTTTAGTTAATAATAGTAGACCATATTATACTTACATGAAAAGAAGATGCTGAATTTGATAATTCCACACCAAAAGGCAAAGTGGATAGAAAAATTATAAACTTAGATAGAAACTTGTGCAAGGCTTAACTTCCCTTGCCAACTCCAGATGAAGTTAATACTGGAAAACCTCTCTCCCATCAATGTATGCATGTAGCCCACTTGTGTCATCTTGCCCAGAAACCATGTTCTAAAACAAGGCCAGGGCCAGGAAAATTAACATATTTATATTAAGTGAATGCAGATTATAGCTAACTGCCTCTCAAATAAGGTACCCCATTTATAAAATTGATCTGCCTGTAAATAACAACCACTCTCTCATACACAAAATCAGAAGGAATCTGGTAGTACCTTTTCTGACTAACAAATTTTAATAAAAGGCATAAACCTTTGTGAGCTGCAGCTCGCTTCCTCAGATGCAGAGAGTGACTAGACTATACTGGTGTAGGCTTTCACGGCTGGTATCTGTTGGGCAATATTGGCCTTCAGGGTTTAGTGACTGTGGTCTAAAGAACAGATTCCCTAATGTTTTGCCAGCATCTGTGGCTGGCATCTTCAGAGGCAAAATGGTCTGCTACACATGCCACAGTTGCCGGCAGAACGTCAGGAAATCTGTTTTATAGACCATGGTCACTAAACCCTGAAGCTCAACATTGCCTAACAGTGACTAGACTGATATGCATCTCTGTACAGATATAATAGATATATGGATATAGACACTCTGTGCATCTGAGGAAGCATTGCAGCTCGTGAAAGCTATACTTTTTAATAAAATGTGTTAGTCTAAAAAGGGGCTGCCAGACCCTGATTTGTTGCTACTGTAAACAAGCCCATCTCTCTTTCTACGATCTCCTACAAGTACACCCATACATTCCCTTCCTCCTTCCAGCAGACGTGGCAAATAAAGAAGAGGGGGAAAGGGCTGGAGATGGGATATGGATAGGGGTAGCTGCAATGGAGAGAAAAGGCCAAAGAAACAGCAGGACAAAACTGGACTGAGATGAGGTAAGGGGAAGAGGCGACTGGACAGGGAAAGAGAGAGGAGGCCTGTGCTAACAACAAGGGTTAAATTCAGCAGACAATCAGCCTCACCAAAGCAAGGCTAATCTTCAAGGGCGTCAGTCCTTTTCCCTAGCTTTTCACCTTGGCCCATGTGTTTCTTTTCTGGTAAATATTGTTTGCTTTTTAAAGGCTTCGGAAGCATTCAGGAGCAGCTTCATAACCTTTCATTAGTCAGTGTGATTTTTCTGCAGTTAGGAATGGAGAAAAATGCAGCACTTGCATACTGTATATCTGTTTGAAACACAAATGAAACTTTGGCTGTTAAAATAGCTTTGCCTGCTACATTATGGGAAAGATGAATTCACAAGTCCTATACAACAAGCTGAGAGACAGAAGGAGGTTTGCAATGGCAGGTTATTCATCCAGGCATCCTTATGGATCTGGCTACTAGGATGCCTCATGCCTTTCAGAGGTGCTGGGCTACAATCCCATCATTTTCAGTCCCTAGCCATTGGCTGTTATCATTATGAAACAATATGTCTACAATGTAGATTGGATTTGATTAAAATGTCTTTGTCCTTTTAATCTGTGTCCTCTTCCCTCTGGAATCTGAAATTGGCCTCAGGAGTTCCTATCAGTAGAAGCCTTCATGTTTGTTTGTTTTTTAAAATAGCTAGTGGACTATACTATCAACATAGTCTGATGCTATATGTATACTTTATTTCTCTCCCTCCATATACATATTTATGTATGCATAAGCCTATATACTATACTACTTCACATGCAAACTACTTGTATTAATGGGGTAGTTAGTCAATGGTGAAGAGGTTACATGGAAAACGGTTATTCGTGCTTTCTTCGTTCACTTCTCTCTAAGACTTGCAAGTTCCTTCTGCTAATAGCCCTTAAGACACAACAGGCAATAAACCCACAGATAAAATCCATATAGTTTGAAAAAGAGAGCATGAAACCATCAATTAACAGCAAAAATAAAGGAAAAGCAGCAGAGGCTTGTAAAAAAACACAAGATCTAAAAATGCAATGGGTAAAACAACTTAAAAACACAGCACAAAGCAGAAATATATAGCAAATTATAAGTTGTTGTATATCATGGAAAGTGTAATGAAATAGACACTTGGGTGGACCTCATTGGAAAGCATATATATCGCTGGTTGCTCCCGAAAAGGCTTCTTCCTAAACGGTCATCCATCATAACGTATGTTTAACCTGCTAGTGATCAGTGAAATAGGAAAGTGCCTTATATTTAACTCAGTATTTTTAGGGCACAACCTGAAACCCCCAGATATTTTTGCTGAACTACCTCTCCCCACATCCCTCACTATCAGCTATGCCAAGGATCAGCAAACTACATCCAGTGGGCCAAATCCAGCCTGCTGCCTGTTTTTATACAGCCCATGAGCTAAGGATGGATGGGCAGGTGGGTGGCAGATCACTGGGCCTGAGCCTCAGATGAGCAACCAGGGTGAGGGGCGAGGCCACGGGGCAGGGGTGGCCTCCTTGCTGAGCCAGCACAGTCCAATGGTTGCTGCAGTCCTTGGCCTGAAGACTTGCCAGCTGTGCCTCTGGAAGCGGAGAAGGAGCAGGATCTGGCCATTTGCAAAAAAAATTTGCTGACCCCTGAGTTATGCTATGGAACTTGTAGTTCAGCAACATCTGAAGGGCTGTATATTTGCACCCTTGCTCTCTGGTATAGATGCCACAAGCTGCCCACCTGAGATTCTAAATTGGCTGGTAACAATTGTTTGGGCTTCAAAAAGTCCTTCCTAGATCTTCGTAGAGATGTCAGAGTTGAACATGTAGCTGCCCTTGCTAATCTTTGGAGTCCTCCTTATTTACCACTGATGTACAGCCTGCCTGCCTGCCTCCCTCCCAGACTTAACATGGTCCAGAAGGATAAACTGCAGATATGCCAACATTCCAAGAGTGCCTTGTCTCAGAAAAACAAAAGCCAAATTAAACAAACATGGATTCTACAGGACTGTCAGTCTGACTTTGAATGCTGATGGATTTGGCCCTTAAAATGGAGATCTAGACTAGATGTCTGTTCTGGAGTTGTAACTTGCCACCATGCAAAACCTGACTTCAGTACTGTGTGGGATTGAAAAATCAGCCTGTACAAAGACTTTAATATAACACATCCATCCCTTTTTACCCAGAGGCTTCATGTATCCTCTTTTTTTAAGTAAAATTATATTGCAAAAGGCATGTGAAGTAAAAGAGAAAGAAAGGGATTAAGAAGCATGCTGGCTGGGGAATTCTGGGGGTTGAAGTCCACACATCTTAAAGTTGCCAAGTTTGAAAAACACTGTTTTAAAGGTTCTAAAAATAATTCAAAGTCTCAGCCCAAGTTAATATTGCTAAATGTACCCAGGAGAATATCAGGATAGGGTATGACTGTGAAAACCTTTGTTCTGAAAAATTGTATTCAGTGATTTTATAATATAGCAAAACAGTTTCTTGGCTGCTTGATAAAGTGTTGTGGCTGCAAAACCAAATAACGCTTTGTTAAATATGGAAAGATTGCTCCCTATGTTTTCTTCCTGCAGGTTAAAGTAGCTTGTGGAAGAAGTGTAATTCAGACTGATGATACAGAATGAGAGGAAAAAAAGGGGGGGGGGATTCTTCTGCCTTCTTACTCCCCTGGTACCATGGTCCATTCCAAATAAAAAATACTTTTCTGTCTTGAGGAAAAGAAAATTACATAGACCCACACACAGGTTTCCCTTGTAATCTTCAATTAAGTGTTTAGAACAGTGATGGCGAACCTATGACACATGTGTCAAAGGTGACACACCATGACATTTTGGGTGACACGCCAGCATTCACCAACACCCGACAACAACTATTCTCCCTGTCTGAGTTATCAGAGTTTGCTTTACTCATATTTCATTTTTGTAATTATTTGACGTTTCTTGATATAATACATAGCACCACACGATTGGACTGTATTTTTTTTTTAAATAAATGAATATGTAAAGAACTGTTTCTCTTTTGTTTGGGGGGAGGGGTGACACACCAGCAGAGTCAAATTAGGCATTTGCTGAATTTTTGACACACCGAGCCCAAAAGGTTTGCCATCGCTGCTCTCCTATTACACTATGATCACTGATATATGTGTATATTTCCCACTCAAGAGGTTATTGTGGTTTGCTGGACAGTATTTTAAGATGAATTATTAACCCAAGCTTATAGCACAAAGGAAATACAGATGCACGTTTCTGAGAACAATGCTTATGATTGTTGCAGTCATCTAGCTGTTAGTCATAAATTGTCTCTTGGTTGTATGCTGTCTGTGCTGCGTTATAAACAGTGCTGCCAACACTTAACTTGGCTGCACTGTGTTTTCAAAAAGTAAGAGGAAAGGCAGAGCTAGCAAAAAGAACTCTCATTTTCCAGATAATAAAAATTAGGATTAAGAATACAAAACTACAGCTGTATTAACCTTACTAGTTTGCCGCATATAATAATTTCCTCAAGTATATGATCATTGTGGTTGAGAGCCACTCAGAGTTATTTTCTTAAGATTGATGGCCATACAAATATTTTAAATAAATAAAATAAAATAAATCGTTTTTAATAACACTAGATCTTATCAAATATTTAATGGCTTATTTCCTAGATTTCAAGTCCTGCAGAATTGTAAGGTCTAGCAAATGTTTTCAAGGAAAATATTCTGCAAGGATTAAAAAAAGAGAAGAGTGAAGGAGAGGTCTGATGTAATCCCAGCCATAATATGAATCGCATCCTTGATGAACTAGGACAGTATTGTCCTTACCAATCTGCCATTACTTTTAAAAGAAAATCTGGAGCATCCTTAGAAGCAGTTTGTTCTAGGAATGGCGAGGCTGATCAAAAGATCCTAGCAGCTTGAATAAGATATCTTCAAACCTGTTTTCTTGAAGGCATAAAAAGTGGCTGTAGGCAATACACATAGCTTGATAATGTGTCATACCAACATAAACAAGGCATTTATTTTCTGCTCCCGAAAACTCTCTTTTCTTAACGTCCAACAGAACATTAACAGAAAGTCATGTTGATGGGCTTCCCAGTGCATCTAATAATCCAAATTGTGTAAATTAGGCTTTGCTTTTCCTTTTATTATAAACATAACCATTTTCTATAAGTAGTAGGACGTGGTTTTCTTTTCTAACAGAGCAGCAATTCCTAAACCATTTTATTAAGGGGATACAGAACCTGCAGAGAAACCGCCTACCTCCTTTGCATGTTGCAGTGCGGTGCCAATAGCCTAGCTGCAATTGATCATCCATGAACTAGGAATGTACCATTTACCTATTCCTTGATGTCTAGATCTGGTTGCTTGCGTCTCTAATTACTCTTCATGCCAAGAAAGGAAACCGTAAATTATTTGCTGGGTACATGTGTTATTAGGTTCCAATAAGTTTCAAATCCTGTTTTTTTGTCACATCAGGCATAGCTAGTATATTTATTAGGAGCATCTTAACTCTGCTGAAACAGAGCAAGATATTTAATCCTTTGAAACAAGTCTTGCTAAAAGAGAAATAAAAATGTTCTGCGTTGAACTAGATTATTCTATTAGAACAGGGACGTGTGACTTGGGGAGGGGAGGGGGAGGATCACTTGTGGCTGCTTTGCTGGGATGAGCATTTAATTAAATTACCCTAATTAAATACAGTTGATATGATTACTTCCACCAGCTACCAAATTAAAAATTACAGTTTGGAAAAACAACTTTTGAAAGGGTGCTGCGGTTCCAGTAAACAGCACAAAGCTGTTACTCCGAATTCACTTAAAATTTCTACCCATGAATCAAGCAGAATACCTAATTGATTTTTAGCCAAAATTAGTAGTTTGCCATATTTGTTCTTGCTCTCTTCAAGAAGCTATTTTGGATAAGTAAGATGTACTTGCTCATTCAAAGAATGGCACTCAAATGACCCTTTGTAATATCACATTCCCTCATTTTTAGCTTTCTTCTGGGAAAAATTAGCTTTCTTACTGGGCATTACATATAAACATTTTGTAAACCACTTTGAGTTGCATAGGCTATTAAGCAAGGTACATTCTAAAACATTTCCTTTTATTTAGTTCTAAAACACTGTAAGGCTCTCTGTTTTATTTTTGCTGTAAGAAACCCCCTAACATAGCTATACACTTATAAAAATATATACAGGTATATGCTTGATATATATCATCAACATCATCATTATCATCATCAATAATATTATTTTCTAATATAAGAATTCTGCCTTGTTCCTTCTGCTTTTTTATCAGTGCCTCAGCTGCACGTTCTGAAACTGAACATAATTTCCAAACCATAAGTAGGGACTTTCCTCAAATGGGTGCACTATGTATCTCTTAGAAAGCCAGATACCATACAATGCTTTTAAGGAGGAAACAGCATGTTTAAAAGTAGATACAAATAAATATGGCTGATCCAAACTTCCCTTTTTATTAAACTCAGGGAAAATTCTGGCCCTAACATATTTTGAAGGAAAATATGCCTGAACGCAAAATCAGTCCTGCTATATGGTCTTTGACAAGACAGACTCATATACAGAAGCTAAGAGGTAGAGGATCATGAGCAATTTCTCCCATTAGTCACAGGAGATTGACTTCTTGTTTCTTATCAGGAAGAACGCAGTTTCTGGGGTTTCAGGTCTGAGCTGGCAAAACAATATTTCCAGTGTGTGACTAATTCAAGAACTTAATTTAGTTTCTTGTCTATCCAAGGATGGCAGGTTCATTCAAATAACAATATAATTATTCTTAGGCAGAAACATATGCTATACATCAGGATTTTTAAAAGTTTTCTTAGATATACTGTAGTTATTCTCTGATTACTACTGCACAAAATTTAAAATCTGTGAGCTATATTTGCAAAGATGTGTATTTATGGGGGGGCAGATGTGTTATCTCATTTTCTGCTTGGTAATTACCCTCAATTAAAAAAAAAACATTAAATTCAACATAAATACTTGCCTGGTGAAGTGAGTGGGAGCTATTTCAGTTGAATATTGTACCTTAGCTATGTTCAGAATTTCTAGTGCAAGTATTAGGACACATTGATCGAAAAGAAAAAAAAATTGAATTAGAGCCTTTCATCTACAGATGGTTTGTGCAAAAGGGGAAATGAAAAATCCCTACCATTTATTTTGCACTCTGCTCATTAATTTGCAGGGCAAGCTGTAAATGAGTGACAATATGGACACATCAAATATCCTTGAAGAGGTCAGGTAATATTTCCTGAATAGCTTTTTTATTATTATTGAGTGCAAGTCTATATCACAATAACCTTAGCCTTCTTCTTTACACTGAAATTCTCTGTGATAACTCAAGAGTAAATTCCATTAAGCTTTATAGGGCTTACTACGTTTAAGTGATGGGTATCGGATTATACTGTTTCTACAAACTGTTACAGTGAAGATAAACTTGAAGTCATGAGAACAGTACTGTATGGATTAAACATCAGGGAATTCAACACAGAGAGCAAAATACCCTAAACAATCAGGATTTGTAATTTTTGTCTTGTACTATTACTACTTCATACCTTGGAATCTTGGGACAAAGTAAGAGCATTTAGTAGCGAAACTGAATAGTGAATTAATGAAGATGTTTTAACTGATGAAATGAGAACTCCCAACTATTACCTGCTTTTGCTCATAGACAAATTCTCATTTTGTTAACAGGCAAACAAAATCTATTAGCTACTGTCCTCTAACCTATGTTGTTTTGGAAATCTGGTTCTTTGGCTAAAGTACAGTGCTTGATTTTGAGCAAAAGAACTGAATTGGAAATCAGAAATACGTGTAATTCCTTGTGTAATTTTCATTATGTAATTGGCCTGATCACATTTTATATTTTAGATTTATAAATACATTTGTTTGGAGTACAATACCATGAATGAATTATAATCAGATCCACATATTATTTCAGTTTATCTAAACAAAGGAAAATATAATGTATGAGAGTCACCAAGAAGCCATGCAATTCAGAATTGCAAAATAAGAGGAGAATGTCATACATTTACCAAAATTAGAGCCATCAGTCACATATTCAGACCAACAAAAAGGTCCATGAAACTTCTAATGCTTCTCTGAAAGCCTCTGTCATGCACAGGATTTTTTTCCTTGATGTATTTCAGTGTTCTATATGTACATTGTTCCACAAATAGTTTTAGATGTGTAAAAAAAGAGAGAGAGATGTATATAGCTTTTTCTTCAATATCTGTGAAGATCTTTGCTCTATATAGGAAAGAACTACAGTATACCTGGTATACCTGTTTTGCATTCAGAAGGGACCCATGTCAATTTCTGCCATTTATCTAAAAATAATCAATTAGGAGATGATGAGAAAAAAAAACTCTGTTTGAAATCCTAGGGAGTCACTGCCAAGAACAATAAACTAAGGATAAGAAACTTGTACTACTTAGATGTTAGCCCAGCATTCCTCTCCATTGGCCATGTTGGCTGAAATTGCTGAAGGCTGTAATTCAGCAAGAGAACTATAATTTCTCCTGCCCTGGAGTACAGTGAAAGATTCTAGAATAGACAAACCATCTAAATTTTTCCTTACCTTTCCCACTGTCGTAGAATGCAAGTGTATTGATATTTAACATGTATCTGAAAAAAGAATAACTGACACCTGCATCTGTAAAACAGAGTGTGAGTCTACATTTATGTGAAGGTAATTCAAGTATAACCAACAGGTGAGATATCATTTGTGGTTCATTCTGTAACCTCTGTCATATACTGTAAGAGTCATGAATCTAATATGAAAGATGCTAGGCTGAGACCTATAAATGATTTAAATAATGTTATTGAACCATGTATGAAGGAACATTGTGCTGAATATTAATTTTCAGACTGCATTTAGCACAGCATTTGGTGTCAGAAAGATCATAGTGCAACGGTCTCATTTGTATAAAAGCCAGACTATGGTTGTTTGTTTGTTTATTGATTGATTGATTCATTCATTCATTCATTCAATTTGGCTTCCCACTAGACATACAACTCAAACTGCAAATTAAAAACAACAATAAATACATTAGCAAAATCTAAATAACATCAGACCTGTGGTCATTTGACTCTTAGTGACCAGATGCTGTCAGTCCTTCAAAGTAGACCAGACCAAGAAACCAAAATCATGCTGGCCAATATTACTTTTATTATAAAGATATAGTAAAAGAATCTTGCAAGTCTCAATGAGCTTCCCCCCCTCCTCCCTTTATCTTTGTGAGAACTAGGGAAGGTCTTGTCTGAGATGTTATTTCAGGTTACAGTTCTGCTCTGGGCCCAAATTTCTTTTATCTGACCACTGTCTTGGTAGCAGCTCTTCCTCCTGCCCTCAAGACCATTCCCTCGCCCACTACACATAGATAGATTTTCTCCAGGATGATCTGTCCCCAACCTGTCCTTCAGGTCTTCCAACAGTGTCCAGGTAGAAATGACTGGAGACAGGCAGTCCTGTAAGTAACCCAGCCCTCGGCCATGAAGGATTTTGTAGATGACAACCAGCATCTTGAATTGCACTTAAAAACCTATTGAGAGCCAGTGCAGCTTGTGAAGTAGTGATGTTACATAGGCATTCCAAGATAGACCTTTAATTACCCACACCATCTGATTCTGGACCAGCTGCAGATTCCAAGTGATCTTCAATGGCAGTCCCATGTAGAGTACATTGCAATAATCCAGATGGAAGATGACTAAAACATGAGCAACCATGAGCAGGGCCTCTCAATCCAAAATGGACATAATTGGCATGCAAGATGCATTTGCATAAATGGTTGCCTAGCCATGCCTGCCCCCTGTTTTTTGAGAAGGAAATGAAACTCTAGAAGGACCCCCAAATTGGGGGGAGATGGGCAGGGATAAGTTTAATAAATAAATAAATAAAAATTGCATACGAGTTCCATCTGGGGAAGTGCAACTCCATCCAGATCAATGATGGGAGGTCCCACAACCACTCAGTCTTACTAGGGTTGAACCTAAGCTTTTTTCTCCCCATCCAAGCCCCTGCAGCCTTTAGATACCAAGAAAGAACCTTGATGGTATCATCACATCAGCCCAAGGTAAAGATGTATAGTGATGATACCTGACCCTGCGACATTGGATGATGTCACCCAGTGACTTCACTTAGAAGTTAAATAGGAAGAGGAAGCAGGGGTTCCACAGCAGACCTCTCCCCCCACCAATACTGACTGTAACTGACCACAGAAGGAGATGAACCACCACAACATTGTGCCCCCCAATTTCTAACCCCTTGAGCTAGTCCAGAAGGACACCACAATCAGTGGTATCGAAAGCCACTAAGATATCAGGGAAACCCAGTCCCATCTCACTGCTCTGGATTTATTTTCTTAAAAACGTTAATTTACATACAGAATAGTACTAACTCACACACTGATGACTGAGAATTACTGTTGCAAAGATAACTTTGTCATAAAAATGGGTTTAGATATTTTAGGAATATTTCACTGTAACATGCACACTTAACTCCCATTCATCATAATTTAATTATAGAACCCTTCTTTTTGCATTATATCAACAGGTTGAAAACGTATCCCTATGTCAGACTTCCTAATGTGGGAGCATAGCTGGAAATTCTGGGAACTTTTGTTCAGCATGTTTTATGAGTATGCAAAACGGGAAGACTAGCCCAGATGATACTTAAGTCTCCTTGGTTTTGACAAGACACTAACAGGATATAACTCTGTGCAGGAACTGAACAAATGCAATTTACTTGATCTACAGGGCCAGATTCTATAAACTGTGTTTATAAATACTCTCTCCTTTGTTACTAAATGCCAAATTACCCACAGAAGTAAAAACTTCAGTAAACTGGACATGATTGGGCTTTTAATCTTCCTTGTTTAAAAACCTGCTGCCTATTTACTAGAACTGGTATATAAACTTGCTGCAATGTTTCTCATCCAGACATGTGTAAGACAGCAAAAATTTCCTCATCCATTCTCTTAATGTGAATATATGCATCTTATGCCACACAGGAAACTGCATTCATTTTATGGATGACTAGCTCTTAGCCACGCTGATTCAGGCATTATTGGGATGTGACTTTCCAAGGAGACAAAAATTTAGATTGTCCCCTGCTAAGCAGAAAAAAACCTTATTCCTCTTATCTACTCCTGTATGATTTAATGTATTTATTTTTATGATTTTTTTTAATATTGTTCCTATCTTCTAGCAACGCCTATGCATATCTGTGAAATCCCTGTATCCCTCACACTGCATGAAAAATCTGGTATCTTAATCAGAATTCTAGCTAACCCACATTTATCTATCTCCTTCTTTTGAAAATTCTAACCTTTATTTCTTGATGTTACAGGGAAAACAAGAGGTTTACAGCCTTATTTTTGCCATCACATTTATCTATCTATCTATCTATCTATCTATCTATCTATCTATCTATCTATCTAGAGACCGTCTTCCCCCTCCCCACATCTCCAGGTGGCTTATAATTAAAGAGTAAGACACAATATTGCAAAGAAAAGAATTCATGAGCAACTTGAAGAAAGACATATAAACAAAAAACCCACCCAATGGGGGCTCAACCATCATCCCAAAGCCTGGGAGAATAGTCATATCCTTGCTAGCTTATGGAACATCATCATGGTGGCAGCTATCCAGATCTCTGGGGGATATTATTCCAGAGGATAGGCACCATGACAGAGAAGTCACGCTTCTTGGCTCACACTAGATGACACTGTTTAATCAATAGGACCCAAAACATGCCCATTCTACCCAATCTCACCAGACAAAAACAACCAGATACAGAAAGTTCCTCAGATAAGCAGGCCCTATGCCATGAAAGACTTTATAGGTGATAACCAGCACTTGAATTGCACCTGGAAACTAAATGTTAACCAATTCATCTCATGGAGCAGTGGGGTCACATGGACATAATAAAGCATGCTCTTCACTGCCCACACGGCCACATTCTGGACCAGCTATAACTTCTGAATGATCTTCAAGGGCAGTCCTATAGAGCACCTTACAGTAATCCATTTATAATGTGACTAAGGCATGAATGTCTCAAGGTGCTTGTGAATGCCTAATGTAGTGCTCAGGGACATCAATTTCAAGGTAGAATTAGTTAAGTAGAACAAATTATTACGCACAACTGAAGATTTTTCTTCGTATGCACCTCGCCCAGCCAATTTTATAATCTTCCCAGCTGGGCTCAAAAGAGAAAGCAAGTCTGACTGAAGGAATTTGTAGGGCAGGAGAATCAGCTGGCTTTGCAGATGCTGTATATTTTCAGAACAGAAGGAAGGGCTCTAAACCTTCGTCTCTATGCAGCATCCCTAATTTAAATCTTTCTTCTGTTCCGTGGTTGTTTTTTGTACAATAAAAGGATGACCATCACATTATTTGTATTGCCTTACCTTCAAATCTCAGCAGCAGTCCCACTATAGGGCCCCATCCTTCTATGGGGCCCACCAGTGTACTTTCTGCCTGGCCAATGGGAGGGTACAGAAGACAGCAGACAGACAGACCCCACCTCCGTCTTTACTGGATGGCATTTGATCTGCAGAAGAGTCTTATCAGCGTTTCCTCTGGAGCAACAGCTAACCTTTGGCTCCACTTCTCAAAATCCATGTAAGTCCCACATGGTGAGATCATAGGATCATATAGCTTTTGTAAAAGGCCACAGATTGACCTGAGAGTCATGTTATCCTATACTCCAACATGCCCTGCAACTTTTACCATTGATGAGAAGCCTGGAAATGTATGTGTGCCAGAAAACGTTCAAGCTATGGTTGGGAAGTAGTATAAGGCAGTGTAAATAAACAACTGACCAGTGAGGAAGCAGACTCTTCAAATGGAGCCTCTGAAGCATTGCTGACAACTCTTGCTTGTGACAGTTATATCTTATTTCCAGTATTAGAGACTATACGCTTCTCCATATATTAGTGCACCTATATCCTGCCTTCAGGGGCCTACAAAATACATCGGTTAGACACTGCGTGATGGAGCATTGTTAACTACTTAACCTTGGGTCTAATCAAGCAGGGCTTTTCTTATGTTCTTTTCTAGATAGAGAGAAAGCTGGACTGAACTGAAGGCAAAGTGGTTCCATATATTCAATGACACTGTCATAACTGGCAGAATGTCACACTCTCTTTACTGTCCATTTAGAGTGCCAGGAACCATTGCTGATCCCCACTCCATACTCTGGCACTCTCCTCAGCTGTTTGCCGCACTCCCCACCCTAGCAGAGAGGACCTCGATGGCTAGAAATCTGCATATATGACACACTATAAAATATAGTGAGAAACTACTAGATCCTTCCTTGCACATCTGAGAAAATATTGTAGCACTTGACTATAACAGAGGACAGAAACTGCTGCCCTGACATTAGATGACTTGTTATTTACTGTTTAAAGGAAATGTAATTGACACACAACTTGATATCTGCTTTAATCCAATCCAGTAAATATAGCTTTAAACTTCCAGACATTTATGCTCGGTCTATTCATTCACCAATATATGCAGTGCCAGGCAGAGTCAGGCATTTATTTTTAACATAAAGGAAACTAAACTATAAAAATCTATACAAGGATGTAATGGATATTCAGTTAGATTCTAGACCTACAACAAATGACAACCCCGTGATCATTTACTTTTCCCAGCAGGTGTACTGGAAGTTAATAGTGATGTAAAAAAATCAGATCTCACAAGAAGACTAGGAAGAGATGTACATTGGTGGTGAGTTATGCCTGTACATTAGAAGAAACATGAGCCAATGGTAGAGGAAGGGAATGAAGCTATTAGTGAATTGTCAAGTGGAAAGAAATACAGGATAATAGGTCATGAAAACAGGACTGATGAGCAAAGGTAAAAGTTAGATTGTGAAGAAATGGAAGCTTTTCCTTTCTTCCCAAAGCATCCTGGGGGGAAAAAATCAACCTTCTTAAAATACTGGTTTAAGGACTTCTGTGGAAGAAATGGCGAACTGAAGATGGCTCCACTAAAAGCAGAGCTGACAACCATGGTGGAATGAAGGGATGGCAAGTAGACTGGCTCTTCGTAATTCTTGAAGATTGACCACAAATGCTCCAGACAGTTGCTCCTTGCAAGCAGAGCTCAAGACAGCAGTCTCCAGCAGGTTTAGAGCACTGGGAAATAAGGGAACAGCCATCTTGCTCAAACCACAGTTGGTCCCTTTAAAAGGACACTAGGTTTGCATACTTCCTTTTCTAATCACTTTCAGAAATTGCTTGTTAACTGCTTTTCAGCTATTAGGAACCTTTGGATCGACAAGTCTGAAAATACCGGGTGAGTTTCCTTCAATCCTTAGCAAAAGAAGTTTTAAATACAAGTTTAAGGACTTAAAAAAAAATTATTTTTTTTGGAATAAACAGCAAAAGGGTGATTAGAACTTTGATTTTGGAAAGTTACAAATGGACTAAGGGTCCAGATGGATTTGAAATAAGATTTTGAAATTAATTATAGGAATCCTTCCGATGGGAAAATGCTTTTGTTTTGGATTCTTTAAAAAAAAACATGCTAGGATGGGACTTTGATGGTCCCTTTGAACTAGAACGAACTAAAGACTACAATTAAAGGAGAAGTATACTTAAATTTGACTTATTAATACAGAATGGAGCAAAATATTTTAACATTGGACATATTGAAGGATATTTTTGAACAATGGACCCAGAAGTTAATTTTAAGAGCGTCTGCCTCTATAGATAGACTGTGTTTAAAAGATGATGTGGAACAGGATTTAATGGACAAGACAGACTGATCTGAAAGTGGATTTAAAAATGACAGGCTACAAGAATGATATGGAAAAAGATGCTACACTGGACATACAAAAGAAACCGGCTGATGTCTTAATAATTAAAAGGGACATAAAAATAACAAACCAAGAGAGTGACCTGGATAATTTTCCTATATTGGATTTACAAAAGAGGCTTCTTAAAGCTTTGATGAATTTTGTGAGAAGGGACAAAGAAAAAATGAAAAGAAATGACATTCTAGGACATTATTGGAAAGGACTAAAGATCAAGATTGTTAAAAATAAAAGGAAGGAATATAAAGGTTTATTTGATCAAGGTTAAAATAGATATGTTGTTATCTCTGGTAATCCTTAATGGACTTTTGCTGATCAGGACTGAAATGATGAGGTTTTAAGGATTTGTTTACAGATAAGAGATGGGATATAGGAAGAAGAGATCATTTGTTGTATTTTAAGAGAAGGTGATAAGTTACTAAAATTGTTTATACTTATGATGAAGAGGGAAGTCATTTCTTTATATATTTCTTTTCTTTTTCTTTATTATATTCTTAATTTTTTCTTTCCTATTTTTCTTTCTATTTTTTCTCTTTCTTTTCTGCACCTTCTATTTTTTCTTTTTATTTATTTCTTTTTTTAGTTTGTATTACTTTTTTATGTTGTAATTGTAGTTTTTAATAAAAATACTATTAAAAAATTAAAATACTAATTTAAAAAGTTCACAGTATATCAAACAAATAAAAATTCTATGTTGAAGGTGGTTGAAGAAAACTTTAGACCACTTTGTCCATTCTAAACATATATATATAAAAAAAATCACACACCAGTCTGACTCCTTTCTAAATCAGAAGTACAAAAATATGGCCAGGGATGGGAGTCAGGGATGACCCAGGTACCCCCTTCTCCCCTACCACCATGTCCCCTAACCTCTTCTAACCAGGTCTCCACCACGATTTCTGTGGTTCCAAGCATTTACTTTTTCTTCTTCTCTGATTCTATCTTCCAATCCATTCTCTACTTCTTCTTTCCATCTCTCCAGTCATTGCCTCTCTGCCTCTCTATCCCCCCTCCTTGCCTTTCTGCTTGCCTTTTCTTTGTTTTTGCCATTCCAAATGCTGCCTTTTCCCAACTCTCAGTCAGTCCTTTTTAGCCAGTTCACTCTCTTCCAGCTTCTCTGCACCAGCCTCTACAGCTCCTGCACTCACTCTCCCCTGCTGAAAAGCTGAAAATTCAGCATCCCTTCCAAAAGAAAAGAAGGAACAGCTTTTTTTTTCTTTAACGCCTGGAGCAACAACTCTGAGACTCTGTTTCATAGCCTCTTTCACTAATGATCAAAATGAAGCAATGAATAAAAAAGCAGCACCTTTCCTTGTGCTACATTTCTCCTCTTATTGCCCAAACAAACAAAAAAGCAGGGATTTTTCTCCATCAGCATATCAGGGCCATAGCATCCTCTACTGATGAAGAAAAAAGATGCAGCTTTTCCCCCCCATATTTGCTGTTCGTAGTAAAGTAGTAAAAATAAATAAAACCAAATATAGAAATAAAAATTTAATAACAAAATAAAATATTAAAAAGCAGAATAAATTTACAAAGTAAAATAATAATATAAAATAAAATATAAAATATAAAGTAAAAAATTAGAATCTAAACTATTAAGCAATTTTATTAGCTCCCTTCCATTTTTGTAATCACTGAATTATTGTTATAACTACTATGATTTAATTACCATTGTGTGCTGCTAAATCATTCAGACTCAGCAGCTAACAATAAAATAAAACATCCATAGTAGAGAAAAACAATTTCAATAATTTTTTTGTAAAAAAAAAAGAAAAGAAAAGAAACTATAACCCACAACTCTAATAACATGATCCTCCCCTCCAAAAAATTCATAAAATCAAAACAGTAATGTAATAATTGAAAAAAAATAATTAAGTTGGTGAACAATCATACCAGAAAAGTTTAGCCTTCACCAGCTTCCAGAAGGCCAATTGTCAAAGGGGCCTGTCTAACTTTCTGAGGGAGGCTTTTCCAGAGTGTAAAACAATGCTTTCTAGATTCTTTCTCCAAATATCTGATAAGTAGCATAAAACATATTAAATAAAGTATGCTTTACCTGATCAACATTACAAACACTAGACACTCAAAAGAATCATTTATGTTTGCTGAGGACACTATTACATGTATCCCATTCTTCTTTCAAACCCCCAAATATTGACCATCTGCTCTGCTCTCTCTCTATTTTTATAAATGGTTATTTATTTCTGTGACTCAATTATTCTCTTTTAAAAAGGTATATTCCACCCTTTCAAGAAATCAAAATCAAGGATAACTATCCCATGTTTGTTGAATAAAATATGGCCACTGTCGTTACCCATTAGCACTATATTTGTGACAGAACCTCCGAGGTGGCAAGAGTAAGCTACCTCAGAGAGGTAGAGCTGATGTTTTAATGCTCCAGAAGTGCCTTGAAGCAACAGCTTCTAGTATGTTCAGCTACCTGTACCTTTTTAAGGAAAAGGGGCTAGATAAGCTAGATGAGAAGGCAATATGGGGCAAATGCAGCCCAAGAACCACAGGTTCCCTGTCCCTGAAATGATTACCAAACTAGAATATCAAACCATTGTTCCATCCAGCTATTTTTAAACTAAAAGTGGTTAGGACAGTTCCCCAAGGTCATACATATTGGGAAACTCTGGTTTGTATTAAAATAAAAACAAACATTTCCTCTCATCTTATGTGTAAAAATAGAGAAGGGAAGAGTGCAGTACATGATTCTAAGGTTCATTACTTTGTTTGGATAGCAACTGAATTAATGAAAAAAAAATCATAAGCTTGATTGCATCATGCAAAACAGAATATATTTAGCAATGCAGTCCTGTGCATGTTCATCCCATTCAGTTCATTAAAATATTCTAAGTAAGACTCTAGGATTATGGTTTTAGATAGCACCTTTATAGAATACCTCCTTATTTCATGTTCCATTTATATGAATGAGATCAACAGCCAAAATCTTTGCAAATTTACTTACAAGTAATATAAATATACAGTCACTTTTTCAATAATACTATCAAAGCCCAAAATATATCAACTAGGATAGATTGCTTATGTGGAATAAGTGTGTTTATCTGGTTGGAGTGTGGTCTACAATGTAATACAGTACAGTATATAGATTTACTGTTTAGGTTCTACTGAAATAGAGCACATGAGACTAGACTGCAAGCAAATAGTTCTGTATGACGGACAATGAAAGTAACACATTTATTTAATTGATGTAGTTCATATCTATGATAAATAAGATAAGTAAATAAATAAATAAATAAATGTTTTTTTTTTTTAAGAAGACAGGCCTTGCAGTAAAGCTAACAATCTAAAGATAAAAAGACAAACAAGGGATGAGATATAATGGGGAAAAAAAAGAGGAGATCATTTCTTCAAAACCAGAAAAATAGTGAACAACTTGCTGGCTACATTTAAGCTAGGCTGATATTTCCTTCCAATAACTCCTGCTTAAAGAACAAGTTATGGCTTTGGGTTTATCTAACAGCTGGCTGGGTAACTTTGGGCCAGTCACTCTCTTTCAGCCCAGCCCACCTCACTGTGTTGTTGTGGAGGAAATAGGAGGTGGGAGCATTAGATATATACACAACTCTGAGCTGACCAAATCAACAGCTAGATATACATGTAATTAAAATATTATTTGCTTTATTTATAAATGTACAGATAGCATATGCATGACTTCAAACAATGTTTATTCCTATAACATATAAGATAAGATACCTTTTAGTGGAGCCGTCTTCAGTTCACCATTTCTTCTCTGGAAGTCCATATTGTTTCAATTTCCAAAGGTCTGTTCTATGTCTCCCTCCCCCCAAATCATGAGCAGATTCTTCAATATCTATTAGTAGCATATGTAGCCATTTTAAAAAATAAAGTCTCTTTTGAGTTCAGTTTGACTTCCCTTGATTTGTGGACACATCTGTATAATTTCCTGGACAACAATATGGAAGTGGTTTGTCATTACCTTCTTCCAGGATATTTTTTTGATTCTCCAATCTAATGTACAGTCCTGATGGTTTCTCATCCAAGTACACATAGTCCTTGCTTAAGGACCCTAATAGGGACCAACAATTCTGTCGCTATGCGAAGTGGTCACTAAGTGGGAAATCACATGATCATGACTGTGCTTTCCAGCTGGAAAGGGAACAAGACTAGTCAGTTTCACATGTTTTTGTTTGCCTCCTAATCACTCCCTCGCCCTTTGGAATGGTCAAGTGCCTGCTTTCTGACTTCTACACATCAAAAGCCTTTCCTGCTGCCAGTGAGATCACATTGCTTTCAATGTGTAGCAGAGCAAACAGCTTACTCTCTTGAAATCCCTTTCTCTTCAATTTCTCTGCTCTGCAAGGGGGAGACAGAAAAGGTCAGGCACAGGACAACGCGTACTGACGGTAATGGCAACCATCTGCCTGAGGGATGCTGTGAAAGTCGTAAATGGTCGTAAATGGGCCATAAAGTTATTTTTTCAGCACCATCATAATTTAGAACAGTTGCTGAACAAATGGTCGGTAAGCAAGACTACCTGACCAAACTCAATTTGACCTTGCTGAACTTTTCAGGATCATCCAAATTTGACTAAATGCTGCCACCTAATTGAATAGGTAGCCATTTCACAAGAAAAATTAAGAAAGAAAAAAACTTGCCTGACACTATAAGAAAATCAGAAACTTAGGAGAAAGACAAAATGATTACATTTGAGGGTCATGACATTAAGGTACCCTAATTTGGATTCAGTATATTATTTTCAATGCGGTAGTACTAGTAGTCTTATAACAATGTATTTATTCATTCATACAGCCATTCATTCTGCAAATTTATAAGGTTGCCCATTTTACTCAAATAGCTCTGGCAGCTAACATAGCATAAAAAGAAACACAAAATAATACAGGTAAAAAGAACAATAAAAGACCCCATGTAAAAATAATCAGTTCCACAGTCAACACGGGGCAAAAGTATAAATCAGGCTCTGCTAACATTCAGCTCTAAAGCCTAAGGGAAGAGCAGGTTTTTATCACCTTCCAAAAGGCAAACAGGGTCTGGACCATCTGAACCTCAGAGCAGAGGCCATTCCACTGGACAGGCACCTTGACAGAGAAGACACACTTAATGAAAAACTACTATGCTTATTACAGTTTTTGTGATAACAGCACACTTTGTTAGATGTATGGAATATAGATTTGAGAAAGGAGTCTTATGCACGGGTTCTTTTTGTGGACTTCAGCTCAGCATTTAACACTATTATTCCAGAAATCCTTTACAACAAACTGATCCAGCTTACTGTGCCTGACCATACCTGTAGGTGGATAATCAGCTTTCTAACAGATAGGAAACAACACGTGAGGTTAGGCAAAACTATATCCAGTACCCGGTTGATTAGTATAGGCGCCCCTCAGGGATGTGTGCTCTCTCCGTTGCTTTTCTCCCTCTACACCAATGACTGCACCTCAAAAGACTCTTCTGTTAAAGTTCTGAAATTTGCAGATGATACAACTGTCATTGGTCTCATTCGAAATGGTGATGAGTCAACATATAGACAGGAGATTCAACAACTGGTCTTGTGGTGCGGTCATAACAACTTGGAACTGAATACACTAAAAACTGTGGAGATGATTGTGGATTTTAGGAAGAACCCTTCTAATTCCCCTCTCCTTACTATACTTGACAGCCCAGTATCAGTAGTAGAGTCCTTCAGGTTCTTGGGTTCTATAATCTCCCAAGACCTGAAATGGACGCTTAACATCAGAACTATCATCAAAAAGGCACAACAAAGGATGTTCTTCCTGCGTCAACTTAGGAAGTTTAAATTACCTCAGAATCTTTTGGTACAGTTTTATAGAGGAACCATTGAGTGTGTTATCTGTTCCTCTATAACTGTCTGGTTTGACTCCGTAACCAAACAGGACAGATACGGACTCCAACGGATAGTTAAGTCTGCAGAAAGAATAACTGCAATCCACTTGCCTTTATAGAAGATCTGTATACTGTGAGGGTCAAAAGGAGGGTGGAGAAGATACCTGCAGATCCCTCTCATCCTGAACATAAATTGTTTCAACTTCCTCCCTCAGGACGGCGCTACAGAGCACCATATGTTAAAACATCTAGACACCAGAACAGTTTTTTCCCTCATGCCATTGCTCTGCTGAACCCCTAATTAATGCAATATGACATACTGATTGACATTGCATGATAAGATATGACTGCTAAGATGTGACTGATAATGTTCTGTTAAATGTGAATATATATTGGAAAATAGCTGCTCCTTTTAAAAATGAATATATGTTAGTCAATAGCCGCAGTATTATTCTTCCTCCAATTCTCCTCTTCTGACTGCATAGTTTTAGTATATAACGTTATTACTTTTTTTTTTTTTTACTATTCTTTAATTCCTGATGCTATGCACATATACTGAGAGCTCTTTGCACCGAAGTCAAATTCCTTGTATGTCTAATCATACTTAGCCAATAAAGTATTCTATTCTATTCTATTCTATTCTATTCTATTCTATTCTATTCTATTCTATATATACATATATCTATTGTTAGGAAAAATTTCTAAGAGAAAAAGAAACATGGAATACAATAAGAATTACTTATCAAGAGTAAGATCCTTGAGTCAAACTCAACTCCGGAGACTATCTGGCCTCATCCATGAAATTTTCTTGGACTACAGTACAGAAGTGGTTTCCCATTACTTTCCCATTGCTTTCTTCTAATATACACACACACACACACACACACACACACACACACACACACACATTCCCAGCCTAAAGTGTTAGACTTCCCTGGGGCCCATCTAAGTACTGACCAGGCCCATGTCTGTTTATTTTCCAAGTCTAGACAGGTTTATCCAGATACTCCCACCTGCTGAGACAAACTATCTACAGTGACCTTTAACAAATCAGCAATTATGTGTGACTTCTTATACACATTAACATATGTACTGTGGTAACACGCTTAATTATTGTTTAATTCATTGTGCTAGAATGTGTTAAATCTTCTACTGAAGTCTAGCTTTATTATTTCACAGGACAATCAGTTAATCCTTTTTCCAAGATTTATCAACTGGAAGTTAGTGACATAGTGTCCTGGAGAATTAAATGTCTCCCCAATAGGTATTATCATTTCTGATTTGTATCTATTTATTCCTTTACATAGGGAAGAGCCTCTTCATCCATTTTACAGCGTAGTGGGGCATTGCTAACAGATTATGGTGTATACTATATCGGAACATGTTCACTATTTTGCTCATTGATACATAAACATTTCTAAAAGCAAGACATTTGGGATAAAAAGTGAAGCACACGGTTCATTCAGCCTTATATCAAAAATAATAGAAAAATAAGAGCTCAGACAAACTTAAGGCAATGCAGCCTTAAATTATTTTATATCTGTAGTAATTGCAGCATATTCATTTTCATGTTTGAGAATAATTTTGAGACATGTTATAGCCATATCTTATTTGGAGTCTACCTACTGAGGCTAAACTTTTTATCACTGTACATATTTTGCAGACTAACTACATTAATGCAAGAAACTTGCAAAAGATACTCAAATGCCAAGGCTGAAAGTTCAGATCTTACACTGCCATCATGTGGGAAAAAACAGAAACATCAGGTTTGTAGACATAGCTGCAATCTATTGCAGGAAGAAAGACTATGATGGATCCAGACAAAATATTAAAGTTCAGAGACATCACACTGACAACACTGATACATATTGTCTAGGCTATGGTTTCCCCATTTGTTGGATATGGCTGTGAAAGCTGGATCATCAGGAAGGCTGAACAAAGAAAAATTGAAGCCTTTAAACTGTAGCGCTGGAGAAAATTATTGAGAACTCCTTGGACCACAAGAAGAACAAATAATTCAATGTTCCTCACTGAAAACACTAATTTTAAAGCTTCAGCTTAAATATTTTGAACACATAATTGTGAAGAGAAAAGTCATTGGAGAGACCCTGGTACCTGGAAAAATCAAAGGCAATAAAAAAGGAGGCCGACAGAAAATAAGGTAGTTAGACACTATTACTGAGGACACATGCATAAGCTTGCAAAAAAGAAAATATGTCCATCAAGTCACAAAGAGTTGGATGCAACCACCCACAAAACCAAAGTTGCAGAAGAGATTCTTGGAGAATCTTAGGTTCAAATTAAACAACATATGATATATCTGCATTTTACATTAATGACATGCAGCTGTAAACAGCTTTGGATGATGGTCTGATCAGCAACTATAGTGAATGGGGGATTAGTTCATTCATCTCCTGCCATGATGATGATGAAAAAACTCTCTAAAACCATTATTTATCAAGGGAGAGAAGCAGCTGCCAGGAAGAGAAGCAGCTACCAATGCCATCATCAAAACCCACAGCAGTTCCCTCCTACAGTGAATTAGGACTTTGATAAGAGGGAAAGATTGTTCTGAAGATTGTTTTTATTGAGTTACAGTTGTACAATCCTAACCTAGATTCCCACTCCCTGTACCTACTGTAAAATGTATTTTTCTGTTATTTCATGTTATAATTAGCAGATATTTGTTATAAGCCGCTTGGAATTCTCTAGAAAACTGGCAGGATTTTTTTTTTTTTATGCTGGCTGGCCTCAAGCCCCATAGCACGTGGGCTCTTTCAGCACTGGGCTCACCTCTGCTGCTGCTGCTGCTGCTGCTTCCCCAGCCGCTGGGCTCCTGGTGGGCCTGCCCCACTTCAGCAGTCTCAGCCTACCACCAGCCAGGAGGGCTTTGCATGCTCCACACATTCCTGCCCCACACAAACAAGTTCCTCTGCCACCCTGCACAAAGGAGGTAGCCATCTGGAGAGCGCCACCCTAAAGGGAAGTCCTCCACACTGCGTACCACTGCCAGCCACGGCAATCTTCCTAACAGGCAGTGAGGCGGGGACGTTTCTGCAATGGGCCGAGACTGCTGAAGCAGGGCAGGCCTGCCAGGTGCCCGGCTGCTGGGGAGGTGGTGGCGAGTGGGTGAGGGCCCCCTGCACAGCATGGCTGACAGAGCCCCCACACCGTGGGGCTTGAGGCTGGGCGGTAGTGGCAAGCCCAGCGGAGGGAAGGTAATATAAAGAATATGATGGTCAGCTGGGGGCGGCAGCAGCTGGGGGCGGCAGCAGCAGGTAGGCAGCGGAATACAGTGGCTCTTCATCTTGGCCATGCTGTGCAGGGCAGCCAAAAGGACAGAGATAGGAGGGGATAGGTGACTGGGGGAGCTGAAATGGAAGCAGTTTGCACAGGGGAGGAAAATATGACTGAGGGATGCTGTGACAGTCATGAATGTGGGCCAGTCACCAAATGCCCAAATTTTGATCATGTGACCAACCACAGGGATGCTGCGGTGGTTGTAAGTGCGAGGACCAGTCGTAAGTTCATTCTGTTCAATGCCATCATAACTTTGAACAGTCACTGAACGACTGGATGTAACCTGAGGATTACCTGTAATTTGTCCTTATAAAACTCATTTATGTCACATGAGCTCTGGCAAACAAGACTTTCTGTCCTGAGATGCATAAAATGCTGGGACAGGGAGAACTAGTATAAAACAAATGAATAAGGCCTTAAAAAGTATGGAGAATATCATGATAGCATGATGAGAAATATGATCACAATACATAATTGCAACTTATTTTATCTGACACTGAGATAATGAGAATTCAGGATTGTTTTAATTAACCAGGTATATTGTAAGACACTGAAGCTTCAGAACCTGGGTACATAAAATGTTGAGAATGAATGTTAACCCTTATTACCATATGTTTACCTATCTGCATGTAACTGGGCAATTATAAATTTGTGACCTGTTGATATGCAATGGAGGTTTACCATGCATACCTGGCTTCCCCAGTTTGTGCAGATGTCTGGTAGCATTCTCTCTAACCATGACATCAAACTAGAGGAAGAATTTGCTCTATCATTTTGGATTTTATTGTGGGTTTTCTTCTATTACACAATCATGCCCAGAGAATGTCCTTTGTTGGTGGATTAGATACCTAACAGAAAGAAGCAAGCAGTACTTCTACTTCCTGATAAATCACAAGTGTTAAAATTCTGCCCGCCCTTTTTAGTGTAGGCTTTCATCCTTCCTATCTCATTTAATGAAACATGGATATCTTTTCTTTGTGAAAAATGAAACACCTATTTATGTTTTCATCAACCTGGTTTCCCTTTAAGGATAGATGCACTTTGATAGAGACCCATATTATTTTTTTTTCCACAGTTGCCTTGGTCACAATTGTTCTGGCTTTCTTCATTTACCAAGAACAGTAATTTTACTGTGCTAAAAGGCCTATTCCTAGCATCAGACTACAGACCTTTTCCCTTTATTACATTTTCCCCCCTCTTAGTTTAACTTTCTATTGTTCCTTCCCTCCCTTCCCCGCTCAGGCATCTTAAGTAAAATTCCAAACATTTCTTTTTCTTTTGATACTGGTTTTAATTTTATCCACCCTTTTGACAAGTTTCTTTCATCACTTTAGAATCCAACGTATCAGACTTGCTTATACAGACCTATGAACCTTGAATGCATTGTGTGAATTCCATTCCTCTATCCTCCATTCTAGGTGGTCAAATACAGCACGCGTGCAAATGACATTTGTTTAATGTTGAAAGACATCATTTATTCCCAGTACACCACTATGAGGGGAAAAACTCCAACAGCTTTATTATAAAAAACTGTCTTAAGGTTTCTGACTTATTCTTTTAACACTTTCTCATTCATTTGTAAACATTTGTTCAGCCTTCCCCAGCAGGTTGCCCTACAACTTCTATCCTTGCTAGACAACTCTATAGTGAAGAAACACCTTAGGAACCTACCTATTTTGTTTTTAGTTATTCTCTTGTATTGTGTCAAAGACTTGACACACCCTCAGTTTTCACCTCCTCATCCCTTGCCAAAGTGTATATACATATACATTAGTCTAGTAGAGCCATCTTGGCAGAATAGGTAATAAACAAGCCATTGTTGCTTGCTGCATCACTGTCATATAATATGAAGACATGTATATTTAGACATTCCATTCCTTAGGAGTTAATTTTAATCTTTTAATGAAGTCAGTGATAAATTATTTCAATAATTCTCTGCCCCAGTTAGCCAACGTGGAAAGAGCATTCAGTAATATTCTGTACTTGATATTAAGATTGTATACGAGTGGAGCTGACATAGTTTTATGGAGCAGTATTTGAGATTTTATGCTGTTTTTTTAAAGTCCACTGCTGTGTATCACCTAGATATGTCCTACCTATTACATAAAACATAGGGAATATTAAAATATTTTAAATGAAAATAAAAATTCCAAGAATGGTTATGATTGTATAAATCTTCAGTATAATCAGAAACATATTTCAGTGCTTCAGAATGCTGCAATACTGGAAGGAACAGCACTGAATGGTGGTAGATAAGTATTTTTAAAGAACAAAATAAAGTAAAGAATTGAAGGGAAGGAAGTACAATTTAAATAGGCAGTTCTGGAATATGTACCTATCTTTATTGGAATCAATTATTCCTGAATTTTCCAGTTTCTATACAGCTTTTCTTCCTTTAAAAAAATGATAGATATTGCTATGGATCCAACATCAGCCATTATGGACCAAGGAAGATGACAACAGCAGTAAGAGAGTGAAGGAGGCAGCATTTTGATATCTCTGTTCCCTTAGCACCTAAGCAGCCTCCTCCATGCATCCAACAAGATTCCAGAAAAAAATCCTTTACAAGGAAGACTACAGATCTGATTAATAGATATTTTATCAGTTAGCTTTAATGTGCATATAGCTTAAGAACTCCGGGGTGGCACATAACTATTATAAAATAACTTTGAAAATACCATATAGGGTTTTAAAGTATAATATAGTGAAATATTAGGGATAGTGAAAGGAAAAAGAAAAATGGCTTAATATAATCCGTTTGCTTAATGACATTGCTATTGTGTTCCTGCTTTTAAAAAAAAAGCCCTCTGAAGTAAAAGGGAGGGCAATCTGCACTCTTTAAATATTTTCCCTTTCATCTATCATATACATCAGGGAAACTAGAAGAAAACGTTAGAAATGGAAAACTGAAAATATTTCTTTCCTGTCTGGTCTCCTGTCTTTTGGTTCAAGTTGCCCAGAGATATGCTATTAGTACAATATTTTATAATTTGGGGAGTATGTAAAAAATACGATTGGAGAATAGGAAGACACTCCAGGAAACTGAAGTTTAGTGCACAGCTTACCACATTCTCCTGTTTCAGTGCTTTGTAAACTACATTGCCATAGTTGTCCTTCATCCCACATCTGGTATGGCTCTCTCATGATGAAATTTCAAGTCCCTGATCACAAGAACGGAAAGGGCTGATCACTGAATTCTCTGTGTGCGATCTGTTTCTGTCTCTTGTATCTGTTTTTGCTGGGGATGACTACTTAAAACATATGGAATGTATTAGTGACAGCCAAATGTACAGCAATCCTGAGGGCTAGCCCATGAATTTGAATGACTCTGATTAACTGATAAATTTATATTCAGACAGTTTTCATATCAAAAGAGATTTACATTTCCATTCTTGAAAACAAGCAACAACCAACTGATGAAATCAATATTTATCTGTCCCAGTGAAACAGCCTCCAAGGCTGAGGAAAAATTAGTATCACATTTCTCCAACAACTTCAGCATCATTAATATTTCACTTGGGCATCTTTTATGACACTAACACCTCAGTGTCTCAGTGCATTTCCCAACATCTCAAAAGCCATCGTTTATCCTATTTCTGTCTTCCTCCACTGAGGTTGAAGACTGTAGTCCGGGGACACCAACATTGCATCATCCCTCCTGCCAGGCTCTGCAGTGGCATTTTCTGATCTCAGAAAGCTAAAAAGAAGGGCATGGCTGGAAGAACTAAGGATATGTAGCTCCTCCTCCCAGTTTTTCTCCATGTCCCTGTCCTAGCAGAAAATGTAGAACAACAGGTTGCCTGCTTTTTAAAAGATTACTATCAGTGTGAATGAGAGTTTTGTTTGCCGAAAATGTTGTGTTTCTCTACCTTTGGTCCGCTAGTCTCTAATTAACAGAGCTCTGCTCTTTGATAGAAGATCACTGACTACATTAGATTCAGTGAATCCCTTTATCTCTCACTGCTATCAGGAAAGAAATTATGCAAGATTGCAACAAGAGTGTTTAGGTTTGGGAGAAAAATAATGCTTACTTTACTTCATATTGAAGCTATTTTGTGGTGAGAATTGAGAAAGGACCTTCGCTATGGCAGCAGCATATTCAAGAAGGAAATTAGGTTATCTTCCTAATGGTTTTAGATGGCCAGTAAAAATATTTTTTTATTTCATTTAGTTTTCCAGAGTGTTTAAACAAAATATTGACATGGTAATTCTTCCTTTTTTCTTTTTTTTGCTTTTAATTTTTACACTTAGCTTTGGTTAAATGTTGCATTGCTTAATTGTTTTATCAAACTGTAAAAATATTTGAAAGAACTTGTTAATGCTTGAACGGTACCCTAGAAATGATCTTATAAATAAATGGAAATAGTTTTAATTAAATATACAGCAGTTTTGCTTGAGAGTCTGGTGTACAGCAACAATAGCGATCCTGCTTAGAAATCATATTTGAATAAATGTAATGGGTTTTTGTTGTTACATAATAAAAGTATGTGAAGAGCACTGTTGGATCAGATCAGATAACCTTTGGGATATTAAGAGACAATTTGTCAGCTATAACTTTCTCTATATCCCTCACACGCACAATACTGAGGAATTACTGGGTTGCATAATACTGTAAGAAAAATCCTCCTGGATGAGGCCAATGAGTTATGAAACTCAGCACTTTGTATCACACACTGACCAACTGAAGGAATTAATTAAAAAAAAACCTCCCATAGAAAGGAAAGTGACAATTCTCCTCCAAAATTGCCCCTCAACTAATATTTAAAGTGTGCTGTCTAGAGAAAGTAAATCGCCATTCAGACAAATATACATGGGTAACTTGATCTTCCAATCTCCTTTTAAAATTGTCTAATTGGTGGCCATCACATTTGACAGTACCAAGCTCCACAAATTAACTATGGCCATTTCTTCACTAGACTCATCATTGTTGCAGTATTTAAAGACAGCTTCATTACTTCATTACCAGTACAATGGCTGGATGACATTAGAAGATACTTTAAATCACAAGTGAGGAAATGATCTATTTTTATTAGTCCCAAGTTTCTCTGGATTTAATTGATGGCTCCAAGTTCTCACCTTGAAGGAAGAAAAATTATTTCTATCCACACTTTCCACATGCATGGTTTTATATCTTTATCGTGTCTTCCTTCCCAGCCTTTGCTCTCTTTTAAAATGCCTAGGCCCCTAAAGACTTTGGTTGCCTTTTTTCTACCTTTCAGTTTAAAATACTGTTTTAAAGTCATTCCAACACTCCCTGCAAATCTGGGTGGGTATATTTCGATTTCTGTCCCCTCCATATCAACAGTGTGGAAACGCTAAATGTTAGGTATCTCATTTCCTTTTCCGTACAACAGAGAAGCATTTGTAGGATTTTTATAAAATAAAATTTCTGAAATTCATTATTTCCTATATACGTTTTTTAACGCAGGATTAACTTCAGCTTATGCTCCATGGTTGAGGAGAGCTGAATATCGCTGTACTTTCACTTCGGCAGACGAATGTTATCGTTTACGCAAGACTTAACTTTGATCATCAAAAAATCTACTCAGCTGTTCAACTTTTTTCTTGACCGCAGTCTGGCGCGCATGCTCAAACCCGCCAGAGAAATGCATGCTGGAACTTGTAGCCGCAGAAGAAAAACTTCGCATACCTACCTCTATCCCACAATTCCTCTTGACCAGGCGAAAAACTTGAGACTCTGTTATGCAGTCCACGCGGAGGGGCGGGCAAGTAAGAGCGTACCTGCGTCAACCGAGGCGGTTACAAGGCATGACGCCAGAAAGAAGGAAGCAGGGCGTGGCTGAAACGGTTACGTCAGAGTTGGGAATGAAACAAGAACCTATTTGGTGATCTTGTTCCTGGGTTACTCGAATTTAGTGTCTGTCGCTTTAAGCTTGTCCGGGCGCGAGAAAAGGCTGTCTCGCGCCTGCGCGTCGGAATATTGACCTCGCGCTCGCTTGGCGCTGCTCGTGACTACTTCTTGTTGTTATTTTTTTCTGAAGGTGGTAGTTGGGTGTGGGGGAGGGTAAAAGATAACGTTTTGCGTTCGATTCTTCTAATTCAACCGATAGAGGCGCCACCGTTGCCATAGCGACCTGTCCTTGGACGGGCCCGGCCTGGGACGAAACCCCAGTGGCCGAGGCCATGGAGGAACCGGGAGCAACCGCCTCCGTCTGTGGAGACGGCGCCGCGTCTGAAGTGACAGAAATTTTAGTCCCTGGTCCGCAGCCGCTGCGACTGCTGGAATGGAAAGTATCGGCTGGAGCGGCAGTGAAAATCGGATCGGTGCTGGCCGTCTGCGCTCCTATCCAGATCCCAGCACGTCCAGGCGCGTCGCCTATCGAGACCGGCCCGCAGCGGGCGGCCGAGCGAAAGGTCAAGGCGGAGCGCCCGGGAATCGTGCGAGAGCTGCGCGCCCAGCTGGGGCAAGTCATCCCGCCGGGGTAAGGAAAGGAAGACGAAGAGCCGCGGTGGGTGGGCCGATCCCTCGGGGTGCCGCCTCTGATCCGTGGAACTTGAGCCCCTCAGATTCGGCTTTCGGCGGCCTCCTTAGAGAGGCGGCGGCAGGGCTTGGCAGCCCGCTCGCTCTCCTTGTCCCTAAAGCGTAGAGCGCGGTGAAAGATGAGGAGCTTCAGGAAAGCGCGCGAGGGGCAGGCCGTCCCTTCCCCGCCCTCCAGCGCTGCGGCGCCGGTGACAGCCGAAGCCCCGCTCCTCCTCTTTCTTCCCAGCCACAATCCAACACCGCCGTGGGGGAGGCTTTTGCCGGCCTACGTTTCCAGCGACTGGCCGAGGCGACGGGTCCCCAGAAAGGTCTGTTACCTGGATCAAAACGTGCCATACAAGAACCTGACGCTGAGTGAGGTGGGGGCGGAATCCTGCGGGCAGCCCAAGGAAAAGCTGCAATCGGAATCTTATTAGAGGGCACTCGATGAATGGGATTTCTGAAGTCCCTTCGATTTCCCTTTCCCCCCTTTAGAGAGAAAGTGGGAGGAGTGAATAGTGAAACAAAAAAGTAAAAATTCAGAAAGATTATCGTAGAGACGAGGACCCAAACCATGCCTGTTGATCGATTTTCGTTGTGTTTACATTTTGATTATGTATCGATGACATTGTGAGCTTTCATTCAGTTTCATTTCTGTAACTGTATTAAGGGAGATGATATAAGAAACCTAATTTAGATAGACACTGACAAATCACTTGCAGGTAACTTGAATACTAGGTCAGAAAAGTGGATGTGTTGCCATATAGCAGTGTATTTGCATCTGCTTGTGGTCCATATTTTCTTAATTCTTACTCTTTTTCATTACTGTGTGATAATCTCTGATGCCTTAGTAGATTTTAATAAGTTAATGTTTTGTGTCCATCTGATTGCATCAAAATACTTAAAAAGAATTACATTAGCTAACTAGAGATTAGGAAATATTTCAAAGATTTTGGAAATTTAAGACCTATAAGTTCTGTTAAACTGCACAACTACTTTCTAGACCCAGTGGCTTCAGATGAAGAGAACTTTGAATAGTGTGGAATATTTCGGTGGAAATAGTAGATACTGTATTTTGTTGCCTGTGAGATGTGATGACTAATGAGGCCCTAACATTTTTTATTTACTATATTCATTTACAATGCCAAATAACACTATTCTTAGGAAGCTTTCAGAATAACATATATTACTCAGACATATTCAGAGAAAAAGGTGAAAGAATATAGCTAACAAATACATTGCATATCAACAGTTTTGCAGAAGACTGATTTTTAAAAAGTGACTAAAATGTATTGACTTTGATTTATACTGTGAGAAGGGATTCCTTAATGGAAAAATGGTCTTCAAAAGAAGAAGCTTCCAGTGCAGAGAATTCATTTCAATAACTATAACTTCATGTGAAAGAATGTTAGTCATAAACCTCAGTATATACTGTAGTTTGGAACTCTATAGAAGTCAAAATAGGTAATTTTTTAATTTACTTTTGATTATACCTAGAAACAAAACAGAAACTAGTTCACAGGAAGTGTATCTCAGTAATCTAAGGCAAAGATAAATACGTTATATATATACATTTTCCTAAAAAAGGATAAAATTAGCATGCTGTTTTATATTGCATATCCATGATCAAAACTGGAATGAAAAGTATTCCTGAGTTCAGAGCCATGTCCTTAATTTGGTGCATCCAGAAATGGCCAAATGTCATTTGATTGATTACAGCACCCTACAAACAACACCTCTAGTATAGCAGCTAAAGTAGACAATATGTAATTTGTGGTTCTGAAGTCCAAGGAGCTCCGAATAACAGCAACAGTTGTCTGAATATCTTTTTTTCCTTTTTGTACCTTTGAAAGAGCAGGCAGATTGCTGCAGAGTGATAGCTTTCCCTGTTATCTTTGCTTTCCAGAATTACATATTAAAATCTTGATGCTTTATGGACATACATGTGTGGTTTTCTTGGCTATTTTTTTAATGAAAGATACTATAGTGATTAATTATACTGCCTACCTTACTAGTAAGCTGGGAAGATTACCAGGAAGCACAAGTCCTTTTTCCTTTGTTTTAACTGAGGGAGGTGTTATTGACTGGAGTTAGGGACAGTTGTTAATTATAAAATAGGAATTTTCATAGCAGGCATCTTGTCTGTCCAGGGCTAGTTCAACCATGAGCACCTCTTAAACCTTGTCTAAGTTTAATTTCATCTTATTAACCTTTAATGTGTCATATTACTGAGTCAAAGTATTGGCTTAGACGGTTACACCTGGATTAAATTAAATACAACTGATAGTCAGTTGTATTGAGTATGACTAGGTATACTCTTGGAACTTTACTCCAAGACTATATTACTTTCTTGTACTTTCAGTTAATGGTTTAAAGAGGCCTATTCAGACATTTGTTTGAATACTTCAGCATCTCAAAGTGGGGAGAGAATAGGGCTGTGTAAGCAGCTGCACCCCTTCCTCTTTCCATCCTCTGTGCATTCAGCAGGAGATCTGAAGAAAAATGAACTCACGTTGGCCTGAGTAGAAATACACCTTTCTATGTGATCCAGAATCTGAATAAAGCAAGGTTTTAGATCATACTGACAGCTGTACTCTCATTCAAGCCAACACAAGTATAGCTCCCCTTCAGACCTCATCTGAATGAGAAGGTTCTTTTTCCATAGTTCTCAGATTGTATTCTTTTCTATTTATTCTAGTAAAACAATTGAAAATGTTGTGGGGATTTTGCTTCCAGGAACATTTTTTTTCAAGAGTTTGTTTTTTAAGGACTATATAAATATATGAAGAGTCACAGCATGAAGAAATATAAAATTATGAAATAATTTTGCTTTACTGTTGGGGTAATTGTGTAAGCACATTCAAAGTGATGGAAATTTAGCTTTATGCTCCCATGATACTAATGATGCTGAAGCAGGTGTCAACAACCTTTTCTATATTTGGACTTTTCCCAGAATTGCTATAAATCATTAAAGATTTCTAATCCAACCAGTGTCCACCAGATTGAAATGGTATATTAATTTCATAAATAATTAAATCATCTCACAAGATATAGCACAAGCAATTCTCAGGATTTTGGTAGTTTTTTAAAAATGTTTTAATGTTGGAAGTTGTAGACAGAGTTTGGGGTGTTTCATATTCATAATGTAAATGGTGTATAATTGCAGACCAGCACTAATTTGACATGAAAATGCTGATGTCTATTAAAGAAGTCATCAAAAATAAACTCATTTGCCTTTAGAGGCTTATGTAATAAAAATGCTGGTAACAATTTGTACCAAAAGAAAAACAACCTTTGAAACTATATGCTGAAGTGAGAATATTTCATATTATTGTATAATACATGACCAATTTAATTTCAGTTCTCCCACTATATCATTTGTGCCACTGTATTGTGGCTCTTTAATTACTTAATCAGATTTTTAACTTTAGCATGTAAAAAGAATTGTCACAGAGAGTTGTGGCAGTGTTGATTCTGTTAGTCCTGTGAAATTCTCATGTACTACTTCATTCATAGTTGTACACAAGTAATGTTAGCTTGTTATGGGATCAATAATGTACTCCAGGCTGATGTGTACTTTATATCAGTATCTTTTAATCCGTGTTCCATGGAATATCAGCGTTCACCAGACACTTGAAGGAAATCTGTGAGCTGGCCCCAAGAATTTAAGATAATTTTTTTGTGGATCTTAAATCCGTGTAATTTAGTGGTAAGTATCCTCTCTGTGGATAGAGATGTTGACAGATCATTCCTTATACATCACTTTGAACTAATTGGGGGGAAAATCACTAGAAATCATTGAAAAGTTACTGAAGGTTTAACCAACAATTCCTTCTGTTTCTGTAGTGGATTTTTAATACTCACTACAGCCAAGTTCATATCCAAAACAGATGTTCCTTGTTTTTAAAAAAATATATTTTGTTGGTTGAAAAATTGAAGAAACTTCTATTATATAAAATAAGATAGTGTTTAAAAATAATCAGATAATGTATATTATGTATTTCGTGCCTTATTTACAGAGATTGTGTATAATTTATCAAATTTTATTTTCCATCAAAATTATATTGCGTAAAGTCCACTTTTTCTTAAATCAGATTCTTCATTACTTTCCAGAGGTATACTGCTGAGGCTGGAAGCATGCAGCCATCCTGTTGTTATGAAAGGCTTATGTGCAGAATGTGGTCAAGATTTGACACAGTAAGTACTGTTGTGTGGAGCTGGATTTCTGTAATCTATACTAGGCTAACATTGAGAATTATATGATACTTGAATCAAAACCAACCAAACCCACTAGAATTATGGATTTATAAGAAGAGAAATGTATGTTTGTTGTAAATTAAGTCAAGCCAGAAATAAGTGTTCTGGATTAAACATATCAACTTTTGCCCTAGCATAACATTTCAGAATAGAAGCATGTAACAATTTGAAGATAACTTATAGCAGAAAATGCAACGTGGATCTAAAAGTTGGTATGTAAAAGCATAGGCGTATTGTGTAAAAACGAAAAATAGTCATAATATGGAACAACATTAATTGCTTATTATACTTGAATATAACAGTAGAGAACCAGATTAGTCACATTTACTTTTTTACTGAATCTTTATCACTCCCACCCACATTCCCATATAAATGTATTCATATTTCAGTATTCAGTTAGCAAAAAGGTGTTCTTGTCTTTCATTTTAGCACTCCCTGCAAAGTAAGCTAATCACTAAGAGCACTTGATTAAGACTAAGCCAGATGTTTAGTATCCTAGTCACTTTTTGCTCAAGGAGAGGGGAAAATGTGGACAGTTCCTCCTTCAAAATAAGCCAGTTATTGAGGGCTAGTGAAGAACAGAGATGTGATGGAATGGAATTATGAAGGCCAGGCTCAAGGAGATAAGCATTTTCTTAGCTCACCGCAGGAGCGTGGGAGCTACAAGAGGATGAGGCTGGCACCTCCCTGAGGAATTCACGGTGTTGTGGCTGGCTGGCTTGGGACCTTGGGTTTCAGTCTGGGAAGATTCTTGCTAGAGGTTGTAGCTAATAAACATAGCTGAACTGATTTTGCATTGTCTCTTGGAGTTCCTTGGGCTAGGCCTGACAAGATCAGAGGAAATGATTAAGTAGAGGCAGCAGTGGAGCTGATGCTGATCATCCATGTCTTATCCTCTTAAAGTAAATCCATTTACATTCTACACCCTTCTTTGCTCTTTAATATGTTTTTATTCATGCTGGACAAGCAGATGTGTGGCATACTTGAGCTATGCACATTGCAAGCGTCTGTAAATGCTATATTCCTGTAACTTTTGCTTTCAGACAAGTACAATTTGATTTTAAATTTTGGTATAAAATAAAATCCAAGTTGCTGGGTAAGTGGCTAGTATTTTCTGAATGCTTAAAAATAAACTTAACTGGTGTTTTCCATTTATGTACAGGATCCTGAAACTGAAACACTTCTATATTATTCCCTTCTCTATTGCAATTAATATTAATATATTTTTAATTTGGTAAAAACTAAGGGTAGAATCCTATGTTACTGTTTCTCCCAGTAGCACCTCAAGTCCCCCCTGCAGCATATAGCATATGCCTTCCGAATGTGGATTTTTAATTGGACTATCCAGAATAGATTTTAGAAGTTGTATAATAGATAAAAAGAGACAGATATCCCATTTTGGAAAAGACTTTGTGTCTATGGTATTGGCTACTACCCACTGTTTGAATCAGCCTTGAGTGCTTAAAGTATGCTGTTTGTCAGGTTCTCAAAGTATGATAATTTGTGATTTTACCTGGCAATTAAGCACAGTGATTACTTGTGTACACTAAAGACTGCTTGACACATATAATTTATGAGATAGTTGTGAAAATTTGTGCCACAGTAAATTGGTTAGCCCTTTACCTTCTGACAATTTATCAATTCATTTAATATTCTTCATTCCCTTTTCCTCAATTATTAGGTTACAAAGCAAGAATGGAAAACAAAACATGCCTGTTTCCACAGCAACTGTATCAATGGTTCATAGTGTCCCAGAATTGATGGTTAGCTCTGAGGCAAGTACACTCCTACTCTTTTGTTTTTGGGAGAAGTCCAAAGTTCATCAAATTTCATTAGCGGAATTTCTCCATAATGCACATGCTGTCCATCTTAGCCAGTTCTGAAATTGAAAGCAATTCTAAACGGATAGAATCACATTGGAGAGCTATTTAAAAAAAAATAGCTTTTGAAGATGAAACAGTTGCCTATTTTCTTCTAAAAGTCAGTATTGAATAAAAAGATGGCATATAAATAATGTAAATTTTAAAAAATACAGATGGTCTTCTGCCATATTGTCTATGCTAGGCATATTTGTTGTATGTATATGTTTGCTTTTTTAAAAAAAATACACTGATCATGTTATGATCCTATCTTTGTTTACCTCACTGTACTTAGTGGGGCAAAATTGTCTCTGAGGAGTTACATGTATACTTAACATGTGCAGCTTAATAAACTAGATTTGGAATGCAGTATCCATTCCCATCATATGTTTTCAGGAATGGTGAAAAAACACTTATGTTTAACTATATTAGTCCTCTGTATACAACCTGTCAAGACAAGATTTTAGAATGGTAAATATTGTTTGCATTTAAATAAAACATTATACATAGTATGACCAGCTATTTATGCATCCTAATGGAATAACAAATAAGCAACCGAATTTAGTTGTATACCACCTTCTCTCAGAGTACAAAATGGTTATGTAGGAAAACATTCTGTTCCACTTCTTCACACTGCATCTGCTATATACTGTGAATAAAAATAAAACCATATTGCTAGAAAATTTAATAATTAAAAGTGTTAGTATAATCCGTTTATTTTGAATAAGAAGCTGAGATTTAACAGGCTTTGGATGGAAACCTGAAACACTGCTACTCTCAGAATTCTGAGTTCCTTGTTATGGTTGCAAAAAATGTAATTATATATATTTCTCTTCTTTTGAGCTTATGGTGTATAACTCTTTTATACATAATTCATTTGCATTTAACATGTTATATATATTTATTTTAGCAAGCTGAACAGTTAGGAAGAGAAGATCAGGAAAGGCTACGCCGAAATCGAAAACTGGTGCTGATGGTAGATTTGGACCAGACATTGATTCATACCACAGAACAGCACTGTCCACAGATGTCTAACAGAGTAAAGCAACATTATTAATTACTACCCTCTTTAATAAGTGTAAAATCATTTTTAAATAATATTTTAAAGTGAAGCTGACATTGTAATTTTTTTCAGTGGTCACATTCCATATATATATATATATATGGAACATGAGTATTTTAGTTATGTATATACATACACACAGAGGGTGTATTAAAAGTCGGGCCCCGTAGACAATATTTTTATAATATATATATAAAAATTATATTTTTATATGATGTTCAAATTGGTTTCCATTTTCTCCTAAACACTTTCTTACTTGTTTGATGCATGACTGTTGAACTTTTTTAAGTACAGTAACATTTTCTTTGAAAAAAAATTAATAATTCATACTGTGATTTGCCTATGTGACCTGACTTTTGATAGACCCTATAGATAGATATAGATATATAGGCTTACCAATAGAGGCGAATATGTGTAGCTCAGGGTTGAACTGTGGAATCCTTGGGGTTCTCTGAGCTTGGTTCTTTTCTTGCAAGCATTTCATTACCCGGCTAGGTAACATCTTCAGTGCACTGAAGATGTTACCTAGCCGGGTAATGAAACGCTTGCAAGAAAAGAATCAAGCTCAGAGAATCCCAAGGACTCCACAATATATAGGCTTTTAATGTTCATAAGTTGATACTTTTTAATGAATATATTCAGATCACATAAATTGCACATTTCTGCAATTCGCCTACTAACATATAAGGAACTAGTTCCCTAAGAATGTATAGAACCATCAAAACCATTAAAAATAATCATGTATTTGAACTTCTAAGATATTCGAATATTTTTTTCCTATTTTGAGTAACCATGCTGTTAATACCCTGTGAGATTCCTGACAGGGCAAGTTAAAATCAATAATGTAGCAGAACATGCCTTAGATTTCTTTGTATGGCCTATAGCAGCAATAGAAAGTCTTCTCAATATTGTAGTTACTTGCATCTACCCACTGAATGCAGCCATAAGTGGAATAGATTTCCCTTCATCATTGTATGTCTCTCCAAATCAAAAGAATTGATATTGACATAATATTAATTAGCCTTCAGTAAAAGTTACTTATTCTCAGGCTGGAGATGCTTAAATCTTAAAAAGTGTTCAGGAATCTGTCCTACCACATCCCCATAATAAATTGCTCCAGAATATTGGTTTGTACTCAGGAGTGGTGTATGAGAAAGCTGGAAGGAAAAGTGGCTATCCACCGCATGCTGATTTCTTTTGAATTCAGCCATAGTTTTCTTTTGGAGTATGCAGAGTTTTCCTCAGTATTCATATGCTTTATCCATATATAATGTCTTAAGGTTTCACTGTGGATCTTTCTCTCCCTTAGGGAATATTTCATTATCAGTTAGGTCGAGGCGAACCTATGCTCCATACGCGATTACGACCTCATTGTAAGGAGTTCCTAGAAAAAATTGCCAAGCTGTATGAGCTACATGTTTTCACATTTGGGAGTCGACTTTATGCACATACTATTGCAGGTAAGCAGAAATAAATACTACATAATGGTAAGGCTATTCAAGTTACTTTTCAAATCTATTTGCATCAGAGCCTTAATTATAATGTTACTAACATCTGAAAACATTATGTGCTCATTTCTAACAACCCTATACAGGTAGTCCTCACTTAATGACCCTAATTGGGACTGGAATTTCCATCGCTCAGCTATGCAGTCATTAGGCAAAACATCACGTGACTGCAGTGCTTAGCAACAGCAGTTCATGTTTGCAGTCATTAGCAAGGATTTCATACTTCTCCTGCCCTGCAGTGCTTGTCTCTGCTTCAACTCGCCCTACTCACCTATCTTCCCCCCATCTCTGCCCTTTTGGCTGCGCAGCACTCCACCGCCACCACTTACCCTGCTGGCCCCCACCACTCCCAGCTGACCTTCACCATCTTCTTCCTCCCGCTGCTGACAAAGCATGCCTGGTCAAGGCAGCTGCTGGCCCTTTGTGAGGTCAGCAGCAGGAGGAAGAAGACAGCAAAGGTCAGCTGGGGACTGTGGGGGGCGGTAGGGGTAGGCAGTGGAGTTCATCGTGGCCAAAAGGGCAGAGATGGAGGGGAACTAGGCAGGTGGGGGGAGTTGAAGTGCACACTGCGGTTGTAAATGCAGGCAAGCTGCCAAGTGCCTGAATTTTGATCAGCTGACCACGGGGACCACAGTTATGGCCATAACTTTGAGGACTGGCCATAACATCGTTCAGCACTGTTGTAACTTCAGTCACTAAACGAGTGATCATTAAGTGAGGACTACCTGTATTGTAATAGAATTATGAACTTCAGTATTTATCCCTTATATAAAACATTTGGTCTAGCTAGCTGAAGAGGAATGAAGAATATAAATATTTCAACAGACAGTAGTACTGCTTTGTTTGAATCAGCTATAGAACTATGTCTCGTGTGATTAAAATTTGCTTGACTTTTGTGAATTTTCTGAAAGTGTGAAAAAACTATAACTAAGGATATCAATAGTTAAATGACCAGCTGTGTATTCTCCATATCCTTGCCGTTGAATTAATTACAGCTTTAATTGAGCTTGTTAAATGATCAGTCACCTATAAACAATAGCTAAATAGAATCCTGAATGAACAGATGAAAGTGAATACATGTTTCATTCTTATATAGAGTAAAACAGCTCATTCTTATGCATTTCTACTCAAAAATCAGCGTTATTGAGTTCAATAAGACTGACCATTAGGGAAGGATTGTGAGGAAAATATAGAATGTATCTTTGATAGTTCTGCTAGCTGCTAATATACAACTATTCCCTTTTACAGAATGTTGTTATTTATCTATATATTCAAAGATTGGCAGTATTTATTTCTCGGTTTGATTGAGGCATTCTATAAATTGCTTAAATAAATAAGGGTACAAAAACAAATTGAAATTTTGAAATTTTCTAGCTCAGGAATCTAAGGAAGCAGTGTTATCTTGGGTGTTTTCTTTCACTTGTCCTGGTTTTCAAAGACAATGACAAAAATCTATCCAACTGAAAATGCAAAGGTTTTTATTTGTCTATCTGTAAATATCGTTGCATTGGAGGATTTGTTGTATAAAATAGGGAAAACCTGGAATGGGCAATTTGTGAGATTTGGCCCCGGCTGACATTTCAAGCCCCGAGAACTAGTCTCCAGAATGGGTTGGACTAAAATTTTCAACCTATTTTTGTGTGTGTGTGTTTGTGTGTGTGTTTAGGTTTGGGCAGGGTGTGAGAAAACTGGAAACTTGAAGAGAGTTTACTCCTTGAAAAGCCTGAAAACTGAAAAAGAATCAGGCTGGTTTTTCACAATTGAGGATTTAATGGGATTCACCCATAAGAGCCCCATCCATAACATAAATAAATTGGGCTAAATTCCAGTATTGTCATAGGGTCTTTGACCATGATCCTATATCCCTAGACAGGGCAGAAGGACATATTGAACTCTCTAGTCTGAAAAGCGTTCCCTATTCCTACTGTAAACCAACATGATCATAAGAAAATGAATAGAACAGATCATTTGTCACTTTCTTAAACCAATACCCTGAACTAATAAGTAGGAAAAAGCAACCATGTTTCTTTCTTCTCAAGTCAGTTTAGTATTATTGGATATGTTCACCCTTACAAATCCCATTTAGATCAGATAAGGTCTTGTGCCAAGGTTTTCACATGCTATTATTAGTTTCAAGATAATTATTTTATGTTTGTGTATAAATAGTATTGAAAATACTATATTATTGTAAGCTCTGCCAACTGATTTGAAAATTATGTTGCAGAAGAAAAGTAGATGGTTTATTTATGTACGCATGTACCTGGATGTTCTTCTGGTTGGTGCAGTAGTTTAGGATAATATTCTTCCCTATATCTTCATTTCTCTGAAAATTACAGTTTGAGAAATGCTGCTGACTTTCATGATGATAAGTGTAAAATAATACATCTGATGGATACATGTTTATTTGCTCATGAAGCTCTTGTCCATTTCTTTATCACTTTTTTATCAAACCTGTTATGTCTGTATGATTCTCTTTGCTGAATTTGAAACTACCTTTTAGAATCATAATATTATAAAGTTGGAAGAGGCCATTTGAAGCCTTGATTCTGCTCAGCGCAAGGATCCAAATTAATTATCACCAACAAATTGTTCCCAAACACATTCACTGAAGAGGGAGTCTACCATTTGTAAATTGATTCCACTGTTGAACTGCTTTTTTTAATACTTTTTCCTAACATTCATTTTGGATCTGTCTTGCTATAATTTAAATACATTATTCCTAGGCACATACTCTAGGATGAGACAGGTTTTGATCTCCTTTCTGACATAGTTTTAGAAGAATGCTATTGTACATCCCTCCAGTTTTCCTTCTCTTAAGGCTAGTTATACCTAGCTTATCCAGTCTTTTCATAGGATTTAGTTGTAGTCCTTCATCTTCTTTAGTAACAGTCCCCTTCTTAGAATCTGTTCCAGTGAAGCCCAAAACAGGACCCAGTGCTGAATATGATTACTTTCTATAGTTTGGAACCTATACTTACGTTCATTCATTTGCCTTTTTTCTGTTCTCATCACACTAATCAGTTACTATTCTAAGATCTTTTTCACAGGTACTGTTACCAAGCCAGGTATCTGCTATCCTGTACCTGTGCATTTGATTTTTTTTTTTACTAAGTAAAGACGTTTGTACTTCTATTAGTTTCAGCCTATTTCTCTAACCTCTCAGGATTCTTTTGAATTTTGTTTCTATATTCTAAAAATATCCCATCCAATTCTGTGCTATCTGTAGATTTGATAAGCATTCCTTCCTCTTCTTTATCCAATGAAGAAGAGAGGACCAGAATTGAATCTTGTGACAACTCTCTCAATCTCTGCAGTTTCATGAAGAACCATTGATGAGCACTCCTTGAATCCAATTTTTGAGCCAACTAGATACTTATGTAATTGTCATTCCATTCAGCCCACACATAATTGCCAAAGAGAATGTCATGGGACATTTTGTCAAATCCTTTATAGGTAGTCCTTGGTTAACAATGCTAATTGGGACTGGAATTTCCATCACTAAGTAACATAGCCATAAAGCGCAATGTTGCATGACTGCACCACTTAGCCATGGCAGTTCCAGCACTTCCAATTCCTGTCATTAAGTGAATCCCGTGCCATCGTTAAGCACAACATCACGTGGTCACCATTTTCAGTCTCCTGCCAGCTTCCCCATTGACCTTGCTTGTCAGAGGCCAGCAGTGAAAGTTACAAATAACAATCACATGACCGTGGGATGCTGTGATGTCATAATTGTGAGATGGTCACCAAGTGCCTGGATCGCAATCATGTGACTATGGGGACGCTGCAGTGGCCAGAACTTTAAGGTCCAGTCGTAAGTACCTCTTGTTCAGCGCCATCATAACTTTGAATGGTCACTGAACAAGTGGTCATTAAGCAGGGACCCCCTGTACTGAAATGAAGATGCATTATGTATGTCTGTAGCATTAGGAAGTTAATCAAAATATGAGATAAAATTAGTCTGACAAGACTTGTCTGGACAAAGCCTTGCAGACATGTAGTAATTAACTATGGCGTTTTTAAGGGGCTTCCAGACTGAGCTACTTAGAAAATCTGCTTATGTTCAACTTTAGAATATTCCAAGGTATTTATGTGAGAGAGACTGGTTTGTAGTTCCGTAGACCCTTTGAAGATGGGGCAACATTGTTCTCTGCTGATCTCATATTTCACCAGTACTCCAAGATTTCTCAAAATTAATATATAATTTTTTGACCAGACTACCAACTAGTTGCTTATGATGCAGTTCATATGGTCCTGGAGATTTAAACTCGTTCAAAGTAAACAGGTGTTCCATGACTACATTCTATCAGTTTTGTGCTTCAGTCTTGCCACTTCATCCTGCTATATATAATTTCTTCATGGAATGCATAAGAGATTTTTGTTAGGAAAAGAAATTGAACCAAAAAAAAGAGTTGAGTAACTCAATTTCAGTCTTTGTTATCTGTTAGCATTTTCCCATCTTCATTAAACAGTTAGTATACTGATATTTTTCCTTTTATTTGGAAGCTCTTCTTGTTATTCTTAGTATTCTTTACTAACCTCAATTCATTCTGAGCTTTTGCTTTTCTAATACATGGTTCCAAATTCTGAATGTGTTTGCTTCTTATCTCCTTACTCTACATCTGTAACCTGGTCCTCTTTCTGTTTCCTGTATGTATGTGTCTTTTTTATTCTTTCCATCCCAACAGAATTTTCAACAGCAATTATGTAAAAGCGTACAAGACTCTGCCCATCAGCTGTGTAACTCTCCAGAAATTGGAAAGAATGGGACCAAATTTCATATAGCGGGAAGGCCAGCAAAAGAAAATGGAATTTGAAATTTGGCTTGGAGTGGTGGAGAAAAACATTCCAGAAAGAATTCTTGCAATGTAGTTGCAATTGAACAGGGCTCAGAATGCTGCCATTGCTTCACTCTAAGCCCATCACTTCTGTTCACCTGCCCCAGAGCACAACATATGCAGCCTGTTTCCCATTGTGCATGCACACACACACATACAGAGATAAATAGAGTAAAAACATACAGAGAAGCATAATACTTATAAACCTGTTGAATTAGACTCTCATATACATTCATAGGTGCATTCCGTATTTAGACACACATGTAAAGGGGTTTAGGACTTTGACCATCTGCCTGTCCATCACCAGGTTAACTCAAAAATCAGAACAGAACTGAATCAAAGTTGGTGTGGTGAGGGAAGTCAGCAAAATAAAGATTGAGTTTAAAAATGGAATGGATTCAGCCAAGGCTGTGAAGAAAAAAAATGCAGAAAAAAATTCCCAGTGTACCTCTACGGAAGAGGCAATTGGGCAGAAGCTTGGAATGTGTTATTTATTTATCTATACTTCATGAGGATTCATGGCAATCTATAGTTAATATTAAGACAAAACAGTAATTAGGACTTCAGTAACATATACAAAAACTAACAATGAATAAAATCAAACATCGGTAGTTTAAAAACTATTATTAAGAGATAACTTGCAACTAGATCTCAACCACCAAATCCCCTTCTAAGTAACTCTGTTTTCAAGACCTTCTTGAAACTCAGGTGAAGATACCATCTGGATTGCTGGAAGGAGGCTGTTCCAAGGAGTGGACATATGTAGCTTTATAAGTCAAAACTATTATTTTGAATTGTACCTAGAAGCCTATTAGCAGGCAATACAGCACTGAAAACACATGTATAATGTGAATGTAACAGCTCTCACTTGCTAACACACAGGCTGCTGAATTTTGTACCAGTTGAAACTTCCAAGTGTCCTCAAAAGCAACTTCATATAGAGTGTATTACTATGATTTAGCTGGGAGGTGACAACAAAGGTCACTACCCAGGGCCTCCTTTTCCAGAAGGACGACAGGTAGTGCACCAGCTTGAGCTGGGCAAAGATCTCCCTAGCCATGGTCTCCGTGTGCCTATCAAGTAGTAGCCATGAATGTAAGAGATCTCCTAAGACATGGACTAGCTGCTTCTGGAAGAGTGCTATCCTGTTTGTCACTACTGGAGTAGTTGAGAAAGTCAGATGGTTTCTGGATAGTCTTACTGAGAATCAGTTTCAGTATGTTTCTGCCTGTCTAGATCCTTAACATCCTCCACTTGCTGGGTCAGAGTTTTCTATGCATCACCATCCCAGACAAGCAGGGAGATGTATATCTGGGTGTCACCACATTTTGATGGTACAGCATCCCAAGTAGCTTCCCAGTGGCTTCATAGTAAATGTTGAACATCAGGGAAAGAGAAGAATCCTGTGGCACCTCACATAGGAGTGGCTAAAGGCATTGACTACCTCCCTGATTCAGGCAGTCATCTACCCATCCAACTCCCAAAGCCAGGTAGAGCAGGAGTCCAGTTCACATGTAGTGGAACTCATTGTGCCTGTTCTGTCCTAGGCCTGACACACAAAGGAGTATAGTTCAAAGGCTTTACTTGGTTTGAGTGATTATAGCAGCAACAGGCAGGATGTGTATATAGACACACAGTTTCAAACAGTCCCAAATCCCTTGGAAACTTACAGGCAAGATCCCAGTAAGCAAAGTTGCAAGCAGCAGGGAGAATTATTGCCAGGTCATAGACTCATCATAAGTCATCAGCTAGTCCAGGTCCAAAAACACAGTGTTTCCATGGGCAAGAGTTCCAGTTGCAACAGACAGAGGTTCCAGTAAATTGAGTGACTATTTCCAACAAAGGGAGCCAGGTTAGTGACTACTCCTAAATAAAACCCATACCAGTGAAGCCAATCAAGGCTGGGAACACCCCCAGTGTGCAAGGAGACTGCTAAGTGCCATTGCTCTGTATTCCATTACAGACAGCATGCTCTGGACTGGGTGGTCTTTCTAGCTCTGATTCCTCATTCTCTGAGTGGAGGCAGCTGTGTCTGATGATTGCCAGGTGGATCAACCTCAGGTGATTTGAGTGCTCAGAGTTTCCTCAGGCTAAGATCCAACCGGTTATCCAGGAGCAAGCTCCTCTGTCTCAGAATCTTCTAAGTCAGTGCTGACCATGACAACGCCCAGCATCCTTTCCACTTCCTAGAGATCCACAGGATGGAATGAATCCCAGGTAACATTGCAAATCTCTACCTCTGTCATTTCCCTAGATCCTGCCCAGTCAGAATTGAGTGGTTTTATCAGCAAAATATTGCCCATGTATCATACAGTAGTCTGTGGGTGGATCTTGCTGCATTTCCATCCTCAGAAGGGAATGAGTCATTGTAAGCAATGCTGCTGGGGCACAGTCTGTTAATGTAGTCATGCAGAAATAAGTATTTGCTATCTTGATCAACACAGTGTACGTTCAAACATGAGGGACCAATTATATTCCATCAAGTTTACTTCTGGTCTATATCCACCAATGATCTAGGTTTCTGTTCATCTTTTTTATCTTAAGAACGCCTTAGTAAACCAACCCCTCCCCTGGATTGATGATAAGGAGAGGCTGCTCAGGAGCCATTTTGTCAAGTGCCCTGGCCGCTTCTATATTCCAAATGTGAACTAGATATTCAACAGAACTGTCTTGCTAGGAAACTTCCCAAATACTTACCAGAATCCATCCAGATCAATGAGGTGTTTGGAGCAGACAACTTAATGGGTCCAACCATCCTCTAGGCATTTGGGGTAGTGATCAGCCTCAGGTGAACTAGGGAGTGATCTTACCACAGCAGAGCTCTCATCATCATTTCTTCCACCTTCAAATCAGTCCAAGAATAAGGCTAGAGTTAATAGATGGCTGCTTCATGCATCAGGTGAGAGATAACCTGTGAGAAGCCTATAATTGCTGTGTAGGCCATGAGTTCCTAAGCTATCAGAACTCATTCTAAGGCACAGAAATTGAAGTCTCCCATTACTACAAGCTGGAGAGATTCCAAATCAGCCCAAAAATGAAGTCCAGGATACCAGGAAGGGATTATACCATGTGGCAAGGCACATGGTATACATGCCAAATCCCTTTTTTTTTTTTTTTTTAATCTGCTTAACAGTCATTACTGACCCTGCAGTGACCGCCCCCTAGCGGTTTTCAAGGCAATTGCATCTTTCTAGTTTCGGAATTAGACTTTGCCAGAGCCTAATTCCTAGAGCGTCAGCCCAGCTGGCAGCACAGGAGGCGGGATTTCCGTTGCTTCGCGCCCCTTTTTCGGACGAGCGCGGTTTTCGCGCTTTTACCGGCAACTTGTCCCGTCTCTCTGTTGAGCCGTTGCCAGCATTTTTCCTCCCACCGGGGTGAGAGTCCTCATTTATCTACTCACGTATGTTTTCGATCTGCTGAGTTGGCAGAAGCTGCGGGTATAGAAACAAGAGCTCACCTTGTTAACGCGAGGCTGGACTCGAACTGCTGAAGCTTTCAGCCATTTCTGGCCGGCACTTTCAGCGTCATTAAGCCGCTGCGCCACCGCGTCCCCCTGCCAAATCCCTAGCTCGTCTCTACTGCATAATGTCATATAGAGATGCCCAGAGTCAATCAGTTTATCATCAGAACCCCTGATTGCCACTAGATTTTGATTTGATTTATTTGATTTATATGTGGTCATTATTTTATACAACTCAAGGTGGCATACTTAATGCTTCCTACTCATATTTTCCCCACAGCAACCCTGTGAGGTAGGTAGGGCTAAGAGATAATTTTCTTTGAGGGTCAGTCACTCCCACTCAGTTGATGAGATTAGTATGGGACCGAAAATTCAGGAGTGTAGATTTCTGAGAAGGTTACATTGCTGTCCTCGCCCAGCCAGGTTTTGGTAATTTATTCGAGGCTTGTTCATCCACAGCTAAGTTGTGGACAAATGTGGTTTTATTTCACCTAGACTGGAGCTTCCCAGCTAAAGCATCCAATAGTCTAGTCACCCAGCCCAGAGTGAAGCCACTAGGCCAGAGGAGGCAATCAGCAGCAAAATATGGGTCACTCTTTCCTTTGAAAGGCCTATCTGGTGCTTCCTGTCATACTTTCCCCTATCCATCACTATCATGAACTGACCACCATCCCTCATTTTTCCCCTGAATATCTTTCCCCTCAAGAATATGAGGACTATTTCCAGGATTGTTGCTAGGTCCCCACAGCCTGCCAATTCAATAACTCAGCCATCCCCCTAGAAATACCCCGACAAGCAGCTCATTAGGCAACATGCCACTCAGAATGGCATCCCCCACTAAACCAACCATTCTCATCCCTTTCTCATTCCAACTTCCAATTCTGTCTTTTTCGGTTAAAGCTTTCACAGATACCTTATTCTCATCAAGACTGACAGAAATCAGCTCTCCCCCACCCTTTTCTCTTATCTCAGGCTGCCCAGGCTCTCATAGAACTTCCTTAGTATATGTTTCTTAAGGCTATTGATGGTAGTTGGATAAGTGTTTCAGGCCTTCAGATCTGTCTGAGCATCCAGGAAGAATCAATGGCTACTACTAGCATCTCTTGGCCCCACCACTCTCATCTACCACCTAAGGCTGAGGCCCAGCAGTTTGGCCTTCTCCAGCTGACCTCTCAGTTTCCATATTGCTCTCACAGTCATCAGATACAATACATAATATCTGGCAATACATACCAACTGGCTAATAAAATCTGGTTCTGAATGGTGCACAATTACTCCCCAAAGGTCCCCTACCCTACTTGGTACCTTGGTATAGCTACTGAAGATACCTATAGTACAGTGCAACCCATTATTTGAGCACCAGCAGGTCATCCCTAGGTATGATAGGCCTTCTGTGCAGGTCATTTAATCAGGATGGATACTGTCTGTCAAGGAACAGTGATGATTAAAAACTCTTCTGACATCATCAGCCCTTACTACATCTTTGAAATCTATGGAGTTGCATGTTGTTTGGTCAGTAATACCAAAAAAAAAAAATCCCTGTCTCTCCATCCTCTTGGCAGCATGTCCCATGGGGCACTTATGCAGCTTGCTCTGAGCTTCCCCATAAGCACAAATACAACATAATGGGATGGCAGAAATGCATATACATGCAACATGTTACTTTAGTAGGCAGAAGAAAATACAGATGCCCTCTACAGTTAATGTTGCTAAAGGAGTTGGAAAACAATTCTAGGAGCCATGTTCTGCAAGCTTTCTCTTCCTTACTTGTTTTTAGAACATTCTGGGGCTTTTTTTGCTGCCTTCCCTTCCATTTCCCCCCCTCATTGGAATTGTAAAACATTTTATGATTATGTGGTGCTACACTTGTTTGTTTTAATTTTGACTTCTATGGCCACCTACTCTGGGTGGCTTATAGAAATTTAAAGTAAAGAACAGTCATCCTGGGGAGAAAGAGATACAATTGATTATTACAGTCTCAAATCTCAAATGGCAAATTCACACATCATCCCAGCCCAATGCCTATTGGAAAAGCCAGACCTTTGAGGCTCTTTTAAAGAACAGGCAGGGTCAGGGCTATATGGACCTCAGAAAGAATGCTGTTCCAAAGGTCAGGGACAGCAACAGAGAATGCATACCTCCTTGGTTCCACAAAATTACATTGTTTTATAGACAGGACCCAAAACATGCCAGTCCCGTTATATTTTATGGGATGGGCAAAAACAGTTGGAGAAAGGCAGTTGTGCAAATACTCCAGATCCTATGCCAAGTTGGGCTTTGTAGTTTACTAGCACCTTGAATTATATCCAGAGCCAGCTAGGGTTGACAAATATTCTTACGTATAGAAGTGTAGTAATTCCATTAGGTCAGTGGTTCCCAACCTTTTCTATGCCCCCTACCCCTAGGAAATGTTTGATTAATGTTCACACCCCCTACAAAAGTAATATGGCATTTGAAGATGAAGAAGTTAATTTCTAATGTGAATGAACAAATTCAATTTTAGAAAATAAGCTTTTAACTCAGTGCATAAAATTGTCACATCCCTAAAATTCCATCTCGCATCCTCTGAGGGTACAGGCACCCCAGGTTGAGAACCCCTGCATTAGGTATATAATCTGTATGGAAAATGAAGTCAACTGAACATTGTTTCTTGGCACAGAAGATAGTCAATTACTTTCTAAGATAGGGAAATGTCAAAATTAGCATGTATTGGAGAGAAACTAATGAAATTATTCTGACTGATACTAGTAGATGATGATGAGAACGAGATATTTGATCCTTTGATTGAAAGCACATGAAGAATTGTGAACAGTAAAACCTTCAGGTGTATTGCATGTGAACTATCTGACCTATATGTCACCACCATTGCCAAGGAAGTATAGCAAGTACCATAATCAGGGATTAATATAACCATTGTTCTGTATGGCTAATAATAATAATAATAATAATAATAATAATAATAGAATTGATAGACTGGCATGTAAAGCCTGTAGATAGGACCTGCATTACTCATTATATATTATATTATGTTACGTTATATATATTATAATTGCATGTAACTGAAATATTTGTCTATAAATTAGTATGCTCAGTATTTATTGCAGTTTCTTGGAACTCCAAACATGCACACAAAATATCTAGAGATGTTTCTCAACCAGAAATGTTGAGAGGGAGGTGACTGTCTTAAAAAGATGTAAGAAATATGGTGGCCTGGAAAAGTGTGTGTGGGGAATTTTCCCCAAAAATATTTGAGGAAACTTTCTGAGTTTCTCTTATGTAGTTCCACTTCAGCTTGGAGGGAAATATTGAGTGGAGTGCTACAGGGCTGTATCCTGGGAGTTGTGCTGTTCATCATTTTTATCAATAACTTGGGTGAGAGAATTGAAGGGGAAGTATTAGGTTTCAGATGACACATAGCTGAGAGAGTTGGCTCATACCTTAGAGAAGAGAGAGAAGATTCAGAAATTGACAGGCTTGAGCAATGGGTTGGAATTTATAGGATGGAATTTAACAGGGAGAATTGTAAGAATCTGAGTCTGGCTAGGAAAAAAGAAAAACATCTATGTAGGATGGGGAGACTGGCTTGGCATTTGCACATGTACAAAAATCTGGGTGACCTTGTAGACCACAGATAACGTGGCCCAGAGTCCATTGGAGCTGGGCAGCTAATAAATTTAAGGAATAAAATAATAATAATCCAGATGATGCAGTCACTAAAAAGGCAAATGCTATCTTGGTATGTTTTAACAGGAGCATAGAGTCCAGATCAAAGCAAGTAATGGTTCCACTCTGCTCTGCCTTGTCCAGACCCCTCTTGGAATATTATGTTCAAAAAGAACAGTGACAAATTGGAGCAAGTTCAAAGAAGACAGTGCAGGGTCTGAAAACCAGGCCCTATGAGAAACAGTTAAAGGATGTTGGTATCTTTGGCCTATAGAAGAGATGATTGAAAGAACTTAATAGCCTTTAAAGGGTTGTCACATAGAAGAGAGAGTGAGCTTATTCTGTGTTGTCCCAGTGAGCAGGACCAAAACTAATAGTTTAAAACTACAGGAATTAGATTCAGGATAGACATCCGGAAGAACCTCCTCACGTACAACTGTCAGCTTATACACCTCACATGAAGTGATGAGTTCTCCTTCTCTAGAGGCCTTCAAACAGGCTTTATGGTCATCTGTTAGATGCACTGGTGGATCCTGCACTGAGTAAGGAGTTGGAGTTTACTCTTATGGTTCTTTCTGACTCAGTGATTTTGTGTTAATTTTTGAAAATAATTTTTTTCATAGATATAAATGTAATCACAAGAAGCATTGCTACAGCAGATCATACATAGTTTAAACCCTAGATGGCAGTATGTTGCAGTTAAATGTATAATGTCTTTATATTTGTTTTAAAATGTTGCTCTCTTGTTTAACAGATACTGTTTTAATTTTTAAAACTACTTTTGTTTTACAGTAAAACCAAATGGGATTTTTTTCAGCTTTGACAAAAAAAATGCAATCTGTGTCTGAAGTAATGTTTCTTAAATTCTAAATGCAGACCCACATGCATAGAATTCCCATTAAATTTATCAGAAAATAAACATTTCTGCTTTCAGTTTCATATCTTACAAACAAAATTGGTAGCTGTAGGGGAATTATTGAACATGTGAGTACATGTATGGTACATGCACAGTATTTTTAAACTAAACATAAGGACTGCATTAGTTACTAGGAAGCCCTTCTGAAACATTATACAAAATTAGCTTTTAAAAAGGAACATCTAGAGAATGCATCTGAGGATAAAGTAAATGACAGCAAATTGATGATTAAAGACAGATAACTGAAGTGTGTTCATAATAGAATGCCATAACAATTTAGAGAGCAGAAAATGATACATTAAGGAAATGTCTTTGTTAAAAATATATCTATAAAAGGATGATGAACTTGTAGCCCTCTATATATTACTAAATTAGTCTGCAGGATCTTCACTATTGACTTTGCTGATTGGCTAGAATTGTTGAAAGTAGTAATTCACCTTAATTTAGAGGATTACAATTTCCCCTACTTAACGATATGATGACACACCACTTACATTGCATAATATCAAGAATAATTCTAATGAAGTATTCTGCAAGCACCACATATCTCAACAATCTGATGTTTCTTTTTTGGTATATAAATTTTAGTTTTTGTCTTTCAGTTATACATAGAAATATATGCTGTAATATATTTTTTTAATCCCAGAAGAAGATAGTAGCAAAACATTTTGGTAATGCTGACAAGAAAATTCTGGTTTCAGTCACCAGGATTTGAATTTCACCTTTTTTATTAATTAAAAAAATATAAATCTATAAAATGTAGAAAATTTGGGGGAGAGGTTAAGTTGCTTTTTGTTTGTTTACCTAATATCTGTTTTAATATTCCAATTTAATATTAGTAGAATGTGTTTTATTTATACCTCAAAGGACTAACAGAACAACTTTATTTAAAACTTATTTCTGCACTCCATTGTGTTGGGTAATATCTACTCTGTCTCAACTATTCATAGGTAAAGTGCTAAAGCATATGGTAGCATTTCAACTGCAGTGATTTTTTCATATTTTAGATCATCTAGATGCATTTCAGTCTCATTTTAGATACGGTTACAGAATGAAGAGAATGTTGGTTTTCTTGATGGATGATCAGAACAGGGGACTTGATATTCCTCTGGTTTTATTGCTGGCTTGAGCTTGGAAAGAGACATTTTTACAGGGGCTTTGATGTTTTTTCAGGAGGCTATTTCAAGTGGTTGCGCTTTTATTTATTCATTTATACATTCAGTATATATTTTCAATGTAGTGGATGTTGGTCTGAACTCTTCAGAGTTTCATTTCTCTATGCATAGTATTTACATACTGTATACATAAAGCTATGGAAGAAGTTGTCCAGAGTTTGGGAGTTGAGTGGCACCATTATGCTAATAATATACAACTTTTGCTCTCTTTTCTATCAAAATCCAAGAAAGTTCTAAATTAGAATCTGTAATAGTAGATTGGATGAGGATGAACAAGTTAGGTCTTGATCCAAATTACATAAGACTTTCAGATCAGTCAAAATGTATATTTGTAGTAGAAATTCAGCCTGTGCTGAGCGGGATTATATTGCCTCTAAAGCAACTTTTCACAACCTAGATGCCCTCCAGTTCTCAGCTGTTTTTGAGAAAATGTTGAGAATTGTAAACTACAAATATAGATAATACGCAGGTTGGGAAAGGCTATTGTAAAGCACCAGATGCATAGTTTGGATGTGCTTGTGAATTTACCCATGAACGTGAAGATCTAGGGTTCAGAGACAGGCGGAAATGTCTTTATGCCACTGAGTCTAGTGCACCAACTACGTTCATTCCAGAATGCTGTACTTCAGACTATTGACAAGGGCCAATTAAAGGATATATGATTTTCTTGTTAAATAGAGACTACTCTGGTTTGAGTTAAAGTGCTAATTATATGCTATAAATTGCAGCTTGAGACCAAATATATGGAAAAAATAAATGTTTATTTTATTTTATTTATTTATGTATCAAATTTGTCACTACCCATCTTGTTAAAAACAACTCTGGGCAGTTTACAAAGCAGTTAAAATTAATTAAAAATACAATATAAAATAAATATAATCCAAGAATAGATGTTAGATTGGCAGTAGCTCAAGGAGCATCATCAAGGCACCAGCCACCCCCAGGATTGGGTAAGATTCTCGTCACCCCACGCAAGCTGGCACGGCCAGGTCTTTAATCATTTCCAGAAAGTCAGGAGGCTAGGGGCCTGCCGCACTTCTGGGGGGAGAATATTCCAAAGGGCAGAGGCAACAGCAAAGAAGGCTCTCCTCCTGGGCCCCGCCAGCTGACATTCTCTCGCTGACGGGGTCTGCAACATGCCCTCTCTGCCAGACTGGGTGGGGCGGGTTGATGTAACGGGAGTGAGACAGTCCCTCAGGTAACCTGGACCCATGCCATGTAGGGCTTTAAAGATAATAACCAACATCTTGAATTGGACCTGGAAGCAAACTGGGACCCAATGCAGCTCCTGCAGTAAAGGTGTTATGTGTGTCATTCTTGAGGCACCTAAGATTGTCCACATAACCACATTTTGAACCAGCTGTAGCTTCCAGATACTCTTCAAGGGTAGCCCCATATAGAGTGCATTGCAGTAGTCTAACCGAGAGATGACCAGGGCATGAGTGACTGACCAGAGAGCCTCTTGACCTAGGAAAGGGTGTAACCGGTGTACCACACGAATATACACCACACCATATATTATCCTTTATGAGCTTGTCAGGCTTTAGGTTATTTGGGAGTGTCCTTTCTTTCAGTCCTGCTGCCACTTAGAGGCATGTTTATAAGAATGCAAGAGAAGTCATTTCTGTGGCTGTTCCTAGTATTTATAATTCTCTGTAAAGGAAGGTATGGCTAAACTGTGTTCTTTTGAGCATGTGGTTTCATATCTAATTATATAAGAATACATCATTTGATTATCTTACCTTGTTCCTTTGCTATAAACATAAGTAAGCATACATTAATCCATACAGACTAGGGAATGATAATTCAATTTCAACAAAGATTGCCACTGGGAGACAGACTTCCATTTATGTTACTATTGTGGTAAGTCCTGCCTTTGTCTACAGGAAATAATAGTCAGTTGTGAGAAAGCCTGTATGTACAAAGAGATGAGGAAATGTTGGCTAAATGTAGCCTATTAATTAATCTAGTCAGAATTTGTTTCTTATGTAGAGTATGAATATAGAAACATAATTGACCATATACCAGTTTTATTTATTGAAATACATTTTATTTTAATATATTTATGTCCTTTTGTTTTCCAAGTTAAGTGGCTTGTTTCACTTCAATAAGCCTATGCATTTTTCTAAAGTTTATTTGGTGATGATTCTCTTTAGCTAATTTTTTCAATTCATTATGCCTAGGTACTGCAGGGGTCTCACAACAGGGATGATTCTACATGAATTTGCTGAAATTCTTAAGCAAACGCGGGTGAGTTAAGGTTGAATTTCTATCCTTAACTCTCACATTTTCTTGCTTTTGTGGGTTTTAAGTTATTACTGTAAGATGCAGTAGTTTTGGCCTACATGTATCAGCTTTAATAAATGACCAGTGATACTGGGAGGTGTTTTGCTAAATAAGTGTTTTTTAACTTATAGAAAATGCTATGTAGTTGCCAATAAAAACTAGATCCCTCTAAGTGCATTGCATTACTTCCTGAATCACCAGTCATGTTTGAACATGGAATTTAGACAATATGGTCAAAACTTTAAAGTAAATTTTTGAAAAAAGATCTGCTTTAAAAAGCAAGTTTGTTTTGATTATCTCTAGAATATAAGCATTATATAACCAGCGAAGCTGGATATTGCCTACCTGATATATAATTTATCAGGTGCTGAATATTTTACATTATTAGGAAAATGCAAGACCAAGAGATGTGTCAGATGATTTTTCTGAGATCAGAAAATCTGATAAAGCTTTGATAAAACTGATTTTTGTATATCACAAATTAGCACATATGAATTTTTTCAAAATAGTTGATGAAATAATTATGATTAAAAACAGTACTATTTCAGGGACAGCTGTGCAGTATTTATACACAAATGTTAGAAGTATAACTTAAACCTGCAATTGCAAGAAATTCTATTGAAACTTTTCCCTTACCTTGCCCATTTTGCTTAAGCATTACAGCACATTTTTAGTGCTTTGTCTAAAAGCACCAAAACATTTATCAACATTTAGACATGGTGTTGATAAATGAGAGACATCGTTCAATCCTGAGACTTGCAATGAAAATACATGAGTGATCAAGATGGAGTATACTGTTAATATTAACAAAATGATATAATGTTGAAAAGCAGATATTCTGGTTTAAATTTCAAGTAAGGATCTGGGTAATTACTAACACTGTAAAACAATAGACTAGCTTCAAAATATTTTGTTTAATATTACTCATTCCAGCATGTGCTAATGTATTACAAATCTGTTTATATTATTTTCTTGAATTATGGACAATGATTTAATTTGCAGTATTATTAATAGGTAAATATATTTTGGGATCTGAATAATACATTTTATTTATATAGGAAAAGCCAGATGAAAATGTCTGTGTAATCTGTGGTAATCTAGAAGACAACACAAAGTGTGCAAATCCTTGCAGAAAATGTATTAATACTAAAAATGTATTAATACTGGAAAATTAATTTCAGGCTTTTTTTCCCTTTAAAAGCATTCTTGGACTCTGAAAAGAAGCTTTTTTCCCATCGAATATTGTCAAGGGATGAATGTATTGATCCGTATTCTAAAACTGGGAACCTTAGGTATGTATTGTGAGTAGAATGTTTTTTATGGAATAAATATACAAAGTTTATTGCTGGAAATGGCAGATAAAAAACAAAGTTAAATATTACAGGTATTTCCTGTGTTCTCAACTTACATTTCAGCTATATGCACGAATATTTACATCAACCTTGAGTGAAAAGAAACCAAGATTTTGTATTGACTAAATTGAAAGAGGTTTGTGTGTGTGTGTGTGTGTATGTATGTATCTAGGTTAGAAAATCAGTTACCATAAACTTTATTTTGCGTAAGTATTTGTTTCTTAAGTGATACTTAGGTAACAAAAATGAGTACTAATTTATAGAAATTTTTTAAAAAATCTAAATCATTTTGCATTTAAATAATGTATGATGCTAAATAAGCATCATGAGAATAATTCTGTTTTGTTTGCTGGGTTTTGGTTTTTCAACTCATTTAATAAAGTTTAGTATAGCAAAAATCATAATTGATGTATGTGCTGCTTTACTGATATCTATGCATCTTATTTAGACTGCTTTTCCTGGACTGTCTTACATCAACTTTGTGTTATTGCTATTTTTTTTACCTTTGTCTTTTTCTCTTGCTGCCCCTTCTTCAGTAATATGCTATCTCCAAATATCCATATCTTTCTCTCCTATAAAATATCCAACATACATCAGCAAAAAGGAGTCTGTTTCAGATAATTATCTGAGATGGAATTCATACTGTACTGGTTGCTAGTACAGAGGACCATACTAGGCAGGATGGTGGTAGAACTGAATGTCAGATGACCCAGATGAACTTAAAATGAATTTTTGCTTGTATGTCTCTGTCAGCTTGTCATACCCTAATAGTAACTCTTTTAGAGTTATCTAAAAATAGATAGGGGGGGACGCGGTGGCGCAGCGGCTTAATGACGCTGAAAGTGCCGGCCAGAAATGGCTGAAAGCTTCAGCGGTTCGAGTCCAGCCTCGCGTTAACAAGGTGAGCTCTTGTTTCTATACCCGCAGCTTCTGCCAACTCAGCAGATCGAAAACATACGTGAGTAGATAAATGAGGACTCCGGTGGGAGGAAAAATGCTGGCAGCGGCTCAACAGAGAGACGGGACAAGTTGCCGGTAAAAGCGCGAAAAACCGCGCTCGTCCGAAAAAGGGGCGCGAAGCAACGGAAATCCCGCCTCCTGTGCTGCCAGCTGGGCTGACGCTCTAGGAATTAGGCTCTGGCAAAGTCTAATTCCGAAACTAGAAAGATGCAATTGCCTTGAAAACCGCTAGGGGGCGGTCACTGCAGGGTCAGTAATGACTGTTAAGCAGATAAAAAAAAAAAAAAAATAGATAATTAAAATAAATTGGTTCTCTGTTTCCCGTTTATAGGAACTTATTTCCTTGTGGAGATTCCATGGTTTGCATTATTGATGACAGAGAAGATGTCTGGAAATTTGCACCTAATTTGATAACTGTGAAGAAATACGTATATTTTCAGGGTATAGGTGATATTAATGCACCACCTGGGTCAAGGGAAGCTCAAATGAGAAAGAAAGGTAACTGTCTAACATACACACTGGTGTGAAAGCATGTTCTCATTTTCAAGTTCTGTATCATACGGTGGTTGCCTTCATCTTTGTTTAAACCAGCTGTTAATTAATCTAAGACAATTTTTGAAGACCAACAGAGTCAAGTTTTTCTATTATCTGTTTAGCAGATATCTATCAGTTTTTAAAAATGATTACAAGACTGCTAAATAAAATTGTTATATAGCATTGCTTTTTATTATGTGGGAAGTCATCAAATGCTAGTAAGGCAACTTATGCATATATCAACTATATTTTAAAAGCTGTCTCCTCTAGGGATAAATCTACATGAATTAATAGTACTGGAGTTTTTTCAACAATATTAGGACAGATTTTTAACAAAAATAAATTGGTACAGAGAGAAAGGAAGGATTTTTCTGTGGTATGACCTCAGTCTGAATTCTTTTGTCCTACTACTTGCTACTTTAAGAAGAGAAATGAGAGAAAGAAAGTCATTTTAATTTTGTGTTTATTTTTCTCTTTCATAAGCACAATAAATTGTGAAAATACATAGTAACTTGTCTGCTATCTAATTTGAAATCAAACCAGTTAATTGATCTGACTCAAGCAGGTCCAAATTAGGCACCTCAGTCTAAAGAGGATTTTTATTTATTTGTTTGTTTGTCTATCTGTCTTTCTATCATATTTATATAGCTGCCCATCTCACACAAACTGAATTAATAGCCACTGTAAGTGCTTCTTACAGTAGTTCACACATTGTGTTGAACTACAGTTTAGTTTATTCATAATTAGTTGACAGTGGTTTGCCTTATACATAACAGTAAGATATAAACTATGATTTATAAACTAAAATGGCTGGATTTATATGTTGTGCTTAGCCACAAAAAAACAACCATGGCTCAATGCATTGTTTGAACCCAGCCAGTGACAGTGGAACTAAATGTCCCTAAAGTTGAAGTTCATTAAAGCAGACCAATGGATAACAGTAGAGATAACAGTAGAGAGAGCCAGTTACATAGTTCTTATGTATGCCCCTCACTTGTGCTGTTATATATTCATAATATATTTATATGATGACTGAAAAACAAGGGCATAGTGTTGTCCCTGCCTCTAGTTACATGCCCAGAATTTTCCTTTGCTGCCTACCTCTTATTAAAGGTAAAGCAAAAGAGGGTTAATCCAGGTTACAGGTGACATTTATGGAAGTGGACATCTGGAAATGTAGGAACAAAAGTATGTAGTATCATATGTTTTCTTTCTGTAAACTGTATCGTTATACTGAAGCACATCCCCATTTTGCTGTTATATTCTAATAGAATCCACACTGTCCAGATACCAGCTGGTATATTTCAGTTAAGATAATGATATAAATGGAATAATCTCCTTGACCTCTTGTACTTAGGGAGATAATACATTCTAACTGTATGAATTTTAAATAGAGATATAGTCTTGTAGCTGAAGATGAAATAATGTGTTTTTCACTATTTTGTGTAGCCAAAAATATTTAAATTAGATTATTGTTTTTAATCCTGAACCAATTAAATCTCTGTACAGCATAAAAATATAATTGGCTCAGCTTCCTTCCTTCCCCTCCCTATGGATAGGGGAAGGAAAGGGGGAATGTCATTAGCTAATTTCCATGGGGTTTTCTTTGTATTGCTTATGTGACTATTACAGAAATACTGCAGTCCCAGGTTTTTTCCTTAAATAAAGGTAAATTTAATTGGATATTGTATATCTTTTTGTTGATTTATTTCCTATACCTATGTAAGCTGAATTTAAAGAATTCAATTTATATTGTATATTTAATTTAGCAAATCATTCCTCAAAATTAATGGATGCATCTGATCCAGCAGCAGTAATACGAGATTCTGAAGAAATAAAGAACATTGGAAATGTGGAAGAACAGAGCAATGGCGTTAAGAAATCTACGAAGGAAATAAATGGCAATAATTCTATCAGTAGTGAGACTTCACCATGGGATTTGAATTCTAATGACAAAGGAAAAGACACTTTGTGTGATTCCGATCATATAACAAATGTTCCTAATACAAATAATCAGATGAGTGCCAAGGAATCTTGTGTACTTTCAGACCATGAAAATAGGACAGTTACAGGCAAGCAGCAGATTCAAGACAAAACTAATTATTTGGACTTTGAGTTGTCTAGTGATAGTGAAAGTGATAGTGGTCTGGAAGCTAGAAAATCATTATCTTCTTCTGCCTCAGATAGTGAAAATGAAGGGAAAAGAAGCTGGAAAAAATCAAAGCATTCTTTGCAGGAAGAAAGTGGTGTACTTCTGCCGGGAAATGATACTAATGTAGAAAAAGATGGACAGTTGAACCATTCTGGAGACTCCGTGTCTTCGCTTACCATCAATACCCATCCCAAGGCATTTGATCTTGAAACACATGAAGAAAGTGAACAAGATAGCCTTTATAGTCTAGGAAATGGTTGTGTAGACAAGAAGGAAGCTGAGACAGAGTCTCAAAATAGTGAGCAATCTGGTATAACTGTGGGAGAATCTTTAGATCAAAGTATGGAGGAAGAAGAAGATGATGATACAGATCATGATGACCATTTAATATACCTTGAAGAGATTCTTGTCAGAGTACACACAGATTATTATTCCAAGTATGATAAATACGTCAGAAAAGAAACTGACGAACTTCCAGATATACGAAAAATAGTGCCAGAGCTGAAACAAAAAGTATTGTCAGATGTTACCATATTATTTAGTGGATTGTACCCTACAAATTTTCCCATAGAAAAAACACGGGAGCATTATCATGCTATTGCACTTGGAGCTAAGATTACAAAAACTCTTGTATTGAATGAAGATGACCCCAATAAGCCAACCCATCTTATTGCGGCCAGAGCAGGTAAATATAGAATAAGATGACTTTGAATTTGAAGACTGAGTCTCTCCTTGGTAGCAATCATCCTTTACCTTTGTTGTACTAATTAGATCCTTCAGTAAAATCATAAAGCTATATGCTTCTTTTGCACTGAATTAGGTTAACTTTAAAATTAAAAATTGATTTTCAAAAAATATAATAATCTAAAAATCCATTCTGTAATCATAACTAAGTTAAAGTGCAACAAATTCTTATTAAAGCAGGTTATGGGATGAGCCTCAGAAAGTTAGGAACATTGACACTGAATTGAAAACAGCATTGTTTTAAATACATTATTTAACTCTGCTAAGTTTATTGGGGCTTGGGTACGTGTACAGTGTAATCAGAGTTGACTTATCACAAAATTTTTCTTTCCAAAATACTCACATTTGGTTGTTTAAATAGGCACAGAAAAAGTCCGGCAAGCTCAGAACTGTAAAAATCTTCATATTGTAAATCCAGATTGGTTATGGTGCTGCTTGGAACGATGGGACAAAGTAGAAGAACAACTGTTTCCTTTGAAGGACGATTACTTTAAAACACAAAGGTAAAAAGTAACGTTTGATCATATGCAAATTCTGTGGTTACATATGACTTGCTTGTGTTTAAAATGTAATGTCATGCCTCTAAAAATAAAAGTACTAGAGAAAAATCTCTAAAACTCAACAAATAAAGTTGTACTTATAGGAGGCACAGGTCATCAATGACAAGATCATGAGACTGGCTGTACATCGGACCACATTGGATCTGTTTTTCATTTCAAAACAGATGCAACATGACATTAGGGTGAGGAATATTAATAGCTGTCTTTTGTCATGGGCAGATCACTCTCTGATTGCTATAGAGCTGACAGTTGCCTTCTTCCAATAACATTCTCTGCTGTAGGGAGGGACCTTGGTCTGCCTCAAGTTTCTAATGGATCCACTTAGTTTCCAGACGGCACTTGGGGAATTTCCCAAAACTTTGGTTTACTTAAGAGCTCAAGGAGATGAAGTGACAAAGGAAATGCTGGCAAAAGACAAAAAATGAGTCTAACCAAATGTGGGTAAAAGTTCAGGTTTGAGTTTATGTTGTGGTAGTAACAATGGCAAAAGAGTGTCTCTTTTTTGAAACCCAGAACCTGTTGAGAAAGGATGGACTAGAAGAACATCTGCTGGGATGCAGTGAAGGATTAGCAGCACACCTTGAGGCTAAAACTTTTTGGATTCACTCAGATGTTAGCTGGACAAGTCCACTAAAGGTGACAAAGGTCTTATTTCGTGAGGTTATCCAGGATGACCTTAACCTATTAGTCCTGAGAAAGTGGACAGGATGCCACCTCTGGTTTAGATCCTTGTCCCTCCTGGTTAGTGAAAGCCTCCAGGGAGATGACAGGTGATTGGGTCAGAATTGCGGTAAAATATTTTGGACCTGTCTCCAACCTTCCCTTGTTGAAAAGGTAGTGGACTTGAATGTATGGGGGTTCCTGGAGGAAACAGATTATCTGGACCCATTTCAGTCTGGATTCACGGTAGGTTGTGGCAATGAAACCACATTGGTCACTCTCACCAGGATAGGAGGAGTGTGGCCCTTCTGGACCTACTTGCTGTCAGGTGCCTTTGATACCATCATTCATGGTATCCTTCTGGAATACATCTGGAAGTTAAGAGCGGGGACTTTGTTTTGCAGTGGTTCTCCTTCCAGGAATGGTTTCAATTAGTGATGGTGTAAAAAAGAGTCTAAAGTTGTCCATTGTGGGGTGCTGTAGGATTCTGTTCTTTTACCCCTCATATGTAACACCTGCAGGAGCCAGCAAAGTACAGGTTGCCATAAGAAGAGGCTATGTTGGGGAGCCGCACATTCTAGAAGTCATCTGCAAGATTTATTGCAAGATTAGTCCTGTGGAAGTGATTTCCTGGTCTGGTCTACCTAGCGGGGCTGACAGGAGCATTAGTGGATTAGGGCTGGGGTTTGTTCATGAGGGTGATGTGAGGGGAGCCCCAACTGAAGGTGTGATTCTCAGAAGGGGGTATAGCAGGAAACACTGGGCACTGTTAAAGGTGAACCACATATTAGTGCAGGTCAGGTCCCTTTTTCTAAACCAATTGACCCAGTCTAGGGCCCAGCTGACCAGATTGCTGGAAGTCTTGGTCTTAATCTCCAGCTGCTGTTGAAAAACATCAGACATGTGCATAATAAGACTCATCCATTTATGATACAATATGAAATGGCATATATTACTGAGACCTGACTGAACAGTGTTGGGAATATGAACCCTGTAGGAAATTTGCCCAGCCAAGTTTCAGGTCCTAGAATAGGTCCTAGAGCGATCACAAGCTCAGGAAGGAGGGTCTCTCTGTGATTACTCATGAGATTCTCATGGTAACGAGGAGCACTGTCCTGGAGGTTGCTGGATGCAAGTGCTTGTGCGTGGAAGCAGGCCTTATTGAAAATCTAAGGCTGATGGTGGTGTTGTAATCACCTGACTGCCCAGTAATGACTCTCCAGAAGCTCTTGGAACTTGTGTCAGCCTTTAGTTTTGGGTTGCTTCAACTTCCATGCCTCACGGCAGGGGGAAGTAGCTTCTGAGTTCATGGCCTTTATGGCAACTGTGGGCTTATCACAAGTAATTGTGACTCCAGCACATGTGGTTGGGCATACACTTGATCTGGTCTTTGCTTTGGAGATGTGATCTAAGATGGAGAATATTTACATTTGCCCTGCGTTATAGTCAGATCAGTTCCTCATCAGACTGCAGTAATGGAAGACTTGAACCTTCACAAGGGTTGATCCACCTCAGGCATCTAATTCATCCAGATGGCTTCTAAAAGGTGCTTTGGGATTTTTCCAACCATTTGACAGTTCCATCTCTTACCTATTGATCTATGGGAACAGGTAACCAGACCACTGGACAAGGTTGTTCCAGCAAGGCCCCTGTCCAGTCCCCAATTTGTGCAGCTCCTTGGTTTATTGAGGAGCTCAGGAAAATGAAGTTACAGAAAAGACATCAAGAGCGATGATGGTGAAAAAAACCAAAGTGGATGAATTTATGCACTAATATTGTACTGTGCAATTACTGTTATGATAAGATTAGCAGAGTGCAGTTTCTTCTCCACAGATATTGCATCTGCTGACTTCTGCCTGGCAGCTTTATTTAGAATGATCCACACTGTTTTAAGGAAGATGGGGAGGACAAAATGTATATAATACATTTTATATAAATTTATATAAATGCTATATAAATGTGACTAATAAACAAAAATAAATAAATCAAATACTTACACGCGCTCTGGATGAATTTGCAGGTTTCCCAGCAGATAAAATCACTTGTATCCACATAGGCTTGGACACCACTTGGGCAGAGCCCACAAGAGGCATCTTGTGATAAAAACTAGAATTCTTCTGAAGTTGTTGAACCTGTCAAAGTGAATAGGGTCTTCTGCTACTATCTGTAGGCTTGATCCATGCCATCCTGGTATTTGTGTGGGCTGCCTGGCAGGGTGCAAGAGGCTGAATCATGGAAGATAGTAATTCATTGGATATACTTCAAGAGGGTATAATGCTGCCAGGCTAATGCATCTTCTGCCAAAGAAGCTTTCTCTTGATCTGCCTGTGCTTGATAACTTTTGCCTTTTTTTCCTGAGAATGTTATTGAGAAGGACATGACAAAACAGCTACAGAGGATTCTAGAGAATACAGATTATCTGGATCCTTTTCAGTCAGGATTCAGGCCTTGCTATTAGGCCAGCATTAGTTGTTCTGAAGGATGACTATCTGTGGGGAATGTGCACTCCTCCTGCTTCTTCTAGACCTCTCATTGGCCACCATGATCTTCTGTTCTTTTTATAAAAGTTGAGAATCAGGGGCACTGTTTTATGGTGATTATGCCCCTACTTCAGTGGACGGTTCCAGTCTGATCATGGGGTAGCAGCAGTCAAGCTCCTGGGACCTCAGATGTAGGGTTCTTCAGGGCTTGGTGTTTTCCTCCATGTTATTTAATGTCTGTATGAAATCACTGAGGGAGGTTATACATTAGTTTGATAAGAGGTGATATCCGCATGGTGATGACCTTGTTGACCTTGCCATTGGTCTGGAAATGCCGTTGAAGTCCTGACAGTGTCTGGAGATTGTGAGAGTCTGTATGGGGTGAAACAAGTTCAGCTTATATCCTATCAAGAGAGATGTACTGGTGTCAGTAAACATGGGCCAATAAAATACCATTGTTCCAAGTAATTACTCTTGACAGGATTGCATTAATGAATGCAATATATTAAAAATGAATGAACCAAGGTAGGGCCACAGCTTCAAATGGCTGCATGGGATGTCACAGGCAAAAATGTGCAGTAGCTAAGTAGCAGAATTACTCAGGAGATGAATACAATATTTCAACAAAGACTAAATTATATATTACCCTGATTGCCAGTCATCCTTTGAGCTCATTTGTAGCACATTTAAGTATTATTGAATCAGTTTTGGGGTAGGACTGTCTAGGATTGGTATTTGTTCACATGGATTGGAAAGTAGCCAACAAAGCTAACTCCAATTTTTAAAAATAGATTGAGAATAATATGGGAAATTTGAGGATAGTTACTTTAATGGCCATTCCTGTTAAAATGGTAAAAAGAACAGTGAAACCTTGATTTAACAGACCCATGTTCAGCAGACATCAGATGCAATGGACTACATTTCTGTTCACATATCAGTCACAGGCAGATCTGTTACAACCAAAGTAGTCAACATAATGCAGTTAAATTTACTTTAGTTTTACACTATTTTTATGACATCTGCAGTGATCTATTTTGTTTTCTTTGAATTGATATTTGAAGTAACAGACATCTACACCAAATGGTTCGCTAAAATAAAGTTTCCCTGTATTTTAAAGAGAAAACTTAATGTAAGCAAATATGAAGTAATTCATATTGGCACAAACATTCCAAAGTTGGCATATACATTAGCTGGCAGTGCTTGATCAGGAATACCTCAAAAAAATGAGAAGTTGGCACAGTGCTGCTTCTCTAAAATAGACAAATTCCATGCTTGGAATTATTCAGAAGTTAACTAAAACTAAAACAGAAAATAAAATAATACTCTTAAATAAATCTGTGGTGATGCTGCACAACTCTGGTCAGGACTCCAAGAACAGCCAAGCAAAATGATTTGATTACTATAGCAGCTCCTACAAGGAGGACTGCAGCACCTGAGACTTTTTAGCTTGCGATGAAGGCAGCAAAGGAGACATGATAGATGCATATAAAATCATGTGTCTTGTAAAAGATGTGAAAGATTATCTTTCACAATCTCAGAATTTAGAATCCTCTATTAAAGTAAAGGAGGAAGAATCAGGAGTGATAAAAAAGTACTTCTTGATACAATACATACTTAAACTGGAATTTGCTGCCATCAGATGTGATCAGCATCAATTCAGGCACTTTCAAAAGGGTCTGGATGATCAGGCTATTAGTAGCTACTTTCCTTGGTGGCTGTTTTCTAACTCTGGAATCTCAGGCAGCATACTTTAAATACCAGCTAGTAAGGAGCAACAAAGAGGGTATTACTTTCCATTCTTGTCTATATCTGTGAACTTCCTGAAACCATCTAGTTGGCCATTTTGTACCAATAGAAGAGAATATGTGCCAACACTGGCAGGGCATGCCACTGTACATAAACAGAGAGCAAACTCCATTGCATTCTAGCACTGAAGGTGTTACCTAGCCGGGTAACAAAATGTTTGCAAGAAAACAACCAAGCTCAGAGAACCCCAAGGACTCCACATGGCCATTTTGTGACACAGAATGCTGGACTATATGTGCTGTGATCTGATCCAGGCTTCTTCTCTTCCAGGGCTTGGGCTTAATACTATGGGTGTCAGTAGGTGGAGCAAGGGGGTACAAATAAAAAAAACATGTGTAACTAGTATGTAATAATATTTAATGAAATGTTGGCTTTGGTGTAGACACGCCTTCTTATTACAATGCAAGTTAGAAAGTTGAAAGCTTAAAAAATAGGTACTTGAGTCTAATTTTGGTAAGAGAGACAAAACTCTGCTGTGCTATCTCAGAGGATTTATAACCATAAATCAATAGAGAATGATGGCAGAGCATAGATGCATTCTGGATTCCTGGATTGCAATTATAGTTGAACTAGAGGGTTTTGCTCAGATGAAAGTTGTCATTGAGGTAATGGAGGAGATGAGTTGCTGCTTGTGGTAGACAAGAATAATTAACATGTGGCACCAGTAACCAATAATACGGTAGAGAACTTGAGTCATAACTATAACAAAATGCAATTTTATAAACATTTATGTAATATATACTATGGCTGATATTTAAAATTCATGTAACTATCACATAAAGGCCTATTTTGTGCCAAATATGAAAAATGTGGCTAGGCAGCAGTATCTAACAATGTAGTCCTATGTACAGTTAATAGCAAGGGCATCTTTACCTACCTAAATATTCCCTGGATCTGACTGCTAGGTTAAAGATACTGTCTCATTTGAATGCTGCCAGTCATTAATTTATAGACTTATATATTCATGAATGAGTAAAGCTTTTTTAGCACAATTATATCTATTTGTTTCTCTAGGCCAAAGCAGGGATTGTTAAATTTCCATAATGATTGATTGATTGATTGATATTTAGATTCTGTAGTTTGATCTTTGACCAATAAACTTTGGTCTTATTTTGTATAAATAATAGATTTTGTTTGATACATTCTGATTAAAATCTGATAAACAAGACTGAATTCTTGTAGAAATGACTGTTGTTTTATAGCTATTCTGCAAATACGGAAAACTTTGTACAAAATGAGAACCTTTTATATGCAAATTTCTATATCAAAAGTTATGGATGTAGTCAGTCTAAACAATTACCGTATTTTTCCGACCATAAGATGATACTTTTTTCTAAAATCCTTACCCTAAAAATTGAAGGGCGTCTTATTCAAGGAAGTCAGCCGAGGAGAGAACCGCGCGGTGGCAAAACTGCCCATACTTTGTTTCTGCAAACAGGCTTCCTCCTATTGCTAGCCTCCAATCACGAGTGAAATAGCTTGTATCCCAAACAGACTTCCTCCAATCACGAGCCTTATGTAACTGACGTCAGCTGATGCTGAACAAACCAATTAGAGGAAGTCTGTCTGCAGAGACAAGCTATCGGCAGTTTCACTCATGATTGAATGTAATCAGTTATGCAAAAGAGCCTGGAAATAGAGCTGCAGAGAGACGGTTTGGACCTCCTCCCACCGAGTATAGCAGGTAAACGTTAACTAATTACTAAATAAAAATGTGTTCTGCACTATCTTTAAAATATTGATTTCTTAATTTTGGGTTGGAAAAATGGGGGTCGTCTTGTACATGGGGGCGTCTTATTGTTGGAAAAATACAGTAATAATATGGCAGTTAAGTAGTGAATAATAGCTAAGGCTCTTTTTGGGGTTTTGTTTGTTTGTTTGTTTGTGTCTGTTCTGAAATTAACCATACATTATAGAAGTGTGTTCTCACAGTCGATGTTTTAAAAACTTGAGTTGGAGGTGAAATAATTATACATTTTGTTTTTATAGTGCTTTCATATTGGTTCTTCTATATATTTATACTTTCTAGATCAGTTATTTTATTTAAAATACCGATTATTTTCTATGTATGGTTTATATATCATTGTCAAGGAAAGAAATAGGAAAAGTTGATTGCTTACAGTATTTTAAATATTTAATCTAACAGAGAAAACAGTCCTGCCATGTTTCCAGATATCCATAGTGCTTTCCAGACTGCTCTTTTTCATCCAACTCCCATTCATCCAAAGTGTCAGCCTGGGCCTGAAGTTCGACTTTATGATCCCAATACTGGAAAACTAATTAGGAAAGGATCTCAGAATTCCAACCAGCCTCTGTATATTCAGCCACCAGCTCCTCCCCTCACTTTGCCAGTCCATGGGGAACATTCTTTATTCAGGTACATAAATACATGATTTTCCATTTTTCTATGACGTTAACATGGGAAAAATAATTTAAAGTGTATTTGTATATTTTATTCTTTCAAGAAGTGCTTTATTAGAAAACTGAAAAGCAATGCCGTGTCAGTTCTTAATACTTAATAAAGCATTTGCAATTTATCAAGTATATTATAAGACTGTAAGCCGCCCAGAGTCCCCAATTGTAGGGGAGATGGGCGGGGACAAATCAAATAAATAAATAAATAAGAATTTCTAATTCCTGTATATCTTGTTTTCAGTTTAAAGCATGCAATCACAACTGTAAACTTATTACACAGGATAGTATAGCTTATTATTCTACCCTATAATTGCCAGAAAGGAAATTATAAAAATAGTGGAGAAATACAGATAGGCAAAAGGGCATAGATGGGGGGGAGAAGATAGGTGGGTGGGGGAAGTTGTAGTGCCCCTGCGGTTTAAGTGTGGGAAGGCTGCCAAGCACCCAAATTTTGATCACATGACTGCAGGGATGCTGTAACGGCCATATCTTCAGGCACGGGTCATAAGTCCATTTTTTTCAGTGCCATCATAATTTCAAACAGTCACTGAATCAATACCTGAAGAATAAAAAATATTTTTTAAAATAAATCTTGATGAATTGTCAGCTTTACACTAGTATTAAATATTTAGTATGCAGAATCCATAGTTGATTTTTGTCCAAATTATGTCTTTATGTCAGTATACTTCTTTGCATATAGATTTTTGGCTAGACATGTTTTAAAAATGAAGGATTCTTCAACTAAAGGCATGCTTATGCAGTGGAGCTGCTAGAACCAATATAGTCTGTATGTGAAGGAAAGTAAGTAACAGGTCACTAAAATATTTTACTTCCATTAAATGGTTAAAAATAATACTTGAACATTTAAGAAACACATTAATGGCATTACTGGAGAAACTGGAGCTTAACACTTCAATGTACTATGCTAGTATTATTATAATATTATAAAATTATAATATTAATTTTAGTAGCAAAAACTCACACTATATGCAACTTCTATTTTGGTACTATTACCTGATAGAATATGAATCAGTATCTGTCCAAATAAAATTATAGGTGAGCAAAGCACTTAAAATACACACACACTATGAAGTCCATTGTTCTAAATTCCCTTTATTTTTGTATTTTCTGTCAGCTGTTGGAGAGGTTCCCAAACTTTTATCTTGACACTGGCAAGTGGGGAGGTGGGATGGCATTCTAATTGACATTGCTTTTAGAATTCTTTGAACCATGAAAGAGGGGAATCCAAATTGAACATGATTAATAGTATTACGTTTTTCCACTGTAATGAGTTTTGAAATGGTTCTTTATATCATGCCAAAATTGGCATTTTGTTCAGTTCCAGTCATAACACTTTAAATAAGGAGGTCTGAATTTTCAGAGTTGTTCAACCACATCAACAGCTTTTTGATGAAGAAGAGATACCAGCAAGTGAAAATGAAGAACCTGGCCCATCCAGAAGAAAGCGCCAGCCAAGTATGTCTGAGACTATGCCACTCTATACTCTGTGCAAAGAAGATTTAGAAAGTATGGATAAAGAGGTAAGCTGAAATAATCATTTATTAAGATTCAAAAACTATTAATAATGGCCACAATTTTAGTTTGATACAGTTATCTTGGACTTGTTTTTAGTAATACACCCCATAATGAATATGTGAAAGTTAAGCTGAAAGATAACGTCTTTTGTTTCCACTTATTAAATAATAGTAATAATTATTATTATTATTATTATTATTATTATTATTATTATTATTATTATTTCATAATGTTTTGTCCACTTATTTGAATGAGTTACAAAATTTCTTTTGTTGACCTCTTGGCACAACTTTTCAAACAAGTACAGGTATCTTGAATTCTTAACTTTAGAGAAGTGGGCTTTGCTATTGTAAATAAGAGATTCTCAAAATGTATAGTAATTGTTATTTTGGTAAATGAAAAGAATCATAATTGTTGTACATTTTAAATTTATCCATTAGGAAATGATCTCTGGGTAAATTTCATATAAAGAACCAAAAGATAAAATCTAAAAAAAAAAAAAAAAAGAACATAGTCCAGCAATAATCAGCCTTGGAAACCAGATGTAAAGAATATAAACACAAGCTTTTCATATAAGGCATTAAAATTCTCTTCTTAAAAGAACTAATGTCTAAAACTTAAAATGAATGCATCTCCCTGGCCTTAAGATTGCTTTCTTAGGGCATTCTATAGATAGGATACCAAAGCTGACAAGATTTTGTGAATAGACATCTAACTTAAGTAGTTAGAGGCACTAAAGAAACATACCTGAAAATTACCCATGGAGGTGTTCCTTTAGATGTGCTGGTCCTTGTGGCAAACTAGGAAATGGAAACATTATATTTTGTTAACTATAACACATTCATAAACAGTTCCAACCATGATAACATTCATCTCAGACATTGTAGTAAGCCATCTAACCTGACATCAGAATGTGGGGAAGAAATGGCAAACTGAAGATGGTTCCACTGATACTTCCTTTTCTAATCACTTTTGGAAATTGCTTGTTAACTGCTTTTCAGCTATTAGGAACCTTTGAAACAAGTTTTATAGCACCAGGTCAGTTTCTTAAATCCTTAGCGAAAGAAGTTTTAAATACAAGTTTAAGGACTTAAAAAAAAAAATTTTCTCAAATAGCAAACGGATATTTAGAACTTTGATTTTGGAAAGTTACAAATGGACTAAAGGTCCAGATGGATTTTAAATAAGATTTTGAAATTAATTATAAGAATCTTTCCTGTGGAAAAATGCTTTTGTTTTGAATTCTTAAAAAAAAAAAAACATGATAGGATGGGACTTTGAAGGTTGGACACTAGAGAGAACCAGAAGGAACTAAAGATTACAATTAAAGGAAAAGAACATTTAAATTTGATTTACTAATACAGAATGGAGCAAATACTTTAACTTTGGATGTTTTGAACGATATTTGTTAAAATGGACCCAGAAGTTAATTTTAAGAGTGTCTGCCATTATAGACAGTCTTTAAAAGATGTTATGGAAGAAGAACAGGTTTTACCAGACAAGACTGAGAATGATCTGCAAGTAGTTTTAAAAATTACAGGCTACAAGAATGAGATAGAAAAACATGCTACATTGGATATACATATGAAACTGGCTGATGTTTTAAGAATTAAAAGGGATATACAAATAACAAACCGAAAGAGTGACCTGGATAACTTTCCTATATTGAATTTACAAAAGAGACTTGTTAAAGTTTTAAAGAGTTTTGTGAGAAGGGACAAAGAAAAAATGAAATCAAGTTCCAGGACATTATTTGAAGGGATTAAAGATCAAGATTGTTAAAAAGTAAAAGGAAGGAATTTAAAGTTGCTTTATTTGATCAAGGTTAAAATAGATATCTTATCTCTGGTAATCCTTAATGGACTTTTGCTGATCAGGCTGAATGACAAGGTTTTAAGGATTTGTTTATATATAAGATATGAGAAGAAGAGACCACTTGTTGAATTTTAAGAGAAGGTGATATCTTACTAAAATTATTTATATTTGTGATGAAGGGGGAAGTCATTTCTTTATACATTTATTTTCTTTATTTTAATTTTTTATTTCTGTTCTATTTTTCTATTTTTTTATTTTCTGAACTTCCTATTTTTTCTTTTTATTCTTTTATTTTTCTTAGTTTCTATTACAGGTAGTCCCCAGGTTAAGAACACCTGGTTTACAGACAAGCCATAGTTAAGAATGGAGCCTATTGTAGCAAAATACAAGTTAAATATACGATGATTTGAGTTAAATGCACAATGGTTTGATTTCATTACACAATAATACTGTTCTGGCTTACATACAAATTTGACTTAAGGACAGACCTGGGGAACAGAACTCATTCTTAAACTGGGGACTGCCTGTTGTTTTTATCATTTTAATTGTAGTGTTTAATAAAATTACTATTAAAAAAAATAACCTGACATCAGAATGTGTGCAAGAGCAATGCCCTCGTGCAGTTTTCATTAGGTCAGATGCAAACAATACAGCAAAAAATTATAAATTAAAAAGAAAAATTATTGTGTTTAAGCCATGACTCTGTGATGAAATGTGGGAACAGCCTGTAGACATTCAGGTTAGCGTCTGACAAATGCTGAGATGTTTCAGGCTGCACCTAGGACTAATCCAGAGCTCTTACAATGAAGAAACAAATGATTCATTCCCCATTTTTGGAAATATAAAATCCAGCTCTCTGATTCCATAGCCTTTAGGAGTAGAGAAGATTTTCTTTTAGAATTTTCATAATTTCATATCTCAGGCTTCATCAAGCAGTGTAGAAAAAGTGGATACGTTTCCTTCTTTATATTCCAAATAGACCTTGTTGTTTTCTGTCCCATGCTAATAATCTTTGTCCTGTATGAAGTTATTGAAATGTTCTCTTCAGTTGTTACTTATTGAAAAACCACAAATGAACAAGACCATGAATATGATTGCTTTCCCTACCTCTGTCGCAGAAAAGTTTTCATAAGTTTCATTTAACTTAAAGCTTTAAATGAAAAAGCATGTACTGCTTTACATTGAGATTATCAAATGATTGCTAATATTGAATGCTACATTAATTTAAGCTTTACATTATGCCATCTGGCTTAGAGGAAAGTGGGGATGAAAAGTAATAAATACAGTTCAAATCAAGTGTGTAAATGTCACATTTTGAATATCTGATTTAAAAAGACATTGTTTAAAATATATTATTTGAATTAGTATTGTCATTTTTTCTGATTTTATTCATTACCAACTCATATTCCTTTACAGGTTGATGATATTTTAGGAGAAGGTAGTGATGACAGTGACAGTGAAAAAAAGAAGACAGGAGAAGAAAAGCAAGAACCACATAGTAATACAAAAGAGACTCTAAATATAAAAGTAGAAGAAAGACCAGTATCAACATCATCAAGTGAAAGAAGTTTGACAGGCAGTATACCCAGGTATTTGTTTACACTCTTAAGTCAATCCTTGCCCTTAGGTTTCTTGGGATTTAAACACAGGAAACAACAATTTAAATGGTTGCCAGCTCTCAGGAGTTGGAAAGCAGTATGAGGCAAGAGTTCTTACAAATAGGGAAACAGACTTTCTTTGTACTGCTCTGTTTGTTTTGGAATTAGTTTAGTGTATTACTTTCTATTATGTTGACATATTTTCATAATGCGAATAAATTTTAACTGATAACCAACCTTAATTAAATTACCAACCCAACTACACTTTTAAATTCATTATGCAGACAGTGATGATTTTATGAACACCTCAAGTTACACATACTACATATTATGTTTATAAAGCAACATAATTTAGATTGGTAAATGCCTTAAAATATACTATTTCAGTGACTTAAGCATTTTGAATTTTTATTTTTGCCAACCTATTTGGTCTCTCTAATTTTTGGGCCTAATATAAGTTATGACAATCTACATATTTGAAATCATATCTACTTTTTTAATATATCAGTTTACCAACATTTTTATATAATGTACAGTAATTATATTTTTCTTCTTCTTCTTCTTCTTCTTCTTCTTCTTATTATTATTATTATTATTATTATTATTATTAATTAATTAATTAAATTTATCCCTGCCCATCTCCCCCTGATGTGGGACTCTGGGCAGCTTACAACCGATTAAAACAATAAATAAAAATACAATTAATAAAACCTAAAGCTATATAAAACAATTACTAAAGAAGTCCAGGAAGCTGATGGTTCAGATATATGGTTCATATACATATATACTGCAGTTAACTCCATGCTAGATTCCATATGTGCTACAAGAGTTTCTCCTGTAGCTCTCTCTATGGAATGCAGCTCAGAATTGTATTTTTATTTGATGATGACTACTTCTCATATTCTATCTCATCTCAGGTCTTTAAATGTTATACCAGTATATTTTCTTCTAAGTGTGGTGATGCCTGAAGTATAACACTGAATTTTAGTGTATATTTCCATTTAATCATGTTTCTGGCTTGATGATGTCTTCTCAACATCCTTTCATTTTTATATATATAAAATTATTTATTTTATATTTTATTTTATAAAAGTTTATTATTTTTTTAAAAAGGAAGATAAAAACTAATACAAATTAATATAAAGTAAGAAAAGAAAGAGAAAGCTAAAAGTGCAAGAAAGGAAGAAAAAGTAAAAAAAATAGAAAAAAGATACAAAGTAGTGGCTTCCAATTTACAGCAGTTATAAATACAATTATAAATTTACCGCTTACTCTCTGGTTACAACATGACTCTCTTCTTTTTATAATCTATTTAATCATCAAAAGGATAAATCATAAGTTCATTTTTTTCTGTTTTACACAAAAAGTCCAGAAGGGGTTTCCAGCCAGCAATAAACTTAGTTATTGTCTTTTCTCTGATCAAAGAAGTCAATTTAGCCATCTCAGCAAGTTCTATCACCTTCACCACCCATTATGGGTAATGCCAAATCTTTCCATGTTTATGCATACAATAATCTTGCTGCAGTTACCATGTAAAAAACAGTTCCATGACTTTTTTCCAACTGTTTGTCCATCAATCCCAAAAGAAAAACCTCTGGTCTCAATTGTATATTAATCTTTAAAATCCTTTGGATCAGTGTGTGTATTTGAATCCAAATTTTTTCTGGCTTTTTTACATGTCCACCAAGTCAATCTTTGGGGGAGATGGGTGGCATATAAATTTAATTAATAAATAAGCAAGCAAGCAAGCATAAAATGTCCATTCTTATTGTTCACATTTCCAACATAAATTTGAAGAGCCTTTATACATTCTAGACAATTTTTCTGGTGACATATACCAATAGTACCTCATTTTATAATTTTTATAAACATCCTTTCCATTATTATTCTTATTGGCAGGAATTCTATATTTCATGCTTACCAGTCTCCCATTAACTTTATGAAATAGAAGTCACTCCCTGCTTTGAATTAGATAAACATGAGTAGTCTGAATTTGACCTTTCTGGTCAAATTCTGTCATAAATTCTTGCTTGAAAAAGTCCTGAGACTCTAGTGCCGTCAAAGTTGCTTCATTTATAGAAGAGCAGCTCCAACAAATACAAATTTTTAAAAATTGAAGTTTGATTGTTGTTATTCTCAGAATGAATTGATCCTCAAAATAATAATCTTAGCATGTATGAAAGTCACAATAAATTGGACTAGCAGTTAGACCATGCATGAATCCCAAACATACATATCTTCCTTCCTTCCTTCCTTCCTTCCTTCCTTCCTTCCTTCCTTCCTTCCTTCCTTCCTTCCTTCCTTCCTTCCTTCCTTCCTTCCTTCCTTCCTTCCTTCCTTCCTCTGCCTCAGTCATGTCCATTTTTCTGTACTGAATAACATCAGGCTACTGATGACAGGGAGATAGAGGTTCATTCTTTGCAAATGAAGTCTGTCAGGTCCCTTTTGACTTGGATCCCAGATTTGGGTCATGTCATGGTAATTCTACCTTGGAAACCACTTGATTCATGGTTAAGGAAAGTTATTAATATCTCCTTGCTGCTAGTGGGATATGCTTCCTTGTTGAAAGGAGGAAATTATAAACATTCTGTTGAAGAAATCTTTTCTTGATCTAGCAAATCTGAATAATTATAAGTCAGTCTCAAACATACTCTGTCTATGGTGAATGAGAACACAGTGGCCTCAGTTCAAGGGATACCTGGAAGACATTGATTATCTGTACTCATTTATGTTAGGCTTTTATTTGGGATATGGGATTGCTTTGGTTGCCCTAATGGATCTACATCAGGAACTGAATAGATAGCCTTATCAGTTCTCAGCCTCTGAGCTTTCAGCATCATCAGTTATGTGGTGGTTGGGTGCACCAGATGGTTGTAATCCTTCGTCTCAGGCTATATATACCCAGAAGGTAGTGCTAGGAAACTGATATTCAGCGTCACAGTAACTGATCTATAGTGTTTTACAAATTCTGTCCCCTCCGTTATTTAAAATACCCATGAAAAACTGGATGGTAAGTCATTTAGAATAGTAGAATAGAGTGCTTTTGGAATTTAATGATACTTAGTAGTCTTGGTACTTGCCATCTAAGCCTAAGGAAGTAATCAGAATATTTAGATGTTGCTTAGATTCAGTAAATCCAGAAAAGATAAAGTTCATTTATCAGTTGGCCTTTAGCATTGTGATTCGGTCTGTTCTGCCACATCATACAGTAGCATTCTGTTCAGTCTGTTCAACTCCTCCTCAGAGTGGGATTCAACCATGTTGTCGTTGTTGCTGTCACAAAGAGAATAAACTTAGATTTTACACACACACACACCATATAAACGTTTCAATGATATCAACATAATTATTGTAGATACTTTGGTTGATTGTCTCATTTTTTATAATTACTGATGCTGTAATTCTCTCTGATAGATTAATGTATTTATTAATTAATTAATAAAATTAATTAATGTCTAACACCGAGGAAAAGCTATGGAAACTAGGATAGAATATCCAAAATTAATAACTGCTAACTAATGGCACAGTCCATAATTCATTCTTGGGCTTCAGTGACAGCAGTAAACTTCATGTTGTTATGAATCGATCTGAAGGTCCTGATACAAGATTCAGGATGCTCAAAGAAGCAGCCCAGTTATAAGGAACATCAAAGGAAATTGAAGGGTACCCATAAATCTGCAAAGCAAGGCATCTCGCCTTGATATTACCTAATTACTCTGCTGGAGAAATCCTGATCCTTCCAGCTCTTGATCCTGATCTATGAAATCCTGATCCTTCCAGCTCTTAACATGAGGCATTCATTAAGTTTTGGTCCAGCAACCTCAGTTACCTCCAGTCTTGTATCAATTCATTATTTCCAACTGTGTCTTCTTTAGGAAAAATGGTCACCACCAGCTCTTCCCTGATAAGCTGGCTGGGTTGCCACTATCTTCTGTAAAACCTGACCTTGAAGAGGTATCAAATTCTGTTCATCGTAGGTGAACATGGCAGCTTGGTTAGAAGTAGAGAGACCAATGAATTGTCTTGAGATATAGATAATCCTTGGCAAAACCCAGTAGCGAGAGTAGATACAAGTTTGTCAAGTATAAAACTAATTTTATATTCACTTTCAGAGAACACTTCAGTAAAAGCAGCTCTAGGAGTTCCTTAGAGATAGATGAAAAAAAAATATTTTTCAGGAGCTGCTTGTACTATATGAAAAGCACAATACAATTTATCTGAAGTATATGCAAGGAAAATTTTTTCTAGCAACTGCCAGCTTGTGTTTTACTCCAGTGTGCTATCTAATTGGCACAGCTGTTATTTGGATTAATTATATTTCCAGAAACTATAAAGCGATAGAAGGTGCCAGTAGGCATGTATTAAGATAATCCTGGGATGTTGACAGAAAATGTGTTATTATGGGGAGCTTGCAGAAAACCTTAAATAAAATATCCTAAGAACTCAGTATTGCTAAGAGCTCATATTGGTATTTAGAAAACCAGGTCAGAATCATTTTTTAAATTTATATTTAGATTAACAGCTAATTCACAGTAATTAAAAATCAAATTTAAATCAGTGGAGGTGGATAAGTGAATTTTGAAAATAAATTATTTCAAAAAGGTATATTTCAAAAAGGCCAGTCTTTACTTTAAAAGTATGGCATTAAACATTTGGCTATGCTTAAGTATTTTTGGAACTACTGGCTTAAAAGATCTTTAAATATCATTTTGCAGAGCACTTTGGATTATGACTGTGTAACAAATATTACAGGAGAAATTCCTTTATCTGCCACATCAAGGTATTTTTACTGTCACATTGATCTGTAGCAATGTATACTATTCCCATAGTCCTGCCAACCTCATTGCCTTTCTTTGCTATGACTAAAACTCAGAGGGCTTTTTACACTGAATTTATTGTCCATAAATAAAAAAGTAAATACATTCATGTAAAAAAGTACACCCTATGTCAAGTTTTTTTTCTTTTTTAATGTATAGTACTGTGCAAAAGTTTTAGGCCGGTGTGAAAAAATGCTGTAAAGTAAGAATGCTTTCAAAAATATACCGTATTTTTCCGTCAATAAGACGCCCCCATGTACAAGACGACCCCCACTTTTCCAACCCAAAATTAAGAATTCAGTATTTTAAACATAGTGCAGAACACATTTTTATTTAGTAATTAGTTAACATTTACCTGCTACACTCGGTGGGAGGAGGTCCAAACCGTCTCTCTGCAGCTCTATTTCCATGCTCTTTTGTATAGCTGATTACATTCAATCACGAGTGAAACTGCCAATAGCTTGTCTCTGCAAACAGACTTCCTCTAATTGGTTTGTTCAGCATCAGCTGACGTCAGTTACATAAGGCTCGTGATTGGAGGAAGTCTGTTTGGGATACAAGCTATTTCACTCGTGATTGGAGGCTAGCAATAGGAGGAAGCCTGTTTGCAGAAACAAAGTATGGGCAGTTTTGCCACCGCGCGGTTCTCTCCTCGGCTGACTTCCTTGAATAAGACGCCCTTCAATTTTTAGGGTAAGGATTTTAGAAAAAAGTATCTTATAGTTGGAAAAATACAGTATATTGTAATTGTTTATGTTTATCAATTTACAAAATGCAAAGTGAGTGAACAGAAGACAAACCCCAATCAAATCAATATTTGGTGTGACTACCCTTTGGCTTCAAAACAGCATCAATTCTTACACTTGCACACTTTGTACACTTGCACAAAGTCAGAGATCTTGTAGGATTAGTGTTAGGTGTATGATTAACCATTATACCAAGCAGGTGCTAATGATCATCAATTTCATATGTATGTTGAAACATAGTCATTAACTGAAACAGAAACAGCTGTGTAGGAGGCTTAAAACATAGGAACTATGGGAACATAGGAACACTGGGGTGCATAAAAATGGCAGCAGGTGCTCTGGACTGATGAGTCAAAATTTGAAATATTTGGCTGTAGCAGGAGGCAGTTTGTTTGCCGAAGGACTGGAGAGCAGTACAATAATGAGTGTCTGCAGGCAACGGTAAAGCATGGTGGAGGTTCCTTGCAAGTTTGGGGCTGCATTTCTACAAATGGAGTTGGAGATTTGGTCAGGATCAATGGTATCCTCAGTGCTGAGAAAGACAGGCATATACTTATCCATCATGCCATACCATCAGGGAGGCATGTGATTGGCCCCAAATTTATTCTGCAGCAGGACAACGACCCCAAACATACAGCCAGTGTCATTAAGAACTATCTTCAGCGTAAAGAAGAACAAGGAGTCCTGAAAGTGATGGTTTGGCCCCCACAGAGCCCTGATCTCAACATCATTGAGTCTGTCTGGGATTACATGAAGAGACAGAAGGATTTGAGGCAGCCTACATCCACAGGAGATCTGTGGTTAGGTTGTTCCAAACATCTTGGAGAACTACCTGCCGAGTTCCTTCAAAAACTGTGTGCAAGTGTACCTAGAAAAATTGATGCTGTATTGAAGTCAAAGGGTGGTCACACCAAATATTGATTTGATTTGGGTTTTTCTTCTGTTCGCTCACTTTGCATTTTGTAAATTGATAAACATAAACAATTACAATATATATTTTTGAAAGCATTCTTTACAGCATTTTTTTACACCTGCCTAAAACTTTTGCACAGTACTGTAGGTGGGCATATCAATATTTTATCTTCATTCAAACAGTATATAAAGGTGATATAATAAAAAACTATGAAAAATGGACTTGCACTCATTTATTTAATAAAACATTAACAGATATGCCATTTCCTTCTCTGGAAAATGTAAGCACTTATTTGGCCCTAATACCTGGTATTGCCCCTTTGACAGAAAAAACCTGAAGTAGGCATTTCTTATAACTGTCTACCAGTCTCTGACATCGATTTGAACAATTTTTTTCCTACTTCTCCATGCAGATTTTTTTCAAATGTTTTTCAGCTGTGCGATGTTCAAGGGATTTCTTGCATGCATTGCCTGTTTCAAATCACCCCAATGCAATTTAGATGAGGGCTTTGATTTAGCCATTCCAGAACCCTCAGTTTCTTTCTTTTTTTTTTTCCAGTCACTCCTTGTGGATTTACTGGAATGTTTAGGGTCATTGTCATGTAGAAAGGTCCACTTTCAGTTGAGCTTCAATCTTATGACAGATGGTCTCACATTATCCTCAAGCACCCTTTGGTACAAGGAGGAATTCATAGTGGATTCTGTGATGGTGAACTGCCCAGGCCCTGATGCAGCAAAGGAGCCCCAAACTATAATATTTTCACCACCATGCTTTACAGTTAGTATCAGTTTCTCTAGGTGAAATGCTGTCTTTGGTTTTCACCAAACATGTCTGGCCAGCTAACTCTAAATTTGCCTCGTCTGTACAGAGCACATAGTTCCAGAAATCCTGGTCTTTGCCTGGATGTTCATGAGTAAACTTTAGTCTTCCCCTGATGTTCTTTCTAGACAGCCAAGGTTTCCTCCTGGTACATCTCCCATGTAGATCTAATTTGTGCAGCTTCTTTCTAATGATAGACTCATGATCTTCTGGACAGTGGAATGATTGATGTCCAAGAGTTTGGCGATCTTTCTAAATCCTTTCCCAGACTCATAGGGATCTAACCTTCTTTCTAAAGGCCTCAGCTCTTTCAATCTAGGAATGGTGATACTGTATACTTCAACCACAAGCAAACCAAACTAAATGTTTGACATTTCAATCAGACAGGTTCCTCCCAGATCCTCTTTAATGATGTTGTAATCATTTACACCCAATCTGGTACACCAGATTCTAATTTTAGGTACTGGTGGCGATAAATGTAGGGGTGTACTTACTGTTTCCACATGCAAAATTTGCATTTATGTTTGTTTAAATCACACAATGGACTACAAAATGTAAATGGCGCATGATGTTTGTTATATTATATCCCTTTTATCAACATTGTTAAAATAATATCAAATATCTACATTGAAATATGTTGAAAAAGTACAGGTAGTCCTCACTGACTGCCTCATTCAGTGACTGTTCAAAAATAAAATGCCTGTATTTACAACCTTCATAGCATCCCTCAGTCACATGATCACCATTACAGTCAGTAGATGTTCTGTGCCTGACCTGCTGTTTTTCTTTTTTTACCCCCTTGCAGAGTGGAGAGATTGGAGAGGAGGGGATTACAAGAGAATAAGCACCACTGCATTCCTTTCTATGTGTATTCCCCATTGCATCCCTGATTTCTCTTTTGTAATCCCTTCGTCTCCAGTGAATGTAATACAAATGTTAATTCCCTTCTTGCTAATTATCCCAGTCCTGGGGTGAGCATTCCAGAGGGTGGAGGAGTGGGGAAAAGGAGAAGTAAAATTGTTAGGAGGCAAACAAAAGCAGAAGGTATGAAACTGATTAGTCTTGTCAGTTTTGAGTCAAGTATCCCAGTGCCAGGGTGAGCATTCCAAAGGGCGGGAGAGTGGGGAAAAGGAAAGCATAGTCATGATCACCTGAGTTCCATTTTAGCAACCACTTTGCTTAACAACAGTTGCCAGTCCCAACTGTGGTCACTAAATAAGGACTAACTGTAAAAAATTTCAAAAATACTTTTTCACATGACTGTACATCTAAATCTATATTATACAGTAAATGTAGTTAGGATATATAATCTTATATTAGTTTTTTATTATTGTATTTATATTCCACCTTTTCAGAGTTCAAGGTGAAATATATGGGGATTTCCTCTCATTTATCCCCACAACAAAATCTTTGTGATAGATTGGGCTGTGGTTCCAAGTACTCAGTAAGCTCAGTGATTGAGTGGGAACTTGAACCTGGGTCTTCAAGCCCAGCATCTTAACCACTAATCTACATATACATGTTCACAAATACATAGAAATATAATGTATGTACTTTAATGCAGATTACACACGTTCTCATATATAATATGGTTTAATCAGGTGTTTTGATTGAAAAACATAATGGAACAAACTCTTTCCTACTAAAGTGGACTTAAGATTATCATGGTGCCTCTCCTTCTGATCTCATGAGTGTAGATTTTTAGCAGAAGTATTACAAGTGATATGCATTATGATAATATGATGTCAAGTTCTAATTGTTAGTTCTCTTTGAGGATACGATTGATAAGGAATGTCCCCATTTCTGTCTGATATGCACACCTGAACAATCTGAAATTATTGTTCTTATCCAAGCTATTATTTGTCTTGTTAAAGTATTTTCAGGTGAATCTTGGGGAAGTAAGGGAGGGAGATGGGTGTTCCAGAACAGGGATCCAAATATTCAGGAAATCTTAGCATATTATTACATTCTTACCACATTCTTATCACACTGTTGACCATGTCTTAAAATATACATCAGGCTTTTGAGCCAATTTAATCAGAAATCAGTAGTGTATCATATTGACGTCAGTGTCAAGTGTATGTCAGTATAAAGCATGGAAAGCTTTTATACCTGTGTAAAAAAGAAATCCTGATTTTAAAACAAGCATAAATAGTCTATAGTAAGGATTTTCAAACTTTTTCATGCCATAGAAGTGGTTTGTTTGTTTGCTCACCTGTTTTTAGTTCTTGGAACCCCTGATAAAGAGGCAAAGCTCTAGTGATAAAAAATTGGCTGCATTTGACTGAAGGTTTTTTTTTTTTTGGTCCTTAGTGTCTCACAGAACCCTGCCAGATTCTCAAAAAATCCTAATGTTCTGAAGAACACAGTTTGAAAAACCTTAGGGTACAGTTGACAAAACGTTGAACAGATCAGAAACAAATACAGATATTTTGGGATTCTGTTGTTTCCCTAATGAATCCTAAAAGTACCATTCAGGTCTTTGTAATAACTGAAGTACATTAATCTCAGCCACTGCATTACTTAATTGCTCTTTGGCGTAATGTAAACCCTTAAAACATCTGTCTAAACTGCTGCTGAACTGGTTGCTTTCAAAATAATATGCACTGAATTATAGTATAGGGATTGACTCAAGATACTCCATGCAGAAGTAAGCATTTTTATAAAGATTTATGTGAAAAATAGCTTGTTGTCTTATTGTCTTATAGAGTTGTACACAAAGAAAAAAAATGAAAGAATAATGAAAGTGAAATGATCTAAGAAGCTAATGAATTAAAATTGCCTCTAACAAAAAATGCTGTGTTAAGTTTTAAGCATTTATCCTTAACGCAGGAGAGAGTCAAAAGCTAGTAACTTTTTTGCCCTCAGGAGTTGTCATTGTCAGGGAATACTTTCCAGTGGTCAGTGGGGCAGAGGCAAGTTGTGGACTGCACATAGGTATTTCTTTCCTTCCCATATAGACATAGGCATGCACACAGCTTTTCTTCCCCATTCCCAGTCCCAGCCTCACTTCATATACACACAAATCATCCATATCTTTTTCTTTGCTCTTTTCAACATGTGGGAGCCAGGGCATTTAGCATGGAGGGATCAGGAATGCATTTAGAATCTGAAAACCCTGCCAGCTGAACAGAGGATAAGCACATAATTTATACTGAAAGAATTGTGCATGGAAAATCTTTCCCCAAACATTGTCCCCCTATTTTAAGTTGTGTCTTCTTCTCCAGCCTACCATACCATTGACTGGCTGGCTATGGGAACATAATCTTTGTGAGTCACATACATAGATTCTGTGCCTGGGCAGAATCTTCCAGGTCTTAGAAAATTCTTTCATGGGAATCCTGCCCCCACACATATCAGTGAACCCCTTCACTTGCAACCACTTTAGCAAATTAGTAAATTCATCCTTCAGTTAATTGTCCTGCTTTATCAGAATTCTTTAGTTTTTCCCTTTATAGTCTTCTTTCAACTGTTCGTCAAAACCCCATGGAGTTGTATATCAGGACATCTCATTCCCCTATGCTTTGACCTCTCCCACTATACAGGTGAAACTCGAAAAATTAGAATATCGTGCAAATGTTCATTTATGTCAGTATGGCAACTCAAAAGGTGAAACCAATATATGACATAGACGCATTACATGCAAAGCAAGATATGTCAAGCCTTACTTTGGTATAATTGTGATGATTATGGCGTACAGCTTATGAAAACCCCAAATTCACAGTCTCAGAAAATTAGAATATTATATGACATCAATAACACAAGGATTGGAAATAGAACAATATCGGACCTCTGCCAAGTATAAGCATGCATATGTACTCAGTACTTGGTTTGGGCCCCTTTTGCAGCAATGACTGCCACAATGTGGCGTGGCATGGATGCAATCAGCCTGTGGCACTGCTGAGGTGTTATGGAAGACCAGGATGCTTCAATAGCAGCCTTCAGCTCCGCTGCATTGTTCGGTCTCATGTCCCTCATCTTTCTCTTGGCAATGCCCCATAGATTCTCTATAGGGTTCAGGTCAGGCGAGTTTGCTGGCCAATCAAGCACAGTAATCCCATGGTCATTGAACCAGGTTTTGGTACTTTTGGCAGTGTGGGCAGGTGCCAAGTCCTGCTGGAAAATGAAGTCAGCATCCCCATAAAGCTCGTCTGCGGAAGGAAGCATGAAGTGCTCCAAAATCTCCTGGTAGACGGCTGTGTTGACCCTGGACTTAATGAAGCACAGTGGACCAACACCAGCAGATGACATGGCTCCCCAAATCAACACAGACACTGGAAACTTCACACTGGACTTCAAGCATCGTGCATTGTGTACCTCTCCATTCTTCCTCCAGACTCTGGGTCCTTGGTTCCCAAATGAGATGCAAAAGTTGCTCTCATCAGAAAAGAGGACTTTGGATCACTGGGCAACAGACCAGTTCTTTTTTTCTGTAGCCCAGGTAAGACGCTCCTGACGTTGTTTGTTGTTCAGGAGCGGCTTGACAAGAGGAATACGACATTTGACGCTCATGTCCAGGATCCGTCTGTGTGTGGTGGCTCTTGATGCACTAACTCCAGCCTCAGTCCACTCCTTGTGAAAGTCCCCAACACTTTTGAATGGCCTTTTCCTGACAATCCTCTCCAGGCTGCGGTCATCCCTGCTGCTTGTGCACCTTTTTCTACCACACTTTTCCCTTCCACATAACCTTCTATTGATGTGCTTTGATACAGCACTTTGGGAACATCCAATTTCTTTTGCAATTACCTTTTGGGGCTTTCCCTCCTTATGGAGGGTGGCAATGATGGTTTTCTGCACAACTGTCAGGTCAGCAGTCTTTCCCATGCTTGTGATTCCTACTGAACCAGCCTGAGAGACCACTGAAAGGCTCAGGAACCCTTTGCAGGTGTTATGGATTCATTAGCTGATTAGAGTGGGACACTTTGAGCCTAGAATATTGAACCTTTTCACACTATTCTAATTTTCTGAGATTGTGAATTTGGGGTTTTCATAAGCTGTACGCCATAATCATCACAATTATACCAAAGTAAGGCTTGACATATCTCGCTTTGCATGTAATGCATCTATCTCATATATTGGTTTCACCTTTTGAGTTGCCATACTGACATAAATGAACATTTGCACGATATTTTAATTTTTCGAGTTTCACCTGTAGAGCATGGCCTGGTTCCTATCTGAACTGAAGGCTACCACACTTTCAAATGAAAAAAGCATTTCCTGTGCCCAGAGTTTCTTGCTGGATATCAGCACCACCTATATGCTCAGCACAGCAGAGCTATAGGCACCAGCCTCAAGGCTCCAAGCAACTTGTTTTGATGTTGATATTTTCCCATACTAGCTATTCGCAGACCACCTGACTCACTTTCATGGTAGACACACTTTCATAATTAACAGGCTTTGGTAACATTTTGCAGGGTTACTATCTGAGCACTGGGCTCATTTTACATCAAACCACCCTGTTGCTCCTAAACCATCTCCAAAGTTAAGTTGTGAGTTTCATTCTGCAAAAAGGGGTAATTGAGAGCATTCCTGAAGGGGACTGAGCTCCCACTTTGTCTTCTAGGCACTTTACTCTTCCTAAGGATGGCAGGCACAAACTTATATTGGACATCGCCATTTTAACTACTTTTTGTCTTACTCTTGTTCAGGATGATATCCTTTGTTTTGCAGAAGGGATATGGCTTCTATACTTCCACATAACTATAGCACTCTGCCATCACTTCTTTGATTTAATAGGAGATCCATTTACAAATTCTGTTTTATCATTTATCTGTCCACTACCCCGAGTCTTTTTTTCCCCTTAATGTATTGCATCTGTCATTGCTTTCCTCTACCTCCAAAATATCATTTTGTTCCCTTAGACAGACAACATTATTTATTTAGTTAGTTAGTTTACGATTGGCTCCTAATTACAGATTCCCATTGTTATTAAAGCATTCATGAAAGAATGCTGAATAAATGCTATGGAATTTTGGTTGTTTGGTTGGGGAAGTGGGGGCTACTTGATCTTTTTGTTGTGAGTCAGAGGGGAAAGATAGCTTGATCCTAAAGAATAAATTTTGATATTTTTTATCAGCAAAGGATTAAAACACCCATATTAGTTCACACTGTATTTTGAGATACATTATAATATTTTGCTTGTGGTAACATGTAAAAGACTACTGAGGATGAATAGCCCAGTTGCCTACCATGATTACATCTATTTGAATTACATCAGAAGATGTTACATTTCCTTGGATTTCTCAAGGAAATATTTAATTTGTATATATTAAATATGCTAATTTGTATATATTTTATCAATTCAGACATAACTCTCTTCAGCAATTATTGTCAGCATTATTTAGCACACATGGCACAAGAAAAAGTTAAAAAGTGGGAAAAATAAAAGTTTGACGTCTCATTTTTCACTTAATTTTAAGAAATAATATATGATTCTCCAGTGCTCATTAGGGATTGAGAACTTCCACCCATAGCATATCCCCTATCTGGCCTTGAATCTTATCTTCCCTCAATCAAGAGCTGCTTTTTCAAGACATTTAGAGTGCCTTGAAGGAGAGGGCCTCTGCTATGCTGTGCTGTTACTCCCCCACTCACCATTTTCTCCAACAGGAAAAGCCAACCTGCATTTAAGCGGAAGAAAAGAGGCTGCCAGAAGGCAAAAGGAATTTTGGGAAAGGGGAATTGGGTGAATTCAGCCCACTAATATTTTCCAGCCAGTTTGTACTCTTAGCGTACATAACATTTGAGAGCAGAAATATGTTGTCTCTGCTAAGTCAGTTCCCGGGTTATTTCCATTCTTTTCTTTTTGTTTCCTGCCTCTTCTCAGTTTCGATAGGACACTCACATTCTGAAACTTCTATTTCTCAAAAACACCAAACTGAAATAAGTACCTGATGTTGTCCTTTGCTCCTCATCTTCCTCTCCTTATTCCTCTCCACCACAGTTAAAGTATTAAAAGGAAAACAGCTGGCGGGAGAGAAGAAGATGGCCAAGACCTGGCTTTGGTCCCAGGCCTGGGATTAATGAGGGGAGGGTGGACTGTTGTGTTTGGTTTTAATAGTGGTTGTTAGTCCAGGCTGTCTTGTTCTGGTTTCTTTGTTTTTAATTGTTTTAATTAGTATATTTTGTAGTACTAATTAAGCATTATTTTAAGTATTAATTTTAATGCTAATTAGTATAGTTTGTAATCCTAAGAGGAGGGGGAGGAGGAGGAATTACCTGCCTTTTCTAAATTGGGGGAATTAAGTTTTGATACTTAGACCAATTCTGAAATTAAGCATTCTTCCTGTTGTAAGCATCAGAAACTCAAAAGTTAAAATAAATAAAATGATATTTTTCTTTTCTTTTTTTTTAACCATGCGGGTAAAGGTAACATTTCAGGGCCAGCCTGAGGAAGATCTTGTATCCAGCAGCCTGTTGCTGAAGTAACACACAATCTCTGATAGCACTGGATTTGGCCCAGTTGATCAAAATTCTTATATGGTAATAGTTGGGTTTTAATCACAATTATCTCTGTCCATACCTGCAGGGGTCACAAGCGAAAGTTAGCTGAAGATGACGTTGCCAGTGAATCAAGTAAAGGATCCAGCAATGAAGACGAGGAGGGTAGCAGCTCAGAGGCAGATGAAATGGCAGCTGCGCTGGAAGCTGAGCTGAATGACTTTATGTAACTGAATTTATGTGGGAGGGAGCTTGTTATCTGAGCTTTTTGCAACCACTCAAGATTCGAATGGGCGGGTATTTCCCATCACCTCCAAAAAAGGGGTATATTTTGCAAAGCAGCATAGGAGGTGTAATGCATTATTTTACAAGGTCGGAAATAGATGTTTTTAAGATACTTACTAAAAGAATGTATGCTTTTTTTAAAGGAAAAGTATTAAAGAGGGATTCAGTGTGATATGCCAAAGACATAAGTTCTGTAAAACCTCCTTATACAACAGTGCAAAATTTTGAACTGAAAAGTTTTTTTTTTTAAAGTTGCCGTGATGGCTTTGGGAACCAAGCTTCAAAAAGAAGGATCTAAGGAATGTATTGCATGATTAAGCTAAAAGGATATTGACTGGGATGTTTTCTTCATAGTGAGATGTTATGGAATAAAAAGATTTTTTTTTAAGAGGAACATTTTATATTTGTATAGGAACTGAGAAAGCTATATGCAAGCTTTATGAATTCTGCACTTCATGTACTTGTCGCTTGCTTCTAAGAGAAATGTAATAATTGACTTTCATGTTTTGTTACTTTATGAATTAGTTGTATTCTTTAAGATTCCATTTAAATTTTAACTTCTATAATTGCAGTTCAAACACAGGCTATTCTGTGTATTACTGTACTGCCATTAAAAAATCTTTTATTTTCTGCTGTATTTGAAGGGAATGGCTGCAAGCTAATTCTAGATAATATTTTATTTCTTTGAAAGAACAGATGTAAAATTTTTTGTACATTCTATTTCATATTTGATCTGCAAAACAGATTCTTTTCATTTAATAAAAGACATTTTATAAGCTGTGTTTTCAAGTCATGAATTGAAATGTTAATTTTTCTATTGTGGTTGCATTCCTAAGATGTATCTTTTCCAAGATTAGATATAATGAATTCTTAATTTCTTTTTGAATGAGATCAAAGTGTGGTGGAATTTCTCTAATTCTTGCTATCTAATCCATCGTGTTAGATTTGCTAATTGAACTGACTAGGAATATTTATAAATCAGTTCAGTCATAGAGTTCTTAATGTGAACAGATGCTTTATTTTGAGTCATTACTGTTCAAAAAACACTTGTTGAAAGAATGGTTTTAATTTAAAAAAAACTTAAAGGTCAGTAATAAATACCTTTGAATAATATGGTTAGGTAGTAAATTATTACTTGCTTTCATACAAGTAGATTTAGCTCAGTGGAATGTTTGTCTCTAATCCATACTTTCTTCATCTTCACATCCTCCAGCTAAAGTTCAGTTGAACCTGTCTGTCTATATTTCCTTATATGATACCATGCACTTTGGTGGTGTTCCGTCTAAAAGAAAGGAAGGAACGATCTAAAATAATATAGCTTTATTAGTAACTCTTTTTGAAGTATCTTTCTGGTTGAATGTATTGATATAAAATGTGCTAATATCTATAAAGCAAATGCATTTTGTGGCAAGGCAACAATACATGCTGCTTAGTAGCAAAATTGATCTTGATTTTAAGTGAGGTAAAATTTTTCCATTTAATTGGAATTAAAAATTGGGATGTCAGTAACTATGTTATGATTACTGCATACAGTACATTATAATTTTCTTTATGGACTGGTAACACTATTCACTAGGAGCAAAAGAAACTTTAAGGGAAGCAATAAAGCAAAGATATTTAAACACTCAACTCCATCATTACCAAAAAAGATTTTACCTGCTCCAGTCATCTGTACTTTTTCTGCATTTCAGAGTTCTTTATACAGAATGTTAACCACTCTTAATTCCAATACATTTCCAGACCTCAGACTGAAATACATTTTTAAAAAATACATTATTAATTCATGTAATTTGTCTCTTCCACTCCTTTACAAGTAACCTTTGGCTATGTGGTTTTTTTGTACAATGTAGTCAACTTCTGCAATGAGTGTCATTCCTTACAGAAGTTAGCTCTCCACATGATTTAGAATTGCATATCTTGCTAAGGGCCTGTTCAAGCAGAAAGGCTCCCATTCCAGGAATCCAACCTCTAATATTTGTAGGCCTAGGGATTAGTGGGAAGAGAGGGAGGACCAGATTTATGTTCCTCTCGCATGATGTTATTCCCATTGAGTGGAGAATGATTAATAAGAATATGGATATACATAAGATAATTATTTTAGTGCTTTCCCATGTACTCTTAAAAAGCTAGGATAATGGTAATTTTAGGTGGAGTGGAGAAAATAAATACTTGCATGTACTGCTAAGAATTAGCGTAGAACAAACTACCTATGTGGTTCTCCCTTGCAAGGTTATTTTAAATGGTCTCTTCCCCACAAAGAGGGAGTTCATTATTCCCAGGTCCAACAATCCAAAGGCAACCATTGTAATATGGAAGACTTTCAGTTGGCCCAGTTAATAGATAGTTTGGATCTTGCCATTCTGAATGGCACTGCCAGGGGAAATTCTAATGGGGAACTCATTCTGAGTTCTAAAAAGGGGCAATGTGATTGAATATAACTTGGTTTTATGTACTTGTTCATGCTTGATTTGACAGCAGTCACTTCTCTTTAATTTGCCTGTTCAATCCTAAAGCAAATACTACCTTCTTACAAAAAGCTTACTTTTTTCTCAGTTCAGCAACAAGAAGAGTGTTTGGAATAAATTGTCCTCCAGAGTGGCCAAAGACCTGCTTGGTTGCTTGAACGTGGATCTTCTCCTTCAGCTTCACTCTCAAATCTGCCTAAGGACTCCCTGAGCAGGTGTGTAAACACTGATCCTTAGTCTCCAGTTTCCTCTATCAAGATCACCCTCAGATTCTCCTAGCTTTCCCTATATTAGATGCAAACCTAGGTTTGAAATCTGGTTCCTACCTTGTGGTACATGGAGTTTTTCCAAATGGGTATATGGCATCTTCTTACCTCTCCATCATCACAGTTCTGAAATTTCGCCAGGCTTTCTCTTTGGCCAAGCTGGATGCACTGCCTTCTGCTATTCTGCTGGGGTGGTGTTACACTACTTCCCTACACCAATATATATATTGACAGACAGCTCGGTAGAGTCCTTGAGCTCTGTGCTCCTTTACCACTCTCTCTATAGGACATCCTAGACAACTGTTATCCATCCTACACTGAATACATTCCCTAGCAGAGAGCATGACTTCTATTTATCAATTCTCCTGTCCCACCATTGCTTGGATATATCCTCCCAGGTTGCCCAGTTTTTTTGTACCTCTGTATGCACCATCTGTTTCTCATTGCTTCATATCTATAATATACACACACACATATATGATTATGTGCCATTAAGTTAATGTTGACTATTAGCAACCATATAAATAGATGATCTCTGGATGCTCTGTCCCCAACCTTGCCCTTCACGTTTTCCAATGGTACACTCATCATGCTCTAATTGAGTCCACCTACCTTGGCACTGGTTGTCCTCTTCTTCTCTTTCCTTCCACCTTTCTCAGGATTATAGACTTCTCAGGAGAACTTGATATTTGCATAATGTGTCTAAAAATACAATAATTTGAGCCTGGTCATTTTTTTCCTTCAGTAAAAACTCTAGATTGATTTGTTCCATGTCCATCTGTTTGTATGGCTAGCCATGATATTCTCAGGAATCTTCTCCAAAGGCAAAATTTTTAAAAACCAGTACTCTTTCCATCCCATTTCTTCAAAGTCCAAATTTCTTTTCATGAAGTGTCACAGGGAAAACCATTGCCTGCACAATTATGATCTTTGTAGTTAGATGCATCATGGCATCTGAATACCTTTTCCAAGGCCTTCATTGTCACCCTAGCCAGTGCTAGTCTATGGCAAATTTATTGATTACTGGTTCCTTTAGGATACTCAGTCCTAAAAAGCAATATACCACTTCAGTTTCTTCATTGTCAATGCTGCTTGTTGTACCTGTCATCATGGGTTTGCTCTTCTTTATATTTAATCCTAGTTCCCATTTTCCCCATGTTCCTCAGTTTTCATAACTAAAGCATCCAGATCATTTGCATTTTCAGCTATCAGAGTAGTGTCATCAGCATAATGCAAGTTATTGATATTTCTTCCATGTTCATCTTCCAATGAAGCCTCCCTCAAGATCTATTCAGCAGATAGGTTGAGTAAATATGGAGTATACAGCCTTGACTCACTCCTTTACTGACCTGGTACCAGTCTTTTTCTCCATGTTCCATCCAGAATGTGGCTTCCTATGTATAACGAGGGAGCAGGAGGGAGGGAAACAAAGAGATGAATTCTTTTTTCTCTTTATCTATACAGTGGTACCTCGGGTCACGAACACTTCTGTTCACGAACCATTCGGGTCACGAACAGCACCGTTCACAAAATTTTGCTTCTGTTCACGAACTCCACATTGGGTGACGAACAGGATCCGTGGCCATTTTCCCTGCCGTGACACGTGGTCGTGGCTTCCTGTAGGCGAGATCGCAGTAGCAGACAGACATCCTGTGAAGCTTTTTGGTGTGCTTGTTAGCATGGCTCCAAAGAAAGTGCAGAGCAAGCATGGTAAGAATAAGGTTTTGAAGAAAATAACCATTGAATTGAAGAAGGAAATTGTAGAAAAGCATGAGTGTGGTATTCGTGTGACTGATCTGGGCTCGGAGTACAAGATGGCGAAGTCAACAATCTCAACTATTTTGAAGAATAAAGATACCATCAAAGGAGCTGATGTGGCAAAAGGAGTAACGCTGTTAACCAAGCAGAGGACACAAGTGCTGGAAGAGGTGGAAAAACTTTTGTTAGTGTGGCTGAATGAGAAACAGCTGGCAGATGATAGCGTTAGTGAAGCTATGATCTGTGAAAAAGCCAGGAAACTGCACAGTGATTTACTGCAAAAAAAACCCTCTACAAGCACAGCAAGTGAAGAATTTAAAGCCAGCAGAAGCTGGTTTGATAAATTCCTCAAGAGAAGTGGCATCCACAGTGTGACAAGACATGATGAGGCTTCCAGTTCTGACAAGGCTGCCGCAGAAGCCTATAAGAAAGAATTTGAGGAATTCATGAAGGTGGAAGGATACGTCACTCAGCAAGTGTTCAATTGCAATGAAACAGGGCTCTTCTGGAAGAAGATGCCAAACAGAACCTATATCACACAGGAGGAAAAGGCACTGCCAGGGCACAAGCCCATGAAGGACAGATTGACCCTTTTGCTGTGTGTGAACGCAAGCGGCGAGCTGAAGATTAAGCCACTACTGGTGTACCATTCCCAGACCCCTCGTGCATTCAAGGAACACAACCAGGCCAGACTGCCTGTCATGTGGAGGGCCAATGCGAGAGCTTGGGTCACAAGGCAGTTGTTCATGGAATGGCTGCATGAGGTGTTCGCACCCACCATTAAAAAATATCTTTCTGACAACCAACTGCCTGAAAGGTGCCTTCTTCTGATGGACAATGCCCCGGCACACCCTCCAGCCTTGGTGGATGATATGGACACTGAGTATGACTTCATAAAGGTCAAGTTCCTCCCCCCCAACACGACACCTCTTCTGCAGCCTATGGACCAGCAAGTGATCTGCAACTTTAAGAAGCTGTACACAAAGGCGCTCTTCACCAGGTGTTTCAATGTCACTGAAGAAACATCCTTGACTCTGAAAGAATTCTGGAAGAAACATTTCAATGTCCTCCACTGCATCAGCCTCACTGACAAAGCCTGGGAAGATGTCACGTACCAGACCTTAAACTCAGCCTGGAGGAAACTGTGGCCAGAATGTGTCACTGAACGTGACTTTGAAGGGTCTGATGCAGAGGTAGTGGAGGAGATTGTGTCCATGTGCAAGAGTATGGGTCTGGATGTCGATGGTGCAGACATAGAGGAGCTTGTTGAGGACCATAAGGAGGAGCTGACCACGGAAGAACTTGCTGAACTCCAGAGTGAGCAGCAGAAAGTGCTTGGTGAGGAGCATTCCACTGAGGAAGAGGAAGACAGGGAGGAGGTTAGCAGTGATGTGATTAAATCCATTATGGAAAAATGGAATGAGTGCCAGGATTTCTTTGAGAAGCACCACCCCAACATAATTGTAACGAACAGAGTGTTGAATCTGATGAATGATAATGTGGTCTCTCATTTCCGGAGGGTTATGCAGCGCAGGAAAAAACAACTGACATTAGACAGATTTTTCCCCAGAACTGAGCCTGCAGCTAAGAGGCAAAGAGAGGAAACCCCTGAAGGAGATCTCCCCAATGTCCTTTTGGAGGGGGACTCTCCCTCCAAACAATAATCTCCTCCCCACCTGCCTTCCTGTCCTCCCCGCCAGAAGTCACCTCGAGCAAGGTCAGCGTTCTCTCTCTTCATACTGTACTGTACTGTACTGTACTTTGTTTCAGATTTTTGTGGTTTTTTTAAAAAATACATATGGTTCAGAACGGATTAACCGTATTTACATTGAACCTTATGGGAAAATTTGATTCGGGTCATGACCAATTCGGGTCACGACCAGAGTCACGGAACGAATTAAGTTCGTGACCCGAGGTACCACTGTATCTGACTGTTGGTTGTGTGACCATTCTAAAGGTTTGATTTGATTTGTGCTGTACTCCTTATTTTAAGGGGTTGATTTTGGGCAATGATCTTCTTTCAGTGACACTAATCCTAACCTTAACATTATGCTAATCAAGCACTATCATTTGCAATTCCTATTGTTCTGCCCCTTGGTAGGTAGGTCCCATATAGTAGTCCATTATTGTGCTTTAGGCCAAAAAGTGAGATAGTTCTAGACCATCACAAATTAAGGGAGAGAGAAATTTATCCTCTTATGCAACCCAAAAGCCCAACCTTAGATTTTGGGGACCAATACCTATCTTATGAAGTATTGTGAGAAAAAAGAACAAAAAAGTACCTTTCTTTTCTTTTCTTTTCATTTTCATTTAAAATTTAACTTTAAAATAGATATATTTTTCAAAAGATAATGTCTATAGATGGACAGATAGTTATTATGATTGTACAACTGATGCTCAGTATAACATTAATAAAGATACCAAGCAAAGTACATCGAGTTGTTTTCATAATATTAAAAAGGAAAAAAAATCGAGCTTAGTAATAAAGTCTCCTTTATATTATTGCTTATAAATATTAAATTAAAATAAGGAAAAATGAAAAACATCCCTAAAAACAATATAAATATTTGATATTTTACTTCCCCCTTCTTTGTTCTCCAACCAATTTGCAATATCTATTAGTGTAAAGTTTAGAAACTATGTTCTAAATATTTTTATTTGCCTTGCCGCATATATCATGGGATCTTTTTTAAACTGTACCCAATTAGATTTACCCAGGTTCAAAAGCTCCACCAAAAGCTCTGGACCCTAGACTTGGATTGTTATATCTCCATATAAGGGTTGGGGAGATGCTCTATTTGGAAAAAAACACAATACAAAAGTGAAATATAAAACTTACAAATCTATATGTGAGTGTTTTCTATTGCCTCTATCTATTCTGTTACTATTATTTCTATATTGCCATGCTAATTACTATTACAATAACAATGACCATACTCTATTTCTATTCAATTTCTATTACAGTATTTCCTCTATACTATAATCTATTGTATAACTATTCAATAACAGTATTTTTTTCTTACAAACACTACTCTGACTTAATGCCTCTCTCTGGAATTTCTCCTGCTTTTTTCTTCTCTGTTAATGGCCAGCATGTAGAGTACTTGCTTTTATAATTGCACTTCTCCTTGCCCTGCCTCTATACTTTTCCTCTGGACCACCCAGTCTCTGTCAAGGAAAAATGCCTTCTTTTACTCGGCTGCTTTTCTCTGCTTGCTGCTGGCTGCAGAGCTTCCAAAACATGCACATCTCCTCTATTCTCCTTCCATCTCCTCCCACACCTGTTTCAAGGTTGCAGCTTTATTAGCAACTCTGCTACGATGACACTGGGAAAAAAGCTCAGATAGGAGGGAGCAAGCCTTCACAGGTGCCTGCAACTGTTCTTCAGCAGCCTGCTCTTCCACAACATAATACAGGTAGTCCTCACTTAACGACCATTTGTTTAATGATGGTTCAGAGTTACAATGGCCTTGGGAAAAGTGCTTTACAACCTGCAACTTGCAACCATCTCAAACTGTCATACCCCCCCACAGTCACGTGATTGCAATTTGCAACCTTTTTTATGATGGTTGTTAAGCGAAACATCACAGTTAAGCAAATCAAATAGTTGTTAAATGAATCATGTGGTCATTAAACAAATTCCAGCAAAAAAAGTCCATTGGAGAAGCTGGATTTGTTTTACAACCATGTGATTTGCTCAACAACCATGTGATTTGCTTAATGACCATTGTAAAAAAGGTCATGAAATCAGTTCCAGTCACATGACAATTCACTTAATGACCAAATCACTTAGTGACCTAAATTCTGGTCCCTATTATGGTCGGATACCAAGGACTACCTGTATGTAATTTATATACAAGCTGTTCTTGCTTGAATTTGGTTAAACTTCTATTTTGTATGTATACTGTTAGTTTTGCCATTGCTGCATATTCTCCAAGTTTAAGTTGCTAATCAGATATTGCTGGTACTATGTCTTTAACTTTTCTTTCTTTTTAAATAAAGAGAACAATGATGGCTTTCAAGGACAGGAGAGGCAGTACTGGTATGGAGGGGGTTTCAGAGGACATCTTGTCCAGAGCATTCCCAATCCTAGCAGTGTTCTGGTTCAAATAATATTTGAAGCCACAAGTTTCCTGCTCCTGTCCTAAGCACACTTACTTATTACCATCATTTTTGCACAGAAATATTTTTGAAAACAATATGCTCTATAAGTTCAGAAAAAGCTTAAGCAATCTTTAAAAAGATACAGTGAGATCAACTTTACTGCAAAGGAAAGAAAAGGTAAATTCAGCACATGACTAATCAATGTTCCACTCATATTTTTATTGATGCCAAGCCAACAGTTTTAATGAAGAAGTTGTGATTTGAAAGTCATGTGCTTAGATTAATTACATTGTCATAAATTCACTGTGGCAAGGTGCTACAGTTTTTGCTGGTGTTAAACAGCAGCACCAGAAGAAAATGCTACAAATTCTTTCTCCCCTCTTCATTTCCTATTCTTGCATTTGGATCCATGCTGTTTCTAGTCACAAGGGAACCTCTGCTGACTCTTTAAGCAGAAACTTTCTGCTTGCTCAACAGTATATGTTCATTCAACTAACATCCCTGGCTGAGACTTGAGTTACTGTTCTGGAAAACAGGGGTGGGTTTGACTATGTTAGCTGGAGAGGAAAGTATAGCTGCCCACCCCCCCAGGTGCTTAAGCAACTAAACCAGCTACCTCAGGAAATAAATTTTTTTAAAATCTTCTGCACTTGAAGTATTGTTTTAGGCTGAAAATTGTGCCATTTAAAGGAACTTTAAGCAATCCCTCAAAGGACGTGTGATAAAAGATAGCAAAATGAATACTGAGTTGCAAGGTCTTCTTTCAAAACATGACACAAACTCTTCTCTCAAAATAATTTCTGTTGCTTGGGGCATCTTCAAGGTCAAAGGTGGTAGCCACAAGGGCATAATCGAATCCCCGCTCTCTTTTTACATATGTCACATGTACAATGCACATGAAAAAGGGTGAAGTTTCTATTGCTGGCCATGCCACCCTCTTGACTTTTTTGCTCTGTCCCCTGCAGACATAACGTTATTTAATTTAATTATTTACTGCATATTAAAGATATGCATGAATCCTTAAGCTTAGCTGCATTCATCCTAATCCGGTTCTTTGAGGATACTGTAAAAATAATTTGTCTTATTTTATGCTGTACAGCCTATAAACTGATGTTATGTGGTTTCATACATGGCTTAGAGAAAGGAAACATAGCTCTAATTTCAGGTGATGGCCTTAGAACACTTTAATCATGGCAACATCACTGTTCAATATGTATGTAGCTTGCATTCACTTGGAAAGTTGCCAGAGATGAAGCTACTCTGGTCTGAAAAAAATTCTGATATTGAAATGAGTGGCTCATGGCTGTGGATGCCTTGGGGTGTCTGCAGGATACAATCAAAAATGTCAAAATGGTGGTCATAATGGAGTAGTTGAAGCTTCATCTGGTTTTTAATGTGCATCCATTGCATGCTAAATTGCTTAAAGGAGAAGCTCAGGGTTCCACAAGTGTAGAGCAAGCATTAAGTTGAATGTTGAAACATGACCATGCAGATGGCAGCACAGTATAACTAATCAGCTTCTGCTGGGACCTCCAATGGCCACATGATTACTTCAATCATGTGGTCACAGCCTCCATCTTAACTTTTGGACCCCCCTCCGTGGACACCCTTGAGCTTGTGGCAGGGAAGTATTATGGGGAAAGGATGCTGCACTCCTCTGTGGTTCCAGTGGACATGCTCATATCTCCTTATATGGCCCCTCAGTCTGCCCAAGCACCATGGTGATAGAGAAAACCAGGAACAGATCACCATACATACATAGCTAGAAGAGGAGTTACCCTTCTATGGGGAAATGTGTACAATCTCAGCTACCAATCAGAGAGCTGTTAAAAACACATTCCTCCCAGCTCCATTAATCAGCAACCAGACCTTAGCTAATGGATAATTGTACCCACCAGTTAAAATCATTGTGACACATGGGAAGAAAAGTAAAGGGGACGTGGTGCCTCTTTACATATTAGCTTGTTTGTTTGCTACTTGCATCTTATTTAATTTTAGAATACGGAAAGCTTCATATGGTTGAACTCTACCTTGCTATCTGCTATTTGAAGCAGATCAACAGCCAGGTCTGAGACCGATGGCTGAGTAAGCACCAGAGCATTTCCTCAAGAAAGATAGGAGAAGGCAAAATTGGACAAATCAGCCTGTCCCCTCTCCAGTGGCACATGGAACTGCCCAGCATTTGAAAGCTGTGTTGACTGGCTCCTCATTTTGTCCTGCTACGGTCACATCTTCATCTAGACTTACTTTGTAACTGCTGGATGCACTGGAGAGAAGATACCAAGTGATTCCCTGTCTCTCAGTTGCCCCATCAAATCTGTCAGAAGGTGGGGATTTCTCATCCTAACTTGTCTTGCAGGAATGTGATTATATGGAAAGATTAAGAAGCAGTTATGCTGCCTTGAGGAAGAAGAATGGGATAAAATGTATACCTGTATAAATAAAGTTTAAATAACATTTTCTGACTTACAGCTTATAAGAAGAAGTGTCTTAACCCACAGACTACTGTATGTGGAAGCACTAACCTGGGGTAGGCAAACTGGTTCAGATATTTGGGAGTATAAGTTTTAGAAGTTCTGAGAGCATGCTTACGATTAGGAATTGCAGGAAATTATCCTTACCCTAACTTCAGCACACTCATACACATTCTCAGATGTGAAGAAACAAAACAAAGTATCATGACTATGTAGATATTACCTGTGTAAGAGTAGAGGAGAAGGAGAAGAATTGTATTGCTCACAACAGGTCTTAGAAAACACAGAGTTAAATTCTTGTAAGCAATTTCCCCTCATTTTTATATTTTGGCTGTTTCTCATATTTTTACAGCCTTTAGTGCTTGTGTTATCTTGGCAAGCTTTTTCCTCTGAGCTGAAATGAGACTGTGTTTGCACTATGGATGAGGTTGTGAAGCACCGAGAAGCCTGGCTTCTTTTAACTTAGAGCAGATGGCTCAGCTTTAGAGGTACCAGTAACAGAATTTGGAACCTGAAGACATTTTCCAACCTGCTTTATTTGCTTTAACAATGATCCATAATAACAGAAACCACATGCAATTAGAAAAAGGTGATAATGGCTAATAGCAACACAAAGTTTATGCAGTACTGCAAAGGGGAACTATCACAGTAAGGCTCTCTGAGGCCAAGTGTATTTAGCCTCCTGAGACTGATAAAAGGATGTTGATAGTCCCATATGTCCTGGTAATGTATCACCCTGGAAGCTAACAAGACTAGATGGTGCTGAGAAGACATTAGTCTTCTGATTTTTATATCAAAGGGTAGTTCTTGCTTTATAAACCTGGCTGCATTTTTCATACATTGAATTTCATAACACATTTTGAAATGTAATTTTTCAGCAACCCACATGACAGAGAAAGAAACATGGGCAAGCCATTCTTGAAAATTACTGTGCAGTGATTTATTTGAGAACAACACACCTATTGAAATGTCACTTTGAAGAATATCAATTATATTTTGCTCTTTTTTCTCCTTACTGGAGTTTAGCGTGGGTTTACATGTAGCAGTTATTCCTCAGCTGAAGGCCACTTATTTGATTGACTTACTTTCAGAGAACCTCTGTATTTTCTTACTTTACAAAATATCATATAGAAAAACGCTTGAAACATTTCTTCACCCTTTACATTCAGCATAGGGATATATGGTCCAGGAAAATTATATGACACAGAACAGGATACAGCACCAGGGGTTTCTTTGTGGTTCCCCGTATATATCTCCAAGCAGCTTTCATTCATGAAACAGCTTTCTAGTTTAAACTTTAAAGTTTAAGCTAAAATATATCAAGCCTCCTCTTCAGCAGGAGAGCTGTAGTTTGTAAACCATAGTTTAAGTTTGGATGTGTTAATTGTGGTTATTCAGTAAAATATCTTTAAACAAACCATCACTTATTTTTGCACAAACCAGCTTGATTCTATTGTTACTGAGTTCTTGGTAGATATCAGACCACAGTTTACAAATTTCCAGTATAATCTTCCAAGGGCAATTGATAATTAATTTTTCTATGTAATAGTATCTTCCTTTATCAGAAATAATTCATTGCACATTCATCTATTAGAAGTCACACATCAAATCAGCGCTTTGCAGTGTTTTCCCCTCCGGGTTTTGTGGCAACATAGTTATATAGTTACATCATAATCTGATTAATTTAATCAGTCTTTTAAATGGCCTTTTTATTTTACTTAAAATTCAGGACTCAGCAAAGCATCTGAATATAGGTTCAGAGGACTGTCTCAAGAGTAAATATACCCCTCAAACACATTTCACCTGGTTCTGCATGCTCCTCTTCAGTTTCTTCATGATTAGACCTAGCTATATCAAGGATCCAGCTAATTCACAAAACAGTTGCAGCTTATATAAATATTTACTTGGAAAAGTTGCTTTAGGGAGTTACCAAAAGGATGTGATTCTGCTGGCTGGAGATTTCTTTAAATATATATTTTAATTCTACTTCTCTCTTGTAAATCGGTCTATCCCTCCATAGAGGAGGAGAGGAAGGGGAAGGGGATTTCCTGAACTACACACTCAACACTTTCCTTTTCCTTGCCAATAAGTCATGCAAGATACCACCCTAATGGCAGAAAGTGAAGAAGAACTAAAGAGCCTCTTGATGAGGGTGAAAGAGGAGAGTGCGAAAGCTGGCTTGAAACTCAACATTAAAAAAACTAAGATCATGGCATCTGGACCCATCAATTCCTGGCAAATAGAAGGGGGAGAAATGGAAGCAGTAACAGACTTCATTTATTTGGGCTCCAAGATCACTGCAGACGGAGACTGCAGCCATGAAATTAAAAGACGCTTGCTCCTTGGGAGGAAAGCTATGGCAAACCTAGATAGCATATTAAAAAGCAGAGATGTCACCTTGCCGACAAAGATCCGCATAGTCAAAGCTATGGCTTTTCCAGTAGTAATGTATGGCTGTGAGAGCTGGACCATAAAGAAGGCTGAACGCTGAAGAATTGATGCCTTTGAACTGTGGTGCTGGAGAAGACTCTTAAGAGTCCCCTGGACTGCTAGGAGGTCAAACCAGTCAATCTTAAAGGAAATCAACTCTGATTGCTCATTGGAAGGATTGATAATGAAGCTCAAGCTCAGATACTTTGGTCACCTAATGCGAAGAGAGGACTCTTTGGAAAAGACCCTGATGCTGGGAAAGATGGAAGGCAAAAGGAGAAGAGGACGGCAGAGGATGAGATGGTTAGATAGCATCACTGAAGCAATGAGCATGAGATTGAGCAAAATCAGGGAGGCAGTGAAAGATAGGAAGGCCTGGCGCAATATGGTTCATGGGGTCATGAAGAGTCGGACACGACTTAACGACTAAACAACAACATGCAAGCTGCAGCTGGGGGTGGGGGGATTATGCTAAGTAAATGCCTCCCCCTGGAAGAGGGGTGGTGGCAACAGGAATTTCACCAAGTCACTGCATCAAGGTGGGAAGTATGGCTAGATGGTGGATAGATTGAGAGGGTTTCTGGGACAGGAAGTAGGAGACCGCCAAGCCACTACAGCTATAGAGAAGGAAGCCAAAGTGAGTGCTGGCAGCTTGAGTGTGTAGGTCTGAAACTGGCGATCATGACTTCTCCACTCAATATAAGTATTTCTCTCTTCCTCAGAAGAAGAGTTTAATAACAGGTTTACCAAAACTGGACCAAACTGACTAGCTAATACCCCTACTCATAGTTACATAAAGGAAGACAACAGGATTTACTCAACTCCATTTCCATCTATTTGCCGTTCTCTGCTATATAGACAGATAACAAAAACACAGTCCTGCCAGACAATAATGGCTCGTTGGAATATTTTGTGGCGGCAATAGCAATAGCTGCGTCCTTGGATTTTCATTCGGAGTGCTTAGTAACAGATAGCCATCGCACACAATCCTACACAGACATGTACCCCTTCTAAAAATGTAACAGAGCTGGGTGAATGAAAGGGCTAGATTGAGAAAATCAGGAGGGCGAAAAAAGTGAGTAAACTGAACAAAGATAGGTCAGTAATTGAAAGAAAGGGGTAAGTGTTTCTATCACCTGTATGTGAACACAGAAATGGATCCAGAAGAACCCATGACCTGCTGCTACTATGGAGAAGGACTGTTTTTTTCCGTACCAGAGACCATTTTCAGGAGGGAGGAAGCTGTCTGCCAGGGCAGTGAAAGACAAAACTCCCTGACACTTGTCAAGGGTGGGTTTCTTTTTCCTGGTTTTGCTCTGCAGCAGACCTCTTTTATTAAAAATCTATTGCATCCATTTGGGCACTTAGCTCTTTAGTTAAATATACTTACAAGGCAGTAATGAACACTGCTAGTACACAGCAGCAAATATTTTAGGAGCTAATTGGGACCTATGAAACATTAATTCATATGAAATGTTTATAGTACATTTCTTCTTTTTGTGTAGCTGCCTCATTCTTAGCCTCCACTACCTGTATGATAATTGAATCACCCTCGCCCTTGTTCTTGTGCTTTAGATGCAAAAACCAATGCTGAAAGATAATGGAGATTTTTTTTTTTTTAACCTGTTTAGAAAAGCTGCATCTGTGGGACAGATCTCAGGACCCCTCTCCCACCCAAAAATGAGCTTGCCAAATGTTGAGAAAATGTGTTGGATTAATCTGATCAAATTTAGCAGAAGGTTAAGGAGAATGCATAATGAAAAGCCCAGCCCTTGGGTTTTGCTGGGAAAAAAACAGATGCATTTTTTTCTATTGCTCACCTACTCACGGAATACAATTTTTGCTACAAAGCAAAAATGCTACTCTGAACCAATTGGAATAATCCAAAAGGATTCAGAGAACAAGACACATAGCTTGATTTACTGTAGTATTTATTAATCAGTTTAGAATGGCACAGAAAAACCAGCAGCGTTGGGCTTGGTGGTGTGCAAGATTTTAGTTTTGAATTCTTTTGAAACAATACCATATGTTTAAGACTTGATTACATCACCATGAGTAGACGTTACTCTCAGGATATCCACATTGTCTTCTCATTTTGTCACATCTTCTCATGTCAAATTTCTCATTTTTCTCCATTGAGAAGTCAGAAGGAGTCATGCATTGTCCTGGGAATGGGATGTGAAAGCAAGAATGTTTTTCTTGATAGTGGCTCTAGCGCGTGGCTAATGAACATAGAAGATAAAAAGAACCCCACTGCACCAAGACAGTGGCCCATCCACTCCAGCATCCTGTATGACACAGTGACCAATATAGGAAGTTCATAAATATGATTGGAGGGATATTCTTCCACTGTTGCTCTTCAACAGCTGTTACATAAGATATACTGTCTCTGATTACGGAGGTAGTAATAGTCATCAGGCTTAATAATCACTGATATCCTGATCTTCCATAGATATTTAAAATCCCCTTTTAAAGCCATCTAAATGTGTTGCCATTGTCACATCTGATGGCTGCAAAGTTGAGAGGTTAGCTATGCATTCTATAAAAGAATACCTTATTTTATAGTTCTTAACTATGCTACATTGAGCTTCAGTAGATGAGCTGAGTTCTAATATTGAGGAAAAAAAAGAATCTTCCCATTCACAGTTTATGTACACATGTATGTAAAATGTGCACATTTTATTTACCTTCCTTGTGTCTCCCTTTTTTGCGCTATCCAGTATACCCCAGATATTACACTATTTCCTTATAAGGGTGTTGTTCTAGGCCCATATTCATTTTAGCTCATTTTTCATCTTTTTGAGGCATACAATGTCTTGCTGAGATGTAGTGACCAGAAGTATACATAATATTCCAAGTCCAGTCCACAATAGATTTATATACTGATTTATTATACTGGCTGCTTTGTTTGGAGTTTCCTCCCTGATTCCAAGCATTACATTTCCCCTTTTTTATACCATCTGCACATTGGCTTGACATTTTCACTGAAGTAGCCATCAACCATGACACCAGGATCCCTTTTCTAATCAATCACTGCCAGCTTGGATTCCATCAGATTTATATCAGATTGTTATAAGTGTTTTAAGTGACGTTTGGATTTGTAGAGCTTCTTGGGGCTTGCTCCTTGATACTTGTAGGTTTGAGGACTAGAGGTTTTCACTTTTCTACATGACTTACTTGTTTCTGTCATTCATAATCCACCCCTCTAATTACTATAAGAGAAGCAGAGATATTCAATAAGGAATTGGGCCAGAATCCTTCATCCTGTTGTGCTCAGACACATAGAACCATTCAATATCTGGACAAAATATATAAAATGGATCTCTTCATCCAGGAATGCTGCACTCCAGCAGCTTCTTCTGCAGTTCTTATGTCACTAATTGTTGTTATCTCCAAGGCACTGAGAATGAGATCAGGAAAAAGGATTTATTATTAATCACCCCAGTTCTGGAGATCGATAGAGCTTTCAAACCTCCATTGATTTTCACTGGCCAACACTATACTCACTACAGAATGATAGAATGACACCTTATAGAACATTTCTCATTTATTGATCATACAAGTATTTTTGACATGTGTCCTTTTGAACATAGGCTCCTATTCCAGAATGTTGAACACAGGCTCCTCTTCAAAAGATACAACCTTTTGTATCTTCAACTGATCCAATTACAGATGATAGGACAGATCTCTGCCTGGCAGCTGCTTCTAGTCAGAATATACAAGACTGGGAAAAATAATTTGATCTGACTCACAGTTTTCCCTGAAATTCACTCTCATTTCTATCTTCATCCATAGCTGAAGGCTCAAGAATTTAATCATCTAGCTGTAACAGACTGTATTAAAAAAAAGCTCAATAGTTCAGGTATCTAAAGATTGACCATAGCAGGCTGGAACAATGTACCTGAAAGAAACTAGCACCTGCTTCTACTTGTTCTGTCCAAAATACCATCTTAGTACATCAATTTATTTCTTTCAATAAGTGTGACATGCATGTAGACAACTGTAAATTAATCAAGACACTTCTCTTGCAGCTTGTGAAGAAATAAACAAATTGCTACTGCTGTTTCTATTCCGGGTGCTACAATTCTTGAGTGCTAGAAACCATATAAATGCTCCTATGGATTGTATTATTACATCCCTTTCTATTTGACAAATAGCCACATTACTAGGCAAAACTGAAGCTTTGAAAGCCAGTCTCCCTATTCCTCCGAAGAACATCCTTCTTCATTAACAGTTTCCAAGATCCCTCTTATAAAAAACTAAGTAGAACAAAAAAGACTAACTAGAAAGACTAAGTATCAGAAGCCACCTATCTCTAAATATGACAGTAGTTGATAGGGATTTTGAATGGAAGCTTGACTTGCTTGTAGACTTCCCAAAGACATCTTGGGAATAACTGCACTGCTAAGGCAGATGTTTAATAACTCACAGCTCTTCTTATGTTCTTGTGGTCTAAGCATGGAATATATCACAGACTTGATCTGGAAACTTTTTCATTCAGAGCATGTACTAAGCTGTAGCTCTTCACTCCAAAAAAATTTGGATACCACAAAGTAAGCTTTAATCTTATGTGCCTCCTTTCATCCTTGGAGAGGAGAGCGCTGACCTTCCATCCAGCTCCAAAGTTGCCAGAAGCTTTGATCCAGCTAGATTCTATAAAAGGAACAGAGGTGCAGAAAGTGTTGGCAAGTTATTTTGTTTATGGGCCATTTAGCAGTGGCAAGGAAATGAGAAAATCTCCCCCAAAGCTTATCAAACCAAGAAAGGCATTCTGGCTAGGGAGAACTCTAGTGAAAAAATAGACTAGCCTTTGTAAATGGCTCCAGATTGGCAAAGTCCTTTGAATGAAATCAAAAGCAGGCAGGAGCCACACAATATTCTGCATGTTGGATATTCTTTTATTAATCCTTCTGCACATGGGGACAGGTTTGAAAAAGGCTGCTTATAAAACGTGGCCCTTATTTTTGGAGCTAAAGTTAAATATATGCTTTTATTAAGACTCACAGTGCCTTTTTGGTCTTCGTTTTTAGAAGCAACTGATGAAATGGTTTGCAAGATATAGAATCTTTTGTAGAGCATTCTAATCCACAATCCAGTTAAGTCAGTCACAGTTTGATTTTAAGCCAATTTGATTTTATGGGCTAACTTTAATTCTAATCTTTCAGTTTAGAGTCCTGGATCAAGTGCATATCTAAACATATGAAAACTGCCATTTTTGAATTAGTTTTTAAAACTTTGTGCCACAGCTGTTTCTGCCCCCCTCTTTTTTTAAAGATGTTAGCTCTTCTTAGTCATAACAATTTCTTTAAATATCCATTATTATCTGGTAAACAGCATTATTAGGCAGCACATATCAGACCTGGAAGGATTTCCACCTCCACAAGTGTTTTGAATTAACTGAATAGCAACATTTTCAAAAATAAATGTGATGAATGCCTTCAGATATGGAACTTTCTGCAGATAAGTTCAGTTCTTTATATGAAAAGCAGCCTTCCCCTACCTGCACTATCCATGCCAGCTAGGAGATAATTTAACAGTTGGAGGGTGCCAGAAATATAATCTATAATGATCAGTGCGTCAGAATGCCCCACAGCGGATGGCCATTGCATTATTACTATTACCATTATTCTCAGAAAACAGAATGAGAACGATAGTTGCATATCTAAAGTCTACCTAGCCTTTCCTCTGTCCTCAAAAGGTGAAATCCAACTCTAGGTTTCTGTTGATGGGATTCATTTTTGCTAACAGAATAGGAGAGGGCAATTCTCTCTCACTGACCTTGCTCATTTTAAAGAAAGGGGTCTGAAGAAAAAGCAGAGAAGGAGAAAACTTGCAAATCTCAATGAAAATCACATAGCAAGGCAGTTTGGTTTATTTTTACATTTTGAAAGTGCAATTAAATGGTATTTGAAAGCAAAGAAAGAATGAACACACACACACACACACTTTATATACTGTATGTCACTTTCTCTTAAATGCCATGATGTTTTTGATCCCACACTTTATCTAGGGAGACAATCCAAAGGTCAATAAGGAAGAAGAATTCTGCAGGAAACCTGTAGCAACATTATACTATTTAAAGCCATCCTGAAAGAAGAAATGACTCCATGTAATAACACATTCTTCTGTTTTTTGCACACCAAAGTATGCAATCAGTGCTTTCCTCCTCTATCATTTTCATTTCATTGCTGCTTAAAAATCTTCCTGGAAGCTGCTTTTTGAGCAACAATATTCAGTACTCCGTGGCACAGGCTTTTTTAATGGATTCAGGAGCCTAGAGTGAATCATTTAAATTGGCCGGCCAGTTGCCCTCTTGTTCCCAACCCACACACAATCTCCCAAAATACTTAGGACATTACATAGAATATAGCTGTGTTATTAACTCAGTAGTGACAGTTAAGCCGAGCTGGCCGGTGCTGGGTTAGAAATAGGCCTAACGAAGAACAAACACGTTCTAGTGGCATTACAGACATTTTACTGGTGGTGGGAGAGAAATTATAAACCCCAGTAACCCCGCTTTATATGCTGTATTTTTTGTAAATAGTTGACTCTAATGCTCTAACCTCTGCAATAATGGTGGATAGGGATCTTGATGTAATAAAACCAGAAAAGGGCGAGTGGCTGGACAGGCTGGGGATTCTAGCTAGCAACCAACTACTCCTCTGTGGTCATTAAAGATAGGACATAAATGAGTATTGTCGAACTTTAGCAATACAAACTATTCACCCATGTCATGACTTAATTGTGTTTTTAGTCCCCGACCAGAGTAGTGATCTCACTTTCTGTACAGTAAGTGGCAATTTCTGTATAGCAGCTTAATTATTATGCTTTCCCATTCAGCATTAAAGCAGTGTTGCTATGCACAGTGCATTTAGAAATCTTGCTATATCTTTGGTCAGCTGGACTGCTAGATAGTCTGCTCTTAAAAACTCTAAAGAGAACGAGACAAGTTGTGCTAATAGAAGTTATAGCAGAGAAAACAAATTCTGTTCAGCATTTGACAGGCAGGGGGCTAAAAGCAAATTTCTCAGTTCCCCATTTCCGTTTCATTTGTATAAGACTAAATTTATAGTCACCTCACAGCACTTACACCAGAGAATGATTGCTCAGGGAAATGTTCTTTGAGTTGGTAGGAAATGAGCACTGATAATCAGATATCGATAATCTTTAGTTTCATTAGGCTTGGATAATGGCCTTCTCAATTAATAAAACAAGGGGGTACAATATGTCTCTCTTGGCTATACTTCTTACACTCCTATTATACAGAGTAATTTACAGTCCACAATGTCTGGGTTCACGTATCAAATGTATGCCTTAGTGCGATGTACAGACCTAGTTTGGTGGTGATTTTACTTACAGCAAACCTATGCTCTTTTAACTAGGAGTACACTCCATTTAAGCCCCATAAGCAACAGGATTGCCCAGAGGGGAAAAATTCCAGGGGACAACACTGCGGGGTATAGCAAGGATGGGCAACCTGGTGCAATCCTAGAATCATACAGCTGGAAAGGCTATTGTCCAGCCTCCAGTTTCATGCAGGAGACTAGTTTAAAGTATCCCTGAAGGAGGCCTGTCCAGCCATTGCATACATGCATTCAGCAGGAGCCTACCATTTCTGCATAATTAATTCTACTGTCAAACTGTTCTTATTTTGGACTTCTGCTTCCATCAGTAGCACCCAGATGGCCAATGCAAGGAACTATAGAAGTTTGAGTGTACCAATTTGCCTGTGCTGGGAGTAGTGAATATGATAGCATTGGACAATGAAGTTGTTTTGTCATATTTAAGATTATTCAATTTAGCTCTCTAAAACTATAATCCAGAAGAATCACCAAAAATCAGTGGTACTGCATTATTATTTCAGCCAACTCCCATAAAACATTATCTTTTTCTGCTTCTGATCCTGACAGTCTTTCTTATTTCATCCTTTCCTCTTCTCAAATTCTGATAAATAGCTCATTCAAAAAACATAGGTGCTATCAAGAATGATCTTCTAACTGTTAACTTTTCTTGATGAAATATTAGCTCGTTATCTCAAACTATTAACTAGATAGCTATGCCCTTCTTTTTAGCTAATTGTATGGATGGCATGAGCGGGGAAGATTCTGGAATGGAACCTCAGGGTTGTCAGGAGGAGGGAGAGACATTCCAGGGCAAGTGCCTCCTCAGCCTGCAGCAAGAGTGTGGGAAGACGAAGAGGATGAGGCTGGCCCCTCCCTAAAGTCTCACGGGTTATAGCCACTAGTTGCTTTAGCATAGGTTTAGTCTGGCGAGATTTTGTCTATTAGGTGCGAGCTAATAAAGGAACTGAACTGTACTGGATTGCCTCGTTGCTGTTCTTGGGCTGAACCTGACACTAATAGTATTATTGATTTAAGTATAATATTAATGATGTATTTATTAGAAATATTTGTTGGAGTTTCTGCATAGAAAGAGACTCTGTTTTGTTACTGCTTAACCTATTTTGTCTTGATACATTACAAACATCAGCTCTAAAACTCATTCAGATTTCTTAAGAACAATACTTCAGTTAATTTTACTCGAAGGTGTTATTTCTGTTTTTAATCTATAGTTATTGAGGATTTTACACAAAGTAAAAGACAAATCTAAAGTAAGAGATAGAAAAGAAAGAAAATAGAAGAAAGAGGTGCAAGAAAAGACCCTAAAGTTATGAAATATAATGACTTCCAACCTTCTCTTCAACCAGTATTACCAAACCTATTGTCTCACCTCCCTCTTAACTCTTCCCAACATTCCTTCAACCCTTTCTTTAATTTTCATCTGTTTCAATAATTAAATCCATAAATCATCATTTCACTGTTTTCTTCTTTTAGCAAGAAGTCCATAAAAGATTCAAATGTATTATTTCTTTGATTCTACATACTATTAAAATGAGGTTGAATCTTTGTTCTGCTACCACAAGGATAATTGATTTTAATTGTCACAGTGCACAATGATTCCACCTTTAGTTTCTAAATACTGGTAAAAGTAGCTGTCAAAATTACTTATATGTTATAATAGCATGTGAACTTCAAACTGCTCTAGTTTATACAAAATAGCAAGTGTTTTCTAACATTAGCACCCACAATTGTTTTGGAGTTATATCAAGAATCTGCCACTTTAATTATATTAAAATAAATATAAAATAATTAGTATAATCCAGCAGAACTCTGGAGGGTCAAAATATACAGGGCAGTTTAAAAATATGGACATTTTACTTCCTTCTCTATTTTTATGTACTTATTTATTTAAATTATTTATATGGACACCCATCACATTGAATTATACAATCTAACATTTGTTGGAAATCATACAGGTTCACAGTTAACTGTATAGCATCACCTGCATACAAAACTGCATGATCACACACCCCATTTAACACTCCTCTAATATCACTGCAAGCATTTCTTATCAATAATAAAGATCAATAATCAATAAAGCATTTATCAATAAATGTATTAAATGTATCCTTGTCCTACTCCCTGCTTAGTGTTCAACCATTTCTTAAGTGTTTGTTTTATTCTCACACATGCTTAACTTCCATCATATATCACCCTTATTGCAATCAACAATCAACCTTCAATTCCATGTATGTGTAATGCATTTTATAATTCAAACTTATTCATTTTGTCATATCCTGTGATGGAATGTATCTACAAAGAGGAGGGTGATGTGGTGGACAGCAACAGAGAGCAAGGCTATCAGGAAGGAGGGGGTGCATTCCAGGAAGGGAAAGGAGACAAAAGACAACACAGTCCACAGGGGGAGTATGGGAAGCATAAGAGGTTCAGGATAGCCACTCCCTAGAATCTCCCAGGGTATATCCACTAGTTGCAGTAGTATAGACTTAGTCTGGCAAGATTCTGTCTATATGGTGTAAGCAAATAAAGGAACTGAACTCAACTGGACTGTTTCATCGTTGTTCTTGGGCTGGGCCTGACATATCCTTTCTCTAACTCAACAGATGTGTAATCAACAATGTATCTCAGATCCACACATTTCTCACAGACCTGCAGAAAAGCAATAGTTTAATCTGTATGCTTCCTGCCCAGCATCAGTCTACACTGCACATGTTCTCAGTTACAAAAAATGGATTGTCCACATTCAGAAACCTCTCACCCTCCTTGTATTCTTCACTAATTCTCTAAATCTTTCACCATAAACAGTCCAAATTCCTTTGTTATATGTTTGCATGAATAGACCTATCCTAAACCATGTATTCAAAAAGACATTTTTTCTAACTAGATAGTCATCAACAACCCCTATTCTCTTTCATTCTGAAGTCTCAGAATGGCCCACTTACTTCTACTGTGCTTTCTTGTCTCATTCCCTTCCCTCTTCTTATCTGATCAAATATAATTTACCCCCAGATTGCTATTATTCAGAATGTTGTACAATTTTTCCCAGAGCTTATCCCTGGTTGTTTCATTATCACCTTCCACTGGAGCATAATATGCAACTATCACCAAACTTTGAAGTTTTGTTTTATAGCACACACAACAGTTCATACTTTCTGATACATCTTTTAGTCCTTTTGTTCACAAACTTAGGTCTTCACTTTCACGCATGTATTCACCAACTCTACAAGAATGAACCACCTTCATCTATGACGTTTTCCCTTTTTCCAGTCCCTAGAAGGTGCATGCAGAATACTAACACCTTAAGGATACCTGAGTGTTCATGTAATTTTTTTTTAAAGTTATATAAACAAGTGTATAAAATTATACATTCTCACAGTGAAGAGATGTTTTTGGGGCAAAACAACTATATAGGCGTTTTAATACATCCTGCCACAAGCTACCATTTGATGTAATTACTACATCACGTTCCTTTGCAATAAAATATTAAATAGAAATGAATAGTGTTGACATTCCCCAAGCAGTTAAACATGGAAAAACAAAGTGAAGGAAGGCTCATGCCTGAAGCCTCTTTATCTCCACTGTCAATTAAGATTGTCCCTCTTGCAACATAACTTCTGTCACTTGTATTGTGCCAGCACTCTTGTAAGCACTCAGGATGTGATCCAAAGCTTCCCTTCTATTTCTATATAACGTTTCCTTCCATTGGATCCAACCCAAAGCAATGTTATCCTGTTAGTTTCTACAGCAGCTTCTCTGAAAGGCAAACAAGAAGACAGAGGAGTAAAACAGATCGATGCTATTCAAGTGTCCTTTCCACCTAGCCTCTGTGTTAGTTTGGACATTTCTGAATTACATTCTCTGAGCCTTACAAAGCTATGAACAAATAACAACAGTTCCTGAAATCAGAATCAAACTCTTCCTTTAAGGAGCTGCAACGAGCTTCCATTTTTGCTGCTCAAAGAAAGAAGAGAGCGAGAAAGGTGCATGTGGAAGGCTGAAAAGCAGGGAGTTTTGTGAGAGGCCTCCCTAACTATAAATCACTAACATGTGGTTAATAGGGCATCTGCCTAATCTGAGCTTGGTGATTAGTTATTTGGTGGAAGTTGACAGTACCTGGAAAAGCCCTCCAATTAAAATGAACAATTAAAGGCAAAAATAATCTCTGAAGTATCCTAACTTTGTATTGTGTAACTTACAGAATGTGCCCAAAATCCAGGACCCATTATCCTCATGAGATTGAAAATTGGGAAATTTGGGAGGGAGGGAGGGAAGGAAGGAAGGAAGGAAGGAAGGAAGGAAGGAAGGAAGGAAGGAAGGAAGGAAGGAAGGAAGGAAGGAAGGAAGGAAGGAAGGAAGAGGGAGGGCTGCTGTAGAAACTAACAGGATAACATTGATTTGGGTTGGATCCAATGGAAGCTGTGTAACAATACACAGCTAAATTAAAATGTTAAGGTACAATATAGAGCTAATCAGTAAAAAGGGATTAGTGTAAAAGAAAGGTTTTAAAAATAGTATTTGGTTGAATACATTAGTTACATGTCTATACAGGGTGTCCCCAGTTTACTGACGAACCATAGTTAAGAACAGAGCCCTCCCTCTCCCTCCCTCCCTCCCTCCCTCCCTCCCTCCCAAATGTCCAAAGTTTCAATCTCACGAGGATAATGGGTCCTGGATTCTGGGCACATTCTGTAAATTAGCCCATTTGAGGTACCTTGGTTCAAAAATTGTTGCCCTATGACGCACCATTTCACAAATATATGGATTTGAAATCTGAATTCTCAGTCCTGCTCAGCAGTCCAGAAAGGATTGTACTAGATAATTCTGAGTTAGTGTTGCAGGAAAGGTGAATGAATGGCAGAAGCTGCTTAGATCAACACACCCCTCCTGCACAAACAATTAGTACAATAAATATTGGAATTAACTCTATAGAATGCTAAAATAACATTTTCTAAATGTTTAAAGCTTGACTATTCAAGCTTGACTCCTGATTTTCTTTACAATAAAGAATATTTTTGCCTTCTTCCAGGATTTTTGTAAAACTTCCCAATTAGTCCAGGACCTTGGAATTTCCTGGTATTTCTAGGAAATCCTGCCCCCCAGGTCTGAACCTGTGTCCTTTTTTCAAGATCAGCCAAGTCAGCTAAGTGCTATTATGCCACCTACTGAGACTTCTAAATAGCAGCGTACTACAAACAGATCTGAATACATTCTGAAAAGTTTTAAAACTTTTTTAGGAAACTACCTAACACAAAGTCAACATGAATTTCATGTGGTCTAATGTTAAACCAAAAATAGTTTGCTGCTGTTAAATGGCTTTTATGTAAAACCTTCATTTTAAATAGCTTTAAGTAGACCATACAGAGAGAACCTTTTAGTAAATGAGTGTTTCTAAACAGGAGAGGGTTTTAAGATGCATCTCTTTCCAAACAGAAGTATTTTAAGGGAGCCTCAATTTGTTGCTTTATAAAACCTCATCATCCAATGTTTCCTTTTTTCTCTGAGATACTACCAAAACATCCATTATTCTCAATAGTACATTTTAATAGGCACTGTAAAGTCTTCTAGCTGGATGTATAATGAGAAAATTTCTTCTGTAGCTACTCTGTTAGCATTTAACAAGAATGCCCAGTTCAAAGCTGGCTGAATTTAAGAAGCAGGTTCTGACTGATCAGCAACTGTTAAATAACCTTAAGATGAACAGAAACAAGCCTTTCACAGAAGCTACTTGGAAGAAGAAACTTATTGAGCATGAATACATGATTATGTTTCTTCATTTCACTTTAGCTAACATAACAATAATAATACACAACATAATCTGAATGTTTTCAAATGATCCTTCCCAAGACCATTTTATTTTATTTTATTTATTTCAGAAAAATAAAGTATTTTAAATTTAACTATTCAGAGGATGATCATGCCTCTGTATACCTTTGTTTCCCATCCCTGCTACTCCATATGCAAACTCTGCCTCCCCCCACCATCAGCAGTCCCACCCGGAGAGTAACATTAGGAAAGAGGGCTGTCCTGGTGGACTGGACTGGGAGCTGATGGCTTTATAACAGCATATTCAGGATTATTGCAACATGGAAAAAGATGGTGCCTGAGAATTTCTTTATTTTATTGGGCTGGCCTGGGCAGTCCTGCCTCTTGTCTCCTCTTTGGAAAGCATTACCAATCGTAGTTAACTATCTCTTGAAAAGAAGGGGAAAAATGGTTGAGTCTGAGCTTTTCAGGGTAGTGGAACAGATAAAAGCTCTGCCAGATAATCTCCAATCCAATGAACTCTCTGTTTATTAGAAGGTGATATGAAAGTTGAATACATTTTAGAAAAAATAGCCAGTGTCAGTGGCCAAGTGTCAAGATCTGTCTCGATATCTTGAATCAAACAAAGATAAGGATGCTGCTGCTGCTGTTGCTGTTTTTAATCTTTACTCCCCACTATTATCACCAGGGTCCACATCAAAGCCCTGATGTAAAGTGGATTCCCCACCCCACCCCACCCCACCCCCTGACAAAATCAAGATTCTAATGTATGTTGTGTAAGAACTGGAACTGGTAAGTCAGGAACCAGCAGATTCGGGCTAAACAGAACTGTAAACATAACTCAGTTGCCTCCAAAAGCCATCAAAAGACCAGCTAAGTATCCATTAACGCAGAAGGAAAGGAGGAAAAAGCCTAGAATTTAAACCCTGGAGCATATTTAGATACAGATACTCTGATTTATTTCCACTGAAGTGAGCAATCGACTATTGGGCATAAGGCTTCATAACTTGTCTATAATAAAGTTTCCAAACTAGATAATTCACATCTGAGAGTTTTCTGTCAAGTCTAGCCAAAGGCTGAATTATGGATTAAGTATCTGGAGAGTTCTGATTTACTAATTTTAGGATTATGCTATGGCTGCAGACCTTCCAGGAAACCTGTTAACTGTTGATCAAGTCAACAGTGCCTTGCTCCAGGATCAGAACAAAGTGAGCAGTTATGTAGACAATGATGCAGTTAGCCCAGCAGGTGGGACAGAACCCACCATAACTAGTGATCCTCATACGATTGCTGGCCAAAAAACCTCAACCATATTGGAACAGCTGCCACAGCCCTCAAGTGCTGAATATCCACCTCTAACAAATATCATGAGAATCCAAACAAACATATTGCCTTCCTCACTCAACATAAATTTATAAATCCCTGAGACAATATTTAATCAACTGAACCACTGTTCAATTTCTAATTAGAAGTATAAAAAGAAGCACCAAATTTAAAAAAAAATGACAGGAAACATAAGTCTCCCATTTGTATGACTTGTAAAAAAAATGTTCCAGTGCAGAGTCCTCATGTTCATGCTTCTGATGGAGCAGCTATGGCCTGGTTTACCATATTACATTCCATTCTTTCTTACATGCCCTTTTCCATTTCTCCTCTCAAATAGTCAGCATTCAGTGAACACTAATCATGCTCCATTCTCATAAGACTGCTTTTGAAATCCCTACCCTTTAGGGATTTAGTCATAAAGTTTCTTTATACCTTCATGAACATCAATGTTTCCTTAAGGCATTTAATAATTCCCTATTAGCCATAAATGAGGGCATTTTTGTTATATAACACAATTAAATATCAGGAAGAAGGGCAATGTTACTGTGTTAAGCATGTCTATATAGGTGTCACAAATGCCAGATCTATCCATTAATTTATCTAATATTTTTGTGGTGCCATGTGAACTAGTGACTATTTATGTGTTGCAATAAGAAGCTGTCCATTTGTCATCCTGAACCTGTTAATAACCAATTTCAGCAGATGGCCATGAGTTCCAGTACTGTATAAAACAGAAGAAACTTTTTTTCATGTTCTTACTGTCTCTATAGTGTTCTTTTGTAAACCTCTGCTTTGTCTTTTATTTTATTTCTGAAATAACACTTTGTTCTAATTAGAAGAATGGGCCAAGATCTGGATCATTTCAGTTGACCTTTTCTGCTTTTTTCAGTGCTCTGACATTTTTTTGTACCCTTTCCAACTATGGTCTTGTTTCAATCTATTTTCCTCACAAATGCTGGTATACAGCCAAAAAAGTGGCAAAAAGTGAATTAAGGGATCTTCCTCATATCTGTATTAGAGTCTGTCCTCCAGTCTTGGTGGGCACAAAAAAGTAAGTGAACTGTAGCAACACTTTTAGCAGAAAGGATGGTGGGTCTATCACATAAGCCTAGAAAAACAGCTCTATTTGTATAGATAGCTTAGAAGTCTTCATGATGTAGCTAATTGACAGGTAGAAACTCTTCTTGTTTTGAAGAGATGCTTTTCAAGTTGAGATAGTGTGTACCAAAGCACTCAGGCTGCACAGAACACTCAGAAAAGACATTTGGTTTGATTTCAAGAGCATTTTCAATAGCATTCCTCATTGAATTGGGCAGGGAGATACAAAAAAGCTGCTAAGCAGCTTTGGAAACCAGATAGAGAGAACTGTAAGGTTGTCAATTCTTCTTTCCCAGGCTGTAGCTTGTTAAGTCTCTTGTATTCAATTCAGTGGGGCAGTAAAGTCACCACTGGATTGCTGGGGAAAGGCAATGATGCTTTGGGGGTTTGAAATTTAATCCGGAAGATATTTGTGAAAAAGATAGAACCAGCAAATCATGAACAGAATCCAGTAAAGTTAGAGTCACTGGAATCTATTTAGCATCCCTTGAAGTTGAAACGGAGAGGAGAGGAGAGGAGAGGAGAGGAGAGGAGAGGAGAGGAGAGGAGAGGAGAGGAGAGGAGAGGAGAGGAGAGGAGAAGGTCTGCTTTTAGGAGTCATCATTCCTAAATTAAAAATAAGTAATAATTGATTAAATAGCCATTATGTCATTATTTAATAAATGTGAATCATAAAACCCCACTTGTCTTGGACAACACTTTACAAACATTTTAAAGAAAAGTCTGAAGAAAACAGAGAGGAAAACAATTGTTCTTAACTCATGTAATCACTTTGTTTCTATAGTATTCTCTATGGTCATGGTAGAAACTAATATAAGGCTATTTCAAGGACATTGGCAGGATTAATTTCCATTTTGGATGCAGACAGTTGGTTTCTAAATTAGCTACTCCACTCAGCAGAAGTTCTTGACAGTAACTGTAAACTGTTCGGCAAAGATGTCTACTCTTTGTTGCAACAGAAGGCAAAAATAAAATCCCGCAAGAATAGAAAGATGTATTCTTCAGAAGCAGAAATGATATAAAACTGCCTACATACAATTGCTTAGATTAATGTGTTTGCATCCAATATAGTGAAACTAAACAGAGTAAGGGCCTTTTATCTTGAGGCTAATAGGACTAGATCAAATAATGCAGACCAATGATAACAGTGCCTTCAGTTTAGAGCTACCATTTCTGGGCTGCAGAAACCTCAACAACTACTTGTTAGTAGCAAAGACATACAAAAAACATGATACAGTGGTCCGGATTTTTGCAGCTAGTTATAGTATGCCTATTCTAACAAAGAGAGAGAGAGAGAGAGAGAGAGAGAGAGAGAGAGAGAGAAAGAGCTAACACTTCTTTTATTCCCAAATTGAAAATCAAAAGGGGGAGACTATAGTAAATCATGTTTACTCACCGAGTAATTACTTTCCTTGTGTTTTCTGCTATGGGAAGGCCTTCCAACCACTTGGGGTCTATTCCAGGAAGCGGGCAACACCACAGAAAAAGACTATTTAAGACTAGCTGCTTGTTGGCAGTGCACAGGTAAAAATATAGCCAGCATGATCTCCTCTGCTATTTTAGTGATCGTGCAAATATATATGTAAAGATTCACTTGATAAACCAAAGATTACATTGGAAAATATTTACATTCCAAATACTACATTAGAAAATACTTATTTAATGCACCATATGTGATCTTTCCATACTGTAATATTCCTATTACTCATATAACTTTTCAGTTTTCATTTTTGCTGCTATTCCTGGGCAAAATTAGATGTAACAACAAATGTATAGTCTTACCTGACAATCTGAACTATAGCAAAGCCATTGAAAGCTATGGACCATAATCTATTATGCTGGTCCAGTGCCAGTTGGTAGATTTAAGATTTTCAACTGCCCAGTTTAGGCTGAGAGACAGTAATTGGCCCAAAGTCCCCTATCCAGCTTCTGTGTCTAACAGAAGACTAGAACCTGGGTTCCCTGTACTTTAAAGTCCAGCACTTTAGCCACTGCAGCACACTGGGTCTCAATGACTAGTATATTCCTGCAGAAATCATGAACAGGATCTGCCCCCAGGAATTTAGTTGGAAGAGCCCCATTCCATCCTTATTTATATAAATGGAACTTCTTATTGGTGTCTATAAAGTCATCCACATTTTAATGCAGCAGTGTTGATTACTCTCTTGATGATGTCAGTTCTGCATTCTGGCTGTATTCTACACAAAGCTGGCTTGTGGCTTGAACAAGTTGTGTGTTTTGTCTCAGATGGCAAACTATGAAACAAAGGATATACAAGATCATGGTTGCTAGGAAATTTCTTAGAACTGCTTTAGTACTTTATTTCCTTTGAAACACAAAGCAACTGAGATAATGGTCAAATGGGAGACAAAGCACTCTTAAAAATATTAGAATGATGAACAGCATGCTCTGTCTCAGACTTAGGTGTATAGAACAAAAGAAAAGAAAGAAAAGAAAAGGCAATAATTTACATCATGGCAAGCCTGTAATTTGTCTGAGTCTAATGCCCTTAAAATTCATTACAAGTCCAGTGTGCAATCTAATTAGTGCTGATTTGGAGATTTTTGCATTTCTTCTGAACATAGTAAAGTATATCTGTATAAACTGGGTTGCACACCACAACCCTTTAGACATTCTCCAGGTGATTTTCATTTATTCTTTTAGTAAGTCTAGCTATCACTGAAGTGCCTAAACTCTAGCACTTCAGACTGTGAGTTAAGGGTCAACTGACTGAATGTTTTCCATATACCTACATCCCTAAGTCTTATAGGGAAACAACTTTGTATGGAGGAACATTTGGTAACATGAAATTTGAAATGTTACAGCTCTGATATAGATTTATTATCTCATTGATATATAGAGGTAGCCATATGTTCAATTCTGCCAACTCCTGGTGCTAAGTTAAGACATAAGCAAGAAAAATTGGTATTTAAGCAAGGAGATCTGAACTATTCAGAGCAGCATCCACATGGTATGAGCTATTACACCAATGTTATATAATGGATAGGAATCCGAATCAGATTGTGAACTGTCCAGTGGGAGCTAGGTTTCCTGTCTTAATGAGTATTGTCCCAGCAGCCAATAGGGTGAGATTTAGGAATGTTATAGCTAATTTACCTGCCTCAACTTTTCCTGACTTAGCCTGTCCTAAACCAGAACATGGAATACTGCTGTTGTTTCCTGCCAAATAGAAACGGAAACAGAAGGCTTCAGACTGACAAAGGGGCATGGTTCTTCTGGACTGATCAAAACAAAACACAGGAGTTTTCCCATATCAACTCCTAGAGTTCTGGAGAAGAAGGGGATCTTTTCTTAATCAGATTAGGATTGGAATGCAAGCACAGCTTGTCCCAACACAATACCATTCCATAAGAGCCTAGGACAAAGATTCAGAGTTTCAAGGCAAGGGTTGAAATCAATGGGCCTAAACAGCCTCTTCCAACCCCATGATCTTATGAAATTATAAACTGTGCTATCCTAGCCCACTGCCTATTCTGCTATAAAGATGGGAAAACCTTATTTGAGCCTTTTTGCCTCTCCTGGATTAAACAGAAGGATATATAACATTTCAGCCTGCTAATTTAGACACATTTTTATCTGGCTAAACAAAAATATGCTAACATATGAAATTGCTGACATATTCTATCATTCTAGTTTGAGTTAATGTTGACATGGTTCCTAAAACTTGTTATAAAGTGTTGATGCTTTCAGCTACATGACTTAATATTATTTTTCAGGGTTGAAATCCTTTTTTAAAGAAAAAGGAAAAGAAATAAAATGTGGCACTTTCATAGATGCTGAATGTATGCATCAGTTGTTCCCAGATAACACCAATACTTAAAATTCCAGAAGCTAGAATCTCATTTTTGGGTTCCAGTCATTCAGTAAGGTGTGTTCATTCTTTCATTTTTGAGAAAATAGTATTCAGCAGTAAATGTATAGGCAAGCTTAAGAAATTTGGATGCTTGAATGACACTGTAAAGTTAAACATAATTCTTAATATAACTGTCTCCAATATTCTTTTTTTTCTCTCTCTCTACTTACCTGCTAATTTTATTCTGGTTATTTTATTGTGGAAACTCTACTTTGATGTTAAAAGAGTCACAGTGTGTATGGAGGATGGGATTTGCTGAACAATCTTTTATTCTGACTTGAGCTTTTTCTTAGCATTTTAAAAATGAGACCAACTTTAATTGGAAGTTATTCTGTGCTGTTCAGTATTATGGTGTATGCTGGAACAACAGGATACAAAAAATGATACCAAGTGATGCCTCTCAGCAAGGTAGCTACATGACCAGGTATTTGCCAGGCATATCCTGAAATATATTAATTTCTAAGAAACTTGAAATGAGACAGTTTCATAAGAATTACTTGAAATATTTCACATTAATACAAAAGAGATCCATCACCTCTAGCAATTTACTCTCTTTCTTTATGTAGTTGTAAAATTCTCTTTCTCTAGCTCCTCCAGCTAAATACAAGCAAGGGCATAAGCTATGCCTGAAGAGATTATAAGACTATAGATTGAAAGCTTCTTCTTTTTATTATTTATATTATGCATTACTGAGGGCTGCAGACTTTTTTTTTTTTTTTGGTTTCATTTATTATATTAGATGTTAATTGAGAAAAGTTCTACTTATAAGTTGCTTCTTTTTTTTCCTGACCATTTAGTATAACTTACATATCTAAAAGGAGAGTGAACTGATTTCCTATATATCAGTTATGCTGAGCAAATTGAGATATATTTATATATAATATATTAAAAAATACATCAGATTTTCTTCCCAATTTCTGAAACATTTAGCAATTTAAATACTTTTCTTTCTTGCCCACTGAAGGCAGCTGTGGAATGTTCAGTCATGATAAAAACAACCTGCTATCCTTTTTAGGTAGGGATTAGAGAAAGAGCCATTAGTGACAAAAAATAGCAATTTTGCAATTGCATAATTGTGTATGATATTTAAATTAGATTAAATATAGAAATATTCTTCCAAAGTTAGCCAGTGGTGTAGTAATAATCAGCCATTATCTTTTATTTTCATGGAGCAAATAACCTAGCAAACAGTTTTATTTTCTGACTATGTCTATTAGGTATTGTGAGTTGAGCCTAGCGCTGAGATAGAGATTATATAGAGAAAAAGTATGGGTGGAACACTGGAAGCAGATTAGTGAGTTGAATGAAATTCTAGGTAACTTCAGTTGTGTTCTTCTAAAGCAAAGATCCCCAAACATTTTGGCCAACAGGCATAACAGATATTGCTGTGACCGCTATGGAAGCGAGTGGGACTTACCAATTTCTCAAAATGTCTGCTATAGTGGATGGCCAACCACAAAGTAAAAAGTTAGGAGGACTGGCAGGAAGAAAACTAAAGGAGGCATCCACCACTGCATTGGTAACCATGAACAACAGGTTTGGATTCCCTGACCTAAGCAAATCCCTTGGACATCTTCAGGGTGATTATGATAATGATGCATTAGAGTGGTCTTGAACTTTAAACATTGATAAAGCACTGGGAATATGACTGTGGATTATGTCTCTCGATAGGTAAGTTCACAATAAATTCTTAATCCACATCTGCAAATGGATGGAAGTAATCTTGCCATTATAGATTTTGAAACATGTTTTTTTTTTCCCCTCATAGTATTTTGCTCTTAATTAAGATAGGCTCAACAGTAATTTAAACATAGTGGGAAAGGTATATCAAAGGGAATGCATGGGAAGATAACAGACGTTATCCTGTGCTTTCTTGATAGGCTGCTAAATATGATATTTTCTTTCCTATCCAGAGGAAAATCTGTTCATGGAGGATCTTCCTGAGTGGTAATTTATTGACACTATTGACATCATCTCTATATCTGTGATACTAAAGAAAAGGAGAAAAAGAGAGAGAGAAAATAACATGCTAACACATGGTGCATAAAATTTAATGGTGATATTCATTTCAGGAGAATCAGAGGCTACATGAATCTCATGTAAAAGTATTCCATCTCTGAAAATAATATAAATATTTTCTTCTCCGTTTGAATTAATAGCATGGATGAAGGAAAACCAGAGAAAGAAAGAAAGAAAGAAAGAAAGAAAGAAAGAAAGAAAGAAAGAAAGAAAGAAAGAAAGAAGAAAGAAAAAAGGAAAGAAAGAGGGAAGGAAGGAAGGAAGGAAGGAAGGAAGGAAGGAAGGAAGGAAGGAAGGAAGGAAGGAAGGAAGGAGATGAAGAGGAAGGAAGGAAAGTCACAGGTTCACCATTAAACCTTTCCCTCCACATAGGATTCGCCTATTTATTAATCTTGAGGAAAAGCCCAGTTTTGCCCCATTTCTCCAAGAAAAAGAACTAGTTAGTGTCCCTTTTCAACTTAGAGTACTTTACTCAACTCAACACTGTTCAGATCAGTGCAAATCTACAGTTATCATTGTCTACAAACTTCACAGAAGCAAATCATTGAGGGGAAAAATATTTCTGGGACCAAAACAATTGTTCTTTGTATATGCTTATTTAATAAAGGTAAAATGTCAGAGCCTGGGCCAATTAGTTTTTGTTTTGTATTTTAGATATAAACCAAGACAGTATGCCTCCTCTGTTCATTATTAATGAATTTGAGCTAAGATTTCCATCCACATACCAGGAGAATAAACCTCTGTTCAAATATAATTTTCTCTTGGTTTAAACAGCACTTTTAATTTTGAGCAATAGTAATTTTTCCCTGGGTGGTAGACCGTAAATACTGAATCATCTGCAGTGTAAGCTTGTAACATTCCCTAAAACTAATATAATAGTAATTAGACGGAGTCTCTGTGCAACAAAGAGCACTTCCACTTGATCATCCCAAAGTCTTCTGATTCCATAACAGAAATGAACTAGGGCTTCAGTGAGTCATCCTGACTATTTGTGTTAACAGGACATTCTGGGAGCAAGCATGCTTGCTTCTGTTTGAGTATGGAGCCCATCAAAACTCCTACCCAACAGATGAGCATGGAGATGTCTCAGTCAATAAATGCTCAGCTACTAGCCATGGAATGAGTGCTTTCTCCACCACTCAGCTTTGTGCTGAAAATCAAATCCTTTTCCAAACAAATTGACAAATAAGAATTGCTAGGCAGTGCAGACTACAATGTGCAGCCAAATAGAACAAGGTGCAGCTGCTTCTGCACTACATGCTTTCTTGCATCATCTCATGACTGCAGCAATTGAAAGCTGGAAGCCAGAATTAAGGTACCCAGCAACAGCACAGACAGATTACTGGAGGATGGAGCTCAGCCTGCTTCACAAGCAGTTTTAAATCCAAAATATGAGAAGTGATAATGTCCAAGACATTAGAAATAGGCTCCAGAATGTCATTGTGACTGCTGCCTCAGTACAATGCCTTAAATCTACATTTTAATATTTAGGCTGGACCTACTGAAATCAATTGGACTTCACTTATTAATCATTTCTCAAAAAGGCCTTCAATCAGAACAATCCAAAGGTTTGACTCAATGGGCCCCAGTACTGGAAGCTTGTAGACATCTTATACTCTGGCATGAAAGTCCATTGGTTTCTACTCTTTATAAGCAGATTTTTTTAAAAAAATCCAGCTCTTACCGTCAGTATAAGGGGAAATAATTTAGAAAAGCTCAATGGGTTTTCTAAATTTTCTCTTGAGTTAGCATCTTGGCAGAAGGCTGGTCAGGCTTTTTATTCTTTGAATCTACAGTCTTTCCTGACATGCTTTTGCCCAACCTCTGCTGCATCTCTCACTTTCTTTGCAGTATTACAATTTCTGATATCAAGACAATTAATCTCAGAGGCTGGTAGGAGTGGGATTAAGGCGATTGTTAAAAAAAAATTCCCCTTCAAGCATGGAGCTTTCTCACAAGGATATAGGATTCCAGCCTATATAACTTACTTCATATATTTCAATAATATGAAGCATGGGCTATAGCAAGTTTAATTTGATTTTAATATATTATTAAAATTATGCAATAATCTTCGTACTTTTAAATTTTTGGCAGGTCCCAAAAGTCTTAGGTTCTCATGTTTATCAGATAAGTACGGGTATCTGCTGCTTTGTGTCAACCCATTTCTTAGTGATTCCAGCAAGCCTATTGTTACTGTGCAAGGCAGTAAGAAATAATATGCCACTCCAAATAGAATAAAAATAGTCTGGATTTCTACATATTTTACCGCTTCAAGGAATGGGAAGATTCAAGGCACATCTGTTGTCTCTGTCTCTTTCTCTCTCTCATCTCTCCCCCTTTCCCTCTTTCTTTGCTGCATTTTTAACTGCAGTAGCAACAATAAGGAGCTGAATATTTGGGAGAGCTACAATAACCAATAAAGTTCATAATAGCCAAGACCAAGTCAGGAATTTAGAAAATAGTTAACTCATAATCACCACATTATTGTGTCCCTAAACAGTCATTTTTAGACAATTTGTCTATTTTTCCACTTTTTTATGGTAAAATAATGTCGCTGACAGTTAGCTGCTGAATGTTTTTTAATACATTAGGAAGCTACAGAGTGTCTTTGTTCCCAATTAGCAGCATGAAACTTGCTATAATAGTGTCACTAATCACTTACAACGCATGACCCATATAGGAAAATTGTACTATAAGTTGCATTGTTATGTTTTCAAGTTTGTTATAGTTTTTTAAAGTAGTGCTTTTAAAAATACATTTAAAAGCTACAATGAAGAGTCATAAACAGATAATGACATTTATAGAATTAGATTCCCTCACAAAATGTTTTTATTGATCCCAACTGGATTAAAATGGTGAAAACCAGTGACTGACCAGTTCAGTTACGTGTTGGGAAGTGCATTAGTCAAATATAGTTTAGTTATAACTGGGCTGCTTGCTTTTAAAGCCAGAAATGTACATTTAAACTATATGGACAAATGGTACATGAAGGAAGAGCACAGAGATTAAGCAACATATCAGATAACTGTGATTAAAGAGAAAATTAAGAGTGATCTAACTGAAATCATATAAATAAGCAAAGGAAATAGTTATGTAGCCCAATCTTTGTTATTTTTTGCCTTCTGTATTTTTTTGGTCTTTTTTGGTCTTCTACACTTCGCATTGCTTAAAAATGAAGAGTAGCTTTTCTCTTTAGCAATAGGAACTGCTATAGTAGAAGCATCAAATATAGTTCCAACTCAGCATGCAGGTTTTCCTGTGAATACTTCTCTATGATTAAATGCAAATAAAAGGGGCAATGCAAGATGATATTAAAACCGTATAAAACCTGTGTCAAAGAATCACCGGTGTTTGGAAAATATTAATTTATTCACTGGGATTTTGTTTTAGCTTGCTTGCTTCTTCATAAAATGTATTAATTGCATTAGAAATTGAAACTATGGTTAAAAGTATATTTCAAAATTCCAAAAAGACATCAGCTGTAAAACAGTGTCATGGCGGTGGTCAGTATACTGTATGCTTTTTAAATGATTCATACTCCCTCCTGTACTACAGTAGGTCAAACTAAGATGCCTGCAAAAATCAGTACATACTGATGTTATTACATGTGGCAACATACTTGCTGGTTGGGAAATACATCAGCTAGCTGGAAACAAGACTGAGATTAATTGGAAGAGACAGAGTGTAGACTTAAATTGCTTCAGTGTATTTAAGTGGCCCAAAAAATGCTCATAAAGACCAGCAAATGCTACATTTGGTTTTGCTAAAATTCAAATAAACATCCCATCAGCAGAGCTGGACTATGAATTAAACATTAGACTGTGAAATTGTATGTATGGCTATTGAAATGTAAGTCCAATGTTGTTCAACTGGACTTTGCCCCTGTTGCATGAATATAGTATTTGGCCTCAGGGAACCCCAAGAAAATAATACAATTAATTCTTGAAGACTGTGCTGCCTACAATACAATTAGAATTAATTTTAAGTGGACAATATCTTTTAAATTATTGGTGCTCTTAAAGGAGGAATAGATCAGCCTTATGAAATTATGAAGCAGTTGTGTAACATTGATTAATATTTGAGTTCACTATCATTAGAAAATAATAAATAAAGTTTGGGTTCTAATTCTATAGAGTTATATGGAGTAAGTTCCACTGAATTCAGTTAGAATTGTGTGTGTGTATGTGTGTGTGTGTGTGTATGCACACAGAAACACACACACACACACATCCCCACACCTACATATATATACACAATCCCATTTGAATTCAGTGAAATTTACTAATTTTTTATGTATGTATGCTTAATTACATTAATTTATAACCTTGAGTTCACAACTGGGAATATTTTGAGACTCTGAGTCCCAAAGAAGTAGATAAGGTCTCTGCAGTGTTAGTTCTGCCATTTCTTAATCGGACTCGTGCCCCTGATGGTTGGTTCAGGCTTCCTATGATGTGGCAGGAGGTTGGATTCGAGCAGTAATCAATATTTTTTGAATGTAGGGGTGTTCCCATCGCTTCTGAAGAAGGTTGTAATGTGCCCCCTGTTTCAGGAGCCTTTGCTTGATCCAACTGTTTTGGACAATTATAGACTTGTCTCCAACCTTCTTCTTCTTAGAAAGGTGGTAGAGAAAGTAGTGGTCCTATGGCTGCAGAGAACCCTAAAGGAAGAGCATTATTGGACCCTTGGCAGTCAAGATTTAGGCCAATACAACATGGAAATTACATTGGTCATTCTTGAAGATGATCTTTGGAGAGACCAAGATTAGAGTAGTGCAACACTCTTGGTCCTCCTTGACCTCTCAGTGCCTTGTGATAAAATCAGCTGTGGTCTCTGAGGGATTGGAATGCAGGGCAACAGGATGAAAAGTTCACCTTGTGCTAATATTTTCTCCTGTTGCAGTTTTGCCAAGCACACCCTATGTCTTTCTGGATTCTTCACCAGTCTTGAACAGATTAACTTCAATGAGCATAGTCCATAGGAGTTGTAATGGAGTTAGGAAAATGTTATGAACACAATACTCATCCAGATCTGGATCTTTAGGTATAACAATTTAAACCTGACATCAATATTTGTAGATTAAGCATTTTATATCATTGTGTTGAAGAATATTCAGTTAAATTTAATTTCTTGTGAATTCATGGGAAGAAAAGCTGATGAGAGAATGTTTTTCACAGGACATCCTATTGAGGTACAGTGTGTAGTGAGAGGCTTTTCATTGATGGCATCTAGAACTCTTAAGTACAATACAAATAGTCCTCGACTTACAACCACAATAGGGACTGGAAAATTTGTTGTTAAGCAGTATGGTCATTAAGTGAGGCATCACGTGACCGCACCTGAGTTTACAACTTTTTTTTGCTGAGGTTGTTAAGCAAATCATCATGGTCTTTAAGTGAATTGCAACTGAGGCTTGCAACTTTCCTTCTGTCGTTAAGTGAAACAACAGGTTCAATATCGGGGGGGGGAGACATATGATAGTGATATGTTTCCCCCCCAACAGTTTAAATTAATACCTTAATAAACATCAGATTTATATAACAAAAGATGCAGAGTTTATTACAGCAGGAAAAAACAGTTAATAGCTGTACAGTAGTTCTTCTACCATGTTGTTACCCTAATACAGCATTTCTCAACCACCTCAACTTTAAGAAGGATGGACTTCACCCATCTTAAAGTTGAGGAGGTTGAGAAACACTGCCCTGATATAATGATTCTCCTAGCCAGGACTTTGCTATTATTTCAGTAAAAACAACATATGGATGTAGTTGATACTTTTTGTTTTTTATTTGTGATGAGAGCTGGAACCACTTAAGAACATAAGCAATACCCTGCTGGAACAAACCCCTGGCCCATCTAGTCCAGAAGTCTGTTCTCACAGGGGCCAACCAACTGCCCAAGGAAGCCCACTGGTCTCCCAGCAGATGGCCTTCAGGGGCAGTCACACTGCCATCAAGGCTAATAGCCATTGAATTCCATGACTTCAATGAATTGGTCCAACCATTTTTTGAAGCCAGCAGAACTGGTGGCTGGCTTTGAAACCATTTATGAGCTTATGTAATCAGTTTATCTGTGGTATAAATTTCATATTTATCCTGGTTCCCCAACATCTGACGCGGACCTTGTTAATCCGGGCGACGTCCGAGCCGGCATGACTCTCTTCATTTGTGTCACTCTCATATTTTGAGGTAGGCAGGTGAAGCGTTAGGGGGACTTTGCCCAAGGACCCCTACTGGTAAGGTAGGTACCAGCCGGGATTTGAACCCCGGTCTCTTGCATCAAAGGCGGTGTTCTAACCACTACGCTATCCAGCCGCTATCCAGCCGCAAAAAGTTCAAGAGTGGAGTCACCATCAGCCACCTCCTCTACATGGATGACATCAAGCTGTATGCTAAGAGTGAACGAGACATCGACTCACTGATTCACCTGACACGGATCTACAGTGAGGACATTGGGATGTCATTTGGACTGGAGAAGTGTGGCAGGATGATAGTAAAGAGAGGGAAGGTAGTTAAGACCGATGGAGTAGAACTACCAGTGGGCCACATAGCAGACATAGAGACTAGCTATAAATACCTTGGTGTCCCACAGTCACATGGGAACCATGAGGAGGAGGCAAGAAAGACAGCAACATCCAAGTACAGTGGTACCTCGAGTTACGAACTTAATCCGTTCCGTGACTCTGATCGCAACTCGAGTTGGTCACAACTCGAGGTAAATTTTCCCATAAGGTTCAATGTAAATACAGTTAATCCGTTCCGCCCTCCGAATTTGGTCGCACCACGAGGCAAATTTCCCCATAAGGTTCAATGTAAATACGGCTAATCCGCCCTCCAAATTTGGTCGCACCACGAGGCAAATTTCCCCATAAGGTTCAATGTAAACTTATTCTTGCCAAGCCTGCTCTGCATTTTCTTTGGAGCCATGCTGACAAGCATACCAAAAACCTTCCATACGCCACAAAACACACCACAAGCCTCACTGAACGCCTCCTTGCTACCGTGATCTCGCCCACAGGAAGCCGCGACCACGTGGCAGCAGGGCAAATGGCTGTGGATCCGGTTCGTAGCTCAAGGCGGAGTTCGCATGTCGAGGTAAATTTTTGGGGCCGGAGCTGGTCGTATCTCGAAAAATTCATAAGGAGGGGCGTTCGTAACCTGAGGTACCACTTTACCACCAAAGGATAAGACAGGTCCTGAAGAGCCAGCTCAATGGGAAGAACAAGATCCATGCCATCAACATGTATGCCCTGCCAGTCATCAGATACCCTGCTGGTATAGTGAGCTGGCCAAAGGAAGATATGGAGGCTGCTGATGTGAAGACCCGGAAGCTCCTCACAATGTATGGAGGTTTCCACCCCAAGTCCAACACCCAGAGACTGTACACCAGGTGCAAAGAGGGCGGGCGGGGCCTGATGAGTGTCAAAGCCACTGTCCTGGACGAAACCCGAAGTATCCAGGAGTACATCAGTAAGATGGCACCCAAAGATGAGCTGCTGAGAGAATGCCTCAGGCAGCAGCAGACAAGGCAGGAGGTTCAAGCAGAGGAAGTGCCATGGCAAGAAAAGCCCCTGCATTGATGTACCATTGACAGATAGCTGAGGTGGCTGACATTGGGAAATCCTATCAGTGGTGGAAAAGGCCGGACTAAAAGACAGCACTGAGGCACTGATCATAGCAGCACAAGAACAGGCACTAAGCACCAGATCCATAGAAGCAGGGGCCTACCACACTAGACAGGATCCAAGGTGCAGATTGTGCAAAGAGGCCTCAGAGACAGTCCAACACATAGTGGCAGGGTGTAAGATGCAGGCAGGAACAGCATACACTGAACGGCACAACCAAGTAGCTGGCATTGTGTACAGGAACATCTGCACAGCGTATGGGCTAGACCCTCCCAAGTCCAGATGGGAGATTCCACAGAAGGTCGTGGAGAATAACAGGGCTAAGTTCATGTGGGACTTCCAGATCCAGACAGACAGGCAGGTACTGGCTAATCAACCAGACATCGTGGTAGTAGACAAAGACCAGAAGACAGCGGTAGTGATAGATGTAGCAGTGCCAAGTGACAGCAACTTCAGGAAGAAGGAGCATGAGAAGCTGGAGAAGTACCAGGGCCTGAAGGAGGAAATGGAGAGGATGTGGAAAGTCAAGGCCAAAGTGGTCCCAGTGGTGGTAGGAGCACTCGGGGCCGTGACTCCTAAGCTGGGAGAGTGGCTCCAACAGATCCCAGGAACAACATCAGAGCTCTCTGTGCAGAAGAGTGCAGTGCTAGGAACAGCTAAGATACTGCGCAGAACCCTCAAACTCCCAGGCCTCTGGTAGAGGACCCGAGATTGAGGAAGACACATACCACCCATAGGGGTGAGAGGGAATTTTTTTTTTTTTTTACATACTTTTCAAAGATAGATTCTGAATTTCCTAGCCCATATAAAGCTTATACATCACAGTGATTTTCTTTTGTGGGGAGGCAAGGGGTGTGTTTGACATGTCTCAGAAATAGTGGGGCTACATTCCAAGAAGTGGGATGAACTAGGACAAAGATGTGGAGTGGGCCAAGAGAAAAACTAAATGTAATTTAATTCAAATTAATTAGTTAAATGAACAATTCTTTAAGTATTTTTTTAAAATATCCTTTGGTCACATCAACATTGCAAATTGAAGGCAACTTTTGAAGGAATTCTGTTGCTTTTTCTAGAGAGGCCCATTGTTCATCTTTAATATAAGGATATCATAGAACATTCACTTAAGTCAGAAGCAGGATCTCACAGCCTACATGTGATTTAAGCAAAGGCTTAAACAACCTGATTTTTCCTATGTTTTTGTTGGGGGTTAACAGTAATTGATGCTTTAAACCTCATAAAGGTTTAAGAGACATTTTGCACCTTAGAGACATAGAGACATTTTGTACCTTAAATCTCCCCCAAACTTTCCAAAACCAAAAAAGGCAAAAAAGGTCAGCCCTCCTCTGCCCTCATTCTGATGATGTAATGAAGTCACCAAAGGGCATAGCATTTATCCCACCCACCCACCCCAAATCCTAGATCTTGTACAAAAATTAAAAATAAGGAGCCTTCCTAAAAAATTCAGTAGGCAGGAAAGAAGAGTTAATCAGGGAAAAAGAAATCAAGGTGAACAGATGTGACCTACAGTATTCATATGTTTAAAAGGAGAATTGGTTTTCAGATGCAAAAGCACTCTAGTACTGAAGACTTTCAAGGAAAAAGAGAAGTACGTAGGTGCACAATAGGCATAATTAAAATACTGGCACATGTTGCTAAAAGAGTCCAGGGATAAACCTATAGAACAGATAAAGAAAGAAAAAAGGGTATTTATAAGGAAGGAGACCATGGAAACAATTCATTCAAGAAACTTAAAGACAAAAATGAGGGAGGTATCTGTAATAGGAAAATTGAATACTATATTGCTAACTGAATAAGAGCATAATGTTCAAGAAAGAATGGAGAGATTAAAGAGTGGGAACTAGAAGATTAAAGCTAAATAGAATAATAATCAATGTAGATCCATAGACAGTTTAAATCAAAGCTCTACAATAGGAGAATGAAATAAAATGTATTAAGTATCTCTAATTAAAGAGTTGATTTCCAAATATTACTCAACTTCTGGCAGAACAGCTGACTCTGTAGAGTAGAAGGCCCAAGGTCTCAAACCTTCTGTCCTGGAAGTCTTCTGGAATTTCATACCCTGCCCCAGCATCTACTTTGGGATAATGGCTTAGTAGTTCCTGCTGCCCCCGCCTGTCTTCCAAGGAGCATTACACCTGGCATAGAGACATGGTTCTCATACCCTGTGCTGTCTCTCTGGCAATTAAAATGTTAAAAATGCAAAAAGCAAAACAATAGTGCAAGTTCATGGCCATGCAATGTAGAGGCACGATCTTTCATCCAGTCTTTCCTTCTTTCCTAATCTCACCAGAAATAAACAAAATAAAACTTTATTTTAAAAAAAAAAATTAAACATTTTTAACTTTAAATATTAAGATACAAATTGTCAATGTTGATAAAGATAAATGATACAGCAATTCAAATCAGGATGATAGAGTTATGTGATGGAATGGACTTATGAAGGCCAGGCTCAGGGAGATAAACGTGTTCTTAGCCCCCAGCAAGAGCGTGGGAAATTCAAGAGGATGAGGCTGGCACCTCCCTAAGGAATTCACGGTGTTGTGGCTGGCTGGCTTGGGAACTAGGGTTCAGTCTGGGGAGATTTTTCTGTCTGGAGGTTGTAGCTAATAAACTCAACAGAACTGTATTTGCATTGTCTCTTGGAGTTCTTTGGGCTGAACCTGACAGTTGTCAGCTTAAAAGAACATTTACAAAGGAAGTGGCAACGCTCCTACAGGCCTCAACAAGATGCTGGTCAGACTAACAAAGTCAGACCTATATGATATCAGGGGGAACGCTGTTCCAGAGAAAGGGGGCAGTGATTGAGAAAGCCCAACCTTCTCAGTTGATATTTCCAAAGGGCTGGGTGAGACTTCAGGTAAGAGAACAACCAATAATATTATCAATTGCAACAGAAATTATTGAGAAATAAGGAAAGGCTGGAATTGATGCGTATGGCTTTAGTATATTATTTCTACATTTGGAAGAACAGACTGCCCCGGCAGATTATAAGCACCTGTGCTCCTCCTTCCCTTCTCTTCTTAGCCCTCCCCATTGGCAGGACAGACCCAGCTGCCGATCAAACATCAGTGGCCAATCAAACAGCAGCGTTGGACAGGCGGGAGGAGGAGGCAAGGCAAGATGGCTACCTGGAAGCTCTGCAATCCCAGGCCTCATGAAGAGGCTGAATAACAGTCAAAGCCCAGGAGTCAAAGTAAAGAGACACACTAAGGATAAACAGCCCTGCTGAGAAAGAGCCAACAGGGGAAGAAGCGGCCACTGGTAATATGGGAGAGACAGGGGTGTTTTTCCCTTCCCTCAGAGCTGGCATGAGGGAAAAGCTCTTGTGGCCATTTGCCTCAGATGGAGCCAAGATGCAGGAGAGGCGAAGAGCCAAAAAGCCCAGCCAGGAACAAACGAGCAGAAAAGGCCAAGAAAAAGTAAAGACTTTGGCAGAGCAGAAATAGAAAACCAAACTGAAAAAAGATATCCTACTGAAAAAGGAGTATAGCTCTATAGAGAGTGACAATAGAGATAGACAGGGATAGAGACAACAGAAATAGAGAAGACACCAATAAATAAATACTGATATTTCAAATAGCCATAAGGATATAGAATGTAAATATATCAAGTATTGATAGAGGTATAGATTAGAAAGATATGAAAACATAGTGAAATTGGATTTTAAAGAATATAGTGCAGATAAAGAGCTTATAGAAAATATAAAGTATAAAAAGTTTCATTATTAAGGTTAATTTCTAAGACAGAAACCTTTATTGTACAACAAATAGTTTGATGCAATCTGCAGCAGTATTTTAATGTTATATTTGGTTCTGGATGAAAAAACTAAATAATCTCTGCTCATTAACATTGGCACTTTAAATCATAATTAATACTGATATAATACTTCTCTTTCTTTTTTAACTTCAATGGTATAAATTATCTACACATGAGAGTGTTAATAATCTTTAGTCAATACTGTACAAACACCACTGTATCGAAATAATATAATGTGTCATGCATGTTTTACAACAGTATAATATACATTCTAAAAGAATTAATTTCTGAACTAGTTGAAGTCCACACATCTTAAAGTTGCCAAGTTTGAAAAACATTGCCCTATGCCATTACAGTTCATTGATGCATAGCTTTTGTTTCAAATTTCCTTATTCAAGATAACAATGATGATTTTATTTGATTTATTAGCCACCCCGATATGGTGGCTATGATTCTAGTTGCCTTGCAATATACAACAATAAAAATACCATTAAAAGCAAAGAACATATCATTAAAAAGTCTGGAAAAAACCAATGATCATTAAAAAACTGCAGAACGTCACACAAGGGATCCATCACCACTCTAACCCAGGGCCTGAGACAAGGCCAGATTTTAAGGACTTGTTTAAACAGGGTCATGATGGGAGCTATATGAATCTTGGGGGGGGATGGGGTACCCCATCCCCCCCCAAGGTATAATTTAATTGATGGGACCTGGAGCATGCCAACTCTGTCAGACCATGTGGGATGGTACACAGGTCCCTTCAGTTAAATGGTGTCATCCTGAGGAGCCAAGGAAGTGTGCCTTCTTTGTTGTGATGCCTGCCCCCTCAAACAGCACCCCCTGGAGATATATACAGCTCCCATCCTTGAAATGTTTTTAAACCCTGGCTCTTTGTTCCCAGGCCTTAGATTAGGGAATTTATGGAACTTCTGGCAATTATTTCTGGATGTTATTCATGTGGTTTTGTCTGGGTGGTCATGTTCCTTTTTAAATTATGTATCCTTTTAAAGTAGTGGTCCCCTGAGATCCAGCAGGCACCCACCCTTCGAGCCTTCTAGAAGACCTTAAAAAGCTGGCTTTTCTCCCAAGTGGTCGGACATGTTGAGAGTGGAGCCCAGTAACTAAAATTGCTTATGTACCGAGGAGTGTTGTTTGGGATACTGTGAGGTGGTTTTGGGTTTTTTATGTTTGTATGTTTTTATTGTTGTCACTGTGAGCTACTCAGTGTTATGGCACATAAGATGGACAGCCATATGTATTTTAAATAAATAAATATTGTAAGCTGCTCAGGGCCTTTTTGGAGTCAAGCATCCTTGAAATCCAATAAATAAGTAAATGAACAGAAACTATGAATAGGCAGTCCCTCTGGTAACCAGGCCGTATGCCATGGAAGACTTTATAGGTAATAACCACACCTTGAATTGCACCAGGAAGCCAACTGGTAGCCAATGCAGCTCACATGAGCATGCTATGGCCTACCCATAACTGTTTGTGCTATCTCATTCTGGACCAGCTGCAGCTTCTGGATGGTCTTCAAGAGCAGCCCCGTGTGGAGTGTTATATGTCATTCTTTTCATTTAACACCCTTTCCCAGAATTCTCCTGTGATTATAGTCTTTTGTTTGCATATTCAATGAAACAAAACAATAATTACTTCAGAATGCTTAAATGAGAAGCAGTAGACAAATGTTTTAAATAAATAATATTCATTAGTATTTTCTCATGGATATGATTTGTATAATCACATCTACGGATAAATAAATCTGTGGCTATATATTTTTGCTGGTTTAGTGCAAATTAATAATACTGTGTGCCTTTAACAAACCACATAACAGCAACCAATTCAAAAATAATTAAAACATCAGAATGTCAAAGAAAGATAATACAAATTTGACACCAGAAAATTACAAAAATATCACAATTTATAATTCATCAATTTAAATAATCAAACAGCAAAGCCTATTAAACATGCAGTCCCATACCATTCTTTAAATGGGACAGCTCTTGTTCCTTTTTTGCCCGCCACTAGTGTTAAAATCACATATCCAAAATGTTTTGGTTCACCACAGATGTAATTGATTGGTGCAATATCCTTGTTGTGATTACAATGTGGGCACATAAATTCAGAGAGATAACTGTCAACCATTGATCGATAACCCTGATACTTACTCATTTGGTGGGAAAGAGCAAGACAGTTGAAATAAGCAGATGTAATTGACTGGTGCGCAAAACTCACTGGTAAGCAAAAAAGGAACAAGAGCCAATAGCACTGCACTTTTGGAGTGCCACCACATATGTAAGGAAGTTTCTTTTCTTTTTCTTTCTTCCCTCTGTCTGTCCGTCTGTCCCTCCCTCCCTTTCTTTCATAGATTTATTAATTCTCTCTTGAGAGCCATGAGTTCTAGTCCTGCCTTAGGCATGAAGTTGGGTGGGTGACCTTGGGCCAGTCACTCTCTCTCAATCCTAGGAAGAAGACAAGGGCAAGCCACTTCCAAAAATCTTGCCAAGAAAACTGCAGGGACCTCTCCAGGTAGTCACCAGGGGTCAACACTGACTTGAAGGCACACACACACACTCAAATTAGGTCCAAGATGCTAAGATACTAACTATAATTGTTAGTACTGTATGAAATTCCACAATGAACATTAACCATGTTCATTATGGAATTTCATACAGTACTAACAATTTAATGCATTTTCACAACCATTATAATTATTGTTATTCTAGGCCAGGTTCTTTTTAATTGTTTTTATTTCATAATATTCAGTTTCCATTGTTGAAGTAATAATTTCCAATCGACTTGTCTCCTATCCACGGATTCCTGATGATGAAGTATATCTTGATCTTCCTTTGATTGCAGGATGCAAAATCTGTTGGGCTAGGCCTCCTGAGTTATGCACATTTTGTGAAATGAAAAGAAAAAGATGTATTTATGAAGTGAATATGGAAAAAAGATTCCGGTCCGAATCAAATGTAGTGAGGGAAGAGTATTGTTATGTTGCTATTTTGGTTCAGTATCCACCTGTGCCCCGAAAGTTCAGGGTGGGCATGGCTACCTCGCCAATGCCCTCTTCTTTCGCCTCCGAACTAGCGAGGAATTAGCCAGCCTCCCGCGGGCCTTCGGCGGCCTCCTGGGACGGACCCGGCGCTCGCGCACCCAAAGGTGGAGACGCAGGTACCTCTCTGAGCCCCGAGGAGAAGGGCGCAACTGAGGCGTCGCTAGCCCAGCTGCGCCTTTTCTTCTGGGGGTTTCGCGGCGTCAGGGGGTGCGGAAGGCGGTGCCTGAGGCGAGGCTGAGTGGGGCGGGATTCTTCCCACCCGCCTCATTTCGCGGCTGCCTCTGCTGCTTCTCGTGCCGCTCGGACTTCTTTTTGGGCGAAGGGACCGGGAAGGAAGCGCTTGCAGCGCTCCGCCGAGTCTCCGAAGGTGAAGGATCGGGGATCTCCTGGAAGAGGGAAAGCCGCCGAGTCTTCCTGCGAACCCCTTCCTTCCATCCGCAGCGCCAAAGAAAAACTCAGAGGTGGGTGTTCAGGCTCCCCAGCGAGTGCAAGGGAGCTTTCAAGGGACATGGGCTGAGGGCGGCAAGGGTTACTAGAAACTGGAGGTGAACGAAGTTTGGGTGGGAGCCTCCATTGATCCACCTTAGCAGAAGAATCGGGGCCGTGGAGTTTGACAGATCGGATTAGGATGATTAGTAGCAGCCCAACTCGATGCATATGTAATCCCTATTGAGTTCGGCAAGTTACAAGACAGAGAAAGTATGTATAGGATTGCAGCGTGAAGTGTCGAGGAAATTCCCTTAGCTAAGTTTGTGCTCTTGTCTGTACCTGCTTGTATGGCTACTCTCTGTGATGGCAGTAAGTTTGGTTATACCGACTCGAGGTTTTTTTAAGTTGTGAAGACTCAAACCTATAGCTTCTTCCTTGTTTGGTACTAGTGAATGGCTTGCATCATTTGATCTTTCACATCACATTTTGGGCAAGTGTCTCTTTTCTTTCCCATTAACTTACATTCTTAATTAGGCAGGAGAAAAGCAAACTTCAGGAAGAGTACGCCTGGTCTTCACTGTTAATTATTTGTACTCTCACTTTGCAAAGCCAGAATATAAAAATACATCAGGATAAAAAGTGAAATTGTTTAGTTTTCCATTTTATTTCAAAACACCAGTTCCTATTTTATTAAAATATCTTTTAAATTGCCAGAGCATGTATGTGCAATTCACAATTAAAATGTGTTGCATAGTAAGTCTGTGGTGCTATCATTTGGATATGGGAGTATATGCTAATATTTTGAGGCACAGAGCAAAATACCAACCAGATACTTCTGCTGTAGCAATAGCTATTGGGACCAGTAGCTGACAGCATTAAAAATTGATCCAGCTTGAGTGTTTTGGAAGATTACCCACATACTAATATATTTTCCTGGACCTGTGATAGGGAAATAAAAAATTACATAATGTAATTTATGCATTTAATTATTATATTCATCAGTGCTCACTTTTAAAAATGGTTTGTTATGGCTTTTCCCAAATAAGAAATTGGTGGATTTCACTATTTTGGAAGGGTGCATAGTGTGTGAACTGTAACTGATACTGTTTGAGGTTTCAGATACATTTGGCTAGATCATTCCAATACTATTTTTTTTCCTTTTTTAAATGAACCTCTTTGTATTTAATGCAATTTTATCTTAAAGATAAAGCTGATTAAAACCTATGAAATTTGGAACAAATCAATAAGCAAGCTGTTACTCCTTTAAGTAAATAATGAGATACCCAAACACTTTATAGCATGTGAGATGGGTGGCCATATAAATTCAATAAATAAATAAATATATTATGTATAGTATTTATAGATTATATTTTCAGAAAACATAAGTTCAGTTCATTGTACTATGTATAATGTACATAATGTAATTTAAGATTTCTTCTCTGTAGGAGATCAGTTGCATATAGTACAGTTCTGATGCCTAATAATAAACTTTCATTTACAATTTAAGTGATAAATAATTCTGGACCTCTTGCTAATAATAACTGATGTTTATAGAACTGAAAGCATGAAAGTCAGTTGCTTATTCATATTCAGAATGTACAGTATTTCATTTTTGTTGTTCATGGCTCTGTGGTCTTTACCAAGTCCTGATAAAGTTAAGGGAGTTTTTAACTTAAAACAGCTTCTCATGAAATGGTTCCTTTTATGAAACTCCTATGCAAAGACAATTTCTACCAGTGTCGTCATGGAACATGTATCATAAGAACTGTCTTAAATTTTTGTCTTTAATGTTTATGATATTCCCTAATCTGATATTGTATAACTTAAATTAGATTTAGTTTCAGTCCTAGACAAAATTACCCCCCAAAAAGAACTTGACTTCACTTAAAATGTAGGTGCTTACTGTGATAAGACTCTCTCCTTGGGATTTTTTTTTTATGTATGTTGTTCTCTATTTCATTCACATTAATGTAAAAGTGTGCCAAATTTTGCAAAGCAATGTAATCTCATTTTTTTAATATAGGAAAAATATTTGCTGTGACATAAAATAACTTTTCACTTTGAATGACTGTTTAGGATTATTGAAGTAGAAAGGGTATTTAAATAATTTGTATAAAGGGCATTTTGAATCTACATGATGAAGCTGGATGCATTAACTGGCTCCAAGTCTTCCAGAGAATTTCATGGCTTAACAGGCATTTGAACCTGGATCTTTTCAGTATTATTCGATGCTTTTTCCATTATCATGCTGACTCAGTGACACAGCAATGGCATTCTGTTACAGTTATGGTTTTTGGCTCATTGCTATAGTGTGCATTTAACATACCCATACATTTATTTGGAAGAGACATCCACAAATAAAAATATCATGAAAATACTATTTATTTATTTATATGTCAAATTTAATACTATTTATTTATTTATATGTCAAATTTAACGCCCAACTCCCCCACAAGGAGCATAATTCTTGGTGTAATTTTAAATAAATAGTCACGTCATCTAGGATCCTAAATAATATACCATTGATGGAAGTTCAGCTATGGGGTAAGTTAATGTTTGTTCATTATTTGATTACCTGCAGCCCTCTACACCACCAAAAAATTGTCCCAAAGATTGGGAATTATTTGGATAATGCTGTGGGCTGTTTAGGGTAGAAAAAACTAGTGAAAATCATGTTCTACTTTCTTTGTCTAATTCATGGATCAAAATTTCTGCTGCACGTGGAAGTATTCTTTCACAAAGGTTCATAGTCAAGCCACAGAGTTCAGTGATGTAACTCACAAGTAGATGTATATATAAGATTGCACCCCTGTATGTCGTAGATTACATGTTTGATACTTAGTCAGTTGGAACAGAAAAACAAGCAGACACAAAGTTCACTGCTCCTTGAGGTAGAATATTAATATTTTAATTGAATACATTTCATTCCTTAAAAGTGAATGTGGCTTGCAAAACAGTTCTAAAAGGATTTCACCTATGGAGCACCTCTAATAAAAAATCATAGCAACAATGAAATAGTTTTCCAGCTACCAAAAGACCTTTTGAAAGAAAAATGTCTTGTTCTTTTTTATGAAAGTTAACAATAATACACAACCTAAGTGAAATGATATAAAGAATTATTTCTATGCCAAACAGGTCACAGACTAGCAGGATGCATACACATTTAAAAATTGATATTTATAGATGGTAGTCAGAAATCAGAATCAAATTTTAATTCAGCCATATGGCATAATTTTTCCAGGCCCCAATTTGGGAACAAAAAACAGTGCTTGCAAAATGGTTGGATATTTATCGTCCCAAAGTAGCTTAAAATCAAATGTAAAAACATCAAAATATAAAACAATGGAAATAAAACCATAATGTGAAGGCATTTCCAGTACTGGGTGCAAAATTAAGTTTCTGGAAATATTCACTTTTGTTCTCTTTAAATTCAGTATTATCAGCTTTGTATGGAACAAAGAGTCAGGTTCTTATTGTGGATGAGATCAGTATGGGTGCATACAATTCTTTAATTCTTGCTTAGCTTTTCCTATTAGTATGACTGTGTTACCAAGATCTTCTTTTCACACGTTATCCAGGTTGGGGATCATGGCTAGTTTTTCCAAAAAGCGCTAGCATTCATTGCCCAAGAAGTCCCAGTTTAGGGGATATTGGCTTGGAAAGGCAGTAATAAGCTAAAAATCCTACTTTGGGTGACATGCTAAAAGGTCATTCCTATTTTTTTCAGCTAATCATAATAGCAGGTACAGAGGTAGTCTATGCCAAGTGAAACCAAAGAGATGAAGTCAGTATTCACTGGAAATTTGGATTATTATCCCACTGACCATTGTCTCAGGGCTTTCCCCCTTGTACCTAACCATGGCATGGACATGCCCCAGCAACTTCTTTTTTGTCTGACGTGTCTACATGTTGTCTTCATTTTGTCCCAACCCATCATGGAGGAGGCAGTTTTCTTTAGCTGTTTCAGTGTTAAAAAGAATGCTTTCCTCGTTAAGCAGCCAACAAGCTGTAGCAGTTTTACTATAGATACAATCTGACATGCCTTACCAACCCTTTTGTTGGTGGCACAGTCAGATGCTCTTGTGGGGTGGGATCAGCTTAGTGGATATTAGCCACTTTAGGTATGGAGGTATGCAGGTATGTCCCTTACTCTGGTCCTTGGGCACTCTCTTCCAGGGCTGTTCTGCTTTGGGCAGTGGAAGAGTTTGGTTCTCTCATACTGGGCTCTCCTCCTGTACACAACAGTACTCTGAGTTGATCCCTAATTTGAATACCAGGATCTGCCCAATTATCCAGTTTGCTTTTGAATACTCATGTAGTGCTTTTTTGGAAAAACATCTGATAGGTGAAGGAGTGATATGGTGGGATGGCAGAAAAATGGTTTATACAATCCTCCTATTGCACCTGTCAGCTGTTGTTTGGACTGCCAGTTATTTAATATTTAGCTCTATGAGATGGTTTACATCTCTGAGCTGAAGGCCTGGCCCAGAGATTTGGCAGCTCAGGAGCCTCCTCTTCCACTTTGTCTGCCACCTCCCCATGCCCTTGGAACTGATCACCAGGGTGGGAGATGTGCCAGATGAAGTGGCAGCCTTGGAAGATGACTAAATCTATGTGTCTAGGAATCTATAAAAATAATTGCCCTTCACAGCAGTGCTGGCTGGTAAAGTTGAGGTAGAAAAAGGGCAGCCTTCCCAGTACAGGAAATGGGGACACTGTCCTTTGGCTTTAAGGAGAAGAGAGTCAGTCTGTTCCTCCAGGCTTACAGATGGAGGAGAACACTGAGCTATGGGGATGAACTTTCAGTGTGCTTGAGAAGAATGAATCAGAAATTTCAGGAACACTAATTTCTAAGTGCTCATTTTAGTTTTTCCCAGGTAATGATAGGAGAATTGTAGTTGAACATAACTACTGGAGGTTACCTGGTTGGTATTTGCGTGTTTACTTGTTTAGCACTGCATTACATTTAAAAGGCTGATCTTTTACATTTTTCTAAAGCACATTTTAAATTTTGACTTCACTGGAAAAAAAAGCATAAGTACCAGCAGGCAACCTTCTGTTTCCTTTAGATGTACCTTTATTTATTGGACCTGCTCAAGACCACATTGTAATGTACCTTTAATTATGTTCCCTCTCCCAGTCCAATAAAACCAAACCTGTATAGTGTCATTTTTATGCTCAGTTACTTCATTGTAAAAAGAACCCTCACATTCATTAATGGATATGTCACTTTTAACACTGGATGAGGCTATTGCAAGTAAACTGGAAAGATCTTCAGTTCCTCATTGAGAAAACAGGCTTGTTAGGATATGCTAGGGAAGCTGAATAAGGCAAAAAATGCCTGCCACACCACATCCTTGGAATTTGCCTTCTGCTAACAGTCCTTCATAACTCATGGATGGCCTCAGATCTTAAAAGCATATTTGGGTAGGTGAATGAGAGGCTCATTAAAAGATGAGCTGAGAAGATCTATTGGATTTGCTTTTGATCCCAGCAGCATAAATGACCAGCCTTTAAATATGAATCCCGTAATTTAAGGCTTATTTTTTATTGCAGGATATTCCTCTCTAATGCACAGTTGTCTTTGTTAAGCAATTAAAGCCACTTGTCTTAGAAATCTGAGTCTAGTACTTAATGACAAACAGCACTTTCAAAAGCTAAGAACAGCTTTTAGCCTAAACAAGTCACTTGTGTATATTGTTAATGTGGCATAGAAGGTGGAAGAATGCCATTTTTAAACCGGCAATATATTTTTAGCCAATGTACACTCTATTATAGTTATGGAAAAAACCAGTTTAACCAACTTGTGTAAAGACAGTGAAAAGCTTTCAATAGCCTCTGGCCAAATCATGATCGGTTGTTTCTTACAAGATATTTGGCTTGGTAAAACTTTGCTATAGTGTGGCTATCAAGAAAGAATGGAAAAAGTTTGGGTAGGCAAGGAAAGCACATGAAAGAGCTAGACCAGAGAGAGAGTACAAGGGAAAGCATGCATATTGGATGGAAGAAAAGAGGGATTTTCTTATGAAATTTTGATTGGATCGTGGAAAGTGTTTTATGTATCTTGGATTTTAATATTCAGAATTTTTCAGCAATAGAGTGTCAGTTACCGTGCATATGTTATATGAAAAGTAAATGTTCATGCAGTTTGGACAAAATGTTTATAATGTGAAAAATAATAAATGCAGTGTATGTCTCCCATGTACTATATTCGTAAAGTTTGTGATTAAAAAATCACAACAAAAGTTTGTAATCAGCAGTCCACAAATGCTTTACGACGATCCATTTAATCAAAGCAGATGAATTCTTCTGTAAGACTTCACCCCAGAGGTTTTTTTTTTTTCCAATTACAGCAAAGAAAGGGAATGTTTGAAGACTGGAACTCAGAATCCCACTGTTCCAGAAGACAATAGAGACTGATGATGTTACTGGAAGGGATGGGAATGAATTTTGCAGCCTATTTTTTGGGTTTGGGAGGAGAGGGATTTTAAGGACAGAAAGAGGAAGATGAGATCAACTGCTTTCAGCCCCACCCTTGAAATGCCCCAAAATCCTGAAAAATAATCCAAAATTACCATTTTAAGTGTTTATGGATGGAAATGGGAGCAGCTTGTTTCCAAGAGGCTTCCCACTCCCATTCCTACTCTTAATTCTGGTGGGAAATCCCACCAAAAAGAAAAACCAAAATGTGGTAGCATGTTCCTGGAGAATTAGGGAGTTGCATAGGCCACGTGTTGCCCATCCCTATACCCACTTGATTTCAGTCAGTGTTGACTGGGAGTGAGAAGTCCCGCTCTCGGCCCCTGCTATGTGGGGTGCTGCAGGGTTTGGTACTTTCTGTGCTCCTGTTGAACATCTACGTGAAGTTGCTGGGTGAGATCATTTGTTACCATGTGGTGAGGTATCATCAGTATGCTGATGATACCAGCTATATATCTTTGCCCCGGTGAGTTAAGTGATGCTGTTGGTGTACTTTCTCTGTGCCTGGAGGCTGTGGAGTCTGGATAGGGAGCAACCCTGGTAGGACTGAGTGGCTTTGGGTTTGGGGGCCTTCTGTATCTGGGGATTTACCATCTTTGGTCCTAGATGGGACTGCACTACCCCAAACAGACCCAGTGCGCAATTTGGGGGTTCTTCTGGACTTGCGACTCCTGCTTAAAGAGCAGTGGCAGTCGTGGCGAGAAGGGCCTTTGCATAGCTTCATGTTGTACACCAATTGCACCCATTCCTAGACTGGGAGGCTGTACTCACAGTCACTCGTGTGTAGTCACCTGTAATGGAAGGCATGTGCAAGGAGGATACTGGAATGGAGGATCAAGGTTATCAGGAGAGAGGGGGAACATTACTGAGCAAGCACTTCCTCAGCCTGCAGCAGGACTGTGAGAATGTGAAGAAGCTGTGACTGGCCCCTCCCTAAAGTCTCACGGGGTATAGCCACTACTTGCTTTAGCATAGGTTTAGTCTGGCGAGATTGTGTCTATTAGGTGCAAGCTAATAAAGGAACTTTACTGGACTGGGCTGCCTCGTTGTCATTCTTGGGCTGGGCCTGACATCACCTCCCGGATGGACTGTTGTAATACCTTCTACATGGGTCTGCCCTTGAAGAGTATCCAGAAGCTTCAGCTGGTGCACAATGCAGCGGTGTGGGCAGTTATGTGTGCTTCAAGAACTGAGCACGTTACACCTCTGCTTCGCGAACCGCATTGATTACCAGTTTGCTTCCAGGTTCAATTCAAGGTGCTGGTTTTGACCTTTAAAACCCTGCATGGCATGGGACCAAGTTATTTGAGGAGCCGCCTCTCCCCAGTGACATCTACTCATCCCATAATTTTTGGTAGGAGAGGCATGTTGCAGGTCCCATCAGCTAGGGAGTTTTGTCTGGTGGATCCCAGGAGGAAAGCTTTTTCTGCCATAGCCCCCCAAGGCCTTCTGGCCTTCTGGAAAGCCCTCAACAAATGGTTTTGTCAATGAACTTGGGAATCCTATGGTAGAGAGGTGTCTGTTGGATGATTATGTGATCATTAACAGATGCAGCCTCTGTATGCTGGCCGCCATTTTGGTTTTTTTTGTTGTTGTTTTACTTCGTTTTTATTTTTAATTTAAATTGTGGTTTCTTTGGTTTTTATGCATTTTGTTTTATTATGTACGCCTCCCAGAGTTCCTATGTGAGATGGGTGGCCAATCAAATATAGATACATACATACATACATACATACTATTATATTAATCAGGTTATACTTAAGATACCCATAATAAAACTTAGAGAGATATTGATAGTTTTAAAATATCTGAATTTTAAATAGCCTGACCTTTGTTTATTTAGTTATTTGTATTTTCCCTCCTTATCAGTGCAAGAGAAAGTGATAAGCCCTTGCAAGTTATGATCTTTGTTCTTACAGAACATTGAGTCAACCCTTACTCCTGCTTTTCTTGGCAACATTTTTGGAAGCAGTTTGCCAGCACCTTCTTCCTAGGGCTCAGAGAGAGTGACTGATCAGAGTCACCCAGCTGGCTTCCATGTCTAGGGCAGAACTCCATGTGTTGAGGGCTTTCTGGAAGGCCAACGGGGTTGGGGCCAGCCTCACCTTGGAGGGAATGATGTTCCACAGGGTGGGGGCTATGGGAGAAAAAGCTTTCCTCCTAAGACCCACCAGATGAAACTCCCTAGCTGATGGGACCCGCAATTCCCATGCTGGCTGGGGAATTCTGGGAGTTCAGGTCCACACATCTTTGCCAAGGTTGAGAAACACTGCTCTAGCGTATTCTTCATTGGCTAAGCAGGCAGCAGTCATCATAAGTTGGTCACAGCAGTCAATCAGTGTTTGGGAGGTGTGTTCTGAGTTGCTGGACCTTGATAAGATGCTCTGTAATGGAGCAGCATTCTTTTTCAGCCACTCTTTTTTTTTTCCAGTTCTTTTTCTTGGAGGACTGAGTAAACAAAATGGCTCAATTCATTGGATTTCGGATTCCCACAATATTGCTAACTGATGGAGCTAGTTTAACTCAGTGTAAAATTAAATCAGTTTTGGGCTAGTTGATTGGGTCAAATGACCCCTTTTTATGTATTTATTTAATTTATTTATTGATTAAATTTGTATGCCGTCCATCTCCTCCAACAGGTGACTCTGGGCAGCTTTTTAGATATTCCTACAACACCATAACCTATCTAAGTGTGTTGTGAGAACAGGAACTATCAGTTTCAAGAGCAGGGGATGTATTTCTGAGCTCCTTTCCCTTCCCAGACATTTTAACTCATTTCACTGTTTGCATAGTCAAAAAATAGCCAAATAATTTGAGAACCATTATGTTGATTGCATAAACTCAAACCACACTTCCTGTTTTATAGTTTACCCAAAAGGAAGATGAAGTTTTCTCCCAAGTTATTACCTGTACATTGGGAAAAGGAGTCATCCTACCTTCGCAGAGGAATAGAGGACACTGATCAAAACAAATGGAAGTGAAAATGACTGCAGATACTTCTGCTGAAAAGGAAACATAGTCTGAAAGTTAGCTGCTGCTTGATAAATGCAGTTTGTTTCCTGAATTCAATCATTCTGTAAAGTCTAAACATAGATTCTTTTTCTTTTCTTTCCTTCCCTCTCCAGTTTCTTCCTCTTGTCTTACATTTATCCAACTGTATCTCTCTTTTTCTCTGTCCTTCCCTTTTCAGCACAGCTATCTGTTCTTCATCTCCATCCCTGTCTTCTTCTTTTTTGCTTTTTCTGCTGCAAAGAGAGAGGGGGCTAAATGTGAATTGTGTTTCTGTGTACGAGAGTGGCTTGAGTGTAAGAGAGGTGATTGATAAATGCAAACAGGGAATGATAATACGGTTAGTTTACAAGAATTAATTTTAATTGATTATTAATGAAATTAGCACATACTTATTTTTTGTCCCGGTCCTCTGTGTGTGTGTGTGTGTGTGTGTATGTGTCTTCTGCCAGGAATATATACACTACATAAATACATAGATAAGGATGCCTGGTGCATCATCTATTGTATGGGTAGGGTAGAAGATTGCAGCTGAAGTTGGTAACCTGAGTTAGGGAAACTGGGCACGTACCTGATAGGATTTTGTGTTCATAATTTTCTACCTATTTTCCTTTTGTGTGGGTATTTTAAATCCGTGCTCTTTTTTCTTTGGGGTAAATATATTCTACGTTCTGCTTCCATTTTAACAAAGAGTTAAGAGAAAATCTAAATTCCTCATTTAAAAACTTACATATTCAATGTATATGATTCTTTTTTTAAAGAAATACTTTCAGATATCTTTTAAGTTAATTTCCTTATAGTATGAACATACAGAGTATCTCTAGAGTATGTATTAATGTATGTATTAATAGTTGAAAGCTTAATACATTTTTTCTATACAAATTGTTCTGTAAAGTTTGGTATACATTTTTAAAGTTGCCCCTACAATGGGGCATCTCGGGACTTAATTATTTGTAAAGGAAGCTCAGACAATGAAGTAAAAGGTTGTTGCTTTAGAGAAGTGCTGATAATCTGTACCGGCATGGCTACTTCCATTCCATTGTGATGCCAAGAATGAAGCTAAGAAATATATATAAAAGATTCTAGATTGAGGAAGAGCAGATGGCCTTAGGGAGAGAATTTAGAGAGGGTATAATTGATGAGAGGATTGCTTCCAATGGGACTGCAGGATCTAAGTTATTCAGTAGCTTAGAAAATGTGGCTATCCAGGAATCTGCACATGGCCAGTGAGAATAACTCATGTGATTTATGAATGAGGTTGTCTATCTTAAATTTAACTGATGTTAGGCATTTAAATTTACCACTCACATAAGACATTTTCTGTAAATGTGATTCACGTGCTTGGTAATTTGTAGATTGAGGAAAATTGTCTAATTCTATAGACAAGTTGATTTTCCCCATTATGATAATAACCCACAGCACATAACTAGTAATCATTGGAGTCAATATTCAGAACTAGATGGTACCTTAGCCTCGTCCACAAAGACAGTTGTAACATTCTTTAGGTCCTGTATAATGTTGGTAGTGATTTTTTTTGTCTGACAGCCTGTCCTTATTTTTTTTTAATAGTCTTTTAATTAAAATCTATATACTACTAAAACTCTTGTGTCTGTAACCTTCAACTGGGTGAAACGGTGCATCATAGGACAACAATTTTTGAACCAAGGTACCTCAAATGGGCTAACTTACAAAATGCGCCCAAAATCCAGGACCTGTTACACCCATGGAATTGAAATTTGGGAAATTTGTGGCTGCTTCAGCACTGCTGTGCCCTGTGGTCAGATCAGGTCACATGATTGTCATGGGCATATTCCTGACCTCCTTCCTGCCTCCCTATGTCCCCTGTGCCCAATTGGCTGGCGGGAAGGCCTGATGGGCGAGTGGCAATTGACTGCTTTGGAAACAAGATAGACATTTGAAATCTCTTAATGGCTGTGGGTTTGAGGGAAGGATGAGGGAGTGACTTGGATGCCTGCTGGCAAGACAGGGCTTGCTGGGGGATGCCAGTGATCAGCAGGTGAGCCCTTTTCCTCCCTCAAGGGAGGGGCCCTTAGGGACATGCCGGAATGGGGAGCAGGGGTGAAGTATTCCTCACAGTCCATGGCTCCCCTTCTTCCACCTCCCCCCAACAAAATGGCAGGCAGGTCCATGGGTCAGTTGAGGAGGAGGAGGAGGAGGAGCTTCATGAGGGCTCTTCTGAGGGTCGTGAGGGGAGGGCAAATGGTGCAAACCTATATTATATGTGGAGAGGGAGGGAGGGAAGGAGGAAGGAAAGAATGAGGGTGGAAGGGAGGGAGATTTCTGACACTCCCTGCCAGCTTCCCACAAGCAAAGTCAATGGGGAAGCCAACAGCAAGTCGCAAGTCATTCCCACTCCCTCTTTGTTTTTGCCTTGGTCATTCTATTTCTCTGTTTAATGGGTCACGGGCTGTCTAGTAAATATATAAATAAGAAACTGGCATATTGCAAAACAAAGCATCAACCTCTAACATCATTTATATTTCCACAAATGCCTCACAGACTTTCTTAGAGTAGTGTCTGGATGCAGCCCAATACTTTATTTGGAACCCAGCTTTTTGCCAAGAAAAAGACAAAGATAATCTGGGGTGATTAAGAGCATTCTGGGGAGCTAGAGTGTGTTGTAGATAGCAATTAACTTGTTTTCCTTCTGGTGAGTAGGTGTTTTGTGATTTGTCATATCCATTATGGAAGCCATTTCGCGGGAAGGTCCATAACATGCTCTCAAAATTTCATATCTGCACACTGAACCCTTTTTTTTTTTTTTTGCCTTCAGCTGCTCTATGAAACTTACTTCAAGTTTGAAGTGAAAATTGATTACATTTTTTTGTTGCATTTGGGGTGGGAGGGGGCTCAATTGTTCATCATCAAAATCCCAAAGCCAACTACCAATGAAAATGTCAAAAACTGAAGAAGAGACATTGCTTTGCATTAAGCAATTTAGTTAATAAGGACATAAATTTGGAGTGATGTTATATGGATATTTCTCAGTTGAGATTTTTTGTTTAAAGTATAGTAATCAAGATGATTGTTTCTGCAGATGATTTCAAATATTTGTCTTAAGCAGACTTTTTGGCCAAATTGTTGTGTCTCATAGTCTCAACCAAAGTACATTAAATAAAATACAGATTCAATATATCACTGTGTTGCAGAAATAGTAATATATTGTCTTCTATCTTTTGAGCAATCTTTATAAAAACTTTTTTCCATTCTTATTCAACATGAGCTGCATGAGCTGCATTCTATTATGCAAAGTGCTGAAATTATTTTAGTCATTTCCTAGTTTGTTTTATGGAAATGTTACAAAGTTGCATATAATTTTTACACATCCCTCTTCCTTGACTTATTCAAATTAACAGGTATAATGCCTACTGGGCCATTGATCACAGTAGGCAGTGAGAACCTAACTAAAATCCTCTAGGCAGTCTATTGAGTTAGTATGTTTGTGTATTTTATAGATCAGCTTTGCACTTTTAAAAAATAAAGATACTTTCTTAAATATTAAAGAAGACTTAAACTTAGCCCAGAGATTTTATTATATTGAACCCTTCAGATAAAATATTTGAGACCATCATTAGATCTCCAGTTCGAGAGCAATAAAATATGATTGTATTCAAAATTTTCTGTTTTTTAAACAATGAACTATAAACAGAGAATTATGAATTTATTGGGAAGCTAAACCAAAGAAAGTAATCTGTGTATTTTTAGCATAAAAGGTTAATCAGCATTACTGAAATAACTTTAAATATAATATTTCAATACATAAGTGAAGGCAAGAGCGACTCTGGGGCTTAGTATATTGCAGATTTATATTGAGTCTGTATATATATTGAGTCTGTATATATATTTATATATACATACATGGACACACACAGACACAAACACACACACATATATACACACATATATTTTAAATCACTTGAAATATTTCTAGAATACCAGATTTACAAATTATCCTCTAAAAATTGGGGGGGGGGGGCTTTAAAAACTTTTCAGTGCATTAGTTCTTCCTTTTCTGTTTTGTTAATGTGTTGACAGGAACAATTTTGCCATGTTTTAAAGGAACACAAGGAACTGAAAAAACAGATTGAGGCAATGCTTCTTTTAGGCCAATTTAAGATCACAAAATAGGGTGCAAACTTAAAAAATTATTTGCATCGGAGTAAAAAGAAGTTGGAAGAGAGGAAGAATTGCAGTTATTCAAGCTATGTTTGCATTTGGTTACAATTTTAGATAGTCTGTAGGAGTAGACTATACTGTAGATATGCAAATTTAATCCTACTGGTGCTAAAATAGTGTTATATTTCATTAGGACTCTTCTAAGGACTGCTGAAAAGTAAGCAACAAAACTGACATTTCCTTTTTGAAAACATAAAATCCAGCTGTCTTCATTTGTAAGAGGAAACATATAGATTCCTTGGTCAGAAGAAGTCTGAAGTAGAGGGAAAAGTAAGTTTTTCAAGTAGCAATTTTGAAATAATTTTACTGTAGATGCAGTCACTGAAAAGGTCAGTCATAGTATTTATTTACTACAGTTAATATTTACCAAACAATACAGTTCCAGCTAAGTCCCAACAATATAAATTGCAACTAGCATGGAATTATTGTGGCCAGTGCTGCTGCTACTCTTTGTGCATGTGTGTATGTGCATGTACATGCATGACTTGATAAACAGGGTGACTCATCAATATGATCCTGCACTAGTGGTCTGGGATTGCACACCACATCTGAAACTATATTACAAAGTAATGCTTTCTGATTCACATCACTGCCAGGAGCAAAGCAACTACAGTATAGAAAAGTCATGAGTAGATCCTGAGGTGATTTGACCAGGGTCATGGGACAATAAACAATTTATATTGCTCTTAAGTGGTAATAAGAAGTCTCTGAAGGTGTCTTGTTGTAAGGATGTATGAGACTGGATAGCAAGAATTTCAAGGGCCTTAGTCATATTTAATATAAAATATATAGTCATCAACACTTGTCTGTTTTTGCTTTTAGTGTCTGAAGCAGTAGTAACTTCAGTGTAAATTGTCTATCAATAGAGGCTGGTCATCCCAGTGTAGTTGCTATTTTATAGTTGGCTCTGCTTTTCCTCACTCTCATTCTTCAAAGGCTCTAGCTCAGTGTTTCTCAACCTTGGCGAGTTGAAGATGGGTGAATTTCAACTCCCAGAATTCCTCAGCCAGCCATGCTGGCTAGGGAATTCTGGGAGTTGAAATCTACCCATCTTCAACTCGCCCAGGTTGAGAAACACTGTTCTAGCCAGACAGTATTGAGTTTGGAAAAAGAAGAATTCTGTTTTTCTTCTAGAATATCTTTCTGCTCTCAGTGGACTTTCTTCTCTCTTGCTATTTTCCCTTGCCCCTCAAACCTTTCTCTTCCTTGCTTTTCCTTAGCAGAATAAAGATGTGAGATAAGAGAGGAAAGAAGAAAATCCTAAATGCTAATGAAATAATTTTATTATTCAAAAGCCCAATGCATTTTGGCAAGATCATTTGTGAAGGGCACTGAAAGACAATGCCATATAAATAACTTGCACAATTGTTCAGTATCTATGTAAAAATGTGATAAAAAGCAGTCTGAAACATACTGTTTATTGTATAACATAAAGCACAATTTGCAATAAGTATTGTCTTGTACTACTCGTAATACTATGTAATATGTATTATGTAATACTCAGTATAATGTAAACTAGAACTTATAGAGAAAACCATATATACAAATTAAATATTTTCACTTTTGGGGAGGAAAACAATTGGATGATAAAACACATGTCTGGAAAAACATTTCATTGACCTACCTTTTAAATCACTATTTATTTTTGCATATTTGAATTCTCATAATTTATCTAAAAAATCCCTTATAAACATTTGAATACCTTTACTCTTTAAGCAATTACCAAAATTAAAGTAAAAAAAAAGTTTAAACAGTATGTAGCTCTTACCTGTATATGTCAGCTAAAACATTTCCATTCTAATTCACTAGCAAATTGCAAGTGAAGAGGGTTAGATCTTTGTTTTCTTACATGGCTAAATGGAAAGATAAATCTTAACACTCTGTTGCATTTGATTCTAAGAAAGCCATTGGCAGGAACTGGTTTAATGATGGTCTACATTTTAAACACTGTATTCTATATTAGTTCCGTACCACAATTTATTTATCTCTTATTTTGTAGCGTAATGTCATTCTAAGGTTGAAAAACAGAATGATTGCATTCAATGATTTTTGTTTTTTACAATGAGCCGAAGGAGTACAACTCCTTGGTACTAGGAGCCTGTCTTATCGAATTTTTGTTAGGCTGGTAAAGTGAACTAATGTTTCTTGGTCCTTTCCTTTTGAGGAGTTGCCTGTTTTATTTGCTTCTTCTAATTACTAAATAGCTTAGTAAAATCCAGGAGTGAGTTTTACTTGAAAGTTGGGTGGTTATCTCTGTATTGAATTGAATTTGTTACTGATGGTGCAGACAAATAGCTTACTTTCAGTAACTTAGACATAACTTAAGATATGACTTAGGATTCGTACTTTGAATTCTACTTGTCTGATGCTTGCAATCATCATACTCCAGGTCCCTGTCCTGCAACACGTAATGGGGATATGAACCCAGAGACAGACCTTGGTGGCAGCCCCTAACCCTAGCCCTAACCTAGGCGCAGTCTTCCCCCAAAGGTACAAGGCCATAAAGATGTTCCTGTTCAGGCTCTATTGATGTGTGGTGCAATCTTTTGGGATGTGATCTTGTTTTTAAATTTTATGATTTTGCTTATGTGTTTTATAGTGTGGATTTTAATTAGTGAGTTGTGTTGGCTCTAGATTATATTGATTGTGTTATTTGTATTGTATTATGTAAACAGCTTGGAGTCCTGTGATTGAGTAGTATACAAATTATTCATAACAGTTTTATTTAGTTTATTTGGATAATTTTCAGTTTCTCTTTTATCAAAGTAGAGTGTCCTATGGGAAGGAGGTCGAGGAAGAGAAAGATCCAGAAATATAGATATAACCACTGATGAAAGCTATTTGCTTCATTCTCTAGATTTAAAAAAAGAGTACAGTGCCACCTAATCTTAAATTTGCAAGTTTGCAGGTTCTGCTAAAAAAAAAAGCCTGGTCCCTACTAAGCAGTTAATCAGTTAAACATTGTTTCAATCCCATCACAGCCTCTTGCTAATTTGAAACTTTTAATTCTAAAATAAAGTCTTTTTTTTATTATATATATAAAAAGGATTCATGTTAGCTACTAGTAAGAAAGACAATGAAATTTCATGGCAATTTAAAATTTTAACTGGTATTATTACATCATTGACCTGCACTTGTTTCAAAAGTACAGTATTCCAAACTGTTGTATTGGGGTTGTAGTGGGTCTCTATAGTATTTACTATTTTTTACTAAAACATTTCTAGCCAGTCAACTAGATAAGCAAAGCATAGTTTAGAAGTTTTATAAGGCTACATGCAAAGCAACTTCTTCAGTGTTCTATATTAAAAATTTACATCCTCTGACATTTATTTATTTATGTATTGACACCTAAGAGATTAGTGTGATAGAATCTAAGGATTTAAAATAGTTTAACAAGCATTTAACTTTTGGTTTTGTAAGCTTTATCACCAGCTTTCACTCTATAGCAAGTTTGTTGATAATTTAACAGAACTGAATTGCAAACAACGTTTTTGAAAGGGATATGTAAACCTGGTGGTTCAAATAGAAAGAAGGCCATAAAAACAATCTGCTGAGGTTTTTATACAAGTGGAACTTTACAAAAAGTATGGGACATATTTGTGCGATATCACCTCTACTAAAGGGATATTAAAGGCTTGTTTCCCTTTGTTGGTATCACCCCTTCTTGTCTTTGAACTATAAGAATGCTTATACTTTCCCCTTTTTTGACTAATATATCACTACTGTACTTTTCTGCTGGGCTCTAGCATGTTTTTCTTAATAATAGTCATTGTCAGAAGCTCTTACATTTGTGGAGGAGACCACTCCTATGGAGTCTGGGTATCTTTTGCAAACTCGAAAAGACCTTTTCCTAACCTGTTTAAGAATACCATTTTCTTGTTAAAACATAATTTTTGCTGCCATCATGTTTGCTCTCAAGAAAAGAAACCAAAAATGTATCTTTTAATTATAAATAGTATGTAATTTGAAATGGAAGTATGGCTAGTATATTTAAAAAGATAAAGTAACAAAACAAAATACAGAAGTAAGTTCAGATGATCCTTTTGTATGCTTGCTTCATTATAGTTACACAGACTGGAGGCAGAGAAAGTTCAGCTATTTATAAATATACCAGTTTTTTCTTAAAATACAGGCTAATTTTTTTCTATGACTCTCTATGAAATTCCTTCTGCTGACTTAATCAGATTGTTTCTTCATAACACAATCTCCTCCTTAGTTTATACTCCTAAATTGAGTAAATACTAAATCCACTCTGGCTGATGGTATGGTAAGTTCTTTCCTTACACAGGCAATAGTGCAGATCATAAATCTCACACCAGACCCTCTGATTTCTCTTTGCAGGGCTTTAAATGCATTACTTCCTGGTGGAAGTTCATCTTTATCTCCAGAAACAGATTATGTTTTAGTTCCTTTTCTCTCACAACTTGTTCTTCCAGCTTCTGCTCTTTCTTCTGAGTCATCTGCAACAATCTCTAGAGGCCTGCTAGTTCAGTCAGTTGCTGGCCTTCATACTTGCTTTTCCTTCCAAACCAGCTCTCAGCTGATTGACGACAAATTTGGAATTCAGCTGTTTAATTCGCTGCTAACATACACTTCTCATTATCCATTAAGATCATTAAAAAACCAGTGGCCAGATCAGCTCTGATTTCTAGGATATCTTCCCTGTGACTAAAAATTGAAAGTATTCAATCCTCTGAATCTGCATATAAGATGAGTGCAAATCTTCAGCACCATTCACTTGTATGATTAATATTTAAATTCAATATTGTGTAATTCAGTTGACATAGTTCTCACAATGTTAGACTTTTTTTTTTACTATGATACAAACATTATCTTTAGAGATGGTATACAATACTGAAACTGTCATAGTCATTATCATGTCTTTTGCTATAACACTTGGGGCCTTTTCAGATAAGTTTCAATTGCTTTCATGGAAATAACAAATCTGCTTTTGGTCCCTATGTGGAATCTTGCACTGGTGAACATCCATATCTGCAGTTTAGATACGGCAAGCTGTGCTAAACTGAGTAATTCATTAATTGTCTCCATGAAGGTTATAAATAAGGCCTGCACAATTTGTGAATAAATCTGAAAGTAATCTACCAATCTTGTACTGTGGCCTTCAAATGCTTAACAATTCCTGTTTTGTAATACCAAGAAAGTGATAAAGCCAGGAATTATATTGAATTCTGACTGTTTTATGTCTCTGACAATGTTGGCAATCTTTTGGGCCCAAGGACAGGATAGGAATTTTTGGGAGGACTTCAGGGTACCACTATAAAATATCTGACATGAAGGAATGACATTTCACAAAATGGCTGTCATGAGGTAGGAGTACCCATAGTCAAAATATGGTTGTACCTAGTCAAAAGAATTATTATTGTGTTACAGGAGTAATAGTAATAAATTCATTTCCTCACCACCTGTCAAATTAATTATCTTTCCTATTATAATCTTAATTAAGTGACCTACACTACTAAATAATTTTTCCTTTTAAAATAAATGCATGGAATCAGATGCTTTTTTCGGCTTTACAGTTCATTGCATTAAACAGCTTTAAATTAAAAGAGAATCCACTCTAAATGTCTTCAATATATATACTGAAAATCAATTCCAGCAAAATGCTTCACAGAGCGCAGGAGCATGAACATAGTATTTGCATGCAATTCTTTAAAGCAGCTGTATCTTTTCCTGGGATTGTGCATAATGCATGCAGACACACACATAAATTGTCAGTTTTGTTAAAACCTGGTATTACAAAATCTGACACAAAACATTATTTAGCTTCCAAAAATTGTTCCTGATTTTTCCCAATATATAAATATATCAACTTTCAAATTTTTGGTTTGGTTTTTTGTCAAATAACACATTCAGAATGGAAAAGTTGAAAATTATTTAACATTGTTTTACTATTTTTTTCTTCCCTCTCTCTATTCCAGCAATCCAGATAAACTGCTGATTCCAGAGCAAGGGATAGGGAAAAAACCTGCTAAAGCACACTAAAGAATGAATATAGTATATTGTCTCCTGGGATTTAAAAGAATAGAATTAGGGGGGTACCATGTAAAGCTACAGCCAACAAGACTGGGACACTGCTCATGACTAATAAGAAGCATCTTGGTTGCTACTATACATTGCATCCTCCAATCTAGATTAGAGCCTGAAAAAAAGGTTGCAGGAAGCTAAGTTGTAAGAAAGGGCAATTTGAGATATTACATACAAGGGTTAATTTAATGATTTGAGGCCCAGTTAGAGGACTTTAGGGAATAGCAGATCAAGTTCTGGGGAAGAAATGGCAAATTTGTGGAGTCAGTGACTGCAGTGGAATGAAGAGTCAGTGAGTAGACTGGCTCTTTATAATTCCTCTCTGGACAAGGAGGGGACTTGAGATCACCCACAAGTACTCCAGACATTTGCTCCTCGCAAGGAGATTACAAGACAGCAGTCTCTGGAGGGTTTAGAGCTCCGGGAGATGAAGGAATAGCCATCTTGCTCAAACTGCAGTTGGTGCCTTTAAAAGACCACTGGGTTCATATACTTCCTTTTCTAATCAGTTTTGGAAATTGCTTGTTAACTGCTTTTCAGCTATTAGGAAACTTTGGATTGACAGGTTTTACAGACTGGGTGAGTTTCCTTCAATCCTTAGTGAAAGAAGTTTTAAATGCAAGTTTAAGGACTTAAAAAAATTTTTTTGTTAATAAACAGCAAAAGAGTGATTAAAACTTTGATTTTAGAAAGTTACAAAGAAACTAAGGGGCCAGATAAATGTCAAAGAAGATTTTGGAATTAATTATAAAGAATCTTCCCATGGGGAAATGCTTTTGTTTTGAATACTCTTAAAAGAAACGTAATAAGATAAGACTTTAAAAATTGGACACTAGAGGGAACTAGAAGGAAATAAAGATTACAATTAAAGGAGAACACTCAAACTCTACTTACTACAGGTAGTCTTCATTTAATAACCACTATTGGGACCGGCAACTCGATCATTAAGTGAAGCAGTTGCTAAGTGAAATTGTGACTGCGTATGATCTTACTTCAGCTTTCCTTTGCTTTACAGACCTGCGAAGGTCATAAATGTGAAGATTGGTCACAAAGTTACTTTTTCATCACCGTCATTAACTGAAAACAATCACTGTCTGAGGCACTCACTAAACGAGGAATACCTGTAATACAGAATGAAGCAAAATATTTTAACATTGGACATATTGAAGGATATTTTTGAACAATGAACCCAGAAATTAATTTTAAGAGTGTTTGCCTCTATAGATAGACTGTGTTTAAAAGATGCTATGGAAGAGGAACAAGTATTACCTGACATGATTGAGACTGATTTGAAAGTGGATTTAAACATGACAGGCTACAAGAATGACATGGAAAAAGATGTTACACTGGACATACAAAAGAAACCGGCTGATATCAATAATTAAAAGGGATATACAAACAATAAACCAAGACAGTGACTTGGATAATTTTCCTATATTGGATTTACAAAAGAGGCTCATTAAAGCTTTGAAGAATTTTGTGAGAAGGGACAGAGAAAAAATGAAAAGAAATCAAGTTCTAAGACATTTGAGTGGACTAAGATTAAGTTTGTTAAATGTAAAAGGAAGGAATATGGAGTTGGTTTATTTGATCAAGGTTAAAATAGATATGTTGTTATCTCTGGTAACCCTTAATGGACTTTGCTGATCAGGGACTGAACAATGAGGTTTTAAGGATTTGTTTATAGATAAAAGATGGGATATGGGAAGAAGAGATCATTTCTTGTATTTTAAGAGAAGGTGATAAGTTACTAAAATTGTTTATGCTTGTGATGAACGGGGAAGTCATTTCTTTATATATTTCTTTTCTTTTTCTTTACTATGTTATTTTTTCTTTTCTATTTTTCTGTTTTTTTCTTTTCTGCACCTTCTATTTTTTTAGTTTGTATTAGTTTTTATTTTTATAAAGTATAATCTTTAAATTAATAAATAAAGGAAATAGCAGATCTACCTCACATCATAATATGTCTCATGCCAGCCCCCTTCACACCTTTTTTATTCATTCCTGAGTCAGGAAAAGCAGATGGCAGAAGAGATTTATATATATATTGTGTGTGTAAAATAAATTTTTAACAAAGTAAAAACCAGAAAAGAAAATAAAGAAAAATAGTAAATAATGAAAAACGAAAATGGAAAAAGAGATAGAAAAGAAAAAGAAAGAAAAGGGGAAAAAAATTATAAAGAAGCGGCTTCCAATCTTCTTGACAGTGGTTATAGGTACATTTATCTTTGCCCTCTTTCTCTAAAGATTTCCTTCTTTCCATAAGCTACCCTTTCTAATCTTCAACCCATAAGTCACAAGTTCATTTTTCTCTTTTTTCAGCAAAAAGTCCATAAGGGGGAAAGGCAGATGGCAGAAGAAATTTCTGAGGCTGGATTTCCTCCAAAATCAGGGCCCTGTCTTGAAACTTGGAGAGGGAAATCAGCAAATAATGTGCTCCTCAACACACTGTTTCAGGGTCCGTGGTTGCAGCAATAGCTTCCAATTCCGAAATCAATCTGATGTTAAATTAGAATATACAACTGAATGTTACTTACTTTTCAAAAGGAAGAATAAATAACAATTCAGTACAGTTCTGGCAATCTGACTTTCTAGTATAGTTGAATCTATTTATTACCAACTTATCTTACAAAATAAATCAGATTAAACAAAAATAATCATCATACTGAGGTGCACTTTTTTTAAAAGGTGGTTACTGTAAGCAGATAATAAATTCAGCAACCTAGGTTTGCTAACTAGGACATATAAAAATAATAATAGAACAATGCTTCTCTTGTTAACAATATAAGATGTAGGGCTTTCACTGCTTTGGATTTGATTTGGAAAGGGTGTCTTAGAATGTGTAGGGGTGTGAATGTAGCACCTGTCTGCAACTCTTTAAAGCAGCCACTTCTTTTCCTAGGATCACATGGCAGCTGCAGAGAACAGAAATGTGATTCCAAGAAGGAGCAGCTGCTTTAAAAAGTTGCAGATCCATGGTATGTTCATGTTCTCATGAGTTCAGCGTAATCTTTTCTGAATTATTGCTGAAGAGTTGCACAGCGTGAATAGGAAGCCAACTTTTGACATCTTCAGACAATATTTTTGTTTGTGCTGGATTATAATTTTAAAAAGGGGATAGGATCTAGGGTAGAGGAGAATGCAAATGGAAGCTGCAATTTTTTTTCTTTCTTTTTCTATTAAATCCGTGCCTCAACATGTCAATCCCTTCCTTCAGAGCTGCTGCTAGATAAATTGATAAAATGAAATTATTTGACCAAGTCTCTTCCTCAGTTTTCTCTAGCTTAAGTTTTTTATTTATTACTTTCAGTGCAGCTTGCTGCATTCACTGTTACAACTTACATGGCATTCTGAGAAGGTCCCCATTACATGGAAACAAACGATTATAATCCCTATTTTGAAAAAGGTGACAGCTGTGAATGCAAAAACTATCAGGACATACTAACATATGTCATACTAATTGGAAATGTCTTCATGAGAATTATCCAACTACGCTTCCAGAAACTACAGGAATAGACAACGGCAGGCCAGGATGCTATCACCAGATTTTTACGTCAGACAATTCATGGAGGATAAAATTCATTGTGACAAATAAACAGTCAGTATGAAGAAACCCAGTACAGGTACATAACTAATCTCATGTTTGCAGATGACAGTGCCATATTTGCAAACAGTGACACAGAGGCCACTGACATTTTGCATGACATCACAAATATATATATATATATTTTTTGGGCTGCTCTCAGTCATTACTGACCCTGCAGTGACCGCCCCCTAGCGGTTTTCAAGGCAATTGTATCTTTTTGTTTTTCGGAAGTAGTCTTTGCCAGAGCCTACTTCCTAGAGCATAGCCCAGCTGGCAAGCGCAGGAGGCGGGATTTCCGTTGCTTCGCGTCCCGTTTTTCGGGCGAGTGCGGTTTCGCGCTTTACCAGCCACTGGTCCCGTCTCTCTGTGCAAGGCGCTGCCAGCATTTTTCCTCCCACCGGAGTGAGAGTACCCATTTATCTACTCACGTAAGTTTTCGATCTGTTGGGTTGACAGAAGCTGCGGGTGGAGAAACAAGAGCTCACCTTGTTTAACGCGAGAGGCTGGACTCGAACCGCTGAAGTTTTCAGCCAAGTCTTAACACCTGATGGGTCACAGTGTGCTGTCTATCTCGGTGGGGCCCAAATAAAGCAGATTACCAGTTCAAATACCTTGGGTTGCTGATGGAAGAATGGAAAACAGCGTCAAAATCAGAAATACATAGCAGGATTGGCCAACCCACTGCTATTTTAGGATAATTAAATTGGTGCCTGTAGAAAAAATAAAACATTTCAGTGGAAACCAAAATGTGAACATTCTGGGCATTAGTCCTACCTATGTATACAGATTTGAGACATAGATACAGTTAAAAGCATACTTAAACAAAGTTGATGTTTTCATAAAGTGGTATCTATGGCATGTACATGGAATCTCCCCACACAACTGTCTCAAGAATGTGTTGTGGCCAAAACCTGGTTCACCTAAAGCAACCAAATCACTTTGAAGATATGAATTTATTAAACATGCAAATAGCAACAACGTACACCAAGCTCCCAGCAAAGCATTGGCAGACTGCTGAGCAGACCTGAGCAAAAGCAGAACCACAGCTTACATATCTTGGCAATGTAGTAAGCCAATTGCAAAGGCAAGACAAAGAAAAAGGCAGACAGTGTAAATTAAAGCATGACATTGGAATGTTCTTGATAAACCTATCTGGGTGACCTTATTGTTATTTATCCCTTTCTATCAGGTGAGCAGGTACAAAAACTGCATTTTTGGCAGCAGTTTGCCTTCTTCTGAAGGCTGAGAGTGAATGAGCAGTCCAAAGTTACCCAGTTGACTTCCTTGTCTCGATCTTGTCAGGTAGAACTTGTTCTTCTTCCATAACAAATTTTAAACACAGTCTATCTATAGAGGCAGACACTCTTAAAATTAATTTCTGGGTCCACTCTGAGATACAGTCAGTGAATATAAGCAATTTGGTTTACAGATCCACTGGTTCCTGACTGAATCTTCCCCCTGTAAATGTTTTCATACAAGAACATTTTAAGGAGTTCCCCTGAATCCCACAAAATGGTTGGTTTGTATGCTTAACTTTAAAGAAGCTGTACTCTGGAATGGCCCTCCTTATCTCGTGATTGCTTAAAAAAAAAACCTTTTACACAAAATTTGTACTCCCAAGCGGCCGACACCACTGATCACCTGTATCTATATTTCTCTATTTACCTTACCTTACCTCTACTTAACTAACCGCAAAAGCTGACTTGTGCCAACCTCTGTTTATTAACTCTATATTCTTACTATAAACAGAAAATCTAACCCAGGTTATCAAAATAAGATGATTGGCATTTTACATCATTATTGGTCAGCTTTTATTTTATTTTATTTTATTTTATTTTATTTTATTTTATTTTATTTTATTTAATTTAATTTAATTTAATTTAATTTAATTTAATTTAATTTAATTTAATTTAATTTAATTTATATATATATATATATATATATATATATAAAATGTATTTATTATTGTTTGTACCCTCCTTAAGTGAGCAGAACCTTGTATTCCGTCCCCAGTGCTCTTCAGGTAAACTTGGCTTAAGCAAATAGTGTGGTCTCCATTCATAAATTGGGTCATGGGGAATTTTCCCCTTCCATATCCTGATTGAAAAAAAAAAGTTACATTAAATCATTGATAATAATTTCCTCATTGCCTCTTATAATATTAGGTAGCATGATAATGAGGATAAAATGTGATACGCATTTTAAGAGGTTGTCCCAAACAAAAAGATGTAATCTTTCCTATTGCATTTCTTCCATTCACTGCTGTCAGCATGTCAACTTTCTATACCAGATGTGAATGGTATGAAGTTTTAAACTGGCCTAAGTATTTTAGAAAGAATAAATAATGTATGCAGTCTTACAGTTGTAAATCATTTAAGACCGTCATGTTTTATTACTGTATGCGAATAAGTACACTTAATACTTTTAATAAGCATTGGATCTGTTTAATAAAGGATGTTTATTTAAATCTCATGGCCCACATAAAATAGTTTAAAATATAAATGTCTATTATGTTATAGTACAAGATACACATTATGCTTTACTTCTCTCTGATGATTTCCATTTCATCTATTTATTCTTAAAGAAATATACCTCACTGATCTAAACTTAACTTCAGTGTACGTTTCATAGTACTGTGTTTTAAAAGGTCTGCTCATTGTTAAAATTATTTTCTTAAAGCTCAGTGAAAACATATGGTATATTCATCTGATTATTATCTGGCTGCAACCCTATTGCAGCCATATCATTATGAGCTGCAAGAGGTCTGAGCTATCTCATATATTTGTGACATAATGCTTGGAAATTAAGAAAGTTACCTATTACTTTTTTTCCCCCACCAGTCAAACTTGACTTCTGGAGACTATATCGACAATTCCATGCAGGTTTCTTGGCAGCATTTTTGGAAGCAGTTTGCCTTCTTCTGAAGGCTGAGAGAGAATGAGCAGTCCAAAGTTACCCAGTTGACTTCCATGTCTCGATCTTGTCAGGTAGAACATGTTCTTCTTCCATAACAGCTTTTAAACACAGTCTATTTATAGAGGCAGACACTCTTAAAATTAATTTCTGGGTCCACTGTTCAAAAATATCCTTCAGTATGTCCAGTGTTAAAATATTTTGCTTCATTCTGTAATTGTAAGTCCAGCCTGAGTGTTCTTTAATTGTAATCTTCAGTTCCCTCTAGTTCCCTCTAGTGTTCAATTTGTAAAGTCTTACAGGCTTTTTTTTAAAGAATTCAGAACAAAAGCATTTTCCCATGGGAATGATTCTTTACAATTAATTCCAAAATCTTATTTCAAATTTATCTGGACCCTTAGTCCTTTTGTAACTTTCTAATATCAAGGTTTTAATCACCCTTTTGCTATTTATTCAAAAAAAAAAATTAAGTTCTGAAACTTGTAGTTAAAACTTCTTTCTCTAAGGATTGAAGGAAACTCACCCAGTGCTGTAAAACTTGTCAATCCAAAGGTTTCTAATAGCTGAAAAGCAGTTAACAAGCAGTTTCCAAAACTGATTAGAAAAGGAAGTATGCAAACCCAGTGTCCTTTTAAAGATGCCAACTATGGTTTGAACAAGATGGCTATTTCCTCATCTCCCGGAGGTCTAAACTTGCTGGAGACCACTGTCTTTCAGTCTCCTCATAAGAAGCAACTGTCTGGAGCACTTGTGGGCAATCTCAAGTCCTCTCCTTGTCCAGAGAGGAATTATTGAACAGCCAGTCTACTCACTGGCTCTTCATTCTGCTGTGGTTGTCAGCTGCGCTTTTCGTGGAGTTGTCTTCAGTCCACCATTTCTTCCCCGGAAGTCTCGTCATAGCATTTTCTTCAGTTAAGCAGGAGTACTGGTAGTAGACACAGTCCATATCAACATATCAAAATAGGGTTCTAAGCATCTTCTGTTTTAATCATGTGGGGGGGTGAGGGGAAGCTAGAAACAGAAATGACAAGGACAAGGTAATCTCTTAATTGACCAAATCTTACCTAAGACACCCATTTCTGTCCTTGACAAATACTGTATCAGTGTTCCTAATAAGAGCAATTGATTTGGTTGAAGCTTTGCTCTGATTCAGTTTTAGTCTTCAATAAATAAAAACTAAACTAGAAGGACTTTTTGCTGTAACTTCTATTTTGAAGGCTTGTGTCCTTCCTCTCCCATTACCCATGATTAATCTACAGCCCTGAGACCCATAAAGATTCCTCTATTTTAGTTAATCATGCAAGATGTCCAGGATGAATAGTCATGAATACTGTAGAAAATTTATTTAATTTGTGTGGTCCCTCTGTACACAGATGGTGTTACTTGGCCTACAGCCAGATGCAAATTTACATGACATTCATATTTTCTTCTAACCATTTGCAGGAAAGAAATTAGAATTATGCTAAAAACTGGTCCATTCAATGATTTTAAAGTTGTCTTATTGTACAATGCCTGTTTTTAATATATATATAATTTATACGAAATCTTCAGTAAGAAGGTAAATTTTCATGAGCCATCTGTAGCAGTTATTTAAACTGGAACTGTAATTTATCCCAAGCTCATTTCTATCTGACAATGGTTAAACAGCAGCTACTTGTAGTTGATTAGCCAAAAATAAAGCCTTTGTGTGATTTTTCCTTCTCCAGTAGGAGTTACATTTTAAATCTGAAGTAATTTGTTCTGACAAAATGCTATTCCAGGGAAAGTAGAGGAGAGTTTTTGACATGGCTAAAGAATGTTGTGCTGGCAAGACAGTTTGGACTGAACTGCTGTTAATCCCATTATCTCCAACATGGTCAATGAGCAGAGATGTGGAAGGTATGGGAAGAATTTTCTGACTTTCTGAAGGGCTACAGGATGCCATTTGGTGATGCTATGATGTCATCGTAGAGGTCATAGCTGAATTTGTTTGACCCATTTTTGGGTCTTCGGGAGTTTTGACACCAAAATTCAGTACTGCATTCTTAGGGTGCTATAGGGCCACCAAAGATGTTTGTCAATAACTAAATTATTACCCATCTGCTTTCCTTGTCTCAGCTTTCCTTGTTTATGGCCCACTTCTAACTACTTCTGTAGTTTGTTTCTTCATAGGAAACAAAGGAAAAGCCCTTAGAGAACATGGATGACTGATACTGTAATTTTTCTTAAATATGCTTAGGGAACTGTTTTCCACTGCAGTCCTGGCTCTGTTATGGTAAAGAATAGCCTGTCTGTCTGAACATATTTCTAACATATTTCTAAAACAGTATAGGAGAATTACTACACTAGGACTCAAAAAGAGCAGGAGTTTTCTAGAAATAGTGGAAATAAAACAAATGTAGCAGTTGCACAATTATCTAAGAGGACTTTTTAGAAAGAGAGATGAAAGTTGGTTTATGAGTGTAATTTAGGTTTCTGTGAGAAGGAGCCTGTGAAAAAAAGGCAGGAACTGAATAAATTTAAGAAGGCAGAAAACTGTTGATTTTTTAAAAATTTGGTTTGGAAATCAAGTGGGGGAGGGAATTCGGGAATGCAAGATAGACCCCAATCATGATTTGTAAACTTAAGAAATGCAAAGGAAGGAAGGATGAAAGAAAGGAGAAAAAAGTAGATAATCAAGATCTCTAATGAATAATCTGATGTAGTAAAAAAAATCTTCTACTGTGCTAATGAATTGACAGATTTTAGTAAGAAAAAAAACATGTTACAAAAGATTGATCTGGACCCAACATCCTTCAATATTTTTATTAATGACTTTGATGACAAGGTGAAGGAAATATGTAGTAAATTTGCAGATTTGGATGGGATACCCTAAAATACTGAGGAGCAGCCATTCTCTTCTTTCACCTGTAGCTGGAGATTCCTTACACTTTCCTTACTTCCAGACATCAGAGTGGTATCATCAGCATATTTGAGGTTGTTTTTCTTTTAATCCAGCCTTTCTCGTGATACAGTCTTCATCTAAGATACATAAATAATGTAACAGTATATAACCTTGGCACACTCCTTTCCCAATTTTGAACCATTTGGTTGTTCCATATTCCATTCTGCTTTTTCCTAATCATGCATGTTTTTCCATAGGCAGATCCTGTAGTCTGATACACATGTTTCAAGGGCTAACTACAATGCATTGTGATCTTCATAGTCAGAAGCCTTGTATGATCAATGAAGCAAAATAGGCATCTTGTTTGGAATGTGATACTGGTTTCCCTGTCTCTTCTGAATCCAGTTAGTACATTTGGGATTTCTTGTTCCGTGTGTTGTTGAAATTTGGGTTGCAAAATTTTGAGCATTATTGTACTAGCATGGAAGATAAATACAAATGTTTGGAAGTTTAAGCACTCTTTAGCTCTGCCCTTCAGATGGAAGATGCTCGTTAAATTTAGCTTGAAGCTTGTTCAGCTGTCTGAAATAATATTTGCAATGTACAAATTGTCACATTTAGTGATCTTTGTTACATCTGTAGAGCAATTAAACATGAAATATTCTCTCATGAACCTTTTTCCTCCAAATAAATCACTTGTTTCTGGAAGTTTCTATCTAACTTTTAAGTTGAAAATGTGAAGTTGCAAATCTAGTTTGTTCAAGAACTGAAATATGTCTCTCCATATATGTTTCAAGATCCTTTCAATATTATTGAAGTACCCTTATTGTTTAAATTTTGCTTCAACCAAGCAATACTGATGTTCTCTCAGTTTGAAAATTCTGGATTGCATCTTGTCACATGAATAATCTTCTTTCACAAAGTACTCCTTACCCATTTCCTTTTTTAGCACTAATTTGATTGCATTGCATGCATTGCAAGTGCATTGGCTTTACAGTTTTTACAGAATCAGACAATTCAGGAATCATCTATTTGTTTGCAAGCATTTCACAATAGATCATACAGGATTTACAACTTTCCAGAGATTTACAGTGAAAGGGTAAACATTTCACAACAAAATTAATTAAAGTAAAAATTAAATCATACAATTATGTTAAGTTAAAACTAATATTATTCTTCCTTAATATTTACTTCCAGCCTCTAGGTTCACCAGCTCATATTTAGATGATGGTGATACAATGCAGATGATATGTATTTTCTCCTACAGGATATATGGTAATGTTTCTAGCCTGCTGTAGTGGATGTTTTGCTGGGGTTGGGGACATATGTTCACCATGCCAGAGTGGTCTTATACCTTCAGGCCACACCTTTTGTGCCTCCTACTTCACAGGTACATAGTGCTGGTTCTGATTATGGGTTAGGTTGTACTTCCACTGCTACCACCCATCTTTTTGGAGGAAGGAAATCCCTTGACTAGCTCTTCTTCCTTAACACCAGCTTGTAAGAGATTGGACTCTCATAGCCTGCACAGCCTATTCACCCATAACCTAGCCATAATAAAAATGATGAGACTGATGATAATGATAAAAAAGGAAAACCAACTCTGTAGCATAATCTCCTGGCCCAATAGCTTTGAGGCATGTGGACAGAGAACAGTAGCCTTGTTTCTTTTTGAGGAGACAAAAATAAAATGATTTAGAAATGAATTTTATTCAAATGAGAAAAAGGAAAAGAAAGCTTTTAGCTTTAGGTGGTCAAATGCCCAAACAATTACAATTAGATGGAATAAGGCATTTAATGCTGATAAGACTATAAATAGCATTTCAGCCATCAAACTCCCATAGAATGCAATGGGGAGACTGGATTCAGATCTAGTGGATGGAATCTGTGGATCAAATAACTTACATGTAATAAAGCATGTAAGAATAGAGTCTGCACAAAACAATTAGCTTCTGATACAAACAAAATCAGAGGCAAATTCCTTGAGACTGAGACAGTTAACTAAATCTGTAAAGCAGACTAGCATACCTAAAAACAAGGTAATCTGAATGCAAAGCCTGGCCTAGAATGTTTTCTTTATCTCTGAGAGGAGGGATTTTCTCCCTAACTTGCTTCTCCAACCAGGTGATTTCTACTAAATCTCAGACTCCCATAGATTGCAATCTTCACTTGAAGTTTTGGGAGAACTTCCTCTTAGCTCCTGTTGAGAGATTATTGAGTCATAATTCAGTGCCATCTCTCATCTGCAACCAGAGATGTTGTTGTCATGGAAGAAAGGGAGGGAGGGAAGAAGGAAGGAAAAGAAGGGAGGGAGGGAGGGAAGAAGGAAGGAAGAGGGAGGGAGGAAGGAAAAAGAAGGAAGAGGTAGGGAAGGAAGGAAGGAAAGAGGAGGGAGGGAGGAGGAGGGAGGAAAGAAGGAAGGAGGGAGAGAGAGAGAAGAAGGAAGAGGGAGGGAGGGAGAAGGAGGAGGAAGGGAGAGGGAGGGAGGGAGGGAGGGAGGGAGGAAGATTTCTGATGCTCCCTGCCAGCTTCCCACAAGCAACGTCAGTGGGGAAGCCTGCAGCAAGTCGCAAGTCACTCCCACTCCCACTGCTTTTTTGTCCTTGGCCATTCTGTTTCTCTGTTTAGGTAAGGAAATATCTCTGAAACAATAACCCAACAGGTCATGGGTTGTCTAGTCCCTACTGATACTATGTGATCTCAAGAGCATACTTTTCAATTTTGAAAATCCTTCAAACCAAACTTTTAAACTTTTGTCACTTACCGTGCCAAATTTTTTTTTTAAATGATACATATTATAGTTTAACACAACAGATAAGGACAATTATAAAAAATTCAACTAAAGTTGAGTGTGGCAGTGAAAAAGTTAAGGACATGATAGCTGGGGGGAAAAACTCTGTGGCGCCCCCAGCAAGTGCTTATTTTGCTTAATGGTTAATCCAGGGCTGGTTCATTGGTGTCATCCTGATAACATGTATTTTCCAATTCCTTAACATTTCTTCTCTCCAGTGTTTAGGATTTCCCCCTTCCTCAGTGCATTGCAATTCAGATCATTCAGGAGGGTCCATAACCCTCTAGACTTGTGAGGAGAGAATTTGAGAGAAAATCTGGTTCCATAAACTTCTTTCTGCTGGAGGAACACTGAATAGAATCCATGCGTTCCAGACTACATGTAAATGCTCCATATTAATGGAAAGTTTATTTATGTTAGTGGAAGAAAGTAATTACCTGTATGCATAAAGCAAGGTGTTCATTGTTGGAAATGCAGTAGCAAGTAAGCTACTAAAGTAACTTACCATATACGTTACTAAATTAAGCCAGTTAATTTAGAACATCTTGAATGTAGTATTAGTCTGTACTAAAGTGCAAACTAGGTGACAGTTTCCAGAATAATCATGTTTAAATATTCTATCAATTTGGTTTATGCTTACAAGGGAGTTTATATAATCTTAGTCCACTATCTTGATACTTCCTTTTTTTCTTTGGCCCTGGGTTCAGGTTACTGGTGGACAAAGAAAGAAATTACCAACATTCATGGCGTGATTCCTTCTAATGAAATGAAAGGGGGCTGGGACATTCCCTTTAACATAAAAATGCACAGCATATGAAACTTTTATTAAAGAAATAATATCTCTATAATTTCCTAGAAATGTCTCATTTGTGGCAGAACAGAACAGTAGTGAGAAAGGCAAAACAATTACAATAATTTGTGAAACAATAATAATAGAAAAAGGAAAAGATTGAACATTTGTGGGGGAATAAATAAATACCAAATGTGTGGAGCCATTCAGGAAGCCAACATTTGTGTTTCTTTGCAAGAACTTTGGCAAGCTGCTTGTTTTGTGATAAATGATAAGCTATATTTGTAGGCATGGATTCAGTCTTAGGCACACTTAGAATGGACCCATTAAAATCAATGTGTTAATCATGATTAACTTTCTCCATTGGGTTCTGTGGGTCAACTTCAAATATAAGTAAATTGGGATCAAAGCCATTAAGTTTATTTCATTATAGGGGATTTTGTACTGCGAACATTATATTGAAGAGGTATTTGTCAGGTTGTCAAAAGAGGGCTAAAAGTGTGCATAGGTTTCCATGCTGAACAAGAAAATGCTGAGGCAATGCTACTCCATTTCATTTATGTGGAGAAACTGTAATAAGCTACCAAGGGTGGGAGCATTAAATCTTGTTCTTCCTGTTGTGAAGTGTTCACCAGGGAACTGCACTTCATTAAGAGAAAAGGGAATTCATTCAAACTTGTTGTCTCCAAACAAAAAAGAACGAGATAAGCACCAGGCCACATTTATTACAAATAAATAATTGGAGGCTCTCTTACAGAAGAAAGGGCCTAGAGCTGTATAGGAAGCAGATTTCAAGTAACTTGGAAGAATATAAAAAGCAATCAGAATCTAGAGATCCCGCTTCATAATAAGATCTGGATTCTTAATAATATGTATTTCCATGGTTTCTGTTCAGTTTTATATTCATAGCATGATTCAGTTTCTTATTTATAAGCTATTCCCTGACTTGATTTTCTTCTAGTTTATTGGATTTGATGTAGCTGATGGACTATATAATCTAGTTGTCATATAAAATGTTTCTTAAAACAGGTAGTTTTTTTTTTTTTTACTTTGAAAGCTAAGAACCAGTGGCACCTGAGGGGAGAGCAAGGGGTATCAGAATGACGTATGTGATGTCACAGTGAAAGCCTCTTCTCCTTTCTATGTGCATCAAGATGTTGCATGCATATAATGCTGCTGTATCATCCGGGTGAAAGCAGTAAGAGCCAGCGGGTGCTGCTGCCAAGAACAGTAAGTTGTGGGAAATTGTTAACTTCAGTATTATGACAATGCTAGTTGAGTATAGTTTAAATTTTGTATAATTATGACTCTTTGAAATATCTTTGCAATCTCCCGTATAGGTCTGATTGCAGATTTATAGGGAGAACATCACCAAATTATTATTGCTAAGGACAATTGCATTTTGACTTTCAGATCTTTCAAAGAATTGCATACCTTTAAATTGGGGAAAGTTAAATTCCCTTTATTAGCAAGTTGAGTATTGTTTAGTTGGAGGCACACATATTATTAGTTATGTTTATATTTAGTTTTAATATCTAACTCCTGATAACTGCACTATAGAAATTTTAACTTGAAAAGGTGGACTGCATATAATAGAATGATAGAGAGAGATTATTTTAAAAGACATTAGTTATTCAACCAGCATAAAATGTGTGTTATTGTGTAGGTTTTGCTTTTATGGGTAAAATTTAAACATAACTTTAGCAATACATTGGGTATATATGTCATGGCTCCTTTAACTTTCTGAACTGTACAGATGATATTTAGGATGTTACCTTAGCCCAGTGCATTCTTAGAATTGTAACTTAAAACATAAATGCATACCTTAAGGTTATTAAAATGTATTCAGCTACCACTAAAAGGATAATACATATTTATTTCCCAGCTAAAATGCATGGGATTTCAGAGTTTTATGAGGTCATGGCTATACAACATCTGTATGGTTATCATTTCTTTAAATTTAAGTGTTGTATAACAGAGATATAAGACCCCACTATAGTATAAAAAGAATGGTACATCACACAGTTACATACGACATTCAGCAAATAATACAGAAACCATTTTTATTTAGGATTCTGTTTCTAGAGTTTTTCCTGGTTTTGGTTCTCTTCCATTATATTATATATCATTATATACCATTATTAAAGCTGGGGCTAAAATATCAAGATTGTAAGATTTCTGCTAATTTTCCAAGAGTTCTCTGCTCAGCATATATGCCAGTAATTTGAACGGGTAAGAATGAAAAACTGGAGAATAGACTTTGATAATCTGCTTTTTAGTATATCATATTAAACCTATACTGAAACAATTTTTTCGGTATAAAAATATTGACTATATGACCTACTTTTCCAAAATGTTTTGTTTGAAATATAAGAAAAATAAATAACGTGTCAGTTGACAGCATGCTCCAGTAAAGGATAATAATTCACACATAATTACAAGCATTACTTAGAAATGCCTGATTATAGTGTGCACTTTTATAATTAGCATCTAATACTTTAAAAAAGCAGTGAAAATCACCATTTTAAAAAAGCCCATACATTTCAGAATTGAAACATAAAGCTTGGAAAATATTAGTGACAATAAAAGAAACTTGGGCACAATGTGCTAGGGCTTGGGTTAATTTTTGCCACTAAACAGAAGGCTTGTAAACTATATGGGGTAGTAAGAATGTAATGTTCCTCAGATATAAAGAGTTTTTATGAGTGATATAGTTAAATACATTGAATGCCTTTACAATCTACATAACAGTTTCATTTTTTTTAGGAGTTGGTAGAGTGATATTTTATTTGTCTTGGCATGTGCAACATCCCAGATGGTATCTGTGGGATTTCAAAATTATTATTTTTAATAATGACCAAAATCTCAAATGTATCTTTCAAAATATTATTTTAGTGCCCGTGATGGTTTGGGCACTTATAAAGGTTGCCAACCCCTGTTCTATTTATTAAATCTCAACATCATATAATTCCATAGTTAAAAAGAAAACAGCCATTTTAAAGTAAAATAGTAATTAAATGAAGGATTTGGTGAATTTCCTTGTGTAAAATAAAAGGCATTAAGTGTATAATGAGGAACGTTGGGATTTGATTGAAGAGATGCAAAGAGCATTTCTCAATTCCATGTGTTAATTTGCCCCATTTTCTTCAGAGGCCTTGGGTCTCCTTGATGTCCTCACTTTCATAGGCTTATAAGGTGAGAGGCCTCTGTAACAAAATTACTTCCCTGCAATATCATCCTTTCTCTAGAACTCTCTACACAAGGGGGTTTGTCTTGTACTAAGTGATGCTGCTTCCCTCTCAGAAAGAACAACCTTGGTTTTAAGAGAGTGTGCCTTTTAAAAAAAAATGTGAAAAGGTTCATGGGCCTTGCAGTTGGCATTCAAATCATTCTGATTGAATAAATAGTTTTTTTTTTTACTTTATAGAAATAAGATGTCTGAGTTTCAGGCATTTTCAGTTTGCAGAGTTGGGAGAATAGCATACCTCTGTTATGTTAAATGCATACATTTCATAGATTTGCAAAGCATGTAGATTTTGTTACAAAATGGGTGATTTCATCTGTTATCTAGAACTTTCAATAATGCAAAGTGGTTATAGTTTATTAAAAATCAGACTAATTGATTATGTATCAAGTCAATGTTGACCCTTACCAACCACATAGGTAGACCTTCTCCAGATGATCTGACCCCAACCTGGCCCTATACATCTTCCAGCTGTGCATCTATTGCCACTGTAATCAAGTCTATCCACCTTGCTGCTGACCCTCCTTATTTTTCCTTCCATCTTTTCCAGCATTGTGGACTTATCAAGGGAACAGAGTCTTCACATAAAGTCTCCAAAATAAGATAATTTGAGCCTGCTCATGGGTGCCTTGAAGGAGAACTCTGAATTTATTTGTTCTGTGATCCATTGCTTTGCTTCCTTGGATATCCATGGTATTCTCAGGAATTTTCTCCATCACCAAAGTTCAAAAGGTTCAGTACTCTTTCCATCCTGCTTCTTCAAAGTCCAACTCCAGCTTCCTAAAGTGTCACAAGAAAAACCATTGTCTGCGTGATTCTGATATTTGTAGGTGTAGACAAGTCACACAATCTGAATATATTTCCCAACGTCTTCATTGCTATCCTACCAGTTGGTGGTCTGTGATGTATTTCTTGACTCTTGGTTCCTTTACTGTTGATAGTTGATCCTAAAAGGCAGAAGCAATCTACCACTTCAGTATCATCATTGTCAGTTCTAAGGCTGGTTGCTATACTTGTCATTAATTTGGTCTTCTTTATATTATAAAGATTCATTTCATCTTTCACTATGTTGAGCTTCCCCATGTTCATGCTTCTTATGTTCCATGTTCCCACTGTAATTTTCTCCTTGCAGCTTTGCAGCTTTGCATTTTCTTTTCCTGCATAGCAGTATCAGCAACTAGATGTCCTGAAGGCTTTAATCTAGCTACCTCATAAACACCATTAGTACTCTGAAAGATCCTCAGCAATTCCTAAGTAACATGTTGAGTGCCATCTGACCTGAGAGGCTCATCTTCAGGTACCATATTGTCAATCACCTTATTTTGTCTAACCATGTGGTTTTCTTGGCAAAATACAGGAGTGGTTTATCATTGCCTTCTCCTGTGCGGCATGAAATGATTCCTTTGCCGATGTCATTAAAGTAATCATCCACTTCCAGCGTCTTCCTGTATTACTGCTGCCCAATAAAGTGCCTGCTTACTTCACCTGGGCAGCTGGGATGACCTTCACACCTTGGGTGACCCTGCTGGGAGTATATACTCTTGGGGTACATTCCCAGCATTCTTTGCTCATCCTTCCAGGAATATTCGTCTGATGTCAGTCCTTCAAGGTAGGCCAGGTCAGGAAACATACCACATGAACTACTAGAATTCTGTTTTGTTGTTATAGGGTATAATAACATAATCTTGAAAGCCTGATAGAGTTTCTCTCTCCTGTTATACCAAATAGAGTCAAGGCAGAGCAATCTTGAGTTTCTTTCTCATTCCCTCCCGTCTTTCCAGGCTAACCTCATGTTTAAATAATAGCTACTGCATATCTTCTTCAAGGCTATATCCATATTCTACATTCACCATGATGAGATAGCATAGCAGAACTAGGGAAGGAGGTGCTGAAATAGAAATAAAATATTAGAGTCTTAAATTTTTCCTAGGACAAATGTATTTATGCACTATATTTGTAAGTTGCTTAGCATCTTAACCTCTTAACAATGCTAGAAATAGGTTTGGTTAAGAAATTGCATATTGCCCAAGGCTCCTATTCTTAGAGCTCTGTGAGAGTTCTCATGTTCATGCAAACTCCTGTAACCAGTATCATATACCAATTGGTAAATCTCCCATTCTGAACTTTCAAAGTCTAAATACTTCATCTTTATGTTTGAGTCATAACACGCCTTCTTGAAAGTTGGCTTTTTGATCCAAGTTGTATGTGATATCTTTAAATAGAAAGCCAATAGGGTATAGCATTAAAGAATGCTGAATTTCCAATTACTTATCTTCCTTCAAGGCATTTATTTCTGGCATTGCATCTTATATTTCACATATTAATAGATCCATCCTGCATGCAAAAACGTAGGTGTCCTGCCATTATGTCTAGTTTGAAATGAAATTTTAGAGGAAATTGTTGTTAATTTTATTATTTGTTGACATAATCCCTTAAACCACACTTAATTTAAATAGCATTGCTAGGATTAGAGAACAGTCTTATTATTGAATTTAATAGGATTTCTCCCAAATAAGTACGCACAAGATTCTATCTTCTTATCCATGAGCTTAAATGTATCATCACTTTGGTATCCTATCATTTTATTTGTTCATTGGTTTTCAACTACTATATTCTGTTTGACTGTACAAAACTGAAAGTCAAAAGTATTAATCTGATATGTATGATTCACTACAGGATAGTATATGGTTGGTTTCTTTGCAGTATAGAAGAAATCCTCTGCCATATAACAGGTGAAACTTTATCCTAAAACATTAGGAATCAAATTTATATAGAATATTCTTTGGGAGGAGGGAATGAGGAGGGATTCCGTCCCCCACCCCACCCCACCCCCCGGCATCAAATATTAGGTAAGTGGCACCACTAAGATGGCATTACAACTATGAGATGTAATTTGTAAAACATATTAGTGGAGTTATGTTTCAGTCTTCAGAGTTTCATATTTGACTCCATCCAACAAGCGGTAATGTTTTGCTAGGAAATACATTCTGCTGTCTTAAGTGTCAGATACAAATGTATTCATACCAAAAATATAAAAACAAAACCAGCCAGCCCAGAATGTGCATAGCCAGGTCAAATAAGTGTTGACTGGCTTTTGGAGGACAAAGAGGAAAATTGGGGGGCAACTAATGAAACAGAGCAGCTGCAGTGTGAAGAGGAGTGCCACATCTTGGAATTTTTTGTTGTTGGGCTACACTTGTTTTACTTTGCTTTGTATGTCACTAAATAACACCATGCATGCACAAAAGCAGATTTAGGGGAAGTTCATTATCATATTTAAGACTATGTAAGGCCCCCATCAGCACTGCACAGCATATAATGTAATGCATGTGTTACAATAACTGTGAAGAATAGTGAGCTGGTGTAGTGTAGTGGTTAAAGTCCTAGACTAGGAGCTGGGAGACCTAAGTCAGTCCTCCCTTGGGCATGGAAGCCAGCTGGGTGACTTTAGGTCAGTTACTTCCTCTTGGCTGCATTGACTAGCTGAAAAACAACCTGCATTGACAGGTTTGCTATGTGAGCACAGTGCAAAACAAGCAGACTGCAACCAAGTGGGATCACGAACTTAAGAAGGCTTGCATATTTGAAACCTGATTTTTAACGGAAGGCATTTTATTATGTACTATGTATGCTGGCTTCATAAAAAGCAGAGCTGAAGTTTAGAGTCTTTTTTACTCCCAGTGACTTAACTCCTATTGCAGCATTAAATATTGCCTAGAAAATGGTCATAATCACCATATCTTAGATGTATGTATCATTCTGCAGCTGACAAATTTGAAGTAAGAAATAAGAATTTTAAAAATCTGTTATATCTTACTGGGAAAAGAAGGTGTCTATCTTCCTTTTGGTTTAGGTATTTGTCCCGACGCTGTTGTTGTCTGTCTTGGGATTTTAATTCCCACTATGCATACATCAACCAAAATTCCTTACGTAGATGAAACTGATTGTATGAAAACTATGGCCGCAGCTTTATTACATTTCATTTATATGTGACTGCTCAGAATATCTAATAGGTCTGTGCATGTTTTGAGAATAATTTTGAAGAAATATTTTGGCTCTTGGGTGAGCACAGCTCCTCTCTGCTGTTCATTAAAACAGCCTAATTTTTTTCAAGCTTCCGTTCAAGCCTTAAAAAGATGCTGCTTTAAGATGTCCAGTAGTTAATCTTACTCTTAAAGTAGCAGCATCTTTTTATAGACACAATGGAAGTCTGAAATAGCCAGGCTGCTTTAATGAATAGCAGAAATATGTTGTGTTTGTGCTCACACAACATCTATCATTTCTAATATCTGCACAGTCTAATATTAAGTACATATTTTTATTCTAAAGAAAAGTTGAGGTTCTAGAGCCCCCTTAGCATGCTGTTAAATAGTAATGTGCTTGAAAGAGGAAATTATTAAAATATGGAGAAGAATATTAAGTGTGCTTAATATAATTATTTGGATTAAGTTAAACCATTTTTTATCTTGACTCCAATTTCTGCTTTTGCTCACTCTTTTGAGCAGGCTCCCAGCATGCCACATGGACCTCTTATTCTTTCCTCAAATTGTGGATCATTGTGCTATATAGTAATCAAATAAATCAGAAACTACTGCACCATTATTAAATTACAGAATTAAGAGGGCAATGATGTGCAACAAAATTTCTTTTTAAAAAGCCAAACATCTTGTTTATGTGAAAAAAAATCAGAAATTAAAAAATTAAGAAAATGATCATCGAGGCTCCAAAATGTGTTTTAAAAGAGCTGGGACTCTTGGCTTTAAGGTGTTGTGCTTAGCTGCAGCAAAATTGTAAAGTTCAATCACTATTATAAATTGGTTTTTAAAATGCCAACTTTTAAAATGGTAGTGAGAATAACAATCTTCACCTGTCATTGAAAGGATCAAAATATATGCCTTGGGCCTAATCTCTAGAGCAGAGTTCCCCAAAATGGTCAATATTGATCCATAATTGTTGTTATTGTTATTGTTGTTTTTATTTATTGTACTATTAGTTAAAGTAGTACTTATTATTTTCATATAATAAATGTTTGGGGATCAGTGAACAATCTGAAACTTCATGAAGGGGTCAGTGAGCTAGAGAGAGAATTTATAAAGTTGATCCCACTACAGAAAAAGTCCTCTTACTTAGTTGTGCTTGCTTTGACTCATATGTCAGTTTATGGACAGAATAGTTTTGTCAAAAAAAAAAAAATCTCTCAGGTTGCTTAGAGTTTAAAAAGTTCAAAACAGCTTTTGAACTGACCCTGGAAATAGGCTAGTAGCCAATGCCAATGTTAAATGGGAGTATATATTTTTTTAGTTTGAAATATATCATTAATCACTGTACTGTTATGCAAATTTTTGGTGCACATTTTAGGTTGATTTTCAGTGGAGTCAGGTGCAATCTGTGCAGAAATAAGCTCCATGGAATTCACTGTGACTTAATTTTGGGTAATGAAATTGATTCATTTATCATTTTATCAACTAAAACACCCTACTGCTTTTTATGCTCTCCTAGTCTCCATTTCATTTACTGATGCTGCATTTGTAATTTATTTTCAGGTTCATGAGAATGAATATTCTGATAGAGTCAACTGGATATACTTTAACTGTGGCTAATTAAGTTTGCCAAGTATTAGATGTATTTATTTAGAGATGTCTGATTCAGGAACCTGCTATAGTCCAGATTGGAGAGAGATAGATATACACACTTAACACACACATGCAAGGAGGAAAATTCACTATTTTGGAGAACAGATGAGTCTTTGAGAACAGTTTGAGACTTGCCAGACTGTGATAACTGGATGGATGGATGCTGTGGATATAAATTATTCTAAATCCATTTCTATTTTTGAACATGAAATAGGTATGAGATACCACTAACAGAAATCTGTTCAAAGGAAAATTCATGTTTGATTTTTGTTTGAACGAATCAAAAATTCACATTATTTCCCAGTTGTAATAGGATTTGAAAACATGGTACCCTTTGATGGGGTGAGGAAAATAAAATCTTGGCAAGTGTAAAGTGTGTCTGTGGTGTTTAAAACTGACACACAGTGACTTCAATATGTCTAGCAGAACAATATATGTTGTATGTGAAATAGCTTGCATGTTGCTTAGAAACAAAAACATGTCAGTCAAGTCTCCATATTTTTGGACTTCAACAAAATAAAAACAACTCCATCCCCACCCTTGGGAAAAAAACTTCTCATTTTCATGGATATGATGACATTTTGTAGTAAGAGGCAGGTAATTTGCATTAAATTACAGTTTCAAACAGGAATGCTCACCCTATAGAGAAATGGACCATTAATAATAAAAACTTGCAAATTATCCATGCATTCTGCAAAATCATTTTGTGTTTCATAAAACTCCTGGTTATTTCTTGAACCAAAGATTTCCTTCCAAGCTCACCAGTTGATTCCTATTTCAGGGATCCCTAGAGACTATAACATACCAACAACCAACATTTGAAGTAGATATTAGAATGATGTGCTTTTTTGTACTTGCCCAGAAATGGGTACCTGAAGAATATCTTATAATCTTTTGCCTGTTGACAGGTTAAGATCGTGGCCTTTTGGACATATTAAGAATTAAGTTCTGATTCCAACTCTAGCAACTGTTCTATGCTGTTGAAACATGCTGTTTGGAAAGGGTTCAGATGTAATTAAGACATAGCATGCTGTATTTCAGCGTATTGTGAAACTAAATTAGCAATTCACATCTATGGACCTTTTAATATTATTTTACATTTTTCTTTCTAAATTTGGAATCTCCTTCCAAACTCTTCTATCTCCAGGGCTTTTCCAAACACCTATTTAGAAAGTGACCATGCAGAAACACTGGCTTAGATTACTGACATTTTAATGGGCTTACATTAATGTCCTTATCATTAAGCAAATAAAGCTTTTTCTTGAACATATGTTGGTAAAAGCATATTTTTCTTATCTTGGATATTATTAGAGCTAATGGATAAGGGCTGCAGAAATCCGTTAAGCAGAAAAAGAATATAAACAATGTCTTCTTACTCCTCTATTTTTTTTTCAGGATGGCAGTTAGTGCATGCCACTTCTATGTGTGTGAAGAAATGGAAAGCTTGGGAAGATTAGAGAAGAGAAATAAGTTAGACTGTTGTTGGATGGGAGTAAAGAAGAGGAGTTGTAGGGACAGGAAGTAAGTCTACGGTTGGTAAAATAATAGCTTAAGAGGGATAGAAATATTGGATGAGATTAGATGAAAAACGGTGAAGGACTAGAGGAAGATTGTTGGAAGGACTGATCAGCAAGAGGTTCACTGCTAAGAAGAGCTATTTAGTTTACAAGACATTCTTGGGCTGCTGAGTCAAGATAGCCTACTACATGGAGTGGAAATAGGTATCAGCATCCTCCACAGGGTGAGATGCAGTTGGACTGGCAGTGACAACAGTGGGATGGAACATGGCAGCTGACATTATTGGAGGAGCAGTGGCCAGAGAAGGACAGGTTGGAGGAGCACTTCCCAGACAAATACAACAACTGAGAGGAGAGCTGCTTATGACAGCAGTGAAGACAAGATTTGATGCTTTCTTGTGGACTGGTGTTAAACTTTTCATCTCCTGGAATAGGAGGCTCTCCTGCAGTTGGAAAAGGAGGCCAAAGACAGTAGGTAATAGCAGCAGTGGAACCTGGGGTACCACCAAGGTCAGCAAAACAGAGAGGGGGTTGTCAGTGCCTCACTGAGAAAGGAGATGCTGCCTGTAGCCTTGAAGGAGCCTGCAGTGTGTTCTTTTGTAATGGTATATGGGTGTGGCTTTGAGAGATAGGAGGGAGAGCCACAGCCTAGACAACAGTCTGATAAACAAACTTTGAGTCTGAAGGAGGAGGGATAGCAAAAGCGTATCAGAAGGGGCTCTCCCTGGTTTTCAGGAGAGTAAAAGTGGGGGACAGGAGGGGTACTTTCAGACTGGCAAAATTCTTCTAATGTAACCTTACCATAAAGATAGAGCTAGTACTCCTGGGTGTGCTGACACCTTTTCTCAAGAGGACTTCTCTGGATCCAACAAGTTTTAACCACCTCTCATTTTTGGCAAAGGTTATAGGGAGGATGGTGGGACAGCAGCTTTAAAGTACCTTAGGAAAAACATATTATCTGGATCCAATTCAGTCAGGATTCAGGCATGGGCATGGGCCAGAAACAGTTTTGAATGCAGTAGTAGATGATCTTTGCCAGGATCTAGATGGGGATATTGTACATCATCTAGTCATTCTGGGGCTCTCAGCATTCAATATCATCAGCCAATCTTGGTATCCTTTTTAATTGCCTGTAGGGGTTAGGCACTGAAAGTTATGGGTGGTTTCCTTTAGTGGTTATAGCGCAGGAAAAGTTTGCTCAGTGCTACATACGCACAGTGTATCCAGGGATTGCCCCCCTCCCCCATTGTTATTTAACATCTACATGAAACTGTATGTCAACAATATCATCAATATGCTGATTAGACTGCACCCAGGGCTGAGCTGGCATTGGCATGGAAGTCTTGTCCTGGTGCCTGGAAGCTATAAGGATCTGGATGGGGCAAAACAGACTGAAATAGAACCCAAGCAAAACAAAACTTCTGTTTGTTAACTGAAACTCTCAGCCAGTTGCAATGTTGCCTCTTGGTAGGAAAGCTTTACCACTGAGGAAGCAGGTCTGCAATGTTAGAGTACTCCTGGACCCATAGCTTCTGCCAGTGGAGGTGGCCAGAGAGGCCTTTCCTCAGCTTCAGCTCATACCAGTTGCAACTCTATCAGGAGTATGAGGACTTCACAACAGTAATTCATACTCTCATTCTATACTATTAGACTACTGCAGTGGGCTATATATTTGAAGAATACTCAGAAACTACAATTGGTGCAAAATGTGGCAGCCCAGATGCTGTTAGGTATTAATCAGTAACAAAATACTGTACCTGTGCTTAAAGCTCTGCATTGACTACCAATGGGTTTCTGAGTGTAATTCACAATGCTGGCTTTGACCTATAAAGCCCTATATGGTGTGATGCCAAAGTAGTTTCAGGACCATCTTTTCCAACCAGACTTGTCCTACGCAGTCGTCATGGGATAAACTGTTTTGGATCCTGCATTTCATGGAGATAAGGATGGTTGAATCTAGGAGATTATGCTTTTCTGTTATGACTCCTACTTTCCTCCCCATGGATGTCAGACTCACTCCCTGTGATAATGCCTTCCAGAATGCACTAAAGACCAAGTTATTCTGGAGGGCCTTTGGTAGTTGAATGTTGTCTTGTGATTTTTGCAGCCCAAATCAGTTAGCCCTGGTATTAACGCTACATTGGTAAAGGGAACATCATGTCAAAAGGATAGAGATCCAAAATTACACATGAAAGGCAATGAAACAGTCAGATGGAATCATTTGCATGTGCCAACTAATCTAAGGTTTCTCTGATTTGAGAATTGATTAAAAAAGCGAATATTATCCCAATAGAGAAAACAACCGATCAAGTGACAAGGTTTTCTTTCACAAATTTGTGCAATTATCTGTATTGAGGAAATCACAGTAAGATTGTTTCTTGAGAATTAATGTGAGTGTACGTTGACAAATACTATTCTTTCTTTATTTTTAGGATCTCCTAGAAGGAGCCAATGAGTAACCACTGCACCCATGTAACTGTCTGTGACCCTAGGCTTCATGCATGCTCCATCTGGTTTTTGTTTTGTCACTAGCCATGCCATCATGGTAGCCATTTGTGAATGGACAAGCCCTTTCCACCAGCCCTATGCACTCAGCGTGTTCTCAACATTCCAGATGTGTCCACTGGCTAAAATAGTTGGGGATTCCCGATCTATTTTATTCAGTGAAATCTACAATGTCAGTTATTGATTTATGAAAAAAGAGCAGCCACTTGGTCCAGTTTTTGATTTATCTGTTCTGGGTATTTTTTTAACTTGTTCTGTAACTGTTCATGACTCAGACATTTGATTGGTGTCCTCTGCTGAATATTCAAAGACTTTACTGCCATCCATAAAGGTCTACAGACAAAACTGAGTAGCTTACCGTTATCTGATATTTTTTTCTTGGGAAATAGATATCAGAAACCTCAAATCTCTTCTCTTTCTTAGTATAACCTGTGGAACATCTGGTAAAACCTCAGTTATTGTGTCTCCAAATTTTAAAGAAGTATCATGCCTTTTTTATTCCACTATTGCATTCTTTGTCTTAAAGTATGTAATATACTTCTTTTTTGTGCTGTCTGTGGATTTAGTCAGTACATTTATTGAATTTCAAATGGTTCATCTTGATCTACATCAGTGTTTTTCAAACTAGGCAACTTTAAGGAGTGTGGACTTCAACTCCCAGAATTCCCCAGCCAGCTTGAAGTCTACACATTTTAAAATTGACAAATTTGAAAAACACTGATCTAGATCAAAATACTCTTTGAGTAAATTTTCCATTTCTCTAATTCTCTATGAAAATCCAATCTACCAATATTTTTATGCAATTCTATTTTTGCTGTTTGTAAACCAGCTTCCATCTTTATCTTTGACTTCCGAATTCTCTGATATGAGGTCAATTCTTGTTCTGTTTGCATGTCTTTAATATCTTTATTATGCTCTTCTAATATAGTTGTTGATTTATCATATTTCGCATATGGATTTTATAACTAATAACTAATAATTTATAACTCTTCCAACCTTTTTTTTAATGTGGTACACAACATAACTTTTTGTATTCTTCTGTAGGGTAAAGCTTCACTCAGTTTTAAAAAGTATCTTTAAATATTGTATTTATTTAAAGTTTTTATAACCAGCCTTGTGATCAAAAGGATTCTTAAGGATGATTAAGTCGATTGTCGTGACAAAACAAAATCCAGCATGTGCAGTGAACCTCACCATCACTGGTCCTCTGGTTGATATTAAAGGCTAGAATGTGCTTCTTTCAGTTTTGCAGTTCTAAGACAACTTTACAACATTAAATACATACTATAGTTTGATTAGAATATAATCTTGTACATATACCTTTGGAGGTAAGCCTCTCCAGCTCAGCTATAAATCAGGAAAGAAAACTACATTTGCTTATTGTATATAATTTATTTAGGAAAACATTTTATTGATTTTAATTCAGAATGTATATTAGTCGTGATCAAATGAAATAGATCTGAAGTGGTATAATATATAATAATAGTGTGGAGAAATATAATAAACCCAGTTAGAATACATATGGGCATGGAATTCTTGGTTTTACTTCTTATTTATAAGCTATTCAGAGCTTATTCAGAGTCGTGAGTTGAATATAAATGCTTTTTTATTTTAGGTCACCAATGGAACTATAGTACCTCAATTAGATCTTGTGATATTTTGCCGCTATAATGTGAATTAATACGGAGCATGACAAGGTGATATAGAAATTACCATTACTGATTATTGTAGATAACTAGGTACTTTGTTTGAATTCACTTGCAGTTCTAAAGAGAATTCTTCATATTCTGCTTTACAATAAGTTTTTTGTTTCATAATTACCTTTCAGGCTATAGTTGTTAATGATCCTAATAGCCTTACATTGCCTTCTGGTGTCAGAAAACAGCTTCCATTGTACTGTACATATTTTTAACTTTCAATTTTAGGTATCTGCTTTCCAGGCTCATGATTGGTGGCAAATTACACAAAATGGCACTAACACATAGACATTTGTTCAGATCCAGCAAGGAGATTGGCACGTGGAAATCAATGTAGTTGTGTCCATATTGCAATTCCCACTGAATTAAGTGTGTGTGTTTGAGTGTGTCTGTGACAGAAAATGAGTGAGGGAATATTGGGAGAGTGGGAGAAAATTACAGTTTAAGGGAAAGGTACTTAGGAACTTAGTACATGGAAATTAGATTGCAACATTTTTCCTGTTTCCCTTTTTGGCTTCATATATATTGATAGTTAATGTATTTAATTTACTCTTCTTTTATCTGGTTAGCTTGGACAAATTCAGCAGCCATATAGGGTCAAGGTTTCAACCAAAGCTTTTTGATTGAAGTGTAGTGTAGTGTGTAGCTTTTTGACCAAAGAATATATTTAGCTTTTAAGTGGTCCAGGAACCATACTCCAAATAGTAGAAATGGCCAGGAAGACAAATGGATAGAGTCAGGACAAAGCTAAATTTGATTTAAATTCAATTAAAATTCAGTGAAATCAGCTGAGTACTATTAATATGATTACTTCCATGTATTTAATCATTTTCTCTTTCTGTCACATTAAAAATGACAATTTGGTTGTATGGGCACTGGGAGCCTTCTTATGCAACCCTGGAGCACCTCTGATTTAAGTGCTTTGACAGCCAAAGTACCTTTCTGTTCTTGAGGAAAAATAATGGAAAGGAAATTCCTGAGGTGACAGCATCGAGTTGTTAGTAGCAATAGAAGTTTCAGCAGTGGTGTCCATAACAAATTACAGTGACATCCAAATGATAACATGTAAATCTTAATGGCATGCTTGTGTAATGTCATGATATCTGACAGAAGTATGTAAGTTGTGTCATTTGAATGATGACAGACTTAACATCATTTGCCCTGCAGATGGCCATGCTTCTCATGCCTGTGGGATGAAGTAACAGCATATTCCTACCCAAAAATAGTAGCTAGGCATGACTGCAGCTAGAGCTTGATAATTTAATAGAAGGATTGGCACAGAAAGGAGATAAGGAAGGGAGGCAGTGATAAAGGGCTGTCTTTATTATAGTGTTTCATGTGTTAGGATGTTCTTTCTGAGAAAATATTTAAAGTTTGTTTTGCTTTGGTATATGTTATCAAGAAGTTCATAAAATCATAGAAAATACTGCCACTTATTTATTTATTGCTGTTACAAACAATATGGAGTCTCTGTCATATAGTCCTCCCAATAAAGATCAAAACATATAGATGGGAAGTAATATCTCTTGATAAATATTGAATTCTGAATTTTTCCCTTCTCTCCATCACCTATCATAACCTAATGTAGGCTTAACAATGTGTTTCTACTGAGGACTACATCTGATATTTGCATGTTGTGACAAAGGCTTCTCTTTTAAAAGGCTAGAACAAGTAAGTGTGTGAAGTCAATTTAACATATTTAAACGTGGAAATGTTCGCAATAGTACTGAAAAGAACATCATCAACTTTGGTGTTGACTGAAAATGGGGTTTTATGGCAGCAAGAGATCATCATAGGAGCAGTGTGCAGTTTGTAGATTGCTTGTCCTTGGCTTCAGCAATTTGTGTATTGTTACAGATAGTTAACTATAGAAGTCTGCATATAGTCACTGTATAAGAGAAAATACACCACTGTCTTTTGGAACATCTCCTCCCCCCATCTTCTATGTGATAACCCTCAACATTTTATATGTTCATCCCTATAGCTATGTGATTAAAATACCAATTATCCATTTTCAGCAGTCTAATAGCAGTCTAATAGTTGAAGTCATTAAACTGATATGATATTTACATACAGAAGCAAACCTTAGCATCACCACAATTTAGACAAGCAAAAATAGAAAATCACTGTATGCTAAAAATAAAGGAATATGGTTGAATGATGTGTTCACTTTTCATCAAAAATAAAAAGTCTATTTTTAAAAGTCTTCAACTTTTGTTCTAAGTATCTAAGAAAAAAAATCTCCTGGCCTTTTGATAGTAAAAAACTAAACTAAACTAAAAGTATAACATAAAGCATGGGGATGCACAAGAAGCTCATATATCTAGTTCTAGATATTTTATCTAATTTATCTACAGTATATATTCTTTATTCCAGTTATATCTGCAGTGGAGATACATATTATTTTCACCATCTTTTTAACCTACATTCTGTGATTTTTTTTGAAACAAGGCATTATGCTACGTGTAGTGAACCAGTGGAAGCATTGAAATGTTTTTTATATCCTTGTAACACCTACAGGATTTATATGGGGTCCAGAGACATTACTGTAAATAAAGATAATGATAGAGACTGATGTTTTGCTTCACAATTTGCCAGATTCTCATTCATTTTTCTAAAAAATATATTAAATACAGTAACATGAAATGAGGTGGGACAGGAAGCTTGGCAGGTATCAAGAAAGGAGTTCATCAGCATATGTTACCCATTTCCCTTTTGTTCCTAGCCACATATATTGTCACAATAAGAAACCATGCTGTCTTCTTGGATAGTTCAAATATGTGCAGCTTGACACCGTTGTGTGAATACTTTTGATTAAATTAAATTTCCCCTGTAATTGTTTGAAAAGGAAAACACAGCTTAATATTATACATTCCACTGACGTTATAACTCATTAATAGTTCTGTGTCTCACAATAAGAAAGAAATGCAACATTATTAGCTGAATTATTAATACATCTTAGCATGGATTTTCTTCTATGCACTTCTTAATTCTAGGACCTTAAAGAACAAGGAGCTTCAAGTTACATGAGAATATTACGATCACAAATGTAAATCCTGTTATCAGACTCAGGTTCTCATTTTTGCTGCTACTTCTTAAAATACAATAAAGACAATAATAAGAATAGAAAAATATGCAGATAATTTTTATCTTTAACTGCCATAAAGGGAAAAAAATCTTGCAACTCTTCATGAGAAACAGATTTTCACAGGTACCCTGATGAATGAAACTTCCTTGTCTTTTATTGGAAATAATATCATTAGCAAATAAATTTGCAGAATATTTTTATATATTTTAAAATAGCATAATCCAGACATATTCTAATGGAGTATAATTAAAACTGGACCAATATTTTACTCAGAATATCTGCTATATTGTCAATGAGCTTTCAGTAGCAAATGCTGAAAGATACTGTATTCTCAGTAAAATATTGGTTAAAATATACCAATAGTTTTATTGATATAAATATCTTCCATGCTATCAAAAGTTTGGATTGGTTTTTTTTTCAAATTTAGCTTTAAAAAGCTTTGTGGGTGCTTATGAATTCATCATGATTTTATATTTGTTCAAGGAATTAGTTTTGTGTGATTCAAAAGATAATTAAAATTAAATGGGTAAATTTTTTACTGCTGAGTTACTTTTTCTATCATACATTAATAAAGTCTATAACAGAAACAGCACTTTCCTATTTTGCATAATAAGATAGTTTCCTCTTAATGTAGGAATACTTTAAAAATGTGATCATATTTCAGAAATAAAATCCTACATTCCAACTGCCCAAATTCAGTGAATCTTTACTCTATTTTGAAAAGAAAAAAGTTATCTGGTAATTTCCAATAAAAGACAAAGAAGTTTCACCCCCATGAATTAGGGTATCTGTTAAAATGTGTTTCTCACAAAGAGTTGCAAGATTTTTTTCCTTCATGGCAGTTAAAGAATGAAATCTCCAAAAGGCATTTATGGGAATTTCAATACAGAAAATATGTGGGAGTTCAGGTCCATCAAGGTGTTCATACATTGTCCATCCTGATTCCCTTCTTCCTTATGTTGTCTACATAGAGGACTGTAGTGCCTGTGCTGATGATACTAGGAGTCAAAGCAAAGTTTATGGAAAAAAATTAACAACCCTCCCCATCTTGAGCTGCCCCTTTTTTTTAAAGTTGCTTTTCCTGTTTCAAATTGTTAACTTGGATGAGATATGTTGAAAATTCTCATGTTGAGACTTATTGAAGATTCCCAGGTAACTCTGTTGGATTCTGAAAAGTTAAAACTGTTTCCCAGTTGTTTTCTGTACACTGTAGGAATTTAGAGGGAGCCCAGCAGAGTTTCTTGAGAAAAATGCAATCCTAATGTAGATCAAAACATCAGAAGGAGTTTGTTTTGCCTTTATAAAATGCAACTTCTGACACTAATATATTCACCTTTTCTATTCTCACTAGTCAATACTCTCATTTCTTCAACTGCTCTGGCCCCTCCATGAATGTAACAAATGTATCAGGAAATGGCACTGCTGCCTGGGAATACAGACCCCGAATTCACTACATACTCCTACAACAACTTGGAGACACTTTGTGATGTGCAGACAAAGAAAGGAGTCTTCTACAAAAAAGCAAAACTTCTCAATCCTGGGGAAGACTTGTATTGCTTCGCCTGCAGGGAGGACCGAACCCGGAATGTGATCATCAATGTAGGTGGCATAAAATACAAAATTCCATGGACCACATTAGAGAATTGTCCCTTGACCAGGCTTGGAAAGTTAAAATCATGCAACAACTATGATGAAATAATGGATATATGTGATGATTATGATGTCAACTGCAATGAATTCTTTTTTGACCGCAATCCTTGTGCCTTCAGGACCATCATGACTTTTTTGACAGCTGGGAAGCTAAGGCTCCTCAGGGAAATGTGTGCTCTCTCTTTCCAAGATGAACTGGTTTACTGGGGGATAGAAGAGGAACACTTGGAGTGGTGCTGTAAAAGAAGAATACGACAAAAAGAGGAAGAGGTAGCAGAGGCTGCATTGTTTGAAGATGAAGTGGAAGCCAATGAAGCACCCCAATGTGCCTTCAAGGACAGTAGCCGTTTGCATTTGTGCATGAGAAAGCTCAGGGATATGGTGGAAAATCCTCATTCAGGGATCCCAGGAAAGATCTTCGCTTGTATATCTGTTTCTTTTGTTGTCATCACTGCAGTTAGCCTCTGCATTAGCACCATGCCAGATCTCAGAGAAGAAGAAGATCGGGTAAGTGCACACTATAAAAATAATGTTTACGTAATTGTAGACATTGCCAGAGACTTCTCTGTAATATTTGCTTATAGGCTTGCTTCTGTATATGCATATATACATATCTTTGACACTGGAAGTAACATAAAGACCTAGTTAATCAATACTTTATCTCATGCAGACATTCTGATTGTGATTAGTGTAGTTATAATTATTTTTCTGGGTTTATGTTAATACTTTATTATATATGAACTTCCTGAATTAGGACAGATATCTCAATAACTGCATTTTGAACATTGTCCCAATTCTCCTTGTTTTCTTGTATCAGAAACTTCAGCTGAATCAAGTTTTTTTTTTCCTTCTGACAGAAGTTACAGTACATGGGAAGAGGATTTTTCCCCCTCTGTTGTGAAGGGAGATAAATTACCTGGGGTGATGAGGGCCCCAAACCTCAGAAATTTCAAAGAATATATTTGTGAAACTCCAATAGAGTTGCAAACTGAGCATGATGAATTTTGAGAGTCTGTAGTTTCCTCTGATCAGCATAGGATAGTAATAGTGCGCTGCAGTCCTTTTTATTATCAAGAACATTCTTGTCTCTGAGCTAGTTTTGAAGCTCACAGTTCATGTATAAACAGAAATCTGCAATTTTGCTTTGCAGTTCCATACAAATTTCTCCCTTGGGTAGAAAACCTTGTAATGATTTTTCCTTTCTGGGTTTGTCCGTGGAAAGTAGTGAACATTTAATTAATTAATTAATTAATTAATTAATTAATTTATATCATGCCTTTTGTTCAAGAGTTCAAGGAATACTAGTGTTGCTATCAATGACAGATGGGTAACTTGGGTTAACAGTTAAGGATTCTGAGGAAGTAGAGCAAAATCAATGTTAAAATATTAGTAAACTTCACCAAATTCTATAAGAGGTTTTGGTATGTTTACAAAATTCTTATTTTAAATTCTGTTTAAATATTTTAGCTTTTATAATGCAGTGCATAATGAAATGTTCATTGTTACTAGTTACCCTGTGACATTAGGGCCTGTTTTTAAAGGTTGTAAGATCTAAGTATCTCAGTGGATACATAGCCTATGGAATTTCCAGGTTTCCTATGGAAATTAGTGGGGTTTAAATGTAGTTAAGAATATATCTCTACCTTGTCTAATGGGTTTTTTCAAAGGCATAGGAATTTTATGTATATAGCATTTATTTCAGGCTGTTAATACTATATCATCATATGTTGCTTGTAGTTCATAAAGCAGCAATTTCATTCATTCACGGTAACTAGAAGTGAAAGTTGTATTACACTCTGAAAATGTAGTTTTGATAGCTGTAAAACATCTAACAATGTCTTTTTGTTTCTAGGAAATAGATAAACAGAAATACAAAACTATAAAATAGTTACCAATCTTACAATTAGGCCACTATAGAGAAAGATGTCTGTAAGTTGAAAATAGTCCTTTGTCAAAAAAGGCAGAACCTGTTACAAGAAATATGAAAGCTGTTCCAAGAGGAAAAAATGTGTTTCAAGAGGAAGTTGCACAGAGTTAGGGAGGAGCCAAAGTTTAGTGAAAAATATTCATTAAATATATAGTCCTCAAACAGACCAAAATATTCTTTAAATAACGTTCATATGAACACCTGCTTTAGACTACAGTAGTCTAAAGGACTAGATTTTTGTAAAGAAAGTGTACAATTATAAATTATTATAATATAAATACTATATAGATCAGTGGCTAAGAGCTTTGTAAGAGTTTGCTGATTCTAAACCCAGCAGAAGTGTTTTAACTGCTAAGAGTCTTGTGATTGTGGCATGGATGATAGATAGATAGATAGATAGATAGATAGATAGATAGATAGATAGATAGATAGAGGTAGATCTTTGATTAAACTCATACATCTGGTCATGATGTTTTTTGTCAAAATGTAGAAAAAGTAAGTTAAAAATTAATGTTAATTTTAGTCACATGGATCCAAAGAGATTCAATTAATTCAAACAACACTTTCCTGAAAAGGCTGGTTCTGTGGGCTAAAGGGCCTTTCAGAATTGCACGAAAAATCCAGGACTATTCCATTGCACAACTTAATTGCCGTATATAAGAAACTATTATGTAATTCTGAAAAAGGAATTATCTGAGGATGTTCCATTGTCATGGGCTAGGCTGAACAGTAGTAACCTGACACCAGTATCTTGATCAATCTGACGAATGTTGGGGAGAAGGTTTTGTCAGAGTGATTATATCACATTGCCTGCATCTGATGATTAGTAAATATTTTCTTGCCACTTGGTAGGCTTAGTAGCTTGCTCAACTCTATAGGCTTCCTTATTGTTTTCATTAGCACCCCCTACAATTAAAAGTAGCAAAATGTGATATTAAATTCCCCTTCATATTCCAGCAGTAGTTTTACAGCATGGGTATGTTTTGTGTAAGTTAAATTCAGTTTAATGCAGCTTGCGCAGGAGAAGATCTTGATGTCCCTATGATGTCTTTCTCCTTCTCCTCCTTGCAATGATTAGTTTGATTTTTATTACAAATGCTGTGTGAGATGGTGGAGATGAGAGGGACTAAAGTAAACATGTCCAGTATCTTTAAAACAGAGTACAGGGATTATGTTTTCAGTCCAAAATATGGCTTGAGGATAGCTAGAGAACGTGCACTTACAATCAAAGCACCGCAGAATGTGGTATAGTAATTTTTAGACAGCCAGTGCTGTCAAGAAAACTACAAAAACATAATTTCAGGATAAAACTGATAGTCTTACGCTGGTGATAATAAGCCACTGTCAGCATGCAATCTCCCTAAAATAACATATTAATATAATTAGTGGTAGCAACCAAATGGTGGAGATAGTTAAAATTCAACAAAGAAATGATAGGACACTTATTAATATGCCACTGGAAAAGTAAAGCAAAACGTCATAAAGAGCCCTGAATTGTAGTGTCTATTTCTAGTCTAGTATAACTATGAAAGGGGAGCAAATCTATTTTGGCTTTGCAGATCAATGGGAGCAATCAAATATTAAGATGATACTAGGTGTCAAATGGAAGGAACGGTTAAAACTCAATGCTTGTAAGCAGCCTGTAATCACCTGTCTGCTTCCAAGCATAAATTATTATAATAATTATTATAATAATTACAGCTAGCTTTTAGCACTCTTCCAAAGACTACTTTACATAGTGAACAGGAATTAAAACTAAAAAATAATTTTAAAAAAGGTTGAAATGTGAGTTTATCAGTTATATATATAACCTTGGCATCCTCACTCAGAATTGCCAAGATATCAAGTAACCACCTTGAAATCTTGTCAGATTTGGAGATCTCAGAATATTATGGCAATTTTGTTTTTGTTTGTTTTAATTAATTTTTATTAATTTTGGATAAAGATGGCTTTTAGAGAAAAAAGGAGTGGGGAAGTTCTGCTGTTGTTTATTTGGTTTAGGTAATCTTTTGTTGTCAATCAGTTCACAAATGCCAGTTTTATACGGTTTCATACTTGGAAAGAAGTCTTATTTGACTGCAGTTCTCTCATTTGGACGATGTCATTTTCTGCCCTTACTGGTTGTTCAGATTGTCTAGAGCAACTTATTGTTATTTGCCACCTTGACATGTTTTACTGTTGTGTTCTCTCATAATATTCTGAGACAGTTCTTTCTTTATACTCCCCCATTCATCTTATAATATCTTGCCAATTCAATAGATTGTTCCTACTAAGTAGATTATGCAGTTCCTTTTGCTCATAATTGAATTCCTTTGCTTGTCCTAAACTCATCCACATTTTTCCAGAAACCTGTTCTTTGTCTCTGTCAGCCTTAGATTATCTGTTGGTATTGCAAGCCACTACTTTCTCATTTGTACCCATTGTTTTCATCTGCTCAGCTTTTCATTCTGGTTTTCATTTCCTCTACTGCAATTTTTTCACGAGTTCTTCCATTCATACACTAAAATGGCCACCCATAGTTTTAACATAGCTGGTACATATACGTTACCATAGTATGCGTAACTTAATTTCACAAGACCTGTACTTCATTGTCTAGTGCCAGATATACTACTGGAGTGAATTCTAGTGATTACAAACAATGAATTAACATAGCTTTGCATCCCTCAGATGGTTATATTCTAACCTCTTCCATCACAAGCAAACTAATCTTCAGAGTGTTACATTTTCAAGTAACTACTGCTAGACTGACTACTATATCTGTACAATCTGGGCCAATTTAAGCTGGTAGTTGCATCTAGTAATGTTGATAATAAACATTTAGAAAGTTGACTTGCCCCTCCACAATCAAATTATAGAGAGTTGCTCTACTTTTGTCATAATCAACATTACCCAGTGATGACACTGAAAACAATTATTGGGTAATACAGCCTGCACATTTTTAAGATTGACAGCAAAGGACAGAGCTCCTGTCCCATCTCATCCAGTTTCTTCTCCTCCCATTATCAAACCTACTTTGCTGAAGGTTTCAGTTCCTCCCATCCTTAAATGATGATTTACAAATACATTATTATTTGCTCTTTTACATACACATTTTCTTCCATGCCTGTTCCTTCACAAGGAGTAAGCAAAGAATTATGTTTTGGCAACTTCTTGGTTTGTCTTCAGCTTTTTGATTCTTCATGGAGACTACAGAAGCCATAAAGCCCAGAGCAGTGGACTAGGGGGAGGGAGAGGAGAGGAGAGGAGAGGAGAGGAGAGGAGAGGAGAGGAGAGGAGAGGAGAGGAGAGGAGAGGAGAGGAGAGGAGAGGACAGCTTGGAGAAATTTGATTGGTGGAATGGGACCAAAAAGAAGGAAGCATGAATTTGAGATCCAGTACATAGCAAGAGAAGGTAAAGCTACTAGATGGAGACTTTTTACTTCCTAAAATGCCAATGGCCTATTCTGAAGCCCTTATTCTAAGTATCTAGTTCATTATGTTTTATAACTACATGCGCTTCTGACAAAGTCCATGAGATTGGTCCTAGACAACCATCTGAGACTGGAAATTTGCCTTCATTTCTTAAATTAGAAGACAGGCATAGACCAGGAGAGAGACCGGGGGGGGGGGGGGGGATGTTGCTTTTAGAATTATTTGATTATTTATGCTAAATATGCTATATATTATTTTGTAGAACACATGTAAAATAGTTGTCCTGAAGATGCAAGTTGGTTTAAGGAAATGTAGTGCTACGAATATATTGCTATTCAATATGCAAGCAAAGAGATTAGGAGTGCCTTAGCTATGATATAATCTTATACTGTAAAGCCTTTCAAGAACCTCACGCTCAGAGTAATCAACTCTGTGCCAGATCATGTGAGAAAGCTCTTAGAGACTCCAAGAATACAGAACTAACTAAAGTAAATGAAAAAAATTCAAAGAAATGTCTTCCTAACATTTTAGGCAAGTGGCTATTTCCTAAGGGTTTTTGAGAAAACTATTATGAATTTGTATCCTTTAAACGTAGCACTTGGACTAAAGGGGTGGGGGTGTGGGTGGGGGAATGTCTTAGCCTGTATTGGCACACAGATACAGTCCGAAGCCAACGCTAGCTTTAATTGCATATTTTCAATCAAAAGGATTGGTTGCTGCTTAGTTAGTTTCTTGGAGTGGTTTTTCATGAGCCAGATGACTCATTTGAAACAGACTGTATCCAAGAGAAATGTCAAACTTCTTGTTCAGTGGCAGGAAACATGACCAGACCTCCATAAAGAAACCCCCATTCCTCCTGCTTCAGCAAACCCTGAAGTCCTGGATTAGAACACGGGTAGCATAAAATGTCCTGGACACTTTATCATACTAAGAAATGGGATTACAATTGATGAATGTGATTATGAATACTATGGCTAGAGAAGGCTGTGCAGAAGTGGTTCATGAGAGTATCTTTTTGAATTGGGCTTTTAAAATTATAATAATAATATTTTTCTCTCACATTAAGACGTCTTACTTATATTTGTCCTTTAGCCCCCAGAACAAAAATGTTGGCTGTTCATCATGCATTTAATTATGTGCCCATGCCATCCCAAGCCATATTTCACTTAATTTTATTGGGTCAGATATATTTTTTGCATGTTCACCATAATACGGAACCCCGCATCATAACTGCTTTAGGAATACATCAGGAAATGAGACAGGAAAAAAAACGGGATGGAAGGGTTGGTTATAGTGTTTTAAGAATGGAATATAAAATTGATTTTAGAATCATGGCATTGTCAAGGTCTGATATTTTAACATTAGTTAACAAGGAATATATGGTGCTGGCTGGCTAGTGACTACTGTTAGAAAGCCACTGCCCTTTTCCAGTCAGACTGTGCGATAGAGTTAGAAGTTGCCTTTCTGGCTGCAAGTCCTCAGAATAACAAGGGTTGTAGGAGCAGATGTCTTGGCTGGCCCTGTGGCTCAGGCCCTCTGCCCAAAATCCCTGGAAGAACTGGAACCGGTGGGATAAAGCTGCCAGGGAGAGTATAGGCAGAAACATCAGAGATGTTTATTTCTTTGCAGTGCCATTTTGCTCAGTTGTGTGCTAATATTCTTTGTTCCTCCATGTCTTTGTTGGTTTGTTTGCTGTTTAGTAGTTGTTAGGTATAGGTAGATCTAGGAAGCTAGAACTTGGTTCAGATGCCTTATTTCTCAAGTACCCTCTTTATTGTATTTTATAAAAATAAAAGCCCTTTATTTGTTCTTATCCAGTAGCGTGTGTGTTCTGCCACCATGCATTCCAAAGCCACTTGGGCCTGATCCCCTGGTTAAAGGGGGAGACTGGAGCTATTTTTGTAAATTCTGCCCTGTTCAGATTCTAGGGAAAGGGGTGGGGGGTACATTTTCCCACAGGTGGTAGCACCATAACTACTTCCTTGGGTAACTGTGTCTTCAGTCACTTGGGGAAACAGATGCACACAGACAACCTGGAACTCCAGGAAGATATCTGACAGCTTTATGCTCTGTGTTCAGGACAATTACCTGGCTACAGGACTGTTGTCTAGATATTTTGTGTAGTGATGCAAAATTCCAATTTTTTTATTATCAAGGCATTGATAGTGAAGTGGGGGAGGAAGAGACAAAAGGTAATGTAACCTTCTGGACAACCTGGATCACATAACAAGATAGTGCTTGTTAAAAAATGTATAATGTGGGTGAAAGGATAGAGCTCTGATTGTGCCTATTCACAGGACACTTCCAGGATGCTGTCTTCTTTGTGTGTATAAATAAAGAAAAGATTGAATGTGCAAAAATCTGCTGATAGGGAAACATGTCTCAATCAGGTTGAAAAGGAATAGAAATAACGGCAAGATTACATAAAATCTTTGATCCTATAATAATTGTAATCTTAATTGGAGAGAGATGAGAAAATCTCATAAAAAGATAAAGATGTCCTTAAACTGAGATCAGATTACTTTAAGGAAACAGTCATGTAGCTTTTGTGGCAACATTACAGAAATGGTTTGCCACTGTCTTTTCCCAGGATTTTTTTTTAAACTTTCCCTGATGGTTTCCTCTGCAAGTACTAACTGGGCCCATCCCTGCCTAGCTTTTGAACTCAAACAAGGTTGGCCAGTGCTATTATCCACTGATGGCTTTTGGTGCGTATTCTGTGCTTTGTGGATCATTGCTGTTCAGGACTCAGTGATGTATGGAGATTGGTTTAAGGGGCTGTTAAAATAGTTAGTCTTTATATTATGGGTTCAGATGAAGAAAGTTGAGTGGCTCAAAATATTCTGGACAGCATTAAACGGAATGGAACGCAACACAGTACAAACACATTTTTTGTAAAAATGGCTTCATATCAGAAATAGTCTGTACTGAATACTATTGAAATATATTCAGTATTATTAATGAATATCAGTAAGCACTGGCTGATGACATTTTGGATGCATGTATTTTGCTCAGTGGCCCTTAACAGCTATTGCCAATACTTACGTGCTTGTACACGCTTTCTCTCCCATGTAGATTCATATGCTTTTGCACACCTCTCAGATTTGCATGCTTATGACAAAGTGTCATATTTGTTAAATTAAGTTACATACCTGTCTACATTCAGTTCTACTCATGAGGTAGCCCCTGAATGTATACTGTAAAATAAAAATAGACTAACCGAGGCTGTGCTGCTTCATAATGTGCAGTAAGGATATGCAGAGACAGTCCTAGTTCTGACTGCCAAAGAGAGATTTCTTTTCCTGTTCTTTCTGAAGTTGTATAGTCTCCACTATGTCACTATGTTTGCTTTTTAAAGTTTTTTAAAGATGGATAATGGGTCTCCCTCCCTGCATCACACCTCCCTCTGCCCTTATGTGTCTTTATGGCTTCTTCTTCCTTCTCCCTAAGACTGTTCCTAATATATGCTCAAATGTAACAATACAGAATAATCACATTAGCAAGCTATAACCTTGAATGAAGAGAAAAGGTAAAATCAACCTATAAACACTCTTGACAAAGCAGGTGGCCTCACCTAGTCTACCTTGGACTGGTCAAAACAGCTAAGCAAGGCTGAACTGGTTAATACTTGGAAGGGAGCACACCAGGAATTCCCAGGGTTGTAGGTTAGACATAATTATTATTTTTTAAATAAATCCCAATAGAAGGATTTACCAACCTTTAATATACATTACAGAAACTAAAACCATATCTTATATTTTTGTGTTTGTGAATTATCTTCTGAAGGGATATTTGCATTTTTGTTGAATTTTAAAAATATCATAAGTCATAGGCTTGAAAACTTTGTAGACAATTTTGCATGTCAGTTATTAATGCAGAGATGCATTTGATGCAAGGATGGCTTACTAATGCCTGTTTTCACCAAACCGTTTATATTCAGTATATTAAAAATATTACAAAAATTACTTTTCCGGTACCTAAGTATTGGCGTGACTGAGGAGGTTTATACACTTTGTTAATAAAGTAAATAATTTCATGTAATACATAATCCTGTCTGGTTTGGAATAGGGTTGGGAACCTCACAGAGGGCATATTGATTCTGGTCTCATTCTTATTGTGATTTAGAGATAGTATGATTTGTAGATCCATCTTGCATTAAATAGTTCATCTTAAGACATCTTTATTTATAAGATTTATTGCCTACCCCAATCACAAGATGTTCACTGGTTTACAGTAATGAAACGTAAAACACCCACAGTAGAAACATTAAATTATATAACTATAAAATCATAAAACCCCCCTCCATCTCATCCACCCTAGGTGACATGCCGCCTCCTCCTCCCCCTCCCCCTCCCCCTCCCCCTCCTTCTCCTCATTGGTCTTCCACAGCAGCTGTATTTTCAATTGTTCCTGGAAGAGTAAGACTAAGACAATCTCAATTCAAGCATGGGGCTATTCAGAAGTGTAGGCACTGCCACAGAAAAGCAGTACCTACAAGCCTCCATATATATATAACTTGTGGAAATGGAGGACTATCAGCAGTTTCTCTCAAGATAAATGAATTGGTCAGGTTGATTCTGATTAAAGAAGGCGGTTCTGAAGACACTTTAGTGCCATGCCATTTTCAGCTTTAGAGATAATAACCAGCTTCTTGAATTGCACTCAGAAGTTAATTGGAAGCCAGTGCAAGGTATCATAATATGTTCATAGCAGCTAATGCCAGGCAATGAGCAGGCAGCTGCATTGTGGACTAATTAAAGCTTTTGGGTGGTCTTCAAGGGCAGCCCCTGTAGAACACATTGCAGTAATCTAGACCCAGGGTGATGTGGGCAGGAATTATTCTCCTGTCCCAGGTGTCATGTCTTGGAACTGGTTTAGATAATCTGCTTCTTCTAGGGTGCTTGAATCACAGTGTTGTAGCAGGAATGGAGGAGGTCTAGTTATAGGACTTTGTCATCTCAAAGCTTCTTCCTGTGCCCCTCTTACTACCCCCCATTTTGTCATAACCAAAGCTGAATAAAGTTTCTTTAAAAAAAAATTAAAAAACAACTAGATCTGAGTCACTAAGGGAGGAGAATCCAGAATCCTTATGGTGGTAAAAAACAAAAAAAAGTCCAATTTGCAGATCCCTCCAACTCTGTTCATGCTGTAATGCTCTTTTGCCCTGTTACACTGTTTCATAGTTTGCCTGTTTCAAGGCCCAGCAGGTATTTTCTTTCTGTCTATTTAGGTATTAATTTTTTCATCGCACCTTTCTGTTTATATAGAAAGGTGCCCTACAGCAATGTAGCTGGCATTGCTCGTTAAAGACAACAGAATGATGGAAGATATGGCTGATTGGAGACTGGAGGGAAAGTAGCATGCTTACATCAGCCTGAAACAACTGATAAGCATCTCTCCCATCCTACTGGCTACTGGTCACTTAACTTTACTTCCTGATGCACTGGCTGACAAAGCTCAACAGATTTTATACACCTTACTGCTGTCACTGGATGCTGTAGGCTTAAGGGGAAACCATTCCTTTAACATTGATTGATTCTGATTATGTTTCATTAAGCTGGTGTTAGATCTTGGCAGGCACAGGATGGATCTTCCTCCAGGTTGGCCCTTCAGGTTATTCCAACAGTGCACCCATCACTGCTGTAATCAAGTCCACCCACCTTGTTGCTGGTTGTCCTCTTTCTTTCCACCTTCCCCAGCATTATAGACTTCTCAAGAGAGCTATGTCTTTGCATAATGTATCCAAAATATGATAATTTGAGGATGATAATTTGCGCCTCAAATAAAAACTCATGGGTTGATTTATTCTATGTCCATTTGTTTGTTTTCCTGGCTCTCACTAGCATTCTCAGGAGTCTTCTCCAACACCAAAGTTCAGAAGAGTCAACACACGCCTGCTTCTTCAAAGTCCAACTTTCACTTCCATAAGATATCACAGGAAAGCCATTCCCTGCATGATTCTGATCTTTGTAGGCATAGACACATCACAATATCCAAATATCTTTTCCAGTACCTTTATTGCTACCCTGCCAAGTTCTGCAGCATACTTCTTGAGTCCTGGTTCCTTTAATTGTTTATAATCAATAATAATTAACACTGATGCAGTTAAGGAAGTCATAACTTGTTTCACTCATGGCCTGGTCTACGATGAATACAATTTCATGGAGATATGGCAGAAAAAAAGACGTTGCCAGAGCATGTTTGTACCAAGATTAATTTGAAAGTTGGAAGCTCTTCTCAGAATTCACTCCATGAGAGACTGCTGCATCTTTGCAGTAGCAACAACCCATAAGAGAAAAAAAATAACTTTTTTTCACTCTATTATCTGTTATTAAGACAATATTGTCTGTTATTGTCTCTTAATTATGTTATTAAGGCACTCTCACCCCAAAAGAGAGGTTCAAATTTGCTTCCTGAAAACAATACTGTACTGTAAATCCTGGTAAGAGATTCTGGTTTCTTACTCTGGGTCCAACTCCCAGAATTCCCCCTTTGTTATACAATGAGAGAAATGTAAAGGGTGTGTAATTCGGTACTTTTTTAAAAACAGGATTGGCAATAATCAACATGTTTAATTATGGAGAAAGACAATGGATAATGTTCAGTCTTATGTCTTATATCTCAATTCAGAATATGCACATTATCTCAAAATGAGCATATGGTCAACAAAATGGGAAGAGACACAATTCCACAAGGGTGATGGTGAAATGGTGAGAATTAACAAGGAGTGTGATTGGGAGGGGTTTGTTATTGTTATTTAGTTCTACAATAAAAGCCTTTTTAGGAGAGAAGAACGATGGCTAGGAGGAAATTATAGAAATTATAAAATTATGCATGACATTGGATACTTTAATCCTTTTCTAAAAATTTAGGACTTAGAGCAAACAGTAAAATGTACTGGCTGCATATAAACAATGTATTTTGCACGATGTATAATTAATGTAATTCACTACCATTGGAATCATAATTACTAGCCACAGAGTTGATATTAGTTCTGCCATTTAAAAGGGCTGAAACAATTTATGGATAATGAGTCCATTGGTGGCTATTACCTGTAACAACTAAATGTGAATGGGAGGAAATGGAGGAGTAGTACTGGCTTCTTGCTTATATAGTTAACCACATTTAAAAACAGAATGCAAGGCTAAATGGATCTTCATTCCAGTCCAAGATCTAGTAGCGCCAGCTATAAAGTCCTAAAATGTATGAACAATATAATGTGAAAATCATTCTCAGTTCTCCTCCTGAAAGAAATTGCATGTTAGGTGAATTTAAAAAGAGATGCGTCAGTTGTATGTTTTCTCCCTGAATCAGTATACGTGTTGCTTTTCCCACAGTACAGTTTTCTACTTGAGTCTTCTTTGTTTGTAAGTTTCATTCCACATCCAGGACTAGTTCTTTATGATCAGTCAACTATATATAATATACATGAATGTGCTACTTAGTCCTCTGGCAAATCATCTCTGCTGAAGCTGAAATCATTTTAAATCATTCCTTTCCATAACAACACTATCAATATTCCAGTATGATCCAAAATATTTGTGTGAATTGAAGTATGGTGAACTACAGTTTCATTTTTTCCATATGAGTGGTCATCTACTAAGATAACATACTGGCTGTTAGGCTTTTTGCTGGTCAGTGACCAAAATAAAGACTTGACTTGGCCACTGTTACTTTCCCAGATAAAAATTTAGAACTTTATTGGACAGTGAAATCCTACTACTAGGTGTGGAAGTGAGGCTGGAAAATCTTCACTGAAAGTATCACTGTGCCTAACTATTATTGGCTTCCACTGATGGAAGTAAGAAGCTAGGCAGATGTTTTCCCTACCTTTTTCTTTTGATCCTGTTGACTAAGTGGGCAAAATTAACCACTTCAGCTCTTGGTCTGGTTTCTAGTTTTCTACCAGAATAACGAGGAAGCCTAGAATCCTGCAGAACCTTGATTATGTTTAACAGCCTTCTCCTTGCAAATCTTTTCCAGCAAATTATATCTGTTGAGAGAACAGTAACTTAGAAATGCTCTATCTGCCTCTTTCTTTTCATTAAGATATTCCAGGTGAATTTTCAGCAGTGTTCCTTGTCCTCCTCATGTACAGACTGATCTAAATCATTGTTAGCCCTTCAAAGTAGTCCAGAAGCATGACTATGATTACTAGCTCTATCTTTATTGTAAGGTTGCATTAACAGAATTTTGCAAGTCTGAAAGTACCCCTCCCTTCCTTCACTTTTACTCTCCCCAAAACTAGGGAGGATACCTTCTGAGACATTTTTGCCACACCTCCTCTTTTGGATTCAAATTTTGTTTATCAGGCTGTTGTCTAGGCTGTGGCTCTTCCTCCTGTCTCCCAAGGTTATTTCCATGTACCATTACAATCATCCAGTAATCTCTTGAGCAGACTTGTAGGAAATGAGTAAATAATTTTTTTCCACAAATCATGGTGGCTTTTAGGAATTCAGCAAGTAAACACTCTTTTGCCTTCAAAGAGAAGGAAAATGCATTGCTGGAACACAGAACATCAACCCTATAATTCAATTCAGTATCGTGAGTTCAGCAACCCATGAGTTATATGATGCCTGTTCCCCTGCTCCCAGAAATCACATTGTCAAAACTCAACAGCAAAATGAGATTTTCAGTGGTACAATTTAGGGGTTTCTTTTTTCAAAAATAAAGATAGAAATAGAAACGAGAAGCCTCTGGAAGGCAAACCTCCATTTCCATTCTTAAGCTCTGCACTCCCCTCACCAAATCACATAGAATTTGTAAGGAAAAGTAATTCATGCTTGTTCTAATTCTTTATTGGTTCTGTTTTCTTGCTTGAGGTGATTAACATTCACACATAACAAAAAGGTAATGGTGAATTGCAGCTATATTTGGAAGTGGGGATAGAACAACCAAAGAAAAATCATTATTCGTTGTTGCTTAAGTGCTGTGTTGGTGAGTTTATTTACAGCCTTTAAATAACAACTTTGTTCATTTTCCAGTAAGGAATAATAATCAAACAGTTCTCTTACCTTTTGGAATTTTTTTTTAAATAGCAGTGATTAGTTTTAATTTAGATACTGGGGGAGGGGGGAGAAATTGTTTTGTAGAATCGGCTTCTTTAACAGCTTTTCCAACACAACTCTTTAATGTAGAGTAGCTGCTACATTTTTTTTCCCAGAATCAAGCCCCAGTTTTGGTGTGAATTTGGTGAGTTATAATACCCCTAAATGCAATTTGGGCCTGACTGGGGAAAAGAGCTGCTTTTGAACCCCCTAAATCCCTAAATCCTTTAGAGCAGTGTTTTTCAAACTTGGCAACTTTAAGATGTGTGGGCTTCAACTCCCAGAATTGCCCAGCCAGCAGTGAGTTGAAGTCCACACAACACAAAATTGCCAAGTTTGAAAAACACTGCTCTAAAGGATTTAGGGGTTCATAAAAATGAGGACAGTCTGAACATTTAAGAGAAGAGAAATTTACCAAAAATAACAACTGTTCATTTGGAACATGAATAATTTGAACATATCATGTTATAAGGAGGCTATTGTCTGGGCAGGTCCATCCTATAATAAATCTGTTGGTCTCTAAGATGCCAATGCATTGAATTGCATTTAGTTTAGCTTTATATTGCAGCTTTAATTCTCTAGCAAATTACTAAATGAGAACACAGAAGCACACAATACAAGAGCATTTTTGGCATCTTAAACTAAAGAACTTTTTTTTTTCCTTTTTGCTAGCTTGCTAAATAACCCTTAATTTTCTGCCTTCCTTGCAGGGGGAGTGTTCCCAAAAGTGCCATGACATCTTTGTGCTGGAAACAGTCTGTGTGGCTTGGTTTTCTTTCGAGTTCATCTTGCGCTCGATCCAGGCAGAGAGCAAGTGTGCCTTTTTGAAGACGCCACTCAACATTATAGACATTTTGGCCATCTTGCCTTTCTACATCTCTTTGATTGTAGATATGGCTTCTCCCAAAACCAGCAACAAGCCTGGGGGTGGGGGTGGAGGAGTTGGAAACAAGTACCTAGAGAGAGTGGGCCTGGTGCTGCGCACCCTGCGAGCCCTTCGTATCCTGTATGTCATGCGCTTGGCAAGGCATTCCCTGGGATTGCAGACCCTGGGACTCACTGTGCGCCGCTGCACACGGGAATTTGGACTCCTCCTCCTTTTCCTTTGTGTTGCCATGGCGCTCTTTTCACCACTCGTTTACTTGGCAGAAAACGAAATGGGTGCCAAGCACGAATTCACTAGTGTTCCCAGCAGTTACTGGTGGGCTGTAATATCCATGACAACTGTTGGCTATGGTGACATGGTGCCTCGTAGTATTCCGGGGCAGGTAGTAGCCCTAAGCAGTATCTTGAGTGGCATCCTGCTCATGGCTTTTCCTGTCACTTCCATTTTCCACACTTTCTCACGCTCATACATAGAGCTTAAGGAAGAACAGCAGCGAGCTGCTAATAGGCAACTTCACGAACTGGAAGAAAGCAACAACCTCCCACAAGACAGCAGCTCTCAGGAAGGAGATTCCTCCTCTTCACAGGGGAGTGATGGAGCAGCGATTCAGGCTGCAATGGAACAAGGGACGAAGAATTGCTGACACAAACGAAATTGGAATCTTGCACGAAGCGCAGAGGAAAAGTAGATGGAGGGGTATTTATGTCTTAAAGTAATCACCAAACTGCTTATCTCCTTTTACAACCAGAAAGACTGCCTTTTGAGCAATGGCTTACGTGACCAATCACAGTGCTGAGGACAGTTTGGCTTTCATTTAACACACTTTAGAATTTCAGAGACTCTTCAGCACTAAAAATGCTGCTAATTGCTCTTTCAAAGGCAATTTTTCGACATGTTTCTTTAGTGTGCGTGGGAAGAAATAACATAGCTAAATCATATTTTTAAAAGTATCCAGATTCAGAATACGTCCATGTTCCATTCACTATGTATAGAACTAGAGCAACTGAAAGATTGGACAGTGGATTCATGTCATTGTATACATCATGATATATGCGTAAAGGTTAAAAAGTGAATCTGCTATATGGGTACGAAGACACTTTGAGACTAACTGGCAAGCCAATCTCTAGGTTACCCATGGTTTAGTTTTTCCTTTGATAAAAATGCCTGCTTCAACTCTTTATGCATTATTGGTATTGGCCACAGGAAGCTTTTGCACCCTAGCTTAGATGATGTGTTCTTTGTTCGGATTTAAATGTGCATTGTTTTAAAATGATTTTAGTTGGATCTTTTCCTTATGTCTGATCCATTGGTACTAAAGCCATGATTTTTAAAATGGAGCAAAGCACTTCTGGGACATTTATAGCTGGCTGGCTCCAGTCCTCTTCAAGCCGAACAGCAATATTGGGCTTTCGTGTTATGCCAACAAATATCCCCTGCAATCTTAGGGGATATTTCCCAAAAAACTGGGAAACTTCTGCTCTTTCTCAGAAAAAAAGAAAATAAATTAATGCTACCAATAATAGAATTGTATGCACAAACAAAAAATAACAATTGGCATGGAGTTGAATATGGGCAAACCACAGAACATGCAGAAGTTAAACTGTGGCCATTGCAAAGATCCACAACAAAGGAGGAAGTACAAAGCACTTCCACTTTTTATTTTCCTCTGTCTCTGCAACAAAGTCTTGTTCTGTGGGGCATGTGGGATTTACAAATGTGAGATAAAACCTCTAGGCTTGGATATATTTTGACCATGCAAATCTGTTCCTGATGGTTAAAAATGACTGCACCACTATGATGGAAGCAACCACACAAGAGTTAGCAATGAACAGTACTTTGAAGTATATTTTCCTACAAGGTGGCAGGAGCATTTTACAGTAATTAGTAATTAGTAATTGTGGTGAACTCCAGCTCCTGGAGCTAAGCAAAAATTAAGAGCCCTGCCACTTTTGAAAATAGAGGGTCCTAGTGCAAGAGGTAAGTAGTAAGGCTGAAGTCCACTTTCTCTTCCATTTGTATTGATTCTTGATCAGCAAGATTGTGACAACACTAGGAGTTTATTCAGCCTTGTTTTGTGTGGCTGAGCTATATTAAACATTTCATCTGTAGCAAGGAACATTGTAAAAAAAAAGCTTAATTTCTACTTTCTGATTCTCATTTGTTCCAGTTTATTTTGAAAATAAAAAAGGAAAATAAAATTAGCTTGTGGCACATAATTTAAAACCAGTTTTCTTTTACCTATTGAAGCAGTTTCTATCACACATAAACAAACTCTTTGTTTTCCATGTGCAATCTAAGCTTTTGTTATTTTCATTTAATATGTAGAACTGTATATAACCCATAGTTTTTCACATAGAAGAGCCTTTCTGAACTCATGCTGGAAGAAGCTAGGGAAGATAGGAGAAGCTAAGCTCACACTGCAATAGAAAGCCCCATTCCTACTTTGGGGGTGAAACACGTACAGTATAACTTGTTCCATGTGACTGAGGTCTACTAAAATAATAAGACTAATATTAGTAGCTGAGGATAAACAGACTTGGAGCCAGTCTCTCTTCTAGTTTCAACATAAGAACTTTCCCAAATAGTGGGCACTTCCACAAACCATTTCAGCTCCCTACAAGCAACGTGATAATGGACCTAGCCAACCATCTTGACTGACTTCAGAATGCTGAGGAGGAGTGTTCTCCGTTTACTGCCAATCAGTACCCCACCAAAGTTATCATTTGTCCTGGACCAAAAACCACCCCACCCCTGCTCTATTCCACACAAAAAGGAAATTGTATACAATACGTTGCTAACACCTTCCCCACTGTCAACATTTTCCATGCATTTGGCTATCCCCCCCTCCCCATGCAGTAAAGCTACCCAATCCTCATGTATTAAAGCCCCATTGAAAACTGAAGGTAGCATGGTACATCTTGCCACCAAATACTTCATTGTATCTAGCACCAGTTGAAGTGGAAGGGGGCAATATGTAGTTTTTAAGCTACAGGAAGTGCAAACTCATTGTAAGGGCAATTTGTGCAATTTCCTCTCTGTTGGACCAACCAAAATCCCTCATTCCCCCACTAACCCCCCCCCCAAAAGTAAAAGAGAAACTAACATGTTCCTTGCTCCTTAATAGAACAGAAAGGGGAAAGAACACTCACTTCCATCCCAGCAAGTCAGACTAGCGTTGCCCTTAAAGGAGCTGCTAGAATGCTGGAGAATCAGCAGCTCAGAAGAATCCAGAGGCAAGAGGTCCCTTCCAATGGGGAAGCAGACTGCTTTTTGTTTGTTCTGCAGTTTGGGTTACACCACCACTTAGTTGGAAATAAATTGGCTTAGCTTCTGAACTCAGGCAACTGTGTGCAATAACAGTCTTCCAACACTGGTTCTGAACTGGCAGAGTCCTGGTGTGGAATGCCTAATGTTGTCTGGGAGTCTGAACTGGAGCATCAGCTACCAGCAATTTACCCAGGGATCCTTTCAATTTTTGCATTATATTAGCAGCACAGCAACTGCAGGAATATGTGGAACACTCTACCAAAGTGAATCTTAGTGCAAGTGCCAGAGGCAGCACTTTTTCTATTGCATTCAGTCTTCTAGATGGAAATAATGTCATTTTTCTATTTTTCTGTCCAAAAACAATAGGACGGATTAAAGCAGCACAGTTATTTGATAAAAATCAGGGTAGAAAGGGTAGGACATAGTGCTTTACAAGGTGATTGGTAGGGAGCAACTGGAACCTTCAGTATCCTACCATCATATGTGGGACTGTAGATGTGATTCAGACATCAGGTTCTAAGGCTTATGAAGAGATTCTCGCCCTACAAAGGAAGACTACATAACAAATTATCTTTTAAGTAGATAAAATTTTTCAGGCATTTGTTTATTGGAGAGGTTGGCAGAGATTTTTTTTTAAGGTATCAAAACACCTTTTTTTTAAAAAACAGACCAGATGAAACAAATGTTTTGATTCTGCGGTCCAATTCTTAAAATTTACCATGCAAGATCCACTGACTTCAGCCAATCATAAATATGATTTTTACTGTATTCTGTGTCACATGTAATATTTTATCTTTCATACAAAAATTTATACAATAGCAGTGTTTTGCTGCAACTGATGGAACGGAACAGAAGAGGGGGTCAACTGGAACTGGCCAAAGATGTATCCAGATGGTTATCCAGTCGTCTGGTTCCGTGTGAGTAGCATGTAAGTGCAAAGTCTCTTACATATTAACATCTAATTAAATATTAGATAATTGGCATCTTGGAGAAATCACTCACCTTTGCTGGCAAAATGCACATTTCAAAGTGTTAAATTATTAAAACCATCTGTTTTAGAAGACTGGCCTTTGAATATACAGTAAATGAGGTGTTATGCAGAAAATTAGTATACTGCTACATTTTTTAGCACTGGCGCACAATCAGTCCCGAACACAATAAAAAGCAGCCTTATTCCAATATTAGAAACTCAGTGAACGTTGTAAAGTTCTCCCCTGTGTGTTTGTGTGTGTGTTACATGTGTTTTCTCTCTCAAATTCAATATATCTTTGGAGGAGGAAGCCAATTTTAATGGACAGGCTAACTGAACCGACACACACAACAGTATTTCTTCTCCATTTTACATTTGAAAAGAACAACAAATAATGAATTTGTGTATAACTGATTTATTTTTTAAAAAATGAAACTGATCATCAATAAGTGCAATTGAATTTTTCCATACATTCAACATATAGTTAAAATATACAAAATTTCTTTACAGAATTTTTTCTTAAGGAAATAGTTTTTTAACTACTGAGGTGCTCTTTGGATACTCTTCCAAATGTATCAGAGCTGCTGATTGATGAGTAGCTTACCTGTGGCTGGGAGAATGCTTAAGTGAGTCCTATGGAGAAATGTGGCCAACCTGTGTCCTATGGAGAAATGTGGCCTCCCAACATCTTGAGAGGTGTTGAGATTTGATGGCAAAATAGCCAATTTTCAGGGACATGGGTCATCCATCCCTCCTCCCCACCTTCCCCTCCCCAAAAAAAGCTGGGAGAAAACTGATCCTCCTGCATCACTAGAAGGCATCCTGCATTTCTCCAGCTGATCAGGAGAGTGAGTTTCACCATTGTCCAATTAAAGATTGGCCACTCTTGGTTAAAATGTTCCAGTCATGCCAACAGAAGTGCCATGGGAAAAACCGACAATTGGCTCTCTTCTATGTGATGGATAGTTATGATCCCACTGGAATCAACTCATGTTGATCCCAATGCTGTATATGGGTAGTATTAAAATGGCCCTTTTCTTAAATACCTGGCTATCTGGAGTTCAGGAGAGTCCCACACAGTTAAATACTGCACAAGTGCACAAACTTCTCTAGTGGCATCTGTAGCTCTGCTGTGATGTTCTGAGCCTATATTTTAGTATTGACAGCAGAAGTTAAGAACCTGTGTATGGTAACTCAACTGAAGAAAAACTGGGAGTGTGTGTGTGGAACACTATTAATTTTACCTTCAATAACACCTGTTATATAAAGAGGTATTTGACTATATGGAGGCTAGGCTTATGTAACATAGCTTAGTCCCATACCTCTTTTCAAAAGACACTGGGAAAGCAAAGAGTATTACCCCATACAAAAATAAAACCTAGCATTGCAAGTTTAATAAATTCTGTTGTACAAGTAGAAATACAATCCTCACTACAGCAGCATACCAGGGAAAACTAGGATGGAAATATATAATTTAACAGACAACTGCCACAGTGTTCTAACACGGTTAGAACATTTGTGAAAAGGAGAGCAATGCAACATTCACATTTGGCCATGCCACATAAAATCAGCTTGGTAAGGTCACTTCAGGCACCAGGGAATAAGCAGGGAAGCCAATCAACAGCACAACTAGTGTTTCACACCAAGCTCTCACTAAAGCAGCTTTCCTGAGGTTTTATTTATTTGCCAGCTGGGCAGAGAGAGCTCCATTACAGCCATAGCCAAATGATATTGGCTACTGCCTCTGCCTTGCCTTGCCTTGCCTTGCCTCAAGTTTCTGCTGTTTAAGGGAGGGATTGAGTTCCCACGCATTCAAAATTGCCATAGTGAAACAGCTTGTCCCTCAGACATGAAATACAGGAGAGGAAGCATGGCCAAGATCAGATGTGCAAGTGGAAGAAATAAAGCAAAGCTTCTGATAGGCTCCCACTCTTGCAAAGGTGAAAAGTTGGTATCTTCAGGTCACCAAAGGTTTGAGAGAGACAACTGGATGAAGCAAGGAGGAGGTCCAGCTGAAGAGTTCTGATCAGACTTGAATACATTTTTTGGAGAATTTAGGGAATCAAAGTAACAATTTAATCAGCATTGAATAAAATGCCCCTCCACATAAGATACATCTTACAGCAAAGCATATACAGTACATTTTATGGCTATGAGAACAGAGTGGTTCCTGAAACACTGCAGAATGCATATATACCTCATAGCTATGAAAGCAAGTTTGTCTTGACAAGTAGCCAAGGAACTTTTAAAACAATTCAAGCGATACTTTTCGTGTAGCCCAATCAAATCTTAGAAGTCTTATATAAGTCTGGTGAAATCATTTTATAGATCCTGCATTTTTTCTATTCTTCTTGCAAATTTGCATCCCAGAGTGCTTTTTCATACTCCCATCTCAGTTACCTGCTATGGCATTGCTAAAATGAAGCAACTTTGAAAACTTCAATGGGCTTAGAATTACTATTATATTTCCCCTCTTTTTTTTAATAGACCCACTTCCTCCCAAACATAAAATGACAACATTTGGTATTAAACATTTAGAAAAATATCACACACAAACATTTTCTTTAAAAAAAGATTTGCTCTATTATCCAACACTAAACTATTGCTCTTACTTCTCTGTCCTAGTCTAGTGAACCTTATCTTTCATGGAGAAAAGCCTACTCAGATAACGTCTTCAGCTTAAAATGCAGTGCTACTGATAGTACTGTGGTTGACCTGTGTAGCTTAAGATTGTAACTTTAAGAATTTCATTGTGCTCACACTGCAAAGACAAGAGTTACATAACTCTAGTGGCTTTTCCACCAAACAAAAATACAGGAACAGAATGCAAATAATGCCTAAACTAAACACTGATTTTCTTTCAAGCTCTTCCTCTTTTACACATAAATCCTGTATAGATTCTGTTTGTAATTTCTCCAAGGTGGTCAAAATTACTCATCTTTCTGAGCTCTCTAAATACTTGTTGTGCATCAGTCTGTTCTGTTTGGCTGTAGTAGCATTTGTACCAAAATCACTAATTACTTTGATGTATTTATACATCACACTGGCCCAGCAGTGTGTAGATATATATTTAACACAGTTGCACAAAATCTATTTCTTGACATCATTCACTAAGCCACCTCTTCCTAGTATCAGCCCCTACAATCTTATCAAGTGTCACCCATCACATTTTTTAAAAAACGGTTCTGCACTTTCATTTAAGTAATCTAAACATTCCAAATACATAACCAAATGCATATGTTATATAAATAGGTAAATGCTTCAGACAAAATACTCCAACTTTTATGACTGACCTTTGAAAAAATAGCATTGAGAACAACCAGCCCTTCTGATACACATATTCGTCCGTGCACAGATATATAGAGAATTGAGTTGGACTGAAGAAAATAAAAGAAAACCCCTTACTGGAACCCCAAAGAGGAGAAACCATTTCAGTGAGTACGCAACCCAATGAAATAAGGAGGAAAAAATGCCAGAAGTGTCCATGTAGGTGTGCATCTTTGATTCTTCTATTCTTAGTTCCTCAGAAACACAGTAGGTACAAGCAGAGCTGAAGCTAAGGCTGACTCCAAACCTCTTCTACATCTCAACTCATAATTGCTTCTACCCTGTGCTTTAAAGTGCCTTTGTACTGGCTGGATGTGTTGAATGTGGAATGGGTTTCTGTGGGTAGCAGCTGAAGAAGTAAACCTGCAAAAGGATGGCCATGTCCACAAAAACCTGGAGAAGTCCACACACCGAGAACTGGAACGGAGCTTGATTGAGGAGGAAATACACTGTCTTGAAAGTGTCACCGCTGGTCCACATCAGCACCATCTTTACACTTAAAAGGGAGAGAAAAACAAATTAGAAAGAGAAAAAGAGCACTAATAAAGGTATTCCCTGATCCAGATGTTGGAATTCCAAGCAAATATTTCCTTTTTATGAAGAAAGAAAGCATTACAGTGTTTATCCAAATAAATATCAAGGCCAGTAAGGGAGAGAAATCAAACTAACTAGAAATCGCTATTACCAATATTCTGATATAATTAGTAATAATGTTTGATCAAACGTTGTTGTAAGGCTGATAACACATAGGGTATATCTTTTGTTTGCTCTTCTGCAAAGTAGTTAGTCATAAAGCTACCAAGTTCATCATGACCATGCCACAGAATGTCATACAACGCATAGCCAAATACATCTTTCAAGGCTAGATTCATTTACAAATACACATGCATACATAAATACAGATACATCTCTTAGATTTTTCAAAAGATACCCACATAAGCAGACTTATGGGAGAAGCAATTGTACGGGAGTAGCAATTAAGGTTTGAACCACCTTAAAATTGCAGTGCTGCTAGCTACAGCCATGCTCACAATTCTGAAGTCATCTAATACTTCCTATTTTATAGATGGGTAAAGGAGTCTAAGAGATGACAACTTGCTGAAGGCTAAAAAGGAGATGACCTAGTTCAGATTATAATATCTTGTCTTAACCAAGTGAAGTTGGACAACCCTTTTGCCCATGAACTTGGGTAAACTATGCTTTAATTACATGATTAGGTCTTCAATTTACCAATGTTCCTCCATCTTCAAAACAAACCAGGATATTAACTTACATTTAAGATCCTGGGTTATTTCTAGAGGTGTGCATGAAACAGAAAATCTGTTTGTTCCATGCATGGAACAAATACATTGTGTTTAGGGGATCAACTGAACCATTTTGGATGAGTCATGGATTGGCTGAACTGAAACTTGGAACATCTTGATTGATTCATGTTTCGGTTTAGAGATGTTCCAAGTGGGTCCTACAGGATGAGTAAAGCAAGCTTGGGGCACCTTGCTCCTCTCTACCCTCTACCTTTGCATGGTTTGTGCAGAAGTTCTTCCTTGCCCTTAGCCACCACGCTTGAATTCAAAGATGGCATAGCCAAAATGGCCTCTCTTTGATCCTCCCACCCAGCACTTTTCTTCCCTGTATCTTTGCTTAGCTGCTGCTGCCATAAACTGCTGCAGCTGCTGTCAATGACTTTGCCATTTTCCTGCTGTCTTCCACCATAGAACATCTATACTGACCCAACATACTTGTTCGGGGTCTACATCTAAGCCAAACACTTTGGTCAGTATATGGACCACCTGAATCTACTTGTTCCATGCAAGACCATTTTGCACATTCCCTGTGATTTTAAAGCTAGACATACCTTCTCAAACAAAAATGGAAAATTAAGTTAACTAGAGGTTTCCTGATTTAATGATAGCATATAACAAGGACTGCATGCATGGGCATCACTTGAATACAAAATCTGTCCAATGCTGCCAGATAATTAGATTTAGTGGACACAAAATAAAAGTAAATGCACCAAACTATAGAATTAACAGTACTAAAGAAAAGAAAGAATATTTAACATTCTTGTTATTTTTAAGCCATTATTTAGTAGTTTATAGCACAATAATATTCTGCTTTCCTCACCACATATTAAAACAAAAGCAATCTTAAATAGCTTTTATCATTTAAAAGCTAAATGTTTCATTAATGCATTATAAATAGCAAGACTCAAAGACATCACCAGCTTTTAAGTGACTTTGTCTTAGTACATTATAAATGAATAATCATTTAAATGGAAATTATAAGAGATGCCCAGTAAAAGCTTCAGAATTGCTAGAATAAATTAAAATATATTGTGCATCATGTACAAAATATAATTGAAAACCCCAAGCACTTCAAGTCTTATTTACAATTTATGATGTGCAACCATGGGTATGACTGAATTCAGATATGGCCCAGTTCTTATCCAACCACTGAAATAAGAAGGAGCCAGAGATACAGGTTAGAAAGGATAAACTTTATATTAAGACCCAAAAATGTATTCAAAAGTTGATGAAAGAGATGCACAATCGTCAATACTGTCATTTAAGAATAAGCTTCACTGCATGACATGTAATTAGGACTGAACTATAACTTGAAGATAGCAAAAATATTTATTATATTTGTGCATTAACTTTATCAAAATCTGATGACCAAGGCTAAAAAGCTGTCTTCTACAAGAGAGATGAGCAGTTTACTCATGCCTGAGATGCTACTTCCCTAAGGGCAGTGTCTGAAAACTCAGAAGTAGTTTATATAAAATATATTTTAGAACAGGCTAAATTAATTAAACATAGATCTCCCCTAAAATAAATAAGTTAACTTTCAATGCAACTTGATTTCAATGGGACTTGAATTCAACTAATCAGGATTCAATCCACTATCTGTTGGAAGGTACTCATGCACACATATACTTCATTTGGTTTTCCTGGTAATCCATGTGGATTGGGAATAAATAGCCCAAGGATCAGCCTGTCTAGCTGGGCAATCCATCCCCAATAATTTAGAGAAGTGCTGAAATTTCCAGAAGAAAGTTTGTGTCTAGCTGTATTGTCAGTTCAGGCCAGAGGTTCCTAAACTTTCTCAATTCATGGCACCTTAGCATCTAAGTAACGTTTTCACAGCATCCCTAGACCAAAAAGACTGCCAAAACTCAGCTCCGCAAAGATCTGATGTTGCAAAACCCAGCTTTGCAAATGGACATCACAAAAATGTAAAGCATCTTGCGTGGGAACCATGGGCTCACACAATGACACCATCTTGAAGGTTCCATGAAGAGATCCACATACCTAGGAAGCAATCATTTTCAAGATGACCATCTATCGCCACAAACAGGGAAATGGTTGAACATTTGGAACGTCTTCTGCATGACTTGGAGTTAAGGCAGCAACTCTATAAGTGAGACCTAATCTGATTTCTGTCTAAAGGAAGACCGCAGTCATACCTGCGTAGAACATTCTCCAGCACTCAGTATATATGAAGCTATAACAATGAACACTATAGACAGTACTGAAGCACTTCTACATCCACTAAACATCAGGAATGTAACAGCAAGATTAAATATAACTTTTAATGAACTATAGTCTTGGACTTAAAAAAAAAAAAAATACAACACTGTCAATATTTTATATGCAGAGTTTGGGTACGTTTTCCTGTGGATCCAACCCTACACTTTCACACAAAGGAGTTACAAAACTGATACACCATCCTGAAAAAAGTTATATCTGGTTAATGACAGCCCCTCTAAATAAACAAAACTCCCAACAGTTCTCTTTCTCACAAACATAAAGCGTTTTCTTTCATTTTTTAAAAAAAATTATGCTTCCCACTCCTGTATTTATGCAGGAAGGCTCAGAAGCAATATCCAAAAATAATAAGCATAAATTGTTAGGCAGTGCTTTAATCTGTATCTATAGTTCTACAATATGCTGAAGTTATTTTAACTCCTTTATTTGTCCTTTTTTATTTCAAGTTTCCGTAGAAGCCGGGGGGGGGGGGGGGGAGAGACAAAACAACACAGTTGTGACAGGCTCAAATTAATGAAGTACATTTTGTCCAGAGGACTAGAAAAAAGGAGGGCTGCCCCCTCCCTTCTCAGCCGGTCATCTGGTACAATCCATGACATGAAAATTTCTGCTTCCTGTATGCTCCCATTTAAGACATTATTGCCTCTTCAGTGCACAGCTGCCCCTCCCCCTGCCCCTCCCACTTCAGGATAATGGGACTTTTGCATATGCCTAAGGAAATCAAGCTAGCTTTCTGCCATCGGAATCAGCTGAAAAAATGTTGCTTTCTGCAAATGCCGAACAGCTGCTTGGGCTCACTCTTACTTCTGAGGGACAGAAGAGGCAAAAAACAGAACGAAAGTCCCAGCAGGCAGGAAGCTAGAAGCAGCACGCAATCTGTCTGCAAGCAAGCGAGAAGCCAAGTGCACGGACAGATAGGAGTTTTACCACACAAAGGTTATTTTCCTCATTTTGAACAGCTGTTCTACAGAACAGTTTTCCTCTCCATTAATAAAAAGGGGAGATATGTAACAGTGTTGTAATTCTGTGAAAAGATCCAAAAGTGTTTTGACAACTTAGAAATATGCTAAGAAGGGTCTGCATTTGGGCTAGCTAAGTTCATGTCACATTTTTTCCACCAAAGACATGATGTTAATGTAGTGTGGAAATTCACGGCCAAACCTGAAACAACATTACATCCAAGAAGCCACCAAGTGATTTTTATTAATCATTTATGAGTGTCAGAATATATAATCAGTGAAATGAAAGATAAAAATAAAGGCTAAATTCTACAGGTATGCAACGCTACCATTTAGTGGCCATAAAGTTCCAAGTTGTAAAAGCAAAATAATACTTGCACAACACCGAAGACAAAGGCAAGTAGTGAGAATTGCCATCAACTGCCATTGTTGAGGACTCATAAACCAAGGGCATCTGTGCCAGGGGCCATAGTGTCAAAAAAGTCAAGATGGCAGCTATGACTGCAAAGTACTGCCCTTTTTCATAGGCATTGTGTTGCACAATGACAACAACAAAGAGGCAGGGCTTTCTTTGTGTCATCACAGCTGCCATCTTGACTTTTTGACCCTGCCCTGCAGAGGTCCCCACCACAAACTAAAGCTTGTAACAGCCCTGTTAAATAAAAACCTAAATAAAGTACACAAATATTGTGTGAAACACGCAGAACTATATTTCCACAGCAATCTAACTTGTATCATATGTTCTAATGCTGCGCACGCTTTGAAGATGATTTGGAGGAATGGTTGACTAAAACACCCCCTCAGTTTTCAAGCCTTCTGCTGCTGTTTTAAGGAGTCAACCCATTAATGTGAAAGCATCTCCATTTTTTAAGGCTTATTCAGAAGCCAGAAAATGACAGCTTTCTTCAGCGAATAGGAACTTGGCAAGTTCAAAAGCAGTTTTTCCACATCTTTTCTAACTACACACAGCCCTAATATGTCCTGATCGCAACATTGTGAAGAACTCTTCCCATTATATCTAATGTTTCTGTTATGAGCACATTTTCTGCAAACCTTCTAAGAACCAGGATCTAAATGACCGTGATTGAGGGGGGGAGGGGGGAGGGAGTGTCCCCAAAAGCCAGGCCTGCCAATCAGGAAAATGCTGACAGCTCCATAATGATCAGGAAAACAAATCCGTATTAGTCAGAAATCAAATCTATACCGAGCCATACTGCAAGATGGCTAGTTAAATAGTAAGAGGTTCAAGAGAAGCATCAGATTTTGTAACAATACATATGCCAGAGAAAACAAAAGAAGCAGTAACTGGGTTGGAAGAAATGCTATTGCCAGAGGCTCAAGCAACAAAAATAGCATTTCCCTGCTATGTAACTCACTACTGTGATATCCAGTGTCAAACACGCCCCTCTAATATAAGTGCCTTATAACTGAACATTTAAAAGTTTCGACATGGTAGGCAAAAAGAGCAATCCAGTTATGCAATGCTGACAACTGCATTTACAACAAAGGATTTAATAGCAGTAATTACATATAGAGTACATGCATAATGGGAATGAATATTATGTGATTGTTTTCATTTCTGAGAAAAACATCCTGCATCCCTCCCACTTGTAACCAGATACTGTTTGATCAAAAATCAGAAGGGGTCTGGTAGCACGTTTTTTGATTAACAAATTTTATTAAAAGGCGCAAACTGTCATGAACTACAGAGCACTTCATCAGACTCATGGAGTGGCTACTTTAAAACCTACATCCATTTAGCCAGCCTCATTCTGTTTTGGGGCTACCATAGATCAAAACAGCTGTCTGTCAAAAAATAATTTTGATTATTTAAATATACAGAATACCCCCTATATTGTATTACAAAAGAAGAGATTTGTAACCTGGGACTCGCCTCTGATGCTTTCTCTAGAACTTCAGATGCTGGCAGTGACAAGAAATGCGTGCACACAACTCCAGTGCAAGGCTGCAAATCCATGTCTAAGTCAACCTGATCTGGCAATAATTAACCCTGCCCCGTCAGGTTACTAATTAACTCAGCTTACTATGGTGTTTCTCAAAATGTGGTCTCAGGCCCCCCGAGGAGACCCAGACCCTCTCAGGGGTCCACAAAATCAAAATTATTTGCCAGCCTATATTGAAAAATAATACAATATTAAAATCCCATTGAACAATCATGAGAAGCAGTAGTGGCAGCAAATGTGTCAATTTTAATTTTTAATATGGTAAATATCAATAAATATAGCCCATACAAATGAAAGCTCTTTTGGGACTTATCTTCCATAATTTTTAAAAGTGGGAAGGGGCCAGCAAAAAACAAGCACAGGTTCCACATTAATGCACATATACAGGCGTACACATGAAACAAATATAATACTTCTGACCTAAATTTAGCTTCTGACCTAAATTTCAGCCTGAATGTGCAAGGGTTCCCCAAGGCCTGAAAAATATTTCAAGGGTTCCTCCAGGGTCAAAAGGTTAAGGCTGGCTGGCTTAAGGTATATGATGGCTATGTTCCCCATCAGTCTTGCCCAACCTGATACCCTTCAGGTTTAACTCTCATAGTCCTCTAGCCAAGATACCTATCTGAGGTCCAACACATGTGAAGGACACCTATTTAGACCTATGCTCCATCAAGTTGCAGAAAGGCTATTTTATTTATCATGTAATGTACCTACAAACTCTGGACTGTTCCAAAAAACATTACCTGTTATACCCAAGCACATAGGCCATTTTGTAAACTTCATGACAAAATCAGAACACATTTACAGGGTAAGCTTTAAAAAAAATTAAGGTGAAAATTAAACAAAAATAAATAAATGTTTCTAACTTAGATCTCTAAGACAAGGTTAACGGTAAATGACTTTTACAATATAAACTGTGCAATTAAGAATTTCGAAACATACATGACTCTTCCATCATTCTCTCTCTCACACACACACACACAACCCCCTTGTCTCTCAGGTGGGTCATTAAAACAGTGTGCAATTTCTAACTGTGGAAAATATTATTTTATTAGTCTCCCTCCTGAACATTTTACTCAGTTATAAGATTCCCAGCAGAAATTTCTCCATTATTAGACTCATCTGTCTATGGCCTGACTGCTTACGCCAGCTTCCTCTTTGGAACAAGGATTTTTGTTGTTAATTCCTTGAATTTTTTGCTTAGCTATTTCTTGAAGTTTCCTGTGTGTTACCTTTCTGAGAAATGGAGAAACATGTAAGGCGGAGAACAGACCCCAGAGGTATATAGTAATTTCTCTTTAGAAGTCCAGTAGAGTCACCATATACCTGTTCACATTTTTTTTTTAAAGTGTGTTTCTGTGGTGCAGCTCTAACAAGAACACAATCAGATCACAGAAACACACGTTTTTTGGTAATATGCTAAGAATATCAGTTTTATTTGCCACAGAATTAAATTTTGCAGGATCTTAAATTATTAGATTACTTTAAACATCTGCTCTAAAAGTAGGCCAATGACTCCACTACCTAAAATACAACATCATTTTAGAAAAGGAAAATGGGAGGATGGTATTGGTACAGCTGCATCCAAAACATGGATATCTGAAAACTGGAGATTATATTGTCAAAGAAATACAGGTGGTCCTCACTCACTGACCACTCGTTCAGCGACCATTTGAAGTCGCAATGGTGTTGAACAAATGGTACTTACAACTGGTCCTCAAAGTTCCAGCTTTCGCAGCATCCCCACAGTCAAGTGACTGTGATTCAGGGGCTTGGCAACCGGCTCACATTATGGTTGCAGCGCTCCATGGTCACATGATTGCCATTTGCAAACCTCCCTGCCGGCTTCCTACAAGCAAAGTCAATGGGGAAGCCAGTAGAAAAGGTCGCAAGTCGCTCTGGTGAGTCCCCTGGTCCTTCTGCACGCACGCCCTGCCACGCCATCCACCCTCCCGGCCTTCCTGCACACCTCCCCCAACTCACACAGGGCCTGTGCTGGCCCTCCCAGGGCCTCTCAGGCATCCCCGCGCTCCTTACCTGGTACTCCCACCGCTTCCTGATTAATGACACCTTGAGGTTACAATGGCTGCTGGGACTGCTGGGATTGCCATTGCTAAACAATGTGGTCACATAACGTCGTGCTTTACGACTGCATCGCTTTGCGATGGCAGTCCTGGTCCCAATTGCCATTGTAACCTGAGGACTACCTGTAACACTTTAAAATATTCAGAACACAGTTATGCAATCATCTAACTGAAGGGGGAACTTTGCATCCATTGAAGGTTGCAGATCTAATAATTACATAACTGGAGAAAAGCATTTATTACACTAGTTTATTTCACTGGTAAACTATATACATGGAATAAGCTGCCTCACAGGTTATCTCCTTCCTTGGAAGAATTAAAGCTGATTTAGACAACAGAAATCTCATCAAATGTCGGGAACAGATAGATTTGATAGCCCCCCTCCCAGTTTACCAACCTGGGTAACCCTGATAGAGAAATATTGGGACAGAGATTCTGGAAAACTGGATTTCATTTTGGGCAATCATATCCTAACTCAAGTCTCTATGTGCAGAGAGAGAATTTGAAAGCAGAGCTGCTCCATTCCCTGAAATATTGAAAAAAATACCAGAACTCTTTGCTGACAATGATGCATTGAGCCATATCAGAGAACTATTCCTCTGAACTCTGCTTGTATTGAACAATTTCATCAGGAAGCTGCGTTGGCACAAGCACCAATTTGTCCATCAACATATCTTATTCTGCCACAATCAAAATCAGTTTTACATTCAAGCCACACAATTTATGCAACAAACAGTAAGGCCTGTGTTACATACGTAAGAACCATAATTCTTGCAGTATAAGCACTGCAGTCAAAAAACCTTGCTCCAAATAATGAATTTTTAAAATGTAAATCTGATTATTCAATAATGCAGTTTTAACATTTGACAAATGTATCCTAATTTTCCCCCATAGGCTTCATATCTATGTCCATGTAATTGGGAGCCTGCTGAACAGAATGGATGCCCTTCCAAGAAAACATTCCAGGGGAATGACAATTCATTTGTGTAGCAAACAGAACAAAGAGCCTTTTAGCCATTTAGAGACTAACATTTTCATAGAATTCAGTCCACCAATGTGTATGATGAAAAAGCAATAAACATGTTTTTAAGGAAGAGTGAATACATATTCTGTAATGTAGAATCAAGCTTGATTCCAGGTGAGGTTATATACAAGTCCACATAGTTGACAGTAGTGCCAAAGTGTTTTGCCCCTGCCTACTGCTGGGATTTTTCCCAACTTTCCAGCCTTATGCACAGGCCTGGTATTTCCTGATGGTCTTCCATCCTCTATAAACTGTGATCCAACCCGTTTTAGTTTTTGTGATCAGCCAAGATCAGTTAGATGCTTCTGACTAGCTAAGTAGGAAAAGAAACTCCATCTTACAGAAATAGGCATAGACAACATAATACAAATCAACAAATTGCAGCGAGCAGGAATTGGTGAAAAAAAGCTCAGGTTGTTTATGCAGCTCTCCTTTTGGTATAGATGAGAATGCACACTAAATCCACATGGTTGTTACTCCAACCAGGATACAGGATAACTGAAACAACAGACATTGCAGAGGAACAACTGATAAAGTGTATAGAGAAGAAACCAAGGAATTGAAAACTAAACTATATGGGAAAAGTATTACCCTGAGAGTTGATGGGTAGAGCAATATCCAGAATAATTTCATCCTATGGGCTTGTGTATCAACAAAGGAATATCTTTTTTTTCCTGAAACAACTGATATATCAAGGAAATGCATACACTGCTAAATAAGCAGTAAAGTCTGTAACAGTTGAAAAAATTTCTAATGCCCAGTGTGCCATTTGCTCACAAATAATACTGCAAATTATTGAACAGAAGAAATGTAAAAAAGTGAAGAAGTCCCCAAACCAGTTGGAATGCTCACTTAATGTCCTTTTTAGCAAAAGATTTAATGCTCCAGAAATAAGAGCTAATGTACTACATATTGCCAAGTATTTTTGTAATAACCACTTTATTCTCTCCACAAGATCTCCAACAGAATATGATAATGGAATATTTGGAGCGCTGGTCAATTTTGATGGCCAAGCATGAATTTAGCAATGAAGAAATAGCTGGATCTGCTGGGGCCAAAGTTCTCAATGTGGGTTTCAAAAGAGATATTCAATCTTTAATCACTATTCCCAAGTCTATTTCAGTTGTCTTGAACAAAATGCAGAGATATAACTTTTATTTTTAATCCTGCTGAAGTCTGGAAAGAAAACAAAAGCATCCTTCAAAAGAAAGATGGGCAAGGACATGTAAACCACAGATACCAATAAAGAATGGACCCAGAACCATCAATTGCTCATTTTCTTAGCAATATTTTCAATACTTTCCACTCAGTTGATCTTTATCTGCTGATGAACAGGAACTGATTAGGACATGGGTATCCAGGAACCATTCGTCAGAGTACTAACTGTAATAAGATACCAATAGTAATTCATGTCAGGTCAAAAGGGCCCCCATTCAAGAAATACAGATATATGCTGGTGATTTAGTTTATTTTTGCAGAGCAAAAGGCCAAAAAAAAATATAGCATCCCAAAAAAGGACCAACGATAAAAACAAAAACTTGGGAGTGTTGTACCACACACAAAGACACAATGGTATATGAAATCTTAAACAGAAATAACAAAGGCAAAGTTTTCCTCAAGTCAAACTCAAACTTAGCACGCCCATGTTGTTTTCTTGGGAAAAAAGGCTGATGTGGTTAGCTACCGCCCTCTTCCAAGACTTTGCATCTTCCCAATCTAGTCTAAAGGTCTAATAAAATAAAATAATAAAAAAAACATGTATGCCGCCCGATTCTCAAAGACTCTGGGTGGCATACCCACTCCCAATTATTAATCACTCTTTCTGAGATTAGCCCAAGAGTTCCATATTCAATACTGTATAGTTAAGATGAATTAGGAAAAGTCCTGTTAATATAGCCAATAAACGATGACCGGATTTGATTCGTTGCCTAAGCAGGTGGCAGCACCTGGTCAACCTTATGGGATTGAAACCTAAGCAAGGTAAGGCCTGATTAGTATTTGGACAGGAAATGACCACAAGATATCAGGGCTGCAGGTTAGACTGGGAAGTTGGAAAACATCCCAGAAGAAATCAGTGGCAAGCCAACCATCTCTGGATTATCTTCATGGTTCCTGATGGGATGGCTTGCTGAAATAGATACTGTATAAAAGGAATTCCGTGCCATGAAGATACCAATGACATTTGTCAAGTTCAAATTTCAAATCATCAAATCAAAATCAGTTTGTTTGTTTTTTTAACTTTCAAGAGAATCTGTTGCTGATAATGATGTAAGTAATTTAAAATTTGGGGTTCATAAATTCCTGCAGTTAACTTTTATCAGCAGTAACTGCTTCTGTTGGTATAAAAGGTGCTTTTTTTTCCTTTCGAGGAATTTATCCCAAATTGAGAAATAGTTGGGAACTGGTAGAGTAGAAAGGTTGTCATTCTTTCCGGATTCTGAATAATGAGGAAGATATACTTGAAGATAGAATTAATCACCCACTCACAATTCTACATTTCTTGCACAAATGGGACTGAAAATGCCTAATTTTTTAACTTTTTTAAAAAACTGCCTATAAATAAAATGTATGTACCTGTTTTTATTTAAAAAATAAACATTGTTTTTGGTCAAAGAAAGCTAACTAATAACGTCTATAGTTTAAAAGTAGTGATGATTATTCTCATAGCACAAAATAGCAAAAAATACCCACTCCAGATCCTCAAGAATGAATTGGATTATTCCCCTAATAACTTCATAAGAATCTTCTTTCTTCATTCTCTGATCACCAATTTCTAATGAAAATTAATAAAAAATATTCTGCCTAAATAATTACTGTATATGGTTATGTGCTTCTAAAATTAAATCTACCTTTCTCTGCTCTGAGTACTAAAGAATATACATTCAGATAATCTCACACAACAAACAAGAATAGAATTTTCCTGACTAATGTATATCTCCTGGTTTAAATAATTTAACTGATTAAATTATTTTTCACTAAAATGAATTTAACTGATATCAAATCAATCCTGCTTTATTATGAAATTATATTTTTCTAAATAAGCTATGCATAGGACTATTTTTATATGACTTTACTACAGTAATATGTCTTTACCATATATGACAGTTTAAATAATCACAAACAGCAGATTTGTATCTAGTAAGAAAATTAAGGCTGGGGGAGGGGGGAAGCATGAAATTAAAGAAGCTATTCAGAATTTAACCGTAACCAAGAATTCAGGAAGGTATTGACGCAAATCATTTCCAAACTTCTAAACAGTACTTTATGAAGAGGATAAATGTTAAAAAGCATTAGCTTTTTATTCTTTTAAAATCTGAATCTGTTCCGTTTGCACCTAAAAATATGGAATTCCTGAACGAGCAGGTAATAGAGCCTCTTTCAAGGCCAATCCTGGGATCACTGGACAACACTTAGGAGTTCTAAATTCGAAGCTCATTCCAGCATGCCGATGTGCACAGCCTCGGAACAGGAATTTCTTATGTCACTTTGCAGCAATCCGTCTGGCATTACAGCAGCACTGATGATCTCAAGAGCAAGCAAGATGTCTAGTCCCATCTATCACAAAAATCAGTTAACCAGGCCTGGGAAAGAAGAGCTCCAATGTTATTTTGGGAACTTCGGTATGAAGCAGAAACTATATCCCCAAGTAAAAGGATGACCTAATACAAGAGGTTTGTTTCAGCTAGCTTTGGGGCTGGGGTAAAGATGTATGCCTAACTCTTCAGCAACGTATGATAGAGAAAGATGATCCTGTGTGACTTCTGGGTCACATCCGCAAAGCAAATACAGCATCATCTTGGAATGTGCTCACTGCCGATAGACTAAGTTTTTAATAAAAAGAAGGGCAGATTTGTGTAACTGAAGGCTACCAAGACTCACATAGACATCTGCCACAGCAGTTAAATACTTGAATCAAATTCTAACAATGGGTGTGCAGTCTCTCCTTTTCAGGAGGTTTCTGAGGCATCCTTAAAATTAGCACAAATCACAAGCAGCTCATTACGTAGGATGAAACCCACATGCTATGGGTTTCCAAGAGAAATCTTGTTTCAAGGATTGTAAAGGAGGCATCAAGAATTCTGACAATCAGTTATTGTATTTCAGACTTAAAAGCAGATTTCATACCCACACTGCCTTGAGTACATGTGGTTCTGCTGTCAGAAATGGAGGCTGTAGATAGGCAGACCTCCACCTCCATAAGGGTGAGAGGTGATAAAGTCAGAAATGCTGTTTTTCTTAAGGCACTGCCATCATGAAAATATTGCAAGCTATTCCTTATTCAATGTAGAAGTATTAATTCAAATAGTTAAATCTTCACAGAATGCAGAAGCAATGCCACTTCCAGATTAGGCCCATAGCAAGGTAGAAATCAAACACTGAACACCTAATTTGAGGCCATGCTGCATATTAAGAAAATTCCATAAGTTGTGTTATTTCAGTATTCAGAGACCACTTAGAATGGCAAAGGGGCAATAATCTACCATTTAATTAGAGATTAATCTTGTCTGGGAAACCATTTTTGGAAGTGGAAGGCCACACCAGAACTCACAATTATCAACAGAGATTAATTTAATTCTTTTGTTTTGCAAATCCCTCAAGAAAATGTAGTATGATAATATTTAAACTCTTCATTTATTTTAACTGGGACATCAGGTCAGTAATTCATATTGTTGTTTTATTTTAAAGATTCTAAGACCAGTCTAGGCAATTTAAATATTAGTTTTTCATCTACAGCAGTTGTCTGGAGTCTTTCTTTCAAACTATCAAAGAATGGAAAAAATCCTCTTTCACCCCTACCGGTGGTATGTGTTTTCCTCAATCTCAGGTCCTCTACGATTTCAAAAATAAAGGCTCACCTTAAGCAGTTTCTAAAGCAGATGCGTTGTTGCACTTAGAAATTGCTAATTTTCTTTCTTGTGCTTGTCCAATCATTATTAAAAAAAATTAGTTTACTGACAGTATGTGTTTTAACATGCTGTCTCATCTCACAAGGATCAAGTGTATTCTGTATGGCTACATCAAGCTCAGATTTATTCACTGAATTAAATCCCATATCAGAGTTCCTGATATACACACTTTTATAGCTGATTTGCCAGATTCCACACACCAACAGCCAATTATCCATAGCCTCAACAAATAATTGCTTGAAGTACTGCATTTTAATGCTGAAAAAGAACTCTTATTCCAAATGCTTCCCTATATGCTGGCATACAGTCAAAAGAAAGTTCATGGGCTGACAATGATTTGCCCTCTTGGTTCTCATTCAAGGCAACTTGGCATTACCGCAGTTAAAAGGTCAGAAGAAAGAAACAATAGTTACAGCAATACTGACCAAAGGCATTCAAGCCATGGTGGTAGGCAACAGAGGCACAGAGAGGGCTATAAAATAAGGACATATGGATGAGAGAGGCCAATATAGAAAGCATGGAATTTACTGAATAAGCATGAAGGTGATGAAAAAGTAAAGTTGGTGGCAGAAAAGGCAAAATGCTGGTTCAAAGCACATAGTCATGACTAAGGAAGCTGATGAGAATATATTGGTTATAGAAAAAGTAGAAAGGAGGAAGTGAAAGTTAGTGGTGACATCAGCCTTGGGAGACATGGTGATTAAATGGTGATTGTTACAATATGACAACTATAGCAGCTACACAATCTGGAAAAGAATGCAATGTTCATTTCCTTCCTCCTCCCCCCCCCCCCGTGCTCCAAAGAAACTTTAATGTTAACATCAAAGAAGTCTGAAATGATACACCTATTTCCAGATTCTAATAATCAAATGTTACAGACATAATTAATCATAAATTTAATTCTCATTTATAAAACAATTAAAATACTTTTTTATAGTAAAAAATGATGGTTGACATATTGGAATCTTGACCAGGAAAGAAATTAAGGAATTATTTATTTGATGTTGCTAGTGTGCTATTTTGAGAGATTGAGCATTTGGTAGCCAAGAGTAGAATGGTCATAGTTTATAATGGTCAGTGTATAGCAAAACAAGTTTTACTTAACATGTCTTCAGAAAAAAATATGAATTATTTCAAAGATCTTCTATTTAAGTTGACCTAGCTAGCTTCTTTGACCTATACCATAAACAACAACGGCCATGTAATTACTATTTGTAATGCATTTCATACATGCATGTTCCGATCATGAATTTCCTATATTCTTTGGCAGCTCTGCAAAAGGGAATTATGGTGAAGAATTCTCAGCTACGTACCAAGCTTCTATAGGTTAATTTCTTGCTTCAGACAATAACTGATCGTAAGATTTTTAAAAAGCCTTATATTACCTCTTATCAAATTCCTAGCATTTAGGGATATTCTTTTTTAAATTCTTTAAAACTGCTATTAACATTCCCCCCACTATTCTTCCAAGGCATTCAGTATAGTGTACACAATACCCCACCACCCTCATTTTATCTTCAGAATAATCTGTAAGGTAGGTGAGGTGCAGACAGAGTCCCAACAATCTAGTCCGACCATCAACATCCCAGTACATTGTAGCTTCTGCTCATCCTGAACTGATGAAAGTAACAGGAACTGTTGCAGTCTGCAGATGTCAGCCCTTTGAGGTAATCAGGTCAGGGAACAGATACCACTGGGATTATAGGAATGCTACTTTATTGTTGTAGGGTAGAATAAGAGAATTGTAAATGCCTGCTAGCATTTCCCTCTGCCCTCCCTTATACCAAGCAGAATCAAGGCAAGGTTATTTCTGAGTCTCTTTCTCACGCACTTTCCCTGGATAGAATTGATATTTTTCTTCCCTTAAATACTCATCCATCCCTTCATTAAGGTTATCTCCACATTCCTTTAAAACAGATGAGGTTCAACTTAACAGGGAAAGGAGGATAAAATAGAGACTTTATCCAGAGATTTTTGAAGTAAATAGTGAAGCCAATTTAATGGGGTTTCTGAACTGAAGAAAACTCTATCTCACTGTGGTTGTTGATGTGTATTCTGAATAAATAGATTTTAAACAGAACTCCCAACCACAAAAAGGCTGCAGTGTTTTACTACAATGTCCTACAATTGACACACTGTATACGTATTGTCATGTTTTCTTCTAGAAGGCATGCAATTTAGAATATACATTTTGTACCCCTATATTGCAATGCTATATAGGCTGATAAAGGCAGAGCTCTCTCTCTTGTTTAAATAACAGCATATCTGGAGAAAGAGAATAGCATTAATTCAATTCCCAACATATCATCAAGAAAGAGAAAGCATAAGGTAACAAAGAACAGAAGTCATGAAAGGCACAATTAAGATAATATTGCAAAGGACAGCCAGGTCTGCCATCAAAACAGTAAGACTGAGGGCTGACAGTAAAAGACTTTCCCGCTCCCAGATGCTGAGCAGATGCAAAAGAAACATTCAGAAAGAAATTGTGCAGCTCGCTCAGAGCTCTGCCAAATTCGAAGAATGCCTCAGGCATCCATGAGGAGGGAAAGAGAGAGGAGCCCCAAACTATCACTTCACAATTTTTTCTCTGACTGGAAAAATCAAAATGACAAAAAGGGTTCCAAAATGAGGCCCTGGAAAAAAGAGTGTTTTCAATGAAATACTTCTTAGAAATAAATACAGTTCCATTTCCAACATACAATTATACAGCATTTCTGTGTATATAAGGGTAACATACTTTACATCTTCAAAAAAGTCAGCATATTGAAATAGAGACATAGGTCAATTTGGCTTTTTAGAAGACACCAGTTTTAAGAAAACAACAGATAGCCAACCTATCAAGGGCAACAACCGTAATAAGCAGGGTACACATCCACAAGAACATTGTACTAGACTGCAATTCTACTTTGAGGATTGAATTTATCAGCATTTTATGACACCAAGAATAGAAATATCTCTGTGGAAAGATAGATCAGTATCTGTGGTGAACACAAAAAGTGTTAAGAGACTCTTCAAAAGCCTCCATTGGCAACTTCTAAATTTTGGGAAAGTAGGCCTTTATAATTTAAAATTCTGCTTGTTCCACATCACAGTGACAAAAATTGATTTGAATACTAGCTCCTACATTTATATATGCTAAATCTATTGCAAAATTCACTCAAACAACCTAATGATGATATTTGTGGGTATATAAGGGCTATGTATGCTTTGAAATTTATTCTGAGGTGCTTTGGAACTTGGATGAACATAGTCCCCTCGTGCAAAGCCCGAAACCAGTTGGGATCGTTAAATGAACAGCAGAGAGTTAGCACATTCACGTGAAATCTGAAGTACTTTTGCTCTATTTTTTTCCAAAATGTGCAGCACACAGCCATAATGTTTATATTGTGTAGACCAGTCTATATATGAACTTCCCCACCTAGAGTATAAGCTAATAATCAAACAAAGAGGAGGAGGAGGAAGAGGAGGAGGAGGGGAGCAGCAGCAGCAGCTCAGGCAATTGTGATGCATCATTACATTCAAGCTTGTAGAAAATTCCAGACTACATAAAGCTCTGCTTATAATAGAAGAGAGCATATTTCCTAGTTTTGGACATCCTTTTAAGATTGTATACACTACATATAATTACATAGACTCTTATACACACACACAGAGTCACACAAACTCTATTTTAATATTACATTTTTATGAATCTTTCTTGCCTCCCAATTTCAGTCCCAAAATTCTTGCTTTGCAAAAGGAGTGTTTCCCAATCTTCTGCCGCCAGTATTCTCAAAGTATTAGAGCTGAGCCAGAATTGTGGACATACCATATATACTTGCAGATAAGGCAAGAATTTTGGGCTCCAAAATACACCCCCAAAAGTTCGGTTTGGCTTATCCACAGATGGGCTTATCTGCAAGTATATATGGTACTGTTTTTTAAAGTATCCATATATACTCACGAATAAGCCCATCCGTGTTAAGCCAACCACTGAATTTTTAACCCATATACCATGAAAAGTGTGCCACCTGTGGATAAGCCAATTGTGAAAATTAAAACATGAAAATTTTGTGGTGCAGTTTTCATGGCATTTGGTTACAAATTTGAGGGTTGGCTTCTCTGTGGATGGGCTTATCCACGAGTATATACAGCATTTCTCTCTCTCTCTCTCTCTCTCTCTCTCTGTGTGTGTGTTTAGTTAAAGAAATTCTGGGGCTGTCACTTAGGTGAAGAAAACAATCAAGAGAGCCAGAAATTATGATACATGCATACAATCTTACCTCATTCCTTCAGTTGACCTATTCTGATAATTACGGTAGAGCTGCGGGATACCCACCATGGCTTCAATGAAAACAGCAAGGAAACCCAGTGTTTCAACAAAGATACTGGAGTCAAGGGAAAGGTAAGTGATGTATCCTGTTACCCCAGTGAAAGCCAGAACGCACTGCACATAATCTGCAAACTTGTTCCAGTGCCAGAAAGAGTTCAAGTCAAAATCTGAAAAACAATGTTCATAAATAAATAAAAAACAAAATGGACTGCTTTGCCAATTCAATCAATGCCACTTCCCTTCCAAAAAAGAGAGGAATACACAATTATTTGGAAAGTCTAAGGAAACTGTCATAAACACATGAGCTGGCAGACAAACTGAAAGTGTAACTTATACAATTAGACCACTGATAAACCATAGGATTATAGTAATAGGGAGAGAAGATGATGTGGAAAAATAAACATATAATGCAACTAAAACTGAAAACTGCCTTTATGGAATATTGTAGTGCTAGCAATTACATAACCATGATCAGGAATATCATTTGTGCAAATTCTGATGTTGTGGAGGGAGGGAAATAGACATTTCTCCTCCCAACAATAAGTCAAGTTTTGTTGATGAAAATTTAAGATTCCAGAGCCATCCATTCAGAAAACAACAAAGAACAAGAAAATGGAATCAGGAGTCATGTTAAATAAGGATAACTAGGATATGATGGCTATCTATGGTCATGCAACAAAACACAAAACTGCCATCAAGAGATTGTCACGGGATTCTGAGAATCTCAGGGCTGATTCATATGAAGAATCTGCTATCTTCCCATTTATTATTCTGTCTAGGCAGAAAAGTATGTTCTCCCTGTTCTGAGAATATTCACCATATTTCTGGAATGTGACTTGGGACACTGTACAAATCAATGACTATCCATTAAAATAAGAAGCCTTTGCTCTCAGTGATGGGAGACCTCACACTTTACTCCAGCCATGAGGATATCAGTGGTTCAGAGTGATGGGAGCTGTAGCCCTGGGCATTGAACTTTTGGTATAATTTACTGCAACAAGTGTTGATTCTCTAGGAGACAGGAAAAGCAAAAACATCTTTAAAATATTGCTTTTTAAGACCTTGGAGTGGTGATATACTTAAGATATTTTTGCTACTTTTCTCTTCTAATCCCCTGGGATCACAGCAGGTGGCCCCACCTAATGGCCCTTCCCCATTCCTAGAAAAGCTAAGCAGAGGTGGATCTGGTTGGGACTTGAATGGGAGACCCTAAGGAAATGACAGGCTTGTTTAAAAAAAAAAAAAAAGCCAAAAAATTCAAAGAAAGCAAAGATAAATTGCTTCCATATTGTGGCCAAGAAAAAACATGGATATATCCATGCAGTCCAACTTAACTTTTAGGCCTTTGGAATGGGGACAACCTATCTAGATAAGCTGCCTTCTCTGAGCCCCCAAGTAAACAGCTGTTCATCATATTCTGGTGGTGCCAATGGAGTTAAGTGGCTGAAAGGGAAAGGCAGAGCCAAGGATGGAAGCTCCTCTGCCTTCTGTCTTTCTTAACCAGCACAAACAGAGAAAAAGGAAAGAATTTGAGGCTGGAGCAGCCTTATAGGAAGGCAGGGAAATTGTGTGAAACTTTTTTTTTGATAGTAGTCCTGACATTCAGTTGCTTGCATCTACTGCAGCGATGAAAAGCATCATTCACCATTGCTCTCTTATTTGCTAACAGATAGGAAAGCTATACTATATTGCAACTTCCATTTCCCACCAAAATAACTAAGACACAAGACTATTCTCTGAGAACATTAAAAATTGAAGCCATTGATTATTCCTTCTCTTTAAGCACTGCATAGCTGAGATTAATTGTATTTCAGCTACAATGGAAGCCTTACCCTATAATAATCTGGTCCATAACTGGTTAGCTGAGAGAAATAAGCCAGACACAGTGTGCTTGCAGCATAAAGCCAAGCCTGATAGATCTGGGGGAGGATCAGCTTAATTCTGTCAATAATGTATGACAGCAGTACTCAACACAAGACAGCCCCGTACTTTTGCTTCCCAAAAAAGGAAATTATTCTAATGGAGAACGAATGAGCATTGCATATTTTTAAAGAGAATAGGAGACACTCACTGAAATCCTATCCCCCTAACATACACGTAATCAATAATTAAAATGTGCTCTTTTTATAAAGAAAAGTGTTTCAGCAAAGTCTCCACATTCTGCAATGTGTAAAGAGGGAAACAGAGCCAAGTACACCATCTGATCCTAAAACCCAGGCACTGCCCATCTCACAATGTCTGTATGTTGAATGGAACATGGGGGGCCGGGGGGTAGAGATATACACAGAGCTTGGCCAGGTTTAATAGTTTGCTTTTGTAGAGAGCTGTCAGGGATCCTGCGCCAAGCCCCTTTATTTTCATCTAGCTAATACTGGTCAGTGGGATCTAGATATCCTTTTAATTTCCTACAACACTCCAAGTTTAGCAAAGCTCTGCATTACTGTGACAAAGGACTAGAGTGTGTCATCCACTGTTGCCTGGAGCACTGCCTTGGCAGTGAGATAATCTTTGCAGGCCTCACTAATAGGGAAAAGGGGTCACCTGAGAAAAGGTGGAATCCCAAATGTCACAGCTGCCATATGGTCCAGTGACAGTTGAGGATCAAAATGCATTCCTATGCAGAGTAGCCTACTGCTGTGTTCTTGAGTCTACAGGCAATCCTCATTTAGTGACTGCCTCGTTTAGCAATCATTCACACAAGGATGATGAAACTTTACAACCAATTCTCTCATTTATGACCTTTGCAGGTCTGTAAAGCAAGGGAAAGCTGAAGTAAGATCATAGGCACAGTCAGTTTCACTTAGTGACCACTTCACTTAACAACAAAGTTGATAATCGCAATTTTGGTCACTAAATGAGGACTACCTGTACTTTCTAACTGACTTTATCTTCTCTATATTTAATTTATGCTACTTCTCCCTGATCAGCCCATTATTAAACTTAAATGACTTAACATTTAACCACTTCAAACCAATGTTAATTGGTATCTGAATGCTAATCCACCTTAGATTATATATCACCAAGTTGGTGTCAATTCTTAGTGACCACCTAGATAAGTCTTTCTTCAGGTGGTATCTACTATCAGTTGATAAATCCCCAACCCAGCCCTTCAAATCTTCCAATGGTGTACCCATTGCAGCTGCTGGTTGTCCTCTTTCCTTCACCTTTCCTGGCATTATTGACCTCTCAAAAGAACTTGGTCTTAACATAATTGTGTCCAAAATGTGACAATTTGAGCCTGTTACATAGGCATCACCGGATATACATAGATATACATAGATATACAGTACTATGCAAAAGTTTTAGGCAGGTGTGAAAAAATGCTGTAAGGTAAGAATGCTTTCAAAAATATATATTGTAATTGTTTATGTTTATCAATTTACAAAATGCAAAGTGAGAGAACAGAAGATAAATCCAAATTAAATCAATATTTGGTGTGACCACCCTTTGACTTCAATACAACATCAATTTTTCTAGGTACACTTGCACACAGTTTTTGAAGGAACTCGGCAGGTAGTTCTCCAAGATGTTTGGAACAACCTAACCACAGATCTCCTGTGGATGTAGGCTGCCTCAAATCCTTCTGTCTCTTCATGTAATCCCAGACAGACTCAATGATGTTGAGATCAGGGCTCTATGGGGGCCAAACCATCACTTCCAGGACTCCTTGTTCTTCTTTACGCTGAAGATAGTTCTTAATGTTGTATAGCGAACGGGATGACCTTCCCATGAGAAAATCCTGATACTTAATGACATTGGCTGTATGCTTGGGGTCATTGTTCTGCTGCAGAATAAATTTGGGGCCAATCACACGCCTCCCTGATGGTATGGCATGATGGATAAGTATCTGCCTGTATTTCTCAGCATTGAGGACACCATTGATCCTGATCAAATCTCCAACGCCCAGAGTTCCCCATTGGGGGGAGATGGGCGGACAATAAATCGAATGTATAAATAAATAAATAAATAAACTCCATTTGCAGTTCACAGTTTAATCTGGAAAAAGACCTGTTCACACAGAATTCTTCCCATTTTATCAGATAATTAAATAAATCCTAACTTCTGTGGCTTATTATTCTGTGAATTAGTTTCTACCTTGTGCAAGCATATTGATGTCAACAAGTTCAGCACTCTTCATAGCAGGACTGCATGTCCTGTTTCTATACAAGCTGGAGAATTAAGAAAGAGAAAGAAGTTTGTGCCATCAAAGAATTTTTAAGCTGAAGACAGTGCTAGGGGACATGTACCATCTATTGCCAATGGAAAAATAACTGGGTATCTAGGAAAAGTTGTATTTAAAAGGGTGGGGGGTGGGGGAACAAACCTAATTGATAACAAAACTAATAGTGCCAAAAGTGAAACACCCCCAATGCGATGCTAAACATTTAAACAAATCCAAATTTTAAAAAATCAAATACGCTAGTTCTGAAAAATTACAGTGTCTAAAAACTAGTTTAGGTTTATACATTTGCAACTATTTTCTTCTAATGGATAAACAAAAATAATCCAGAAGATTCTGCACAGATAGTTTTTATTGATTTGACAGCTAACACAGAAAATGGTAAAGAAAATACTAGGAAGGTAAAGTTAACGAGAAACAAAAATAGACTTTTCCTCATTTTACTGCTGCTTCATCAACTCCCTTGTTCTGACATGTATTTATTTCTAAATGTTAACAATGTCTATCTTCCACACACACACAAAAACTCTACAATTTCCTAGAAAACAGACCCTAGCTTTATAGTTCTGACCCTGTTCCTAATTTTCTTGAAGCTGATTGTAGGACCCAATAACTTGAGTAAAGCCTTTTAATACTCAGAAGCAAACCAGAATATTACAGGAACATTTACAGTACTGTAATTAAACATAACCACACGCATGTAAGTGTGCAAGTACACATTACTGTGGTTTGCACAATTTCCAGTTGTCATTTGTACATTGAGTTCTTGCCTCTATATCGGCAAGGCTTTAAGTATTTCGTGGGACCCTTGTAATACTTTGGAAAATACAAGCTGCTACAGGTCTGAATTCTCTGCAACGAAGCAGTCTTTGGAGATCAGAAAAAAGGAAGATATGTCCTGGAGGAGCTTAGCATTAGTGACTACAATATTCTGCATAAGAGCTGCACAAATACCATATCTGATGTTAGATGCAGGAATACTGATGAAACGCCCTTCCTAGGTCCTGAATGACTGCCCTGCTCTTTAGTTTTTTTTCTAAGCTCAAAATCATGATCATGGAATCTCCCCTGCCAAGTAAATATTTCTCTAAGCATTCAACACCTAATTTACAATTATCAGAGAGAGATCCTAACAGTTATTACCAAAAAGAAAACAGTGCCCTTGACTCAAGTCAAAAGCTGGAAACATCTTAAAACATAACCCATCTCCCAAAAAATCAATAATTATTGTGGAAGAAGAGATGAGTAAGAAACTAGAATAATATCCAACATTTTTAAAAAATATAATTACAGGTTTCAGCTTTTGAGTTCAATAACCACCCAGATACCACCAGAGTCTGTTGAGATAAGCCTTTCTGAAATAACTGGGGCTCTGACCCCCCCCCCCAAAAAAGAAAGATTTTGAGAAGCAAAGTCTAACAGCTGCAAATGCAAACATAGCAATCTTTTTAAAGAGAGAAATAAATGCCTTTTAATTAATGAGAAAAGACCCTGGCTGCCTTTTCGTGTGAATTATGTACCAATTCTTAAACATGCTGCATGTTTCTGGGGGTGGAGAGAAGAAACCTGCTATAAGAAAGCTTTATGACTCTCTCTATTGCAGACAGGATGTTGGAATAAAGGGCTGCTTCTGTTCCATGCACTGCATGAAGTAACGTGACTGCAACAGTCTTCAAAGTCATATGTAATATGTAATTGGAAAACTACAGCCCATTTCTCCAGGAAGGACTACATGAGAAGCAAAACTGAAAAGGTTCTTCACTATTGGCCTTGTACTATGGAGCCCCCATTTGGGTTGATTTGTTACAATTTGTTTGATTGTTTTGGTCCAGGCTGCCTGTAAGGTTGTATGTTTTTATTGTTTTGTATTTGGAAGCCATCCAGAGTCTATGGGAGTGGGTGGCTATAATAAATGTAAAATAATAATAATTATCAGCGTGCTGAGGACTACAGCCTACGTAATTTATTTCCAGTCTTTTCCTATGGGATACTTCAAACACCTGGAGAGCGAGGAAAAGCTGAAGGGAGCCACTGAGGCTTTTCACTCATTACTTGCACAAAAGTTTTTGTTGCTCTGCTGGGAAGACAGCATATGGCCCAAACCGTCAAGAAATATAATGCACGCCTAATATGATGCAACAGAATGAATAAAAGGAAAGCTTTTATGAATTTTTATGAATGAATAGAGAGAAAGCTTCTAGAACTTAAAAGGAACTTTTGCTTTCTATCAGCCTGGTTTTAATTTTTTTTTTCCCCATTTTCACAGCTAGAGAGCCAGTTTGGTGTACAGGTAGTCCCTGAGTTACAACTGCAGTTGGGACTGGGATTGCCATCGCTAAGCGATGCGGTCGTAAAGCGTGATGTCACATGACCGCATTGCTTAGCGACGGCAATCCAGGCAGTCCCGGTTGTCGTCATAACCCCAGACACGCAGGTTGTTAAGCGGGAAGTGGAGGAAGTCCCAGGTAAGGAACTCAGGGGAGGTCTGGGAGGCCCAGCACAGGCCGTGCATGAGTCTGGGGAGGGGGTTCTCGGTGTGGCGTGAGCTCAGAAAGGCCAAGGAATGAGGGTGCGGGGTGCATGTGATTGCAGGGAGGCTGGGGAAAGAGAGTACAGGGTAAGTGTATGCATGCGTGTGATTGCAGGGAGGCCAAGAAAATAAGGCGCGGGGCGTGTGCATGTGTGCAATTGGAGGGAGGCTGTGGAAAGAGGGCGCATGGTACGTGCATGCGTGTGTGTGATTGCAGTGAGGCCAAGGAAAGAGGTGAGGTGGGCCCCTGCCCTCCCAGTTTTTCAGAGGGAATTGAAGACTTGGCTCTGCCAACTTGTGTGGGCGAGGAAAGATACAATCAACCCCGAGGATGACTGGCGCCTTGACAATGCTCCTGAGTTTATCAACACCTAATTAACATCAGCCTCTTGGAAGTATCATATAGGAAGTTTGTTTTTTAGCATATTTTAATTAATTTTTATCTATTTTAATTAATGTCTATTCTGTTTTTACTGTAAACCTCCCAGAGTCACTCTGAATGAGATGGGCAGTGAGAAATTTGAAATATAAATAAACAAAAAGAGGGTGCAGGGTACGTGCATGTGTGTGTGCAATCACAGGGAGGCCAAGGAAAGAGAGTACGTGTGTGTGTGCGTGTGTGCAATCACAGGGAGGGCATGGTGCATGTGAGCAAAGAAAAGCCGGCGGGAGGAGACTTACCCCAGCGACTCGTGACCTTCCTTGATGGTTTCCCATTGACTTTGCTTGGGGAAAGCTGGCAAGAAAGGTTACAAATGGCGATCACATGACTGCGGGACGCAGCAAATGGTTGTAAGTACAAGCTGGTTGCCAGGCACCCGAATTTTGTTCACATGACCATGGGGGTGCTGCAATGGCCAGAACTTCAAGGACTGGTTGTAAGTCCCTTTGGGTCATACTACTTGGGAATTATGGGATGTTTATGCAACATATCTGGATGGCACCATCATAACTTCAAATGGTTGCTGAGCAAATGGTCATAACTCAAGGACTGCCTGTAGTGGTGAAGGTGCTAGCCTAGAAAGCAGGAGACTATGAGTTCTAGGCCTCCCTTAGGCATGAAAGCTGGTTGGGTGACTCTAGGCCAGTCGTTTAACTTACACTTTGCTAGCAACAAACAGAAAAGTAAAACAGCCAGAAAGTGTTTAGACCCCATTCCTATTCTGGCCCTTTAGTGGTACCTTGAAGTGATGGTAAGATCCACTTCAGCACATTTCACACATATTTACCAATATATAACATTAAATAGCTAATTTTGCACTAATTTACATTATTTAAGAGTTTAATAAATTGCCACCAACCAGACTGTTCACATATGAATTTTAAGTTTTGAAATATTTACTATTCTTTTCATACTAAATACCAGGTGTAATGCTTGGATGATATCTACCTAATAATTCTCACTCGCTCTATTTGCATCCAAAATCTGTTCTGGAAGGTTGGGAGATCTTTCAGAACAGGTTTGGGGATGCAAGGCAGGAAAGTACTATCCCACTGGGCAATCCACTTGCATGATGTTAAATGAATGCTACATTTCCTAACAGAGTGCTGTTTGCTTTCTGGTCAATTATGACCTAATTGTGCTGAACCTCCTAGAGACAAAAAGCAGCAATTCCATTTGTTTAAACCTGGCTCTTCTCCAAGTCCCATATAAAGCAATGGTAAAAACAGTGTTTAGAATAAAATATGGTACCTTGTTGAAATGAACTGTTCTTATTCTGTTGTAGAAGGGTTCTCCAAAAAGCTCCCCAGGTTCTTCTCAACCCAAGCCATTCTTAGTTACCAAATGTTGGAGGCATCTCTTAAGTACAGCTGAATCTAAAAGCAGTATAGAACCTATGGAGGAGCTGAATGCAGAAAAATACACTGCTGGCTGACAGAAAGTTTAAGTCCCTACTATGACCCTGCTTGAGAAACTCATGTGTCATTTTATATGCATCTGGCTGCAGTTGTACCTGGATATGCATATACCTAGGATGAGGGGATCAACAGGATCCTGTAACAGGAAGTCCTCTTCTCCTGACCCAATCCAATTGCTCATAGACAATACCTTTTAGAAAAGAGGATTCTACCTACAAAACTTCTGTTTCTAATCAGAGAGAGAACCCGGGTATAATATTACACTACATTTATGCAGCTCTCCATCTAGAACCACCATAAGTATATATAATAACTACAGCTGGGTCAGGAAGATAATGTCCTCATGGCAATGGGTCATACTAGTTGGGAATATGGGGCGTTTATGCAGCATATCTAGATGGCATCAAGTTGTATAAAGTTGTATACCCGGAGCACATTACAGCTCTAGAGGAAAGGGGAGTTCAAAGAAAATCAAGCAGAGACTTATTCTGCCTTTCTCACCAAAGCTACTGCCAGCTAGCTTTTTGCAAAATCCAGTTTTTCTCACAAAAGGGTCCCTCAACCCTGAGGGCAATAAAGTCACTTTCCACCGCTTCTTTTAATGAATGAATGGATGTTTATATTCAAATCCACATACTTCCATTTATCACATCACACAATAAAGCAGTATCCCAAACCTTTATTTTGAGAAGAGCTTTTCCCATTTAAAAAAGTTTAACCTCTCTACAGTACTCTTAAATCAAATTAGAAAGCCAAATCATATTTTGTCCCAGAATAGTGGAGTGATGGGAACACTTACAACCAGTGTAAAGGCAGCCATTGTAGATTGCACACCAAGCCCTTCCCCCAAGCTGGTCTCCTTGAAATTGCAGGACCTAGAATTTCTAGGCAACATGGGAGTTGATTGAAACTTCTGGAAGATGTAGTCTCACCATCTTTGAAGGATGCCAGTTTGAAAAAGACGGGTACAGCCCGTTCTCCCCACTATTCACTGTATTTATTTGAAATCAATGTAATCACCAATCAGGCTCTCCAAATTTTTTGAACTTTCAAGTGCGTGTTATGGGCATTCTCAAACAACGGCTGACAAGTACAGGATGTCCATTTACCAGAAGGCAAACTGGGTGAAGTTGCTACACTACTTCCTCTAGCTCATTACCACCCTCATTGTCTTTCTGGGCATACAGGCACACATCCAAAGCAAGCACTGGATTGTAGCCACTCTGTCCAATCCATTCACTGCAGGAAAATACAAAACCTGCACATCATTTTTCAAGAATGACCTTGAGTTCAGTAAGGGGCTAGAGGCAGTGTGAGAAATATAAATTATACATGCAAGCTTCAGATTTCTGTTTGACAGTGTTTTTGAATTATGATTTTAAAATAATTCTACTATCCACAATCACTTACTTCAAACACATTTTCTTAAGCATATGGATATTCATTTCAGGTATTTTCATAAAAGTTTTCTGTACATATATTAATACCTTTTTCTTCCAAATGTCCCAAGTGCAGAAAAAAATCAATTTCTCTTCTCATTCCCTCCCCTATTTGTAAGTATAATATTTAACATGATTGTGTAAATGATTGCTGGATAATGACTCAATCACAATCCCAGATGTTAGAACATGTTGTTATTATTTTTGCTGCACCTTCATGCTTTCCCTTAAGACTCAAAAATACATTTTTCTATTTAATTTGAACAGCCTGATATTAATAATTTGAAAATGTGGGGGCACCCTCAAGTGTTCAAATATAGCAATTGCAGCTTTTGTAGCATTTTATTACATGGGTCTCTTCACCCCAAAATTTTGATCTTAGCATAAAAAATCTTTTGTCCAAGCTAACTTTTTATGTAAAGTGCCCATTTCCTAGATTATGAATCTTTATCATTGGCATGTATCATAATCCGTGCATATGTGTACCTATAATTATCTCCATGGAGCTACCCATATATTTATGGTATCTACATTATGTAATGGCTAGGAAGGTTTAGCAGTTAGGCAACCTGGTGCCCTGCAAATATTTTGGACTGACATCAGTCCCAGCTTACATGGCCAGTGATAAGAGACTGTAGGAGTTACAACATTACATGGTTATTTCTCAGAAGTTCCCAGTACTTCCCCTTTGTTTATTAAGTCTTTTCTATTAATTAGGATAAAGCCAAAGATAGTCAATCCCCTTCTGTCTTCCTACACTGGCTGAAGGAGAAAGTTGTCAACAACACAGGTCAGGAATTTCCTGGAAGGACCATGCTTGGCAGAGATACCCAACAGTTGGTGGGGCTAACTAAATTCCCTGTTATTATTCCTTCATTGCTTTTGGAAACTATCCAAATCTTCCTGCCTGGAGAGTTGGAAGTGGGCACTAACCACAGTACTGCTTGCATTCCATCTTCCCTCTGTTTTAACTATGATGCTCTCAACAGTGCCATCAAGTCCATTCCCATGTATTTCTGTGCAAATGTCAATATTTTTAAAACGCAATGCAACTCCTCCTTTTCTATTGCTACTGTTCTTCTTGAACAAGTTGTGTCCCTCAACTACTGTATTCAGAACATGAGTCATCCTAGCAGGTCTCAGCTCCACCTTTAAATCGTTTGGTACCCTATAACAAAGGTTCAAGTTCATTCCATTTAATTCCCATAATCCAAGCTTGAGAATCTAGATAATGAAGGCATGAATTAATGCTTTTCCTAATTTTTCACTGAGTGGCTTAATAGGATCTAGTACAGTTATTTCCACTCACCCCTGTAGCACATAAATTCTTATTTATAGGCTTGCTTCCCCAACCCCAAGATTCAATGTAAAATCTTCTTGATCAAGTTTCACATGCTTTGGCCAAACACATCCTTCCAGTCTTTGTGAGATACAGTACATATTGGGCCAGTAGTCCATCATTCAGGTCTGCATGATCCCAGAAACCCAATTTCTTCTTTTGAACTATTGTTCTAACCCAGTGTTTTTCAAACTTGGCAACTTTAAGATGTGTGGACTTCAACTTCCAGAATTCTGGGAGTTGAATTCCACATATTTTAAAGTTGTCAAGTTTGAGAAATACTGTTCTAACCAATCATTTACAAAATTATTCTTCCCTCTCCATCATCTTTCATGAATTGACAAATGTATGAAAATACCTACCAAGCTCCTAAATTCTTCAGTTTCCTTCATAGATCTTCACAGTCCAAGATGATGTGGTCATAACTGAACTTGACAGTTATCACTTGTTCTGATGTAAATGAACAGGAAGGGATACCTGTCAATGGGCTTAATGAGTCAGAGCAACTTTGTCTCATCCTTGGCTCTACTCCCAACTGCACTTCGTGAGTCAGTGAGTCCAGACTACACATATTTGTTCCTTGCCGTAAGGAGTCATCAGCCATCACAACCGTCCTCTTTGCCTTCTTGTAAACAGCAGTTGCATCCCTCTGCTATTCACCTATCCAGCTTCTCATTTCCTGTCTAGCCCAGTCTCTTGTTTCTTCCTTGGAGACTCAGAAACTGTACCTTTGTGAGAACCTATTACTGAGTCCCAACAGTGCAGAGTATCTTCTATATATCTATCGTTTTTGTCACTTTTGTCTGTTGGGCTTGCCCCTTTGTTTGATTCTCTTTCTTATGAATAATTATTTTCTCTGTCAGTTCCTAATTGTTGTGCCTCTTTTGCTTAAGTCTAATAAATCTTCATGCTGTTTTATAAGCTGAAGCATGGCCTTGCAGAGTTTTACTTTCCATTACAAGCTTGCACTTGCTTCAAATACATGAGAGTTTGTCTTGAGACAAAAACACAAACTTGCCACAACTATTTGGGGTTATGACTGCATAATCATATCTGTTCTTCTGCACTTCTGTTTTTTAAGCAAGAGAAATGCTTTTAGCCCTTCTTGTTACCTTCTTAGAGTCTTAGGTTAGCCACATACACAATATCAACTCAGAGGGAAAATTAATTAAGGACTTCATTCTTGAACTCCCCTGCTATAGCCAATGGTCATGACCTTCTCTTTTACAGGAACTAATAAAGACTGTAATAGCTGTGATAACACTTGTACATGTGGAATCTTACTTTATCACTATTAGTTTTAAGACCAATATAAATTACTTCTATGATGTTTCATCCTCTTCACTCTAGATGGGTAGAGGTAACCCTTGCTGAATACTATCATTGATGCAATATAACATTTTACTGATGTGGCTGAAGTTTCAGAAAAAAACAATAAGGAACAACAAGGTAAGGCAGGGTACCCAATCACAGCCCACTCCAAAAGTAAATTTCCAGCCTCAATAATCAAGACAATGCCAATGGCGATTTAGGGAGGTCTAGTTCTAACTTGAGGACACTAAAACAGAAGATGTTTTTATTCCATCCCCTTTTTAAATCACCTCTTTTTCCAGTTCATGAAATTAAAAGCTAGAATGAAACCTCAAAGAACCACATGCTCAGCAAAATCACAGCACTGGATACCAAAGACAAAAATACTATACTGTAGCTCACCTTAACAGTACTTTGTCAGAAGATCACAATTCTGACTCTTACATAATGTTTAAACTGGCTTCCTTCAAAGCAATAAAGAATGGAAAACACAATAGTTACAGAGAAGGACTGGATTCTGTCGTCATAACTAATGAAAGTAGGACCCTGCAAAATAGGGCAACAGGACTGAAATATTCATCTGCTCATGGCTTGTACCAACCAATTAAGTTATTCATATTTAATCTTGTATTTTTAAATGAGACTCCTCTTTAGGCAGACAAAATCTTACATTAATCTATGCAAAATTTAATTAGATTAACATTCATAATTGGAAACTGGCTGGTAATTTCAACAGATGGGAAGGAAAAACAAAAGGACATTGCTACAGGAAGTGAGGGGCAGTGAAATTTCAAATATAGGAAGAGCTAGAAGAAGCCACCTGGCTGATTTTAAATAAGAATGGCCTTTTTTCAAAAATAGCAAGTTGTTAGAAAAAGACCATCCTTACCATTTCAATTTGGCATCTATGTTATGTGACCTGAACTGAACTGATAACAGCAACAGTAATTTTCTCCCTGGAGAAATATGCAGTAATTTTTTTATAATAAATCCTACTATAGGAATTATTAGAAAAATAATTTTCTAACCATTTTTTCTAACAATTATTAGGAAAAAAATGAGAGAGAAATATACTACTACTACTACTACTACTGTAAAGCTATAACAATGTATGTTACTATGCCAGAGCAACCTAACAAATACTTGTGGTCAAAAATCATTGTGCCAAGTTGGCAATAGCCAAAATGTGCCACTGTTAATATCCTTGGCATGTTTTCTTTCTCCTCCAAGCCCCCAAAACACATGTTTTTCAATCTGTGTACAGGCCAAATTTGAGAGTCGCAGTCTAGATATGGACTACCCAAAAGTAGTTGTTCTATGTATGGAATGGTTTGCGCAGGGAATTTTACACATCCCTAATTCAAGAAGCGCTTTGAAGTGTGCTGGACTGGAAACAAAGCCCTTCTCTTTGAATCATTAAAGAAGCCGTGTCCTTTGCATGGCTCACATGAGGCTGCTTTGGAAGCTGTTCCTGGCTGCTTCTGCCTGCCTGAGAAAGACGTGGCTGCGCATGCATGTGCATGAAGACCCAGCCAGAAGCAGATTTCAAACAAGTCATGCATGCAAAAGATGCAGTTGCTTTAACAATATGAAGAGAGGAACTTTGTTTTGCACACCCACATATTGTGAAGCACCTCTTTACACACTTCTATTATGTACAGATCACAAACCCAACTGAAACAGGGGGCATCTTTTGATGACAATTATTACCAGATTTGAAATTCCCCCAAATATTTACTACTGGAAAAAATGTTTATCAATATTATTGCCATTTTTAATATGATGACAGTCAAGTAGGATGCAAAACAGTAAATAGAAAAACTATAGCAGAAAAAAAACCAAACTAGTAAAACCATAAAAAGATAGGAACTTCAAAGCACGATGACAACAAAAACAAGAGATATAGCAGCAAGTACATGTTCTCCATTCAGATTAGTTCTAAAAGCTAAAGACTTGACATAGCAGCTATCTAAGTTCTCAACCTTGATTCTATAATCTCAACTACTGGCGCTGCTGAGTGAGGATTACAAGAGACACTATTCAGCATCTGGGGACTTAAAGAGCAGAGCTTTATTAGATCAGTCAGTGTTTAGCCATCAAACAAAAGTTTTACTAAACCATAATAGCATTAATACATAACAACTCTATGTGCTGACAACGCTTCAGTAAAATGTTTGTACACTGTCTCTTGATTTAGAGAAAGAGTCTTTTAAGATAACACACTGAATGTTAATTAATTGAATCTTCTATTCTTATCAGAGAAATTAAATGATTAAGACCAACAATTCATCGTGGTTTTTTAATTAGCTCTATAACTAAACCAAAGGCTTAAAGTGAACAATAATCTGCATTGGAATCCATTTTTATTTATTATTTTTGCATAGATAGCCTGACTTACACTTTGTTTCTATTTGAAAACTGATAGCTACTGCCTGGCATTAGAACAATTAGACAGGTTTCTGAATAAAGCATTTAGATAAAAGCTTTGTACTGTTTTTCTTGGCAGTGATGATGGGGACAATTAAGGACACTAAGTGGCTTTCTGGAATGCTGACAAATAAGATAAAGAAGAGCCCAGACAGCTGAGGGAAGTGGCTCGTTTCTGATCTGAAGTTAATGCCAAATGACTACTCCAAATCATCTACCAGTTTTACTGTCCTTCGATTTATATAAGCCAATATTCTATAGTTCTGAGCACTCCTGATATGTCACAAGACTCTGAGCCCATGTGGCCATTACAAGTTACTATCTACCACATCTGGATAGCACCATATATTGTGTCATACATTGTCCAAAGACCCCTCCAGAAGAGCTACATTTCAAAACATCATTTCTACTGGTATCTTTTTCAGCAATAAAGATGAATCTCCAACAGCATCACTTTTCCATCAATGAAAAACAGTACTTCTGGCTATGGTCCTCTAACCTCCCCAAATGGGAGACAACTAGCTGCTTCTTCTGGCATGAATGGAGTAGTCTGGCAAACTCTAGTTGTGGGGGGGGGGGGGGGAGGTGGCCCTCCAAAGTACCAGGCACTAAGCTGTACAATACTTGATATGTTAAGACCAGCACCTTAAGCCGCACTCAGAAGCTAATAGGCAACCAATGCAGGGCCCACCAAACGAGTGTAATATGAGCCCAAGAATCCACCCCCATGAGTACCTGGACCACTGTATTCTGCATCAAATGAGACTTCCAGGTGGTCTTTAAAGACAGCCCCACACAGTGTGTGTTGCAGTATTTTAACTGGCTGGTGATAAGCGGGTGAGCCACTATAGTCAAACTTCTCATCCCAAGTAAGACTACAACTGATGCATCAGCCAAAGCTGGGCAAAACCACCCTGGCCATGGCCTCTACTTGCTAATCCAGCAGGAGCCACAAGTTCAGGAAGACCCCCAAATTATGGATCTGCTCCTGCAATCTCATCTAGAGACAAAACAGGGGGCATACAGGATCCCTAACGTATAAAAAGTAGTTCCATTTTGCTAGGGTTTAATTTAAATCTGTTTTCTCCCACCCAGACCAGCACAGCCTCCTGGCACTGAGACAGGATTTCAACAGCATCTCCAGCTCGGCTTGGAACCTTGATGTACAGTTGGGCATCATCAGCATGTACCAGACCCCAAACTTCCAAATGATCTGCCCCGGTGGCTTCATGTGGATGTCCAATTTTTGTACATTGGACTGGTGAAATTTACTACAGGCTAATCAGGTGAACCAAAAAACATAAAACAATGCAGCAACGATTAAAAATTATTGGTGAAAAAGATGCCACAAGAAATGATTTTTTGAAATGTAGCATAATTAAACTGAAGCACACTAAGAAAGCATTATTTCCATAAACTGCATTTTTCATGCATTCGTCAGTAGGATTCAGTAAAGGTAGGTTCACTAATAACATTAAACAAGCACTAAGTTTAACATTTGCATGTTTGGACCTTAAAGTAAAGAATTAGTGCTAGAGAAGGAAGTAACCAAGTTAGCTCACTAAGCAACTTACATGGTGCTTATAAACTGTACTCTTCCAATTTGGAACCTTCATTATATTCGACATTTGACAACAGCCATACCACAGAGTTAATATGTGCATTTTAATATAATTATCTGAAGATGACAATAATCATTAAGATTTACCATTCACAATCTCCACATAACAATTTCTAGAATGCTCAATGACTAGGAGAACAACACTCTAACCTGGGGAAAGCAGAGTTTATATATCCTTATTTAAGTAAAGAAATTACAAAAAACTAAACCATTGGAATCCTTGATGGGAGTGGGGAGACCCAGGCTCTGGTCCTCACTGAGGTACAGAAGCCAGCTGGGTGGTTTTGGGCCAGTTCTCATTCCTAGACTGGGAAGTCAAGAAACATCCATCCATCAACCCACAATGCACCACTGTGATAGATTAGCCCATAACCTTCAATGAGGCTTTCATCCTGCAGTGCACTGATCCATATAATACATACACATGCACACTCAGACATGCAAGTATTTTTAATGTTTCTGAATATTGTCTCTGTGTGTGCGTGTGTGCATGCGTGCATGAAGCTGAATAACTTGGTTATGGAACACTACTCACACAATCCCACTTGATTTTCACAAATCTGAATGAAACCACCACCATGCACAAAGTAAACTTAAGGGGATAAATCCTATGACATCAACTTTGAGCATGGAACTAATAGGGAAAAAATGTTTACGGGACAAAATATGTGAAACACAAGAAGAGCAAAATTGAGTGCGCTTTCTCTCTATGTGTTAAGACCGAAATGAAGAAGTATGTTGCTGTTAAGAAGATGTAGCACAGATAGTTTCTTCTCAGAAATGACAAGCATGCATTCATTTCTAACATGGCAAAAAACAACACAATAAAATAAAGCCCAAACCAAACCAAAAAAGCAGTGGAGAGCAGATGGTGGTCCAATGGTACCCTCATGCAACATGGGTTTGTAACGTACATACCCAGAAAGGTTCTCCTGGGAGATGGTTTGATTTCTTCATCCTTACTATCTGCAGCTAGATTAAAATATTGAAGAGAAAGCAAAGACAAAACAAAGTGGTTTGACTCCTCATAGTAGCAAGCTCTGAAATTGCTTTTAAATTAGCTCAGAGTTAATATATCTTGGTGGCAGTCATCATGCTAGAATGCTTTTGTTTTCAATCAAAAAGACTATTTGCTGGATTCTGAAATTAGGCATCATGGATTCATATTGTTCTCCCCAAAATTAAGGAAAATATAAGAAACATTTATTTAGATGTAACATAACGCACAAGAACCATAGCTTAAGCAAACATTCAATGCATAGATCCGTATCACACAGCTATATTATTCTATTTTACACCACATTACATTTTAACACTAAGAGGAATGTGAAAAAAATTAATTTAAGCAAAGTTTTAGCTTAACTAAATGAAAACAGCATGAAAAAGCTCAGGATTTTGATAAATGCTTTACAATCCAGCCAATAATTCAAGAGATAAATATGTACAACAAGCTTATGCACAATTTCTATAATTGAATTACAATATGAATAACAAAGAAACCCTTACATAAGTTATATTTATTTATCCAAAGTGGTACAAAGCTACAAAACCAGCAATTACGTTCTTTGGACACGACGTTACCTATCCTTTGCTAAAAACAGCAGCTAAATTCTGTTCAAAATAGTTCTGCTCTAAATTTTGCAAATCAAGGAACTTTACATATGATGGATATTGAAACAAAATCAATAAATGCCTTCAGTTACCACATAGATGTATCTCTAACACACACACACACACACACATAGACAAATTCATTTTCCTTTTGAGCAAACAGAATAAAAAGCTTGAATTCAAAACAAAAAGCCAACAGTGAAAACTATCAAAACAATGTAGATATTTCAGACAACTTGTTCATAGAACTCAATGTTTTAAATCATACAAGAACATGGGGAGAAAAAAATTCTTGCATTACAAATTAGCAAACAACATTTCAGAAAAACCTCCAACGTATGCTGCCCACTAAGCTAATGATAAAGAGAGCATATGAGTGAACTATCCTTCTTATGCAGAACAGGTATCATAGGCCAGAAACGTAGACTATATGAATTAAAGAGCATTGAGCTACATATTTGGTTTACTGTCATAAACCAGGTGACTCAAGAAAAAAATGAATATTTTTTCAGTCAATATTGACTGAAAAGCAAAGAGGAGAGTACATCTTAAAACAAGTCTTAAGGATCAAGGATGCTGGCTGGGGAATTCTGAGAGTTGAAGTCCGAACATCTTAAAGTTGCCAAGTTTGAAAAACACTGCCATATCTGAAGTAGAGAGGGGAAAATATGCATGCATAGGACTGTAAATTAGATACATATTTTATGGGATCATGACATCAGCTTTTTCTCTCTTTTTTGTTATTAACCAAGTTTTTTATTATCACAAAATAAAGAATGAACACATACAAAAGCTGAAGTATGAAAAAACTAGAATGTTTTTATACTGCAATAGACATATATATGCATGTAATAGTAACACCCTATCCCCATATTTTATATTTGAATCAACATTATAACTTGATGAAAGCCATCTGAAGCTCTAATAGATAAGAATGCTGAACAGCTTGTCACATGATTAATTATATTGCACAGAGCTTGATACCACCACTAGACATTCATGATAGATGGTAGGACTGATCCACAAAATGATGGAATCAGTTACAGCTTCTGGGCAGAAGTGCAAAGAGGCTATTTCAAGTGGATGCCACATGAGTTTAGAGCAATCACAGTGACAGCAAGAAGCTTTTGAGCATACAGTACTAGCAATCTGGGAATGAATGGTGGGAAGATCTTCCCTCTACAACTTTGCAAAGGAGAGAAGCACTTCTGTAGTTCACCACTCCAATAAATAGTGTCACTGTGTGACAATTGTTTTGATCAGGATTTGGCACATTCATATACATATACACACATAAAAGTAAATATTTTTAAAATGAATCCCATTTCCTTAATTGGAATGCTCTTTAAGTGTTGGATTGTCAAAACACAGTTTGGCACTGATATGCCAAATATAATGGAGCCAAAGAAAAGAGGGGAGAAACAATATTATACAGAATCACTACACAATGATTTCAACTAACCTGAAAAGGAACGTCGTTTTATATTCAACTCATTTGCCACACGTACTTCAGTGCAAAGTTTCAGCATCAGTAACATTGTGACTATCATTATAATGCTTTGCAATAGTAAGGGTGACTCAAAATGTCTCCCAAACCTAAAAAAAGAAAAACAGACATCAAGTGGTTGAACAGGCAGAATCTTAATAGTTTGAAATATAAACTGCAAGTGCTAAAAAGAAAAAAAAACACTTTAATAAAACAAAAATTCCAAAATAGACATAAATTAATTTACTGATATTCAACTTCTGCCAAGAGTCAGACATCATCTTAATTCTAGGTAGGGAGCCCGCATATAAATCTGTAGGTAGGGAATCTTTTGACAAAGTCACATGGGATGCCAAATAACCTACACTGGGTAATTATAGAAAAATTTAACAAATTATGGAAGCAGAGTAACCTTTTTTTCCCTGAATTTCTTAACTTTACATAGTGGGGAGGACATTATAAAACAGTGGTGCTGGAGAATCTTAATTTTAAATACAGAATTTTTGTCAATGAACCTAAGCCTATACATACAGGTAAAACTCGAAAAATTAGAATATCGTGCAAATGTTCATTTATGTCAGTATGGCAACTCAAAAGGTGAAACCAATATATGACATAGACGCATTACATGCAAAGTGAGATATGTCAAGCCTTACTTTGGTATAATTGTGATGATTATGGCGTACAGCTTATGAAAACCCCAAATTCACAATCTCAGAAAATTAGAATATTACATGACATCAATAACACAAGGATTGAAAATAGAACAATATCGGACCTCTGCAAAGTATCAGCATGCATATGTACTCAGTACTTGGTCTGGGCCCCTTTTGCAGCAATGACTGCCGCAATGCGGCGTGGCATGGATGCTATCAGCCTGTGGCACTGCTGAGGTGTTATAGAAGACCAGGATGCTTCAATAGCGGCCTTCAGCTCCGCTGCATTGTTCGGTCTCATGTCCCTCATCTTTCTCTTGGCAATGCCCCATAGATTCTCTATGGGGTTCAGGTCAGGCGAGTTTGCTGGCCAATCAAGCACAGTAATCCCATGGTCATTGAACCAGGTTTTGGTACTTTTGGCAGTGTGGGCAGGTGCCAGGTCCTGCTGGAAAATGAAGTCAGCATCCCCATAAAGCTCGTCTGCGGAAGGAAGCATGAAGTGCTCCAAAATCTCCTGGTAGACGGCTGCCTTGACCCTGGACTTAATGAAGCACAGGGGACCAACACCAGCAGATGACATGGCTCCCCAAATCAACACAGACTGTGGAAATTTCACACTGGACTTCAAGCATCGTGCATTGTGTGCCTCTCCATTCTTCCTCCAGACTCTGGGTCCTTGGTTCCCAAATGAGATGCAAAAGTTGCTCTCATCAGAAAAGTGGACTTTGGACCACTGGGCAACAGACCAGTTCTTTTTTTCTGTAGCCCAGGTAAGACGCTTCTGACGTTTGTTGTTCAGGAGCGGCTTGACAAGAGGAATACGACATTTGAAGCCCATGTCCAGGATCCGTCTGTGTGTGGTGGCTCTTGATGCACTAACTCCAGCCTCAGTCCACTCCTTGTGAAAGTCCCCAACACTTTTGAATGGCCTTTTCCTGACAATCCTCTCCAAGCTGTGGTCATCCCTGCTGCTTGTGCACCTTTTTCTACCACACTTTTCCCTTCCACATAACCTTCTATTGATGTGCTTTGATACAGCACTTTGGGAACATCCAACCTCTTTTGCAATTACCTTTTGGGGCTTTCCCTCCTTATGGAGGGTGGCAATGGTGGTTTTCTGCACAACTGTCAGGTCAGCAGCCTTTCCCATGCTTGTGATTCCTACTGAACCAGCCTGAGAGACCATTGAAAGGCTCAGGAACCCTTTGCAGGTGTTATGGATTCATTAGCTGATTAGAGGGGGACACTTTGAGCCTAGAATATTGAACCTTTTCACACTATTCTAATTTTCTGAGATTGTGAATTTGGGGTTTTCATAAGCTGTACGCCATAATCATCACAATTATACCAAAGTAAGGCTTGACATATCTCACTTTGCATGTAATGCGTCTATCTCATATATTGGTTTCACCTTTTGAGTTGCCATACTGACATAAATGAACATTTGCATGATATTCTAATTTTTCGAGTTTCACCTGTAGAAGTAAATTCAGTTTTTCCCAGTGAAACCACTAGAGGGAGATCCCTTCTCCTCCTAAGCTTTTACAAATCATTAATAAAATCATACCCATGTAACAACTCCACAAAACATTTTCAAAACATCCTGAATTAATACATATTTACCATCATTAAAAAAAAAACTCAACCAAGTGAAAATATGTGCAGTCTGGCAGGTGTGATGAACAGGACTTCCTTCAGCACCAATTCTAATGACCTTAACTTTATGGGTGATTAACAAGGCATGTCTTCAGACAGTCCAAAAATGAAACTATAATTAGTAACTAAGAAATACAATTTAAAGGATATTGGAGACTAATAGCATACAAAGCAATAAAAGATCACTTGGAGTTTACTGATAAAGATCTTAACTGTCTATGGGTCTTTCCGTTGGGGAAGACAAAGTTAGTTCCAGGAAAGGCAGGGGTGAATTTAGCATCCTGGCTTATTGCCATAGCAAAATGAGAAAGTTTACAAAATGTAGCATTTTCACAGACATACATGCACACGTCCTAAAGACAAGAACTTTTTGCACCACTTCCCATAGGCATAGAGAATAGAATAAAGAGACAACAAGGCTTCTGGATGAAACAGGGAGAAAGGGGGGAAGAATCTACCTCCCTTTGCATCACTGAACATGTCCAGGGTTTGCTGGAAGCTGGTGCAGCTTCTTGGGATAAAAGGACAAAGAGCAAAAGGAGAGTTGTTCTCCTTGATAAAAACAAAAGGGAAAGAGAGAGAGAGAAAGCAAAGAAAAAGAGTTTTCCCAGTTGAGCAGAAACCTATTCTCTTCTAACATGCTGAATGGTTGAAAGCATTGGCGAGGGGGGATTTTAGCAAAATAAAAACAACAAAATAAGGATTTGGAAAATCATCAAGAAGGTGTCACCCAGAAAGGTTATTTTCCTTCTTGTTTCTTGGACTGATGAGAGAGGTGAAAAGGAGGAGATTCTTTAGCATCATGATTTGTGATGAACAGGATATTTTCCATTACTATTCTAACAAAAGTCTTCACTGAAATTTCTGGATTTAGCTACAGCAGCAAGACATAACCAATTTCCCCACTGGAATCACAGATTGTTCCAATGGCTCAAGATTTACTCTTTCTTTCACATGTAACATTTTAATTATAAGGGTTATGTTTGTGTATAAACATTTATCTAAGCTACTTTTCCCTTTAGGGAAAAAGCAGCAGGGTCATACCTGGTCTCTCCCCCTGTGTCTCTTGCTTTTAGACATTTGCAATTTCACAAGAATTAATCAGACAATGGGAAGCATGAAGAGAATTCAGGGGGAATGCTTATAGAAGCTCAAGTATGCATGTTGGGACTGTCTTGCCTGAGTTTTAAGGGCTTCTCCAAGTGCCCATGATGGAATGGAATCTTTCCTTTCAACTACAGGCTATCTAGCTACCTTTACCCGACACATGAGAGAGCTTCCTAACAATTCTCTTTGTTGTTGAAACATGGGTATTATGCAATAATATCCACCAGATAAAAGCTGTCCCAACTCCTCTTGTATTTGGGCCAAATATTACCCCAACAGCGTGAAATCCAACAGAGAAAAGCTAGCTGTAGCCAAGAAATATTTCCCACCAAAAAGAATCAGAAACTGTTTTTACTTGGGCTATGCTATGGTACATAAGTATGATCAATTTCTAATACTGCTTCAGTGTTTAATTCTTGAGTACCTCTTGCTGCAAGATGAGAAAGAGGACACTTTAAATGCAGATTGAGTACTGTATATAAATGGTATTCTCTGTTGACATGCTATGGAAGCAGAAGTTGGTCTTTGAAGAAGCAGGACAGAAAGACTATTGATGCTTTTGAATTTTGGTGTTGGAAAGGACTCCTGAGGATACCATGAACAGCCAATAGAAATGGATCATCAAACAAATCAACCCAGTTTTCTCACTCAAGGCATGAATGACCAGGCTCAAATTATCATACTCTGGGCACGTTATGTGAAGACCTAGCTCACTCAAGAAGGCTCTAATGCAGAGAAAGGTAAAAGGAAAAAGAAGAAGAGGATGACCAGCAGCAAGTCAGATAGACTTAGTTACACATGGGTGCACCACTGGAAGACCTGAAGGACCAGGTTAAGGACAGATCATCATGGAGAATATGTATGTGGTTGCTAAGAGTTGACACCAACTTAACGGCATATAATCAATCAATGAATATATAAAGTACTGAAAGGAAAGGAGGAAAGATTATCCTACTACATATTATTAATATTAATATTAATTTATTAATGAAAAAAGTATAGGGTAAAGGGTCATATTATAGAAGATGGAAGGATATGCATGATATAGTTTAATGTCTGGTTGGCTAACAGCTTTTCCTCTGAGCATGAACAAAATACACAGTATTTCCAGAGAATGTGAATATTTGCTTGCTCATTTAACTGTCAAAAGGACTTGCCAGGCATATTTAATGCATATATCCTTCTATTAAATCTCCCATTATCTTGCTAAAATTCAGCCATTAACCATATAGATGGAGAGACTGAGAAATATTAGCTTTTCCAACAGAAAAAATATTTGTAGCTCAGGGTTGAACTGGGGAGTCCTTGGTGCTCTCCAGGCTTGGTTGTTTGCTTGAAGATGTTTCATTTCCCAACTGGGTAACATCATCAGTGCCCTGATCAGAGCACTGATGATGTTACCTAGTTGGGTAATGAAACGTCTGCAAGTAAACAACCAAGTTCAGAGAGCACCAAGGACCCACATTAGCTTTTGTTTGTTTGGACAGGTCATCCTTAGTCCTTTTTAATGTAATTTTCTTCAAGGCTTGACCAAACATTGAGCCAAAATTGGGAGTGCAACTGAGGGAGAGGGAAGCAATACACCATACAACTCTTCTTCCCTAAATACCAGAGCTCGGTTTAAGCCACTATGCATCAGTCAAAAAGTAATGTTAATTTTGTCTACATTGAAAGATGAATGCATGGATTGACAGTATTCCTCAATCCATAAATGAGTACTATAAAGCCAACCTACAATAACAGCCCTCACAGGATGTTTTCCCCCTAAATTAAAGGTTTCAGAAAAGTAAGTAATCAAGAACAAATCACATTCAGCCCTCTGAATATTGCATGACCCATTCCAGAAACATATTTCTTTATGAAGCTTGAAAACATAAAGTTGAGTGGATGCAAATGATATCTTCATCCCATCTTACATTATTGGCCTTTCCCAATTTAGTACTTTCCAATTGTGTTTGGTACTCTAAGCAATTATCAACATTCTGAGACAGAATTGTTGGTCAAAACATCTGCAGAGCACCAACTTTAGGAAGGCTATCTTACATCATACATGAAATGGCAGTTTTTCTTGCTATGCCATAAGTACGTATATGAGTGATCCTACACAGAATGATTAATTATTTTCATGCCCTAATGGCTGAGCACCAATATAATTTAATTCAAAATCCACAGAAAAAAAACTAGCCAGGTCAATTCCACTGGAAAAAAGTATACCATAGAAAAGGTGATACTGTACTATTTTCTTCTCCAAACTCCAATCAACTTCCCATAATTTCCTATGTATGATTTATGTGTATTTGTGTGGGGGGTAGATGGGTGTCTGTATATACGTGTGTGTGTATGGTGTATGTACATGTATGTGTGTGTGTGTGTGTGTGTGTATGAGAATGACTATTAGTGTTCCTTTCTTCAAGAGGAATTGGATAAAATACACCGTTGATAAACAGTGCAACTTCTCTAAGCAAGTTGAAAGATTAGTCTGATATTGAAGATACTGATTCCATTGACTGGGAAAGGGATGGATGCTAAGAGACATGGTAGCTGATCAAAAGGAAGTTACAGCAGATTGAAAAGTCAAATGCTGAAGGAAGGAAGGAATTCTGGGTTAAGATACAAGGATAAAAACAAGGTGCAGAATAAAGAATAAATAAATAAACTAAAGATCAAGCGTGTCTGGCAAGAAGAACGTGGAAGGAAAAGAACTTTGAAGACCATGGAGCATAAAAGAATACAAAGAGAATGCATTTCTCATTCTTTTAAGCAAAAATACACTGCTCTTTGGGTTCACAAATCATGCTACATCACCTATGATCTATTCGATAACCCACAATAACAGGGTTTACACAACACACTAAACCAAAGACAAATAAGGTTATGGCTTAAAGTGATATGAAAATCCGATTTTTAACAACATACCTCTAATGAATATTATTGTGGACCAAACAAAGAATACATTTAAGATGAAGTCTACTTAACAATACCTTAGAATCAGGTTTAAAAATTACCCCCTCTAAGAAATTAATTTGTTGGTGTCAATTTAGTTAGGTTTACTGAATAACTGGACTTGAACATCAAACATTGATAGAGTATAGCATCAGATTCTGATCATAAACCCAGAGTATGATTCATGATAAGTCTCAGTTCCCTTAGCAGGAAGAACAGTATACAAATCAAATAAAGAAGAAACGGTTGCTATTCAAGTTCTTTCTAAATTGCACAGAAATCTCTGTAACCAGTAACAATTCTTGCTGGTGAGCAACGTAAGTCTACATTTGAAAATAAGGTTTTAAAAAATAGTCATCATACACTGATTTTTACTGCAGCATGCTGGATTTATGATAGTCATAATTGTATTCCTATTGCAGCTGGTGAGCATTAGTGCATTATAATCTATATATAGTTGGGTCTTATAATCCAAAAGACAAACAAATATGAACAGATGTATGCTTAAAATCTTTTTAACAGGATATCCCACTTTCAAGGGCAAACTGGTAACTACTACTATTCAACTATTACTATTAAATATTTTCCATGTCTATAAATATACACACTTTTTTTTTTTTTACAAGCACCAATTATATCCCCCATTTATTGGGAAAAGAGAAAGCAGTAGCATAATGAACAAGTAGACTGAGAAATCCAAATATCCTTTCTCTAAAAGCAACCCATTACCAATATTCAAAGGAAGGATGCAATAATGGGCACTAATACAATTCTCCATTTCCTGAATTTTCTTTCATCATGTATTAATATGAATGATAGGAACCCCATTAAATACCACAGTAAATAGCTTTGATCAAATTATCTACCAGATGTTAATGTAAAGTTGTCTTGTCCTATGTGTGTGTGTGAGAGAGACAAAAGATAGCAAGAGAAAGTGTGTGAGAGAGTTTTAAAACATTATCTGCCCTTTCTTGAACTTTGCTTTAACAGGGCAACTTGGAAGTGAGAAACAAAGCCTACACGAGCCAATCTTTTAGGACTCTAAAAATACAGCCTAGTTTCCCCATAACTAGTTATAACATCTACGAAGGTGTGAGGAGAGAAAGCAGCACTGGCCCCACTCACTAGCAAAAATACAGCCATGATCAGAAAGAAGGTCCTGCAATGTTATACTAGCTGGCATAAGAGAAAGACACTACTAAAGGCCCACAATCAGTCTTTTTAAAAAACCGTCACTGATAAATCAATATGAAAGGCCCATCTTGTAAAAGACTTGTGCTGTTTTATGATTTTGGTCTACTTTTAAAGAAGGGATTCCTGGGCTCAGCGCTCCCCTCATCTAACACTCAAGCTGAAGAGCACTCAGGTAGGCCTTAACACAACTAGCCTGTTCCGCCTGCTACAAAACTGCATTTCCTCGTTTTTTACTTCTGCAACCTTTCTTTCTCTCTCAGAGCTGGGGCACGGCTGGAGCTGTGTTTTCTACTGGCCAGAAAACAGCAGGTCCGTCCCCACCCCTTCCAATTACACAGAAACAGGAGAGCACTCACAGGGTTCAACTGACTTCATAGCAAACAAAGTGCTAATAGAAGAGACCTGAGTACTGGATTATCAGGAGGAATATATAACTCAGCAGCAGTACAGGTACTCCAAAAAATAGCTCAGCAACTAATGTTATGAACACTTCAGGTACATTTTTTCTCCCTTACCAGAAAAACAATCCTTAGCAAAAAGAGGCTCTACTATTTCAGAATCTTCTCATCACATCTTGGCTTCAAAGTAGGTGGGAATGTCCAGGCTAACATTGTCTGTTCACCTTGGTCTGACTTAAAAATATAAATTATAAAATATTGATTAGTTTATGCTGAGGAACACTGACTGCATAAACTGCATGGTGATTTTTCCTGAGCTACCCAAATTTATGTAATTATACAATTTGCACCCCAATTTTCATTATAACAATCCCAAAATGCAATACATATATATGATTAGAAACCATATATTTTGTCTGTCTTGTATGAAGTCCCTGACTTTTAAAGAGGCATAGCTGGGACTAGTGACCTGCTTAAATTTCATTAGCACCTGCCTTTCTAATATTCCTATAAAAGGATGCAGAAAATGCTTTAGGAAGGTATCTGTTGCCTTAAGTTTATTAAGGCAGATTTCCTGTTTTTATTACTTAGACCTTATTGCCTTTTCTCCTCCTAGGTGTTATTTCTTCTAAATCCCTGCCTATTCTGCCCATTGTCTTCACATTCAAGTCTGCCTTAGTTCCCCATGAATTCTCCAACCAACATTTAAGCCAGTTCAGGATGTGAAGCAGCAAACATTGTCATCACAGCTCACCCATGGAACATTTTAGCCATTCTCCAATAAATTCCTGGAAAAAATGTAGTATAGTGCTAGATTAAGAGTGCAAGAGTAAATTCTTTGAATTAAGATTTTGGGCTAGTCACCATCCTTCAACCTAAACGTTTTCACAGGTTTATTGTGAGGATAAACTGGGAAGGATGAGAGATACAGAGAAGGACACACACACAATTTATCTACTTGTCTATTTGGCTCTTTGGATTAAAAAGGGTCCAATCTCTAACATGTTTAAATTGCGGGAAAGTGTTATATTTTAAAGAGCCATTGGTTGTTGTTGTTTTGTAAGATTTCATAACTACAACAATGTAATAACATTATCACCCAGGAAAATCAGTCCCTTAAAACAATGAAAGCATGTGCATTGGCTCAGTAATATTATATTTATAGTACAGTAATAACATTTATGACATAGACTCATACTGAGGCTCCAAAATAATCATTACACTGGTTTAGGAAAAAGAAAAAAAGCACTGCAGGAAAAGTAAGGATAACTAGTCTCCCTCATTTATCTAACCAGGGGGACGGGCAGAGGGAATATACGACTCTCCAAATGTTGCCCAGCTGTTATTCTCATACTGTATATTAGCTGCATTGACAGGAACAAAAGAGTTCACCAACTTCTAAAGGGACAATATATTTCATTCTTATCTTTGACTTAGATGATAGTCCTGATTAGTGTGGCTCAATAATGGTTCAATGAACTTCATTATTCCTTTAAACACAGAATTGCTTAACAAAAGGCCAATTTTGATTAGTTAACATCCCCAAACACACCTATAAAGCAAATAATAAAAATCTAATTCTCTTTCAGGCAGCACAGGAAGAAAAATGTGAATAGCAGCCTATCTTTTTTGAAGGTCAGAGCCTGGATAGATGGATGGATGGATGGATGGATGGATAGAACAATCTAATGCAATTATAAGAAAAGCCAATACTTCAACAGTATTTGCTTGTCTCCAAGTTCTTTATTCTGAATTACATCCATACCTCCTAAAAGGTCATCTGTAACCAAATTAAAATCCAAGGAAAGCCTTTCCCGCAGAGATTCGTGGATCAAACTAAGTATATAAGGCTAATGGTTTCCTTATGTTTAGTCATTAACATTGATCAGTTATATTGTTGAAGATGCTCAAAGATGCTTTGCAGCAAGAGCAGAATGAGTCTCTTCTGAAATTGAAGAAAAGGCTGATAGATGACTGTGCTATTCGTCCACCAGCCTAGGATTCCAAACTAAACCCTATACATGTTTGATACTAAGAGCAAATGTTATTCTTAAATATTTCAGATGTCATACAACAAACACCATTACCCACATTACTTCACTCTTACACATAGATTGGGTCTGCCATAAAAAGTGTGAATTATCCCGAACTGGATGGTTGTCATCAAAGAAAAATGGGAGCATGGCCCTATTTGCTGCACTCTAGTATATGCATAATTAGAATGAACTATATTGAAATGCATTCAGGAAATATAAGGTATATTTAATATACATTGCTATACTGAAATACATTGCTAAGATATTGTGCCTTCCTGAAATACTAGCTCTCAAATAATAGCCTAATTCTAGGAGCCACACAACTGGGAAAGTAGGCCCACTGGGTTCCCTGCATCATTTGATTTTATTCTTCTACTTTCTTTTAAAAAGGGAAGCAGGTATATTGATAGCAGATGAGCCCTTCTGCCTGCATCTTTAATTCCAAGAATTCTTCTGGACATGACATAGTACCACGGGCATTTTTAGTTAATGAAACTGGTGAATGGCTACAACTTAGTTTTTTTGCTTCAAACTGTGCCCATTTGCCCAGGGGGGAAAAAAAAAGACCAACACTGGGTGGTAACAAGCATTTCTGAAACCCAGAGGAAATGGTTAGGAGAAAACTGATCTGTTTGCAGTTTGATGAATGGGTGTTTTGTGATTGGCTATGTCAAACCTTCTTAAGAATAGACAAGATCAAAAATAATTTTAATATACTAAACAAATTGTGCTACTTAACTTCTTAGATTTTTATATTTTACCATTTTTATTTTATACCTGACACTCCCACATAGGAATATGACATATGCATGAGAATCCTAGAATGGCATTGTATAAAAAGACCGAAACTTGTATCCTGTACATAACACACAACAATCACCCAGTTTCCAGAGGGATATCTATGCTTGTCAAGTCCAGCAAAAAACAAAAGTCTTTGTTGTCATCTTAAAATTACATAAACCTTTGCTGATCACAATAGTCTACAAAAGCTTGTGCAGTAATCAGTCTTTAAAGTCCCACAACTTTCTCAGTTAGCCACAGCAATCTACAGTGAAGAAATGGACTAGTAGAAGTTACATGGTTTTCACATAAAAATATTGTTATCATTTCACTTCAGGTATCCTTATGTAACTGAGGAATATTCTTCATTAGGGCTGGGCAGAGTTAATGGTAAAAGGGTGCTTTGATGTGTACAGGAGTACACAGCCCTATTCTGCAATCCCTTAAAGCAGCTTTGTCATTTCCCAGGATCACAAGACTGCCATCCGATCCCAAGTAAAGATACCTCTGGTTTAAGGAATTGCAGACAGGTCCTACATGCAGGCATTTGCATGTGCTGAAGGACCTTTTCCCCTTCAGTTCTGAAGTGCTACATAGCCTTATTCTTCATAATACATTTAATTGTTCATTAGATTTTATTACTATGTTTGCTAGATGAATTTTTCCAAAAGTATAGCATCTAACATTGCTAAAGCCTCCACAGCTAACTTCAAAAGAGCTTTTACTTAGATTTACATTCGTTCAATCCTAGCAATTTCAGGCTGACAAAAATATACAATACAGCATATATTTTTCAACACATTAGATATTGCAGGTTTAGGACAACCACAAAAACACCATTTGGATTTGACCCAAGTATCCTCTTTAATATACTCATTAAATATTGACAAAGACAAGGACCCAGAGGGAGCCAGATACAGCCGATATTACTTATACTCCAAAAGAATTTCATGGAATTTGGCAGCACTGTAAATCACTCTCACACACACACATCTTTCTTTCTTCCAGGTATCAATAGATCATCCAGAAGTACAAGCATAGAGAAATGTATTTTTTAAACAAGAAACAACTTACCAAAAGAGTATCCTTAAAATGTTTGCAATTAATAATACTAAACACACGTAGGTTGAAAAGCCCTCTGCATTCTGTGTCCTTTTAATATCTCGGTATTGAGGGATGTATGGCACTACACCTCCAAAGACCATGGCTGCAGATGCCCCCCAGGATATCAGCTGCTGAACTGCAGACACCAGCCATTCCCAGCCATCTGCTTCCATCATGGGCAGGAAGATGTCCCTTAGCATTAGGACAGTCAGTAACAAAAGGAAACCCCTTTTATTACTTCCTCAGGGTTTACTGACTTGTATTCATATCTGATTAATCTTCCTATAGGACATATGCCATTCTTTAAGCAACCCTAGAAAAACAAAGCGAGAGGCAAAAAACTCAGACTTGCATGGAAATATTCAGCCACATAATTAGAAAGTAACTGCTTTATTACAACAAAAATTAGTCAAACCATAACAATCTAGAGGAAAAGACAATCTATTTATCTAAACCAGTGCTTGTTCCATCATGCTGACATTCAAGCTAAATACCTGATTTGTATATACAAGAATGGGGAACTTAATCCTAAAAATAAATTTTCTAACAAGGTATACTTACCAAAACCTCTCTGCAAGCTATTAGTACTCATGATATAAAATTTGCTCATTTGTGGAGTCCTTGTGGTTCTCTATGCTTGGTTCTTTTCTTTTAATAATATAGTAAACAAAAAACTATGCAGATTGGATAGCATACTTATAGTTAATGGCATAACATATAACACTTTTAGGGGTGATGATACTTGTAAGACAGCTACTGTTATTTATAATAAAGGCAGCAGATTCTTTAATGAGAGACAAATTAGAAGGAATATAGTAGCTTTTAATAACGTGTTAGTTGGGAAAAGTGCTACCAGAGTCCTTCAGATTTTTGGCTACCATAAACTAACCAGGCTTACATTGTCTTTAATAAGATAAACTTTCCATGGTTGAGAATTCCTATAATCATGAGTTTAATGAGTAGAAATTCTATGAAAAGATTGATTATCTGAATGAATGTCAGTTCACTCTGACGCTTACTTGGTCAACAGCAATATAAACAGGATTTTTACTCAGTTAACACTGTTATAGAGAAAACATTATCCCTTTTCAGAAGATACACAAGAAGCATTCCTCCTTGTGCATGAGAGAGAAAAATCTCTTTCTTCATTTGTCAGTTGAACATTCGGTAACTTACTTATTTAGCAAAGTACATTGTAACTGTTTTTCCTTTAGTTAGAAGTTCTTTCTATCAATCAAAATTATTTTTAATCAACAAACTCACTGATACTTTTCAGATACTGTATACAGTACAACTGCAACTCCCAGAATGCCCAATCACATCACAAGGAATTCTGGGAGCTGTAGTCCCAACTCCCCTGCAGAGCATCCAACTTAGAGAAGTTTATTTAACTAATTAAATATTGTAAGTAGTCCCCAAACTATACTGTACTAACGTCAGTAGAAATTATTAATTACCTGCTTGTAGAGAAAATTAAAACAGTCAAGCAAAAAGAATACGAAGAAGCTAGTCTATGAAATCATAAAAAGGAGTGAATAAAGAAATATACTGTACTCGCTGCTCCCAACTACGCCTAGCATTTTGGAGAGCGTAAGACTCCCCTTCGGACTTTCTGCATCTGCCGCTGAATCAACAGGGCTGCCAACAACTGGACCCCAAATTATGGAGACCCAGCTGAGCCCTCTGTCCACAGGACCATTTTAGCAACACCGCCTCCCTTCCGCGGGGATAGAGAGGAAGTGAGAAAGCCACTTTCCACCAAGTGTTTGCTCCCCTGCTCTCTGAATGGCCAGCCGCGGCTGTGGCACAGAACAACTACTTCTACTTCCCTTCCACTCCTCCTAGCAACTCTGCCAAACTCCCCAGCTTCGAAAAGCAGAGGGCAGCCTGGACGGACAAGCGGGCAGAAATCTACGCCCCGAAAGAGGAATAAAGTGGGTTGCGGGGTTCCTCTTCTTACCTGGGCTCTCGCCAAGGCCCCTCGCCCCAAGAGTCGCACATCTCCGCCTGCTGCTCGAGGGAACCCCAGCCGCGGCGCCGGACCGCGCTTAAGCCACAGCTGCGCTGCGCCTTTTCTTCCCCTGCTGCTCCCAAAGCAACAGCCGCCGCCGCCGTTGCAGCAGCTGCTGCTACTGCTGCCGCCTCCTTGGGCGACTGGAAACAAGGAGCCGGCAGCGGCAGCAGCCCCCAAGAGCAAGAAAACGAGCCCCGCCTCTGTGACATCAGGAGAGGCAGAAGCGCCCCTCCTGGCCTTCCGCCGTTTGGGTCCTAGCGCCCGTCCTGTTCCGGAGAGAAGGAGACGCGCTAAGATGCTGGGAAACGCGTGTGGGGGAGTCTCAGTTTCCGAAAGAGAAGATCTAGCCCATTCTCTCTGGTATGCGAGGATTTAGATGGCCCCCCCACCCTTCTTTCCCCATCAGATACGACGAGAAAAAGCTATTGGAAAAATAGTACAGAGCAAATGTCTTAATATCACAAAGTCTTCATACAACAAAGTGAGCATGTTCCATATAAAATATAAATAGGTCGGAGCTGCGTCCCACGCTTCTTTAAAATGTCATAATCATCAACGCAGGAAGCATTATTTTTAGCTGAAGATGTGCACTGAAGAAAGAAAATACGTGTATGGGTGTGTGTTTACACTAAATGCCAAACAGCTGTTTCTTATTATTTATTCAAGTTTGTTCCAGCCGCCCAACTCCAAAGGACTCTGGGCAGAGTACAAAACCATATATTTTAACTACTATATGTAAATTCTTGTCTACTGTTACTAGTCAGCAATTATGCCTCAACTTCCTATGAAATATTCAAGGCATCTGTCATCAAACATACCATAATATAATTAAAGCTTTCTATTAAAAAAAAAGAGATCCTAAAAGGCATTAACAACATTGCAGGTCTTGTTTTTAAAGCATTCTGTAAAACTGTATTTATCTCTATCCAGCAGTAAATTCTATATAGTTCAAAGGACTTCTAAGAAACTATACAGGATTTTGACATCAGGAGCAACTTCCACTGGCCAGAAGCAGCCCTAAATTTTCCATACTTAATTCTTTTGTGCCTTTGAACAATATCAGGCAGAAACCACACCCACTGAAACTGAAGAAAACATGAAGGTGGGAGACCCATGTCTCATGCTGCTCCATAAGCAAAGTGGAAATCATGCCCTGGAACTTGAAAATACCGAGAGAGAAGTTATTCTCAAGTGTTACAAGGTCAAAACAACTTTTCCATGTTTTACCAGACAAAGTAAAATGAAATAAATTAACACTACGCCTTTCAGCAGCAGAACACTACAGGAATAATGGTTATGTAATGGTTATGTACACACAAGCTGGCCTGAAGTCCTTGTAAGAGCCAAAGATAGGATATGTATCTTTTCATTAAACTCAGTGCCATGAGTTCATACTGAATGGTGTGGGGTTTGTGTGTGTGTGTCTGGGTGTGCCTTCAAGTCAGTTTCTGACTCCTGGTGACTGCCTGGACTAGTCCCTGCAGCTTTCTTGGGAAGGTTTTTCAGAAGTGGTTTGCCATCGCCTCCTTCCTAGGGATGAGAAAGAGTGACTGACCCAAGGATACCTAACTGGCTTTGTGCCAAAGGCGGGACTGGAACTCATGGTCTCCCAGTTTCTAGCCTGATGCCTTAACCACTACACCAAACTGGCTCTCTCATATAGATTGTGGTGGCATATAAATAAAGTAAAGAAATAAAACAATCCGTAGAACTCTATTTACTTTCTAAGCTGGCCATTATAAAGTCAGCTTAGGTTCTGCTATGCCATTGAATCCATAAAGCAGAAGAAATTCCATTCTCATTTTCTATTTTGGAGACGTTGGATGGGAGGATGGAATTAAATATGCTAAATTTCTACCATTAGAGAAGTAGATGAAAAAGAGTATATATGGGAGAAAAAAACTACCAAAGTTATACCATTCTTATTTTTGCTTCCTATCCCTTCAAGATCCAAGAACAGCATTTTGCAAGTTACTCTACAGAACAAGTACAAAAAACAGCCAATCAGCCTCCCTTTTGTGGTCCTTATAGATCCTCCAAAATGGATGAGTGAAAAAATGGGTGCCTTTTTCTTTTCTTTTTTTTAAGACTGGGAGTTTTAAAGGTCAAAATGGTTGCCCTAAGCCTTGCAGATTTTTCACTCATTTTCACCTTAAAACTGCTGAACCTCCCACCCCAAATGGACTCTAGCCCCACCCACATTTGGAGTACTGTACAACCTTTGACAAAGGCTAGTGACCATCAAACTAACTTAAATGTTGAGGAAAAAATATCAGTGTTACTGTCATATTTGAAGAGAGCCAGACCAAATGCTTTCCTGGAACCCAACCATTTTGCATTGGCTGACCCTCACAATTAACAAGCAATATTTTTATTTTATTGGCAACAAACAAAATGTCATTCTCCTGGCCTGCTATTATTACACACACACACACACACACACAATCTCCCATTTTGGATTTCAGAACACTGAATCTGTGTCACAAGACCAGATTATAGCAGCCATCCTGTATATAATACAGGTAGTCCCCAGTTTAGACCCCATTTGTGTATTTAACTCAAATCACTGTGTATTTAACTCAAATTTTGTTACAAGAGACTCTATTCTTAACTATGGGTCATCTATAAACCGGGTGTTCTTAACCTGGGGACTTCCTGTAACCCTCATAATCTACAGTTTTTTCCCTCTCTCGTGTGTTGACTGATGGAATGAACAGCCACTGTGATCTGCAGCTACAATTTGCAAAGTTGAAACTCAGGTCTTTTTTTCCAGTAGATGGACTTACTCCTGATAGGTTTATATGATTCAAGATCTCAATAAGAACTGTAACACATGCATTGTATTAGTTGCTTCCACAAAAATTGGCATTTTAGGAGGCATTCAATGATTGCCACAATGCCATGATCCAGGCTCAGAGTTTTGAAGTGAGATGGATAGTAATTTGAAACCTCACAGGTAGCCCTGATTTCTAAGGATTTCACAATAAAAAGTAAGCATGATAGGCTACTACCAGTCAGGCTGAACTTCCTGAAATGCTTTGATCTATCTAAATGAGAGTTCTTAGTCATTCTACCAAGGTGTGGCTCCTTTATCCCAGCTCTAGCAAAACAAAAATATTAGGATTTTCCTGCCTAGAACCTAGAATTTGTGCCAAACCTAAAAGAAGCAGCTTTACAACTGAACAGCCTGGCACACAAGGGAGTTTTTAATGAAAAATTCCTTTCTGTTAAATCAATTAAGCCAAATCTTCAGTTCCATAGTCATTGATGCCTTAATCACCTTTCAACTGGATTACTTCTATGAGATCTACATGGGGCTGCCCTTGAACACCACATGGAAGCTGCACATGGTCCAGAATGGAGCAGCAAGAATAGTTATTGGTGCACCTCATTCATGCGACATCTCTCTTTCATGAGCTGCATTGGTTACCAGTTGGCTTCCGGGTACAATCCAAGGTGCTAGTCGTCATCTATAAAGCCCTTCAAGACTTAGGGCTTGGATATTTATAGGACTACCTTTCTCCAATAGTATTTGCTTATCCTATAAATTCTGGCAGAGTCAGCATGCTACAGATCCCATCATTAAACAATGTCATGTTTTAGGACCTCAGCGATGAGCCTTTACTGTGACTGCTGCTGTCCTCTTGAACAGCATTCCCCCAAAGTCCACATGGCCCTGACTCTGCTAACCTTTAAAAAAGCTTTGAAGACCTGGCTCTTTCAGGAGGTGCTGGGGCAGGGTGATTTGTGGCCCCGTGTTGCATCTGATTGGTGTTTTGTATTTCTGGTTGTAGTTTCAGCAATATGGGCTGTTAAAGTTGATATTGTTATTATTGACTGTTTTTTCTTTTGCTTCTGTTTTTAAAATATATTATTAAATGCTCACATATTGCCTAGCATTGCCCTTGGTGACTGAGGGAGCTTATAAATCCATTAAACAAATAACAATAACAGTGAAAAAAGTGTTGGCCGGAAAACCAGTGTAAAGTAGGTGCAAGGATCTGGTGTGAGGAATTCCAAATAACACGCAGGATGTGAGAAATCCAGTCCAACTCGTTTATTACTGCAGCAATAAAGGAGGATGCATCCAAGTGTCTCTACACCAAGAGTGCGCTCAGTGCTTGTCCCATTAGCTTCTTTATACAATATTCAAACAGGGAGGAAGAATATGATTGGTCAAAATTTGATACAATTTGCACATTCGTATAACACCTTGCCTATCCCGTAATATATGAGTGGGGGTGCAAATATAATTATAATAACAGGAGGTGTGGTTTTAGGGTCCTTTCGTCATAAGGTCATAATAGTTCACCAGTCTAACTGCAGGACCCGTCTTGTCTGGTTCTGCTCGTTAGTCCTGGGTTTCCCTACTTGCCCCTTAGTTTCATAATTTCTTTTTCTGCCCAGCAACAGCCAGTATAGGCCATCAAAGGACTTATTAGGAAAAGGGAAATACAGGAAAATGAAGGCAACAACACACAAAGAATTCCAAACGAAAGCCTAGCCAAACTAATTACTTACTTTATGTTTGCGTAAGATCTTGAGTTTCATCAGATGTTTGTTTATTTGTTCAATTTATATAGTTTATAGTTCATTGCAGAAGGGATGGTTGGAGAAATGACCTGGGCCTCCTGCTTGAATGGTGTTAGCCTCTAAGAAGATGCTATCCCATAAACTCAGCAGATGTTCAAATATATCAGAAGCCAGTTACTAATACATTTATGTTGATGATAAAATAGTACTAGACACCTGACAAAGTTCCAGAATATACCCTGAATTATATTTAAACAGTATGTGATATGGTTATAGACTGGATTACTCCAGTAAGGCCAAACATTAGAAAAGCCTTTGTGCCTTAAATAGCTTTTCCATGCTGGTTTAAATAAGAACACATACTTCATAGATGCTAGAGGTCATGCATCTCACGTGACATTCTTCTAGTATCTTGGTCTAGCATGTTTGCCCAGATCTCAGCCAGAATTTGCTGAATCACCCTATGATGAAGGAATACACTATAATTCTCCTCAGAGCACTGAGTATAGGTTAGCTTCAAGCTATCACGTAAAAGAGTCTGCTACCTTTTGTCTATCAAGGCATATCTGAACAAGGAAGAAATAGTCTGCTGAAACTGATTATCTACATCCCTTTAAAGACAGGAGATAAATGAAGTATCAAATCCAGATTCCTTTGATGATGCTCCAATTCAGAAGCTCTCCAGATCTTCCAAGCAACAGCTAATCTTCAAAGGCATCCACATTTTCATTAGCTAGTTCTGCAGTCAGTTGCACACTCCTCCATGTGTTGGTTTTCCACAGCATCTTCCAGTATGAAGCTGAAAATAAGAGGATTTCTCCAATTCATATGTAATGTGGAGAAAAATATTGTTTTCCCTGCTGAGTAAAAAATTGCAACCAACTCTGAGGGTTTTTAATTCTCCTCCATGCTTAATCTAACTGGATTCTCTTTTTTACTCTTTACAACTCAACAGAATATTGAAAAGAAAATGCATATAGGGGCTCAGGACCCTGTCTGTCAGCAGGATAACCCTCTGAATACTGACAGAACTAGTCCAAATTTAGCATGACGGGAGTGGGGAAGAAGCAGCGAAAGGGAGATCAAGTTTGAAATGGGCTGATCTGGTCAGGAACTACATAGTGGGAGACACAGTTGGGCAGTTGCTCAGAATGCTTCTGAGTCCTCCATGATATTGCCCCTCCCACTTCCTAGTCATGTGACCCAGAGCAGCGCTATTATTACAAAGTAGGAAAGAATTCCAGGAGCCATGCTATATTTACTTTCCCTTTATTATTGAAAAGCAAATTAAAATAAAATAAAATAAATAATCATCAGTACTAAAACTGAAGTGACAGAAAGTCGATTTATCTTTCCAATACTATGATTTAAGTATATGATCATATGTAATCACAGTACAGAATTCCTTTATCAATTCACCAGCATCCATCTACGCATGCATATTTTAAATCAATTTTCTTTTAAATCTATTACGTATCTAAAATCTTACACCTTAAACCTAAAACTAAACTAACAGTCCTAGCTGTTTAACCATCATGCCTAATTTTATAAGAATGTGTTCTGGCAGGTTTTCCAATATGCTGTAATTGTTTTTTTTTTTTTTTTTTCAGATTCACATCCTAGATGACTTCTAGGAAATAAAAATGAATGTGAAAAATGTTTGGAGTTATGATTAATTATTATAACCCACATGTGCCTCCTCTCAGTAAATTAAATACCTAACTGGTTAATTTTGTTTTTCCATAACTTTCATAAAAAGTAGAACTGTTCTAGTGAAACTTGTCCTGCCAGTCTCATATTTTTCTTCAGTGTATGCAAGCCATCTGTATACTGTATGTGACTAGGAATATTTAAGAGGGTGTGGCAATTCGGTTTCTTAGGCTTTTATTTTAAAAAAAATCCACCATCAAATGACAGCTCCATTGAAATATTATCACTTTCATTCAAGTAAATTCTTAAGCTTGATTCCTGGTGACTTCAGGGACACACACTTGTTGGTATTCTTAGCAACAATATGAAAGTGGTTTGCTTTTAGAATTTTTTTTTTCTTTTCAATCTAGCCTACAGTCCTGATATTCCTTGGAGAAATCTTACACAAGACTAACCAGTCCTGCTTAGCTTTCGAGCCAAATGAGGTCAGCCAGGCTGTTGCTTTCTTTTCTTGCAACAGGCTCTAAAGAACTATTACCAGTTTTGTGAGATTAAGGTGGTGGCGGTAGTGGGATGTTAGTGTTGTTAGAAGATTGGAACATGTACACATTTTAATCATTTAGACATTTTGTAAACATTTTATACATTTATACATTTACCTGCTTGTATAACCTGAAGTAAATGCAAGCCCAGCAATATGCCAATTGTATGGTTGACCTTACAGTGACTGGCCTCATTTTAGATTATCAACAGGTTGCATTCTTGAGGATGTGACCCTCAACACTTCTTAATACAATCAGGGATGTAAATCAGGACAGCGCTTGGTGGACAATCAGAGTGATAAAGGATAGTTTACATATGGTTATTAACACTCAAGATGACAGAAATTAGTTTACATACAGAAAGGAAGAACCTTAATCACATCAGAGAAAGGGGTCCTGGGTAAGGGGAGGAGTATGGATCAAGGTAACTGGCTTTGATTGGACCAGAAAGATCATGGCATTTCAATGTGGATGTGAATGTAACAAAAGGTATATAAGGTAGTGTATGAAGGGGGCCCAGCGCGGCCACCCACCTAACAGCATGCTGTCCTTGTCTCTGCTCTTGGGTGAAGAATAAACCTCCTAACTTCATGCAATTCGTCAGTGTCTTTACTCCCGGCTCAGAAACGAACTTGGTAAGATAAACTTTTCTTCCAACAGTGTTACCGTGTCCTATGGTCTCTCTTTTCTCGTCAGATTAAAAAAATTCATTTTAAATAGATTTTTTTAAAAAACATCTGTGATATGGAATTAACTTTTTAATATTATCTTTTAAAAGCCTTAAAACGCTACCAGCAAAAATGACGTACTTTTTGGACTCTGACCTTCATCTCTATACTATGTCTGTAATAGTATCCTAGTTCCAGGCTGTTCTTTATTTTTTAATTCCTCATCTTGATTTGAATTATATTGCATATTATAATATCATGTTAAAATAAGGCGGTACAGCTTCTGAAAATACCCTTGTTTTTCAAAATAAACAGTTCCTGGCATTGTAATTACCATTTATTTGGACAAGTTGGTCTTCAAGGTAATGTCACTACAATATTTCTTACAATTTTACACTGTGACAGACTACTTATTTTTGGCCTAAGGCTTTCTAGACATGCACAGTAAGCATAATGAACAATAAATAACTTACACATTTCTATGTGTTTCCTGCAAGACATGTTTGTTCCATCATGTGCTGTGCACTTACAGAAACCTTTGGGTTGGACAAAATGCAACCCTATTACATCCACACTGTTGCTACATGTAGGGAAAAAAGGGAGTGAGAGTGTTATGTATACCACCTTGAACTTTTGAATGAAAGATGGGATATAATTTAACCAAAGCACTCTTGTCTTGAGCAGATGTACGAGTGATTATGTGCCATCAAGTTGTTGTCCACTCTTAGCAACCACATAGATTTTGTCCATGACAACCTGTCCCGGTGCACCCATTGCCACTGTAACTGAGTCTACCCACCTTGCTGCTGGTCGCCCTCTTCTCCTTCCTTCCACCTTTCCCAACATTATAGCCTTCTCCAGAGAGCCAGGTCTTTACATAATGTGTCTGAAGTAGGACAATTTGAACCTGCCTTGAATGAGAACTCTGGGTCACTTTGTTCAATGAGCCATTTGTTTGTTTTTGTGGCTGTCCACAGTATTCTCAGGAATCTTCTCCAACACCAAAGTTCAAAGGCATCAATGAAATTCCCAGGCAGATACAACTTTCTCCCCATCTAATCTCTGATATTTTAGGACTCCTAGCACAGTGGTGAAGAAAACACCCTCTGCGCTACTGGAATACTTTTTCTTCTAAATTCCTCAGCTTGTTTAGATTTAGCGTCAATCATATACCAAGACTGAATTTAGCAACCAAGAGCATCCTTCAAACTTTAAAAAATGGGAAGGAGTTGCTATTTTGGCTGCTTAGGGGCAATAAAATGTCAAGAGAGAAACTAACATCCTTTAAAAACTCCGAGTCACAGGCACCAAAATAATGACGCATCGGGCACGTGGGAAGGAGGTGTGGAAAAGTCACCGTCGCCTTTTGCATTGGCTCCTCGGCAGCCGCGGAGGACGTGGCTGTGCAAACGCGCCGGCGAAGGAAAGCCCGCCTGTCAACCTCGGAGGGCGGCAGGGAGGCGGCTTTGTCTCTCGGAGCTGCTTCGCTCCCGTCCAGGGCGGCAATTTGATCAGGAAAGAGCGGGAAAGCAAGCGGCGAGTCAAGCACCGGCGGCGTCGCAGGTGGAGAAAGAGGGGATGGCGGACAACGACCCTCAGAATGCCAAGGAGCTCTCTCAGTTTGTGAGTACGCGCGACGCTCGTCCGAGGCTTTGCGGCCGCGCCTTTGCCGATTGCGCAGGTATCGCGCGGACGCTTTTCTGTCGCTCGCGCAGAACTCGGATGGGTTGTAGCCCTTGTAGGCAACGTCCCAGACGCAAAGTACAAACTCCGTGTTAGCAGTTGGGGACTAAACATAGCTGAGGAGAAATCGCGTGGCAGAGATGTCCACAGTCACGGTTAATCAGCAAGGAAGAGGACGGGTGCTAGGCGAAGGAAGATGGCGTTTATATTCACCTCCCCCGCACCCTCTGCATCTTTTTACCTACTGGCTATAACGCATGAAGCTACCAGCAAACCTCTTCAGCTCGCAGGTAGCAATGGCCATCGCATTAAAAAAATCCTCTACGACCTAGTGCCATCCAGCTGCGGTGCATTTTGGTCCTCATAACCCAAGATTGTGACATTAAGATCCAACACCGGTAGAAGGCACCACATTGGGAAAAGCTGTAATAGGGTTTTCAGAAAGTTTCTAAACCTCTTCACTGAAAATCAGTGCCTGTTGCTTATGGTACCAGAAACCCTCATGCCATGGAGTGGGAATGAGGCTAACTTTTTCTTAACTCAAGGGATCTATTCCAAGTATGTCTAAATCAAAAAATACTGTACTCAATTAAAAAAAAATTACTTACAATATATTAATGACATACAAAAACACTTCCACATAAAAGTTAGGTATAATATCAGCATTTCATATTCTCTGCTTTATGTGACACTTTCTTTCTTTTTACCCCTTTTATAGATCTTAGTATTTTCACAAAATACATCGGTATTTTAGGGGAACTCCCTCCCTCTTCATCGTACTCTGTACATGAAATAAAGCTCAGCTCCACAAATGATAGGCTGCCATCTCTTTTTACACACTGTAGACAATAGCGCTACTAGGGCTAGATAATTTACTAGTCCAGGAAATAGCTCAAATGGTAACTTATCTAGCATCATAGACATATTTTTTCCCCTACAGGCAGAAAATCTCCTACAACAGCTGCAGGAAAACTTTGAAGATCTGACTGATAAACTATCTCTAAAAAATATCCTTTTCAGTTCCTTTTCTAAAACCAGCGTGAAATTATTTGTAATTGGCTTGATTAATCACTAAATATTTCAAAACATGTTTATAATGTTGAGTTCACCTGTCCAGAACAAAGGCAAAGGCAAATTGGAAGATGATAGGGAATGACCTTGGGAGCTAGAAGTGAGTATCTACACCAGTTTGTTTTCTGGTAAGAGTTTTGTACAAGAGGGCATTCTTCTAAAACAAAACACTAGGTTGTAGCCACTCACCATTTTTATTTCCTAAGAATACTTATGGAGCCTATGTGGGGATCAGAAGTCTTTTGGTAAATAGAGATATTTCCAGAAGCTGGTACTTTGTATTATAGCATGCCAACTTCCCATTTGAATTTTTCACTTAAGAATCTATAAAAAGTAAAGTTGCGTAGGGCAGAGAGCCTTGCAAATTTATATTTTAGAAAACTATGAATTTTCATATTTCAGCAAGAGTTATATAACAACATTCTTAAATACCACTAATGGTCAAGTTACTAATTTAAGTACATTAGATTCTCCTAAATAGGAATGTTATGGTAAGTGATACAGTACATTCCTGTCCAACTTTATGAATTGAGACAGTACTGAATTATATTTGCAGTATATAGGAAACTATCAAATAATAATAAAATCCTGTTTTTAAAGTAAACTAATAATCTTGCCTCAACAATTATATTTGAAGACAAGTGCCTCAAATAATGTTCAGTCTTAAAATGGCATGAACACAATTGTTTTATGTCCAATAAGATAAAATAGAACAAACAGAGCATTTTGGACCTTTTTACAATAGAAAGAAACCAAATGTGAATACTGTTTTATTTTGTTTATATGCACCATGTATTATTTTCCCACAGATAGATTAGTATAAAACGCTAATAAAAACACATTAAAAAATGCAGTGCTCTTTAACCTTTTACTGGATGAGATGGGTGAACGTATAGATGATTTGGAGAAGCATGTTACTGGACTAATGGCTCAAGCTGGAATAGAAAATGCTAGTGAACATCTAACGGTGAGATTCTGGTTTTGTAAACTCATCACATTACTGTGCAAGTAGCTAAATGTCTGCTATGACAATGTATTTAGCATCAGCAGTTCAAAAGGGTAAAAGAAAATAAACTCATCCTTAAAAAAAAAATCTTGTTGGCATTAATAGAAACATGAAAACACAGCTTAAGGTAGGGTAAGGTTTTCCACAAGTGAAACTTAATACTCAGTGAATCCATAGAATCCATAGTTTTGTACTACCTTCTTCCAGAGCACTCTTTCAGTTTCCCAGTCTAATCTATTAATCCTGAGATTTCCCAATGATCTCCCATCCAAAAACTCAGCAGATTCATCTTTGCTTAGCTTTTAAAAACTCAGCCACAGAGTATTCATCTGATTACTAAAGAGTTTGGAGAATAAAAATTATAGCAAAGCATAAAATTTTGGAGTGATTGCAAGAGAGCCAGGATTCACCTGTATGTGCAGAAAGCATGCAGATGCAGATTTGTACAAATATAATTCAGGTGATTAAAAGGTTCAGCAGACACAGCATGTTGAGCTGGTATCACCTCTCATAAGAGTACATTTCTGTATTTTAAAAATTTTGGAGAAAAAATGAATTGCCTTATTTACATTCATTCAATTGGAAGAAAATAACAAAGATTGGGAGATGGTTATTTATAGGCTGAATTCACATCTGGCTTTCCTAATTTTAACTCAATCTCTATGCTAATCATTTTTGTACAGACCTGAAGGCATCAAAGAAAAAACTGCACAGAACATGAAGATTTTAAGTATGGTCTACATTTGTACAAATTTTAAGAGATTTGTTAAAAGACTATAACTAATTAATGGATACACAAGCTATACTTTTCTTACACTACATCACTGGCTACAAAGAAAAATAAAGTTGTAAAATTTCTAGCCTATATTACTGCTATAATAAAGGAAAATTCTCCTTATGAAACTTTCTGTATAAGAGTGACATTAAAGTTTGGAAACTGGCTTCATATTAACACTGAATCTCATGCTCATGACAGTTCATACACTTATTACGTGAATACATTTATAGGCTTTTATAATAAGTTTTGTTTCCACTTTCTCCATGAGGTTCTTTTTCTTGGTACATCCTGTATGGATGTTATGACTATCAAGTACAAAGAAAGCAGAGTAAGATTCCATGTTAATAGTTAAAATTAGTGTAATCTCAACTTTGATTAGTTTCCCTCTATTGAAATCAAGTGTTCTGAAATCAGATTGTTGTGTCTCACTAATGCAATTCTGAACAATTTCTACCATGATTTTTAGAATATTATTCCTAGAATAGGAGGCCCTTCCTGCTTAACTGCTGCAACACATTCTACATGGAGCTGCACTTGAAGACCACCTGGAAGCTTCAGCTGGTCCGGAATGCAGTGGCATGGGCAGTAACAGGTATGCCTTTGTATGCCCATGTAAAACCCTGCTTTGCAAGCTGCACTGGTTGCCAGTTTACTTCTGGGTGCGATTCAAGGTGCTGGTAATTACCTATACAGCCCTACATGGCATAGGGCCTGATTACTTGAGAGACCACCTCTCTCTCATAGTAACTGTCTGGCAGATTCAGTCCAGCAGTTTGCATGCTCCAGGTTCCTTTGATTAAACAATGACATCTATCAGGACTCAGGACACTTTCTCTATTGCAGGCCTGCCCTCTGGAATGAGGTTCCCCCCAAGATCTGAGTGGTCTCTATGTTGCTGGTGTTTTAGAGGGTCTTGAAGACCTAGCTCTGCCCTGGCCTTTGGTTAGGATGGGTGTAGCCCCTTCCAAGGAGTGGTTATGTTTTGTTGCTCTCCCTCCCCCCCCCTTTGCCAACTTTTGTTCCTTGTTTTTATTGTATTGTTTTATTGTTTCTTTTGTGTTTTTTACTTACAAACCACCCAAAGTTGTTGGGAGTTGGGCAGTGTACATATTTACTAACAACAAAATTATATTCTTAGCAGATGAACTGAGGAAATTAGATAATTGAGTGATGTCAGAAATGCAACCAGAACCTGGATGACTGTTTTCATACATCATGCTAAGCCATAGTTTGGTTCATCATGATTTACTGAATAAGCAAAAATTGGTTATATTTGTGCAATATTCTAAATTATAAAACATGATTTACAAATTATAATTTGCCAATCACAATAAGCCAAAAACAAAAAGATCACACTATGGTTTACAGTATGTGAACCCATCTGTTTTATGTAAATAAGCCCATATTAATTTGTACCCACTTTTGTTATATTAATAACACTGCCTAGGAACATATAGTTGAATTCATCTTCGTATAAACTGACATATACATTTTGAAATGAGGTCAAGCTTCTGAAGTATAACTGAAGTATTTTAGGGATCCCATTTTTTTAATTGGTCAAGCAAAACAGGGTTTTTGGTGTAATATTCAACATATTGTTGTTTAAACTAGCAGTTCATTCATTTTCTGTTCCATCTTTCCTGTAAGAACTGAAGGTAGTTTACACAGGGATCTCCATCAGTTAAAATATTTAAATATTGAAAACCACATGCATCAAAAACACCTTACTCAATATTCAGAGGATAGCATGGGTGAAGGCAGATGTTTTTAACTCAGGGTCAGCAACCTATGGCCTGCAGGCCAGATGTAGCCTACCACCTGAAGTCATTCAGCCTGTCATCCCAAAAAGAAGTATGTTTACCTGCCCCGTAAGATAGAAGAAGAGCACTTGCTGCCTCCTCAGGCAGCATTTTGGCAATGATTTACTAGCTGCCTTGGTGGAAGTTGAGTAACAAGTAACATTGAGTAACATTTGGAAATGGCAGCAGAAGGCTTGCCTCTGGTTCCTATGTTGAAGGAGGTTTCCAACCCCTGCTTTAAAAGGTGCTTAAAATATTTTAAATAGCAAATCCCAAATACCAGAGGACACCAAGGCAGAAGAACCACCAGATGCCATCTATAGGTCACAGTATCACCAGCAAGGCTTCCTCTCATGGTTTTCATTACAGTATATTTTATATTAGAAAATGTGATGTGCTAGGCAGCTTGGTACAAGTTTTTCAGGACTTCCTGTGCCAAAGGTAAACCAGGCTCACTAGTTAATAGGCATATAGGGCAGCTGTTTTAGCACTGGCATGAGACATGAATGACCAGGCATTGCCTATTCCACTCCAAAACTTTGTATGCATTCCTAGAGTAGATACATTTTGAAAAAAGACAACACATTATCTATAGAAAAAATTAGAATTGTTTTTAGAAAACACTTGACATTTTAAGCTCTTTACATTCAAAAGTAAATATAACTTTTATTTCCAAAATCAATGGCATTTTCCCATGAAAATCAGGTAACATATTTACTCAGTTCAATATATTCACAATGAGATGTAACCATGGAAGAATTCTCATATGCTAGGCCTGGGTTTAGGAAGTTTCCAAGAAAACTGACTTTGAAATAAATAGCCAAAATGTCAATATCTGTATTTGGTTGAGTAGTCTTTGGGTGACACAACAAGACCTCTACCTTTACGAGCACCTCGATAAACTGTTTCTATGATGTCAATCATCTCTTGCTTGTCTTCCATTGCCCAGTTAATTTTGTTGTTGTTACCTGTGCCTAAATCAATCATTATGTGTTTGTTTCTTTAAGAAAGAAAAGAAGAAAAAATAATTATACAAATATTTATTTTATTTTTATTTAATATTTTATATGCATACCTCCTAAAGTATTCATATCTATATTTCGCTAGACAATGAGACAATTATTAATATTTATCCAAACTGTCCTTTTTCCTAAAATGGTTAGTCTGGAATGTTATTCCAACCCAATAGGCTATAGTTGACTTTAATCAGATCAGGAAGTGATCATGGTGTCTCATTGTTTTAATCATTATTTTCTTTTTCCTAAATTATTTACTGATATCTACTAATTGGAAATATTGCTATATTACCTCGCATGTTATGCACCTCCACATGGCATACAACATGGTTTTGAAAGTTACATTAAAAACATACCAAATTCATATGACCAATTTAAAGAACTTCCCATATCATACCCAAACAGAAAAGAATTCCACCAATTTACGTCATTTCTAGGACTACTAAAGACCCAGTTAAGGAAACTGATAAAGTCAAGAAAATTAAATAGCTTAATGTCAAATTAAATTATAGTATACTGTCATGGCTTATTTTTAATTATTTATTAAACTAATTTATATAGCCGCCCATCTCACCACAGGCGACTCTGGGTAGCGTACTAATCCAGGTAGGAGTACTGCTCTTTGCAGGAAATAATAAGCTCTTTTCTATGACTGCTGCAGCAGGCCAATAGCTATGCTGGCATTTTCCTCCGAATAACTACATACCGAAGAGCTCTGTGTATACCAAAACCAATACAGAACTCTAACTGGGAATGCCATGTTTATTTCAAACTCTCCATCAAACTATCTTGCATGACCCATTTTCATCCAAAAGCAGAACCTAATGGGAATGAAACATGGGACAATTGGAGATACACTAACTACAGGTAGTCCTAGTTTAATGATCACAATTGAGGGGCTTATGATCTCATTTCCCCTTTGGTCATTAAGTGAAACATCATGTGACCGCAACTTATGATTTTACTTCCGCCTTCTCTATTAACTCTGCTTGTTGCAAGCCAGTTGCAAAGCACAGAAATGGCGATCATGTGACCGTGGGGCACTGCAACAATCATAAATGTGAGGATTGATTGCAAAGCTATTTTTTTTACATCTTTGTAATTTTGAATGGTCGCTAAACAAGGCAGTTGGTAAGCAAGAACTACCTGTAGTAAGGCAATGCTACTCGCCTTACCTTTATGATGATCTTAAAAACCACATCTGTTGTACTGATCTAACTCACAACTAGTTCTGCAGAAACTATTTTGTAAGTCAACTCAATAAGCTTGTCTTTTTCACCTTTCCTCACTAATAAGCTGGTTTGTTGATAAGTTACCAGCTTGTAAGCTATAATGGTTAAATAACAACATCAGTCCCAATGAAGTTACTTTCAGGTTAAGACTGTAGCTTAATGATATTATAGAATGTAAGTAATTAGGCAGGAATTGGAAATACCCAGCCCAAAAGAAACCCACTGACTGAGAACATGCAAGTTAAAGAGCAATGTAGGAATGAAAATATACCTGAAGAAGAACATAACAGTACAGGGATCATACAGTTCATACATCTTATTGAAGTCTGGTACTTCTGTGATATCTACTAGATAAATTACAGCAAAATTTTTCACCTAAGAGAAAGAAAAACATGTTTATAACATGTTTATAACAAATTATATTTGTAAACTATTTTCAGAATATTGTAAACTTACACAGAAACACATGCATACGTTTTAATTCTTAGAGAGCATAAGAACATAACGACATCCAGAACATGATGCTTAAAACAGTTAACCACTACAGCTATTTTAGGTACATTCATCACCAGTCTTTTTAAAACATCCAGTTTCTAACAATAAACATAGATCATTATTTTTCCATATGTTTTCCTATTAAGTAATATTCTTACACAAATATAAGATTATTTTATACTCCATTTTCATATCACAAATATATGCCTTTCACTATTAAAAAAAATTCCTTCAGTGCCAAAACTCACAGAAATTTCACTAGTAAGCATATCTGCTGATACAACACTTTAACCTTTACAAGGGAGCAAATGCATCCTATCAGTTGTTACCAAACACCTTACCCTGCCTATTTCTGCAAAATCCTATTTATAGCAATTTTTGGTTTAGAAGTGATGCTTTATTCATAATTTTAGGAGAACATCTACAAAATGCAATAAATCATGATATAATGGCAATGAACACTGAAACTGGGATATATTTTTTGAAAAAGCAAAGAAAGAATAGGGAAATGAATACTTATATATATTATTTATTATTTAATTTACCACTTAAATAAAACCCATATTTTACTCATACAATTAGTATTTTGCAGAGTCTTATTTGATTCATTTTGCAAATACTGAATATGCATTACATAAAATACATCTAAAGATAGTTATCCATAAGTTTAATTTTAAACAAGCAGCAACATATACTAGACAAGAGACTCAGTTTGAAATATGTTCTCCCTTTCACGGAGGATTCATGTGGAGGCCTCCTGCTAAAAAGAAGGAAAAGACAATTCTTGCTAGCTCCCATTTCCTTTTGAAGCTCTGTACATTTTCAAAGATTTCAGCAGAAAGTAGCAAATACTGCCCTGCACTTCACAAATACCAGTGGAACTCCACTGAGCTGAAATCTGAATAAAACACATAATCTAAAAGATCACATTTACAACATCAGTGAAAGTTCTTGAGGAAGCAACGTGAGCAAAGTGCTTAAAACATTTTTAAAACAATCTATAGCTGACGGTATTGAAGAGAGAGAGAGATTAGAACAATTTACTCACAAATATTTGCCACAATATATTTACATGCAGTAAGCCTACCAGTGAAGAAAAAGCTTATTTCCCACTAAAAATCACACACAATACTCTGATCTAGACAGACATAACCCACTCAGGCATTTTTAGAAATCTGAAAATAATTCAATAAAGAGTATACAACCCTTTGTGTTGATATTAAAATTCTAATGAGTAAAAAACAGAGGTTATTTAAAGGAGAAGATTTTCACTTTTCATCACTGACAATTTAGAAATGATATGATGATCAATTCTAGCTTTTAGAAAATATGCATCACATAGTGCAACACTGTTTCCTAAAATTAAAAATCAATAGGGAGATAAAGAAGCTCTTAAGAATAGACAAGGTAGAGTATCTGAACTTGATAAAATTTAAATTTTTTTGCCTCAACTGACAGGAAACCACTTTTGGTCTAGAACCTCATTTTTTTCTTTTTACACTTCAAAACAGAAGTGTCATGCTGGAAAGTATTCATACTGCAAAAAAAAAAAAAAAAAGGGAAAACAAACCAGCAGAGGAAAGTGCTTTATGGACTAGAATGTTTATGGAAAGAGGTTACCAGGATTGAAACAGGCCATGTTGATGGCATTACCTGCTTTTTCCCAAATGTATAACGCAACTGCAGCATGTCAACAGTTTGGTATGATATATAAATATGTAGTACAACTAGAACTGTTTACTCACTCTGTACAGCAGCGATATCCAAACAGGGCTCATAAGCAAGAGGATGAGGAAGGGTCACCCTCTATAATCTGCTATTTCTGCAGAGGGAGATTTTTAAATACAAAAGTTATATTGTTCTCTTTCTTCCCTCTGTTTAAGTGCCAACTTGTCTGGCAAGTTACAATTCCTATGATTGTATGACCAGTTTCAACACAGTATCTCAAATAATTATTTTCTCTTAATTTGGCCTTGAAGCAGTTACATAGACAATGTTTAAATTTTTCTTTGACAAACATTAAAATAACATTTTTAGATTTTTCTTTCTTTAAAAGGTCAATATAAACCAATAGCCATAATATTTCAATTCTGGCACATTATTGTATGGTACTGCATTGAAGAGCCTTTGTATGTAGTTTAGAAATTTTAGCATATGTAGAATTTGGCAACTAAGCTAGTCTCTGCATATCCCAGTGAAACCATATTGCCTCTACTGAAATGATCACTGGTTGCTGTGTTATTTCTAGGTGAAATACAAAGTGATGGTAAATGTCTAAACATTATCTCCTTTTGAGTCTTAAAAGTCCTAAACAGCTTGCCTATAACAAAACTGTTAGGTCAGCACAAAAGACTGTCTTTGGTTGCCACTAGTACATCAGGCAATGATTAAAAGTCAGACATTCTTAATGGCCATTATGAGCTCTGAAATTTATTTATTTATCTATCATATTTATATAACCGCCCATCTCACACAAAGTGACTCTGGGCAGCATACAACAATTCCCATCAGAAATACAGAGATTAACAAAATTGCTGGACAAAGCTCCAAAAATATGTTTTAAATTGAAATTTTAATGGGACTTTTTTATAATTTTCAAGTGTATTATTGATTGTCTATAAACTAGGAACTCTGATGGGTGGCAATGTATAAATGCTTAAGTAATTTGTGCTGATTTCTAATAAAACTAAATTGTCCTTTTCTGCTGAATTTGTTGCTGTTTGTGTGGTTTTATTATTTTATTTTATTCAGAAGTTTAAGTACATTATTTTTTTAAATTACATTTTTATAATGTAGAACCATACATAAAATAGAATTAGAACTTTCCCTATGAGTTTTTCAGTTCATGGAAGTGTTTGGATACAGCACATCTTTTGCAGAAGAAAGCAAGAGGAATATGGAGTTTGTTTATTTATTTATTCAATTCTTTTTTTCTTACAAAGCCAAATTGTTTCCTTTAAGAGAGTCCTCTGACTCTCTGGAACATATTTTCAAAGAGCTCCTTACAAGCTGGCATTTGAGCATATCTTGCTCCATAAGCAGAATTCTGTTCACAGCAGCCTATTTCTGTCCTATTATATAGATACAAACATGCCAAATTGTGGACTAGTAAAATCTTGTAAAAATGTAACCACAATATGCAATTTCATGGTCATAGCCTATAGGCAATACAATGCAGGTAGTCCTCATTTAGTGAGCACAATTGGGACCAGCAACTTCGTCACTAAGCACTGCAATTGCTAAGCAGAAAATCATGTGACCACAACTTGCTTATGATTTTACTTCAGCTTTCCTTTGCTTTACAGTGTCAGCAGGATACAACCCCAAACAGCTGGGTATCCCTAAACAGCGGGGAAGGTTTCTGGAACTCAATTCATGGGGAAACCAGTTAAAAGGAAGCTCTTATAGCCCTTTTTCCCCACTTCCCCACCCTTTGGAATGCTCACCCTGGTGCTGGGATAATAAGAAGGGAATTAATGTTTGTATTTACATTCACTAGAAAAGAAGAGATTAAAGAGAGTAAGCAGGCACACAAAGGGGAATACACATTGAAAGGAATGTGCTAGCGCTGGCTGTTTGCCTTGTGCACTCCCAGCTCCCAACCGCTTAGGAGGCAAACAAAAACCAAAGGTGTGAAACTGATTAAAGTCTTCTCAGTTATAGGCAGCAGCTGGGAGCCAGCTAATCAACTAGTTAAGGTCACAGAGCTGAGCTTGTTAACTTGTGGTTAGCAGTTTTTAGGGATGCACTGTGCTGTGGAGAAAAGCAGCTCCGGAAGAGATATCTTGCTTAGGCAATCTCTCCACTCTGTTGTTGGGGGGAGAAAAAAACAGATCGGACACAGGACAGCACATACTGACTGTAATGGTGAATATGTGACTGAGAGAGAGAGAGCGAGACTGTCAAGGCTGTAAATGTGGGCATTGCTCGCTAAGTTACTTTTTCATCACTGTTGTAACTTCGAACAGTCGCTGCCCAAAGCAGTTGCTAAGCAAAGTCTACCTGTAAGTATTAAATCACTGCAATCTTCCCTACATTGTTCATATAATCAAAAATTATAGTTATACCTAGAAGTGTACAAAATATTTTGGGCCCACAATAGTCTGCTCCAATTTCACCAGATATATTTCAAGCTTGAAATACGGCCAACTCAAGGTTACAATATACAGTGATACCTCGGGTTACGAACGCCCCTCCTTACGAATTTTTCGAGATACGACCAGCTGCAGCCCCAGAAATTTACCTCGACATGCGAACTCCGCCTCGAGCTATGAACCGGATCCGCGGCCATTTGCCCTGCTGCCATGCAGTCGCGGCTTCCTGTGGGCGAGATCGCGGTAGCAAGGAGACGTTCAGTGAGGCTTGTGGTGTGTTCTGTGGCGTTTGGAAGGTTTTTGGTGTGCTTGTCAGCATGGCTCCAAAGAAAATGCAGAGCAGGCTTGGCAACTGTTTAACCATATGTATTTACATTGAACCTTATGGGGAAATTTGCCTCGTGGTGCGACCAAATTCGGAGGGCGGAACGGATTAACTGTATTTACATTGAACCTTATGGGAAAATTTGCCTCGTGGTGCGACCAACTCGAGTTGCGATCAGAGTCACGGAATGGATTAAGTTCGTAACTTGAGGTACCACTGTAGCTAGTAAGGCTGGAAGAGCTACAGAACACCCTTGGTCAGGATAAAAAAACTTGAAACAGTCCAAACTCAAAACTTTTTGTACCTCTCTAGTTATAATTACAAGTGAAATGAAGGTTGTCCTTTCAAGTTAAATCTCTTCACTTCTGCCATTGTCTCCTATAAATTTGCTTTCTGATGCCAGCTGAACACATGGTATATTCACATGCAATGATAAATCAGGATGTCAGAGAATCCTAGTTTATTGTTATACAAACTATTGCACAAACTATTTCTGTTCTCCTTTTCAATAAAAACAATTAAAACAAGCAAAAAAAAAATTAACTGTACCATCTAAACCAGGTTTGGGGATTGTTGGAAGACAGTTATTAGTTTTTGATTCCTAACCTTTTTGGGAACAAAAGCCATGGTTCCTAATTCAAAAAACATGTCACTCATACCAACAGTCCACATACTCCTTCCACTGCTCATCCATATCACCACTATATTTTTACCTCTTTTACCATAGATGCATGCCATACACATGAATCCCCCATCAAACTAAAATACAACCCTCCACCACACACAATGCCCTCTGGGATATATTAATAGTAGCAATGCTGGGCAAGGATTGCAGCAAAGCTGGGTGAAGGAGTCACCTATGCCTGGAAAAAAAAGGGTAAATGCACTTGCATTTTTCTATAGTGTAATGTTATATATAAACAGTCTCAGATAAAAGCAACAGTCCAGAGAATGTATTACTGAAGACCTACTACTATTGACATAAAAATATTACAAGTATTATACCAAAGTCCATCAAAACTTGGTTCTTGCAATTCCCAGCAGATACCTGCAACCTGAATGTGAAGGCAACATCCCTGAACAATTTGGATTCAAAGATATATATATATATATATATAGGCATCAAGACTAATAGCCACTGACAAATCAATCTTCTCTTAATTTGTCTAAATCCTCTTTTTTGTATTACATTTCTTATATTTCATAATATAAATGGCTTAAATTCTCACACTATGTGAAGACGTTATAGCTAAAAATGAAATCAAAACACACAAATTCAGTGAGTTAGCAAGATCACTGGAGTGCAAAGATGTATGTTTTCCAATCTTTCTCTAAGGAATCTCAGGAAAAAAATTTACACTCCTCAATTGCAGTCTTTTAGCTATTTTTTTAAAAATACATCTAGTAACAGAAATATGCCATTTTTCTTAAGTACATATTCCAAGTTCAGCATATTATTTGGATCTGATTAAAGCACAATAAAACTTTATTTCTCCAAGTCAGCTAAAATATTTTACCTTTTCAGCAATACTATATAAAACTTCATCCATTTTCATACATGTTGGATCCCAGTCATGTCCAAACCGAATAACTACCACACGGTCCTCTTCTGAAAGAATGGCCTGGTCTACTTGCCAACCATTGTGTAAATGTGGAAGCATATATGACATCTTGAAAAACTTATATCAAATCTGTAAGAGAAGTACAGAAAATAATTTACAATTCTGATGTTTACATTTTGCTTAATGTTACTAAGGTTAACTTAGTCAACCCAAATCATATTATTTTATGTGATAAAGACACATAAGAGGCCAAGATACTGTTATTTTATAGATATCCCATTTTTAATTCAAGATTATTTCCCAAAACTATTTATAATTAGAATCCATAGATGTAAAAATATGAGATATTTATCTGTGAAACAAAATAGCTCCTACATCCTCAGACAGTGAACACTATTTCTTTGCCCAGAGAGAGAACACTATAGGATTTGCAAATACTCAGGAGTTGTGGAGTCCTTGGGGTTCTCTGAGCTTGGTTGTTTTCTTGCAAATGTTTTGTTACTCGGCTTTGTTAGCGCACTGAAGATGTTACCTAGCCAGGTAACAAAACTTTTGCAAGAAAACAACCAAGCTCAGAGAACCCCAAGGACTCCACAGTTCAACCCTGAGCTACACATATTCTTTTCTATTGGTACTCAGGAGTTGGCTGATCATAAATATAACTCAGAAAAGCTGCACTTCCAGTAAATATTACAGTTTCATTTGTCTCTTTATAAGGCAGATGCAAGTATACAATAATGTTTTTTGTGGAAAAAATAAAAGAGCAACAGTATGTGAAAGTTTCCTAGAAATTTCTGAAAACCAGAGAACCATAAGCATAACACCTATGGAAATGTATTTTTAGTTAATGAGAAACATATTGTTGAAGCAAGTTTTGTTATTTGCTGTGTTACCAACTCAATCACTGGTCCATTAATAATTATATAACACAAAAAATATAAGCTATTATTTGATCCATAACTACAGCAGAGTTTCTTTTTTCCTTTAAAGATGAAATACTGTTTGTTACCTTATGATAATTTCAGGAACTTCTCTTTCACTTCCCCTAAAGTTCTGTTTAGTACCTCTTTGAAATGCATGAAGTCTGTATGGAGTCTGAGAACCAGTCACGTTTTTCACATTACCTAAAACAGAATAAAAGGCACCCACTGTTGTCATACTTGCAATTGTCAATAATCACTACAGTTCCAAGCTTATAGGACTCCCTTTTTTAACTCATATAGATGTGTTTAGATTTAATCCAAACAAATATACTGTTTGTCCCTCAGAAAGAATAAGATCTAAACACCTACATTTAAACTAAAACATCTAAACTAAAAGATGACTAAATTTTTTTGTGTATTTCCATAGGAAGCCAGAGCGATCAGACTTGGGTTGTACTATCTAGAAGCCCACTGGAGCTCAAGATTACCAGTACAATACTCCTAATTCAGGGGCTCTTTCCCCAATATTGGTATAGTGTAGTATGCAAGTCTTGCAGTATCTCAGCTCTTCCATCAGCAATGCCATCCCAAGCCCATTTTTATGCATAGTTCAAAGTCCTATCCTAATTCCTAAATAACTGAGGAATATATTCTTCGAATATGCAGAAAGGGACCAGACAGAGAAGGGCAGAATTTCTGGGTTAATACAACAGCTTGGATTTTACTGCAGGCTTCTCAGGCAAGCTGGCCGGTTGGTCATGAAGCTTGGTGGTCTGGAGCTGGCCAGGTCTTTGCAATCTCTCGAAACATGCCGTATCACTGTTTAGATATGTTCGCATTTCCAGTATATTGATGTATGATTCTGTTGCTTTTCCGAAAACTTTGTAGCCCATCCTTTTTTTTTTTTAAATTAGTTAAGCAGTGGATATTATCATTTCTTGAAGACCAGTTACTGGTTTGAGATGGGTGCCTATACAAATTGAATAAAATAAATAAATAATAACGCCAATTCTATCAGGCAATGACACAACTCAGAAAACAGTGAAATTAAAGGACAGCTTTTGGAAACTCTCTCTAAGCAGGAGGTTTCCGAATGAAAAGGCGTGTTGTGACTGACACACGGTTTAGGCCTTTTTTATGAGCACAAAGACCAGCCCCAGCCACGGAAAACAGGAATCAGGTCTAACCTCCAAGCTCTTTGGAGCACAGCGCGCCATCTTCAAGAGCAGTGTTTCTCAACTTTGACCCTTTTAAGACGTGTGGACTCAACTCCCAGTCCCCATGTGGGCTAGGGAATTCTGGGAGTTGAAGTCCATCTTAAAACGACCAAGGTTGAGAAACGCTGTTCTACAGCATTTACCGCCTCTCTTCCTCGCTTACCTCTCCCTTCTTCCTCTTTTCCCCCGCCCGCACCTTTCTCGCCACCCCTGGAGCCCAACCGCCTTCTAACCGTTCCGTTCAACAGTTCCTTTCTCCCATCAGCTCATCGACCGCTCACCAAAGACAAAGAAACAATAACGCCACACCACCACGACCGAAAGCCCGCCACCGTTCAAGCCTAAAGGAAAATCCTAGAGCGTCGCAAGGGTAGCCGCAGGAGAGGAAGTGGCGCTATCATTCCGTTCGTTTGTCCGTCACTTCCGGAGAGTTCAAAGCGGGACAAGAAAAAAGAGGGAGGAGGAGGGGAAATGATCAGTCAGTGGGAGAAGCCTGTTGCATGGAAAATTAAGAGAGGGGCTGTGCTTCCGCACAAATGCGTGTCAGCGCCTGAAGGAATACACCTATTTCTATTGAGGGCCCAATCAGTGGGCCAAAAAACCCCAAAACCCAAATATCAGCCAACCGGTGCCGTGTCCCCGCCCTTGTTCCTCCCACGCTGTCAAGATTTGGAGAAGGCCGTTTGCTGAGCGTAGCCGTGTTTTAGGTTTCTTCTTTTCCAGCGTTATGACAGATTCTTCTGGTCTATCTGTAAGCAAACGACATTGTGCTGTGCAGAACAGATTTCCCAACCTGACTGTACGGATTGCCTTTGCCTTCATGCAGACGCTTATGATTAGTACTAGATATACGTAGATTTCGCTGTGTCTCTTTGGTATCTCTATCTATTATTATTAGATTTTTAACCTAATAATATATTCTCTCTCCCCCGCCCCCCTCGGCGGCGAACATACTTAATACTCCTGCCTCCTAGGTTCCCCACAACAACCCTGTGAGGTGGGTTGGGCTGAGAGAGAGTGACTAGCCCAAAGTCACCCAGCCGGCTTTCATGACTAAGGGAGGACTAGAACTCACTGTCTCCCAGTTCCCCACAACAACCCTAGATACATTAAGCAGAGATTAAAAACAAAACTGTTGTTTGCTCTCTATGTATAGACAATTGAAGAGAAAGCTCCCCATCTCCTTTTGTCAAAGTAAGAGTGATTCTTGATTAATAATTTGATTGGCTGATCTCATACAATATGCTGGCCTCAAATGTGGTTCACTAATTTGTGGTTCAATGACTGTGTTTGCATAATAAGGTGCCCATCCATATTAATTCAGTAGTGGTTTTCTCAGTTTGCCTATGGTTTGCATGACCCCAAATCATGAACCAATAGCCATGTTGGGTTTGGAACAACATCAGCTAGGCTAAAGTGCGATTGGCTAGCTTGTAGTTATGCACACATAGCCATGGCCTTGAATGAGCTCAGGCAATAAGATTAATTCAATAAACTATGGCTTAGTTAATTATGGGACGTGTGCTGTGCAAAAATAATCCCTTAGGAAATTGTCTTGCCTGATTCACAAGATGTTATGTTGGAGAGCTAGACAATGTCAGAGTTAATGCATTACATTAAGCCAAAATGTGCTGTTCTGTTTTGGGTTAATATGTTGCGTGAATCCAGCCAATTATGGTTTATTCAACTGTGGTTAAACAAACCACAGCTTTTTGTTGTGTGGACACTGTCATCTTCTCTTGTAACCTTTTTCTACCACCGTCTCTGTCCTTTTCCTTATGAAAGTTATCCATTAAATTAATGAAAGAAAGAATAGTCACAATATTTTTTTTTAACTATTAGTGCTATGAGTTTTTCAGACTCAGCAGGTTGTGGCTCCTGGCTGACCTTATCTGGGATGGGAAGCTTTAGTAAGTTCTCAGCTTTTTTCCTCAAAAGGCCAGCCCAAACAAGCAAGTTGTAAATGTTTCTGAAAGGGTTCAGATAGGGTTGAATTAATCAGAAAGTCTCAGTAGCGATCCCTCCATAGTACATTCTATATCAATAGCCATAAAAGGCACTCTTGGTGACTGTCTAGCTATGGAATTCTCACAACAGGCTTACCTGAAGTTCCTAATCAGATGCTTAGCAACTGCCTTTTTAGGCCAATTAATATAGTGTGCAGTATGGAGGGACTGTTGCTGAGTGTTTCTGACTGAGCTCTCTACTCTGCATAGGCTTACACTTTAATACTTTTTTTAAAGTTTTTAAGGGGCTAGGGGATCCTATTGTTTTCACCAATAAATGAAAATTCTATTTCAGATTTTCCATAGCTTCTGCTAATTTACTTTGAAATAGTAGCATTTACTTTCTAATAAGCCAGTTTAGAATTGTAGTCTTAATGCATAAACAACAATCTTTATCTGTTGGATTTTTTTTCACATTCATAACCTTTGAAATAAGAACTTGTGGCAAATGAAATATGTAGTATTATTTTATCTGCCTAAGAACCATGAATAGTAGATTAAGCTAAAACAGAACTACTTGCCATAGTTTTTCAATGAACTGAATGGCTGGCTGAAGAATTTTCCCAATTCAAACTTTTCCCTCTAAGTCTAATTTTCAGTGTTTCTGTACACATAAACCCTAACACATGAAAAGGCAAATGTAACGGGGCTTTTCAGTAACTATATTGCAATTTTGTTTTATTTTATTTTTGTAATGCAGCTTGTAAACTTTCCCAATACATATTTGGTAGCTGAATATAAAACTGAAACTTTCTTGCTCTTAATGTTTTCAGCTTCTCTGAAAACTAATATAGTCCCTTGGTGATTATCAAATTAGGAACTTTAAATGAGTCTGTTGTGAGAATTTCATAATTGGATAGTCAGCTCAAGTGCCTTTTTTGACCTATTGATGTAGAGTTCAACACAGAGGGATCACTATTGAGACTTTGTGATTAAATTAGAAAACTGTAAACTAATGGCATGTAGGAAGCAAGATGTGCTGTGTATATAGTTTATTTATATTCAGGGAAAATCAAGCCAGCAAAGGGACTTCTGAAACCTGGGGAAAAAAATAGTTGATTTGCTGTATGCTGTAGAACAATGAGTTTAAATCATTACTGTACTTTGCTAAAACTAGGAGGATTGTTGCAGAAGAACTTGTTAAATTGAATCTGTGTTATAGCTGTGAAGATAATTGGTTCTGGGTCATTGGTTTTCCTGCCATTTTCATTATAAAGGGTTTTAGGGAAAAGTGCAGGTTTTGCAGCACTGTATGTGGTGTTTCCTGTGCTTAAGTGTGCGGCAGGCTGTATTTTTAGGAATGTCTGTTTCTTTGTCTGTATATTAAATGTTCACATTAGCCCAGATGGTTATTTCTTGAACCAATATTAACAACACCTTTTGTTTCAGCATCTAAAACTTGGGAATTATGTTCAGATGTAAGGCTTTCCGCTTGGCAGAGAGACATTGGTTTAAATGGGCAAAGAAAAACACTACTTGTGTTCAGAGCTACAGGACTGACCAAAAGATTACTGGGGGAACAGTACTAAGTGCATATCAGCCCATGGTTAGTACCAGGAAAAAAAAAAATCTTGCAACAGCCTATGTTAAAGGTTTCATTCAAGTCACTCAAGCTTTGGCCGACCAGCAGGTGTATTTAGAATTTTGAGAGCATCAAAACCTTTCACAAAACGTTGCATCATGGGGAGCAGAGCCTTGCCTGTTCACAAAGGGTGACCATGGTTATTCACAAAATGTACCAGAAGGCAAACTGTTGAGGATGCTCCATGCCACCCTCTCTCACCCTTACGATGCTACATACCACCCCCAACTTACCTTGTCTTTTTCTGGGCAGATGGACACACTTCCTAGCAAAGTACTGAGATGAGCCAATCACAGTTTTTGTTTTCTAAAAATGCCAGTATGTTCACATGGGGCTGAGAGGCATTAGTGATTATCCTGTTGCCTGGCATTTTAGCAGCTATCTAATTCTTTTTAAATTACAAGAATGTTTTTAAAAATTGGGTGGGGAGAAAGATATAGACACTGAGGGACTCATTGATATGCATTGGCACCACATTGGAGATCCCAGATATACTGAATTACATTAGCTCAAGATTGCTACAAATCTGATCTTAATCTATAATGAAAATTTATTTCATATCCTTTATTGAGAAATGGGATTTTGGTTGGGCTCCAAAAACATATTACTCAGCTATGTGCTTGGATTTATTTCATGGATTAAAAGTAGCTAAGATTGCTTCTTATCCATTAGAGGCAAGAAGGAATCGGCTAAGGGTATTGTGATCTTACGGGTAAGTAGCTAATAAGCTTTAGGCCAGGTATAACCATCTGAGAAGTGCAGCTTATTCCTAGTTCTAGAAATCTTGAGAGAAAGTGCTGTGGGAACAACATCTCAAGTGATGAGATTAGATCATTTTAAGAGACATTGGGATTTTTGGCCAGCTCTGTAATCAACTTGCCATCTGGCAGAACTATTTTTAAGCTGTTGCATAATAAGAGAGCAGTGCAGTCTATGCCCAGATAAAAGAAATAGATGGGTGACAACTAGTAGCATCCTTTTAAACTACCTTTGATATGATTAGAATGTACAGGATACTCTGTTATTGACCTCTTGCAGTGGGTTATCTACATTAAAAGAGAAGATGCAGCTTCTGTGCTACATTTGTGTTCCCACGCACTCTGAAGCATCTTCCAGCGATTGAATCTGAAGTGCTGTGCAGCCCTAGTAAATTGGGATGAGACGTTCCTTCATCAGCCTGTCCCCAAGCTATTTAAGATTTATAGGATAATGTCAACATATTGAACTGGGCCCAGAAAAGTAACAGAAATTAATACACATGGTAATGCACTACAGTAGATAATGGTTATCACCTTAAAGCCCTTCATAGTTTAGGATTTGAGTATCTTCACCTATTCCCAGTGATTGCTGTCTGTCCATTATGATCAGTAAGAGAAGATGTCACCAGGTGTCTTTCTTTAGGGAATGTTATCTACAGAGTCTACCAAATAGTAGTTTAAAATAATAGTATTTTAAAAGCCAATATATTCTCCCCACTCAAAGTCTTATTCTGGATTAGGAGTGAATTGCTTGGGTTCTGAGATTTTTGTACTTATAATCTCAAAACCCAAGCAATTCACTCCTAATCCTGAATTTTCAGATAGGATGCTAAACTTCACTCCTTGGTTATTTAAAAGAATTCAAAACACATCTCTTAACACTTACTTGCTTTTTCAGTTGAATGTTTCTGACCATTACCTTCTCTTTCAGATTATGGGAGAAGAACTGCCCAGTGTTTTGATCTCTGAAATAGGAGGCGCATTTGGTATATTAGAAAGCCATGTAGAGTTTCTCAAGAAGCATTTCAATCTCATCACCATGAAAGAGTTTCACAAAAACAAAGAAGAACTCTGTGAAAGGATCAAATCTATTTTTGTATTTGAGCGTAGACCAGTCATTGACCCAGAGCTTCTTGAAAGTCTGCCCAACCTAAAGGTGATTGGAAACTCAGGAGTAGGAGTGAATCATTTGAATTTGAAATTAATTACTAGCTTTGGTGTTAAAGTGACCAACACTCCACATGCTGTTTCTGATTCCACTGCGGACATTGGGATGGCGTTAATGCTAGCATCTGCCAGAAGATTAGTTGAAGGTAAATCATTGTCTTTTGCAGTTCTGCCAGTATCGATCAGCCTTTCCCCCATGGTTATTTCAAGCCCACTATCTGCTTCTTCACATACTTATTTTCAACTAGCTGTTTCAACCCTAGGATCGTAATACCAATATATATTGGTGATTTAGACCTATATGATATGAACAAAATTAAGCAGAATATACTTTGGATGTTTTAAATGTGCATATTAAGCAACAATCTCCCTGCACTATGCTTGAGTCAGCTGTAGTCAGCAGGTCTGGTCCTGGTCCCAAGACCATCTTGCAAGAAGTTAGAATGTCTAACTGTGTTAGATGCTGATTGCTAAATCTTTCCCTGTAGAGGAACTTTTATTAGAAAACTTCAGGAAATTACTTCAAATGCCTTCTTTTTCAGCTGGTATGTGAGATGGCAAACTGTGACTGTACTCTTCATTTATTGATGTATTGGTCTGCTGTACAAGCAAGGTCTCATTTAGTTTAGATTGCTCTTCACTTAGTTAGGAGAAGTGAAATAATGCTTGCTTATATGTGCAGGCATCATCACTAATTTGATGCCTTCTAATTATCTGGTTTTTTCATACAGTTTTATTAGTAGGGTCCCAAAACTGAGAAACAGAAAAACACACAATCTTCAGTGGAACATATTTCTGTATAAGCATCTTTAGAAAGCCTTTAACAGTCTTTTCCAAGTCACCCAATTATTTGGCTGTTGAACCATTTGTTCAGCTCAGTTCCCCACAAAGAAAAGCTTAGGAACTATTAAACCATAAAATATTATCACTGAAAATTTTGTTTTCTCCATTACTAGAGTTGTTATGAATGCAGTTATAACACAGTCTTCATGATCTATTGATAAGGAACAATGTAGCTTTTCTACTCCTTATTTGGTTGTTCCATTGCCCCCGCTTTTTTTTTTTGTTTTTACTAATTTTACTTCTTTAAGATACAGTGCCAATCAAGTTGACTAAGAATAAACTATTGGCCTTAAGCATGCGTTATAAAAGCTGAGCATTCTTAAGGTATATTTTTGAAGCATCAGAACCCTCAGGAAGGAGGGAGAGGAAATGTTTATTCTCCATATCAAGAGTTTTCAAACATTGAGCCAGGATCCCCAGGGGGCCAGAAGCTATTTACAAGAAATCAAAAAATTTTTTTCAAGATTTGATCAGCCCTGCACAGGCAAAACTTCCTCTGGGCTTTGCAAGCCCCAGTGGGCAGCTGCGGTACAACAAAGTCTGATACTCCTGTGATAAACCACTATTCATTAAAAACTTCCCCCAAAGCTGACCTTCCCCTTAAAGTTAACTCCTGACCTCATAGAAGCCTAACTCTAATCCTACCTTTACCCAAATGAGAAAAGAAATATATTATGCTAAATGTTATCCCAAAAAGCAATCCCCACTGTTACTTACTTACTTACTTTTTGTCCTGATGCCCCTCTTCTAGGAGAAGTGCTGTAATGTGGAGCATAACTAAAAGAACAAGTACAGCTCTCAACCTGGAAAAAATGGGATATAATAGAAAGACTCCAGTTTTATCATCTGGATAAATATAATGGTGTTTTTAGATTTGAGAACTAAATGAGTCTCTTAAATTTCAAGATTTTCAACCAGACCACAGTGTTTTCTGGTTCCTTCAGAAAGTTTTTCCTTCTATCACAGATGCTTTTCATATTTTGAGTATACTCTATTTAGCATAGACTGCTGTTATAATGGCAAAATACCCATTCTATTTTCTGAAGTATATGGATATACTCCAATAATATACTGCTGTTAGTGGAAACGGTTTCTGCTACCAGTTTAGCATCCGGGTATTTTGCCTTCCCCATTACAACCCCCTCTAAGCATCCTTTAAATTGGCTCTGGAAGGGCCACCAAAACAGATTTTGAGAATGCATTTGAAATTTCAGGAAGAGGAGAAGGTCCTGTTGCACAGCATTGGCTTTGAGGCAAAGGCTGATATAAGAGAGTCATGTTTAAACATGAAATATTGTACTCCAAATTTTGCCTTGTTTCTAATATATAATTAAATTTAATATTTTCAAACTTGTTTTCAGTTTTACTGACACCTAGCTAACTAGTTAGCTGCGGTCCATGCTGAGAAAACAAAGTCATCCAAAAAATATATCACCCAACCCATAATCAATTTGTAGCCATAAATTAATAAACTGAAACATTTTTACCATCTTACAAGGACAATCAACAGCTCTCATGGACAAGCAATTAAACTAAATTAACTTTACATAAAATCGTCAAGTATCATTATTTGTTCCTAGTAGCACAGTCTCTAAATCAGAATTTGGCAACTTTAAAGGTAACATCATTATTAGAATCTGCAAGGAGAATTGAGATGTAATATGTATCTGATCTATCAGAAAGCTTTTAGGTAAGCTTTTAAGTAAGAAGGAATTGGAGCTGTAAAAAAACAACAGATATCAAAATGATAATATAACAACACATGATCCCTCATTTTTATAGATATTTTTCAACTCCTGCCACTTATAATCCTTTAATCTGATGTGATTCAACCTGGAGCCTTCCATGCTAATACCTATATGCCCCTACCAACTACAGACCATATTTCTATGTGCTTTAGTATGAATTTGAAGTAAATCTGTATCAAGTGCAGAACACTCTAAATTTTCAAGAAGTATTGTAAACAGTGCTGACATCTTTTTTTTTTTCATTTCTGGGGGAAAAAATTACAAGTTGTCAGGGAGCAGGGAAAGGTTCCAAGTAAACATTGTTAGTAATCAGTAGTTGAAGGAAGAGAGAATGTAACATCTTTAGAGAAGTATATCCACCATGTCCTATTGAAGGAAACTGCTATGTGAGTCTTACACTAAAGAAAGGATAACTTGGTTGTTTCAATTCTCTTTGTACTTTGTTTTTCTTAATGATATTAAGATTGGGGAGGATTATAAATATTGTTAAATAAATTAAAAAATGAGTTGAGATTAAGCAATTGCATTCAGTTGTATTTTTGGCTAACATATGCATGATTTGTTCTCTGGTTTAATTTTTCTCTGTAACAATGTTCTGCAATAGTTACTTTAAATAAATATCAACATTTAATGTGAATTAAAATATTTCTGAACAACTTACCTGTTCATCAAGGACTTGTCCCTTAACATCACAACACCAGCTAGATCTATCTGTCAGTTTTTTCTGCAGAAATGGTATATTTAGAAATCAGGAAGGAGGAAGGATTTCCTCTTTGGCCAAAATCTAAGCAGGGAGAAGGATAAATCCCAACTAAAGCAGGTAATAAATTTAACCACTATTGCTTATGGTCATAGAAAGAACTAGGAAGCCAAAAGAGAGAATGGAAAGAATAGTTCTTATCCCACTCGAACTGATACCCCTCTTAAAGTTTTACCCAATACTCAATTTCTATTTTTGTGTTGTAGGTTGTTGTCTTGCAACATCTCCAGATACTACACATTTTGCTGTCAATTGGCTAGGAGTAGAAGTCAGCAGGGCCACTCTTGGTATCATTGGAATGGGCAATATTGGTTATAAAGTAGCCAAAAGGGCAAAGGCTTTTGACATGAAGATTCTCTATCACAATAGGAATCGCAGGTAAATGTATTTTGAGTCTCTGTCTCTCTCTTTCTTTAATATGATAAGTTTTGGGATTTAAGTTTCAAGTTCATTTAATGGCATGTGACTGAACCTCCAGATATTTGCTCAATATTCTAATATTACAATGTATGAACTAGTATGTGATCATGGAGGTAAATGGTAATAGGAGATCAGAATCAATATAAAGAGCAAAGTACAACTTATTAAGACTTTGGACCTATTCTGATGTCTTTGTTTAAGGTGACAAACAAGTGTTGAAGTCAATCTTCTTGTTATTTCTTGCAAATTTAAGAGGAAAACTAGTGAATTTTAAGATGGCAAAGAAGGAGAATTTCCCAGGGTTATGCTTCAGTGGGAGATCAGGATACAATGACATTGAAGCACACATTGGTTTATTGACAGATTTGGTACTGGGGGTGCAATAGAGAAGCCTAAAGAGAGGTGGAATTACATGTCCTCTTTATAGATCTATGTAAATTATTCCTGTATTTGATTGGTTAAATAATAATTATAGATAGCCATTAGTCATACAACATTCAATATTATTGATAAGGTTAACTTACTGATTGAATTAGTTCATACTGTATGCATATTGGAATGTATAATGAGGGGTAGAGAAGATGAGATAATATATCCCTTATACAATGAATCCTTTGGATTAAACAAAGGGTCTAAGAATTGTGACTAAATCTGTCATAGAGAGAATACATTTCCGTATCTTCTTTGGATTCTGTACCCACCCACTGCTTCCTTCAAACCCATGCACTGTGTCTCCCTGAAAAGATAATCCCTGAGGATAAAAATGATCCCCTGTCCTTGTAGTAGTGTTGGAGATCCTTTAAAAATCTTTTCTACTAACTGCCTTTTAGCAATGATCTTTGGCCAAAGAACCAGTTCTAGAACTGAAAATGTGTATATGTTTGCAGGAGCCTGAATTTTCCTAGTATTGTGAGAGAGGTGATAGAAATGCATAAACATCCTGACAAATTAAATCCAAAGGTTAGTTAGTGATTAATTGTTAACCTGTTGGTTAGTGATTAGTTGTGGATATTCCATTCCACTGAACACAGGAAGTTTATGTGACATCTGTTGCCAAGTTCACTTCAGATCTGCTCTGAAGAAGCTAGCAGCATGGTGTGTGAGACGTCAGTACATTTTCCTTATCTTGCATAAAGTGATTTCACCAATAAGTAACAGCCATGAAATTCTAAACTCTATAATCCAAATCTATTTTAATTTTGTAACTTTTCTAGAGAGAATGCTTTTTAAAGCAAATTAAGGATTTTATTCACCATCAAGTTAATAAAATAATTTGATAATAAAAAAGAAGGTCAGATATACAAACAATACAGCATACACAAACATGCTTTCTTCAAATCAATGTTTCATAAAAATCATGGAGAGTAATCTATGCAGGCAGCCATTGTGTGGTCTTTGAGTTGTTAATGACCAGCAAAGTTGACAAAAACTCTGCAGCAGTTATTTTTGGAACAATAGAAAGTTTGTTATACAAGGCAAGAAGAACCACAAATACTGTAATAAGTTGTGCTGAATAGTAAGCTATTCAAGAATGGAAAGTATTTATCCTGTTCAGTGATTGTACCTCCCAAACAACTCCACTATAAGAAACTCTTTTTCAAGTTTGTTTTCACATTTATTTCTTCCAGAAAAGAGGAAGAAGAACAAGAAGTTGGTGCCACATATTGTAAAAACATTGATGACTTGCTTCAACAGTCTGATTTTGTGATGCTGGTTGTAAGTTTGACACCAGAGACTCACAATCTCATTGGAAAGAGAGAGCTAGAACTGATGAAACCCACAGCTACACTCATCAATATCTGCAGAGGTAGAGTGCAATGCTATCCAAATATACATTTCTGTTGTTTAAACCATCAGTAGTTTCAAAAAACACTATTGGTGGGTCTGTAATCTGAGCTTTTTCTTGATTATTTCTTGATAAAATTTCATTGAAGCAAAAGATATTAGATTAAAATTTAGGTGAGCAAACTACCCTTAGTGTCAAGAATCAAAATGGATTGTCTTTGTGCAAGCAATAAGGTTATACTTCTTAACACAACTTATTCTCTCCAGATGAAAAGCATGAAGAGGTACAAATTTATTAAGAGATGAAATTAAACAATGCATCTGTTCATTTCAGGATATGTTTTTAAAAAATAGTATATTTTGGATGAAGGTTGGAATTAGAACATTTGCCCTCAAAGCTTTTTTCTGTAGATGTTAAATCTGACAAATGAAGTGATAGGATCCACAATTCAGATTTTGTTGCTGCTCAGAACTATTAGTCCGTTCGCATCTGTGCTGAATAGTAAGATGAGGGCAAATGGACAGAGCTAGCAATGTACAGATCAATCTTGCCTATGTTTGCTTATCTTGTTTAATAATAAGTTGCAGAAAATTAGAAGAAACAACAAGAGCAACAACAATAAAAAGGAATAGATACCCCACATTTGTTGGTCTTTGCAGCTTTCTGAAAAATGTGCTGGTGTAATATAACAATACATATTTTTTTTTAAATAATCAACTATAATTTAACTTTTGTACCTGACTTTCTCAGATAGATTTTCAGGATGCATCTTTCAGCAAAGTATGCCTTTTATGCATTTTTGAGTCAAGAATGGCAGCTGCTAATAAATGCTGCCTTTTATAATTGGTAGATAATATAAACATTCAACTTGTTAGCAAAATATTATTTCTATCCAGCTTGCATTTATTTGCCATCAGTAGTTGCAGTTACGTACAGAAAGGTTAATGATAAACATTTATGAACAATGTTGTATATTTGTAATTTATTGTTAGTTTGGAAATAATTACATTTAAGCACTAGGATCTTAAAATAATATGGAAAGCATTATTTGGCTCCCCTCTACCTTTTATTGACTGCTGGTAATATGCTTTCAGTGGAAATTCATGCAAGAGTCTTTAAGAGGAAAGGAAGCAATAGGTAAAGATGTCACATTTCCATTGACAAAGCTTTGAGTTTCATAAATGCCTAAACCAGTTATACTAGGAAGAACAAAATCATACAGGTGAAACTCGAAAAATTAGAATATTGTGCAAATGTTCATTTATGTCAGTATGGCAACTCAAAAGGTGAAACTAATATATGAGATAGATGCATTACATGCAAAGCGAGATATGTCAAGCCTTACTTTGGTATAATTGTGATGATTATGGCGTACAGCTTATGAAAACCCCAAATTCACAATCTCAGAAAATTAGAATAGTGTGAAAAGGTTCAATATTCTAGGCTCAAAGTGTCCCACTCTAATCAGCTAATGAATCCATAACACCTGCAAAGGGTTCCTGAGCCTTTAAATGGTCTCTCAGGCTGGTTCAGTAGGAATCACAAGCATGGGAAAGACTGCTGACCTGACAGTTGTGCAGAAAACCATCATTGCCACCCTCCATAAGGAGGGAAAGCCCCAAAAGGTAATTGCAAAAGAGGTTGGATGTTCCCAAAGTGCTGTATCAAAGCACATCAATAGAAGGTTATGTGGAAGGGAAAAGTGTGGTAGAAAAAGGTGCACAAGCAGCAGGGATGACCACAGCCTGGAGAGGATTGTCAGGAAAAGGCCATTCAAAAGTGTTGGGGACTTTCACAAGGAGTGGACTGAGGCTGGAGTTAGTGCATCAAGAGCCACCACACACAGACGGAGCCTGGACATGGGCTTCAAATGTCATATTCCTCTTGTCAAGCCGCTCCTGAACAACAAACAACGTCAGAAGCATCTTACCTGGGCTACAGACAAAAAGAACTGGTCTGTTGCCCAGTGGTCCAAAGTCCTCTTTTCTGATGACAGCAACTTTTGCATCTCATTTGGGAACCAAGGACCCAGAGTCTGGAGGAAGAATGGAGAGGCACACAATGCACGATGCTTGAAGTCCAGTGTGAAGTTTCCACAGTCTGTGTTGATTTGGGGAGCCATGTCATCTGCTGGTGTTGGTCCCCTGTGCTTCATTAAGTCCAGGGTCAACGCAGCCATCTACCAGGAGATTTTGGAGCACTTCATGCTTCCTTCCGCAGACGAGCTTTATGGGGATGCTGACTTCATTTTCCAGCAGGACTTGGCACCTGCCCACACTGCCAAAAGTACCAAAACCTGGTTCAATGACCATGGGATTACTGTGCTTGATTGGCCAGCAAACTCGCCTGACCTGAACCCCATAGGGAATCTATGGGGCATTGCCAAGAGAAAGATGAGGGACATGAGACCGAACAATGCAGCGGAGCTGAAGGCCGCTATTGAAGCATCCTGGTCTTCCATAACACCTCAGCAGTGCCACAGGCTGATAGCATCCATGCCACGCTGCATTGCAGCAGTCATTGCTGCAGAAGGGGCCCAAACCAAGTACTGAGTACATATGCATGCTGATACTTTGCAGAGGTCCGATATTGTTCTATTTCCAATCCTTGTGTTATTGATGTCATGTAATATTCTAATTTTCTGAGATTGTGAATTTGGGGTTTTCATAAGCTGTACGCCATAATCATCACAATTATACCAAAGTAAGGCTTGACATATCTCACTTTGCATGTAATGCGTCTATGTCATATATTGGTTTCACCTTTTGAGTTGCCATACTGACATAAATGAACATTTGCACGATATTCTAATTTTTCGAGTTTCACCTGTATATAAATAGTTTGATTAAATCATATTTCACCGCCTACTTGTGGTACAGCTTTCTGGACAAATAGGCATGCTACAATATTAAGGATTGCATTCATACGTCTTTTACAACCAGTTCTTGAGCAATGAAATCATGGATTTGAATAGATTTAATGGAAAGATAACTAATATCTTTATTTTAAGGTGTTGGAGTCCTAAGTGTACTTAATTAGAAATAAATTCCACTGAGCAAAATTATTTAACTCCAAGTCCTTTGTACAGAATTCAGCTATATATCATGTAACAAGCAGCACCCATTAGCTTTAAGGCATTTTTGTCTTGTCTGTGTAAGTTCAACTTTCCCTTTCTCTTAGGTGCAGTTGTTGACCAGGATGCATTAGTAGAAGCACTCCAAAATGGGGTTATTAAGGCTGCAGCTCTGGATGTGACATATCCTGAGCCATTGCCAAGGTAAAATAATACAGTGCTTGTAGTTCCGGATAAAAGAATAATAAATCAGGCATGGAATAAGTAAAGGTGATATCTTTTCATTGATTCAGAAGAACATTCTTAATATAGAAGATCCTACATTGCCCCAATTTGCTGTCTTTGCTACCCTTTCATTTTCTTTGTGTTTATGGAGAGGAAGGGGAGAATTAATTATAATTAGACATCTTTACAACTATATCAGGGATAGCAAACTTTTTTCAAAAGCACCATTACCCCATAAAAATTAAGCTTTGGAGATACTGTCATCTGTTAGGGACTGCAAATCTGATTGGCTGAGTCTGAAGCAGAGTCAGAGCCAATGGTAAGCAAGGCTACATCATGTCTCACCCAGCTCTTTCCTACCTCCTTTTCTTCCTTCCCAACATTTATGAAGTTATGACAAGAGTGAGTGGCTCCTAGATTGAGCTCAACAACTGACTCACCATTGGTTTATAGTTATCAATAATTTGTAATTTTCTTTGGATAGACTGAAATCCAAACTTTTAATTTAAACAAGCTAGAAGCCTACAAGGAATTGGTAGGAGGGAAAATAAATTATAAGGAAATCTACACACTAGAGGGTTTACTGTATAATACTCTATTAATACAGTGGTACCTCAAGATACGAACGCCCCATCTTACGAAAATTTCAAGATACGACCAGCTCCGGCTGCAAAAATTTACCTCAACATGCGAACTCCGCCTCAAGCTACGAACCGGATCCGCGGCCATTTGCCGGATCCGTGGCCATTTGCCCTGCTGCCACGTGGTCGCGGCTTCCAAGAGGAAGTGCTAATGAAATCTGAGCACGAGGACAAAAGCCCAAGGAAAGCAATGCAGAAAGAGGAAGTGCTAATGAAATCTGAGTGCGTGGGGGGGGGGGAGCTCCCGCTCCCGGCTGTGCGTGCGCGCTGATATTGCTTTCACTGTGCTTTTGTCACTATGGAGAAAGGAAAAAGGAAAAGGAAAAGCCATTTGCCCTGCTGCCACGTGGTCGCGGCTTCCTGTGGGCGAGATCGCGGTAGCAAGGAGGCGTTTGGTGAGGCTTGTGGTGTGTTTTGTGGCGTTTGGAAGGTTTTTGGTGTGCTTGTCAGCATGGCTCCAAAGAAAATGCAGAGCGGGCGTGGCAAGAATAAGGCTTTGCAGCTAAGAGGCAAAGAAGAGAGGAAACCCCTGAAGGAGATCTCCCCGAAGTCCCTTTGGAGGGAGACTCTCCCTCCAAACAATAACTGCCTCCCCACCCCATTCTCCCTCTTCATACTGTGCTTTTTTTCATGTTTTTGTGGTTTAAAAATAAAATGCATATGTTTCAGAACTGTTTGTATTTACATTGAACCTTATAGGGAAATTTGCTCTTTCCTTTGGCCATAGCCCTTGGCCTGGTGATTGCTTTCACTGTGCTTTTGTCGGGCGCGCCAAGGGCTATGCACAGAGGAAAGAGCGCGGAATTAAGAAGCAGCACGGGGGTGGGGAAGCTCCCGCTCCGCTGTGCGCGCGACATAAGCCTTCCCCCCCATTCCTTTCACTGTGCTTTTCTCACGCGCGCCAAGGGCTATGCATAGAGGAAAGAGCGCGGAATTAAGAAGAATCAGCACGGGGAGTGGGGGGGAAGCTCCCGCTCCCGGCTGTGCGCGCGGGAGCCTTTCTCAGATTTCATTAGCACTTCCTTTTTCTGCGCTAGGGCTGACTAAAGCGCGCCTGGGGAATTTCCTAGCCGTGCAACGCCGGCTGACACATTGAACCTTATGGGGAAATTTGCTTCAGGATGCGACCAAATTCAGAGGGTGGAACAGATTAACCATATTTACATTGAACCCTATGTGCTTCAGGATGCGACCAATTCGACTTGCGATCAGAGTCACGGAACGGATTAAATTCGTATCTTGAGGTACCACTGTATTCAGATTCTGGGCTAGAACAGCCAATTTGTCCTTTATCCATTGCTGTTTCATTATGTCTATGGTCTCTTTATTTCTTATATAATGCCCTTGCCATCCCATTCTTTATAAAAATTAAGAAAATATTACGAGAAGGTAACATGTTGCCCATGTGTGACTGAATGTTCAGATTCCTCTTTGACTCCTGCCATGTAACCTGAAGCATCTTACTGTTATTTTTAAAAAATATATTCTTTCAATCAGAATTAATAAATGGAAAACTATCCTGCAGTTTACCCAATCCTAGCATCATCTTTGCTTTCCTTAAAATGTTTCTCAGATCCTTATAGGTCTCAAAAGCATTCTTAGAGAACAAATGGGTGAATGGGGGGCTGCAGCTCAGTGCCTTGTCTGGAAATGCCCATGAAAAACACAAAGAAAAGCTGATGTTGTAGGTCATGAGGACCCTAAAACCTACCCTACTATATATAAATATACCGTATTTTTCCGACTATAAGATGATACTTTTTTCTAAAATCCTTACGCTAAAAATTGAAGGGCGTCTTATTCAAGGAAGTCAGCCGAGGAGAGAACCGCGTGGTGGCAAAACTGCCCATACTTTGTCTCTGCGAACAGGCTTCCTCCTATTTCTAGCCTCCAATCACGAGTGAAATAGCTTGAGTTTGCAAACAGACTTCCTCCAATCACGAGCCTTATGTAACACGTCAGCTGATGCTGAACAAACCAATTAGAGGAAGTCTGTTTGCAGAGACAAGCTATTGGCAGTTTCACTCGTGATTGAAGGTAATCAGCTATGCAAAAGAGCATGGAAATAGAGCTGCAGAGAGACAGTTTGGACCTCCTCCCACCGAGTGTATCAGGTAAATGTTAACTAATTACTAAATAAAAATGTGTTCTGCACTATCTTTAAAATATTGATTTCTTAATTTTGGGTTGGAAAAGGGGTCGTCTTGTACATGGGGGCGTCTTATTGATGGAAAAATACGGTAATAGAATTCTTATTGGGAAAAATGGGCTTTTTGTTTCTGTCATGGTTAGATCTACATTTTTTGAGAGAGTGATTGGTAAGACTTCGGGTACGAAAGGTTGAGAACTGTTGCTTCAGGGAATATCCTGGGAAGTTAGAGAGAATTGCGGGGGGGAGCCATTTCACCCATTTTCCTTCTAGTAAATAGAGGTTTTATATCTAGATATGTCCATCACAGCAACCACTTGGTGAAAATCTCTCACCCCAAACTGTAAATGTGCCAGGCCTCCTGAAAACATTATCTGTCCGTATACTCAATTATTTAATCAGAATAAAGGAAGCAGAACCAGTTGTGCAGAAGTAAATATTTGATTCCCCTCCCCACCTCAAAATTGCCTGCATAGTTTGTTTGATAGATATATTTAAAGCATATTTGAGAGCCAATGTAACGTGTGATTGAGATATTGGGATTGGACTGGGGAAACCTGGGTATAAGTCCACATTCAATGACTAACTTCAGTAGATGACTTTGGGCCAGTTACTCTCCCAGCCCAACTAATTTCATAGGATTGTTACCATGTGGATAAAATTAGGTGAGACACCTATGTATTCCTTGAGTTCTCAAAGAAAAAGTAGAATATAAATGCAATAAATAAACTATGTTTTGAGAAGGTGTCTATTTGGAGTACACAGAACATATTTTTAGAGGTCTTGCCATATGAACAAAGTTTGAATGATCACTGTTGTTTCAAACAGTGTATTCATTAATCATCCCAAAGCAGATATTCATGGGAATGATTCCCATTTTCTTTGGCAATAACAGGAGTAGCACTAGAGGCAGGGCTACTGAAATATCAGCGTAGCAAGTAATGGCTGTTTGCAGGTTATGCCTCTTGAATAGTATGGTTCCTCTGATATCAGATATTGCCCCACAGAAATTTTTCTGTAGTAGAGACTGGGCAGCAGAAGCTAATATCCCATTTATTGGTTTCAGTCTTGAGACTGTCACTTTCCAATTCATCTGCCTGTGTTAGGTAAGTCTAAATTATTCTGCCTGCTTTCTCCACAGAAATCACTTGCTACTGCAGATGAAGAATGTCATCATAACTCCCCACATTGGAACTGCTACAGTGCAAGCCCTACGCATGATGACAGAAGAAGCAGTAGAAAACATCCTGGCAGTCCTCAATGATCTTCCTATTCCTAGTGAAGTGATCCCCAAATGACTTGATGGAGAACATAAATAATCAATGGATTATCAAGAAAAGGACATCAGCCTCTAAGAAATAATGCAGTATGACAAATATCCAGATAACTTATTCCTATCAGTTTTCAAATACGTGATTGTGATTATTTTTTGTAATTATATTAATCCCACTAAAAAAAAGTTTGTTCTGAGGCTTTTGAGCATGGTGGTTGGGTTTCTGATTCTTTCATCCCTTTATCTGTACCAAACAGATATACATGCAGTCATCTTTGTAAAATGAGAACTACACTTGAGAATGGAGGTAGTCTCCAAGTTTCTCCAATTAACAAGTGCATATTGCTTGAAATGCAAATTCATAATATTAATCTTCAGATAATTCAAGAGATGCTACGGCTTAGGACTTTCACATCAAAGTTCAACCCCAAACAACTTAAGAATGTGAGTCATTCCAGCACAGAAATATTTATTATTTAAGATATTAGTTTTCATGTCTGAAATGGTCTCTCTTCTGTAGTGGTTACCTGCAGATAATTATTGCCATCTTTTGACAATTATAAGAAGGAGAGAGCAGAACAGAAATATAGCAGACCATACTGCCTGTCTTGCAGTTTTGGCTTTCTAGGCTAGATGAGGGGTTGCTTAGAACTGTCAAATTTTATTCGCCCGCATTTATTGAATAAACCCCAGTTGACTGAGTTCACACAACCCACTAAGCCATATAAATATTATTAACTAATTGCAATGGCTGAAATGGCACAAAAACAACCAAAACATAATACTGCCAGGCAGTACATGAATCTAGGCATAGTTTCCTGATTTTGACTGGAAAGTAGTGACTGCTAAAGCTCTCAAATTTTTCATGGCATTCAAAAGCTGACTCCATTAATGACATAATTGATGATATAACAGCATTTATAAAGGCCCTAACAGCAAATAGTTCTGAACAGGCTTGTTTTTTTATGGAACAAACAAAATACAAGACAAAATTTGGAAATAAGGAAAAGAAAATTAAACAAAAAAGAGAAACATGGCTGTTTGTATTGGTGGCAGGGAAAGAAAAAAATACAAAGCACTTTAAAATATACTTATGCAGCATTTGTAAAGATAAAGGAAATCTGTTCAAAAAATAATATAGTTAAGAAAAGTGATCAGATTTGAATAAACATTTTGCGGTAATTATAGAGATCTTCAAAACCCTTGCAGTTGTATTAATTTTCAACCAAAGCAATAGTCTATGCCTTTAAATTCCATTCATCCAAAAAAATCCCCTTTTAGGATGTACTAAAACAGATGTTTAATCATTGATTATTTTTCTTCTATTTTTAATTTAATCCATGTAATTTTCCTTAGTCAGCAGTAAATATAATTTACTAAATTTACTTCTAATAAGAAACGTAGTATTTTCAAATAGGATCAATATTTTCAAACAGTATCCTGATCCATAAAGAGACTTGAAACTTAGAGTACTCATGCAGCAGTTCTGCAATCATTTTACTTAGGAAGTAAAAAAAAAAAACAGTATTTTTGCTCTTTGTCTGTACCTACATAATTTCTGTAAAATAATGAGATTAAAATCCAATAAAGAAATACATTATGGTTCTGATGGACTCAGCGCTTGGTTAATTTTTTAAAAAATGACACAAGCCCACCAAAGTCAACTACACTTTTGTAATTAGGAGAAAATTAAGCATACACATTCAATTGAAATAGGAATGCTGAAATATGATCAAGACCACAATCCAGCTGCATTTGGTTAAGGGAAAAAGTTTAAAAAATAACTTCTAAAGTTATAGCTTGGTTCAAAGTTCATCATTAAACTTTGCCCTTTTATTATGAAAAATCTCTTTGTTAACAGGGCCATTTACAACTAATGCATAAGGAACAGTCATTTTACAGATAATAGGAATGAGAATAACTTGAACTATTACAGAAAATTTGGGTAGTTCAGAATACACATCTAAGTTTGAATGTTAAGAGACATTATTTTTCTTGATATTGTATGCTGGTGCTCTACCAGTTTTTAGTATCTGTTTAGGATACCAATTGTCTGCTTTCTGTTATTATGTAAGTAATTTCAGCCAAAAGAAGTATTCTTGAATGTTAGAATTATGGCATAATTCTTTTTTTCCCAGGTACACAATCACTATTTGCTGGTTATTTAAGACAATGCTCCCAAAATAGAAATAATCAGTAGAAAATTATGAAAGGTGAATTTCTTAATTAAGCCTTTAATTAAGAAATTCACTAAAGAGAGATACTCAACTTGGATAAATAGGTCAATAGGATCTCAGATTAGAAATCTCTGTTCAGATCCTTATTTAGCTTGCTGGACAAGCTGAGCAGTCCCCATCTTGACCAGTACATTTGTTGTGAATGTAAAATAGAGGAGGAGAACTATGTATACTCTCTAAATTCCAAAGTCCTCCACTGCTGACTTCTTTGGAACCTCTGGCTGGGAGGTATTTAAAAATTATCTTCCCAAATTGTACTTTGAACCAAGTAACAGTTCAGAAGCAAGCAGAACTGGATTACTTTCTGCAATGGCTGATAATTTTAGCAAGGTAATTTATATTTATTGAGGTAGGGGGGCATGAGGAGAGAAAAGTGCCATTGACCACCATTGGCAAACTTGTATTTTGAATCAAGTGCTTGATGGTAACATGTCTTTATAAAGAGAAGAGGAGAAAGAAGTGTTATCTTCTGTATTCATCTGCCTTTCTTCTATCTGTGGCTACATATCTGTGTAAGAATTCCAGACAGCCAGAGCTATTGTAAGATTAAAATAGTACTGTGACACAAAAGTAGTTTGTTTCCTAACTTTCTTGGGACTGAATGCTCCAGAATATGACTTTTTATTGCTACAGCTCCAACCAGGTTGCAGGGCTGATTCCAACCAATAAAATAGTGCTGTACAAATTAAAATAATGAAATAAGCATGGAGAGGGATTGGGGAGCATCTTTGAGGAAAGAAAACAATTTTTAGTACTATATCTACAGCTGCAGAGCAGCAGATTTTTCTTACCTGGCATCTTTTAGATGCATAATTTTGTACAATCTATTAACTTCAATGAATGAAGAAAAATAAAGTGCCCCAGTCTTCACATCAGTAAAAATATATGGTTAGTTTTAATGATGACATCTCTCTAAAAACTGTTAAAGGTTAAAATGTTATCAGTACACTTTTCTAAGACCAGTCAATTAATAACATCATACTGTTGTTATAGAAATATGTGTTACAAAGGTAATATCTATTTGTTTTGTTTAAGTAGATCGTGGAAGAACAGGAGCTTCCATATACATTAATAAACATCATTGGAAGTCCAGATGGAATTTATGAAGACCATGTAGAGTTTCTGGAAAAACATCTTAAACTCATCACCATGCAGGAATATCTGAAAAACAAGCAAGTGCTCAGTGAAAAAATCCAAGCAATATTTATGTGGGCCTATAAACCTGAGGCCAACAGGGATCTCCTGGAAGCCCTACCTAATTTAAAAGTGATAGCAGTCTCTGGTGCAGGAACAGACTACCTTGATTTGAAACTGATCTTCAGCTTTGGTGTAAAAGTAGCTAATACACCTTTTGTAGTGTCCAGTGCAACAGCAGATATGGGGATAGCTTTGATGTTGGCTTCTGCTAGAAGAATTGTGGAAGGTACAATTTAATTTTTGTAAACTGTGTGTGTGTGTGAGAGAGAGAGAGAGTCTGTACTCTTTACGTTTTAAAGTAATTGATTTCCATGGGTCCCTATGGTTGTTAAAAAAAGACTCCCTTGTAGATATAGTATAATCAAGTACTTTGCCACTGTCTTATCCCAGAATATGTTTTTAATTTTCCAGTTTAGTCTATATCTCTGGAATTTTCTCATGATTCCCATCCAAGTACTAACTAGGTTTGACTCTGCGTAGGGATTATGCTGAGGTCTGTCAATATATGGCAACCTGCTGCCCCTATGACTATGCAGTATATCAGATAATGGATAATGGATGGAAACTGCATCAGTTGTACTGGTTGATTATCTTTGTCAGAACCTGGATAGAGGCAGTATGCCCCATATGGTCCTATTAAAGTCTTGGAAGCTTTCAGTATTGATCATGGTATTCTTTTGAACCAGCAGTGGGGGTTGGGGGTGCTATTAAAGAGGTAGCACTGATTCTTTAGCAGGTGATTCCAGCTTATGGTTGTGGGAAAGGAGAAATCAACCTGGTGGTATCTCACCTATGGAATGTTGTAGGGTTCAGTTCTCTCCCCCTACTTTTCAATAACTACATGAAGTTCCTGAGAACGATAATCTGTCCATTCAGGATATGATATCATCAATATGCTGAGGATACCCAAGTGTACATCATCATCTGGTGCTATGCTAGTAATGTGGTCAAAGTCCTCTCCTGGTGTCTGGAGACAGAAGGAGTTTGAATGTGTAAGGAACATTTTGAAACTGAACCCAAGCAAGACTGAGTTGATGAGGTCAGAAGGTGGTCTTCCTTCATCCTGGCCTGCATGTTATGGAACAGAGTTCCCCTGGATGGCCTTCTGGAAGTTGATTAAGATAGAGGCGTTCCAGAGGGCTTTTTAAATTTAACTACTGAGATGATGCCATCGTGTGAATTTTTTGCATGTTCTGGTTTTATAATGAATGTTGCTAGTTTTTTAATTATGATTATTCATTGTAATATGGTTGTTTTATTTTTTTACTGTGGATGTTTTATGTTGCATTTTTGTGCACTGCCAAGAGTTTTATGATTGTAGTGATACAAGAAATGTCAACAATGCATTGCCAGGATCAAGGAAGATATAGTGATTTTCTACAATTTGAATAACCATATATTTATTTTAAAGCAGATTTTTCTCCTAACAAGAGAAAATCCTTAATAAGGCAATTTACAATAGTGACATTTCAAAGCTCTTATGGATAGATAATAAAAAACAAGACTAAACCTGTTAAAAGAAAAATCTTTTAGCAAGTTAAAAATGCAGGAAACGATTGGCAGAATAAACATTCTGTCACTGCCTAAAACACATCAAAACTGGAACCAATCCAACCAGGAGGCTCACCATGGGATGCTGGTCTATATTCTTATTAATCACACTTCTCTTTGTAGCAGAATTTGGAGTATGGCTTCTAAAGATGACCACTATTGATAGGCCCCTCTGAGATAATCTTTAAGGATTCTGTGTTCAACCAATTCAGGAGCTTTTAAGGTGATAGCCAGCCTCTTGAATTGGATCCAGAAACACATCTGATGCCATAGAGTTTTATAAAAAGTAAATGGTAACATGATCTTCAGTATCTGTGCTAGGGTGTCTTATCTGCTTGCCTGATATTCAGTCTCAAGCACTAGCAATATAACATGTGTTAGGACACAGAGCTGAGAAAGACACATGCTTCCCAAGTTCCACACTGAGCAACTATTGCTAGAGTCTTTTTGGCAATATATAAGATTGAATTACATGAACTTCCCCCTTCCAGAAAAAAAAGCCAGTTCTTGGATATATAAAACTACTTTATTAAGAAGGAATCTAACTTAGTGACCTCTGTAGCAACCTACATTTCCACCCATAACACTAAAGTCTCATTTGAATCAAGCTTAGCTTCTGATAATTCCATAAACACACGTTTTGATGATATGATGGATGCGGCTAACTACTGCTTTTTTCTGGGACTTTTTAAATTTCCCAATCTAATATACAGTTATGAGATTCTGGATAATGTCCCATTAGAGTAGTAATTAGCTTTTTTTTAAATTATCCCAAAATGACTACATATTGCCACATGCTGTGACTTTTCATACACACAGAATTTTTATCTGGTGTGCATTAAAATTTAAGATCTATCTGAAAGGGCATAGCCCTAAAAATACACGATTGTAACATTTTGCTGGTCATGTAGAGCAGTCTTTGAAAATTGTTGGAAAGAAAATCCTACCCAAATCTCTCTCATCATGAACTTAGACAATCACTGGCAGTCAACATTAACTATGTATGTAATGTTAGAATCTTTAAAAACAGGAAAGTTTCTTTCAAGCTGAGTTCAACTTCTGGTGACTTCGCAGTCATGTCCTTTAGTTTTCTTGTCAGCTATAAGGAAGATGTTTGCTACTGCTTTCTTCCATAATGTTTTTTCTACCGCCCAATCTAGTTTACGGATTTGGTATTGCCTGGACACCTGCCATCATAGCTTCCAAGACCAGCAGAGTTAAATTTGACTCTATGACACCATAGACTGTTTTTAATGCCATAATCCAATTCTGGAATATAAGACTCTCCATGCAACTTAGCTAGGATTGTGAAGAAAGACTTCTAGGTTTCCTTCAGGGCAGTTGAAACCTTGCTACAAGTACCTGTAGCAGGAAGTGGGCCTTCTCTGGTGTGGCACCTGCCCACAGTTCAGAATCAGTAAGGTCAATGCAGTTTGCCACAAGAGTGAGATCTGTACTATTTGTATATTGACTGCTTTCTTACTACAATAATCCACTTTTTTTTTGTTTTTAAATGTCTAGGTTACCAGATTACAGTTTCCCCTGATACTAAACATTTTAATATTGACTGGTTGGGACAAGAAATAACTGGTGCAACTCTAGGTATTATTGGAATGGGCAGAATTGGTTACAAGGTGGCCCAAAGAGCTAAAGCTTTTGAGATGAAAATTCTTTACCATAACAGAAATCGAAGGTAACCATCTCTCTCGTTAGATTATTCATACAGTAAATTTGTTTTTAACTGTTTTTTTTCCTTGATTTTTCCTTTTCTTTTATGCTCAGCATGAATTACTTCATTTTACTTCCATTACACAGATAGCTGTGTTTGACTGTAATTTTTTTCCTAATCTGTTCCAAATGTATATTTCAGATCCATAAATGAATATTAGGAAATCATCAGATATTTCGAGGCCAGACTTCATCAAGCTTTATTTTTCCTTGTGTTTCAACAGTGTTTGAGTTTATTCATATATATAGTTTACACAGGGGTGTAAGCAGGCAAGAAATCACATAAAATTTCCAGAAAGAGGTATCCATGTATTCTGAAATTGTTTTTACTATTAACTGTTTCTTCCAGATGAAAGGCTCCTATCACTATCAGCCCACAGTTCTTGTACAGCTATTTCATTTTTCCCCCAACAAACTTTATCTGGAAAGGAGATAGATAGAAGGAGTCACGAGAAGACCCAAGCAGCTGAAACAAACAGTTAATTAATGAACTCTGCTTGTCTTCCCTTCCTTGAAATTCTTCCTCTGCAGCTTCTCCTAGGCTATGTATGCAAAGGAAGAATTTCAAGGAAGGGAAGACAATCTGCAAACAGCCTAAATTACCTGGATCAATCTTGAATGTAATTTATATTAGAACCAAAAGAATTGGTAGAACAAAAGCCTGGTCATCTTGGAAGAGCCCCAAAGTATGAGTAACTGGATACTGTACTCTAGATCTGGGAGCAGTGGTGGTGCGTCAAGCCTATGATATTATCTTCTGTGATGGACAATGGTATGATTGGCATAGTCATCTGCTGCCTTCTCCTTGCCATTGCTCATTGTGTAATGCTGGATGAGAGAGTTCTCCCAAGCTCACCCTCATATCTTCCAAATTCAACCCAAACATGCCTTGGTAACTGGGGATTTTTTTGGCCATGTTTTTTATGATGATCTCCTTGGTCTCATTCCCCATCCTCAACTGAGGCAGCTTAAAGTAATCTTTAGCTGTTCCTGCTTAAACTAGTGTTTTTCTGTCTTCTCCCAACACAGTTTTAGTCATGGGCATTATCTAGCACTCTTCGGTGATTATGTGGTTGCTGATATGGGCAGGGATGGGAACTTAAGGCTGCTGTGAGCGTGCCCTGTTCTTTTCAGTCACTGGACAATACCCTCCATAACCTTTTTGGCTTGGGCTGCAGGAGAGACTGCACCCCTGGATTCTGCAGGGGCATCTATCTGCATAATGCCTACCCCATGGGAAGCCCTCACTCATCCTGCAGATCATGCCCTTGTTCCTGCTCACTAGTCTGTCTCTTGTGCTCTCTTGCTCTGTTACTCACTCTCACTTGTTTGTTTCTGTCTTGATCACATGCTCTTTTACTTGCTCATCTGTTTTATGTGCTCTCTACTTATGCTCTCTTTTGTTCTGATGTTCACCCTGTTTTACTGCACTCGCTTTCGCTTATTTGTCTCTCACTCATTCACCTTTCTTGTTTGCTTCACAGCCTTAACTTGCTCACTCCCTTGCCTATTGCTCGCTCTCTTGCTCAGACTCTCACATTCTACCTCACTTGTCTGTCTCTCATTTTTGTTGCTTGCTTGTCTTTTTTTGGTTTGCTCATCTGTCCATCTCTCTTTCGTTCTAATGCTTACTCTATCAATGACTTGTGGACTTCAGCTATTGGCAGGACTTGGCAAGTGCATTGTCCACTTCAGCCAGCGCTGCTCTACTGTGAGCTGTTGATTGGAAGGAGTATATATCTTTTAATGTGTTCTACTGGTAAGGAAGCTAGTTGATGCTTTACCACACAGATAGATGCCCGGTGCCTGATCACACCTGCTATCAAAGCCAAAATGGCCATGCAGGGAAGTCCCCAGCAACTGGAGGGGAGAGCAGGCCTGCGGCAGCCAAAGAGGCCAATAGGAGCTAGACAAATTCCAGACCTGCTTTGTCTTCACTATAGTTGCCAGTGAAGCACTATACATCGTACATATATCAAGAATTGTGTTGGGAGCAGACAGAAAAGAAAAACATTTCAACATTGGATCAAATTAATATGAACCTAAGTAGCCTTGGCTCTGGTGTGAGAATGGGAGGAAGGCTGTGTCATGAGGACATGTTCTTCAAGAATGGTTAGTGAGGCATCTTTGAAATGAATTAGGGACTTGTGGATGTGCCCACAGCCCCATATTTCAGATAGCGTCTATCACTAGTTCTGTGAAGGTCTGAAACATCACTGGAAACATTGCTTATGCTAACTATCTATTAGAGCTAAATGGTTATTTCCTGCAGAAATGAGGCAGATGAACAAGCTGTTGGTGCTGTTTATTGCCAGAAGATGGAAGATTTACTCCAACAAGCTGACTTTGTGATGTTGACTGTGAATCTGACTCCTCAGACATGCAAGTTGATTGGGAGAAAGGAACTAGAACTCATGAAGCCCACTGCCACTCTTATCAACATATGTAGAGGTAGTATAATGGCTTCAGATTCATTATAGCTACATATTCCTTGAGTATGATGAAACGAAAATCATTTATGGTGCGATGGAAAGTAAGAAATTACAAATAAAATTCTGTCAGGAAAATTTAAGGTAGACTGTAATTCATCTGCCTTATATCTCAATTAAAGAGCCTGAGATATTGTAATATTGTCAAATAGCTATACTGGGCAAACCTTATTCATCCTGGTTCATGCCCCATCCCATTTCTAGAATTCCTGGCCAACTTTTCCCTAGCTGAGTGTCTCCTTAGTACTCTAAGGAAAGTCCTCCTGAGGCACAATTTTCCTCCTTAGTTGTCCATTGTCCATTGTCCATTAGGATTAATTTTCTCACTGCTCCCCTTGTGCTTCTGATCTTCATTATGATGAAGTTATCTCCAGAGCTACACTATACATGGGACATGATGAATAGGGGACTATTCTCAGTTAACGAATCAGCAGAGATATCGAAATGTTTGCTTTAATTTATAAATGTTAGTCATCATCTAAAATACCTATCTGAAATAGTAATCAACATGAGAACTACAAATATTAGTAAAAATCTCAAATGTACACATACAACAGACAGGTAACAGTAATGCATTTCCTTTATCATGAATCCTTTTCTAAAATGACCATTCTTATATTCTTTCCCTTAGATCAGTGTTGTCCAAACTTGGCCACTTTAAGATGAGTGCTGGCTGGGGAATTCTGGGAGTTGAAGTCCATTCATCTTAAAGTGGCCAAGTTTGGACAACACTGCCTTAGATGGAATTATACCTGCTTTCACCTTCTTTCTACTCCAAATTTCCTGAAATCCCAAATATTTTTTAAATTCAGAACTCCTTGAACCACTCCTCTCCTGCCAAAGAAATTGTTTTCACAGTAAGAAGCTGGGGTAGCACCACGTTGTTCATGTTCTTCATTATAATATGGAGTTGTTAATCATTTTGGTTGCCCCTTTTCACATATTTTCCAAATTTACATTATTTGTGTGCTGCGGTGAGCAAAATAGAACCCGATATTTTGCTCATGGTTGCCTCATTGATTTGTATGACGTCATAAAAGGATTTCTCCACTGACCCTCCAGTCAAGAATTTTTCTTTTTCTTAACAGCTGCAAATTATTGTATGTATTAACTAATTAACCCTCATAACCCAAATCCCTTTCCTGACTAGATAGCATCAGCTCAGACCTCATTCATTCAAACTACTACCCATTAAAATATAAGGAGTTTCTTTCTTTGGTCCCAACACAATTGCTGCTAGAAGACTGGGATGTCAAGCTGTAGGTGTGAAAGTGGTACTTGCCATCTAACAATGCCTGAGAAATGAGTCTCCCATTTTAACTTGGCAAGTAATGTGTCTTGATAGAGCTAGTAAAACAATTGTTCTCTCATTTGTTTTAAATTCAGGTCAAGTGGTCGATCAAGATGCACTGCTGAAGGCCCTCCAAACTAAAATAATTAAGGCCGCAGCTTTGGACGTGACATATCCAGAGCCATTGCCAAGGTAAAAATTGAAACATTAAGTAGCATTTAGAATCAATATGTCAGTGTGAACTTTTGGGCTCTCCTTATTCTTTCATTTTAGGTATTCTATCCCAAAATATACTCCGTCTCGCCTCTGATTCAACTAGATCGCAGGATTATTTAATATAAAATAGTTGACCATTCACACCAAACAAAACAAATGTTCTCTATTAATCAATAGGATTATATTTGACTAAATAAAGTATATTACTGTATTGATTGATTGACTGATTATGTGCCATCAAGTCGTTGTCAACTCTTAGACACTACATGGATAGATTTTCTCCATGAGTATTATGTGTTATAGTGAATTAATACAAGTTCTCCAAATATCAAACTAATTTACAGGAGCAAGGTAGTATAATTTTTAACCAAGATAAATAGACAACAATTATGGAGTTAATGTAACCGAATTAAATTCACTAAGCTTTGAATTCAAATTCGAAAGTCAAAGAATCATAGAGTTGAAAGGGACTATTAGGTAATCAGGTTCAACCCCCTGCTTACTGTATGAATTAAAACATTCCAAACAAATCAATACTATGGGAAAAAATGATAAGTATACACATGCACAAACAATTGCATTTAGATCTATAGGTATTTAAACATGGAATAATTAATTTCATTATGTGGATTTCCTGATTCACACTGAGAAGTTAGTTTTAAATGCTCCAAGGCAAATGAGAGTTGCCCACAGAAGAAGGGCATACAGTACATGTGCTCAGGACACCAGCTCCCCCTTCTTGTGGAAGGAGCAACTCAAAACAGCCCAAGAAGGACCTAAGAAGGACTGATTGGGCTTCCTGGCCACAGGGAAGCATATATTGGAAAATAAGAATTGGAATGGGAATAGCAGAGAGTGAGAATTAAATACTAAACATCAGTTATTTTTTACATGATTCATGTCTGCCTTTCATTCAGGAGCTCAAGGCAGTGTACGTAGCATCCCTCTTATTTTTCCCACAACCACCACTCTATGGGGTAGACTGGACTGAGAGTGACTGGCTCCCATGGCTGAGGGTGGACTGGTTTTTTCAGGTCATACCCAGTTAGTTAAGTTTTGGTGTTCTCAGTAGTTAAGCTTTGTATACACACAGTATACACAGTACACTTAACTGGTTGTGGGTACACCAAAAAAGGGTCAGCTGATCCAGTCAACTAAGCTACGGAAGGATAAGATTTAGTCCTGTCCAGGTCTAATCCCAGTTCCTCCCAATCAGTTGTGTTATGGGAACACTTAAACTGAGTCCACTGATAAATGTTGCAGTCCTTGTCTTCAAGTGCTGGAGAGAAAGGATTGTTGGAAAAAAAGCACAGCTCTCCATTTCAGAGTTCCCAATGCCTGCAGTGCAGAACACACTTCTGAAAGACTGATTGTCTGCATGTTCTGTTGCCTACCAGTACTCTCCTATGAAGTGGCTCATGGGATAATGGATACTTCCAAAGAAAAATGGACAGGGTCTCTGTATTCCCAGTTAGTGTGCTTGTGTGCTACCAGAACTGCCAATAAGGAGATATGTTTGGGTTAAGCACTTGGACAGAACAGGACTGCAGAATGTTAAGTTAGTGATCTGATTCTACTTTCTGACAACTTTGAAAGACCAAAGTATGTAATGTTCATATTAATTACTATTCAGTTCCATAAGCGTGGCATATCATTATATTTTCAAGTTTAAAAGAAACAGACTTTTCTCTTTTTTCCCTTCAGAGATCATGCTTTATTACATTTAAAGAATGTCATTATAACACCCCACATTGGAAGTGCAACTTCACCAACCCGTCGCCGTATGATGGAAAATATGCTTGAAAGTATTCTGGCTGCTGTAAATGGCCTTCCAGTCCCTCATGAAGTCCATGAGTAACACATGCTTTGTTGTGATCAAGTGTTAGCATTCTGTATTTGTCTTTAAATGTTTATACCAAAGTAATGAATTTGATTTTTATCTTCATTTGGCAACAAATCTCCATTAATCTTCCTTGGAAAAAGAAAAAGAATAAATATGCTTTTGGGTATGTTTTCTTCATTTATTCTTCTTCCTTCAGTTTGTTCTACAGAACTTTGTTAAATAGAATGGAAAATAAACCTGAAAAATAAAAGTATTTGTCATCCATTTTCACTTCAAATACAGTGGCACCTCGGTTCATGAACGCTTCTGTTCACGAACAATTCGGTTCACGAACAGCTCCGATCGCAAAATTTTGCCTCCGTTCGCGAACTCCGCATCGGGTTACGAACGGGATCCGCGGCCATTTTCCCTGCCGTGACACGTGGTCGCGGCTTCCTGTAGGGAGGGGGACTCTCCCTCCAAGCAGTAACCACCTCCCCACCTGCCTTCCTGTCCTCCATGCCAGAAGTCGCGTCGAGCAAAGTTAGCTTTCTCTCTCTTCGTACTGTACTTTGTGTCATATTTTTGCGGTTTTAAAAAACAACAAGATATGGTTCAGAACGGATTAACCGTAATTACATTGAACCTTATAGGGAAATTTGATTTGGGACGCAATCAAAAATTGGTTGGCGACCAAATTCGTAGGGGTCAGAACGGATTAACCTTATTTACATTGAACCTTATGGGAAAATTTGATTTGGTTCACAACCAATTCGGTTCACGACCAGAGTCGCGGAACGAATTAAGTTCGTGAACCGAGGTACCACTGTACATTGGATGAGTGTTCCAGTGGTATGATACAGTATTAAAAGAATTTGTTCTGAAATAAGGATTATTGCTAAAAGCATCCGAGATATTTGTACAGTTATCATCTGTGGGACAGGCTCTTATGCTGAAAATAACAGCTGACTTAACAAAAAGTAAATTTAAGCCTTTTTAAAATTAACAGGACATTCTCAAATAAGTATAAATGTGAGCTTTGACATAGGGTTATTATATATGCATACATATATATTCTAAACGAAAGACTGAAATTATTTTGAGATATTGATGTGATTAGGAGTGCATGTAGACATACTTGTGAGTTTACATATAGTTGTAAGCTATCCTACATGTTCAGTTTTTGTACTGTCTACCATTGCAAATACTTTGTGTTACTGGAGAACTGCTGGATTTTTTAATCTGTAAAATATTATTAAGGTGGAATTTACAACTTTATAGCAGAGCAGTAACTCTCAGTTATGGCTGGAGTGCATTTCTGACATATAGTTAGAGATTATGGGAGCTGCCCTTTTTCAGTCTGGGTGATAGGAAAACATGTCCCATAATATAATAAGAAAAAGAACAAACACATACGTCAGCATGATGTGGTGTCAGACTAGGTCTGGAGAGACCCAAATATGAGTCCACCTTCAGCCAATGGAATCTCCCCGGGTGACTTTGGGCCAGTCACTCTCAGCCCAACCTACTTCGCAAGGCTGTTATGGAGGAATAATGATGATGATGATAAAAAAATAAAAAGAAACCCAAGCTGCCTTAGCGCCCAGAGAAAAGGCGGGAAGTAAATCTAACAAATCGGTCAGCATAAACGTCGTGACTTTGTAGAAGCTCATTTCCCCGAGAAGCCCTTCCCGGTCGCTGGAGGCGCTGTATAAAGACCTCCTTCCTTGCAGGCCACCTCGATGTGGGCGGGCGGCATGAGTGCGGGCCCGGAGGAAGCGCGTTTCCAGGCCCGCCTTCCTAGACATTCCAGAACGCTGGGTTGCAATGTGGAGCGTTCGGAATGGCTTGGCCGCCGCGGTAAGAAAGCGGGCGAGTTTGCCTTGGCAGGGCCAGCGGCTTCCCGCTTTGGGAGGCCTGGCAGTGATGACTTGCCCCAGCTGCTGCCAAGCTCTGCACTGTTCCAGACGGCTCTGCCGATCCACTAGTCAGCTGCTCAAGAAGTTTTTCGTTAAAAAAAAGTGAGTGGATCTCTTCCTTTTGTCCCCGAACTTGCGGCCGGAGCGCTTGGGCGGGTCCTGAACTGCGAGGCGGCGCTGGCTTCGTGGGCAAGAGGCGTTTGCTTCTTTTCTCATCTTTTCAAAAAGGGCCGTGGCAGTAACGTGCGCTCGCTAAACCTCCGCAGCGTGATAGGCACGGTCGTTCCCATATCTGAGACAACTTGCAAACCTGTTCGCAGTTTTTCGTTCTGCATTACACCCCCTCCTGTTTTTGTCTTTTTAAGATAAACTTGATCCCATCCCTTGGGAACGTCTGATCAGTATCCCCCATCAGTTTGTGGAATAATCGTGTAAAACAGGCGTTGCAACCCTATCCCTTGTTTACTCAGAAGCAAGCTTTACTGAATTATACGAAACTGATTCCAAGTTAATGATACCTAAGTGTCAGTCTTACAGAGCAATCCTATGCCTGGTTTTACATGTCAGCCTCAATAATTAATTTGCACTGATTTCAAGTATGTTACACTGATTAAACCAGTATCTGCTTCTGCTAGGTTTATATTGCCCATTGCTTTAAATACTCTTTGATCATCTGACAATAATAAATGAATGCCTTATTAACTGTTTGGCTGCTACCTTAGCAATCTGCATTTAAGTTGAAGTTACTTTGCTGTGATCTGTGTTGTTGACAAATGCTGAATTCAGGATTAGAACTCTGAATTTCTATGTTCATTTGATGAATGGAGTTTTATGTTCCAAATGCTGCTGGAGAATTCTGGGAGTTCAAGTCCACACATCTTAAAGTTGTCAAGGTTGAGAAACACTACCATAAGGAGTGAGTGGCTGTTCCTAGAGAGGAAGCGGTGGTGAGGCCTTCCTCTCGCGCCTTTATTTAAACTACATTTTATGCAGAAGTCAAGCCTCACAAAGACCTATAAACTGAGTTCTTTGGAACCAAAACTGATCATTTCAGTCCCCTCCAGAATTGGAAAAGGGTGGTTAGCTCCCAACTTTAAGGCTGACTTTGCACATCCCCTAGGTTGTTTAATGGTGGTTTAATACATTATTGGCTGGATTTCCACCAAGCCATCAATCATGGCTTCTGAGCCATGCATGCTAAGCCAACCCTGAGCTGAACTGCATCTTCCTGCATTGGGGGGAGCGGGTCTCTTGGGATCCCCTCTCTGCTGGGATGGGACGAGTGAGCCTCCACCTTAACCTTTAACTGTTTTTGAGGTTTGATTTTAATTGTGAGCGGCCCAGAGTCACCCTCTGGGGGAGATGAGTGGCTCACAATTTGTGAGCTGCCCAGAGTAACTTTTTCATGAGATGGGCGGTATCTAAATTTGAAATATAAATAAATAAAACAAAGGGGTGATAATAAATCATGATGTCATGGTGAAGCAGGCCGTGTTTGTTCATGAATGAACTATAGCTATTTGCTGAAGCCGCACTGAAAATACAGATATGACGAAAACTGTAATTGGTGAGTGGTGATAGCTTTTTAAACTATTCAGTGCCCTTGTGTAAAATTATTTTCCAGGTAGATTTTACAGAATAAAATAACACATGAAAATACACGTTTACAGTTATTAAAGCATAAAAGTTATTGTTTTCTCTTATTTTTAAAGGAAGAAGTTTTGGTATTCTAGTCCTACACTTGGCTCTAACATGGTAAGAAGAAAAAATGCATTAATCTAAAAGGTGGTTTCTTCATTAGCATATTTCCTAATTTTTGCGTAAGTCCTACTTTATGATATTGCACTAGATCATGTGGCTTTCTTGGGGTTCAAGTAAACCCTAAAATGGGACCTTTTGTTCCATAATTGCATAAAGCAATAGCACCTAGTTGTGTTTTCATTGAATTTATATTGTATTTCATACTGAATTAAAAGTAAGTAAATAATTCATGCTATTGTATTTTGTCATTCACAGTTTTCATCAGGGAGTGGCATAGGAGTAGAATGACCCACATAACACCTATATAGCAGCATTAGGTTGTCATTTACAGATACTGTAAAAAGGACTCAAAATATTTATACTATGATTAGTAAATAATTTTTAGAGTGCAAATTGACACTTTTCTCAGATGATATTCAGTAGATACCCAGTTACATCTCCAGCTATTTATGCATAGGATTACAGCCTGATTGACGTAAATAAGGTTTTGCTGTTGTACTATGTTTCCAGCTACACAGCTCTTCTCCAAGAGGAAATCTTCTATATAAAAATATCAAATTGTTAATAAAATTTAAGAATATAGGTGTTTGAAATAGCTATGCTGTCAAGTCTTGTTCATAATCAGGTTGCGTAGTATAAATATGTCACTTCCATAAACTAATTCTCATCTTTAAGGAAATCTGATATGTGAAGAGGCATAAGATAAACCAATATAGTTGGAACAATTGTTTAATATTGAGTTATGATTGACCTCCCCTTATGGGAGGCAGTTCCTTTTAAAATACATTAAAACATAATGAAATGTGATTGTTTTATTTATTATAAATATGTAATCCTTGAAATCCAAATTCAGCTGTATCATTGTAATACAATAATACAACTATATAATTGTAAGATATAATTGAAATTTAGTTCTTCCTCTGTTCCCAACTTCATTTTCGTTTTTATCTGTGTACTACATAGAATACACATCTCACTTTTCTCAGTTGCACAACTTTCACATACACTTTAGGCCCATTTCTTTATCCGCAGTGTCCTCCAGCATTCTACCTTAATCCCTTTTATATGATTGTAACTAAACTGAAATTTTGTATTATTTGACTTTTTGTAAAATGTTATACAAGGATCATTTTTAGCTTTTTTTTCCCAGACAAAGAGAGCTTTGTAGCTCAGAACACATTAGATATTTGTCCTTTCGTATATCTAGAATTCTCTGTTCAACAGAAAGCTGTTTGAGTAGTTATTTTTGAACATATATATCATGTGGTATGACTTTGTCCAACTACGTGAACTTATTTGATATATAACATGTCTTTTATATTGAATTTTGTTTGTTTTTTGACAACTTAAAAATACAATTTTTGCTATTTATTAGAGATACCAGTGGTGGACTGTAAAAATCCAGGAAACTCTCTTTGCTGGTCATCTGGATTTTGACAGCCCAGATCTGGTAGCCAATGGGGTATATTTTATAACAATCTTAATATTTCCTGATTTATGCCTAGGATCCAAAGTTCTCTTTAAGTATGCTCAATTATTTTTTTCACTCTTAAGCAACAGGCTCTACCTCAATAATATAACGTATGACTTGCTACTGGATAAATACTGCACAAAGAGGGGATTATATGGCAAGTTGCTGTTTGAATAACACCAGCTCTAAATTCCTTTGGGTGCAAGGAATGCATTGTATGTTTTTGTTTTTAAATCAGATAAATCTGAAAACAGTATGACTTTTCCCCGTTTAATATATGCATGCTATAGCTATAACCATTTGCTGAGCTTCTGGATGCTGCAGTTCACATAATCATGTTTCATTATCTCTGGCTTTTCCCAAGTCCTTTGAGTATGTTGGAAAGCACAAAGAAGGTGCTTTATCTTGTTTCATTTGAGAGGGTATACAGCAAAAGCAGTATGCAGAAGCTTTCCCCCATTAAACATAGCCTAGTGACCCCTCCCCTAAGTTCTTTGGCCCATGTAGAAGATTTGGAGAGAAGACTAGGAAGTTGCATTACCTCTTGCAACTTTCTGAGAAGAAAATAAGTAGAATATGTCATCCTTTTTTATTTCATCTTATTTAAGAGGAACTTGCTTAGACCATTATTTGTTATTTCTAAAGTCTTGCAGGGGATGAAGCTCTACTCTGTGCATACCCAGATCATTTGGGGTGATAATTTTCTTTAATTTCCAATGATTTTATTGTTTATGTGCCATCAAGTTGTTTTTGACTTCTAGCAGCCACATAGATAGATCTTTTCCATGACCATATATCCCTAACCTGGTCTCTTTCAAGTCTCCCAACAGTGCACTCATCGCCACTGTAACTGAGTCTATCCACCTTGCTGCTGGTTGCTCTCTTCTTTTCTTTCCTTCCACCTTTCCCAGCATTAGAGCCTTTTTCAGAGAGCTGGTTCTTCGCATAATGTGTCCAAAGTAGGATAGTTTGAGCCTGGTCATTTGTGCTTTGAGTGAGAATTCTGGGTTGATTTGTTCAGTGATCCATTGATTTGTTTTCTTGGCTGTCCACAGTATTCTCAGGAATCTTCCCCAACAGCAAAGTTCAAAGCCGTCAATACTCTTCCTGTCCTGGGTCTTTAAATTCCAACTTTCACTTCCAGAGAGTGTCACAGGGAATATCATGGCTTGCGGGATTCTGATCTTTCTAGGTATAGACACATCATGGCATTTGAGTATCTTTTCCAAGGCCTTCATGGCTGCTCTACTGAGTGCTATTCTGTGATGTATTTCTTGAATTTCCAGTGGGATTGTTATAAAAGATAAACGTGGGATATTTCTTCCTTATTCTATGTAGTTCTTGGAGGCTTCAAGTAAAGCAGTTATCATTGGCAAGCTACAAAGATTTGTGGAACTTTGTGCAGAAACTTTTTTTAACCACCTGTCTCACGGTACTAATTGCTGTTTCCCCTTAATTATTATCCGGCAGGTTGCTATTAAAAGCACAGGAAAATAGGGACAAAGAAAAGCAGAGAAACAGTGGCAGTTCTATTACATCCTTAAAGAAATGTACTCCTGTTTAAAAAGTGTTTTTTTTTTTTTTTTAATCTGCGCTCAGTCATTACTGACTCTGCAGTGACTGCTTGGACGAGTCCTTGCAGTTTTCAAGGCAAGTGTTTCGGAAGAGGTTTGCCAGAGCCTCCTTCCTAGAGCAGAGCCCAGCTGGCAAGCGCAGGAGGTGGGGTTTCCGTTGCTTCGCGCCCTTTTCGGGCGAGCGCGGTTTCGCGTTTACTGGCAACTGCTCCCGTCTCTGTGCAAGGCGCTGCCAGCATTTTTCCTCCCACCGGAGTGAGAGTCCCCATTTATCTACTCACGTGAGTTTTCGACCTGTTGGGTTGACAGGAACTGGGGAGGAAACAGGAGCTCACCCTGTTTAACGCGAAGGCTGGACTCGAACCGCTGAAGCGTCAGCCATTTCTGGCCGGCAACTTTCAGCGTCATTAAGCCGCTGCGCCACCGCGTCCCCCTAAAAAGTTATACCTAATGCCAAAAATGATGTCTTTTGCAACCTCTTGTTTTTTAAAGCTGTTCGAACCATCCAGCTTGGCGAGTGTTTTAAAGCTTACACCTCCAAAGATGAGGAAAGAAGATAGCATTCGTAAGAAAACTCTGAATGTTCTGTTGTTTAATGCTGTGCGGGATCTACTGAGTACCCCCGAAGCTGGCGAAGAGCTTTACAATCTCAACGTGGAAGTGTTTAAGGCAAGTACAAAGCATATCAGTCCAGCAAAATCAGTTATGTGCTAAAGTAGAAACGTCTGACTTTGTGGTTCAGTCCTGGAAACTGTATGTGCAGATTTTGCTGATAAAATAAATTTGCAGATGCATTGCATTGCATTGCATTGCATTGCATTGCATTGCATTGCAAACTGTTCTGTATGTATTGCGTGTGGCTTATTGCATTTATTGCACTGCATTGCAATTGCATCAAGAACAGTTGTACTGTATTATAGATTGATACTGCCATTTTATACCACACCTGCTTATGATATCATATTTTAGTTTGCAATCCTACAATCCATCAACTGGAAGTTGTGGAAGAGAAACTCTGTAAACACAGATGTACCACTACTCATGATCTACCAGCAGTGGGACTTAAGACACAGCATCCATTAATATATTAGTAATGGTCATAACCAAAAGATCCAAAAAATCCTTGTTACAAGAACATATCACCTTGAGCAAGGTTATTACTTTTCTTTACATTAGTATCTAAAATGTTTCTGCAGGATTTTTTGGAAAGACCCACCTCCCACCCTGGTAACATCAAATCAGCAGGAAAAAGAAAAGAGTTTTTGCTCTTCTATAGAGAACTCCCACTATCACTGTTATCTTCATTGCTTTTTGTTATTTTTTAATATCTGATATTTGATGCTTCCAGTAATGGGACATTTTGCTGTCCTGTTAGTGTGTTATATTCAGTATACATTGACATTCTCTGATTTTAAAATCCAAGCGTTTGTATAATTTTGCTTTTGTCATTGGAGGGTGGGGGGAAGGTATGATACTTTCAGATGTTTGTAACTGTAACTAGTATTTCATTTCTATATATCCCACTGAATATATAGAAATATATTGAAATCTGGGTTATTTAAACACATCATTAACAGTGTAATTTCCATTGCTTTTCAGCAGAATCAAGACAGTTATAAAACTCAGTTGCATCTGCGATATTGGAACCTTCCTAAATTTAAAATGAAACTTGTACTTCTTGGGAAAACTGTGTTTATAAATGATAGTTTCTTCCATTTTCTTGTGGAACGATTACCCTTTAATTTATAGTGCATTCGGAAAGTATTCAGACCCCCTTCACTTTTTCCAATTTTGTTATGTTGCAGCCTGATACTACAATTGTTCACATTCATTTTTTTTCTCATTAATCTACACTCAATAACCCATAATGACAAAATGAAAACAGAATTTTAGAAATGTCTGTAAATTTATTAAAAAGGAAAAACTGAAATATCACATGTATTTAAGTATTCAGACACCTTATTCAGTACCTTGTTGAAGCACCTTTGGCAGCAATTACAGTCTTGTGTCTTTTTTGGTATGATGTGACAAGCTTTGCACACCTGGATTGGGGGATTTTCTGCCATAGTTCTTTGCAAATCCTCTCAAGCTCATTCAGGTTGGATGGGGACTGTCGGTGGACAGCCATTTGCAGGTCTCTCCAGAGATGTTCAATAGAGTTCAAGTCAGGGCTCTGGCTGGGCCACTCTAGGACATTCACAGAGTTGTCCCTAAGCCATTCCTGTGTTGTCTTGGCTGTGTGCTTAGGATTGTTGTCATGTTGGAAACTGAATGTTCAGCCCAGTCTGAGGTCCTGAGTGCTGTGGAACAGGTTTTCATTGAGGATATCTCTGTCCTTTGCTCCATTCAGCTTTCCCTCAACCCTGACCAGTCTCCCAGTCCCTGCTGCTGAAAAACACCCCCACAGCATGATGCTGCCACCACCATGCTTCACTGTTGGGATTGTATTGGGCAGGTGATGAGCGGTGCCTGGTTTCCTCCAGACATAAGGTTTAGAATTGAGGCCAAACAGTTCAATCTCGGTTTCATCAGACCAGAGAATCTTGTTCCTCACAGTCTGAGAGTCCTTCAGGTGCTTTTTTGCAAACTCCAAGCGGGCTTTCATGCGTTTTGCACTGAGGAGAGGCTTCCGTCTAGCCACTCTGCCATAAAGCCCAGATCAGTGGAGGGCTGCAGTGATGGTTGTCCTTCTGGAACTTTGTCCCATCTCCACACAGGATCTCTGGAGCTCAGTCAGAGTGACCATTGGATTCTTGGTCACCTCTCTTACTGAGGCTCTTCCCCCCCCCCCCCCCCGATTGCTCAGTTTGGCCAGGTGACCAGCTCTTGGAAGAGTCCTGGTTGTGCCAGACTTCTTCCATTTGAGAATTATGGAGGCCACTGTGCTCTTGGGAACCTTCAGTGCAGCAGAAATATTTTTGTAGCCTTCCCCCAGATCTGTGCCTTGCAATAATCCTGTCTCTGAGCTTGGCAGGCACTTCCTTTGACCTCATGGCTTTTGCTCTAATGCAGTATGCATTGTCAGCTGTGAGGCCTTCTATAGAGAGGTGTGTGCCTTTCCAAATAATATCCAATCAATTTAATTTACCACAGGTGGATTCCAAGCAAGGTATAGAAACAGCTCAGCAACAATCAAGAGAAATGGGAGGCACCTGAGCTAAATTTCACACGTTGTTGCAAAGGGTCTGAATACTTATGCCAATGTGATATTTCAGTTTTTCCTTTTTAATAAATTTACAGATATTTCTAAAACTCTGTTTTCACTTTGTCATTATGGGATAGTGAGTGTAGATTAATGAGAAAAAAAATGAATTTGAATGATTGTAGTATCAGGCTATAACATAACAAAATTGAAAAAAGTGAAGGGGGTCTGAATACTTTCCAAATGCACTGTATATTCTTTTTCCTTCTCAGTGTTATTTCCCTCTTGAATATCTGTGAAGTAGAAATATCTTTTCTTTCTACTGTCTACTGTTGATATAATAGCACTGTTTTTAATAACAATCTCCTTCACTTACGCAGATTTGTAATAGAATTGTTTGTAGTGCTCCTTTCAGATGTGAAATCTGCATTTAAAGCTAGTATTTTAAATTTCTTAGGCATCCCTCACATCAGATTTTTCAACATGTCGCATATATTGGAAGAGTTCTGGCAATGCAGAACAGGATGAACATATTCAGAAAGTTCTACAGAGAAAAGCATCATATATTAGGTACTAGCATGCTGTATCTCTAGTTAAGCAAACATCCCTTTAAGAATGCAGTTGGCTGATGTTGGCCTGTAGAATGGGGCTGCTCATAAATAAAAAATAGAATGGGCTTCCTTCACATTTTGTGACCTAGAAGAAATGGTACAACAGCTTTTTAGAACTTATACCTATTCCCTCCATCTTTAAGAGAAGCTTTGCATATCTGTTATTGTTTCCTGATAACATTTTTAGGTTGGCTTAATAAGTAATCACTTTAGATGTTAGAATTTTTTTTTTCTTCCTAGACATCTTCTGATATCATATCGCGTCCGGGTAAATGTTCCTTCAATAACGTTTGTTAAGGACAAAGGGGAGGAGGCTATAAGAGAGGTAAGAAAGTGCTTAAATATTCTCTGATGACATGATTTGGTTCATTCATCACAGTCAACAAAAATGTGAAGTGTTTGCTTTTGAGTTAGTGTACTATGTAAACACAGCCACTGCCACTATGGTTTGTAAATCATAGTTTTATGTTATGGGTAAATCAAGTGTCTATGACATGTTTTATCATGGCTTAATACTGTGTATAAACGTAGGTGATGAATACTAAGATCATTGCGCTAGGGAAATGGAACGCTGCAGGAAATCCTCTATCAATTCTTCTAAAAAGTCAGAATTTAAGTAAATTGTTGAGTTTTCTCTGAAAAGAAAGAGAAGTGAAAACCATATTAAGTGCCCTACCACCATGTGGTGCCTATACTGCAATCCTATAATGTCAGCTTGGAGGCAACCAGATTGAGTTGGGGGAATGTACTCTGGATGAGTATACAGGTAACTTGTGTTATCCAGAGTTGATAGAGACCAAACCTCAGTAAATGAATAAAAGTTTTTGTGTATCTATTGGATCTGGACTTTTTTCTTAATACTGTACATGTGCAGAATGGAGGATGGGCTTTTGTGCACATGTAAAGTACATCTTTTAAGGTTTATGGTTATGTTAAATGAAAACATTTTATGCATGAGCAAAACTCTATCCACCATTTTGGATGCAAAAGGGGGAAAAAAGCTGTCACTGGTAACTCCTTATTGGTTAGATATAATTTCTAGGGTGAACTAGGTTTTTGGAAGGTAGGTAAGGGTCAAAGATGTTAACATTTTGTTCAGCTATATCTCTCAAATCTGAAATATCTCAATCTATGAAGAACTTTGAATATACAAAGTTGGGAATGTTGCAGGAAAGGTGATTATGTACTCCTGGAAGGTTGCTAATATCTCAGACTCTAAAAGGTGTCTTAATGAAATTTGTCAGCTTTCAGCCTTTGAATTGGCTTTATTCTGAAGGACAATATGATTCCATATAGTCATTGTTTAAATATTGAATTACAGTGATGACACTGAAGAAACTTACATGATTTACTTACATGATTTCAATATTAAAATAGCTTGATTTTCTTTTTCTTTTTCCCCTAACCCTTTTCTCTATTTAGATATAATTTAGCTTTCTTTTTACTTTCGTTTGGCTAGGTGGTGTTCTTCTGTTTTGGGGGAGAGTTGCCTATGTTTCTGTGTTTTTAGGGTAACTTAGCTGAAGTTCTTTTCTTTAAAACTAGGTAGTTTAATGTATAATAGGCTAGTTTTTTCTTGTAAAGTCTTTAGTCTTTTATCCAACAGTAAGATAGCTAAATCTTACTATTTACATACACACACACACACACACATATAGTTTACATATATGTATTGTATGTTTACAGTATATGTAAAAGATATACGTAAACTACATAGGTATCTTATACTATATAAAAGTAGAGTAATATAATTAGGAAAAAAGTTGTCTGTGCAAGGGACAACTAACATTGTGAAAGAACCACATGGCTTGCTCTGATCACCATCTTGTGCCGAATTGCAAGTGGTCTGCAAGAAGCTCTAGTGCACCTCATCAGGTTCAAGAGGCCCACCACAGAGATTGCAAAAGCCATGCAGGGCAGAGAAGTCAGCATGGCAAAGTGGTTTAGCCAGCTGTCCCTCTCCATCACCAGCTGAGTGAGCTACTTCAAAGAAGGCTGGCTGCTGCAAGGAAGCCACACAGAACCTCATAGTCAGGCTCACCCAGTGAGACTTGCTGAGACCAATGTTAAGAATCTCTGTTGGAGGAAATGTGCACTTGTGTGAGAAATATGATCATAAGCTCTAAAACTTAACTCCCCATCTTCCATAGGCCCAAGATCTCATTATTTGGAGTTTCATAATCCATGGGTTTATGCTGGAACAGAACTCATGTGAATGAGAACTACTTATATATAGGATTGCAGAGAAATCTTAAGCAACTTCCCCAAAGATTCTTTTTTAATAGTAATTTTATTAAATAATATAATTACAACAATAAAAACTAATACAAACTAAAAAGAAATAGAAGAATGAAGAGTAGAAGGTGCAGAAAAGAAAGGAAAAAATAGAGCAATAAAAAGAAAGAAAAAAAATAATATAGTAAAGAAAAAGAAAAATATATAAAGTGACTTCCTGCCTTCATCACAGCAAGTGTAAACAATTTTAATAATTTATCACCTCCTCTTAAAATACAAGTGATCTCTTCTTCCCATATCCCATCTCTTATCTATAAACAAATCCATAAAGCATTGTCATTTCAGTCCTGGTGTCAGCAAAGGTCCATTAAGAGTTACCAGAGATAACAACATATCTATTTTAACCTTGATCAGATAAGTCAACTTTATATTCCTTCCTTTTATTTCTAACAATCTTGAACTTTAATCCCTTCAAATAATGTTATAGAACTTTATTTCTTTTCATTTTTTTCTTTGTCCCTTCTCATGAGATTATTCAAAACTTAACAACACTTTTTTGTAAATCCAATATAGGAAAATTATCCAGGCCACTCTCTTGGTTTATTGATTGTATACCCCTTTTAATTATTAAAATATCAGCCAGTTTCTTTTGTATGTCCAGTGTAACATATTTTTCCATGTTATTCTTGTAGCCTGTCATTTTTAAATCAACTTTCAACTCAGTCTTGACCTTGTCAGGTAGAACTTGTTCCTCTTCCATAACATCTTTCAGAGGTAGTATATCTATAGAGGAAGACACTCTTAAAATTAACTTCTGAGCCCATTGTTCAAAAATATCTTTCCATATGTCCAGTGTTAGAACATTTTGCTTCATTCTGTAATTGTAAGTGGAATTTATGTGTTCTCCTTTAATTGTAATCTTTAGTTTCTTCTAGTTCCCTCTAGTGTCCAATTTTTAAAATCTTATGGGTTTTTTTTTTTAAATCAAAACCAAAGCATTTTCCCATGGGAAGGATTCTTTATAATTAATTCCAAAATCTTATTTCAAATTCAGCTGGACCCTTAGTCTGTATGTAACTTTCTAAAATCAAAGTTTTAATCACCCCTTTGCTGTTTATTCCCCCCCCAAAAAAGTTCTTAAACCTGTAATTAAAACTTTCTTTCGCTAAGGATTGAAGGAAACTCAATCTATAAATTACTATAATACTTGTCAATCCAAAAGTTTCTAAATCTGAAAAGCAGTTAAAAATGCTAAAAAGCAATTTCTGAAAGTGATTAGAAAAGGAAGTATGTGAACTTACTGTCCTTTCAAAGGCACCGACCACGGTTTGAGAAAGATAGCTATACCCTCATCTCCCAGAGCTCTAAACCCACTGGAGACTGCTATTTTGTGGCTTCCTCGCAAGGAACAGCTGTCTGGAGCACTTGTGGGTGATCTTGTCCAGAGAGGAAAAATCAAAGAGCCAGTCTACTCGCTGGCTCTTCATTCTGTCACAGTTGTCTTCAGTCCGCCTTTTCTTCCTCTGGAGGTCCTGCAACTTCCCCAAAGATTCTTAATACTTTTAATTATTTTCATAAAATGATATAGACTTAATCTTTGAAGATGTTGTGAGAACCTCGAAAAAATCCAATTTACCACAAGAAACTATTTTCAAAATACGTGGAAATCTTCCTTTTAACATTGTGTTATGCTTGAAGGCAGCACACAAAATGCATGGGATTTAGAATTTATTTATATTCTGATTATGAACAGAGTAACCTTATTTCTTGACAATTTCAGTGGATTTTTTTTTCTTTTACATTGTTACAGATTGAGAAATTATTGGCAACTGCTGATATGGGGCCTGAAAAAGAAGAAGAAGAAAATGAATTAATTCAGAATGATTTCAGGTAAATTAGAAAAGCAAGTACAACCCTGAGCCCGTGAAAAATATCCTTAATTTCCATTAAAATGCTTTTTATTAGAAAAAGGGCTGTAGAAATGTGCAGTTGTGCATTTGGAAAGCTGAATATGTAACATGGGTTTTCTATCTTTATCTCCTCCTGTAGCTACTGAAATGATTCAAAAACTCTGGGAGGGTAAGGAACCACCTCCTCAAGTGATACAAACTGCAGGGAATCAGCAAAAATCAGGCATATATGCAAACATTAGATTTCTTAGGCTTGTACATTTCACTTGTTTTCTCCATTTCTTGCAGTGAGGAAAGATCCACAGTGGCTGATACCCGTGTGGATGCCTCCATCCACACAAATCTATTTGGAATTGATCATGAAGCATTAAATAAGCAAATAATAGAATACAAAAAAATGAAAATGAACAAGGCACTGGAAAGGACTTCAGCGTTAGAGTTGCAGTTGGCTGAGATACGGCAACACCAAAAGAAAAAGAGATGGAAGAAAGCTAGGAAGACTTACGATGACGACCTTAATCCTGAGGAATATTTGATGGATAGATATAGTCAAGATCATTGGGACAATGAAGTTTCATCTTCAGAGAATGAGGAACTAGAGTATAAACCAAAGGAAGATGGAAGTGAATTGGAAAAGGAAAAATAGAACCATCAACTTTAAGTGAATTTGTAAAACTATGGGTCAGTTTGAACTATCCCATTACAAAATGTTCAGTCAATGGATTGTTGAATGGAGAATATGTTGTAGAGCTGTGAAGTTTTCCTTATCATTGCTCCTCTCATCTATGGATTCCTTTCTCCTTTTCCTTATTTGTATAACCATAGTTGGCTCTTACATCCCAGCCTGGCACCCTATGGGTAGTTTTATTAAAATTTACTTGTTAGCCTGCTGTAACCCATCTGGAATCTTTTGCGTTTGGTGAGCTATAAAAAAGTGTAAATCAATAAATAAACTTGTTTCAAGGTATGGTCTGAATTCCTAGTTAGCCCCAGCCATCGGTTGTTATGACATTCCCAAGCAAACTATGGCTATGTAGAGGAGGAAAGAAAAGGAGCAAGAACTCCACGAGTGATAGAAAATTGTGCTATATTTCTAGATCATACATGGAGAATAAGAAATGCAACATCTGGCCTGATAGAGTAAGTTTATGGATGGACGACTGTTAATTAAGTGTTAAACTATAGGTTTCTTTTTACCATTTTCTTTTCTCCTTCTGTGTTAAAAATAAAGTAGTTATATTTAGAATGGAGAAAACAATGACATAATTATTTTGGTATAACATAAGGTTTCTATTTAGAGAAAGATACACTAAGCCTGTCTTTTGAAATGTAGAGCTATTTAAACCAAAACATACACATTTGGATATTTTCACACAGGAAAGCACAACATATCAGTGTACAGAAGAGCCTCAGTGTCAGTTCAAAGAACAATGAGGTGTAACATCTGCCACTGTTGCAGATTCATAGAAAATACCAGAGGATGCAGAGCACTGCATGAACATCTGCCAGAGTTATGCTGAAGAGGAGGGGAATGAATTGAAGACCATAAGCTTGGATGTTAAGAACAGGGAGAAAGCCTGTTCCCACGGCAATACTATAGAATTATCCACATAGTGAAGTAGATTTGCATAAGAAATAGATTTGGATGGAGATAGCCAAGTACGATGAGTTACCAAATTAATGTAAATTAAATTCCATAATTTATTTTTCTCTGCTTTCCCTCCAGAGAAGGATGGAATGGTTCTAAAGGGACTTAACCAGATCAGGATTGTGTTCATGCATTTGGGTGCTTTGCAATCCAATTCTTTTGGACTGCAAATAAAAGTGTAATAGTGGTAAATTGGATATACCATGCCTGAAGCAGTGGCAATTACTGTAGCATGTCAGCTCTGTTAATGTGTAAAGATCAGGTAGACAAGGCAGATTATAATTTGTAATTTCATTGTCAGTGTTATTGCCTCTTAAAGGCCTTACTTTCCTATAAATTTTTAATACATTAGAATGAGCGTTGTGCTTAAGAGCTAATGATTGGGTTCTTGCCTAGGGCCTTCTGACTAAATATGCTACAGCAGCAGGAAATGTCTAGCCCAAGTATCCCAATCTATCAGTATATGGCTGCAAAAATGCAAAAGAAAATACAATAATGTTGGGTATTAGTTGAGCATCCAATTGATGTTTTGTTTTGGTGGCAGCATCTGGCAGACCTTGTGTGGGCTGTGTGTGTGTGGCAGATTTTGGGCTAAGCAGGGTCAGATGTTAAGAGTTGCATAGGAGTTCAACAAGGAATGCTTGGATTTTAAGCTAGACTATTTGGCATAGTGGTTAAAGACACCAGGCTAGAAACTTGGAAACCGGGAGTTCTAGTCCCACCTTAGCTGAATGACCTTGGACCAGTCACTCTCAGCCCTAGGAAGAAGGCAAGAGCAAGCCACTTCTGAAAATGTTGCCAAGAAAACCACAATGACTTGTCCATACAGTCATCAGGAATCCAGACTGACTTGAAGGCACGCACAAACAAAAAAGTTTTTGAAAAACGACAATGGCAAACCACCTCCATAATATTGCCTGGAAAGCTGTAGGGCTCCATTCATGCAGACACTAGGAGTCAAACTCAGTTTGAAGATATCTTTGGCTTTTTACCCATACAGTGTTGGACATTAGTGGTTTTCTCATGGACAAAATGAGTAAGATAACAAATTACCCATCTTTCACTGTGGTACTGCAAGATTGCCCAGTGAGATTCCAAGAAGGAAAGTTCTAGCCAATGAAATTAACCATTCTCCCAGATATAGGTCAGATGTTATATAAGAAGTAGCAGATATGAAAATTCAGCAATGTTGGTGGTTCTGCAGCTCTGATAATTCTGCAAGACTTGGGGATAGACTTTGCGACCAAAAGCAATGACATTAGAAATGGACCTGGGTGAGGTTACTGTAAAGTGCCAAATCACACACTTGAGCTGTTTTACTCCCTTACTCTGACATAACACCAGTTGCGGTCAAATGAACTTGAGGAGCCACAAAGTTCCAGGAGCAGAGGATATTGCACCAAGCAAACCTGATCTCCTAGCAAGAGGAATTTAGCCTCCAGCCAACAAACCGGCTTCTATACACTAACCACAGAACTGCCCAGTGGCAGAAAATGAAGGTAACTGCCTACTTCCTGTGTCCTGATTGTAAAGATAGTCAGATGTACCCCTAGTTGTAGTCTTTTAGTGCCAGTGGTCTTCAGCAAGCTGCCAGGTGTGTGAACAGAAATTCTGCCTGTGGAGAGGCTGTTATGAGAGGACAATAGCCCTGGAAGTCAGAATGCATGAGTTAAATGTGATCTTGAAAATTATCTAGTCTAGCCCTGCCCACTACTGTGCAGAGATCCAACCAATTTCTTGGCCTTTTTGCATTTTTAAAAGTACATATGCTACTCTAGATTATCTAAAGGGGAAAGGCAGGTGATAACTTCGACAATAAATAAATTGGAAATTATGCAACATTTTCCCAGGGAAAATGTACCCCATACTGAAAAATGTAGAAGATGCATTTCTGAAAAACTGCGGCCACTGAATTCTTGGAATGAAAAATGATAACATGGAAAGAGCCTGTAACCTACTGAGCCCCATTGGCTGCAGATGAGAAAAGTTGTCAGCACTTAAGTTATTACCTAGAGAAAATGAGAGGTGTAATTCTAATAAAGATACACACTCTAGGTGTCGTTTCTGTAGCTTGCAGGAATTGTATTAGAAGCAGTGATCAAGCATCAGCGTTATTATTCCAAATCTCGGTTGTCTGATGTGTTAGCATTTAACATAGGTGTGCCTGCTCAGAAATTGCACCCAAAAATACATTCTTATATCCCAATGTTATCTCCTCCAAAAATGACATTCATTGTTACGTAAAGTTTTTTATCTGCAACCCAAGCGATCCTATCTATTTCACATGCCCGACTGAATTCAATGGATCTTACAGATTGTAAAACTGATGCTTAATTTATTAAGGCAGCGAGCGTCCCGACTGAAACCGAAATAGACGCAGAAATCAAAAGGGAGCGTCCCGCCCCCGAAGTACTTTTTAAGAGCCGGCGGTCAGGCCGCCATTGGACGAGGGAAGTGTGACGTATTCGATTTCTACCGCTTGGCCGGGACGCCACCTGTTGGTTGTCGAGCGTGAACGCTCCTGACTAAGGCATTGAATGGGCGGATAGGCTGATAAGCCGCGGGAGCCTGGAAGAAAAGTTGTTTGCACAACTTGTGGCGCTCGATTTTCAGAGAGCTGCTCTTCGTGTGAGTTGCATCTCCTAACGTGACTTTGTGAGGTTTCGTATCTTCCTCATCCCAGCCATAGGCAATGGGGGCGGGGGCGGCGACAGCGGCAGCAGGCATTCCGCTCTCACGTGCTTTTCATGCCCTGCTACCTGTTTGAACTTCTGAAAGCTCCCTCGCGCATCCCCGCCGATGCGGTGCACTCCGTGGCTGAATCCTCCTCCCCAGATCCAACGGAGGCGTCCTATTCCCCGACCCTCCTACAGGATGCTAGCGATCAGGTGAGGATAGAAGTGGACTGGAGCTGGAGGCTTTAGGCGCAGGATCTACGACGTGTCAGCGACCGAGCCGGTTTGGCGGTGACTGGGGTGGCTGGCGCGCGAACGGCAGCGACGGGGTGTCTGTGGGGTGAGGGGGATCTGCGTAGCTTGGAAGAATCTGTGTGGTTCTTTACACAAAATCTGTGTGGCTTTACACAAAACAGCAATTGCTGGCCGAGACGTCGGAAGCTTTAAAGCAGCGTTTCTCAGAGTTGGCCGCTTTAGGATGTGCGGGCTTCAGCTCCCAGAATTCCCCGGCTGGGGAATTCTGGGAGCTGAAGCCCGCACATCCTAAAGCGGCCAACTCTGAGAAACGCTGCTTTAAACGTTCCCTGGTCCTTGCGGTCTTTTTCTGGCGCGAACGGGTTTGGTTGCCTCGCGCAGCTGCAGATCTCCTTCCCCAGCGCGCTTCCGCCTGCGCCGGGGAAGCGCCCCCACCGAAGGAGCTCCAGGGCTCTCCGGGGGTGCGACGTGTTGCTTTCAGAAGGGGAGGCATGGTTCCCCGGCATTCAGAGCATGGAGATAGCGGTTCTAGGAAGTGCAGTAGCTAATTCGCAAGTTCGCGGGTAGTGTTAACTGAAAAGCGCCTGTTCTTGGAGGAAGCATGTGGCGGAGGGACCCAAGCTAACACAAAACCCCAGTAAATGAATGAGTAGATTATGTCGGTTGACTTTTTGATTATTTACTCAGATCTGACCTATTGTGTTTCACTGGGAATTATTTCCCAAGTTTACACGCAGGGTTCAAACAGCGCACCTAAGGCAAGTTTGTTAAACAAACCCCGTTATCTCTGTTCATACAACTTGCTAAGCCAAAACCAAACCAGCCATCTTGTGTGAGGTGTGGATCTAGTCGGTGAGACTCCTAAAGGCCTATGGATTTGGTGGCTAATGTATAGGGTTTTAATATAAGAGACTTAAATTACTGTTAATCTATACAATTGTATACAGTATATTGAGCAAATATTGAGGGCCTCTGCTAGGATCGTATTAAATTGTATTAATACGATCAAAAATCAGCAATAATGAGAATAAAACAATAACATTAATAAAGTGGGTCCAGGCTGGAAAATTGATCACTTATGTACAATTGTTGCTGTGTTTTTCACTGCAGTTACACAATAGCCTTCTTCAGATACATGAAATGTTTTTTTTATAGAGGAAGGCAGGCAGCTCTTGGGGAGGAGTAGATCCAGTGGACATATGATAGAAGATTAGCTTTTGATTGAATATTTGGAGAAATGTCTTGAGATTAAGGATATTTTGACAGTAGAACCAGTTAGTTGGGAGAGGGCAAGCTTGCCCTTACTGGAAGTCTTCTGGAAAAGTCGTGACAACCATCTTTTGCAGACATTTGAACTCTGGATTCCCTATATGAAGTATAAGATTTTAGCCTTCGAGGGTCAGCAATAGAGCAGAGCCAGGGAATCCAATACATCATGAAATGTCACCTGTTGCACTGTCCCAAAATTGAGTAAAACTAAACATGACTGAAATCTGAGAAGATTGATACACTTTAAAGATTCCAGGATTCTTGCCCAGGTGAAATCTTATGAAATTTCAGCTATATTGAAAAAAATGGAAGAAGGGAATCTGAAAATATTGTTCATCTCTGCCAGTAGCCATAAATTATCATTACAGATTGCAGTGGTGGACTCACATGTTAAGCAAAAGCAAACAGGACATATTATTGATTTATCTAGACAATTTATATGATGCCACTTCTTTAACATTTCTGGGTGGTTAATTAAAGATGTAACAAATGCCATTTAAAAAAGCAAGGAATGTAAGCATGAGAAATCAAAACAATAAATACTGAAGATTAAAACACCAAAAGCCCTAGGTGAAAAAGTATACATATGATAGGACATGCTGATAGGACATACATGCTGATAGGACAGTGGATACACAAACCCAGTCTCTGACTTTATGACTTTGGACTTCTTACTAATCCAGAGTTAAACAATTCCTGGTTAGGAATTTAATATAAAATCAACAGGAAAGAGTGAATGAGTGAGTTAGAAGAGTAGACATATATGTCAATTCTAAATTTGAGTACATATATGGTACGCGTGATTCAAATTTTGTAGAGTTCTATATATGTAGTCCTCGTTAGCAACTGTCTCATTTAGTGACGGTTCACAGTTACGATAGTGATGAAAAAGTAACTTTATGACCAATCCTTACATTTATGCCATTTGCAGGTCTGTAAAGTGAAGGAAAGCTGAAGTAAGATCATAAGCACTGTCATGGTTTCACTTAACAACCATTTCGCTTAATGATCAAGTTGCCAGTTCCAATTGTGGTTGCTAAATGAGGACTACCTATGTATTCTCTCATTTAATTTCAATATGATTGAAAGATGTTTTAGTACATTTATACTGCCAGACTTGTTTCTATATAGGTGAGCTTGTGATTACCTTGCTAGGTTTTTGATTGCTATTTCCATTTTAGTAATGAAGAATGTCCTTTTTTTTCTCTTTGTAGGTGTTTAAAATGGCAGAAAGACCTATTTGGGAGCAGATTGGGACAAGTTTTATACAGCTGTATTATCAACAGTTTGATACCAGTAGGGAACAATTAGGTGCCCTTTATGTATGTAACAACATATCTTTGCTCAAACAATGATTATCCTGTTGATGCAATGAATGGATTATTGGCTTGAGAGCTCTTTTGTTTCTACTACAGCAGCAAAAGTTGTAGTTCAAAGGCCTAATTCCCACCCAATTTCAAGCAGGACTGGTGGAAAATAACCAGCAGCTTTACTTCAAGCTCTTTTCTTTCATGCTGGCCAGAGCAGAAGATTGGAAGCTTGTTGTGTATTTACAACTCACAGTTTTTGGGTTGGCATAGCTGGTGGGCTCTTACTGGGTGCTCTGGGAGATTGGGCTGGTTTGGATTGAAATCCAGCTCCTCTTTATCTGTATCCCTTGTATGGCTTTCTGTCCAAGTCCATTACATCAGCATCCCTTACGCTGTCACACTGTCTTTGCTCCCTTTAACAGAGTGGGTGTGCACAGATGGAGATTAAGCTGCAAACCAGGGTGGACAATCTTTTTGTTTTCTGGAGAGGGAGATATGGGCTAACCTTTTAAGAAATGTCTGTCGACTGATGAATGGGGGAGAAACAATGAGTGGATGGTGTCAGTGGCAAAAATGGATAGTACTACATATTTTTCTCTCTTAACAGCTTCTGTTTTCATTTTTGGTACCTCCTTCCTCTCTCTCTGGCTCCCTCTTTTCCTTCCTTCTCTGACAAGCTCTGATAAGATCGTTTTTATCTATCACTCTGAGGTCCAATATATAGAAAATATTGCACCAGACCTGGTAAGGTGGGTGGATAATTCATTGAGGATTTCTTGCCAGCGCTAGACCTGAGATTATTCATTTGTGTATTTTGCTTTCCTTTGATAATTTTAATATGCAAGTTACTGAAACGTCCCTTTTTTGCAGACAGATGCTTCCTGTTTGTCATGGGAAGGTCAGCAGTTCCAAGGAAAAGCTTCAATTATGGAAAAATTGATGGTATGTTATTTATCAGTCTAAAATTCATAATTAATTAATGTTGTTATCTTTAACGTTCCATGCAGTGACTTTAAATAATTACCTGTAAAATGTTCCTTATTGGGGAAGCCAGAAGAGTCCTAGTGGACTCTCTCGTTTCCTATGGTTATGTGATACCTTCTAAGGATTTAATGGTCTTCTTTTTGATAACAGAGGCTTCCTTTCCAAAAAATTCAGCATAATATAACATCCCAGGATCATCAACCAGCTCCTGACAATTGTATCCTTAGTATGGTAGTTGGCCAACTGAAGGTGAGATTTGTGATTGTTTTATCTTTGGTTAAGATTCATGCAAAGCTTCTAAGACTTAACATTACAGCTAGAATATTAAGGCATCCAGAGTGTATTTCACTGTTCTATAGTATTTTTCTCAAAGTATATTAGATGCAATATAATACATAAACTAAATCTATCAAAAAATGACATCAGATACAGTACAATCTTACCAGAAGTGTTAAATTCCATGATGTATTTCTGTTGAAATCAGTGAGCCTCAGAAATGCATGCATTTGCTTAATTTTTTCTATAATATTTAAATTACTGTATGGAATTTATTTATATGTTGACCCACTAATATTAAGCTTGTCTTCTCTCAATGTAGGTGGATGATGATCCAGTAATGGGGTTCCACCAGTTGTTTGTTCTCAAAAACATGAATGACAAATGGGTTTGTTCTAATGACATATTTAGGCTGGCTCTGTACAATTTTGCTTGAAATTTCTGCTGTTGGCCCTGCCTCTTACACCTTTTAAATATCAAATAAATTTTGATTTTAAATGTGTTTGAATTGTTCTCTTTCTGTAACTGCAACTGAAAAGCATTTATCTCCTGTTAACTGAAATAATTAAGGTAGTTGCAGTATTAGATATTCTTTCCTTTAATATAAAACATTTAATATTTAATAAGAAAATACTTTGGCTATTTAAACTATATTAAACTTGCTGAGATATACAATATTGATTTCTTATACAAATAGCAGTTTGGCAACAAAATAATCTGCATGTGGTCCTGTTAGTGAACCCAAAAGAAGAATTGCTATGCCTAAATACCATTTTTCATATGATTCAAATTTAATAATATTTTCATATTATTTCTTAATAATGTGATGTTACCTCAGAAAAAGTAATCCACATCTGTTAGCCATGTACATATAAATATTAATTCATACAAAAGTGACACAGCATAGCAAACCACTGAAAACTGGAGCTGATTAAACTGATATTGTAAATCACTATAAGAAGAAGAAATATGACCGATGGGTCTGCCTTTCATATTACAAGTTTCAACAAGTGTGCTGAGATGAAAACTCCCCATCCACAATATTAATCTAGTTCTAAAGGTAGTTATTCTTTCAAAATGGTAGCAAAGAAGTGATATAAACTCTGCTACATATTCTCTGTTTCAGCCTGTATATTTCTATACCTTGCATTTAAACAAAAACCCTTTGATGCAATGTGCGGCAAAAAAATAATAAGTTTACACAATTCTGTTTTTCACCCCATAAAAATTACAAAACGTTGAATGCTGTTTCTAAAGTAGGATGCCTTCTCTTACGAAATTCTTTGATCATAAGAATATAAACATGCATATTTTCAATTTGTAGTGATTCTGTTGCCAAATGTACCTTGTTTTCTGAGCAGTGAGATGTTTCAAGGTAATTTCTTACTCGGGGTTGGTTTCCTTTGAAAGGAGGTTGCTGAAGACTAACTGGAATTTTGTACTATTTAGATTTATTAACAGAGGTGCAGTGTTCACCATCTAAACATTGCAACTGAACTCCAGTCCATGTCTCTGAAATGAGATTTAAAAGGAACCATCAAGCATCCCAAAATGCTTGCAGAGGTCAAAACAGAGTCTTCTGCTTCACTGCAATCTATAACTCAGACATTGTATTATCTACCCTTAGAAAAACGGGAAAGGCATGGTTTTTTTATGGGGTTTTTCTCTTCAGAACAGTCCTGACAAAAATCTACAGGTGAAACTCGAAAAATTAGAATATTGTGCAAATGTTCATTTATGTCAGTATGGCAACTCAAAAGGTGAAACCAATATATGAGATAGACGCATTACATGCAAAGCGAGATATGTCAAGCCTTACTTTGGTATAATTGTGATGATTATGGCGTACAGCTTATGAAAACCCCAAATTCACAATCTCAGAAAATTAGAATAGTGTAAAAAGGTTCAATATTCTAGGCTCAAAGTGTCCCACTCTAATCAGCTAATGAATCCATAACACCTGCAAAGGGTTCCTGAGCCTTTCAATGGTCTCTCAGGCTGGTTCAGTAGGAATCACAAGCATGGGAAAGACTGCTGACCTGACAGTTGTGCAGAAAACCATCATTGCCACCCTCCATAAGGAGGGAAAGCCCCAAAAGGTAATTGCAAAAGAAATTGGATGTTCCCAAAGTGCTGTATCAAAGCACATCAATAGAAGGTTATGTGGAAGGGAAAAGTGTGGTAGAAAAAGGTGCACAAGCAGCAGGGATGACCACAGCCTGGAGAGGATTGTCAGGAAAAGGCCATTCAAAAGTGTTGGGGACTTTCACAAGGAGTGGACTGAGGCTGGAGTTAGTGCATCAAGAGCCACCACACACAGACGGAGCCTGGACATGGGCTTCAAATGTCGTATTCCTCTTGTCAAGCCGCTCCTGAACAACAAACAACGTCAGAAGTGTCTTACCTGGGCTACAGAAAAAAAGAACTGGTCTGTTGCCCAGTGGTCCAAAGTCCTCTTTTCTGATGAGAGCAACTTTTGCATCTCATTTGGGAACCAAGGACCCAGAGTCTGGAGGAAGAATGGAGAGGCACACAATGCATGATGCTTGAAGTCCAGTGTGAAGTTTCCACAGTCTGTGTTGATTTGGGGAGCCATGTCATCTGCTGGTGTTGGTCCACTGTGCTTCATTAAGTCCAGGGTCAACGCAGCCGTCTACCAGGAGATTTTGGAGCACTTCATGCTTCCTTCCGCAGACGAGCTTTATGGGGATGCTGACTTCATTTTCCAGCAGGACTTGGCACCTGCCCACACTGCCAAAAGTACCAAAACCTGGTTCAATGACCATGGGATTACTGTGCTTGATTGGCCAGTAAACTTGCCTGACCTGAACCCCATAGGGAATCTATGGGGCATTGCCAAGAGAAAGATGAGGGACATGAGACCGAACAATGCAGCGGAGCTGAAGACCGCTATTGAAGCATCCTGGTCTTCCATAACACCTCAGCGGTGCCACAGGCTGATAGCATCCATGCCACGCCGCATTGCGGCAGTCATTGCCGCAAAAGGGGCCCAGACCAAGTACTGAGTACATATGCATGCTTATACTTTGCAGAGGTCCGATATTGTTCTATTTCCAATCCTTGTGTTATTGATGTCATGTAATATTCTAATTTTCTGAGATTGTGAATTTGGGGTTTTCATAAGCTGTACGCCATAATCATCACAATTATACCAAAGTAAGGCTTGACATATCTCGCTTTGCATGTAATGCGTCTATCTCATATATTGATTTCACCTTTTGAGTTGCCATACTGACATAAATGAACATTTGCATGATATTCTAATTTTTCGAGTTTCACCTGTATCAGGAACTAATGTGCTATTAAGTATGCAAGGGAAGATATCATTGGCCAGTTTATTCTGGGTAGGCCTGGCCTATTAGTTTCCTATTTAGCCATCCTCTTGTTCCAGACCTCAGTGGTAGAATCATGGATCACTCCTTCTAACTCAACAGTGGCTGAGTTCACATATCTTCCGAAACCATAAATCCTGATTTCCAACCACAATAGTTGGGTTCCTACTAGAATTATACAAATTATTTGATGAGGCATTTTCTATAGAAGTGCCCCTGTAGACCATGAAGCCACAAAGCACCTCCAGTTCCTTAGAGCCTTGAAGCTGATTCATGGAAGCTTTCTTTGCTGTTGAGATAGCTACTGGAGCAGCCGCTGTTTCGCTTTGCTGGTGGCCTTGGGAAGGTTTTGAAGTGACATATTTGGCTGCTTTGCAGCTTCATGGAGCAAGTACAGAAAGGGGCTTTACTCAAAAAGATTTGCGTGGTCTGTCATCTGCTGTACTGAGGACAAAATGAGGCACGTTATCCTCAACTAGTTTCTCTGGAGGTATATGGGAAAACTGGCTTTACAGAACATTCAGAAGCTATGGTATTCTAAGTTAAGATTTGTTTGAAAGCCAGAAGGGAAACTTTCAGTTTAGCAGGATCTAGGTTTTCTTAGAGCCAGTTTGGTGTTGTAGGTAAGGCACCAGGCTAGAAACTGGGAGACCGTGAGTTCTAGTCCCACCTTAGGCACAAAACCAGCTGGATGACCTTGGGCCAGTCACTCTCAGCCCTAGGAAGCAGGCAATGGCAAACCACTTTCAAAACTTTTTGCCAAGAAAACTGCAGGGGCTAGTCCAGGCAGTTGCCAGGAGTCAACAATGGCTTGAAGGCACCAAAATAAATAACAGGTTTTCTTCATTTACCATGACATGTTTTCTCAGAAATGATGTGAATCCTGATGCTAGGCCTCTTATCCCTTGCTAGTCCATGATTCCAAGGAAAGCTACAGATTCCAAGAACAAAGATACACAGTTTTCCTTGATTTCTATTATATAATCAGGCAGTGAGATGGGACAATTCCAAAACTATTCAGGATGAAAACTACAGAGTTTTTGATAGTGTTGGATGGAAGGATAAATGACATGCTTGAGGGGAAATTGTACCTTACATATGAACATATGGGACATATATGAAAACACTTAATGGGTTGAGAATAGAGCAGTATTAATCTCAGTAGCTATTCCTCCTGCCACTTATGTATATGCCGGCCAGCCCCACATTCAACTAGCATATGAAGTGGCAGTATCAGTGTATTTATATACCTGCCATAGAACAAGTATATGCAGGTGGGATGTGATCGGCTCAAATCCTCCATCTTACAATAGCGTTCCAGATTTAGAACCATTTTTAGCTGGCCAAATGCATGGACCATGGAGGAGAGGGTGAGGGAAATTAAAAAAAAAAAACATAGTTTGGTTTGAAAGTTGTCTGTTCAAGCATCTTTCAAAAGCCAAACTATTCCAAGCGCTGTAACTTACCCATCACATCACTCAACTCTCCCTATTTCTGTCACTTACCTAACTGTAACTAAAGGAGATATTAAGTGTGTTGGCTCTTCCCTTCTTTGAACTCTCCCTCTTAATGCTGATCTCCCTGATCATGTAACATTTATGTAACTATGGAAAAAGATTGTGCCTATATTGGAAAGTAGTTATTTGAAAGCTGAACTAATGCTGGCTGGGGAATTCTGGGAATTGAAGTCCACACATCTTAAAGTGGCCAAGTCTGAAAAACACTGATCTAGAAGCTACAACTATGTTTCCAGTGGCTACAATTGCACGGTATGGACTGCCTAACTTTTCAGACACTGGAGGCTATGTCTGCATGATGGCCCAGGCTGCAATTGCTGTGTTGGTCAGCCTGAAGGACACAGCTCTTGCTGGGGTCAAGCGACCTGGGGGCAGGGTGTGGTCACTACCTTTTCCTTCAAATGACATTTCTAACTCAACTACGTGCTTGGCCTTTAGGAAGTGCCTTGCCAAGATGCACTTTCCAGTCTGCCACTGCTTTCAGTGGGTTAAAGCCGTTCCTACTGGACTGCTGACTAGACTGCCATCTCAGTTGCTAACCGTTACTCACTAAAGGGAGGCTCCCCCTTCCACTGACTGTTTGCTATCAAAGGAAGGGAAAAAAAGCAGAGATGACCGCCTGCTCCTGCCCAGATCAAACCTGAGGGAGCTGTTCTAAAACATTTCCTACTTCCAGATGCTGTTTTAACTTATTTTGTTCCTGCTTTTCTAGTCAGAGGCAGACTTTGGGAGGGTGTTGGGGAAAAAATGTGTGGCTTCCCTCTTTTGAATATTACTTCAGCTGCAAGCAGTCAAGCCAACTGTTGTGTTTTCAGGCTCTTTTCCATTGCTGCAACCCAATATCTGGACCGATAGTAAATGCACTTTGGAGCCCTATGGAGAGGATCCTGTAAGGATACAGAGAACTGAGAAAATAGTAAAAACATCACCTTGCACTAGCTGGAGTCATAACAGCTGAAGGATCTAATTGTCAGCCTTTCAGGATAGTATAGACAAGAAGCACAAACCATGAGCATTAACACTATCTTTACAGGTAGTTTTCGTTTAGCAACCACAATTGGGACTTGCAACTCGGTCGTTAAGCAAAGTGGTTGCTAAGTGAAACAGCAACTATGCTTATGATCTTACTTCAGCTTTCCTTTGCATTACAGACCTGCGAAGATTTTTTCAACAGTATCTTTTCTCCAAATAGATAGATAAAGTTATATAGATATATTAATCTCTATATTCCAGTAGTAATGTATGGCTGTGAGAGCTGGACCATAAAGAAGGCTGAACGCCGAAGAATTGATGCCTTTGAACTGTGGTGTTGGAGAAGACTCTTAAGAGTCCCCTGGACTGCTAGGAGGTCAAACCAGTCAATCTTAAAGGAAATCAACTCTGATTGCTCATTGGAAGGATTGATAATGAAGCTCAAGCTCAGATACTTTGGTCACCTAATGCGAAGAGAGGACTCTTTGGAAAAGACCCTGATGCTGGGAAAGATGGAAGGCAAAAGGAGAAGAGGACGGCAGAGGATGAGATGGCTAGATAGCATCACTGAAGCAATGAGCATGAAATTGAGCAAATTCAGGGAGGCAGTGAAAGATAGGAAGGCCTGGCGCAATATGGTTCATGGGGTCACGAAGAGTCGGACACGACTTAACGACTAAACAACAACAAAAATCTCTATATACACACATAATACTGAAATAAGGGTATGAAAATATAGTTTCGTTATGTTTTGAGAACTACAAGGCACTGGTGTTAACTATCATTTACTTCGGGAACTTTCCTATTCTGGAAAATTCCACACCATTAAGAAGTCAGGCAAAAAACTGAGCTATTAAACTGATTACATAATTTTCAGATAATTTTTCTATTCTCAGACTTCAGTTTCAACAATGATGTTTCCCTGTTGCTATCCTGATGAAATTAAACAAATCTTTGACTGAAACAACTCTTTAAAAAAAAAAAAGATGCTTTCAGACAAGGTTTCATTGTGCATTTTGCCTTATTCACACAATTTCATGAGGGTTCCAGCCAATGTCATTCCATATCATTCTGTCTTCTCTGATCACTTCTGGCATTTTTCTTTCCAGAAAAAAAGTTCAGTTAATCTGCAAAATTCATTTTAATTGTTAGTAAACAGGAGACAGTCATCTGTTTGGATTGCCCTGAAGTCATACTACGGATAATCTAGTGGGCTTCATAACTAACTGAAGATATGAAACAAGGGTTCTTATCCTGGCTCTGATTCTGGCAACATCCTTTATGATACATGAAGATTCTCCCCTTTCCTCTCTATTTTACTTTAAACTGTGTTGAAGGATGTATTCTCAAGAACAAAATAAAATGCAACAAGCTGAAAAAATCATTTGTAAACAGGGAATGCTTTACTTGCAAGTCTTATTTAAGGCGATTGGAAGAAAATCAACACGTCAACATATTAGATGGCATTCACAGACTCTGGAATACAATATTAAAAATAGACATAAGCACTAGTGTAAAGAATAATGTTGGATTTCTTCTTGTGGGTAAAAGATCTCTTACTTTGGTAATGTACTAGAGATCAAAAAGAAAGTTCAATCAACACCTTAGAAATCTAATTTTGTAGAATATTTGAGATATTCCTCACTGAATAAGGTATCACAGAAAATATGTTTCTTGTACCAAGCTTAGACATCAAAGGAAGAAGATGTGTCTGGTATCTTACCATCAACGATGAATTTGTGACATTTTTGTTTCGTTTTGGGAAAGCAAGTATCCATTACAAAACACAAGAGGGTGAGTGCTTCTTTCTAAACTGTTTGCACGCAATATCAGTTGGACTTTCCTCATTCTGATTAGTTTAAATTATTTTTTAAAGAGATCGAGAACAACTGATAGTAAGTGTTGTTATTATGACATTAATACAATAATATACAAATTAAAATGAAACCATTTGTCAGTTGTGGAGTTCTTGGTGCTCTCTGAACTTGGTTGTTTGATTGCAGACGTTTCATTACCAACTGCACTGATGATGTTACCTAGTTGGGTAATGAAATGTCTGCAAGCAAACAACCAAGCTCAGAAATCACCAAGAACTCTACAGTTCAACCCTGAGCTCCTATAATGGTTTATGGGAATGACCTTGGGAGGTGAGCAAGAGCTGCAGATTAGACAATGGACAGATATGAGGCAGCTTAGCCCACAGAAGCAATGGGGGTGTAGCAGACATCCCAGAAGGGACCTTCCCTAGTTTCTTGGACTGTAAAGGTGGCGGGGGTGGGAGAGATGTACTTTCAGACCTGCAAGATTCTGTTAATGTAAACTTACAATAAAATTAGAGCTAGTACATCTGGGTGTGCTTCTTGTCTGGACTACCTCACAAGGCTGACATCAATCTTAAAAGTCTCAAAGTACATCTCTCTATCCTCACCTTTACAGTCCAAGAAACTAGGGAGGGTCCCTTCTGAGACATTTGCCCCACTCCCATTGCTTCTGCAGGCTAAGCTGCCTCTTATCTGACTGTTGTCTAGTCTGTGGCTCTTTCCCCTGCCTCCCGTCATTCCCACATACCATTATACAGATATTCTCTTCTATTGGAACCATTTGTCAGTTCTTGGTATGCTCTTTCTTCCCTTGTTTTGCTTATCTAATGTATATTGAGAACCCTCTGTGTTCAGTACCTAGCACAATATTGAAGATGAATAAAAATTAAGTAAACTTAGAGCTAGGTTGGGGAGCGATCATGCTGGAGAAGGTCTATCTATGTGGTTATTAAGAGTTGACAATGACTTGATGGCACATTATCAATCAATCAATCAAAATGTTAGTAGTAATACAGATCTCAAGACAATTCAGTTTTATGCATAGAATTAAGTAAGACGAGTAACATAAGCATTCCAGTACAATGGGATTGTGGCCAATAATTTCTGTTTAATAATGGTACGTGTATAGTTGATTTTCCTCCCCTCTGCTGTCTTCCCAAATCTGCTCTGGAAAGTTGGGGCCCCTCCATATTTGGGAACTGGGGTGGGGAAGAAAGAAAGGGAATGTTCAGTACAAAGAGAATGCTACTTGTTTTTAGAATCATATTTATGTTTACTTATATTAAAACTTATAACTTGTCTTTCCCAAAGGTTCACAAAATATTAAAACCACTTTTTTTTTTTTTTACTAAAAACACAGCTAAACTATGAAACACATAATTGGTGGTAATAGTAAAACAGTAGCAAATATTATTAACTAAAATGCCCCATTGCAGTATGAGAGGTAATCTTAAAATAATAATAATATATTGACATATTAAAAGACTGAGAAAATAAAAATGTCTTTGATGCCAGAAAAATAATAAAGTTGCCACGCAGATCAGATGTCCTCCACTAGGGAGGGCATTCTGAGCTGAGGGCCATCACTGAGAAGGCCTCTTTCAGGCAAGGTCCTTTTGTACCTTATATGTGAAGGCAGCTGGAGCAAGTTTGGATAGGAGTATAAGAGAAGAGATATCCCTTTAGCTATTGGTCCCAAGCTATGAAGAGTTTTATAATTAAAGTAGCACCTTAAATTAAGACTGGAAACAAATTAGGGGTTAGGGATGCTTTTTTATGCTTTTTAAACTTCTTAATAATGACTATTTTCTGACTTGTTCATTGTTTTATATCTTTGTTGTATGCTCCCTAGAGTCACTTCTTGTGAGATGGGTGGCCATATAAATTTAATAAATAAATAAGTAAATAAGTAAAATGGTATAATATTGACATAATATGATAATAATGTCCAGGTACTCTTGCTGAAATATTCAGAAGTAATTGAAGTTTCTGAACTACTTTCAAAGATAGTGTAACGAACTGCCACTTGTTGATCTTAAAACCAGTAACTCTCCTTGCAACCAATATTGATTCAAAAGAAAGTTCATTTATTAAGAATAAGTGTACAGATCCAAAGCATTGCTGAGACTGAATAAAAGCGCGCCAAAAACTGCTTTTCTTTCTTTTCCCCCCCTTTCTTCGCCCTTAGTTCTTGTCTTCTGATTCCCTTGCTGGCATGGCCTTGAACATTCCAGGGCTTGTGATAAGAAACCATCTGCATCAAACGGTCTCTCCTTCCTACTCCCCCTCCCCTTTTCCAATGGCAGAACCGCAGCATGTAGAAAAAATCATTTTTTTTAAACTAGCCATATAATAATCTACTATAAAATCTTGCGAGGATTCTGACAGATAGCCTATGTACAGTATAGCATACTGCTGTAGGTAAGAAATTTCCAGGGCATGGATTACTGAGGGGAGGCTGTTCAAGTATAACTGTAGTTGGATCTCTACCTTAAGCTTGTCAAAGTGCTTCATGCCACAGAGGACAATTAAGCTTCTAAAGACACAGATGGATCTAGGAATACTCTCAAACTAACATCTTCCTTTAGGGGAATAGCAACCCAGACAGGCAAACCATCCGTACAGATGGTAGTGCCATCAGCATTCTGATGATAATCCATTCTAAACCACCAGTGTTTTATGTAGTTGTTAAAAACCAAAGAGTGCAGAATAGATAAGTATGAACAGTCTCTGAAGGATTATTTGAAAAAGAATATCCTTCAGTACCATTTTATTGACTCTCCTGTTGAGGTAATAAACTGCAACGTTTTACACCTATTCTTGGCCCATATTTTCTGTTTGACATCTTGGACAATGATAATGGAGACAGCCAAGAGGTCTCAAAAGTAAAAATAATCAACCAAGCCAACAAAGCCTACACTAGCAATGATCATGTAGCTTGATTCTAAGCTCCTTGAAAAATCTTCTTTTTCATTTCTGAGTTCCATCTCACAATCCCAACTACAATCTGTTTGAAATACTATCTTTAAAGTATGGGGACTGCATTCATATGGACTAATCCTGCACCAGTGAAAAAACTACATTAATCAGAGGTAGGATGGGAAATAATATTCCATGTAGTACTGCACCCAGGTGTACAGTATTTAATGTTCTGAATATCTTAAAAAACATACTTTGGAAAGGTGACTCTTTTGGAGTGAGTGGCTGTAATAAATCTAAATAAAACTATTAATAATAATGATCAGTTTTGTAAATTTGGTTTATATTACGTCCAACAGGTAGAAACAATGGTTTGAGATCAAATGAAAAATGGAGTTTCATATTATGCAATCTGGATTTTTTTCAATTAATTATTGATTGTTCTTTGGCTAGACCTTAAAAGTCCAAGACAAAAATATACAATACACAATTATTGAGCAAGAGGTTTATATACAACTGAGATTCTCCATGAAGATTGTGATGGTATTCTTCTCTGTTTCATCATCCATCATATGGTAGAAAGTAAAACTTGCCATCAAACTTTCAGCATGACTCATAGAATCATAGGGTTGGAAGGGACCTTGGAGGTCTTCTAGTCCAACCCCCAAATTTAAGATTCAAAATAATCTTAAGTAACAGGAAATTATGATGGTTTTAGCCTTCTTGCTCTTTGAGGGAAACTCAAAGGATTGCATAATCTGAATGGGGAAGAAGATCCTTGTTTGATCATCTTTGCAAAGCAGTATGACTTATTGTAGAATGGACACCTTGTGAAACAGGTTCCAGTGGTTTCTTTCTCCTAAGGAAAACACAGCTTCTTGACATGGATGTATTTCATTGGTTGTTGGATATGAAGGGGGATTTCAAGAATACACTGATGCAAATTAGGCTTCTACAAAATTCTATAAACATGAACAACAGAACTGCTGCATGACCACGTGATAGAACCACGTGGGATGACGTCATCGTCACACCCTTAGTGATGACGTCACAACACAAAATCACGTTGATCTCACTTTTTTTGTTGAAAAAGTGCCAAAGCAATAGAGGGAAAGTTGAGGTAACAGGTAAGCAATTGGGGGCAACTCTGAAGGACTTCAGCGAGATCCCCCAAAGCTACACATCTAACACTCTCTCCTACAGTGTTGGTGCTGATGGAATTAACCAATGGGAGGTGTGGAACAAGCGTCTCCTATTGGTCTACTGACTGATATGCAAATGAGAGGAATCGTCACTTCCTGGGACAAATCGAGCGCCATTTTCCCTTTCTGGCTCTGGAAGGAGGGAGGAGTAGCTGGAGGTGGGTGGATGGGAGCGGGGGTTTGGTGGTGGTGCGGGGAAGCCGGGTCCGATACTGCACGGCCGGCTGGGCACCGCCAGCGCAAAGATGCTGCACCGCCGCCGGTGCCCGTATTGCTGAGGTGCTGAGCGCGCGCTGCAGGTCGAGATTAGGAGGCGGGGCGGGGCGGGGCGGCTGCTGACTGAGGGTCCGAGCCACCGGTCCGCCCAAGCAGCGGCAGATAGGCAGGAGGAGGAGGAGGAAGAGGGGCGGCGGCGGGCGAGATTGCAACGCGTCGGTCCGCCTCAGGGAGTCGCAATCGAGGAACCACCGAGCGGGCAGCAGGCGCCCCCTGCAGCCGGGACAGGTAAGTGCAGCCTGCGGGGATAGGCAGAAGATGACTCCGCGTCCTCCCTCCGTCCGAGGCGCGAAGTCTTGTCACGCTTGGCGCCAAGGTGGAACCTCTTCGCAACCTTTCTTCACGCACCTCCGCGAGGCTCGGCCGGCAGCCAGGGGCCATGTTCAGGCTTGCTCGCCATATTTCCTTACGCGGGAGCCCAGAACCGCAGTGGAGGGAAAGGAGGCCCATCTCTGCGAGGGATCTGCGCCCCGGTGCTGCTCGTGCCTCTTTAGCCATCCCGCTCCTGCAAGTCCGAGTTCGGCCCGAACTCGTTTTGTTCACGAGGGCGCTAGAACCGGCCTGAAGCTTTTGGATTTTTTTTTCTCACGCACCAAACCCCGCTGCCAGTACCGTTTCTGTGTAACAAGTGACTTCAGGACCCCGTAAACTCTCTTGACATTTGGAACGGAGCTCCCAGTTTGGGAGAAGAAAACCTCTCACTATATTTCTGCCGGGAAGGGGCAGATAAGAACGAGCTTCAGTAGTTTTCGGTTCTAGGGATAGAATAAAGTCATCTGTCTATGCTGTTCAAGTGCTGGTTGCTTCTTTGTAATATTTTATTGGCCACCAGACCCCAGGATTAGTGTGTAAATTGCATGTAAACATGTGATAAACAGGGACTAGGATTTGGTATTAAATAATTGCAGGTTAATTGTAACCTACCATTGCATATGACAGCTCTTGTTATATGTTTCCATGCATAGAGAATCACATAGCTGAATTTCAGTGTAAATTTATCCAAAATTATTTCAAGTGTTGGAGTTCAGAACCAGTATTTTTCACAACTGAATTCATGGCAGTCAAAAATATAATGCTTCTTGTATTTTGTAAGCTTACAAAATCTAGCTGATTTTCATACAAATAAGTCTCCCAAGCTGCACAGCCTCCATTATGGGAGAAAAAAATGACAGAGATCAACTGGGGAGGATGAGTGTTGAGGTCTCACATACCTGGAGGGCTGCTCGTTGGGGAAAATTGTAAGTGATTAATTTTGTCTTTTAACATTTAAGCCATTCAGACAATTTAAACACATCGAATTAATAATAAAGTCTAACTGTGATGTCAGGGTAGATCAAGGATGTTGATCATAAAGATTTCAAGATCTTCAAGAAAAGCCAGACAAACAGAAGTGCAGAGGAGGAAAAAGTGAGGTGGGGACTGTTCCCAGGTTACCACACATGACAGGTGGTTCTGCAAGACAGGCTTAATCTAGTGGTAAGTGAATCTGTTAAAAACATTTTAATGTTGCCCTTGTATATAGAATTAGGCTTTTAACTCTCTTGGGTTTAAGCCAAATGCCATAAGATTTTAAGTTCAGAGATGGGGAAATTGGATCCTTATTCTTGTCTCTTAGTAGTTCCAGAATGAGGAAATTTTGAGCAAAATAATTGAAAGGAAGTATGACAGTGATTGGGGCAAGAAGGCCTTAGGTTGAAGAAGCCTAAGAACCTTTTCTGGGATGGCTAAGAGTTACAGGAATGGCAAACCAAAGATAATGGCTTAGGATGTGTCATACTCATAAATCTGTAACTGACAGTTCACTCAGTTGTAAATGCATTTGTGTTTCTATCCAGAGTTGTTCTTTTTATTAATCATCTTCAATTTTGAGGAAAAATGTGGCTAGAGGCAGCCTGTAACCTTGGGGGAGGAAGTCTTGGCAGGTTAAGAATGACATAAAGTAGGTGGGGCTGATTTGTGCCCAAGGGATTCTCTCTTTGTTTTAGGTGCATACTCTGCCCTGCCCCTTTTCTTAAGTGTGTCACATTTATTGTAGGCCTTGCACAACATATTAGTGTCTTATTCATGTAAAAATGGTAAGAAATGACACAACTGAATTTTGACAAATACACCACCATTTTTATGGCTTTAGAGGCTATTAAGAATATGCTTAAGAGCTGCATTGAATTGAAGGCCTGCAGATTGCCCACCTTTGTATAACTTTAGCTCTGTTTCTTGGCCATCTTTCTTTTCTTTCTTTCTTTTTTTAAAAAAAATGTAGTTTGCTTTGATGGTATATAAAGTTTTGGTCTTGCATGGTAAGAGTATGTTGAAACCAGATGAGGTATCATGGACTTGAACTGATTTTCATTTTAGTTAAATTAAACTGCCTTTCTTCCCATCGTCATTAATATATATGTGAAGTTACATTTTATCACATTCAGAAGTGTGTATGTATAAAGCTGTTACTTGTTTGGAAGACATTTATCCACTTTTATAGATGAATCCTGAAACTAAGAATATTTAAAACATTGCTTGGTAATAGTATGGCCTGGATGCGCTTAAAATAAAATTTAATGTGTAAATTAATGAAAGTGGATTCTAGCAACCTTATTAGAAAATACTAACAAATCAATGTGGAGATTCCAAGTTGTGCAGATTTCAAACTCCAGCCCTTTAAATAGCAGTTTGACAAGCTAAGAAAATGTGATTAAGTGAGGAGAACAGCAAATAGGGAGAGCATTACATTTGTATCAACCTTCTCATTTAAATCGTGCACACTTCAATCTTGCTGATGAAATGGGAGACATTCATTCATTCATTCATTTCCTGCCAGTAAATAATACTTAAGAATAGTAAGAAAACATAAGGATCTCATTAAAACATACAGTGATGTGAAAAAGTAGACCCCATGTAACTTTTTTTCTTTTTTAACATATGTAGACATAACATTTTATCTTTATCCAAACAGTATATAAAGATGATGTAATTGAACAAATAAAACTGAAAATGTGACTTTGCAATCATTCATTCAACAAAAAATTAACAGACACGCCATTTCCTTCTATGGAAAAAGTAAGTACACCCTTGGCTCCAATACCTCGTATTGCCCCCTTTGGCAGAAACAATCCCAAGTAGGTGTTTTTTATCACTGTCTACCAGTCTCTGACACTGACTGGGAGGATTTTTTTTCCCATTCCTCCATGCGGAATTTTTTTCAGCTATGTGATGATTGAGGAGTTTCTTGCATGCATAGCCCATTTCAATTCACCCCACAGCATCTCAGTGGGATTTAGATCTGGGCTTTGACTTGGCCATTCCAGAATCATCCATTTCTTTTCTTTTTTTCCAGCCATTCCTTTGTGGATTTACTGGAACATTTAGGGTCATTGCCATGTTGCAAGCTCCACTTTTGGTTGAGCTTCAGTCTTCTGACAGATTGTCTCACATTATCCTCATGCACCTTGTAGTAAATGAAGAATTCATAGTGAATTTTATGATGATGAGCTCCCCAGGCCCTGATGCAGCAAAGCCACCCCAAACCATAACATTTCCACCATCATGCTTTACAGTTAGTATCAGATTCTTCTGGTGAAATGCTGTCTTTGGTTTTCGCCAAGCATACCTTTTGGGACTGTGACCAGATAACTTTATCTTTGCCTTGTCTATCCAGAGCATAATATCCTGGTCCATAAATCCTGGTCTTTGTCTAGGTTTTCAGGAGCAAGTCTTGCCCTGATGATTTTCTGAAGAGCAAACGTTTCCTCCCAACACAACTCCCATGTGGATCTAATTTATGCAGCTTCTTTCTAATGGTAGACTCACATACTTTAACATCAGTAATGGCGAGATCCACCTGTAAGTCATGTGATGAAATTCTGGAGTTCTTAGAGACTTCTTTCATCATCTTGCGTTCTGTCCTTGGGCTGAACTTGCTGAGATGGCTTGGCCTGGACAAGTTGGGAATTGTTTGAAATCCTCTCCATTTGTAGATGATATTCCGAACAGTAGAATGATTGATATCCAATTCTTTGGCAATCTTTTAAAATCCCTTCCCAGATTCATAGATGCATCTATTCTTTCTGAAGGCCGTGGAGAACTCTTTCAGTCTAGGCATGGTGATACTATACACTTAACAACGAAGAGCAAATCAAACTAAATGTCTGATGTTTCAATAAAACAGGTTCCTTCTAGATCCTGCCTAATGATGTTAAAATCATTTGCACCTGATATATTTGAGGTAGAGATAAATGTAGGGGTGGACTTTTTCCACATGCAAAATTCGCATTTATATTTATTTAAATTGCACAATAGACTACAAAATGTAAATGGTGCATGATATTTGTTATATTATATCCCCTTTATCACTATTGTTGAAATGAAGATCAAATATCTGTATGTTGAAATATGTTGAAAAAGTCAAAAATTTCAATGGGGTGTACATTTTCACATGACTGTAATTTTAAATTATTGAAGTACATTTAAATATACTGTAAAGACAACAAAATCTCACCAAGTGTCCCCACGTTCATCAGCTATAATAAAAATGTTTTTGCCTGGGACAACAGAAAAAGACAACAGATTTGCAGTGCATGTTTATGTGTGGCTGTAAGAGCAGTCCCCAGTTTTTCCTGCTTATTGTCACTTTGTCCCTCTAGGGAAACAGACAGTTCACTGCAAATTTATAACATGGCTCACTGCTGCTCTGTATATGTTTAAGGGTTTAATACCCATAAGTATCCTGAGTAATTAAAATCATTGATAGAATCACCTTTGACACCCTTAAGGGTATACCAATTTTGGCTAACCATGGTAGCGAGCTGACTTTGGTGATTTTCATAACACTGAATTGAATACACTTACCACTATATCTGAGTTAGATGTGGGGTGAAATATTCTGATACCTATGAAGTACAGAGCAACTGTGGAGATGAATGTCTCTGCTACTGTGTCCATTTTGAATCCCCAGATATGCTAACTTACTGCTGTTCAAGTTGGTTTTCATGATAGGCTCTATTTCCAAAACATTTTCATTTCTTGAATTCCCTTGTTTATGTTTAAATTACAGAACAGCAGGGCCTTTTTCCCAAGAAAGAAATTGAGCTTTAGCAGTCATTTGAGACAGAATTATATATTCTTAAATTCTCAAATCTTAGAACTGTTCTGGATGTTATATAGCTTCCCACCAAAGTTTATCATTACAGTTTCAACAAATGTGAAATCATACTGAGAAATTTATCTCTATTTTTGTGTCTTTGTCTTTTAGGTAAAGTTTGACATGTTTCAAATTCCTGTGCAAAATCTTGATAATATAAGAAGATCTCGGAAGAAAGTGAAGGGTATTCTTGTGGATATTGGACTTGACAGCTGTCAAGAGTTACTTCAGGTAAAGAAGAAAAATTTTCAAAGTTAGAAGACATTTTATGATTGTGTACATAAAATTTTGTGGCTGTTCTGAAATGATTTCATGAGACTCAAAATGTGGAAAAATGTGTTAAAATAAGTAGTCTTTGTCCTAACTAAAAGTAGGATCCTATACTCCATGTAGTAGGATTTTCAAACTTTGCAGTACTGTGACACTAAAATAATAAAATGAGTTTGTACAACACTCAGCCCATGAATAAAGTTAATAATTTCGTTGGAATTAGGATTGGACAAGAAATATACCACTTACTTTTAATGATTAAATTTTAATCTATATATCAAAACAAAACCCTTTCATTATAAAATAAAACCATGTTTTAATAGGAAGGATAATATTGTTGCTTTTATATACTTCCTGAAATATGGGTTTCATTTTGGATAGACATTTTTATTCATCAAACAAAAGGGCGTTTCCTTACCTCTAATAGTTTCTTAAATTGCTTTAAAATACTGCAGTTTGCAAAACACTGGGATGCTCTGTTTTTGGTGCCTTTCTAATGAATGAATGAATCCACATTGAGGCAATTTCTTTCCCTTCCTCTGTTATTCCTCCAGCAGAGCTAGCAACAGGTCAGGTGGTTAGAGTTTGGCATAGAAGTATCATTCCCTCTGGTCATGATTATTCTTCCTTTTGAAAGATAAAACAAAAAACACAGAGAATGCTTAGAGTTCATATAGAGCTCTGGAACTGGTAGCTTTGCGTTCATTTTTTCCATCACACTGATACTCCTGCCTGGAAAGGAGTGGAGAAAGGGACTCTGGTGACTTTCCATCCATTGATTCCACTTTGAGAAAGGCTGCCATATGGAATTATGCATGGGAAAATGCAGAGAATGGAATCTAACATGATAACTATGCATAAAAGTTCTTAAAATGATCTCAAAAAGTCATTTGTGTATCAAATGTAATCTGTAAGTCTTCAAGCACCTTATTTCCCCTTGGAGCGGGCAGTTTCAAATAAATATTATTGGATAAACTTTCTTTCATTCCTATAGTATGATATAGTAAGAATTTGTACAGATTCAGGGAAATAGCTATTTATTCCTCTTCAAACTTATGGCTCCAACTTCTATAAATACATACACAGAAAAAGTAACAGGTATGGGCCTTGTATATTGAGAAAGCCCAAATTCAGTGTTAGAGTCATTGTAAGTTCTTTCAAGACACAATCCTCTCATACAGTCTGGGCAGTTATCATGCCTGTATGGTATTGTAACTATCCTTGGAAGAAAGCTGCCATTCTTCTTCACCCTTCTTAAGATAAAAGGGATACGGCAAAGATTTGTCTTTGTTACACATTTTGAATTGTGAAGCAATAGATACATCATGACTGCAGTGAACTATAATTAAAGCATTGGCTAGAGTCATTGCATCCCTTAGATAAGTCTGGATTAGTCTGGTAGATTTTACTCAGTAGGCAACAGTGAGTATAGAAGGTCTTTTTAATAGAGAGGGCTTATTTTACTAAAGTATATGATACCTAGGATAGTGTTTTAAAAATTAGGCCCACTGCTTGCTTTATAGGTTGCAGTGATCACAGCCATGTTCCTGGTCCTGTCCCTATACTGTTTCCACTTGCCTGTCTTCTTGCTGTCTTGTTACACTTTAGCAGCAGTTATCTTGACCATCTTTTCATTTTCAACATTTTGTCTGTCTGCCCATTCCAAGGCTTCAGATGTTAAACATCATATTTGACTTATCCCTTCCTTACTGCTCATTTCTTTTGTGAAGGCTTGAGGTGTTATGTCAGAATTATATGTCTTGTCTAGCATGAGGAGAAGCTATGCTACTGAGTTTGCTTTCATTCCATACATCTATTGCTTTGGAGGAAGAAATTACTTCCTCTGAAATAGAGTGATAAAGCCAATGCAGGTAGATACTAATGGCAGTAGGAAGCAGTAATTTGTAGTGAATTGTTATGAGGAAGATGTGAGAGGGAGAGGATTAAGCTGGGTATATGCTACAAAATGAGTATCAGCATTAACTGCATAATTTAATTTGGATGAGAATATTAGTAAATGAAATAGTTCTCCAAGAAAAAGCACAGTAAAACAAAAATAATTTGGAGAAAGAGAAAACAACCAAATTACTTACTCCAAATTCTGATCCTGATATCAGATGACATCCTACCAGTGGAATTCAGAACAAGGAAAGGCCATAAAATATGTGGTTAAAAATGCCTTCTTTAATTTTTAGATTTTATCCACACCTTTGGGTTGCTACGGTATGAAGATTTTATATTTATATTTATTTATACATTCGATTTATTCTCCGCCCATCTCCCCCCAGTGGGGAACTCTGGGCGGCTCACAAAGTATATATATAAACCTAACAGTGAGAAACAGTGAGAAATCTTACAATTAGTGCTATTACGCTATGTGACCAGCAGGGGTCGCTAGGGGGTCATCCGGGCTTTTTTCCTCCTCCGTAGATCTTTCTCACTGCTCGCATCAATTGTCGCTTGTGCTGGCTGCATTCGGAGTTCGTATGCGGTATTTTGCTCCCCCGCACAGCCCCGCCGGTTCCTCCCATCTAAACGGGAGTCCCCATTTATCTACTCGCAGATGGAATAGCTTTCGAACTGCTGGGTGGGCAGGAGCTAGGACAAGGGACAGGAACTCACCCCGTCCCGCGGAGCCGGGCCTGAACCTCTGGAGTGCCGACCATTTCTGACCGGCAAACTCCAGCATCATTAAGCCCTTGTGCCACCGCGTCTGGTTTTTTGTGCCCCACTTACTGGTTTTTTAAGGACATATTCTCATGACACAGCTCCCATCTTTTCTCCAGCACAGTGCTAAGGCAGCCTAAGGCATTCTGGCATGAAAGGAGTTTTTTACTCTTATTAAGAATTATAAATGGAAAGAGTAAAAGCCAATACAAAATACAAAAAATCTGAACAGAAAAATACAAAAAAAGGGAAAAAAGGGAGGGGTATGCAGAGGAAAGAAAAGAGAAAAAAGAAAAAAAAGTAACTTCCCCCTTCATCCCAGCAAGTAAAGACACATTTAATAGCCTATCACCATCTCTAAATACAACTTGTTTAGATTTAAGACCCCCTCCCAAGTAATTTCATAAACATCCATTGCAATTTGTTCTTGTTCTATAACTAATTACAACATGTTCTGTCCATCTTGTCAAGCAATTGATCCATTATATTAAGAAGCTTAATAGATATTCAAAAGTTGGCAATATAGATTTCTGCTCCATATTCTTTATCTGCTCTATTTTCTTTATCCTCTAGCTCCCTCTAGTGTCCAACCTTCAAAGTCTCAATGTAAGAACAGCCAAAACATTCTTATCATAAAAAAGCCACAACAGTTGTCATTTTCTTACGAGAAAATATCTTCTAATTAATTCAAAGCTGTAATTCCAAATTGCTCTGGCAATCTGTTGTTAACTTTCCAGAATTCATGTACTAATCTGTTGCTAACTTTCCAGAATTCATATACTAAGCACTCTTTTGCTGTATAGTCCAAGAAATGGTAGATTCTCAAAACTTTTAAAATCAAATTTACACCATCTTCCTCTAAGGAGGAGGAAACTCACCCAATGAATACTGTAAAACCTTGCCAGTCCAAAGGGTCTTAATTTCTCCAGTAAACAACAAAAAAAAATTAATAATCGAAATCCAAAAAAGTTATTAAATAAGACTCGGTTGAGCCTAATGTCCATAAACGGCTGCTTTGTGAGTGTGAGCTTGATGAAATCCCGACTCCCAGCCTCTCCTCTCATCAGCCAACTGCAAAATGTCAATTTCTGTGGTCTACTCATGAGTAGTGGCTGTCCGGAGTCAACATGGATAATCTCAACAATTTCTTCCAGAGAAATTTTGCCAGTTTGGATCCAGCATCCAGCCATGATTCTCCTCACAAAGCTGTCCTAGTAATGAGCAGGATGTCAGCTTGCCATGGTGCTCACAGGAAGTCAATTGGACATGGAGGTGGAGTCTTGAGATGACTTGGGTGGGGGAGGAGGTGATCTGGTTGAGTACAGTCAGTCCAACAGGTTTGCTGTGGTACAACCTTCTTCTCTCCATTCCTTGCGCTCAGTGCCTGTTCTGTGCTGTTCTGGCTACAAGGGAACCATGACTTCTGCAGCCACTTTTTTTTAAAACAGCTTGGTGAACCTAGAGAGAGGTTATTCCTTCTGAGAAGACCCATGAACTCTTTGCAAAGCCTTGAAATTGACCAGCCCATCCCTGGCTTAACATGTAGTTGAAAGGATTCAGCTCTAGTGCTTCTGTGCCCTATATGGTGGGAGTTCACTTTTCAGTGACTGCTGCTCTTGGGGAAGTTCTGGATCCTCACTTCCTCTTCTCATAGAGTGTTCTTTAAAAAGTTCTGACCATAGGCAGAATTTTTTTTTAAATGGTTTTAAAAATTTGCATGGTGGGGCTTGAAATCATGATGTGTTTTTAAATCAGAATGTCTTTCTGCTGAAGCTAAGAAAAGAAGGGAAAAGCCTTAAGTGCTGCAATGATTTGAATCCCCTTCCATCTTCCCTCAAGTGATAAAATATCAGGCAACAATTGGGAAGAGTGAGGTCTTTCTCCATCTTGGCTCCAGAATGCCTTGCCCAAGACCACACTGAAGTCTCTCTGGTGCCAGGGAAACTTTCATATGCTTTGTTCCTCTCCATTCCTGGAAGATCTTTTTAAAACTGATAACCCTCTCTTTTTAACTCTTTTTTTCCACCCCTTTCTCATCTGTGAAGAGGTGAGGATTTAGACTGCAGAACTTTTCTTCTTTAGAAGGTGTTGTTCCTTTGGAGATGCTGGATGACATCTTTCTGTCTCACTTTTCAAAATGGAAGCTGGGGCAGAACAGGGATAGGGAAAAGGAAAATGGGAGTGGGAAGGCCACAGGTTCAAAGCATGAGGTGCTGCTGCTATTAGAGGATGAGATGTGTAAAATAGGACAAAATAAGTCTGTCCCACATAGCTTCTAATTGGAAATTTAGTGCTGCAGGGAGCAGGCAGTAGGGTGGGGACATGGCTGAGGATGGATAGGTAGTGTGTTAATTTTGAAAACAACTTACTAGGCTTGTCCATTTAGGCTTGGGACTTTGATGAAGAAAGCAGCCATTTAATAGAATAAATCAAGACTCCAGTTCTTTACTGTAGTTTTGTTCTTGGGTATGTGTGATTTGTTCCTATTGTTGTTTTGATTTTTAATTTTGAGATGTTGGTGGATTTCTATCAGCATAGTCTCCTATATTTTTTCAGTACAGTACTCCCCCTCTTAGCTTTACTATGGAAGCAAGAATTATTTACAAAGAAGAAGTGGTTTACTTCAGAGTCTGGGGTTTTACAGGTAGTCCTCACTTAATGACTGTTAGTTTAGTGACAGTTCAAAGTTACGACAGCCTTGGAAAAAGTGCTTTACGACCTGTTCTCATGCTTATGACCATCGCAAACTGTCGCACCACCCCCTGCAGTCACATGATTGCGATTTGAGACCTTTTTTATGACAGTCGTTAAGCAAATCACTGGTCATTAAGCGAATCACATGGTTCTGCGAATTCTGGCAAAAAAGTCCATTGGGGAAGCTGGATTTGCTTAACCATGATTTACTTAATGACCATTGTAAAATGGTTGTAAAATAGGGTCCGGTCATGTGGTGACTCACTTAACAACCACCCTGCTTAATGTCCAATTTTCTGGTCCCTATTGTCGTTAAGTGAGGACAACCTGTACTGCTTTTCCTTACGTTGGCTTGTAACAGCCTAATGGAACACCTTTGCTGTGTTACTATTTCTGATGGTATACAGGTGAAACTCGAAAAATTAGAATATCGTGCAAATGTTCATTTATGTCAGTATGGCAACTCAAAAGGTGAAACCAATATATGAGATAGACGCATTACATGCAAAGCGAGATATGTCAAGCCTTACTTTGGTATAATTGTGATGATTATGGCGTACAGCTTATGAAAACCCCAAATTCACAATCTCAGAAAATTAGAATAGTGTGAAAAGATTCAATATTCTAGGCTCAAAGTGTCCCCCTCTAATCAGCTAATGAATCCATAACACCTGCAAAGGGTTCCTGAGCCTTTCAATGGTCTCTCAGGCTCGTTCAGTAGGAATCACAAGCATGGGAAAGACTGCTGACCTGACAGTTGTGCAGAAAACCATCACTGCCACCCTCCATAAGGAGGGAAAGCCCCAAAAGGTAATTGCAAAAGAAATTGGATGTTCCCAAAGTGCTGTATCAAAGCACATCAATAGAAGGTTATGTGGAAGGGAAAAGTGTGGTAGAAAAAGGTGCACAAGCAGCAGGGATGACCACAGCCTGGAGAGGATTGTCAGGAAAAGGCCATTCAAAAGTGTTGGGGACTTTCACAAGGAGTGGACTGAGGCTGGAGTTAGTGCATCAAGAGCCACCACACACAGACGGAGCCTGGACATGGGCTTCAAATGTCGTATTCCTCTTGTCAAGCCGCTCCTGAACAACAAACAACGTCAGAAGCGTCTTACCTGGGCTACAGACAAAAAGAACTGGTCTGTTGCCCAGTGGTCCAAAGTCCTCTTTTCTGATGAGAGCAACTTTTGCATCTCATTTGGGAACCAAGGACCCAGAGTCTGGAGGAAGAATGGAGAGGCACACAATGCACGATGCTTGAAGTCCAGTGTGAAGTTTCCACAGTCTGTGTTGATTTGGGGAGCCATGTCATCTGCTGGTGTTGGTCCACTGTGCTTCATTAAGTCCAGGGTCAACGCAGCCGTCTACCAGGAGATTTTGGAGCACTTCATGCTTCCTTCCGCAGACGAGCTTTATGGGGATGCTGACTTCATTTTCCAGCAGGACTTGGCACCTGCCCACACTGCCAAAAGTACCAAAACCTGCTTCAATGACCATGGGATTACTGTGCTTGATTGGCCAGCAAACTCGCCTGACCTGAACCCCATAGGGAATCTATGGGGCATTGCCAAGAGAAAGATGAGGGACATGAGACCGAACAATGCAGCGGAGCTGAAGACCGCTATTGAAGCATCCTGGTCTTCCATAACACCTCAGCGGTGCCACAGGCTGATAGCATCCATGCCACGCCGCATTGCGGCAGTCATTGCTGCAAAAGGGGCCCAAACCAAGTACTGAGTACATATGCATGCTTCTACTTTGCAGAGGTCCGATATTGTTCTATTTCCAATCCTTGTGTTATTGATGTCATGTAATATTCTAATTTTCTGAGATTGTGAATTTGGGGTTTTCATAAGCTGTACGCCATAATCATCACAATTATACCAAAGTAAGGCTTGACATATCTCGCTTTGCATGTAATGCATCTATCTCATATATTGGTTTCACCTTTTGAGTTGCCATACTGAGATAAATGAACATTTGCACGATATTCTAATTTTTCGAGTTTCACCTGTATCTGCGTTAGTTCAGTACAATCTTTTCTGTGACATTTATAAGTTCTACAGTGTATTGGAGTACAGCTCAGAGCTGCCCTTTTTCCTCATTGAAAGGGTTTATCTCTTGCTGTGCTTTGTGAACTGTACTTTCCCTGTCTGCTTACCACATCCAGAGGTTTCTGGATCTCATGGCATAAATCAGAGTGGTAAGACTTTTTGCCTGCCTTCCTATGAAGAAACTTAGTGATGATTCATCAATCTGTTTTCCAATATTCAGAAATATGAGTCAAGTCTCACCTTACTCTATCCATAGAAACCCACATCTCTAGGTTCAGTTTCTTGAAAAGTATTCTGTTCCTTTCTTCTACTCTGTCTCAATTAATTTCCAGCATTTCATAACTGATACTGGTGTACCTGGATGCATTGTCCAAGTGAGCTTTGCCAACTTAGTAACCATTTAATACATAAATTCTTACTCTTGAATTCTGGGATTAGTTTGTCCTCATTAAAAAAATTGTGGTTCATCTGGCAGGTAGGAAAATACTCTGGTCAACTATTAAGTCGTGACAAATGGGTGCTGACAGGTTGGTAGTTTGGCATTTCTTCTATCATCAGGGCTCTGAAAAACCTTTCCACAGTGCTCTTCAACATCAGTGTAATCTCTTTTGCAACAAAGCTATGGAGGATGGTTTTTACAATTCACTTAAACCAGGGCATCCTTTCTTTGTCTTATTCTCTTCATTCATCAACATCAATAAAGGTTACTTTTAATTTGCTTAATATTTATAAAGCAATTTTCTTTTATTTGAGCTGCTTAGCTCCATTTTCTAACAAAGATTATTGAATAGTTCAACCAGCTTTGTCTCAGCTTTTGAAATATTGTATCTCCCCTGATTTGCTTATACTAGAAAGTTGTCAGTTGCTATATTGTTACATGGGGCCTTTTTGCATAGGCTCTAGGTTCTGCTGTTTCTATTTTTCTCAAGGGACTCTGTATCCAAAAGATTTATCCCTTGATTTTTGTACACTGGATATTTGGGCTTTAGCAGATGCTATTTTTGAATAGCTGTGTTTCCTGATATCATAGGCATCTGCCTCTTTGTTAATTAATTAAGTTTTCTAATGCATGTGAAATACAGAGACCATGAAGGAGGATAGGTTTCTTTTTTGTAAGTACAATTTGAGATAATTTGTACAATTACCTAATTTAATCTCTTTCCCTGCTTTAGATGCCTTTTTTCTCCTTGGGTCTATATTCCTTGATTTTATTGGCCATTGCATATGTCTTAAGAATTGAATAGGAGCAGCTGAACCACACTTTGCTATTGCACATTGAGGATCAGAAGGGGCAAGGGAGAGGAATAGGCAGGCTGGCTTTTGCCATAAACTTCAAATCTAGAATTATCTCAACAAGGTTTTGTGCTTACGTGAATATAGAAGAACATTGATAAAATCAAACTTATACATAGAGAAACTTACCGCTGTTGTTCCACCTTGATTGCTGACTAGTTCTAGTGTTGTAAAGACATTCCTACACTGTTAAGTGAAATATATTGATTTTACTTCCATAATTTTGATTTTTTCATACAAGTGGCAATACTTTTTCAAAAAGTTCAGTAAAAGACTCCTCTTTTCTTGGAGTTAATACAGGTAGTCCTGTGTTAATGATGGCAATTGTGATGTGGTCATAAAGTATGGCATCACATGACCATGCCTCTTAGCAACAGCAGTTCTGTTGCCGTTGTTAAGCAAGAACTGTGTGGGTCGTTAAGCGAGGGCCTCACATGATTGACTTCTGACTTCCTGCCAGCTTTCCCATTGACTTTGCTTATGGGAAGCCAGCAGAGAACGTTGGAAATTGCGATCATGTGACTGGAAATGCTGCAATGGCCAGAACTCTGAGGAATAGGTCATAAGTACCACTTGTTAAATGCTATCTCAAGTTCAAATGGTCACTGAATGCGTGGTTGTTAAATGAGGATCCCTGTATCTTTCTTTTAAGGAAAAAAACACATACTTTTCTTTTTTAAAAGCTACTTTCAAACCTAAATCTATATATTCTGTCTAGTCATCTTGACTATTCACCTAAGTAGAAAGGCAGAGTCTAAAATAAATGAATTAATACTATTTTAGGTTTCCATAGTTTTTTGTGGCTTAAACATATGAAATATGACAGTTACAATCTGTGTAAAAATACTGATTAGTCAAATGCACCTACATGAAAATTATGATGAATGTCTTAAAATACATAGTTTATATCTTGAAATCAAGTCAAATCACATAAACTTTATAAGCTTCCTCAGTATCATAACTTTGGGGATAGGACTGTATTAAATAAAGTCTTTTCAGATACATAAAACCCTGAGTCAATTGTAACATACTCAGATAATTACAGATATTTAAATCTCTGAAGATATATTTTTGTTATTTTTATATTGCATTTATATCCTTATTTTCCTTTACAAGCTCACAGCATTGTATACGATTCTCTCCTTTGCTAATTTTATTCGTACAACAACTCTGTGAGGTAGCATTTGAAATAACTAGATGCCAGGCATTTCAGCCAAAAAAATATCTTCCACTTCACAGATTCCTAATATTGATAAGCAATTTTAAAAATTCAATGTATGGTTGAATTAATGTTTGATCAACCTTACCTTTATTTTACATTTAGAATTGATAGCAGGAAAAAAACTCATTGAATACCCATAAGCATGTGCCTTCTGGAACAATGTCCCCCCAGAGATATGTATGGTTTCTACTCTTTAAGTGTTTTAGAAGTGTCTTAAGACCTAGTTTTGTTCGCAGGGCTGGGATTAGAGTATTTGTGGAGCCCCTGTCAAATCTTTTGTGAATGTTATTGATGTGGCTTTGTCTTGGTGGTCGTGTTTTATAAATTACGTATTTTAAATATTGTAAGCCACTCTGAGTCTTTTTGGAGTTGGGTGGTTTCAAAATCCAATAAATGCAGTTCAGTTAAACAAGCAGTGGGTGGTAGAAAATTTTACTACTGTTGAGTTGATTATGATTGCTAAACTCTTGAGAACATGGGTATGAGATTTACTAGTACTTGCACAGAGGTACTTGCTTCATTTCCCAAACCATCAGAAGGGGTTCTGCATCAACACACAAGAGTTCTCACCCTTGCCATCTTCACATACATTTAGTACTATTAATGAGCCACCCAGCACTCCATCCAGCTGATCTATGGGGAAATGCAAAAATCAGCATCCAACCAACATCCCATTTTCTCTCCCCCTTCCCCCTTCCTTGTTGTTACTTTCCCTGTTAATTTTTGAGTGAGGGAAAAAAGCCACTAAGGAGAGATGCAGAGCCACCTCTGCTTAATTTAAAAAACATGATAAAGTGCTGTGGCATCTTGATTTCAAAGGGAGAGGGGAAAACAGGACAAGGTGAGAATTTTCCTCAGTGGGGAATTGCTCACCCAGTGACTTCCAGTATTAATGTTAGTGTCTTTATTGTGTTTCATCCTGCTCAGCAGCTGAGCCAAAAGCTTAGTTATTGAAGATCTCCAGCGTTGTGAGAATGTGGAATGCTGATCTTGGATTGGTATAAACCAGATAAAATGACTGATTTCAAATGGGTGGCACACTTTAGCTGGCCAAAAGCCACTTGGAAAATCATTTAGGAGGGTGAAAGCAATTATGGTCAGGGTAGTAATGCCAGTAAGTGAGGCCATAATTTGCTTTATTTCCCCTTTGTTTGGGGTGGAATTGTTTTTTGTTTTTGTTTAAAATACAGGTAGTCCTTGCTTAACGACCACAATAGGGACCAGAAAATTGGTCGTTAAGTGGTGCGGTCATTAAGCGAGTCACCATGTGACCAGACCTGATTTTTATGACCATTTTTACGACGGTTGTAAAGTGAATCACTATGGTTGTTAAGCAACTCATGTAGTCGTTAAGCGAATCCAGCTTCCCCAATGGATGCTTTTTGCTGGAAAGCAGCAAAAAAGGTTGCAAATTGCTATCAGGACACTGCAAACAGTCATAAATGTGAGCTGGTTGCCAAGCCCCTGAATTGTGATCACATGACTGCGGAAGTGGTGTGACGTTTGCGATGGTTGTAAGTGTGAGTATAGATCATAAAGCGCTTTTTCTGAGGCTGTCGTAACTTCAGACGATCATTAAACAAAAAGTCGCTAAGCAAGGACTACCTGTAATAAAGATCATACCCTGTGTTTTTTGGTAATTATGGCTTGCTTGGGCTGTAGGATTTGAAAAAAATGTTTGGAGTCTACACCTGGCTTTGGAGTCTCAGTCTAATTTTAAAGTAACTGTGTAAAAATATCATTTTATTTTAGTTATTGGCTATTTTATTACACACTCCTTGTTTCTTCTCAGACTCTGAAAAGTTTTGACCCAGGAGAAAAATACTTCTGCAATACTTCATGGAATGATGTATCTCATTGGGACAATGTGGCTAAAAGAAAGGTATGTAATATTCTGATCAACATTTGCAGACTTAAGTGAATTTTGTTGTTTGAGTGTATCTCGTTGGATTTTTAAAAAATACTTCTGATTTGAAAAGTTGGTTCTATGCTGTATTGCACAACTTCTCTTAATTTCCAAAGCTAATGTTCTATAACAGGAAGATGTTCTGAAAATAGAATAAGAAGGGTTGACTGTTCTGCATTTTTTCTGTTATCCTATTTTTTTTTTTGTACTTCATTAAATTGTCAGAATTGCATGCAAAATAGCTCGTTGCTTTTTCAGCATTTTGAAAACAAGTTACCACAGCTGTTAATGAGAACTTCTTTGACAACTCAGTAATTAACAGTATTAAACACCTAATTGGCATTGGCATATTTAGCGCTCTACAGTTCCAGCAATGGCTTTTGGATATTCTGCTTTATATTTTTTGTCTTAACTTGATGGACCAAAGACTTCTGTTGACATATTCCTTTTATTTTTTTTTAACCATAGATGGCAATAGAAATTTGGCATTCATTCTGGTAGTACCTGAGTTATTGTATGACATAGAAGATCATCTCTTCTTCCCTTTTTTTGTCATTTATTTCTCTTCTTGGACTAAGCTGGAGTCCACATTGCTAGTATGCTAATAATTCTACAGATTCTCAGCATCAGAAATAGAAAATTTAGATTTCATTTGATTTGGTCCTCATACTATTTGTATTATTATATTAATATTAATTATTTAATACAGAGAAGATAATAGATAGGGTCATTATGATCTCCTGAAGAATTCATATCCAGTTAACAAGACTGCAGTGTTTTTTGGTGCTTCTGTATTGATCAGTTGCTATATATACATTGTTTGGGAGTTCTACAAATGTCCTTTTTTTCTTGTTTTTCAGAGATACAGAACAAATCCATATTGCTGCAGCTTGTGCAAATTTTCATCAAAATTTCTTAATTCTTTCAAAAATCACCTGAACCGTTACCATGAAGATGAAATGGATCAAGAATTAGTTGTTCCTTGTCCAGAATGTTCATTTGCTTCTCATTCTAAAATAGTAGGAAAACACCTCCGAATGTTTCACTCCAAGAAAAAAATACAAAACTATAATGTGAGTGGTGGTATGAGACAATTCCGGAATGATGCAGTAAACTTTGTATGCCAGAAATGTCAGTTTACTGATATGCTGTACTACAATACAAAGAAACATGTGTTGGTAAACCATTTTCAAAATTTAATAAGCACATATTTTGAGGAGAGGCCTGATGAAAGTGAAGAGAATTTTACTGATCATTACTGTAAAAAGTGTAATGCTTTTGCAAATAGCCGAGATTCTTTAATATATCATGTCTTAACATCTGAAGTACACAAAGATCTGGAAAATATACTGGGGCGTGTAATTTCAGTTCAGCCTAAAAAACCAGGACAAACAAAGTCACTGCAGATTATCAATATTGCTCCCAAGCCATCTACAGCTGGGACTGCTTCACCACTGATTCCTACCTCTGTAGGATCAAATTCCACATCACGTCTTCAACTTTCACTTCCATCAGTTAATCAGAATCAAAATATGGTGTCGACAAAAGCAGTTCATAACATGGTTGCACCTTTGGGTGTTTCAGGTAGCTCCAATAGCATGACAGCTTCGACTTCAGTTGATCAGTTACATATTACCCTTCTTCCTGGTCCTCGCCCAGGATGTCAGAATAATGTTGGTCTTCAGCCTGCAGTTTCCCAACCAGTTTTTGTTTCTCACCGTTACCCTCTAAAACAGCCTGTAAGACCTGGGGTTCTTTGCCTAAATCAGCCCACAGGTAACATAAGTAGAGCTGTTCCTCCAGGAGTCATTTCATTCACTCGACCTATCAGGCCTACTCTGCTTCCTGTTAATCAATCAGTCAGAACTATCAGCAGTCCAATTATGCCAGGACCTGGTCCTATTCCAGTTAACAGGCCTTCATCACCTGGGATCCTTGCTGTAAATCGACCTATTGGCAGTGGTCCTGGAATTCTTCCAGTTCCCCAGGCAATTACATCTGGAGTTCTTCAGTTTAATCATCCGGTCACACCAGGGGTTCTTCCTGTAAACCCATCCGTTGGACCTGGGATTGTACAGTTTAATCAGCCTGTTACACCAGAAGTTCTTCCTGTAAATCAGTCTGTTAGACCTGGAGTGTCTCAGAATCCTACTTTACTTACTGGTGGACCTATACTTAGACAGTTAATTCCAACTGGCAAACAAGTTAATGGAATACCTACATACACTCTTGCACCGGTTTCCGTTACTTTGCCTGGGCCACCAGGTGGTGGGGTGGCAACTGTTCCACCACCTCAGTTACCTGTTCAGCTGATGCAACCTGGCCCACTGACCCAGCTGTCTCAGGGTCCTGCTACTGTGCCATCTCCTGTTGCAGTAAGTTCTTCTACAAACTCTCTTACCAAGACTTCTTCAACCAGTTCTGCAATGAGTCTAGTTCTTAAACAGGCTAAGCAGTGGAAGACTTGCCCTGTTTGTAGTGAGCTTTTCCCATCAAATGTCTATCAGGTGCACATGCAGGTGGCCCACAAATGTATTTCATCAAAGACAGAGATTACTCTTGAAATAGATAAAGTTGCAGTCTCTGCACCTTTTTTGAGGTGGCTAAAGGATAAGACAGTGCGATGTTTTTCTTGTAAATGTTTTCTATCTCAGGCAGAGCTTATAAAACATATTTTCATTCATGGGTTAACCTGCCTCTTCTGCACCAGTGTTTTCCATGATTTAAAATGCCTTGTGGATCACACAAGAACTGTGCATAATGGAAAAAAGAAACTGCACTCTGATTATGATGATAAAGGGTTTCAGCTTGTGAGTGATTCTGAAGATCACCTAGTATTCCCTCATTTTGACTTCAGTATAACTTCAAAAGAACTTTGTGAAAAAGAAGTACACCTTGTTGTACTTGCTGGGGTAAATTCAAGGACACTTATTCCTTTGTATATCAAACTGCAACATGAGGGTGCTGAAATGAGTAGAGAGAATAAGAAAGTTTCCACTTGCCCTTTTTGTTATGGTACTTTCACTAGCACAGAAGCCTATGAAATCCATTTGAAGGAGCGGCACCACATCATGCCAACTGTGCATACCATTTTAAAGTCTCCTGCTTTTAAATGTATTCACTGCTGTGGTGTATACACTGGCAACATGACTCTGACAGCTATAGCTGTGCATTTGCTTCGGTGCCGGAGCGCTCCTAAAGATACCACGCCAGCTGTGAAGATGCAGCTTGAACTCGATGAAAAGCAGGATCTACCACTCATGAACGGGGAAAACCATGATAATACTTCTCTTTCAGCCAAGAGGAAACAATCTGATCATCTTTACGCTGTTTCTGTTTCCGAAGACCAAAGCAGCGATGACCAGCCTTTCCTGATTATAAATAGTGGTACAGCCCAAATTCCAATAAAGGAGGTGAATTGTGTGCCTTCCAAACGACAAAAGACTGATCATAAAACTGAAACTAAGGGCGAGTCTTCAGTTGAAGATCTTCATGTGTTGGTGTTAAATCCAAAGCCATTCCAACAAAGCTCAAATGAAGTCCAAAAAAGGTTTCTTGCAGATTATTTTCACAAGAAGCCATATCCCAGTAAAAAAGAGCTAGAATTGCTGTCATCCATTCTGTGTGCATGGAAAGTTGATGTTGCATCATTTTTTGGGAGAAAGAGATACTTCTGCCTAAAGGCAATAAAAAACTTTAAGCCGTCTGTGCTTTTGGGCTTTAGTATGTCAGAACTTAAAAATGTAAAGCACAGTTTGAACTTAAAATGTGAATTAGAGGGTGTATAATTTTTTTTTAAAAAAATAGCCCTGATATCAGGCAACCAAGATTGCATATTACATCAGAAACTATTCCGCTAATTTAGTTTTTTGTAACATAAAAGTATTCGTGTTCACTGACTACATTTGCACACAATAGTAAGCCAGAATTACAAAAAAAAAAAAAAATCATTCACAAGCAGTTTGTACTTCACCCAATCGGTCCTGGGTTCCTTCCACCCCTAATAGTGACTACAATAACAAGGAAATCAGCAGAAAGAAAATGCTTAATGTTAAATTTAGACTCAAGATTCCTAGCTTTTTGCTCCCAAACAATTTGACTTGGGTGCCTGCTCTAAACTCTGGCTTGAATTCTGGCTTGTTAGGTGTATAACAAATCATGAATCTTAGTTCTGACATAATGTGAAGGGTTTTTGCTTTTTCGATAAGCTCAGGTTACTCTAGTTCTCTGGCTGGTGGAAGATACCATGGGTGAGTCACAGGGCAACATACTGCTCCTGAATGATAAATGAGACTTTTTAGAATCATAGCTCGCTATTTTGTGTGAACACAATCAGTGCCATTGGGCTGTATTACAGGATACCTGAAGTTCTAGTTCCTTTTGTTCTGTTTTATTTCCTTGCTTATGATGTAGTTTCTTTCTGTCCATGGGATTTTATACAATTGTGTAACAAATTTCTAGTTTTTTTAAAAATACCAATTGTTTCTAAAAAAAAATAAAGTGTATAGTTTTGGTAAAATATCAAAACTGGTTAGATGGTTATAACAGTGTAAAAGAATCACCTCCCTCCCTTTAAAATTAAGATGCTTGGCTTTTAATATGACCTTATCAGGCAGAGCTTATAAAACATATTTTCATTCATGGGTTAACTTGCCTCTTCTGCACCAGTGTTTTCCATGATTTAAAATGCCTTGTGGATCACACAAAAAATATTCAAACTTGCCAGGGTACAGCCAGTACCAAATAGCAACAATTCTGATGATGATGATGATGATATTTATTTCCTGCTGTAGATACAATGGTACACGTGAGATATTTTCAAATACTGTTTCTGAACTCCTCCCTAGTAAGAAATTCTAAATCTTTATAGATGTGCCATTGTTTTTCTGTAGCTTTGGTTTCCAAATATTGATAATGCATCTTGGGTTAAATAAAGTTAGGAGCTGCCTGTTCAAATAAGATGTTCTCGTCTTCAACGTATGTCCCCCAAATATGCTACCATAATTCTTAATAATGCCATTCTAGCTAGGGAATTCTGTGAGTTGAAGCTCATGTATTTGGAAGATGTCCAGATTGGAAAAATTGATGTAGACCGAAATGGCTGTCTGGAGCTAACTTCAGCATAATGCTGTAGCTTGCTGTGAGCGTCCTCCTTGCATTTCATTCCAGAAAGATACTGGTATTGCATTCATGACTGTTAATCCTTGTGCTGGGATATATTTAACAGCAAAATTGGAAATAACTTCTTGACACTTTGCTATTTTGCTGTGAAGATTGTCTTTGGAATACAGGATAAAAGGCAACTTCTTCAGCAATTTAGTGTGGGAATATATTACATTGTGACTAATACACAATCTCATGGACTATGATAATAGAAGTATGTGAGAGAATATTTAAATTTATAAGCTTAGGGTTATTTTTCTTCAATCAAATGCTGACCAAAAACTTTTGCTGTCATAGTGGCTGATGGTTTGATACCACCAATAGATGATAGTTTTGTCTAAAATTATTTGAGAGATAAGCATGATAGATATTTTTAAACCCAAAGTAAGGCTGAAGTGACAGGTTTTGCTACTACTGTTTTTAATTTTATTTTGGGACATTGGATGATTGAACAGTTTCCAGATCCAGAAGATTAATGCTTAGCCACTAGAAGATGACTAGCTATTCAACAAGAAGAGGATATCTTATTACTACAGTATCAGAAAACATTTGGTGTGCAGATGTTATAATGCTTTTTAGCTACTAAAAACATTTCTTATGGCAAGACTTTTCTTGTTTTGGTGAAACTGCATGTAAATAACTGCAATTTAAGCACTTGCATTACAGGCTGTTAAATTTCTATAAATGACAGAGAATTGTAAGAGGGTTTACTGGTTTGGTTTCTGTTCTTTCATGTAGCTTCATCTTCCAGTAGCTATTATCAAAGTAGAGATATTTAAATATAATTTACAATCCCTGGAGACATTATAGAAACTGATAGGTCACATCTGTGCTAGCACTGATAATTATGTAGTAGGAGTGAAGGACTTGGGAAGAGCTGGCCACTGACCACAAGAACAGCTTTTACTGGCTCTCGTTTATTTCATCTTTCAGGGTTATTGAGGGAAATACTAGATTCTAAGGTCATGAGAACAACACTGTCTGAACCTGTTTTAATCTTACAGATATGCACTATGTACAAAATAAAATGACTGCAGCCAATTAAAGTTAAAACAAAACATCTGCTCTGGAAGATGGTAATCTCTCAAAAAAGACAGGCTAAACTGCAAATGTATTTAGAAGGTACATTTAAGCTGCTATTTAGTCAAAATTTATATAGTCTTATTTTTTTAAAAAGGGAAGATAAAGGGTGCCATTGCAGGAAATATTTTAATACTACTGTATAAATATTTGATTTCTTAACCAACAATGGAAATGGAGTTGGTACAGTAGCAATGCTTTCGCTTAAGAGTTCCCTGTATTTCTTTGCAAGTATTGGCTCAGGATTATGGAGAAGCAAAATTAATATAATCAGGTTTGCACTTACTTTTGCTGGGTTGGTATCTGTGCATTCAAACATACAGCATTTGCATCTATGCTATAGTAACTTAGTATAATGCTTCAAAGCTTAGCTAATTGGTAGGAGCCCAACCCAGCCTGCAACATGTTATATGGACTAGTAGTTTTGCACTATCCTTGTTTTTTTAACTACTACAGTGATAGCATCTTGTTCCTTCTCAGTGTTTTAATGAAGTAACTCTCTGCATTTATGGCCTTAAAGCACCCCCCATGGGAAGTGCTGAATAGTGGTGTGCAAAGTGCCGTTCTGAGTTTGAAACAGCTGTGTTTCAGAACATGTCTATTTGAAGCTCAGAACACTTCTGGAATGGTTGGAACAAACCATTTAAAAGTAGAAATATTCCAACCCCCTAATACTTAATTTGTGGCAGTAAACCTCTTGGATACACATGCATTATGCTTTGCCATGACAAGGGACACATGGTGGAGACTTACTCATACTGCCTGGCCTTCACAAAACAGGGTCATCATCATAATTCTCTTCTAGCCTCATTCTCCATGGCCCAACAGGGAAAAAAAAAGTTCCCAGACTATTTTCTGATCACAGCTTCACACTCTGCTAGTTTTTCCACAGTAACTAAGTGAATTACCTAACTTGGTGGTTTTGGCCCAGTAGGGGGTATTAGCCTCTGGGAGGTCACAATGTTCAGCTTGGGGCAGCCATGTGAGAATCAAGTATTTTATTCTTCTGGAGCTTTATTCTTCAACTTATAGACAACAAATGAACAACTCTCAAGATTTTCCATGCCAAGGCTAGTTGTATTGTAAATTGGTAGGTTAGTACCACTTAGATGATGGTCTCCAAAAGCATGGTTGACCATATTGCCCTCAGAAAGAATGCCAAAAGGTCTACAAAAGAGAAACCAGGGCAGCTGCTGGACTACTGCCAATCAAGAATAGCTCACTCTTGGTATAACTGATATCTTAGGTTGTGTTCAGAAACCTCATTTACAGTTAAATAGATTGGGTGATTACTGCTTTTGAATAAGACAATTGATAAAGGGGAAATTTCTACAAAGCCAACAATAATTTCCCAAGGAAAGAGAATAAACCATTAGGTTACTTTTAACCAAGACAGACTTATTTCAGTTTCCAAGACCAATTCTCATGAATATTCATCTTGGTGCCTGAAATTATAAATTCTATTTGACAACAAAACCTAAGGATATTGCTGTATTGCTTTCTGCAATCATGAGGTATGTGGCCTTTGGGGATTAAATGGAATTTCTTGCTTGTCTGCCAACACTACTTTCACATTGCTATTGCTCTAGAACAGTGGTTCCCAACCTTTTCTATGCCCCACACCTCTAGGAAATGTTTGATTAATGTTACCACCCCCTACAAAAGTAGTATCACATTTGAAGATGATGAAGTCTAGTTTCTAATGCAGGTGAACAAATTGAACTTAAAAAAAATAAGCTTTTAACTCAGTGCCTAAAATTGTTGCACCCTCTGAAATTCCATCTTGCACCCCCTGGGTGTGTGGGCACCCCAGGTTGGGAACCCCTGCTCTAAGAACATGAAGAGAATCTTAAGTACAGAATGATACCATACCAGTTCTCTGTCATCCTGCTGAGTGTTGCTATGGTACTGTGGCTCTTTACAAAATATTTTGCATCAGAGATTACCAATTCTAGCTACATGGTTCATTCTTAGTTGCATGGTCTTGAGCTAAGATGACAGACTATGTCCAAGTCATCCTTTCCTTGTTCTCAGGTTGGACTTCAACTGTGAAAATCCTAGTTCTCCTCCATGAAGGGCATGCAGTGCCTCATTTTGGTCATATGATTAACGACTACTTTTGTGTCTTTGAGCCACATGGTGTTGAGGAGGAGGCAAATGCAAGTTCTTTGGGTCTGTTTCTTCAGCTCAGTTCTGATTCCCTCCTGCATTTGAGTTGTGCCTTACTTTCCTTTGGGAAATTGTTATATCCTATCAAGATCATTGAACCACAAGTTACTGATTTCTGGCAGGTGAGTTCTTTATCAGCCAGTTCAAATGTTCAAAACCTAATTTTTTAATTCAGGTTAGTGAAGAGTTAGGTAATGTAGGTGTACATAGATGATTCTAACATGTTTTAATACTTCAACAGATAAGGACAAAATCTCCACTGTTTCTTCAACTTACCCTGGGCCTCTGGCAATGGTACACAGGAGACTCTTTTGCACTAAGCTGTTCAGTGAATGGGAACTTCATTCTGCACTCGTGGCCCCTGGTTATTGGGAAGCTCCAAATCTTGATGTCTATGCCACTCACATCAACAGCACTTGATACTAGTGGTTAGGTTTGGTCCTGGATCCATGGCATATGCTTTTCAGTTCTGTTACAGGGTTTCATTTACAGTATCTGTTGTCTGCAATATTTGATTCCCAAATCATTGCAATGATTCATATCAGTTATATGCTTCTGACTCTTCAAGGGCCTCACCAGACATGGTTTGCACCTTCAGTCTTGATCCAGTAAAATTTAGTCTGCCTCCTGGACAATGAAAATATCTATTGAGAATCAGAACTAATTTTTTGATGTAGCAATCAATTCTGCAGATTTTTCTGCAATAGTCCTGTTACACGTTTTCTGGTGAAACATAGGGCTCATTCCCACTCATTTTGTATCTTGCGTTTTAAACTTACTGGAGTTTCAGTGTTTTGCAGTTTGATAGCATTTGTTATTTTCATTATCTGGTGAAAGTTTTGAAAACATGTTACATTTCTTTCCACCATGTCTTATCCCTGTTTGGAGGTAGTCTCTGGTGTTATCTTTCCTTCTGCCTAGGCTCTTCAGGCTTTTAGTAACCTATACATATCCTGAAAAATCTCATTTCTGAGTTACATTGGCTTGGTGCATGACTGAGCTCTGCATGCTTCCTTCTGACTAGGTTTACTAAATTCTCATACAGGTAGTCCTCACTTAACCACCATTAATTTAGTGACCATTGAAAGTTACAATGGTACTAAACAAAGGGACTTACAACTGTTCCTTGCACTTACAACCGTCATAGCACCCCTGCATGATTGCAATCTGGGCACTTGGCAACCAGCTCGCATTTATGACGGTCGCAGTGTCCCAGGGTCACGATTGCCATTTGCGACCTTCCCAGCTGGCTTCTGGCAAGCAAAATCAATGGGGAACTGCATGATTTGCTTAATGGCCACAGTGATTCACTTAATGACCACTGCAAAAAAAGGCAAAATCAGGCGCAGCTCACTTAACTGTCCCGCTTAACAATTTTCTGGTCTCTATTGTGGTCATTAAGTGAGGACTACCTGTAGTGACACAGTAGTCCTCCAATTGGATACTTCATTTTTAACTAATGAAATATCAACGCAAAAAAGTAGGGAAAACTTAATTGATTTTAAAATGCTTTCAATTACCATTTGTGTCAAATGATACTCCTTCCCTCATTCTTCTTCGACACTTTCACTCCACTGGAATAGTCATTTCATGTCCTTGGCATCATGTCCCTAAACTAGTTATACAGTATCCTCTATAATGCTCTTTTGAGTGGTCATCAGTGAAATCATGTAATCCACTTTTCTTCCCTACATTTAGTTTACTCATTTGGAAAATGCTGAATAGTTTCTGATGTTTATGTGCCAGTATTACTTACTATAACATTTCATCACGTACAATTAACAATTGCTTCCATGTAAAAGGGTATATGGTCAGATCTGAAAATGAAATGAGATGCTTCACCTTGTATTTATACCAAGCATGTGATGGACTTATTCCCCTTGAAGTAAAACTTAAATAGCCTAAATAGATTATATTGTTACCCTTCGTGTAAATTCCTAAAAAGTTGAATTCTGATTCAGTTGCTCACAATCATTATGTTGAGACAAATGAAAAGATATGCATCTTCCTAATCAATTTAGCTCCACTTTCCCTTTGTTGAACTACTATTTTCACACTTATCAATGAGCTATGCAGCCCAGGATTAATGGGAGCTGAAATCCAGAACATCTGAAGAACACTAATTTGTCTCCCACAATTTAAAACTTGAAATGTTTGGCTGATAATATGATGGGGGTACAAACAGAAAGAGGTAGTTTCTCACTTTGAATTCTATATAACTTTCACGTGCTCCTGTTATAGAGCTGTCATAATCATAGATCATCTTACTGGCCCACATACATCGTATCAATATATTACTAATCCCCATCTCATTTTTACCTCAAAATCTTGTACATCATGATTAAGCAAACCTTAGAATAAGGGTTAGAATATTCCTTAGAAGAATAAGTCATATTCTCAGTTAAAAACATGGAAAATCACTATAGCCTTTTGTGACAAAAAGAAGAAAAGCACAGCCAGACTCCCTGCCCCTCTTGTGCAGCAAACTCATAGTGTACAGTTTTGATAGGGACTGCAGGAATTGGTTATTAATATTTCCTTTCTTGCCATCTTACACTGCGAAAAAAGCAAACCATCTTGTCACACGGTTTCTAGAATGCATTTAGGATGTGAAGATGGTTTTGTGGTTAAGATGTGGACAATGCCATTTTAATCTAAAAACAAACTTAATTTAAATGCTTAATTACAAGTTTAACTTATAAGCACTTTGGTGATCACACATCTCATATTATATATAAAAGGATATTCATAAAAAAACCTTTGTGAAACAGTTGCCTCTGAAACATAGCAATCTGTACATATTGCTGTTTTTCTTTAATCTGTAGCACTTCAAAGAACAAAGTTGCTTTTGCTTTGCTCTAGTCAGCCAGTGGATTTCTTCTTACTGCGTTGAACAGAATCCAGACACAGTCATTAGCATCGATGCATATTTTGGTCCTTATTGCACTTCTAAGTACCACTAAACTATTTCAAAAATGTCCCTGTAGTACAGAGATTAATATTAACAGTAGGAAACACAGTATATTTCTTTTTCCCACTTATTTCTCTACATATAAACTTTGTTATTCCTCAAAAGAGTTTAGTCAGAAAATGTAACACAGTGAAACCATTCTTAATCTAGTCTAGACTAGTCTTGGGAGGTAGGGAAGGAGGTAGGGAAATACAGAGATGAATTATATAGGTTGATTTTCTGAGCCATTCTGGCTGAAAAGGCAAGGGGGAGATAGAACTGATATGTACGTGCAAAATATTACTTGTAATACTCTTGTTTTTTTCATTTGGAATTATGTGTACCAAGCACAGCTCTCATTTGTATTTTTTCCTTTCCTTTAGCTTTTCCTCCCACTTCGTAATTTAGAGAGAGAAGTTGGGTTTCTTCCTTCATATCCAGTTCCTCCCACCTATTCCCTCTGTCTAATCTCTCAAGAGGATAGGATTAGACTTGCTTACAGCTCATATAATATACATATACTACCAATTCCTATTGATAAAATTAGCTGCCACTTAAGGCTGTATATCAGGTTGTGCTTTAGGATGACTAGTATAGTACTTCTACAGAAAATCCAGCTGAAGTAAATATGCTTGAAGACGAAGTGGGACACACAAGGAAGGCACCATAGTTTTCTAAAAAAAAAAAAAGTGCAGCAATAATGTAAAGGCTGGCATGGATCTTACTGATAACACTCTCCTTTACATGTCACTTTCAACTAAATCACATACATTGTGCTTGATCAAGACAAGGAAAGTAGTCTTCAGTCTTGAAGAGATCCATAGGCTCATACAGGGCTTGATTCTGCCTTGATGAAGATGATTTCTGCAATGAAAATCTACGTATCAAAATACTTGTATACCTGATTTTTTAGAACCCACAACTTTAATACTTTTGGAAAAAAATATCCCTCTTAAGTTTGTGTGTCTTCCATGAAATATACTGAGCAGATTTTGAAAATATTGAAACGGTCCTACATTTAGGTTTCTGTGTGCATGAAGGGATTCCTTGACAGGATCTAGAAGGGAAGTCAGAAATTCATCCACTATTTTGCATGGAAAGTCTTATTTGCTAGGCTTGTGGAGTTTTACAATGTGCAGAGCACAAATGAAAAACCTCTCTCTGAATCATTAAACAAGCTGTGCCTTTTGCAAGGCTTGCAAAGATGCCTCAGACATTTTTGCAGCTTTCTTTATGTATGCTAAGTTACTTCACTTGAAAAAGTGAGTTCAGCCATTTCTTTCATATTGCCCCATACCCCCATCCCAAACACAGGCTCAGGAGATGCGTGACAAATAGGGACAAAATGGGTGCAGAAGCTAAGTCTGCCTTCCCAGGTCCATGTTGGCTCTTGCCTTCACTGTAAATAACGACAGCAGTAACTGCTTTGTGACAGTAGGAGAATGTGACACCCCCCTCACCCCAGTGATTGGCTTTAAGCCTCACTACTCCTAATTTAATTGGGGCTGGCCTTTACTTATCTTTTGGTGGATAACCAGGTCAATCAATCTGCCAAGCAAACACACTCAATATACACAGATAATTCCAATGCTGTTGTTTTGCTGAACAAGTGCAAAGGAAAAAATTCTGAACAAAACAGGCATGTGTAAGCCAATATCTATAAAAGGTTCTAATATTTCAAGATGAGGAACCTTTTTATCCTTGTTTCCTTTTATTTTGGTGACTCCCAAATCAGTGAGCAGATTTTTGTCCTCCAAAAATTTATTTCAGGCAAACACCTTTATACAGCTTTTCTAAACACACGTAAGCCATGCAGAAAGGAAATTGATAGTAGCTGAGCAAGATAGCTCATTCCACTGCAACTTCATCCTCTTCTACATGCTGAAGGTAACCGATTCCTAATTTGAATCTCTATAGCAAAGACAAGGAACTGTTCCCATCTAGATGCTTTTAGAAGATTCAAAAAGCTTAAATTTAAGATTTCTATAATCTACTCCATAAACTAATCTCAATTGATATCTCACATCTGTTCATCCTTAATGAAGAAAACTTACATTTAAAAACGATGGCATATTGATTGTGTACAATAATTTTTTTAACGTATTTGGGAAAGTTCCAAGGTCTGATTCTGCCTTTATGATCTGTTCCTCCATTCCAGCCACATTATCACCAATCATTTTTACAAAAGCCTGGTTTAAAGGAAAAGGGGAAAAAATAACAGTAGCAACAACCATTCCAACAGAACATTAACTAAGAGTGGTTCAATTTCCTAGCCCTGAGTTAGAGTACTGGACTAAGCCTGGAAAGAGCCAAACTGTTCTTACTCAACAATAAAATCACTGACTGAGTAGGTCAACTCTTCTCATCCTAGTCTACTTCACAGAATTGTTGTAAGAATAAAAAAGGGAAGAGAAAAACAAATAATCCTGAAAGAATAAATATCAAGACCTATAATCCAATTTACTTTGCTAAATTAAATGTGCTATAAGTATATAATTAGATGAGAGAGCAGCAAGAACATGCATGGTTAGGTCAAGAACCGTGACATTTGGAAGTTACAATTTAGTTTAGAAATATGAATGCATGATGCAAATAAACCAAAAAGGAACTTGAAAACCACATGATTGTATTTTAAACTTCTGAACTAATCTGAAATCAGGTGACTCAATAAAGAATGGAGATGTATGTGTATATGACAAGTTCGTAAGAATCAAATAGTGATTCACTATATAGATTTGTAATACAAAAATGCATTTCTGTCACAGGAATCTAGATATTAGAAGGCAGTAATAATATAATTAAACTTGTGTGCCACCTGATTCCCAATGACTTTGGGCAGAACAGCAACTTTAAAATAAATTTCCCCTTATTATCTTTAAAATTTATCTAAGATACATGTGTTCATTAAAACATATTGGGAAAGCAGTATGCACAGAAACATCCTTGTCCTTTCAATCACGATTTCTTGCTGGAAAGATGTTCTATATAGATTATGGGATTAAGGATCTGCAAAGAATCATTACACTGAGTTATCTCTTGCTACACGGAAAACATTACAAGACCTAACCCCCCAAAGGAAAATAAAACAGTAATTTCTATTAGCTTTGTAAAGAGAACTATAATATTGACATTAGAAACACATACCTCTAATTTGTCAATCTTTCTATAAAGCTTCTTCATTTCCATTGCCTTTGCATGAATATGTGGCACACTTTCATTAATTACTTGAGACGAATCACTTCTAATCTAAGAGGGGAAAAAACAAAATATATACTTAACTGGAACCAACTTGGAGCAGTAAGCTTTGACAAAATCTAGCCAATGCATGTAAAATGCTATACAAACTGAGTTATCACCCAAATGAATGTATACAACCCTACAGGCTGATTTAACACCAGATTTCACTTAGAACAGATCTCTAAATGCTTCTAGTTCTGATAAAAGCAGATTTCAAGAGTTTACTACATGCTGCAGATGTGGAAAGCAAGTTACAACATCATAGACAAGTCAGAATTGAACATCAGTATCTTTTATTGTTATAATGACAAACATTTACCTTTTTAGTGTCAAACAGAATGTTTAAAATTCTAACTTCTTGAAGGATTTATTGTATTCCTCAAGTAGCACTAGAAGCCTTATTTGAGAAGACTGCTTGCTCAGAGGCTGGTCAGGGATCTGACAGGAATCCAACACATATTCCAGCATTTCAAACCATATCTAAGTAAAAGCATATCTGAAGTCGTTTGATTCCAATCACCGGGTTGCTTTCAACATCAACAGAGACTTTTAACACAACTCACGTGTTTTTAAGTAGCATACTCACCATGTCCAACATTCCCACAAACTCATCTACCCTGATCAACAAATCTTCAAGACTCTTGTCTAAAGCTTCAATCTGCAAAAACAAGACAAAATAAATAATTCAAAAGTATCAGCGAAACGGCAAGCGCAGGCGGGGGAGCCCAGACCTCAGAATAACACCCCCCCCCAGGGAAAAAGATCAGGCGGCAGCAAGACTCGGAGGCCACCGGCTGCGGAACGCTCCGCGGTTGACTGTGACTTCCCGCTGGCATTACCTTGGCTTGCCTGGGATTTAAAGCAATTTGCTATGAAGTCCAACCACTGCTGCTGAAAATGTATGGCGACTACCGCACCGCTAGGATGCCTCACAGAATGACATGGGGAATTCAGACACGCTGTCGCCCCAACGATTGTCGTCTGAAGGAGTACGCTATGCAGGGTGAGGAAGGAAGAGGGCACAGGGCGACGTGAGAGGCTTAAGCGGGCTGGCGTTCAAAGCGGGCCCGCCCAGAAAAGGCACCACCCGTTCATTCACTCGCCTGCCCGGCTGAGGCGACGCTGTCCATCGGCGCGGGGAGCAGGTAGGAGGCGTAGTCAGCCGCCGCGGCGGCCAGTAGAAACTCCCCGCCCAAGGTTTCTCCTCCCGCCGCGTCCTCCTCTCCGATGCCGGAGGCACTGCTGTGACTCTGTGAGACGTGGCCGCTATCACCGCTTGAGGAGGAGGAGGAGTGGGGCAGCAGCGACGGCTCCTCCGGGGCGATGGCTGCAGGAGCCTCTGCCGCCTGCTCCATCTCCCCCGCGTCTTCCGGACAGCGCCCAACCCGGAATCAACCGCCTGTCACCTGATTCGGGGCGTTTTAAATCCGAGGCCTTCCAACTGACAGCTTAATTGCTTCCCCTCCCCCGCTACGGAAGCTCAGCAAGGACAACGTGAACGCCGGGGTTAGTTGCTCCCACTTCATCCACGTTCTACTTAGAGGGCGGAGCGAATACGAGTGTTTTGGGGATGAAGCACATGCTTCGGTCACGTGGGAGAGACCCTACCGCAGGCGTCAATCCCGGGCGTGTTTCTTCTTTTCCCTCCCTGCTTTACTCCAAATATGGAGTTTTCCATTTAGTTTACAGAATAGAGCAGTGTTTCTCAATCTCATTGGCTTTAAGATGTGTGGACTTCAACTCCCAGAATTCCCTCAACCGGCTTAACGCCAGTGAGGTTGAGAAACACTGTTACAGGGAAAAAAGTAAGGGATTTTCATCTTCCTTTCCTGCCGACTTCCCAGCCTTGTAAATTTAGGAATCTATTTATAGATGAAAACAGTTATTTAAACTTGATCCACCCAGAGTATTCTGTGGCCTGCTGTTTTGTCTCAGAAGGCAGCAGGAACTGGCTGATCTTGAGTTGGCCTGCTCAGGATTTGGACACCCAAGCTATAGGCTAGATGGGGAAATTAAAAGAAGTCTCAGAAGAAGCCAGTAGACTTGCATTTACCCAGTCTTTAAAATATGTCATTTTTATTAATTTCTTGGGGAGATACTGGAATGCTTATCGAGGCAGCAAGTGAAACAAAATTAGGTGGGATAGCTAACACTCCAAACAAAATCAAAACTATCAGAAATTATCATAAATGGCTTGACAATACCATGAAATTAAACATATGGAAAGTTATGCATTTAGCAGATAAAAATGAATTGTACAAATATAGTATACTGAAATACTGTACAGTAGAGATGCCAACATCCAAGATGCTTTAAAAGATATTCCCTACTTACAAAAACCTCTAGTACTAGAAGATAAAGTTAGATCACCACGCTGGTCAATACCAAGTGGAAAGGCTACAGGAACTGATGGAATACCTACAGAAATATAGCAAGTGACAGAATAAGAATCAGTAGAAGTTCTAACTAAGATCTGCCAGAAAATTTGGAGAACATAGTAGCCAACCAATTGGAAGAGGTCAATCTACATTCCAATCCCAAAAAAAGACATAACAAAGTTTGCTATCATACAATATCCTTAATTTCACGTTAGCAAAATAATGCTTAGGATCATCCAACACAGATTACAGCCCTACATGGAAAAAGATGCCAGATGTTCAAGCTGGCTTTAGAAAAGGCTAGAGGAACAAGATACATCACTGCTGATGCATGCTGGATAATTGAGAAAGCCGAAGAATACCAAAAATACTATGTGCTTCATTGATTATAGAAAGGCCTTCATTTGTGTTGATCAGGTGGAACTGGCTCAGAAAAACAGGAATCCTAGAGCATCTCATTGTCCTCATGGGAAACATAGATATATATAGGTCAGGAAGCCACAGTACGGACAGAACATGGTGAAGCACGGGCTCCAGAATGGCAAAGGAGTGCAACAAGGCAGTACCCTCTCCCCTTACTTATTCAATCTATGTGCCAAATATATATTAAGGGAAGCTGGATTGGAAGATGAGCGGAGTTTTAAAATTGGAGAAAGAAACTTAAATAACCTGTGCTGTGCTGATGACACTACCCTGATAGCCTAAAATGCAAAGGATCTGCAAGCTCTAGTAATAAACATCAAGGAGCACAGTGAAATAAATGGGACTAAAATTAAATATAAAGACCAAGCTGCTGACAACAGGTAGAACCAGCCTTAGAACTGACAATGAAGATATCAAAGTGGTAGATATTTTCTGTTGTTTAGGATCAGCCATCAACAAAGGAATACGCTGCAGTCTAGTACTTGGTAGGGCAGCCATGAAGGCCTTAGAAAAGATATTCAAATACTGTGATGTGACTATACCTGCAAAGATCAAAATAGTGCAAGCCAAAGTATTCCTTATGATACTCAATGGAAGTAAAAGTTGGACTCTGAAGAAGTAGAATAGGAAGAGCATTGATGCTCTTGAACTTTGGTGTTGGAGAAGATTCCTGAGAATACTGTGGACAGCCAAGAAAAAAAAAATGGATCTTTGAACAAATCAACCCAGAGTTCTCACTAAAGGCACACATGACCAAGCTCAAATTATCCTCCTTGGGACACATCATGTGAAGACCTAGCTTTCTGGAGAAGGCTCTAATGCTGAGAAAGGCAGAAGGAAAGAGGATGACCAGCAGCAAGGTGGATGGATTCAGTTACAGTGGTGATGAATGCACCATTGAAAGACCAGGTTAGGGACAAATTGTCATGGAGAAAATATATGTGGTTGCTAAGAGTTGACAACAATTTGATGGCACATAATCAATCAAATAAGTAGAATACACACGAGAAGGGTCTGTTATAAAAATCTTGAAAGTTCTGCATTAACCCTTTGACTTTTTGTTTTAGTGTGACTTATACTTCATTGCCTAAAATATCTGTTCACTGCCTTGAATTCACTGTATGATAGGACTACATTGTGAGGACACACGACTGCAAAAAGTTGCTTTGAAGGTAAAGTTGTGTATATGTGTATGTATAAATGACTCATGGGACTGTGCAAATCCTTTGAAAGGTTGCTCTGAAATGCACAAGAATGCTGTGAAGCACCTCTATTTTCAATCACTTACGCTATTTTTCCTAGGCATACATGATTGCCTCACTTTTGCTAGTGAAGTGGCTGTGCATGCACCGATGGATGTGAAAACAACTGGCAGCAAATTCCAAAGCAGCCATGTGAGCTTGGAAGAAGTGCAGCTTCTTTAATCTCTCAGGGTGAAAAGGTAATAAAGATGCCTGTGATTCTTATAGTTCATTGCTGAACTGTAGCTGTGAAAATGTGCTTGGTTCCTCTGTTACAGCCATATAGATTGCAATTTAATTAGAATAAAAACAAGATAGTAGTCTTAAGCAATCTTACTGATTAAGTAAATCCTGTCAAAAATAGTGGGCCTAATGTCTGAGCAAATAGGCATAGGACTGGGGTGTTATAATGGGTTGGACTTGCAAAATCTGACAAATCTATTCTGAGTGCCTCTCTTACAGACTAGCCAGTCTGGTTCAAATCAATAGAGTACATGGAACAGGAGATGAATTCCCCCTTCATTCTCCTGTTCCTCTGTGAATGTCCCTAATCTTCTCAGGTTCCCAACATTTCTGAAGAGATTTACAGTGTGTATAAGGATCAAGGAAAAAGAAGGGAAAGGATACATGCTGCTAGCAGCCTAGCATTGGATACAAGCAATTCTTTTTCATTTTTCTTTTGTGTTTAATGCATATTGAAGTCTTTTTTATGCATGAAAACTATACTGTAAACCCCAGAAAGTTTAACATAGTTTAAAAAAACAAAGATCCCCTCCCCCAAAGATAAATACTTAAGTTGTACTTAATTCCTGATGACTACATGTCAAAACAATATAACCTTCATCTCAAATGACCACGAATGTTCCATGGACATCAACACAATAACTTATGGTACTCTTGGTTGTGCAAACTGCAATCCTGAGAAAGGAGAGGGCAATTGGTCAGGCATTGATGCTAGAACTATTATTACTGGAGCCTCCACTCCAGGCGAGTCGTAAGAACTTCAAAGTAGCAATTTCAGATCCCCATTTCTGGAATTTCTTACTGCAGCTATGAAACTGGAATTCTGAAATGGAACAGATGGTAATTGTATTCAGTTCAGCAATGAGAACTACGTAGTGAATTTTATTCCAAGTATGATCATAAATTACTTCCGATTAAAACTTCAGGTCTGACAGTTGCCTGTAAGGTAAACAAAAGCTAGGCTCTAAATTAAATAAAGCAAACTCATTCCTTTGGAAACACTTTAATATACAATACTATACAGTAAAAAACAAAGAAAATAATAAAGCTAAAAGTAGAAAAATACACTGTAAAACAATTATATTTTGTTTTTTAGGCATCTCAGGAATATATTCATATTTTCTCTATAAACCATTTTAACAACTTGTGGCATTTTATGGAATAGAAAAGCAGAGCTGGGAGCAAGGTTCTTTTAGAATTGCCTGTTACTGACTTAATCCTTACAGTGCAGCTGGCATTTTAGATTTCTGAAGAGCAGGTAGTTCAACAAGGTTTAGAAAACAAATAATATAGGCTGCCCCTCCTCAAGTGAATATTATAATTATTAAAGACTCAGTGAATTTATTTTAATTCTAAATGATAAGGCAAATTTAGCTGAATTGTTCATGATACTTCAGAACAGAGGCATAACATGATTCTAAGTTCTATTTATTCAATACCATTAGCAAGATCAAAAGGTGAAATCAACGGTCACTAAAATGGGAATATCTGTCTAATAAATATTTTAATAATAAAAATAGAATGCACATCCCACGTTATTGTGGTGCATTAACTAAACCAGCATTCATGCTGCATCTTTTTCAGATAAACAGAAAGGTTAAGTTTATGCAGACAGAACTATCAATGACCAGCAGGGGGTGCTGATCTAAAAAGAAATTATGCCAACAATAGCAATTTCTTGTCCATGTAAGATTTTATACACACGCATACACACATATACAAACACAAAATCATTTGGTCAAAGTTTCATTCCCAAAGGAAAAAAAGGAGTAAATGCAGCATGCCCTCAACTATAGTCAGGATAGAAAGCTGTTCTTTAAGGGCAGCCTTTTCCAGATTTAGGTACAATACAGCCAGTTTTTTGTGTAAAAAAGCTAGGGAGCAGTTACCTAGTGGCAGAAAATCAGTTTTTGGAAGATAATATAATTGTATTTTTCATCCAAGATTAATTCATGAACATGTATTTCCAGGTTTTGTTAATTTCCAAATTAATTACATGTACGCCGAGTATCTTCATACATACGGCAGATACATAATTTACCCCAGCTAGAAGATTTTCATAGGATTTTAAAAACATTGGACTCTGTTCTTTCCCTCATTTTGAACATGGAAGCAGAAATCATATTTACAATTTTGCATGGGTTACACTAGACAATACTTTTATGTCTAATTACAAAAATTGTCCTTCCTGGAAAGTAACATGTATCATACACCAGAATGTTTATGAGAGTGACTCTCTTCTGCATGTAGATTGAATTGTTCCAGTTGGCACTTCCAGATTACAGAAATACAAACTCAAAACACCCACTAAAGTGTTATCACTGTTCCATCCTCTTCAACGCCTCCTTTGGGAATAACTAAACTATGACGAGGATCAGTTTTTAAGGAACTAAGGATTTTGTGAATATTGCCATTGCTTTCTCGTCCAAAACTGTTGTTGAGTCCTAGTTCTCTCTGTAGTCTGTGGCTAAGACTGTTGCCATTGATTCGGGAAAGGCTACTAGAAGGAAGACTGTGAGATTTTGGAATGGGCTGTGGTTCCAGGCAGCCCTCAATTACAATGTCAGTATCCTCATCACTCTCCATTTCATCAGGGTGGAAGTTCTGCAGGACATGAGAAGAAGGCAAACTGTGATGGCTGGCAGTGCTGTCTGTAGACTGACCAGAGCTCCCAGACATCCGACTGCTTCTGATAATATTGTTCCTTTGATTTGCTGGCTTGACAGTGATGATAAGATTATGGCTATTGGCAATCATCATGTCCGTCACCTGATCAAGGGTTTTTCCTGCCACTTCTATACCATTCACTTCCAGGACTTCATCATTGACAGCAAGCAAGCCTGTACTTTCAGCTAACCCCCCAGGAACCATCCGTGAGATGAAAATGCCAGGAACCTTTTCCAACCCATGAGGAGTCACTCTTACACTGGTCCCATCCCGAATATAGAATCCAAGTGGTTTCTCACACCCGTGTCGATACAGTCGTACTCTTCTATGAGTTTCAGGTAGAATATCCACATCAATGATGGAAGACACTGGTCTAAAGTCCTGAGGCATGCTGATATTAACATGGGGGCGCCGGCGAAGGTTGTCATTCCGGAGGGTCACCAGAGCTTTCTTTTTCCTTGTTAAGGTGTTTGAACCAAAGTTTCCGTAATCTGCTTCATCTGCAAAGAGAGAGGGAAACATTAATTCCTCAGACTAAACCATCCATAGGCCATTTTCTGCAAGAAAAAGACCCTTATCTCCAGCTTTCATGATATACCAACATTTAAATATGGTTGAAACATTGCTGTGAGTGAGACTGTCAAGTTAAAGACTGTGTTACTAATAAACTGTATTTTGAAATATTGGAAGAAATGCCTAGACTACAGGTTGGACAAAGAAAAAAGTGGCAGACTGATCTTAGGATGAATATGAATTTGTTTGCTGACAGCATAGAGCTTGTTTGCTAGAAGAAGACACCCAAAATGAAATGCCATTTGTGGCTACTGTGAAGAGAAAACTGGAAAAACAGCCACACAGGCATTTCTGGCAGTTTACCACTTCTTCAAAGCCATCTATGAAGCAACTAGCTAAGGCTACAAGATTATCTTTTAAAAGACTGCTGGCAAGTAACTGATTAGCAGGACTAGACTGATTGACTACTAGTCATCTGTCATTAATCATAATAATATATGAAGTTGTAAATTGCACCAGAGCACTGTTGCTTTTAATGTACTAGCTCTTCATCTCTAACAGCCTAAAGCCGTATTTCAAACCCGTATGTAGCTATGAAAAAGCAAGTCAAGGAACATCCGTATCTGCTCTCCTCACTGCATGCTTCATCTCTCTCAGGGAATGTAGTCCCTAATGGCTTTGCTTGCTATAGATTATTCTAAGGAACATGCTACTGTGTAACTTAAAATACATAAACATCTTTGTAAAGTCCTATGTTAAAGCTGTTGTGGTCTAAGATGTAAAATATGCATGTGTAGGCAGACAAAAGCATATTTTAAAGGAGCCCCGGCAACCTGTTGCTTGTAAATATGGGAAAGACACGTAATTGCTGCTGTGGAATGTGTGAAGCATCCCTTATTCTATTGTCTTTAATTAAACCCTCATTCTAGACAAAAATAGCCCATTTTTTTCCACACCAGATCATCCTACAATGCAGTTGCAGATGAATAAGTCACCAAGAAGCTTCAAAAGAGGCCTCAAACAGAACAACACTTCAAACTGACGACGGATAAAGCAATGGATGCGCCTGACGTTTCAGTCCGATACCACAAACTAGACAGAACAATGCTAATTCCATCCCCACAAATTCCATAGTGCAAAACTGAAAGAGTTTCCTTTTGCGAACATTTTCTCCAAAGATAACCAAAGACAATTTTGGCCTCCTGGAAGAAAATATTCTCTCAATGCTCAGAAGCAAGACTGTTGGAAACTGTGGAATGGAGAACCAGAGATGCAGGTAGCTTTTTTGTACTCACTTTATTAACATCAGGCAGGAAATCAATATGCACAATCACTTAAGAGACCCAAACATATTACTCATGATCTAGCATGCCACTAGCAAGCTATCAGGGCCAGAAACACTGGTTAAGTAAACTTAATGTAGCTTTACATAAATTATTTGAAGGGATCACCAAGACACAGAAAGGATTTGTGCAAATGAGAAGACTTCTGGTAAGCCATCTTTTAAAATTAAAGGTGCACAACTTGTAGGCACCCCCATATTACTGAGTATGGTTTCCTAAGCATCTCCAAAAATTCCTGCCCAGTTGTAATCTTTAACATGGCAGAATTGGAAAATGTATTAAACACATAATGCATAATCATATTAAACATTATTAAATGTTAAGTACAGTTAATTAAATCAAACATTTGTATTGGTGCTAGTCATTTTTTTGAATGCAGCCCCAAATATATATTTCAAAGACTAAATTTGGCTCTCAACTCCAAGTTTTGCTTATTAAACAAGAGGTGCTCATTATCAGTTACAAATGGTCTCACACACAGAAAATGAAGGAAATTAGCCACCAGTTGGTCTAAGCTCCGAGGCAGCAACCTGCATATTCACTGCAAGGTGCAATAGGGTGAATGTACATATGCAAAAAATAACCCAGTGCAACCCTCTCTCTTGACAAGAAGAAAGCTGAGAAAGATGGTCCCCTCCCACCCCCCAGGAATCTGAGAGCAGAAGGTATGCAGATCCCTGGCAAGTATGGCAGAGGTTTCCCGTTGCTGCACCTTAGCTTTCTTGAGGCCAGAGCCAAGATGAACGCCAGGACAAGTTAAAGCAACTTGCTCTGAGGGTGGGGCTGATGAATTGTTGACTACTTGCTAAACTGCTGTGATTTTGAGATCCAGTTAAGCAACTGTGAGGTTAGGCCACATCTATATTGCCTTCTGCATTGCTCATAATGTCCACTGAAAGATACTTCTTTTTGGAAAAGAAATGCTACTTATGTTATCCTCCAGACCTCCTGAGTTAGATTTTGCCCATCTCTGAGACATTCTTTTAAAAATGAAGAAGAAACCTCCAAATTAAAATAGCCTTAATGCATTTGGATAAATTCAAGATAGGGACCAATTGTTTATATTCCAAGATTTCTCAAAGGTGGAGCGATGGGTGTTACATAAACCCCATCGTTACTTCCCTGGAAAGCTTTGCATTGAATGGGGTTTCTAAGCACACTCAGGGAACCAGAGGGTTTACTCACTGATCACAGACAGTATCAGTTGAAGAGAGCATATGTTTCTGAATTTATATCCCCAGAAAGCTATGAGTGTTACAAAAGTAATATAGAACCTTTTCACAGCTAGGATTTCTTTTGGCTCCCATTTTGTATCTTATATTCTGATTATTACACAAGTTTTTTTCCTTATCCCAATAAAATCTGGAATACAGTAGTGCAAATATTTTTTAAAAAACTTAAACTTTCTGGTAGTCCCTGAATGTTCCATAACTTTTTCCCTTTTCCTAGTCTGCTGCTATTGAGCTCTATTGAGATACGACATCAACCCAATGCAAGGAAAGTTGCTCTAGGTGCCATTTTCATTTTACGTGTGGCCTAAATGTAAATACTGAAATCTGTGAGATGAATGTAAACATTTACAGTCTGAACTTAAAAGAGAAGGGGAAGAAAAAAATAAGAAAATATTTCCAGAAAAACTGACTTTTTAAAAACACTACACACATGCACACCCACAGAGAGAGAGACAAATCCTTAATACCAGAAGCACTCCTCCTCTTGCTTGGACAGCTGCTTTTCACAAGAATTGCCTGCCAGACAAAATACCAAAGTTTGGCCAGATAAGAATAGGTAAACAAGCAAGATTCCACAGAGAATCAGACTGCTAGGCTCATATAGGAAGAATTTGCTTTGGACCTGGTATTTTCAGTCCACGCACACTCCTTGTGTATTATTTCCTCTGGATATGGTGCAATATCACTTGACAGCTTGGAAACTGCATCAGAAGCAGAGATATTTCTACAAGGGGAGTAACTTGTTTCATGCAGCTTTAAGAATGAAACCAACAAGTCTTTAGGGACCATGGGATGCCCTCAACCCCATATTGTCATTTTCTGAATGCAACCATCAACATAAATAACTCAATGCCTCTTATTTTGATCAGTCACATGCTTCCATAGAAATAAACACAATGTTTTTATACAATGATAACATTTGGCAGGGGAGTTATTCCATCATTTGTCATAAAATGTTGGAAAAGTCAGAGATACAGAATTTTTTAAAGGAAACAGATATATAGTGAACTTTGACTTAGGTAGCTTCCTTTGCCCAGCATAGATGTAAGCAAGAAAGAAACACAAAGTAATATCCATCCAAGCCTATTTATGCTGACCAGGTTTACCAATTGAACAAGAAGCTCTAAAAAAACAGGCTTACATTTTACCAAAAGCAAAAAGAGAGCCATGTTGGCACGTACTGGAGAAAAAAAAAATGTGGAAGCCTTTGAATTCTTCAGAAATCTTAACCTACAAAAGAAGGGGGGGAAAGTTGGGGGGGGGGAGAAAATCTAGTCAAATCTCTCCCAGTTCAATCTTATACCTAAATCCCACTGAAATCATCAACAAATCCTAAACACAGAAACAAGCCGACCAGGCAACCAGCAGCAGCTGACATCCAAACTTGCAATTGCTGGCTCACCTGCTATTACATTTAATCATAAGCACCTTCCTCTCTGGGTGCATGTTCATTCTTAACAGTTTCCTCTTTTATCCTTAGCTCCCAAGCTCCTAGAGTGTGCTTCCTCCTTTTTTGTACAGCCTTGACTTTACTTTCTCTTCAGTGTCCCACTGAAATCACCTTCACTTAAATTTCATGAGAAATCTTTCTCTGCCAAGTCCAAAGACCTCAGCTTTGACCTCAATTTCCTTGATTGTCCTGCTGTCTTTGATTTCTCTTCAGACTGATCCTCTATATGTACGGAGTTTCCTTGGAATCTGTTTGTGAGCCCTTTATTCCCACCCACATGTTAAATGTTGAGTGATCTGTATACAGATGACATCTAACTCCTCTTTGTGCCCTAGATCTCCCATCCTCACACAATCCTGGATCTTCACTAGCCAGATTTATCTGCTTGGTTTTTCAAACATGGTCAGACTCAACATTTTAAAAACCAAATGTTTTACGTTTAATCCCAAGCTACCTTTCTTAGTATGTTTTAGTATCCACTGACAATGAAGTCTTGGTTCCTCTTTATTCTACATGTCCAGGCTGCTCTCAAGTTCTGTTACCTCTTCGGTAAATACTATGAATATAAAGCCCTTCTGCTCCACTCTCTTTGCCAAAAAAACCCCTTTCTGGTCCAGCTTGTCTGGCATCTCCTGTATAGACTACTAGTCTTCTCCTCTCTTCTGTTCTATTATCATTTCTCAGTCCTCTCACTGTTTCCTAGCATGCTACTGTCAAATCATTTAATCTATCCTTTTCTGGTTTATTGTCCATGCTGGCTAGGGGATTCTGGGAATTATCACTCCACATTTGGCTATTACAAGACTAATGTCAATCAAGAATATCCCATTGCTTGGGGCTGAAAGCCAGATTGGTCCTTTGAGTTACATGTCTGCCATGAACTGTTTTCCCCAAAAGACAGGGCAAAACCTGTATTTTAATTTATTTTAATTAAAATTAAAACTAAAATTAAAAATGTTAAGATGATTATTCCCCATGTCTTTAATTTTCTCCATCTCTTGCATTAAACATTCCAATGTATTGTCAACTGATAAAGGGGCTCTGTGGGGTGGCAGTTAAGGCTTTTTGGGGCAAACACAGCTCAACAATCTCAGGTCATTCGCCTTGAACTAATTATTTAGCCTTTATGTTGGCTTTGCGGTTACTCCTTGTGCTAATTCAAATTTGCCCTTCCTTGGCCTTCTCTATATTTTATCCCTACCCTTGAATCTACCCTTGCAGATTCCAAGACTTCCTGTACTTTAACCTTTGCTCATCACTTGCTGCCTCTTAAGAGATTATTTAAAGGTAACTTGACAAGGAGGGTGTTTTGAAGCCAAAATGGGAAAGATTCATACTCTAAAGAGATTTTCCAAAAAGATTAACATGTGAATTCTTGTCCCAAGGAGCACTGCTTTTACCCTGAGAGTCTACCCTTCAAGGCAACAGCTTTTGTTTTCTTTTAATAACCCACACAATTGCAGTATTATTTACTGCACACCTACACATTCCAGGACAAAAAATATTTGTTGAAATATTACCAAATCAGTACAAACCTTCTGAATAAGAAATTCATGAATGAGACTCAGTATGGGACAAACTGGGGAAGTGGAGTTCAAATTCTCTGCTGAGCCACGAATCCTATTGAATCATGGCAGGTCACTATCTCAGTTTGCTCTACAAGATAAGATCATTCAAAAGACAAGGGGAACACAGCATACCCCATTTTGACTTCCTTGAAGGGCAGATGGCTTAAAAGATGTGATCAATGTAGTTACTGCACGGAATGCAAATATGGATGAGTGTAATCCATGCTGAGTACAAATATTTTGCTGATTATGCTGAAAGAAAGCCATGTCAAGACTGGCAAGTTACAATTCATATATCTGTTTTGTAAGTAAAATCAAATGCCCGAAGTGTGCCATCTCAATACTTAATGGAAAGATAAATTGAATCTTTCATCTTCATTTAAGTCGTCAAAACAGAAGGCTGGCAAGAGAACTGAATTCAGCAATCAAATAACTAAAACACAGGGCTGTAGTATTATGAACTTGGACAGGCACAGGAATAAAGGTTTGTGTTCCCATTCAGTGGGTGATCCTAAACAAAGCATCCTAATCCATTTTGTAGGGTTCACATAAAGCTAATATGCCTTTCTGAGTAACTTGGTAGAAGAAAAGGGTAAAATCAGAACCAACAAAGGACAGAGTTCAAAGGCTATTTGGCAAAGTTAGGACATACAGTAGTTTTAAGATGTAAAGCCATCTGCAGTCTGCAACAACCATTTTGCTTCACCAAGCAATAGAGGAAAACTTCAGAAACATTCCATCATCTTTCATTTCTTGCTTGATGTGAACCTGCTAGTCCATATTTAACTGATCCTTGTAAGTTCTTCTTTTTAAAGGGAAATGTTCTATGTGGCATTAAAGGCATTTATATATCAATAGAAGAGAATATGTGCAGCTCAGGGTTGAACTGTGGAGTCCTTGGCACTGAAGATGTTACCTAGCTGGGTAACAAAACGTTTGCAAGAAAACAACCAAGCTCAGAGAACCCCAAGGACTCTGCATTTATATATGTAAAATATACTTAAAAGACTGATCCTGGGGTTCCCCAGTGTGGTGCCTGTTGTACCAAAGTGCTCCAAACTTTTCTCTCGCTGCCTGTCAGACACTTTGGTTCCTCGACGTAAAAGAAAAAGAGAAAGCTTAATAAAAAAAGGAGGCTGCATGTCACAAAACACCAGTCTCCTACATAATCCTTCTAAGGATCCCTTGTGCTTTGTAAGTATAGCTGCTGGTAATGAGTTTTTTGCAGGCCATTCTGGATGGTGGGAAGTACCTATATCAGTGTTTTTCAAACTTGGCAACTTTAAGATGTGTGGACTTCAACTCCCAGAATTCCCCAGTCAGCATGCTGGCTGAGGAATTCTGGGAGTTGAAGTCCACACATCTTAAAGTTGCCAAGTTTGAAAAACATTGACCTATATCAATTGATCTTCTGGAAAATATTTGTGTGTGACTGCCTGCACTGCTGTGACAGCCACTGTTGAATGGAAAACCCACCCACTCCAATGAGCAGTTCTTTTATGACAGCACCCACACTTTCTCAGCATTTATTTATTTATATTTCAAATTTGTCACTGCCCGTCTCACTGCAGAGCAACTCTGGGTACTTTTGAAAAGAACCCAATGATCCATAAGTTGGCCATCCTAAAATAAAGCTCAGTTTGGTTTCGTATGTTTGGTGATTATACATGCTTTTTCATCTGCTTATACACTACCAATGGACAATCTTTTGGCTTGGGGGATTTTTTTTTCATTGCAGACCTAGAATCAACCAACTAAATCCAGGTGTAAAAATAATGTCTCAAAGTGGGGAACAGGATGTCGCTGAGGCCCAAAATTTATTCTTGGTACCTGAACTAGAATTCATACACAACTCCTTTGAAGCACAAATTTTTCTTTAAACTCATCCTATAGAATTCTTATTGCAGGGGATAAAACTGGAGGAAGAGGTACAATATAATCTGCTTTGAGGTCCTGGAGAAAAGGTAGGATGCAAATATTACACATTCAGATTATCACTCTGAAATCAGATTTAGCAATCATGGAGGACTGATTATCTAATGTTACTTTCTGTAGTTCTAATTTATGACCACCAGAGGTTCCTTGTCCACATGTGGATATACAGTACCCATCTCTTACTCACTATATGAACCACTTTAGGTAATACTTTAGAATTAATATATAGATTTTAATAAATATATAGATGTTAGAAATAATGTAGTTTTCTTTGAAAAGTAAAAAAAAATCAACTGACAAAAAAGGAAAAGTAGCTGTGATAATCATGAAAAAAAACCAACTGTAACCATTCATAAGCAAGATCCTATACAGGACAAATAGGATTTTATATTACCATTTTTTCTTTCAGGACACACAACCTCTAACCCCAAAGTAATCCTACTACATTTGGATTTGATTGTTTTGTTTAATGTGACTTCTTAAATAATCTCGGAAACTGCTTAATTGATTTCTTTTTGATTTCCAGCTACTATAATCCATGGATCTCAAAAAAGAATGGGAAAACAATTGAATTTAATTGCTCCATTTTAGATTTCTAAAAATAGAGAACCAAAAAATGTTTACCTTCTTTTTCTTAGCAAGATTCAGGAGAGTCTTTGGTGCAATTAACTATGCTTCTATATCTATTTGCACATTTACAGACTAACTGCACACTCCATATAGACTATAAAATCATTTAATATAAATGTGAATATTTGCCACAATTTCCACCCCTCCTTTCTTTTATTCCTAGATTTTAATTATATTTCACAAGGAAGATTTCTTACAAATAGGAAATTTTGCAACTTTTTTGTAAATCTTCAAATTCAGTTGACCTAAAAGAAACCCTATTGCCTCAAAAAAGATTTTGGACCTCCTAGCCTAGATTAAATATGGAGAAGAAACACATATCACAAGAATTGGAAAAGAAAGCTATATGAAAAACATTGATTAAAATATCTAATTTTAATGCCTTGTCCAGAAAAGCTAAGAAGAAGAAAACACCGTCACTCCAGAGTGCTATCGTACCTGAGACAAATTTCCTAAATTAGTGAAGCACACTATTTCCCACCTGCCTTCCAGATTTGCAAAGTACTGTTGAAGCCTGTAGCCTTCTTCAATAACTGCCAATGTTTAATCCAGCCTTTCCCAAGTATAGTTCAAATGTGTTGGACTCTACTTCCCTTTCCCCATGACTGTGGTAGTTGTGAACAATGGGAGGTGAAGTTCAACACACCTGGAGGGCATTCAGTTAGAAAATACTATTGCCTTTGTGCTGATTTACATGAAAATAAGCTGCTGTGTAGAGAAGCATACTTGTGCTATGTATACTTCTTACAGTGTGCCCCATGGTGCTTTCTCTGCTGTGATATTTCCTACCTCCACACCTGTGTCAAAAGAAATAGACCTACAGTGGTAATATCCAATTCAAGGTAGGTAGTCCTTCCTTCAAATAGAGTCCATACCACTCTTTCCTCTGCATTATCTTGACCACTACAAAACAGCAGCCGACATTTTTATCAGAAACACCAATGGCTGCCTCAAAAAAAAAAAAAAAGCCAGCTAGTCTCCCGGGGGGGAAATGGCATCCATGACTATTTCCTTTCCCTATCAGTTGAACACAAAGTTTGAGAGTAACCATCATATTTCCTTCTCTGGCAGATTTCTCATTATCTTTATAGTGGAAGTACAGCCAAAATAAGCATGACACAGCAAGGGAAATCCACAACTCTGTTCAAAGGGTGGGGAGAGCAAAAATAAAGTTTATGGAACTGAACTGACATCAGAAGACTTCCAAACATCCACCTCACCTCGTTATCAACAGATGACCGAAATCTTTCTCTATGAATCCTTGCACTCCTCTGTTAATCCAGGGATGATAGAAAATGTTTCTAATAGCAAACTGAATTAACTAAGGAACCAGTCCTACACCCTGCTTCTCATTGAAGTTGAAAAGCAATACATTGGGGGCTTTGTGAATGTATGTTTGCATGCTTGTGGTAAAAGGAAAAGGGAGCAATTAATTGGAAAATCAGTACTATCATCCCCTAAAACAATGATTGGAGGACATCCTGTGGGTATAACAGGTAGGGAGTTGGACTAGTCCTGGATAACCCCAGGTTCAGATCCACTCTCACTACAGGAACTCACTGGATGACTTTGGATCAACCACTTTCGGGCCAACCTATCTTACAGGATGGCTGCCAGGATAAAATGAAAAGAGATTGCCATGTAAACAGATTTTAGCTCCTGGAGAAAAAGCAGAATATAAAATATCACAAATCCATCCTCAAAGTATTTCTATTTTATTTTGCAAAAGATACATTCTACCTAGCCTGCATAAATAATGATCAAATCTCTGTAGCTTTGATACAAATAGTTACCAACAACTGGTTGTGTGTAACCAATCATTCACACAAATAGCATGCTATGGAGGTAGTCAGTCAAGCAGCAGCTATTCCTCTTCCCCCCATCGCTGCAGACTTCTACTGCTCTTAGGCTATACATTTAGATAGACAGACAGACCCACCTTTAAGGTTCAGAGAAATTCAGGCATGGGGAACCTAAGTGAGACCTGATGTCAATCATACAATGTAAAAGGTTCTTGTGCAGCAGCCTCTCCACTCTGGCACCTTTCAGACATATTGTGATGGGGGGTATTTTTGGTCATGCTGACTAGGAATTCTGAGAGTTGTCATCTCAGTGGATCAGGGATGCACCAGACTGGGGACAGCTGGTCTAAATCCCTGTAAGTTTAGAGCTGTTTTAATACAGTTCAAATATCGACCCTGATACAGTTTTGGTACAATGCAAATATGGGATTTATCCACAGTATTAAAAAGACCGTGGCTAGTTTTTAATATTCTAAGAGATTATATTTTTATTTGCAACGAAACATATTCTCATTAGTTAGAGGAAATTATGTTTTAAACAGAAGACTAATGGAGCAATGCTTAGGGTGCTTCCTGGGAATTAGCTGAATTGAGTCTATACACACAAAATTGCACTGCAAAATCAAGTTTATTGCAGGAACCAAAGTCTCAGTTTGACCATGGATTGGAATGTGCTGGGGAAAAAAATAATCTGGCCGTGCTTCAGAAAGTATGTTGTTATGCCCAGCTAGTATCCTCCAAGTGTGTGTTTCCATTCCCATATCAGACAGCCAGGAAGCCGCTGTATATGCTGGCTGGGGAAGATGGCTGTTGGATACAGCAATATCATGGAGCTCAGATGTCATGGAATTTGGAGCCTGCTTTTGAATGCTGTGCAGGAACTGTTCCTGGCTCTTGGGAATGTAGCCAGGAACAAGTCCACAACATGTTGGGACAATTGTCCCCTTATCCAATGAAAGAATACTGTACTTAAAAATAAACAGCCTAAAAAGCCTAGCATTTTTATGACCTTAGGGAGGTGCCTGAGCAGTTCTCAGTATCACACCGAGCAAGTCAGAAGATCAAATGCATCAGGACGCAGCTGCACCTTCTTTTTAGAATCAGTTTTACACAGTTGCTCTCCAGGATGCCAAGCTTTTTTTTCCCCAGCCTGTCAGGCCAACACATCCACCTGTATGTTGGGAGGAAAAACAGCCATTTCACTCCCAAGTGGGCTGGGTCCCTTGCTTATCAGCTGTGTCCTGATGGAATCAGGCATTCAGTTCACCAGCTCCTCTGCAGCTGACTCAGTTCCCAGGGACTCCTCCCAAAAGAGCTGCTTTGGAGGAAGCACACAGCAGGGCATGACTCCAGGGCATGACTCCAGTCCTGCAGCCAGACTCCAATGGTGGCAACAAGGAGTTTCAGCTGGAGGCAGGCAGTCCGTTGTTCTGCGTGAGGACAAACGCTGGCGCCCCTGAGCGCCTTTTAGACAGGCCGAGGCCCTGGGAATGCAGGAAACTGAGAGCAAGGAAAGGGTGTTAGCTGGGGGATGAGCGGAGGTGGGTGGCTTGGGTGAGCACCCAGAGAATCCAAAGAGAAGGAGGGGTGTAAATATTGGCAGTGGAGTGAAAGAATTAAAGAGAAAGTGATGAAGTTTCACACCTGCCAAATAACGTATTCTAAGTCTTCTTGGATACAGGCTGCTTTCTGCAGCTCCTTCCACTGAGAAAAATCTCTCCCTCTGTAGCTTGACTGCTTAGGTCCATAACAGTCTTTCAGGGATATTTAAAAAAAAGGGGGGGGGGGAGGTCACATATGCTTTTATTCATATCTAACAGAAATATATGCCAAAATCACACTTTTGTTCTTAGCAAGTTATGCATCAGCAGTTCAATATTCACAGCTTGACTTAACATTCCCAAGCACCAACATCACTGGCCTGATTTCTACATAATGCTAAGCCACAATAGTTGGGTTGACATATCATAGTACGCCTGTTCCCCAATGTTTTTAGAGGCACACTGAGAATTTTGAGAATGTCTTGGCTGCTGTGTGGGCTTCTTCACTCATAAAATGACTACCATGAAGGACATCACCGGATATAAAGCATCTCTCTACCAGAATGCTACCTGTCAGCCCTTTTAAACCATCCTCTTGCACTGGCTGTTTGCCTTTCACCTTTTAGAAGAGCAATAGGTACACTTCCGAAGAAAGCCTTGGCTGCAGCCCTTCCTTTTTATTTTTTAAGAAATGTTATGGGGCTCAGAGGCATTTGTGAAAATACTGTAAATACAATGCTGCAGTTTGCTTTATATAATGCTAACTTCCCAGTTTGAAATCAATAGTTTATTTATGTCAAAATTTCCATTCCATCCTTCAAGTGTGAAACATATTTGAAAATCTAGATGGAGCAGTAAGCCTGGGGGCTATCAAGGAAGGTGATTGCAGGCACTTTGGTTCTCTATAATATTAAGACAATATTAAAAAAAAAAATGTAGCTTACCAATGCAGATGGACTGACCACTGTTTCTTCAACAGTCGACTCCTTCTGTGTCCAAAGGACCAAGTTATTGTTAATACTGATCCTCAGCTTACTTCCCAAATAAAAGTTTTGGTAGCAAAAAAGCGTATTAAATTGTAAGCACAGTTGGAAAGACCTTTCTTTGGGAAATATGACAAGAAAAGGGAAATAAGCAACTTTTCATGAGGACTATTCAGGAATGGAGAAAGAAAAGATGCTCTATTTCCCCCACCCCCACCAACCAAGTGCTTTTTAAGCATTGATGGAAGTCTCCAAAGAGCCCAGCATTCATGTTACCTGCCTCTGTTCCTCAATCAGCCATTTATCAGAAGGCTGGGAAACTGGTGACTTAACAATACAACTTTAGGCACCCCCCCCCGGGTTTATCTACATGTTTGTTAGTTGGTAAATTCACCAACAATTTAGTGTTAACAGAGAATGTATGGTTCATTGTCATATCTGAACGTACAGCTTAAGACTGGCACAACAACAGTTTGTTGCTATAATTATTGATTAAAAGCTCAAACATAAGTGACACAAAGACTGGACTAAAGTTCTGCTGCAGGAGGATAGGTACAGTATAAAGTATCATCATTTATTGCTTTTCCAAAAGGGTGAATTAAGAAAACTAAGCATAGTTTGTTCCCTCCACATCTGTGATCCTGAAGCTTAATGGAGAAAATTATTATGACTGTAATTACCTTATGTGACTATTTCCTAAATGGAATATAACCATAGAGAAATGTTTAGTTTACGAAGCTTGTTAAGTATTTCTTCACAACATAAACTTGATTTAGGGGACATAACATCTGAATGAATGCAGACAAAATAGCATTTAGAACTCTTTGGTCAACTTCTCCATGCTCTATATGAAGATATTAGAGTTATTTGAAATAAACTTAACAGTAATGGGATTGCTTGGGTGTAATGTAAAACAGTAACCTGGAAAACTGGAAAACTGATGCATAGCACACTGCTCTGCAGTACTTCTTGGTTGCATGGATCAAGAAGTTTATTTCTCCAAAGGGATATTGTGTGTATAGGAAGGCAGTTTTAATCTTGTTTACTTTTATGCTTCTACGGCCAAATGTCCAATCCAGTACAGATGTACCAGATTTCCTATTTACTCTCTTCCCCATATGATGGCACACAACTATTTCTGTTAAGCATTGTTCCTCTGATTATGCCACTAATTAAAACATGCCAACAAGAAGTAGGGAGGCTCCTTGATAACTCTTATAATCAGTAGGTTCTAACATTTCTATTCAATGCTGCTAAAATAATAAAAATCGTATTGCCAAACTGAGAAAGTAGGAAAGAGTGCCAGAGTGGAGATTCATTGCATTTGTGCAGAGACAGCTATTATTTCTCCAGAAGTGATGGTCCTTAAGCACAGCAGATCCTGCAGTCTCTTCTGCAACTTTAGCTCAAGTAAATCTGAAACTCTCCACTTTTATGACAAAACTATGGGCAACTATTTTGGGGGGGGGGGGGGCAAAGGTTATATCAGACCTAAAAGTAGGTGGGGGAGGTTGTACTCCCCAAACTGGGTGGGGCCATCATAGAAATTAAATTTAGTTTTTCACCAATCAAATGTAAATCTATAGTTAAGATGATTACCCTTCTGGCACATTTAAAATGATAAGGAAATGATAACTTTGGATGGGTTCTGTAGCATCACTCAACATTAGCAGGTTCCAGTGTGGTCTTGGGGCATATGATACATATCTAAATCCCAAAGAGGCCCCATGTTTTTGAGCAAAAAGGAGATGTTGGGAAAGTTTCCATTAAAAGGCAAAGCATAGCGGATCAGCTGAAGGCAAAGCTGGCAAACCTTCTGGAGCCTAACTAATCAGATCCTGCTCATGGTGTAGTTCAGACTGATTGCACTATTTCTTTTACTTGTGGTATCAGAGGATCCCACACTCCTGTTGCTCCAGTATGTGCAACAGCCATGAATAAGGTAAAAAAATAACATAGGCTCAAGAACTAAAACAAGGTTCCTGCTACTGTTGCTTAACAATATAGACAATCCAATCTGCTACTTACAAGAACTTGCACAGAAGTTCATAACAGGTGGTGGCTTCACAATTACAGACGTCCCTTGCAATATAGATCAAGCCTTCCCCTCATATAATTAAAATTTGAATGCAACCCCAAGAACCCAGCAGTACCATTTCCTGGGTCAGTCTCAGATTCCTTTTCAACATATAGAATACAGTCACATTCTGTGTGCTAAATAGGAAGTTGCACTGACACACTGCTAGTAATAACTACACTGGACAATTATGAGACAAGATAAACACAGCCATGTTTACTAGTGATTATAGGGTTTGGCTGTATGACTTTTATTAAATGAGTACAAAGGGGGTTCTATAAGATACTTATCCCAGCAAAGAATATACTCTCTTTTTCATACCTCCTAAATACCAGCCGTCCTACTGATTTTCATTACTGCCAACACCTATGCACCACCTACTTACACCATACTTAAAGAAATCCAACTTTTGAATAATAATGTTGCTAGAAATGATAAAATCAATATAGCATGGCTGACCAAAGCTTCAGATTTAATCTCCCAGATGAGAGATTCTTTGGAGCAGGGAATTAGCATCTGTTTGCAACATCTGAAAACAGCTGTGTTTTTTGCTCAGATCCCCAGAAAAGGTGAGAAAGTACTGTGGACAGACTACGTTCACACTTCTGGGTGCTCTGAAGCACCTTTTAGAGATCAAATCTGAAGTGTTACAGCACTATTATATAGTCATATGAGCCATCTTGGAGGAACTACCTGATTAAATTGTTGTGGTGATAATGGAGAGAAAGAAAACATTAATATCTGTTATTACTGTTGAAAATGCACCTGGTTAAGATTTCCTATTAGAACTGAACAAGTTAAATAACTGGATAAACAACATTGAAGATATGTGTCTCATCACATTAGGTGTAATTATGGAATGCTGCTAACAACTAATGAAAATGCAATGGCTAACTATTAGAGATGATTACCCAAGGTAGACAGACATTTAGAATAGGAGGAAATATGAGTCAGCTGGAACTGGTTTTAGAAAAGGAATGTGATTTTGTCAATAGGAATTTTTACAGTGGAAACTGCCCTTCTGGTTTTGCAGGTGATGACATTCCAATTGCCAGTGGCTAATACCTGCAAAATCATAACTTTTAAATGCTTTTTAAAAGTGAGGTTTACAGAGTTTTTCCATGCGGTGATTCTCAACCAGGTTAAATGAGGGCAAAATGTATTGTGGAGGAAGCTTAACTCAGGCTAAATTAGATACTTGGGCAATAGTATTTATCCAAGTCATTTCAATGAAATGAAATAGAGAAGAGAATATCCACGGCAGCAATTCAAGAGTCCCTTGGACAATCAAAGAGCATGCCACTCAAAGTATGGAAAAGCCAAAAACCCAGTGAGGAACAGCATAACTCAAGTTTCATCCTGGGTAACTGTCTAGTTCTGGTCACAATGCATACCACTTGCCAGTCTATCATAAATGTATTTCTGAGATCTTCTGCAAACTTTCTGCAAATTTACAGCACCACCTGTAATTCTGCCATATTGTTTCAGGCACAGGACTGCTGTTGAGGTTCCTATAGTGCAGCTTTAACTGCAATGCCTGCCCAACTGCCTTATTTTCAAGCCTTTTCATTTTGCCAAGCATAAATTATTATGCTGCTGTTTATATAATATCTGTGATCATTTGAGTGAACAGACGATATTTATTCATATCCTCCTATTTAGATAAGCAGCGTTGGACCTTGAAAGAAGGTAATGGCAAGCCATTTCCTTCTTGTTGCCAAGAAAACTATATGGATGTGTCCATGAAGACATCAAAAGTCAAACTCAGCATAAAGGAGAGTTTATCTTCTGTTCACAAAAGGTTATTTTTAAAGTTTTCCAATCATGAAAAGGTTGAGGAAGGAATCAATAGTCTTCAAATTTGCCTTCTTTTTGAAACCCTCTATGTCTTAAAAAATAGCCTCCAAAGGATGCTGTGGAAAAGAAGATGGCTTTGAAGAGGTTCAGGAGAATACAGTATTTGCTAGATGGCCCCCTTCAGTTCATGAATATCTGCTAGATCAAAGAGCTTTCTATGAACAGAAGGACAGTATCAGATTCAATCCAAGCAAAACTCCATTTAAAAAGAACATCTGTAAATGGTTTTCAAAACTTCTAAACAAATGATACATATTGTGCTGCCTTTGTATATGTCTCCTTGAACATTTACTTCACAAGGCTGTTGATGCTCTTCCTAAAACCTGTTTGTTAACCATTTGGCATAACAAGATATTAGCCTCAAAAATTATTTATTAAGTTAATGCCTTTTCCTTCTTTAAAATAATTCACATATTTCTGACCATTACTATCTCCCAACAATCCTGTGAGGTAGATTACACTGAAAATTTATGACCAACCTTAGGACATTCAAGTAAGCTTCATAGCCAAATAGAAATCTGAACCACTATCTCCTCACCTGACTCTCTGGCTGATTCTCTAGATGAATGGATGAAAAAAAAGCCCCAAAATTAATAGCTGTCCTGGACTGGTTAAGGAACAGGGAGAAAGGATGCCAATTGCAGAAGGAAACACAGATAGAAAATGAAGACCACAAATTCAAAGGACAACAAAAGAAGAATCAAGCTATTTCTTCTTCAAAAGTGAAGAAGAAATTGGACTGAACTTAACATTTCTTTGATTGCTGCAATGATGCCTGGGCTACTTTCCATCCCTCACTTAAGGAGGGTCTACAAATGAAAGAAAATGCCCATGAAAGTTAATTGCATACTTTGGGAGGCACTATTGCTCCACGGCAGGAATGGAGGATGCAAACAAATCTATAGCTCATTTTGCTAACACTGGATTTTTCAACCAGCTTTTTATATGAGCAACAGCCACTCAAAGCTGAGACATTGTTGTCAGCCATGCCCTGGCATGCCCTAGCCACTTTTGTTTTAGCCAAGCCTGGTAGGCAAGGCAGTATACAAACATTATTCCTGCTTCTAGTTTTCTAGATGATAGTTCTTTTAACCACTTAGTCATCTACTACACTCCTCTGCCCTATTTAAAGAATGGAGGGAAACCACACACACACACACACATTTATATGGATAGATATAGAAACGGATACAGATATATATATACACAGACACACTCAGATACAACTCTATTCTCCCCTCTCCATCAAGCAAGTAGAAGAAAACCCTGGATAGAAAAAATGTATGCCATGTTCTCTATTGAGAAAAGAAGAGCCACTAATGCTTGAAACACTGAGCAATGAGCTTGCCCATACATTTGCAACTCCAGGTGAGCATCACAAGAACAGGACTCATCCTGCCAAAGATGCCAGCCTAGTGCCTGGGCAGGCTTCAGGACGCAGCATGCCTAAAGGATCTGAGGCAAAGTTGTTGGAGAGGCTAAATGCAAGCAGAAAAGTCAAGACCAAAAGAGCTGAGAATGAGTGCTGAGGATATTCAGCACACTGAACTGATATAAAAAATAGCAAGCTCTATTGAGAAAAGTTGGGTCAGTATTACCTGTAATCTTGTTTTAAATCAGTGTTTTTCAACCGTGGTAACCTTAAGATGTGGGAGCGGCTGGCTGGGGAATTCTGGGAGTTGAAGTCCACACATCTTGAAGTTGTCAAGGTTGAAAAGCACTGCTTTAAATAATAATGATTGTGAGAGAATTTATCAGCTTTATATTAAAAAGACATTTATTTAAAAAAAAACCATTACAGAAAATGAGAAATATGGCCTAAAACAAATTATGTGCATTATGACCGAGAGCTGCATCGTTTTTTAATATTCTAAAAGTCTTCCAATCTACACCCCATATTCCTTTTCAAACTAGAGTAAAAAAGGTTTCAAAGTTCTCCATACCATTATAATTTAGCTTCAACTGAAATTGAGTCATAATATCTGCATGTACATAAATCTCAGCTGAAGAATAAAGTTGTTTTGCAGCTGTAGGATTTGTTCAAGAAAAGTTTTGTCCTAATAAAAATAAGGTACAGGCAAGATTGGCACAATAGCTTAAAAGGATACACTGGATTATAACATGGCTCATATGTAAACAGAACTATTATTCAATAGAACTATTTGTCTAAAAAAAGCTTTTAAATAATTTATGTCTTTTTTCAGATAAAAACATTTTTAAAATACTTTTCTAGTTTCCAGAAAAGCTTTGGAAAGAGCGATCCTGCTTGAGTGTGATTTGTTTTCATTTGCTTAATACAGCAATTTTCTACTTCATTCTGTGAGGAAAAGTTCCACATTCACAAATGGGCCTTTTGTTTTAAACTTTTTTGTATCACCATGTCGTGCCAAAACATTTTTATGTTTCCCACTAACAATCCTGTCCTATGCCAGTGGAACTCAAGAGAAAATACGGCATGTGGAAAGAAGAAAAGGTCATTGTTGCCACAAAATCAGCTAAGGGTGCAAAAAACTCCACTGAGCACAAAAAAACGTTGAACATTTATCTAGCAGGTGTAAGGACACCAAAGTAGTTATCTTTTTTTACAAGAAAGCAGCCTTTTGAAGGCAAAGCAGGGATGAACCCATCCATAATGATTTTTTTCCAGTGGATCAATCTGGATAAATCAAGCTAGGACTAAACCATGATATCACTAATGCTTGCAGCACAGAAGAAACTGCAGACAAGTACATAATTAGACTATGAGGTCCCTGTGGGCCAATTTTCTCCCATGCAGGAATGCTCTGCATTTGATTTAACGGCAAAGCCATGTGGATTTTTGGGAGAAGCAAACCCGACACACTTTCTTCTGTGGGTGGGAAACCAGCCAGAATCAACAACCTGCTGCTGTGAGAAGCAAATGCTTTCCTGTGGAGCATTTCATGCCCCTGGGAGGCTCCCCGGAATAGACAGTACATACTTAAGATGAGGTTGTAGGAAGTTTCATAACCTCAGGTGACTTGTTGAGGTGCAAAACATAACTTTTCATAAAAGAGCTTACCAAGGCCTATTTTACTAGAGAAAGAATCAAATTCTCTGTAAGAATATGCCACAAACTAGCAAAGCAAACTAGCGATGTAAACAGATAGTCAAACATCTGTCCCCACCAGGTGTCTTCCAGACATACTGGGATCTCAACAGCCACCATTCCTGGTCCTCTTAAAAGAAGCAAACTCTGGCTCTAGTGTGAATGATGGTTGCAGCACCAGGATTTGATTATTTGCTGTTTTCTAACGAGGCCTGCCAGAACATTCATTGCAGCTGAACTACCCGTAGACAGCAAAGTTAGCTACTGTTAAGTTCCCCAAAGCAGACACTGTTAGTCTGGAACAAGATCACTGCTCAAAATGCACAAAAAGAATGAGTGGGCTACAAAAGTAGAGGTAAAAAGAAGAAATTGGGGGTATCTATTGCTGAGTTTGAAATTCCCATGCAATCACTCTTTCTCTGGGAAAAGAGCTGAACAATAGAGCAAGTATAAAAGCAGCATTCTAGCCTGGATCACTGTTCACAGTAGAACTGCTTTCCCTCTCCAATCATTATTAATTAATTTCAAGAATTCAATGCCGCCTTTCAAAACAAGATTTCTCCAAGGCAATGTATAGTTGCTATAAAAACACAGTCACACTGAATCAGCATCTAGAATTATTACTGCAAAAAGAGCAGCATAGAAAATGCTTAAAAAGTTGTTGAGACTGCTGGTTTGAAAACTATTCAAGTTTAAAATCCCACCTACCTTCCCTATTTAAATAGTTTATTTTTAATAGAAAACATATCTAATGATTACCTCCCCCCCCTCAAAAAAAAAGGAGAGATACAAAACATACCACTCAAGGGAGAAAGTTCCACAAATACAGGGCCACAACTGCCTTCCTCTATCTAAACAAGAGAAAGTCTCTGTAATTAATTTTAATGCCTCGGCAGGTTTCATGAAGATAGAGTTGCAGGTATCATATTTTCATCTATTTTGCAGCTGAATTCAGCGTAACATAGGTACTGTAGCCATTCCAACTCACTGGAGCAAAGTCATTCACTGTCTTATATAGGTCCCCCAAACGGCTACAGGCAAGGCACAGATTCAGCCACTGAATGAAGCTGCATCCTGCTAGGCCACATAAACCATAAGAGAAAAATAGTAACATATGTTAGTACAATTAAAATCCATTCCCCTCTCCGGTGGATCAGCTTTCAGCTCCTCAGCCTTATGTAAAGCGAATACCAAAGCATGCAAGACTGTCATTGTGGTTTGCAAGCTAAAGTTACAGGCTTAGGAAAGATGAAAGCTTCAAGTTAAGGAAATTGAACTTTTCAGTGCCAAAAACTGGAGTGGAAAGGCAGTCTTAGGTATTTGGTAAAAAACTCAAGTTGCAATGGCCAGGGGATTATCCAGTCCCAGTGGGTCCTGCTGAGGATCATCCTCAGCGCCACATCTTCACCAAACACACATGAATCGCTGACTGACAACTTAAGCAATCTCACCTTTCACAGTCGAAAAATCTCCCTGAACTGCCATTCGGTTCCAGCTGCAATATACATTTTAGTTATAAAATTATGGTTTCCTCTCAGTTTTAAAGGCATCATAGATACTGGAGGATGTCCCAAACAACCCTAAGTGGAAGTAAGAAAAAAATGATTGTTTTCCAACTTCCTATTAAAAGATAGGTCCAGTCTTTTAACTTAGCTTACAGCATTAAAGCATTAATTAAAATAACCATGTCCTAATAAAGGAATGAATTCTAAAATCTTCCCTTGCATCCAACTGTCCTCCTTAGAGTCTCAGCGAAGACCCTGAAAGCAAAAGCCAAGGAACTCTGTGCCTTATGTTGCTTTGGAAGTCAAGTCTATTCATCTTTGAGAAATTAAAATAAGATTTTAGAAAAAAATGGTGTCCATGCTGTAAATCTGCCAAAGAATCAAAGTAATTCTTTAGTATGCACATGCAGTGTTTCCCTAAGATACTAAGAAAAAATTCAAGATACATTAATTCAAGTTATTCTAAAACTCAACCTAGCATTAGGGAAATTTATGCTGTTATGTTCAGTGAAACCATAGTACTATTCAAAAATTAAAATGTGCCTCCTTTCTCTCCAAATTTCTAAGGAGACTAGATTCTTATTCAGATGTTTATTAAAACTAGTGAAAACACAACAGTGGAGAGCAGTTCTATCCTCTTACAGGTCATACCTCTGATATAAGCTTAGGGCAGAGGTTCACATATGCATCACATATGTCTAGACTATGGAAACAATCAGTCATATTGCATTTAAATTGGCTTCAGTATGAGCACAAACTCTGATAGTACAGGATATGAGATTGCATAAAAGCCAACATTGCTCATGTGAAAACTGCCAAGGTGCAGACACCCATGCTATATGCATGGAAAACTGCGTTTCATTGACATCTATAGTGGCAGGTCAGGCTGCTCACTGTTGCTCACATGTTTGCTTTTATTAATCTTAATAATACCTGAAAAAGGTTTAGATCTCTTCTGTAGATATGGAAAAACGAAAATAGAAGAATCCTTAGATCACAGAATGGATGTTTCAAAAAGGGTATGAAGGACATGCACAAATTATAGAAGAAATCAGTTCAATCCTTGAACAATGATGTAGCGTAAGTTGGGTTAATAAGCAAAGCAGTAATAGACATATAAATGCCAGTGGACATTCCTTGAAAATTTTTCCTTCCCCAGGCCTCATCGCTATAGGACTACAAGAGACCTTCCTCTCAGAATGGCTTCTGGCAAGTCCAGTGTCAGGGATCAGCAACTTGCAGAAGTTCCCAAACGCTTGAGACACTCAACAGTTCCACTAGTCCATTAACCTTCTCCCTTCCACTCCCTTCTAGGAGCCGCAAAAAAAGTTGGTCTTTCAGATCAGCATTGCCACTGTCCCCACTCTTTGAAATCTCCCCCATGCATTTAGGGCTAGGTGGGAAGCAAAGGTAGCTCTACCCAGTTGGGCTTCTGTCAGTTCTTTTCATCAGTTTAAAGGCACCGCTTCAGTTTAAATATTCATTCCCAGTTTGTTTTTGTTTGTTTACAACATGATTGTTACGAACCACAGACATACCCAAACTGACTGAAGCAATTTAGAAAATTACCCTTTAAGACTATTTTATTTTTAAATGTTGCTGCTGACAGCACAGATTGTGTTTACCATTTATTTCATTTCAGAAAAAACAGAATTGCATTCAGATTAGGAATGCCAAAAATAGTTCTAACAGGAATCAGAGAGCTGAAGACTTTTTTGCTAGTACTGGTCTTATTTTTTCTGTTGTTCTTTTAGATTAGGACAGTTCTATCAAATAAGAAAGGAAAACACTTTTTATGTTGGGGATTATATCTAATCATATTGCTATTCTGGCAGAAAGATGTTTTCACAACCCCTATGTGATCTTTTGAACGCTGTACCAAACGACTGGGAGGTCTTCCAGAGCAGAATGGGACAGAAGAGAAAGCAAACAGAAGTACCATTTGCACAAGTGGAAATGCACTTTCCTAATGTCTGACGTAGTTCTTGGTGATCACGACATACTATCTTAACATAATTCTTCCTGATATCCATGCCAGCATAGTTTGTTGTCCCCTATAAAAACCTTAGCATTTCACCTGTTCCGAGCAATATTGATTCCAGATGTTAAATTTTAGAATATTAAAAGCATATTTTTCCAGCTTCAGCATGTTCAATCCTTCCATAATTGTCTGTGTTACGTATTATTTATGTTTGATCTATTTATCTGGCTGTCCCATATATAACTGGAAGCACATGGAAGTAACTATTCAGAAACAGAGATATTTCTAGAGTTGAAAGGAATAAAAACAATGTTTTGAAGCAACACCCAGGAGACTCCAACAACTTGGCCTCTTTTCCATCCCAGTCCTTCGATGCCCTTTTTACACTAAGGCCATGGTTTTAGGGAGCAGAATAAAATAGTTCTTCTGAAACCAAAGAACATCTTCCAAGGGACAACCATGACAAGTGTATTCTGCACATTAAGATCAACCACAGTTGCTATCTGCAACCATGTCTTGCCCTGTAAGTCATGTTACTTGCTTGGTATTGACAGCATGACAATTTCATTTTCAGGCTGGGCTGTACCTTTAAACATCTTCCAACCTGTTTAAAATATAGCTAAAGCAACAGAACTCTTACTGCACCCTTTAGAACAGCAAAAATCTAACATATCTACACTCCCTCAGTAAAAACATGTCTCTTCAAGCCCAGACACTTAGACACAACCTACTTTTAAAAACTTGAATTTATTTCATTAATAGACAGATGGGTGCCAGCTGGCTGATTTATCCCAATCTACCAGTCTTGCAGCCAGAGGCTGAAGAGTCATTATTCTGTGCAAATGATTAAAGCCTTCATGTTTAGTTACAAAAGGTTAATGATTACTTAAGAAAAAGTAAGCATGACTATACATAGTAGCTAAACCTCAAACCAACAGCCTCTGTCAAGCTATCCTATAGTAAAGGGGAGAGCAATCTGAGGCCTCTGGATCTTTTTTTTTTTTTTTCCTGGCAAGTCTTCAATCCCTTTTCAATCAAAACTGCCTCCCAAATGCACCATGATTTCTTACTCTTTTGAAATGGGAAAATATATTAAAATTACAATCTAAGCCCCCACATTGGCTTACCTACTTTTTAAAAAAAATCTAATCTCCTCCTTGCAACCCAAGGATAAAAATTCTGACTCCACCCATTAATATAAAATGGGTATACCAAATTTATATTATTATTCTACTACTACAGCCTATATCCTTTCCCAAAGGGGGACGCGGTGGCGCAGCGGTTTAATGAGGCTGAAAGTTGCCGGCCAGAAATGGTCGACACTTCAGCGGTTCGAGCCCAGCTCCGCACAGCAGAGCGAGCTCCTGCTTCCTCCCCAGCTCCTGCCAACCCAGCAGCTCGAAAACTTATGTGAGTAGATAAATGGGTACTCTCACCCCGGTGGGAGGAAAAATGCTGGTGGCGCTTGCACGGGAGATGGGAGCAGTTGCCGGTAATGCGGAAGCTGCGCACACCCGAAAAAGGTGTGAAGCAACAGAAACCCCGCTTCCTGCGCTCGCCAGCTGGGCTCTGCTCTAGGAAGGAGGCAATGGCAAACCACTTCCGAAACACCTTGCCTCAAAAACTGCAGGGACTCATCCAGGCGGTTGCCGCAGAATTGGTAATGACTGAGTGCGGATTAAAAAAAAAAATCCTTCCCCAAAGTTAATGTAGCCCAATTCAAGGATTGTATAAGGGTACCGTGGCATATATGCCTCTGCATTCCCTCCTACTCAGTTATAGTATCCATTACCTCAGTTACCACAAGGTGTGGGCAACCCATTGTCCTCTAACAATTTGGGTTTACAATTTCTAGAATTCCTAATCTTTAACCAGGCTGTCTTGGGTGGATGGGAGTTGTCTGCTTAATCTAGATCAATTCTAATTACCTTAATAATTTGGCTTCATTGGCCATCAGATACTCTTGACAGGTGTTTGCAAAGGTGTATCAAGGCTACTTCAAAGGTGCTTATTTTATCCAGATGCACGTGAAGCAACACAGTGTCTCATTTTTTAAGGAAAAGAAAAAAAATATTATAATCGTGTTTCACAGCCTGTGCATTTGCATTTATTCTTGACATTCAAAGCAGGATTTGCACATACATAAAAAGTTTCATTTTCTGAACAAAAACAATACTATCTCTCTCTAGTGCAAGACAAGTACAATCTGAATAAATCTCCCATTTGCATCTGACTACTCTTAAGAAGCTGAAGAGACTGTTCCCTTTTCATTTTGTAATTGCAAGCCCCCTGTGAAAAAGGCTAAATAGAAGGAGAATAATTTTAGATAAGGACCATGAGTGTTCATCAAAGCGGAAGTATTCAATTTCTGATTGCTACCTATGTGGAAATTGTGGAGCAGGTGATCTTTCTAGAAATTAAGAATTACAAATTTTATATTACAGAATGTCACAGCTATTCTTTACAACAATCCCGCCAAAAATCAATGTCTTAAGAACTGGAAGAGTCATTACCAATAAATTTATAGATACAAATGATCCCATTTCCTCCTTGCTCCCTCAGACACTGGTGTTGAAGTAAGTTGCTGGAACATAGCACTTCACTACAGGCAGTCCTCAGTTAACGAAGGCAATTGGGACCAGAATTTCTGTTGCTAAGCGACATGGTCGTAAAGAGCAATGTCCCGTGACTGCCCCGCTGAGGAACAGAAATTCCGGCACTTCTGGTTGCCATCGTTAAGTGAATCACCATGGGTCATTAAGTGAGGATGTCACACGGTCACCATTTGTGACCTCCTGCCAGCTTCCCCACCGACGTTGCTTGTAGAAAGCTGGCAAAGAAGGTCACAAGTGGAGATCTCGTGACTGTAGGGACGCTGCAATAGCCAGAACTTTGAGGATCACTCATAAGTACCAATCATTCAGTGCTGTCACAAGTTCGAATGGTCACTGAACAAGTAGTTGGGAAGTGAGGACCACCTGTACCCCATAAAAGCTTAAAGCCAAGCCCCCTCCATCTTATTCTCTGATGAGACACTGGTTGAAAGAGTAACTGAAACACCCTTTCTACTGACCGTTTCTAATGTCCATGGCAAAGAACCTCTGAGAAAATATGTCTTCTGCTGTTTATTAAAAATAATAAGAAAGAAATCTGCCATTGAGAAGATAAGATTAATAGAGATAAAAAATTTTTTGCCCTTAATTAAATGGAAACCAGCAAAATGCAAGTTTTCTCAAGCTAATGTGCACAAAACCCTTCAGACTGAACTACTGCATAGTAGGCTTGTTTAGTCTTTTAATTGTGAACTGAACAATCCTAAAACGGCAGGCTGCTTTTTTTTGTGCGTTAAGCAGAGAACAAAAAATATGTGGGTGATGAATCATTTGAAGTTTTTCCCTTTGGGCAAATTTCTCCACTGCCTTTAAAACTAGCAGACCCAACCTCATTAGACAGTGAAGAATATGAAAGACCCTTCAATACTAGTGGGATCTGTCTGCACATCTTTCAAGGAATGGATATAATCTAATAGTGAGCAGAGAACACTAGACTTGTCACTGTTGTTTTGCTTTGAACACAAGTATGCACACAAGGAATTAAAAAACATTTCCTGCAAGATTCAGACTGCACATCACCATCTTTGGAACCCTTGAAGGCCCATCTCCATCACTTTTCATCCTCTTCCCAGCCCAAGACTTTGAGCAGCTTGAGGCCAATCAATCTAGCCATCATTTAAACTTATTCCTAGGATCCTGCTCATTGTGGGAGATTAAAAATGGCAGCTCAGTTATGCCACTTCAGAAGTCTGCGACTACTATTTACTAAACCCATCAAGTCCCACCAGTGGAGGAATGGACCCACTAGAGAGGATGGTTTTGTGTTGACATTCTCTTGATTAGCTGAGTGGGGATGGAATATATTTAAAGAAATACATCCATATGTTGATGCAATAGTGGGCAGTCTAAGGTCACCCATCCAGTTTGGCGGACCCCAAAGTTAAATTCAGAGGCAATTTTTTTCATTTTAAAACAAGCAGTGAAATAACTTCTGGGGAAGAAATGGTGGACTGAAGATGGCTCTGCAAAAAGCAGAGCTGATGACCACGTTGGAATGAAGAGACAGTGAGTAGAACCACTCTTTGATAATTCCTCCCTGGATAAGGAGAGGACTTCAGATCACCCACCAATGTTCCAGACAGCTACTCCTTGAGAGGAGACTGCAAGTTAGCAGTCTCTGGGGGGGTTTAGAGCTCTGGGAGACGAGGGAATAACTGTCTTGCTCAAACCATGTTTGGTGCCTTTGAAAGGGCACTAAAGTTTGCATACTTTCTTTTCTAATCACTTTTGGAAATTGCTTGTTAATTGCTTTTCAACTATTAGGATCGACACGTTTCACAGCACTGGATGAGTTTCCTTCAATCCTTAGTGAAAGGAAGTTTTAACTGCAAGTTTAAGAACTTAAAAAAAAATTTTTTTGGGAATAAACAACAAAAGAGTGATTAAAATTTTGCTTTTAGAAAGTTAAAAATTGACTAAGGGTCCAGATAAATTTGAAATAAGATTTTGGAATTAATTATAAAGAATCCTTTCCAGTGGGAAAATGCTTTTGTTCTGAATTCTTTTTTTAAAAAATTAGATATTATTTTAAGAACTAGACACTAGAGGGAACTAGAAGAAACTAAAGATTACAATTAAACTAGAAGAACACTCAAACTCGACTTACAATTACAGAATGAAGCAAAATATTTTAATGTTGGACATATTGAAGGATATTTTTGAACACTGGACTCAAAGTTAATTTTAAGAGTGTCTGCTTCTATAGATAGCCTGCGTGTAAAAGGTGTTATGAAAGAGGAACAAGTTCTACCTGACAAGATCAAGACTGAGGTGAAAGTAGATTTAAAAATGACAGGCTACAAGAATGACATGGAAAAAGATGTTACACTGGACATACAAAAGAAACCAGCTGATGTCTTAATAATTAAAAGGGATATACAAACAACAAACCAAGAGAGTGACCTGGATAATTTTCTTATATTGGATTTACAAAAGAGGCTTGTTTTGTAAATCCAATATAAGTTCAATAAAGTTTTGAAGAATTTTGTGAGAAGGGATAATGAAACAATGAAAAGAAATCAAGTTCTATACATTATTTGAGAGGACTAAAGATTAAGATTGTTAGAAGTAAAAGGAAGGAATGTAAAGTTGGCTTATTTGATCAAGGTTAAAATAGATGTTTTATCTCTGGTAATGGACTTTTGCTAACACCTGGACTGAAATGATGATAGTTTATGGATTTGTTTATAGATAAGGGATGGAATATGGGAAGAAGAGATAATTTGTTGTATTTTAAGAGAAGGTAATAAGTTACTAAAATTGTTTATATTTGCGATGAAGGTGGGAAGTCCCTTTGGTATATATTTCTTTTCTTTTTCTTTACTATATTCTTATTTTTTCTTTTTTTCCCTACTTCTTTATTTTTCCTCTTTTTCCTTTCTTTTCTGCACTTTCTACTTTTTATTCTTCTACTTTTTTTAGTTTGTATTAGTTTTTACTGTTGTAATTATAATCTTTAATAAAATCACTATATATAAAAACATTAAAACAAGAAGTGAAATAAGCCCCTCAATAGGTTTCATACATCGATTTTATTTAAAATCTCCAAACTTCAAATGCAAAAAGAAAAGAATTTAACACTGGGTTTCTTCCTCCCCAAACTTTCTGGTACCACTCTCATATTGCTGTCAAGTCTGCCACAGTACTCAGAAGCCAAGAATATACTTTAAAAAAACAAAACAAAGGCAGGACCCATCTACAAAAGGTTGCCTGTCTCTGCTTTATTACTACATAACATTCACCTCTTACCACCAAAAGCTGTATTCATTATGCTATTCTGAATGTTTTGAAGCAAGCTGTTTAGCATTCCTCTCCTCCCCCAGAAGATGTGCAGATTACAGAAACAGTAAATATTTATAATTGCAAATACTCAGAACATATACATATAAACTAAGGGATGGGATATCTAAGATTATTTTGAAAATGTGTATTCCACTAACCTGAAATTCTCCCTTTTCTTTTAATATTAAGCCAGCACAATACGCTTAGCCTGAATCTAGAATTTTCTGAACCACAGGAGCTGCAATTTAAACATACTGACTGAGATCAACAAGCAGTTAATACACAAAACCCTATAACTTAAATGTCCCTTTGATTCCAAATTAGCCTTAAAAAAAAAATCTCCCTCAGTCCCAGTTTTTAATCAGTCCCTGTTCTACCAAATAATCTACATTATCCCATGGTTGCTAGAGACATACATAGCCATCACCTTATTCCCTTTCAGGATAAGCAACGTTTGCAACATACACAAATAGAGTGAGAAATAGTAACCTCCCCAAAATTAAAGGAACAAGATACAAAAAGGAGAGAAAACAGAGCTAAATCTAGTTTACACCAATGCCATTCATGTATCTCCCCATAATTTTCTATTCTTGCAAATACAAACTACCCTTCTTTCTGATTGATTGATTGATTGATTGATTGATTGATTGATTGATTCATACATTGCCTTTTGTCTTATTCTCACATCTTTCTTCTGGAGGATTTCATCAGCTTCACTTAACTATGACTTTCTCACTCTACGTTTGTCATAGCCCAGTCATTCTTCCTCCTTGTATTTGTTTTGTGATTCAGTCCTCGTTCATTGTCTCTACATGACCAAGCCACTTCAATGTTCTTCTTTAGTACTGGTTACTCATTTTTATATACAATCCATGTTCATTCAAAGTTCATTCATTATTGATTGCTTCTTCTTGTTTACCACGCACCTTGTAAGTAACCCACTCCCAGTGAATTCAATTTACTTTTATACTTCTCCTGGCATATCCAACTCTCACTTTCATATTACAAACCAGGCAGAAGCATATTCTTATTCACAGCCATTTTTGCTTCATTTGAAAAACATTCATTCCTCTTAACCAACCACATATTACCTACTATCCCTCTACCACCATTTGCACATCTTAAAATCCCCCCATTCATTTCCCCAACTTTTGTAAACATTCTACCAAAATACATATATTCATTACTTGCTCTAGTTTTGCTCTATCATTCACTTTCACTGCCAAACACCACTACCTTGTCCTCATTATATTATTTTTCAGATCCATACTCCTTATTATATCATGCAAAGCATTCAAATTCTCAGCCAATAGAAAGACACCATTTACATATAAAACTACATGTAAGTTCACATCTTCAACCAACAAACCTCTAGTATCTCCTTAAGCATTCTTTATATATATGTTTTGTAAGTAAAGGGCACCTCACACATCCCTGTCTTCCTCCCTGCTCAATGCTGAACCATTCAGTAGGTATTCTGTTTATTCTCACACACTTTGCTTCCGTCACTGGCTGTTCTTGAGCCACCAGTCTTAAATTCCATACTACAAAATATTCCATAATTCAAGCTTATTCACTTACGCTTGCTCTAAATCAATAGATATACAATAAATTTCTTTTCTCACACATATATATTTCACAATGCCCTGCTAACAAGCATAATAAGCCACATTACTGCAGGACTATAGATAATTTCAAAGAGTTCAGAAACTTTTTTTCAGCTCTGCAGATGGTTGTGGGTGTATATTAGACAAAATAAAATCACTAGCACAGTACACAGCAGAGAGAGACAAAAACACCACCAATGAGGCTGATCTCACTACTCATTAGGAGTGAAGGCAAATAAAATGGTCTTATTAAATAGCTGAATAGATTTTGGTAACCTAACACCCAAAATAGTATGCTGTGTCATATCTTTACTGAAGACTCTGAGGCAACATTCACTGCCTTTGTTGGAAAAGTATGGGATAATCAGCTCTCTTAATGGGCTAAGTGGAGTCAGATTTCAACTCAATGAGATGATAGATGTGAATCTGGGGGACACACACTCGTCTGGCATTACACAAAAAACTACCAACACAGATTGCCACCTCTTCATGATAATAGATTTATCAAAATGAATAATGCTACAATCAACAGAGGTCTCTGTGGACCTCAGAAAAAGAGTTGTCAATGATCACAAAGCTGGAAAAGGCTTCAAAACTATTGACAAAGACTTTGACCTCCACAGTTGGGCAGACAGTGTTCAAACAGAGAAATTCCACACCCAATGCAACACCCAGACATTGTTCCTTTATTGTAGAAAATGTAAGAAGAAGGAATATATAAAAAGGTAACCACAGTGGAAAGAAATCTTCTTTCTTCTTAGTGACATTTCTAGCTGCCTGACCTTCTAAGTGCCCACCATGTGAATGAGAATCAAATTATAAATCAAGAGCTCCCACAATTTCCAGATCTTCATTACAGAAGGCATACTTCCCTGAAACAGTAGTTACAAGCCCAGTCTATCCTGGTGAAATATGGAGTCTATTGTTCTTAATACTGGTTATTTCACAGAATATATTGGCACTGGTCACATGAGTTGACAGCGCCACTTACTGTACATCAGGCCAGTACTATCCAGTTTCCAGAGTAGGAGGCTGGAGCAGGAAACAGACCCATGGTCCTGTGTGTTGGGACAGTGTTGCTAGAGCAAAGAACATGTTGTCTCTGGAGACACTAGGAATTCCTTACTAAGGCCTTTTTTATTTATAACACTTAGCATTCTGGCTTGAAAATATGCAAGACTAAGATTAAAATAAAAAATTATAAGCAAAATAAAATCCTAGCATAATAAGCAAAAGCAGCATGAATGAAGTCAATCACACTGTATGTTACAAGCGTAGGCAAATAAAATGGTTTTGACCTAGTTCCTAAAACTGTGCAGAAGAGGCACTAGGCAAACATACAGTTTTCCACAAGTGAGTGTCAACAGAGAATGGGGTCCTCTGTCTCAAGGCCCTATTATTTAAGCTCCAGAAGTGAGACTGTCAGAAGGACAGCCCCCAAAGATCCTAACTGAGGATGTCTGGCAATCCCTAGCTGCCTAGGTTATTTGAAATTAAACACTGCCAGAATGCTTTTCTCTACAAATTCCCCAGACCAGTGTAACATCCGAGGCACCATGGAATAAATTGTGCCTATATCATTGAACATACATTTGATCCAGCTCTAACAAACCTGTTCCCCCCACAGCTTGATGGCAAACTTTAAAAGGAAACTTCAACACCATCCCCAAAGAGCAACTCCTGATAAACAGCCAGCTACATTGTGCCAGGTTCCGGGGGCTCATAGCGTATCTTGCTATAGATGGTTCTGGCCAACGATGCCCAGATGTGGAAAGGCAAAGTAAATCAGGAAAAAATGAACCCATCTACAGATAAGAAGTATTTCTTAAACAGGTCAGCAGCGAGGGAGTGAGAATACTTTTACAGCCCAAAATATCCTTTCAGGTTAAAACTAGGATCCTCTCACTGTTAATTCCCATCAAGCTGGAGCAGCCTTTGGCCTTGTGGGTTGGAAACTGTAATCCAATGCATCTGGAGGAGGCAAAGTTAGAGCAGATCTTCATCATTTATATGAAGAACAATTTATTTTGGTTTAATAAAGTTTGCTACTTGTTCCTCCTCTGCTCCCTTGAGTTTAGATATTCCATTTTTAAATTACAGCTTAATACTGGGAGGTTCCAGCAAACATTTTCATTAATTTACAGAGGCCCATTAATTTACAGAGCCCTCTTATGAAAATACATCAGGACATCCTCCCAAAACATTTCAGCTAAGTGTGCTTTAATATGAAGAGTTTTTCAAACTTATTCTTTGCCTTTGAGTCAATTCCTTATAGAACACTGCCCAAAGTTTCACTGAGTAAATTCAGCAAATCAGTGCCAAAATGATTGCACTCCATCATGACTTGTGGGTTCCCAACAACCTCCACAGTCAGTTGCTGCAAAGCTTTTTTTCTTTTTTAAGCTCAAATCTAAGATGAGTAGTTTGCATTGCTGGAAGTAGAGTGCGGTTCTGGTTCTACTTCCTACAGAGCTGAAAAAAGGCACTGCTAATGATATGCGGAAAGATATCCAGCGTCTAGTTTTAAAAATACCCTTTCAACCTTTATTCGAAATGACAAAGAGATCAGGGCAGAACTAACAGTCTACTGGCTTATACCAAGAATTCTGGATTTTATTGTTTATATTATACTGAAACATACGTACAAATTACTTCAAATGAAGTTGAAATAGACATCTCCCATTCCGGTTCAAGATCTTGAACAATGCTCTCTGCCCCATGGTAGAAAATAAAGCACATTCATTGAAATTTGGGCACAAGTGACGTTTCATGAAATCTGTACTATACTCGGATGATGTTCACAGTTACAGGGGGTGAGGCAAGCTACACCCGCTGCTCTCATTTCGTCTGTACCATCTTAAGACCAGTATAGGAGTGACTATACACATTCTTCCTACTTCCCAAATCTAAGTGTAGTCCTTCTTTGCACTGTATAAAAACTATATAAAAGCTGTGTATATTAAGAAAAACACACATGAAAACTCATGCTTTCATGCTGACTTTTTTTTTCCTGGCCAAATTCACAAATAGCCAAAACTGAGCAGACTGAAAGTTAACAGGGCTATACATTTGTACTCAAATATCTTACTGAAGTCTTGTACCAGGTAAGGTTTTCAAAGGGCATCTGATTCCATTATGCATTTTGGTACATGGAAAGAATGAAAAGCAATAATTTGGGGGGGAGGGGGAAATAGGCACCATAAATATTTATCAGAAAGTGGCCTTCAACATGGTGCCCCTAGGTGATACCACTGCCCCCCCATGAAATGTAACAAATCATTGTAAAAAATTAAAAATGGCCCAAATCTCACAAGTATGCCAAACTCACAACTCTCTGTGTTCTTATGAGAACTGACAACATTCTAGGGAAAAACACTTGAGTCTTGGTTCATTTAGAGTGTTATTGTGTATGTGTGTTCGTGTGTGCAGGATGCTCATGATTTTATGCAGTGCTACACACTACCTAAAAATGTTGTGGATCCCTAAATTATAAAATGCACACATTTCTGTTTCAACATGTGGATAATGCTTTTCTCAGGACTAACCAGATGGCTGATAAGGGTATAAAAGTGTTTAGCTGGTTTTAATAAAATTATTTTCCTACTTTTGGATTTTCTTTGATCATAGCTACATTGCTCCATTTTTTACACATTTACATTTGTTCATCTTAGCACTAAAATATCAGGATTCTTATCACATGTTATATTTTTTGAAGATGAAATACAATATTAAGTAAATATCCTTGTGCTTGGATTGAAAAGTGCACTGTTTTCCATTAAACATTCCCCCTTTTAAATCATAGTCCCAAGATGATTAAAACAGTGGGTGAGCCTGTGGCTAAGAGCCAGTCTTACTCATTCTTTTCCACAGCTGCCCAAAACATTTATCTGCTTTACAACTAGTGTAGCAGGTGGCTTATCAATTGAAGTATTTGTTTCAAATTGGGTGACTCAAGTTTTCAGACCATGCTGCACTTGAAATGAAGCTGTATCCCAATCTACAATGGGTTTTTCTGAGAAGAGAGAAAAGGAAATAAAGGAATATATCCAAAAAGGAGGCAGAGGTCTGCAAGGATTCAACTCCAACACAAAATCTGACTGGAAAAAGGACCCAAGAGAACCAACAGTTTGCAAATCTGCTTCTAAGTTTATTCAAAACTGCCTATAGCTTAAGTTATTTAATGGAGAATCTGCCACACATTTCTCAGGCCTCTTGGCTATTGTAAGATACGTAACTACTAAGATTTAGGACAGCAGAACCTGATCCATGTGTTAGCCGAGAGAGCTTTTTAACTTCTAGCTCTAATGAAGGAATTCCAAAATAATTCATAAGACTCAAGCCATATGTGCACTTTCCAATCAAAACTAACTCAAGTCTCCTCTATCTGGGCAGGGAGTGGGGACAACATTCTTATCAAAGGATGTATAAAGATTATTTCAATCTGAGTCCAGCTTTTGGTAACTTTGTGGACACACTTATGTACTTACTTGGCAGCAACATAGACATGATTTACCATCATGTTCTTCTAAGATGTTTTTCCATTTCCCAGTCTAGCCTACAGCCCTGGTATTCCCTGGAGGCCTCCCATCCAACTACATCCAGGCCCACCCTTGCTTAGCTTCCAGACCCAGATAAGGTCATCCAAGTGTTTTTTTATTCACTGAATGTATAATCAGACTACATTAAAAAAAACAGACATTTTTGCAACTGATAAAACAGATGAAAAGAACACGTGAGGTAAAATGATAGGTAAAATAGATTAAAATTAAATAAATTAGAATATGATATAAGCAACCACAATGAGACAGCAAATAACATTACGCAGCTACCTTTATAACCCTCAAAACAACAAGGGTTAAAGTCATTGGCTTCTGGTGGCAATTGCACTGCAGCAACTTCCTTAAAGATTTTAGTGGAAGTGTCTGCAAAGAAGTATATAATTTTGGACTCAGCCCAGCCCATATGCTTGGCAAGGAAAGGGTATTGCCAAATGTGATAGAATGGGAAGTGCAGCAAAACACGAGAGTTGATTCAGTGGCTATTTCTGAGAACATCTAGTAGCAATCTAAAGCTTTGATGGCAGAGCATTAAATCTTGCTAGGACGAACACTTCTCTATAAAAGAGGGAAAGCACCTTCAAACTGTGAGTAACAGAGGTTAAGATAAAAGTTCCCTAAACATAATTTGGGATTTTGGATCTGTAAATTTGTAAATCAAGATTGAAAACATGTTGCCTTACCTCAAAAATAGTTTTCTCCAGACCCATTTCTATTAACACTTGGACTGAGAAGCCACAACAAGAGAGATCACTAGTTGCAGCTTTCACCCAGGAAGAGTTAGATTTGTTGACAAGAACAAGTTGAACTAAAGAACTGCTTCCAAAGTTTAATTTCAACCAGTATCACAGATAGCAAATTCACTTGTAAGTCATACAGAAGGAGGTCCTAGCTTATATCTCAACAAACCACTGGAGATAATTTGGGTGGCTAGATAGAGAATTACAGGTAGTCCTCAGGTTACGATGGCAAATGGAACTGGAATTTCTGTCGCTAAGCAATGCAGTCATAAAGTGCAATGCCATGTGACCACATCACTTAGTGATGGCAATTCCGGCAGTCCCCACTGCCATTGTTAAGTGAGAACCTCATGTGACTGTGACATGGGAAGAAGTGGGAATCCAGAAGTGCTTGCTTATGCCACTGAAAACTGTATCCCAAGCAAGCAGGCTGGCGAGAGCTACAAGTGGGTGCGGTGGGTAGGCACTATGGAGTATGGGCAGATGGATGGCTAGGCAGGTGCTACAGAGTACAGGAAGTTGGGCGCTACAGAGTACAAGAGCCACATGGGGGCTCCTTGGGAGAAAAAGCAGAGGGAGCAGGAGCAACTTGCGGAGTGACTTGTGACCTCCTGCCTGCTTCCTCACTGACTTTGCTTGTGGGAAGTTGGCAGGGAAGGTTGCAAATGGAGATCACGTAAGTGCATGATGCTAAAACCATCATAATTGCGAGCAGGTTACTGAGCACCCAAATCACGATCACGTGACCATGGGGATGTTGTGATGGCTGCAACTTCGAGGACCAGTCATAAGTCCCCCTCGTTCAGTACCGTTGTAACTTCACTGAACAAGTGGTCGCTAAGCAAGGACTACCTATAAACTAAATTGCTTCTAGGGGTGTTAGATCTTTATAAAGGGCAGATTTATGCACCATAGAATAAAAGTGAGATCATCTTAGCTTCACTGCCACAGAGACAAAATTGTTGCATTTATGACTAACATATCTACTTATCACATTTGAGGTCCACTGTGTGCACGTTGAAAATCCACCAATTTGTTGCTTACATATGGAAGACAAATAGAAGGCGATACTTAAGTACTTAAAGCACTTGGTTTCTTCTCTATTTGTGGGTAATTAATTTCTATAAGTAGCCAGAATGCCTTTTACCGAACAGAACCACTACTCAATTGTAGGCTTTACCCAGTGCAAAATGCAGGTAACGCTTGGAGGTTCCTCCAAAGCCTATCTGAGACAGACAGACAGACAGACAGACAGAAAGAAAAGCAGCAGCACAGAATAATACAGCTCTGGGGGATGAAATGGATTATTTGAGAGTGAACAATACAATTAAAATAGCAGTGGAACAGTAAAGGCGCAAGGATACAGCCTTGTTTAACTCCCCTTGTGATGGGGGTGGGATCAGTAAGGGCTCCCTTAGCATCATATTTTACTTGCAGGTAAATATTCTTCTGGAGTAACTGATCAGTTGAAACAAGAGTTGATCAGACAGGTGTTGCCATTTGCTGGGGCCTAATCAGAATGCAGAGTGCTTTATCCTCTTTATCTTTATGAGCACCATACAAAGCAACCAAGACTGAAGATAATGGTATGACCAAGGTCCTGTTGCCAGATCAAAATTGGAGCCTTGCTTCCACATTCAAATCAACACCCTGATGATAGTTTCTTTTTGCTGTGGAGCAATGCAAGCCTTTGTGTATCTTCCCAGAAAAATGAAAAGCAAATTTCTAGAGTTAAACTTCAACCTTCTCATCTGTCAGTCAGAAAAGCCCCATGGTGCTACAATGAGAACTGGATTTACCAGCATTGGTTTCTCCAATGTGTAAACTGACTAGGTCTGAAAAAAAAGCAGCAGACTTGGTCTATACCAAATCTTGAGCGCAGATGCTCTAATAGAGAATGCTAAAATGTATGCATTAAGTTGCCAGAAAGCAGAAGGGCAAGCACAAAGTAGGAAACAAAATGATCTTGACAGAGAGCACGGGTTTAGCTGCTTCTGCAAGCAAGCGTTATTTAGTGGCTGATCCATTAGCTGATGCTGCTTGCAAAAACCACAAGAGAGTGCAAGTCCCTTCTGATAGGAAGATTCCAGTTACCTGACATCATTTACTGCAGTCTACCTCTGGTAGTCTTCACCTGATTAAATCACAGCCATGATAGTCTGTCCCATCAAGACACTAGGCTATCTTGCTCTTTTGGAATGGTTAGTGTGAAACACATAGGCTGAGCAAAATGGAATTCATAATTAATGGATAGACTATCTATAGATAATTATTCTGTCAACCATAGTGTTTTGTGTTGTGACAACACCACAAAAAGTTTATGATGAACCCTGTTCAATTTCTGAATTTTGGCAATGGTCTTTGAACCAACTATAGGTTTATAAAAGTAATATGCATAAATAGGAAGCTGTTTCATCACAACTACTTTATGAATAGGCAGGGTGTGGAGCTTTGTGTCTCAGAGTTCTCCAAACCAACCAGATTTGCTCTTCTATGGGTAAGATAACCTAGGAAAACAGGTACACTGGTGATACAATGCCTTCATACTGGTAAAACTGGATTGCCCATTCTTTTAATACATGCTTATGAGTGAGGTGGGTATATTCCAATCCATGGAAAGTAATTTAATTCAGAACTAAGAGCTGGTAGATACGGTAGGTCAGTGTTTCTCAACCTTGACAACTTTAAGATGTGTGGACCTCAACTCCCAGAATTCCTCAGCCAGCCATGCTGGCTGGGGAATTCTGGGAGTTGAAGTCCACACATCTTAAAGTTGCCAAGGTTGAGAAACACTGCTGTAGGTGAATACCAAGAAAGAAATCAAAACAAAAGTACATTGCAAATAGTATAGGTAGTTGCTGGATAATGACACTATGAACATGAGTCATACACATGAGTAGTAAAGGGTAGGCTTTTTTGTGGTTGTAGAAGGAAAGGATTTTCAAAGTCATTAATGTATTAGGAAGAACTGCGGCATAGGGCCCATATTTTAACTTGGCACATGTACAACATACAGCGACCTTCCCCAGTTCAATGGGCTCTAGATATGTTGGGCCAACGCAAGTATTTCCCAGCAGCTTTCAAGTTTGGGAAGGCTGAGATATAAGATGTTGAAACTTCATGCATTTAGGATGGAAGAAATGGTAGGAAAGCTTCCAGACCAATCCTGGATGAAAGTTTAAAGTTGTATTACAGATCCATTATGACCCCAGACCGGACTGAAAAATTCCATGTTCTAATCCTGACTGGTCAGATGCTTGCATAACGCCCAGAAGCAGGCCGTAATACCAATACATTCCATTTTTCCCCATACCAAAGCATCTATTGTCTGTAGGAAGAATGCAGAGGTATATATGCAGCTTTTCAAGTATTCTTGAAAGGCGATTCCTATCATCCTTCACCATGCCAACTTGTCTAAGTCTGATGAGAGACAGAGCCCAAAAGCATCTGGAAGCCATACGTACCCATGTATAGTGCCTAAACTGAGAAGTTATTGGGGCCACAATTCCTATATATTTTCTGGTATAACCATAGTTCAAATCCTATCAAAATATGTACGGTTTGCATATTTATTTATCAACATCTATGTCACCTCACTCATGAAGTGACTCTAGGCAGCTTTCACAATAGGATTAAAAAAAAATCTATTAACAATTAACAAAGGGACAAAATCATCAATAAAATACAAAGGAAGGGGACGAATAACTAAATACACATATTTCCAACCACAGTATGTTTACTTGGGGATATTATCTTACTGAGCATCACTTTAGCACATGGATGAGCACGTGTTTATTTTTGTTGCTGCGTCTTTACTCAGTTTGCAAAAGCAATCACTCATCTCTTTGGCTTGAGATCACCCACAATTTAGCTATTTTAATGTACATCTTTGTTTTCAGATAATGAGCTCAGCTGATGGTTTCTGTGTATTTAATATTTATAAACTGAGACACATATATATAGGTCTATATTCCTTTACTGTGACAACTGTCTTACTATTCCTACCATCTGCTTCCACTTTTTAATCCAGCAGAATTTTATATCTTTACTAAAGAGCCCTTGCTGAGGGACTTGGTCAAATCCTTTGTGTATGTCCAAATAATGTATTAATATGTATATTATTCCCAGAAGCTGTAGGAGTAGAGTGAGAATGGAGGCCAGTAGAGTTGAATGTGAATGTGTGTGTTTGTGGGGGGCCTTTGGTGTGCCAGGAGTTTTTGTTATATTTATTATATTTTTTATGTGTTTATTGTTGTTTTGTGAGCCACCCAGGATTATGGTACATAAGACGGGAGGCTATATAAGCCTTTTAAATAAATAAATAAAATTAGACACAGTACACTACCTATAAAGCTTCTTGAGACAATTTAACAGTTAATGAGAAAAGACTTTTGGTGAAACTATCATCATCATCATCATCATCATCATCTATATGCAAGGATCTAACAATAAAATAATTATGCAGATCTACTAAACTGTTGTAAATTATGCTATGGGTTTTATTTGTTTCATTATTTGTTATTCATTCATCACCTATGTTAGCTTTGTCGTGAATCATTCTGAGATTTTTTTTTTAAAGAAAAGGATAATAGCCTGCATAAACTTGTTTTAAATAAAATGGATTTTACACCAGTTTTTCAAAGGGAGCCTTGCATTTTGCATGGGTCAATCTGGGGAGGTCAGTAAAAGGCAGGTTATCTCTGGTTAGCTGAGGTAGACCTCACTTATAAGCTGGAGCTAGAAGAGTATCCTATTCCACAAGTCATTTATTCTTCCAGAACCACAAATTAAGGAATGTTTCCATATTTGTTCTTTTAGAGAAAACATATTCTAATCTACAATAGGAGCACCACCATATACCAACAATACTGCCCTCTTGTCAAAAATGACCCTCAGTTTACTGACCCTCATCCAAAACGTTATCTGACCAGGCACGATCATGTTCACACTTCATCCAAATATGAGTGACTATAGCAGGTTCATATTTATTGGAGTTGGGGGAAGAAAACAGGGAACCTACAGGAACTCATTGTATAAATGTCAAGGCAATACAGAGTTGTCTATCGGAATAACCTTCTGCAATTCTCCACTGAGGTTAGAAGAGAACCACTCCCTGAAATTCCCATCTCAGCCAGTCTGTCTAGGCCAGTGTTGTCCAAACTTGGCCACTTTAAGATGAGTGGACTTCAACTCCCAGAATTCCCCAGCCAGCCAGTTGAAGTCCACTCATCTTAAAGTGGCCAAGTTTGGACAACACTGGTCTAGGCAGATATCTTACCTCAGCTTCTTCTACTTGGTGCCCTCCAGGGGTGTTGGACTGCAACTCCCATGATTCTCAGGCAATGTGTATGCTTATGAGAAACAGAGATCACCCTCTGACACAGTACCACTCTCTCTCTTTCTTGTCTTCTCTGGTAAAGTCTCGGGATGATGTGGGAACTTCCTTAAAAAAAAAAATCAAGGGATTGCAACTAGACTGGCTGCTGGCTGCCCAGAAACGGCTGGGGAGAAATGCACAAGTACCCAGCCATGCAGTGGACAAATGACTCAATTAGCTCACAATTACTGGGCAGCTGGACAAGTTTCCCTAGATAGGGGAGCTCTAAGAGTGCCCAGAAGCAGGAAGATACAATTCTAGGGGACGAGGAACTTTTGTTTTGAGCCTCCACCGGCATCTTTATTTCTATAAATACCCACAAAAGGGTCACATCATCCTGGGCACAGAGAGAACTGCTCCTGTCTGTGCTCCTGCACTCTGAAGATGCCGGTCACAGATGCTGGCGAAACGTTAGGAAACAAAACTTCCAGAACACGGCCACACAGCCCGGAAGACCCACACCAGCCATGCTTTTATTTATTTATGCACGCAGCAGCATTATTTTTAAAAATCTCACCACAGAAACTTCATGAGGGAAGGGAAAGTTGCATGTTTTTTCTGTCTATACCTGATCCTACAGAAATCATTTTGGAAAGTGGTTAAGAGAAAAAGAAGGTGGACGGAATAGAGAATCTGCTGAAATTTCATTTGGGACATTTGGGCTACATCTCATTTACAAAGGATAGAGATCGTGGCAGAAAAAAACCCAACTACTAGTATAGCATGGATGGATGGATGGAAGAAATTATTTGTTTTCATAGATCTCTCCCCTTCTCTATTTGCTGAGGAGAGAGAAACACAGAAACAATGTGCTGCTTTTTTAAGAGAGAAAATCCTTTATAAATTGGATTAAGGGATCTTAGTCGTTGCTGGCTATTTCTCAAACAGAAGTCAGACACTGAAGATCTTTGCCATTCACAAAAGAAAAAAAGTATAAACTTTGAGCCTGACTGGTTCAGAATAAGTCTGGGTCAGAGAGGGAGGGGAATAGGGTTTTTTTTGTTTTTTTGTGCTTGGTATTGTGAACTGTTTTAAGGATGCGACACCCTTCTTCCTTCTGACTTCCTCAGTGCACACAAATGCTGCAAAGTTAGCTGTCCCTGTTGCTAGAAGAATCACTTTCAGGCTATGAAAAGTACAATGCAAATCCAGCATTAGACAAATTCATGGTTTTCCTCTGAAGCAACACTGCAAAGGCCCACCTCTCTCCCAGCTCCTGTGCAACATCTTCCAAGGGAAACTTCCTGTGGCTACTCTAAAGGCAAAATATTCCAGACCAAGGATATTTATATTATGAGGAAAGCAAGCAGGATCTTTAAAAGAAGCGGGTGGAGGGGGGGAATGGGCGGGAGAAAGTAGGGGAGGGGAGGGGAGGGGAGGAGGACGTGTTCCCTCTCCAAAGAAGGTTTATTCATTTAGTGGCTTTGCAACTGCAACTCAGCATACATTTACGCTGCACCCCTGCGGTTGAGGGGGAGGGAGAAGCAAGAATGTAATTGAAGCCACCGAAAATAACCCATTGGCAAAATGACACTAGCTATTCAGCTTAGGCTTCTTTCAACAATTCTCATGGCCATAATTCCAGAGATGTTTTTGCCAACACACCAAAGTAACGGTTGCTTTTTCTTCCTCTCACAGGAGGGGCGTTGCAAGACACCCCAGAAATGAAGATTACAAGATCTGCAGCAAAGGGGTTAGCTGATTCAACACGTCCCAGTGGTAGGACATAGTTCTCAGACCCTTTACAAACGTCCCTCCCTCTCTCCCCCACAAACAAAAAATTAAATAATTCAGTGAGCCTGACTCAGCAGGCTGATAGGAATAACAGCCTGCCCAGTTATGAAATGCTGGCTTAATCCAGGCAGTAATTATTCTTCTTCAGGAGACGCAGAAGGCTGAGAACATAAGAGGCTGCAGCTAAAACATTTTCATAAACTAAACTGGGGAGAAGATTGTCTACCACTTTTGTGTATCCTAATATGTCAAGATGATTAGTGTACACACACACACACACACACACAGGGATCAAAGAGACTATTGCCTGAGAATGGAGGCATAAATGCACTGCTGTGAAGTTTTATCTGCCTGGGATCTTAAGACAAGCAAATAGCAGAATCAGAAAAACCAGTGCTTTTCTTCAGTGCTAGCATCCCACAGACTCTGGCAGTGTTTGGCAACAGTCTGTAGATAAGAATCTAGTTGCTTAGATTGACTATTAAGTAGAGCTGAACTTGTATCAACCATTCTAAATAATAATGAATGACTACACATTTTATCTGTTCAGTGACTCATTTCTTTTCATGTGAAAGAGAGATAGGTAAGAAATCCCACAGACATTAGGCAAAAATAGGAATGAGTTCTGCATCACAAAACTATACAACATTCCCCTGACAATGGTTGAGAAACTACCACCATTGCAAAAGCTTCTGGTGAGTATTCTGTGCTGCATAAACATGCTGACCAAGGTTATCAGCCCACAAGCAATGGTGATTTTCCACTGTTCATCATTTGTTGCTTTTGGTACCCCTCCTTGTTCTTAAGAAGGCTCTCTTATTAAAGGCTATCAGGATCTCCTTTACAACACCCTCACAAATCAGAACAAATCATCTCTAGGCTTGGACCATTTTATCCACCATCCTAATATGGCCAAGGTGTCCTCTTTTAGCCAGTTACTGAAGACTCCATTTTCAAGACTTGTCTAAATGTCTGATAAAAAAGCACTTATTGTCTAGGTTTAAGAACTAAATCACAAGCTATCAGTCAGAATTTTAAAAACCATCTTCCTAGCTTAATCAGTCGGTCTGCCTGTAAGCAAAGATGTTTCTGATTGATCTCCTGATATCCCATTAAGCTCAAGCACAACTTGAGAAAAACAGATCTCCCACCCTTCTAGCCTACTATTAGACTGTCGTCCAACTGTCACTTCTGTTGCTAACATCATCCAAGCTGGGAAAACAATCCTTAAGGCTAATTAAATTTCATAAATCCATTTATTAAAACAGAATGCGGCAAATTCCTAACAAGGTGGATTTAAAATACAAGAGCGTTTTTTCTCTGGTCACCTCTCCAGCTACTTTTCTCAGCAGAAGTTACTTCCAGTATAAGGTTGGAGAAGGGAAAACAATTTGGGGTGGGGTCAGAAGAAAATGCAGTTGGGAAAAGGGTCCAGCTAACCTTCACTTCTCCTACTGCATATCAATTCTGTGGCAATCCAAATCTTTACAAGTGACTGCGATCATTACTTTCTCCCCCTTCTCTACACATACCTAAGAGTCCTGCTAAATTATTTGTGTTACTGAATAGAAGCGTCTTGATTCTCTAAGACAGCTTTGCATGCTAACACAAAATGCCCCCCCCCCCAAACTGTTAAGAGACTGAGTGGCAAATACATTTTTTAACTTAACTTTCCAAATAAAATCAAAAATAAAATGGAAGCACACACAAATCCCCAAGTACTTACTATTCATTCATTCATTCATTCATTCATTCATTCATTCATTCATTCATTCTCAATCAGGAGTGGGCTGTATTTCTGAAGCATGGAAAAACAGAATTCCTGAATAATCATCTTAGCTATTCAGAGGCAGAAAAAGAATTGATGGTCTAGAATGTGTAAGTACAGTTGAAACTCAAGAGATCTCCTGCATTCCACTGATATTTATACTTGTGAATCAGCTTTGACAGGGGCTGTAGAAAGAGGGGAACATTTTAACAGGGCCGTTCATGCCTTTATTAGAACAATTAAGGGAGTCCTAAGATTTAGTTGTAAAAGAGATTTTTTACCACACCCTCCAGTATTTACATGAACTTCAGAGTAGAAATGCCCCAACAGATAGCACAATGTAGAAGAGTAGCATTATTTAAATAATCTGAGGGTAAAAGCTTACATTACAATCTGCTAAAGCAGAATTCTTTGTAGCGCAGTTCTCAGACAGGTTAAGGAAAAGTTCTCCCACTTCAGTACATGATGACCAGTTTGAAGTAAATACTTGAATGGTATCTGTTGCACATTGGGACGTCTTCTCTTATTTAAAATGTGGATATTGATTTAACTAGAAATGACTGATGGCCTAAAGAAGACTGATGTCACCTTCTTTTGGGAAGCTTTATTCAGTCTTGCCTGGCATACTTAGAACGGTCTTTATCAAGCAAAATAAAGTTGCCTTCAAGTTGACCTCAGCTTCTGGTGATTCACATCTACCAAGAAAGATAAAACTAACAAGTCCTATGCTATTTGATCAAGCAGCAGATGTAGCTGTTTCCCAACTCTTCAGTATTCAGAGCAACCTGCAATATATCAAATACTAAAAATTCTGGATAACTGAACAGTCAACTTCTTTTCCAATACTTTATTAAAGCAGCCTTTCCATAATATAGTTCCACAAATCTAACAACCACCAGCCAGCCCCAAAGGGATTGAAACACATTTCTTTAGACTTCCCCAAAAAATATTAGCATTAAGCACTTCCACCTTGGGTCCCCTTTACAAGCACCTTTAGATGTTCAAGTCAAATCTTGATTTGACTAGTTGTTTGTGCGGAAATGGAATTTGTTAAATATGAATTTATGTAATTATATAATTTGTGCCACTTGTGCAATTACACAAATGGCATAAATTACACCAATTATCTGAACAAGCATGTCCACTATATTGGAGTTGAAGTTCAAATGCAGCTTTGACCAATGCATCCTAAGATCATTAAATAGGGCTAAATGGAGGTTTCACAGGATAGTTCCCCCAGCATCTGGCTCCTTCTTACACAGTTCAGTGATGCAATAATTACAAGATTAACTTGAGAACGCTCTGTTCTGCGTTCCAATGCTATCCCAACAAGAAAGACCTGCCTTGGATGAAGCATTACAGAAGCATCCTGTAATAAGAAATCCAACTATATTTTTACCCCGTTATCTTTTTTAGTGACCTTTCTTCAAGGCTCCAGCATGCCTTCTCTTTGGTCTTCTGTTTAATGTCTTACCCTCTGCAGTTATGCAAGCAGATTTGCTGGTATCCCATGTGATAAATGCATATGTTCATGCTTTTCTAGATCTGCTGAACAAGTTGTCTGCTGAAAGATTAAGTGAATTCCTAAATTGTCTAGAAGTTCTGAGTGTGGATGGTGGCCCAGCAGACAGATACCAGTAAATTATAATCCCAGGAATCATCATTGGCCATCCTGGCTGGAGATGCTGGGAATTATAGCTGAGCAGCAACGGGAGGACCAATAGTTCCTCATCTCTGACTGGAGAGACAGTCATGTAATTTAAAGTTCAATAATTAAAGTTTTCTTCTTTATCATTCATTATGCTGATTGGCCGCCAGTAAATTACCTCTTTTTCTAATTTACATAATTAAAATGTACTCCAATACATTAGAGGTAAGCCACATTAAAATAAATGCAAGGTGTTGGTCTTTTTTTTAACAGGCATGAGATAAACCACTCATTAATCTGAACAGAAATATACTTCCTTAAGCTGATGAGAGAGGCAGACATTTTTTTTATGTCAAATAAATCAACCAGGGCCAATGAGGTAGTCCATTAAGCCATCTCAAGTGTCTTAATTAGTACTATCTTTCTTCAGTCAGTTGCCCAAAGTAAGTGGGGAGACTGTCCTACTGCTGCCAGATCAGTTCTGGCAAATCTCATTTTGATGCAAAATAATCTTTCTGACCATCAGGACCGCCACCTGAAAGAACAAAGAGAATGCTAAGCCAGCTCCAAACGGGTGGGAAGCTCCAAGCTTGGTAGTTATCATTTGGAAGGCAAGCATTCTTGTAAACTGGCCCCTCTTAACAGCAGCCTGTCATATAGGACTAAGCACCCCCACAAAAACAAACAAGCAAATAAAAGAAAGTACCCTTGTTTACTACTGTATTTGACTTATGTTCATGGGAGCTGATAACCAATCCATATGGACAATACCATATAAGAAAACGGGAAGAATTTCACCCATGCACTAGTTTCCTATCAGCTCATGTATCCAAAAACAGTTAGGGTCCTACTGCCTCATTTCACATAGCATGTAAAAAGTCTGCTGAGGTAATCTAGCCTACATTTCACAGGTATCCATTGAGCACTGGCACACTAAAGCAAGTGTGCCATTGAAGGATGTAACAGATACTCCAAACTCAATGCCTAAGGTGATGTGTCAGCTGCCATTTAAATGGCACTAAATACAATGTGCATTCCTAAGTGGTAGATATATGCAAAATGCTTCAAACAATTTTGAACATGAAGAGCTGCTTTGAGTATTTTGAACACCTGCTTCTTATGACACATGATCATCCCCTCATCTGCAAACTATGTGAGTCTGAAAAATTGATTGCACGGGCATCTAGATCAGGAGTCAGGCTATCTGGAACTTTCCAAATATCTTGACCTACTGCTTCCTCCAGCTCTTATCACTATGGTCAATAAGAAGAATTCTAGTCCAAAACATCTGCCTACTCTTAATTTAGGTAAAGAGGAAGACTGCATCCCAGCCTGATGAGTTGTTCCTGGGAAGCAACACTGAACCCTTTCTTTAGAAGAGATCCAGCCAGTGTCTGTTCCACTGGAGCAGAAAGAGGCTGGTTCACTTACTATCTGTCCTATGTTTTATTTAGATACATCTCCTCCTCCTCCTCCTCCTCTAATCCCCAAGGCTCACGCCAGATAGCATTTCCTTCCTTATCATCCCAATAAGACAAGACTTTGTCCCTTTTATGCAGACAGAGGACAAAGGCTAAGTGTAAAGGATGGGCCCAAGGTTGTCCAATGCAACTCAGCTGGGATTTAAACTCAGGTCTGCGAGCTGCCTCTATCAACTTCTCCACCTGTGGAAAGGTGTCTATTTCAATTGCAATTAAAAGCATCAATGGCCTCAGCATGCACAGCAGGTGGGGGGTGAGGGAAGGGAAGCCCTAAAGCAGGACGTCTGCGTATTCCCTTGACTCTGAAATAAGAGAAGAATATTGGTCCAATATAGTAATCCAGCCACAACCTGCTTAAGCTGGAGTATCAAGCAACAACAGATAGAATAAGGCAAAGTGCATTAGCAGAGAAATGCCCATTGAGAACTTTGGAGTTCTTAAGGCCTTTGATCCTAAATTCCCAAAAAGGTAACTAATCACTTAAATGCAGCCTGCTTTAAGTGTAATAACAACTATTTCTCCACAAAAGATCTCAGGATAGGGTATTGACTTCTTGTATTATTTATATTATAATACAATTTCAAGATAAAAAAAAAATCAAGCCAACAAATCGCTTAAAAGAAAAATAAATGTTCAAATTCTTGGAGGAAAGAGGGGTGTTTTGATTTGGTATCAAGAGGAAAGCAAAGCCTTTTTTTCTTGGGAAGGCATTCTATTCCAAAGTTAAGCCTTGGCAAGCCTTTGCAAATATCTAGCACTCTAACAAACACTACAGATTTTACACACAAAGTAAGTAAAACTGAGCATGGCAGCTGTACTGTTAGAATGGTTGTTAAGGGAATATAAAGGAGAAACAAAATTATTTCTCTCCAGCTCTTCAGATTTTATACTGGCCATAGCGTTATATATATTCTACTGCCTTCAAACTATGATTATCAAACATAAGTGTATTCACCATTGGTTAATCACCTATCACCTACCCAAGCCTCCTTACTCTTGCTACATTTTAAAAAACATTTAACACTTTAACAACTTCATGCAAAACCATCAGGCCCCACAGTTTCCAGCACCATATGCAAGCTGAAATAAGAAGTGTAGTTGTTTTGCAAAAAACACTGAAGATTTGAACTGTGATAAATTGATTTTGAAAAAAATAAGCCCTAAAATAGATCCATTCAGCCTCTAATAGAATGCTTAATTTTTATTTTTATTTTTACTAATCCTACCCCCCAAATTAAACTTTTTTTTCTTTTTAGTGTTTCGTCCCATTTGGTTACAAAGTGCACTTCTTTGCACTATGTTCACCTAGGTCACATGGCAAAACGATCAGCACATGATGCCATGAAGGACTTGCTCTTCTGCTGGCTTGTTGCAGAGTTTCATGCTCTTTTGGGGCTGAGAGCACACAAGTAACCCAAAGTCCCCCAGCCAGCTTCGATTCCTATGGAAGAATTAGAACATGGGTCTCCCTGCTTCTAGTCTAGCACTTTAACCTTTATATCACACTGGTTCTTTCCCCACAAATGCAACATTCCTCAACATTCTGCTCCGCCCCTTCCAGTGCCATCATTTGCCCCTCCCCCCAATCTCTGCTTTGTGTCATGTCAATTCATGACCTTGAGCGTGAACCCAAACAGAGACAAAAGGGAAGAAAGTCAATGTTCCATGAACGTCTGTGAAATATGGCAATCTGAGAATTGGTTAATGATCCAGTTTTGTGTTACTGATATGTTTAACATTAAAACATTAATACAGAAACAATTCTATTAGACAGGCAAATCAGGGACTGGGAACTTCCAGAGCCAACATGGACAAGGCATATCCTACAAAGCTTCTTCCTCCAAAAGCTGAACTGGGGTTCAAAGGAGGGCCTCTGGATCCTCCTGCTTCAACCTCCCCCTTCCCATGACAGCCTTTGCACCCATGTTGTGCCTCAAAAATCCAAACGTGTCCAGCAAAAGACATCAAGGACCCCTAAACTAAATGGTATGTGAACAAAAATTCACAGAATTGTAGCATGCATTACAAAACAGAAAATAAAATATCTATTTTACTACCATAGAGAGACAAAACAATCACAGTAGACCAAATTCTACCGGTTTCTTTTTTATATATATTTTTATTGAAAGTTTTAACAGCAACAATAAGAACTAATACAAACTAAAACAGAACGAAAATAAAGAAAGAGAAAGGGAGAAATAAAGGAAAAAGCTAAAAGCGCAAAAAGTAGAAATGTAGAAAAAGAAAAAAAGAAAAAAGATATAAAGAAGTGGCTTCTGATCTTCACAGCAGTTATAAGTACAATTATATTTTAACCTCTCTCTCTAAAGTTACATTGTGACTCTCTTCTTTCTCTAATCTACCCTGTCTAATCGTCAAAACCATAAATTCTAAGTCCATTTTTTTCTTTTTTATGCAAAAAGTCCATACGGGGTTTCCAGTCACCAAAAAATTGGTGACTGGATATTGTCTTTTCTCTAATCAAACAAGTAAATTTAGCAATTTCAGCAAGTTCTGTCATTTTCACCAACCATTCCTCCATTGTAGGTATTGCCAAATCTTTCCATCTTTGCGCATACAATAATCTCACTACAGTTACCATATATAAAAATAGTGTTCCATGACTCTTTTCTAACTGTTTATCCATCAGTCCCAGGAGGAAAAGTTCTGGTTTCAACTGAATGCTAATCTTTAAAGTCCTCCAAATACTGTATGTATATGAGCCCCAAATTGTCTAGTTTTTTTACATGCCCATCAAGCATGATAAAATGACCATTCTTCTTGTTCACATTTCCAAGGTAAATCTGAGGTACCTTTATACTTTCTAGATAATTTTTCTGGTGTCATATACCAACGGTACATCATTTTATAAAAATTCTCTTTAAGATTATAACATAATGTAAAGAATTCTATCCCTGTTTCTCATAGGGTATGAAGCACAGAAATTCCCAACATTATTTATTTATGCTAGTAGCATTCTGCAAACTTTAGTTATTTCAGTTATAAGCGCCTTTCTAAATATGCAAAGGAACATATTTCTGAAGAATATTCAGTTCTTGCCAGTTAGTAGCAAGAGGATGGCACTTGCCATGTTAATGAGAAAAATATGCTAATTATTCCAAGGGCATGCTATTAAGATATGTTAATGAGCTGCAGTCTTTTGTTTAATGTATTTCTGTCATTTGCCTATCTACAGTTGATCTGCACCATTTAAAGCTTCCTAGCTGGGGAGTCAACAAACACAGCATTCTATTCAGGGGTACCGGGTGGAGGGGGAATGCGGGGAGGGTAAAAAAGTATAGATGGCAACCACGGTTGCAGCCACCATCTTGACATATCCCCCCTGCCCCTGCCAGCAATTGCCTCTGATTCTACTTCAATATTTTAATATTTTAACTCACCTTGTTTTTGGATAAAAATCCTAAGCAGTGGGTTTGCACTTGAAACAGCCTTGAAGAAGTTGTCGTCATTGTTAATGGGAAGAAGATCCCCATGGATATCAGCATAGCCTATCATTACCTCCATACTGGAAATATGGTGGATATGAAGGATCAGTTTGTAGAAGTCTTCAAATTTTCCTGGTTTGTAACGATCCAGAGAAAATCTTCGAAATTCTGCACCAAACTAGGATCAAGGAAAAAAGTAGAGATGACCATGTGACAGGATTTTAAAGACTGCAATTTTAGCTTTCACTTTACAATTTTTATCCTTAAGCTGTATATACATTCCTGCAAATTTTTGTACTACAGGTAGTCCTCAGTTAACGACCACAATTGGGACCGGCAACTCTGTTGTTAAGTGATGCAGTTGCTAAGTGAAACATCACATGACTACTCTGGACTTACGATGTCAATTCCACTGCAGTTGTTAAGCGAATTGCCCACAGTCATTAAGTGAAGCATCATGTGACTGTAACTTGTGATTTTACTGCTGGCTTCTCTATTGACTTTGCTTGTTGGAAACCAGCTGTGAAGCTCTCAAATGGCAATCACACGACTGTGGGGACACTGCAACAGCTGTAAATTATGAAGGTTGTGAAGCACTCAAATGGTGATCAAGTGACCGCAGGGACACTGTGATGGTCATAAGTCTGAGGACTGGCCATAAAGTTACCTTTTCAGCACTGTCGTAACTTTGAACAGTCACTAAACAGGGCAGTTGTTAACTGAGTACTACCTGTATTAATATTCAGGGTTATAAGAGAACAGCTAAAAAATGTTTAAGTTAATTCAGTGCCAAACTGATTTGCACAACTGTAATTTAATCCTCAAAGGTCCAAAAATAAACCCTAACTTAGAATTTCTTTTTAATTTTGCTGTTTTTTTAATTTTCTGAGTGTACTCCTCCTCCCCACCCCAGAAGCAGGACCAATGTTAAGTATGATTGTATACCTTTCATAAAATATTGCAATATTTCTACTTTCTCCTAGGTACTCTGCTTCCTATGTCAACAATTTGTTCTTGCAATGCCACCATGGTTTGATTTTATAAATTCCATTTCATTGCTATCCTTCCCCAAATTTTGAAAAGCTCAGCTTCAGTGACTCATCTTACTAAAGCAGTCACATCTTTTTTCAGGTTCATGCAGAAACCTGCAAAAAGACAGTCAGTCTGCTTTCATGAGTAGCAGAGAAATGCTGTGCTCACTCAAATCCAAAGCTCTTGTTCCAAATAATTTTCAAAGCACGCACAGTCCTACGGTACAAATGCCAGTATTGTTAATCACCTGTCACTGTCCCCAGATGCCTCTGCCCAAAGATGTGGTTATTCCTTAGTTTGCCTTGAAAAGAATCAGTCTAATAATATAACATGCACAACTTTTCTACTACAATCCATGGGCACCATTTACAATATTTATTTATTTATCTATCTATCTATCTATCTAGCTAGCTAGCTAGCTAGCTTGTATGCCGCCCATCTCCCCCAACGGGTGACTCTGGGCGGCTCACAATAAAAACACAGCTCTCACCGAGATGGCTAAAAACTATAAATAATTTAAAACATATTAAAAAACCCTAAAAAACCTCCTCTGGTTTATGGCCCTAAAAAACCTGTTAAATGCTGGGGGGGGGAGACAACCCATCATCCCACCAGCCATCTCCACAGGTGCCTTCTGGCAGAGCCAGAATTTAATACCTTTCCTGAAGGCCATGAGGGAGGGGGCACACCGGACCTCAGGAGGCAGGATGTTCCATAGGGCGGGCGCTACAGCAGAAAAGAAAATATTCCCACTGAATGTAGTTTCCCCCAGCTAAAGCTACAGAGTCAGTCTCTTAATGGAGACATTAGGGCAAATTAATGAAGAAAAAATGAGGACAAATGACTGTATGGTTCATTCTAGCTTTAAAGATCAGAGTAACTTAAGGACAGCCAAGAAGAAAGTCTATGAAAAAGTTATTACAGTCTTTGCTTTGACCACGATACTTGAAAGAGTTAATAGGAAGCCAATAAGGATCCTCAACTTACAGCACTCTTGAGTTTGTACAGGGATGTTAAAAGCTATCAAGTATGAGGAAGCAAGTTACTATCCAATCACTGAGGCAGAACTGGAGAGGTACATGAGAGACTTCACTTGTTAAGTGGTACTTTAAGGACCATTACACGACTGAGCAACAACAGAAGGGGAATGGTTGTCATGAAACATATACTGAATGCTCTAGAAGAAGAATATAGGATAAAGATGAGCCCCAGAGATAAGAAAATAGTGAAGTACTATAGTTATTACTAAAGAGACATGTTCGGTCAAATAAAGTCATCCATCCATAGAGATACATAATCTCTCTCTCTCTCTCTCTGAGAAGAGCGACAATGAAAAATATATTTTCCAGGGATGTGGTGTACATATTTATTTATTTATTTGTTTTTAAATTTTATATATGCCGCTCATCTCACTGTACAAGTCTTACAAAATGGGGAACAGCTATTTCTTAAACAGAAAGAAAAATACTTAAATTCTCTTTGATCTATATTAGTATATGAGGCATCATTCTGTATATTAACAAAGGAATGAACTGCACAAACAGAACCAAGACATAACATAAAAAAAAGAGCATGCCTATTTGTGATCAGAGATTAAGTATACCTAAGTACTGTGAAAAAAATCACAAACAGTGAAAACAACTCTTATTACATACTTTAAACTGCAATCATACAAAACATGGAAGTTTAATTGTTTGCAAGCTTTCATTGAATGCGTCTCAGACTGGAAAGCAATAAAAAAGATTCTGTGAAACCCAAAGCTTGCAAACTAAGACAGGTAATGAAAAGTGAGTGAAACAATTAAAAGATAATGCAACTATCAATTATGCGGCAGAAAAACAACTCTTAGCATCTATAAATTAAAAGACTTCGTAGAAGGCATATATTGAACTTGAAACATGGCCTACATGCAAAAATACTTTGTGAATTATAAGTTAACCATTCCTACATTTAGGCCAAATACTTTTGATTTAACTGCTCCCAACTGTTTATTCTATGGGAAAAAAAGGTTATTTCTATCCTTCTCTCCATAATTAAAGACTAGTGAACAGCAATGATACATCTCTACCCAGTGTGGTGCCAAATACAATATCTCATAGCTGGTATTTGTCTCTAAAGATCTTTTCTGAACTATATTCTCTGTTGCTTTGAACCTTCCTATCACACAAATGCTAAGTGGATTTAAAAGACTCTATGTTTGCCTATCACACAGACAACACGAAGACACCAGCCAGGACAATCCTTCATTACAGGAACTTAATCTACTTATTAGTGCAGTTTTTGAACAATGAAGTACGGTAATCTACTTTGACCTATTTACCTAATGCAAACATCTCAACTGCAACTACAAAGCTAAAGAGAGAAAGAGGAGGAAAGGCAAAAAAAAAAAAAAGATGAAAGTAATTTAGGTTAACAGTGCTACAAAAAGTGACTAAGAAAATGGATTTATACATGCTTACTCCCCAAACAATGGGTTGCCATCCTAGGAATCTCCTGAATATTTGTCACTGTCTGGTTGATTTATAGCTACAAGAAGAAGTCACCAACCCATCCTAGCCCAAAAGGAATTCTTGTCTATTTCCATACTAGTTGAGTGCCAACAATAATAAAGAGAGTCAACCAGAATATACAAAAGCAAATGTGCTATAGAAATTCATGTAATACACAAACATTAACTGAATCAAGACTGGTTTTAAGGAAATACTATGAACCATACTATACAGGCAAGTTCTTTTAATATTTTAAACTGAAGATATAAACATAAAACCTGATATTGGAAAGCTTGGTAGCAGATGGTAAAATCAGATGGGTTCATTTTTTAGGAGCAAACTGGAAATGGAGAAAGTATATTCTCATCTTAGTGCCAATCCCCTAAGAATTCACTATTCAAGTGGTAAGATCTCAAAGGCATTCCTCTTGGTTCTTCTTAAAAAACAGGATGATCAAACAAAGAATTCAGTTTACAACACTGAAGGGAAGTATCTCATCTTTGTTATTATGAATTATGAATAGGGTTATGATACTTGGATCTTTCTCCTTGTGACTTCAAACTTAAAACCATTAGGATATAATAGGTACAGTACAAAAGATTGCTAGGCTTAATTTTTGAAGACAGCATGAGAAGGTTTGTCAATTCCACTTTCCATTTAAGCAGAAAGGTATATTAGATTTAGCATCCATTTTCCAGTAGAAATAGGGTATTCTCTCTTTCCCAATTTTGGAAATCAGAAAGAGAGCTTACAAAGAAAGCAAAAAAGGGGGGAGGGGGATTTGAGAAAACTAGACATAAAAGAGAGAGAAATGAATCCATGTACAATTGTTCAAAAGGAGTTCCCCAAACATATTTCCACCTTTTCCTGTCAGTGTCTGGGTGGAGTGAATGCCCTGTCTCTCCTATTGAAAGCGGACCTTTATAGTAAGTCCTACAGCAGAGCTAGGGCATTTAGTCATACCAGAGCTGTATCCGAAGGTGGGATGCTACATCTGGAAGGTCCATATGTCTTGCTAGGAACTACTTTCTGCAGGATCTTCCTGTCAAAAGATAATCCTGGTTGCTGAATACTCGGCAGACCCAGTTCTTCAGAGCAAGGCAGAGCCAGTAGTGGAAAAGAAGCTATCCTCTCTCAAGGGAAGCAACATTTTTCCAGCCCTTCCCCTAGAGTGGATGGGAAACTCACTATAGATTACTGTGGCTCTGCTGCAGGAAGCCTTCTACCTTATTGCCAAGCAAGTATGTGAAAGTCCCAACCAGCATGCACAGAGAGGAGAGATTTCAATCCTCCCATGCTATGTTCTTCTCAAAATTGCCTCCTAAATTAGTTGTCTTCTCCGCTACTGATGATACTGGACCTCAAACTGGGAGATGACCTCACCCAACTGTTTCGTATAGATGTTGAACAAGGGGGGAAAGAGCATTGAGCCCTCAGGTATCCCACAAGGAGGGGCTCATGGAGTGACCTCTTCCCCCACCAAAGCCACCTGGAACTGGCCTTAAAGGAAGAGAATCACTATAATACAATGCCCCCAATTCCTGATCCCTGGGGCTCATCCAGGATACTGTGGTCAGTGGTATCAAAAGCCACTGAGAGATCAAGGTGTACAAGGATGGATGCATCAGCTCCATCCTAGCACTGCCACAGATCACCAACAAGCACAATCAAGGCTGTCTCTATACTGAAACAGGTCTAAATAATCCATTTATTTCGGGGTTGTTTGTAACTGCAGCCCGACCACCTTCTCAATAACTTTCCCTATACAGTGTTAGGGTTAGAGACCAGATGACAATTGTCTAAGATAGTTGGGTCCAGAGACAGCTTCTTGAGGAGGGGTGGACCACTACCTCCTTTAAGGCAGAAGGAACCACCCCCTCTCTTAAAGAGGTTGACACTACCGCATGGATCCAACTGCAGTCCACCTCCCTGACTGCATTAATGATCCAGAAGGGGACTGGGTCCAACAAACAGGTGGCTGAACTAACAGCATAAAGAACTGTGTCCACTTCCTCAAGAGTAACCAACTGAAACTCCTCCCAGATCATCCTAGATGGAGCCCAGGCACCTCAGATGGATCTGCCCAAACTCTGAGCGACTTTACCCTCCAGATAATGCTACAGATTACTTGCTAATCCCAAGATTTCATCCATATTTCAATACTCTATGTTGATAGTAAAATGGAAAGTGAATATCAGCTGCTAACAGATCTATTAAATCCCACTTATATAACAACCCCAATCTTTACATTCCCTATATAAGTAAACAAGATCATGATTTATCGTCCCTTTCCTCCATGCCAGTCACTCTTAATGAGTGAGGAGTAGACGGACGTTTTAACCAAGTTCACCCAAATATAGTTATACAGTTGCTTCAGACCTTCCTGATCAATATAAACTTAAGGTGAAGCAGTGGTGAAATACCATTTATTTTATTATCATTATTTCAGATAATGACCACAATACATTCATCAGAACAGCTTCTGCACAGAAGATACACTAAACAATATAAAATATACTGATAGCAATGGAAATTGAGCCAGATTTTGTAATTGTTCTGGAAATGGCCATTGGCCTATCCGTTAAGAAAAAAGGAATAATTCCTCTTCTTGAGTTTCCATCTGAACTGTATAGGAAGAACAGTGAAGAAGCACACAAGAGACTGATTCAATTTCCCCATCGGCAATAGGCGAAGGCTGAATCTCCTTTCCGGCAGTGATAATGGTGCAACATCAGATCTTGCAAGAGTAAAGGCTCTCCTACGACTTGGATATAAAGTATCAGCAAAATAATTAGCATCTGAAAACAGATATTCCAAGCAAGCCTGACCTAGACAGGTAGTGCTGGAGCTTAGATCTTTCTGCAGTGTTGTCAACTGTCTATTTCACATCATGACAAGTCAACTGAAGCCAAGCATTGCACAGACAGGCTGCAAAATTCTAGGTCCAAATTTACTCTGATATCTATAATCCCATGAAATTGTTTAGAAAGTCAAGGAGGCCAGGGAATTCTCAAAGAAGATTAAGACAAAATTTCAAGCAACAAAGCTACATGTGAGCCTCTACAGAAATTAAGCCAGATTCCAGCCTCAGCAAAGAACTGCAAATGCATTGGGGAACTTGCAGCAAAGCTCTTAAATATTTAGACTAAACAGCTCTGAAAAGTCCCAAGATATAATTACAGATCTGTGTACCATAAGCCAAAGAGTTCATTATCTTGGCTGTATAAATCTTTATCCCAGCTGCGTTATATAGTTTGCAGAGCGCAGAATGGCATCTGTGAGACTAATAGGCCCACATGGAAGCAGCCCTTAATTGTTCACTCCAAGTGGCTGAGGTTTGAAAAAAGACACCCAGATATTTCAATACCATGGGCTGAATTTTCCAAGCAGGGTGCAAACAGCAGATATTTTTTGAAAATACAGCCACTTTTGTTCTGTCGTGACTGATGACTAGACTTTACTCTTTACAGTAAAGCCCACTTGGGCTTAGAAAGGATAGCTGCATTATCCACATACAATAGAATGAGACAGGTCTATCGGCCAGCGTGGGGGTAGGGGTGTGAAAATCAAGATTTTGACAGAGCGTGCAGCAAGGAATTAATACAGAACTAAAAAGGGATAGGCATCAACATGCAACTTTGTTTTATTCCGTTTTGGAGAGGTATTGAAGACGACAGAAATGCCCTGATGTGCTACAGCAGACCCATACTCAATTGTTTTCATGCAGTTTCCTGATCAGAATATTGTAAGAAGACACTGGTCAACAGAGCAGGCGGTCAATTTTACCTAGAGTCTGCTTCTGTGGTTCAAGCCAAAAGCTGCCTTTAGTCAATAAAGGCAACATAAATTTTACTCTGAAAAGATGTGTTTTTTTCTATAAATGTTAGAGGATAGGCATTGATCAAGGGTTGATCACCCTTCTCTAAATCTGGCTTGCTCCTCCATAAAAAGAATACCTTGCACAACCCACTCAACTAATTCTCTATGGAAATGCCTGGTGGGCAACTGATTGTGCTCAGCAGGCTTACTGCGCAGTAACACAGTGGGTCCCTCTTGTCTGTTTTTTATATGGTGGGATGATAAAAGACCTGCTCCAGTCTGTTGAGATCTGAAAGGAGCCACTATAAAGAAAGTTGCCCCTCTAGGTGTTACCAAATAATGTTTGCTTTTACCAAAGTTCAAGTGAAGTTAAGTCTTCTCCAATATTTTGCTGTTTTAACTGTAAAATGAATTCAGAAGTCCCAGAGGGAGAAACAGGAATGTGATAATTCAGAAGCAAAACTCCAAGAAAATCCAAGTATTTATAGAACCAGGCACAAAAATATTTGACCCAGATCTTTGGAAAAATAATAGAGTGTGGCTCAGTTGGATCCTTTGGGGGTTATAAAGAACCAGAAGATTGCAGAAGTTGTTTTTTTTTTCCTTTTACTACCTGACCAGGCCTTCTCCAATTGTCCTTATTTTTCATACTTCTCCTCTAATCTATTGAACTGGCAAGCTAAGCCATAATGTGATTGTTGGTTTAGTGTGATGTGTGAACCCATCCCAAGAAAAAAACTCCAGTTTATTTTGACAGCAAACTGCAATTCACAGGCACAGTTTGTGGGTAGTTTAGTAATTTTGACTTGTTTTAACTATGGCTCATCTTAACCAAGAATGATGACTAATTTCTGGTTTGTTCACTATTTCTGTGTTCTACCCAGCATCTGGATACTGCCAGAATAATTGGAGGGAAAAATAAAAATTGGCCAAACAATCCATGGTTACTTTGTTCATCTAAAAGCCTAATTTTAATCTTAGTTAAAACAAATCCTGGATATGTGCAAGTACAGCCAGAGGATGAGTAGCCTTCTAGTAGCTTCTAAACTCTTTTGTTCTAGCCAACAGTGAAACAATCCCCACTTCCTCCTTTGGGCTTTATTACCTTTAGGCTACAGGAGGGCACTTCAATTCAGGCCAAAACTGATTTAAGTCTTTCTACTTGAATTGTGATGATGAGAACATTTTTGAGAATACCTTTGATCTTGAGAAGAACAAATCACTGTTAAGCCAGACTTCTCACTGGAAGCACTAATAAGAAGCTGAAGTTTAAATGTTTGTTTAAATGAACATTAAGGAAACTTACTTAAACTAAAATGTACAGATTAAATTCTGCTCTCACAGCTGTTGAGGCAATCCTGCAGCAATCCAAGTTTGGGGACATACAATGTAAAGGTAAGAGTCATTAGAGAACATCCTGATGCTTGGAAAAGTTGAAGGCAATCAAAAAAGAGGCCAACAGAAGTCAGGGTGACTAGATGCTATCACAGGTAACACAAACATAAGCATAAAGAACTCAACAAAGCAATTAGTGACAGATCATGCTGGTGACATGACATCCATCAGGTTTGAAGAGCTGAAAGCAACAGAATGATTGAACAACAACAAAACGCTGAAGAAGTTTCCAAAATATGGGGAGGAATCCATTAGCACTGCCTTTAGAATCACACGTACACTGGCCATAGAAAAGAAGTAGTGAAAACAACTCTTCAGCAGTATTCAGAAATGGGTATGTCAGAACAGCCAAACCTCTTGAATGACATAGCAACAGATTAAGTTTTGTTGCAGAATTTGTACCAGCAACCACAGAATACTCTTAAAGAGACACCAGGAACTAACTGCAACCTCAGTTATCACTGTAGCCAATACACCATCTCAGGACCGAACACAAATGTACCTATTTGTGAATGTGTGTGTGTGTGTGTGTACAAGGTATACACACACACACACACACACACACACACACACACACACATATATATATATATATATACATACATACATACATACATACATACATACATACATACAGGTACATTTTTGTCTGGTCCTAAGATGGCCAGTGCATATACCAGTATAAACATAAATATAGCTACTATGTTCAAACTATACTGGCCAAGGCAGAACACATAGCATGGTCTGACTTAGCCATGCAGTACATTAAGGAAATTTACTTAAAAGTAAAACTTACACATTAAATTCTTGTCTCCCAGCTGTTGTGCAGACAGTCCTGCAGCAATTCAAGCACACAAAATCCAGATCTGAAATTAGGGACTGAAATCTGCCATTTTGCCTTCATTTAAGAGCAACAGAAATATAACTACACAAGGTAACATGGTTGTTCTTTTAACCTGAACACCACACTTTGTATTTTGAAGATAATTGTTCAACAGATAGTTCTTTAAGGGTTAAGCCAGTTTTCTGTGGCCCCATGCCTCCCAACCAGCCCCCTTCCAGCATATCCACTGGAACTGATGAGAATGGTAGCCCACTATATCCAGAAGACATCAGGTTCAGGGATCATTTTTGTCTTTTAGGATTTTCACCAGTTACCTAAATAACAGTTATCTTGATCTGGAAGAATTCTCAGGTGTGACAGTTCTGTTTTAACTTGTATTAAAAGCCAAAGGTTTCATATTTCAGACGTCATACATCATGATGTAATATTGAATACTCAGAAGAAAAAGAGAAATCTCTGTTTCTAAACAGAATTTTTTTTAACATAGTATATTCTTAATAAAGTGGATGCACAAGGAAATGGTTATCTTGATTTCTGAGCACAGATCAAAGACTTATTTAGATTGGCACTGTTATGGTTGAAAATGTTCTTTATTTTATTTAAAAACCAGCAAGAACTTTCTAACAATTTATATTGTTCAAGAAGTTCAAGAAACCATGTACTTACAAAAAATAGGGTAGACATGACATGGTTACAGTACAAGCGGCAGAAATAAGGCTTAAGTTAGCAGCCTGTATTAGTAGCTTTAGAAAAATGCATTATCAAGAAAGGCAAACCAGAAATTGCGTTGATGTTGCTCTATCTCATTAGGGCAGAATTGCCAGTCAACTAGTTGACTCCAGTATGTATCAAAAACTCAAAATTACTAGAGAACCAGCAACATTCCATTTAATCCAAAACAGTGTAGATCACACTTTGATCACACAGACAAGATTCATTACATGTCACCTTTAAAACCCTGGCATTCCAACCTTTAGGATCTACAGACAGGATGATCCAGGAACAGAGCAATTAAGGATGTTTGAAAAATTTGATATCTTAAAATTCTAGTATGAGTTATCCTCCCCTCACAAATTAATATGCAGATAACTGACTTATCACCTAAGTCATGTACTTTCTTGATGCTCTAGCACAGCTCTCACCTCAACCCCCTCCCCAAAATATAGCTTAATTAAATTCATTAGTTTAATCTTTAAAAAAAACCCACAGAAATTCATAGAGTGAATGAAATGGGCTTCTGAGTGGACACATAAAAAATGACACCAACTCAGAACAGATTTTTTTTTTAATTGATAACAGCTCCAATGATTAAAATGTGGTATCTTTAAAGACAGGATCAGCTTCAAATATTTTGTTGCAAATATTTGTTCAATCAACATTAGCAAAACATGCCAGGATGTGTCAATTACTGCTACATCTAAATATGATTAAAAGTTGAAAGAGTAGAATTATTTATTCTTAAAGGAGACTAATTCTTTAGGACAAGTCACGTGTGGGGTTTTTTAAAATAACAGCCTGTGATTCTGTCTATTTTTAAGATCGTTCCAAAGGAGGCTAGCAGAAAGATTCAGCAAGCAAGAACCAAGTGGATTACAGAAGACAGGTCTTAATTTAGATCTTACTAGGATAGACAGTGTCCCAACAAACTCAGGATCTAAGTTCACATTCTGTGGTAAATGTGGCCTTTGGAGGGAGGGAGAAGCAATTAGGACAAGTGTGTTCCAGGTCTCACACAGGGAGGGGCACCTTCCAAAGTATTATTATTCTGCTTTTGAAATAAGCATATGGAACATAATATTTTATTCAAAGCAGTAGGACTACAGTAATTATTTACAATATAATTCCGGTTTTTTTCCAATCCCATCTCAGAATTGTTCTTCATGCTGAAGATGGGGCTTATAAAATTTATATTAAAAACTAACAGATTTTTATACTGTCTCCAAGCCCTTCTTTTTACTAAGCCACTGATGTCAATTCACCTGTCAGTCAGGTTATGCCCCAACAACCCTTCTGTGTTTCTTTATCCAGTTTCTTGATGTCTCAAAAACACCAAGTGTCAACTCCTTAAGAAAGAGACAATACTGGTTTATACATTATTTCAATCCATAATTTATGGAATAAAACAAAAATTGACTGATTGATTTGATGTACACCCCATCTTTCTTCCAGGAGCAGTTTATTGCCACATAACCCTGGAGGCTTGACTAGGCTGGGCTGAGCGACTAGTCAAAAATTATTCAGTAAGTTGTCATGACTGAGATGGACTTGGACCAAGATTGCTCCAGTTCTAGCCCAACACTTTCACTGTTACACTTAGGTTCACATAATATGCTAAGCCATAACCATAGCTTATAAAACGTAACAGTTCCTTCAAACAACTAAGCCAGAGTCAAAGCACTAATATTAGTGCAATGTGAACCCAGCTAAAGAGAGAATTTTTTTTTTAATCCGTTCAATCATGTCCAGTTCTTGGAGGCTGCCTGGACAAGTCCCTGCAGTTTTCTTGGCAAGGTTTTTCAGAAGTGGTTTGCCATTGCCTCCTTCCTAGGGCTGAGAGAAAGTGACTGGCCCCAGCTGGCTTTGTGCCTAGGCAGGACTAGAACTCACAGTCTCCTGGTTTCTAGTCTGATGCCTTAACCACTGCACCAAACTGGCTCTAAAATAGAGAGTACAACCATCATCTGCATATTAATATTTCCAGCTATAGGAAAATAGATCTACATTGTCCCACCATTAACTACTAGGACATGGCTCTTCGGATGATCAAAGCCATTTCAATGTGGTGCTCCATCCCTCCCCCCCCCGCCCAATTCCAGCAAGGTAATCCAGAAAAGTATTAGCTTCAATTCTATTAAAAAATCTAGGAGCATTATTAATTTGAAGTCTATCCATCTGGTGGCATAGATAATTCAGTTCCCAATATGGATTCAGTCCCAAAATCAGACAGAATAAAATGCAGATGATCAGTGTCATCCAAAAGAAAAATATACAGTAGTTCTCCCAAATGCCTTAATTCTGTAATCAGAATTCTGTGACCACCCTTTAATTTGCACTTGTGAAGTATTTGTTCTTTCAATATTTTAGCAAAGCTACTTTGTATTTTGAGAACTCTTCTTTTTTCCGTTCCTTACAGAAAGACCCAGATTCAACTAGTGTATATTACTGAATTAGGTCTGTAATTTTTTCATTTTCCGAATGTAAGAGGAGCACAAAGATTCACAATCTTATTATACCTGGAAGCCAAAGAAGAGTCTAAAATGCATCCACTCATACCTGTTTTTTAAAAAAACTAAAGCATTAGAGGGCAAGGAAGAAAGGGTGAGTTCCAATTCTGAACTTTCTAGTTCCCAGGACAGGTTTTGACAAGCTTAATGCTTACAACGTAGAGTTGATCTAACCTCCATTTAATTTTTAAAGAATGACATCATGAACATCTGCCAGGAAGAAGAATCACATGCCAGGTGGCATTTTGACCCATATCTGATCTAGAATAGTCCAGCCAATGATACCATTTTGAGGTTTTAATGCCTTCAAATTCTTTGCACTGTTCTTGCTAATGCTATTTCAGATTGTTACTGATATATGTATGTTTCATTAACTGTCTGGAGAACATATAAAATAGCCAATTCTACCAATTTAGACCTCAAACTGGATCACTGCTGAAAGCTCATGTTGATATACTTTAAGTATTAGACACTGTTTAAGCTTTATATACCATTGCTGTAATTAAAAAGCATATAAGAATGTTCAACTTAATGAGTATATATTTTCCCAAGAGAGGCCTATTTGTTCTTTCCAATCAGCAACTTGTCCAGTTATAGACTGGAGAAGACACAGGTCTCAATCATTCATGTACATTCACTGTCTGATTATTGCATCTGTGTTATGGCCAGTAATACAGTACTTTTTAGGAGAATTGGTTTACAAATTCAGTTGCTGCTGGACATTAGGCACAAAGAAAAATATATGCATGTATTAATTACTCAAATCTTTGTGAAAAATTCACACAGGTCAATACAAACATGGCAGGTGAACAAGAGGAACTATCCATTTCTATACAGGTCTGTGCTAATTAAAACAATCTTGATGCTCTTCAATAATAAAAGAAGCTTGGGAAGATAAGACTAAACTTACCTAACCCAACACTATATCGTTCTACCAGTGGCTAATCAGATGCCTGATAAGCAGGACAGGAAAGCAATCACAACTTCCTACTTATGTTTCCCCAACAATAAGCAGCTTACTGATTCTAATCCTGAAGATAATATATAGCAGTCATGACCAGTAGCCATTGGCAGACTTAAAATTCATATATTTATCTGATCCCTCTTCAAAACTGGAAAAATTATGATCTTGTGGAGGTGAATTCCGTACTTAGGTCTGCACTGTGTAAACGCTGAATCTTTCCCTACTGAGTATCAGCAAATTTCCTCAGATTCTAGTACAGTGTTTCTCAACCTCAGCAACTTTAAGATATGTGGACTTCAACTCCCAGACTTCTGCTGGCTGGGGAATTCTGGGAGTTGAAGTCCACATATCTTAAAGTTGCTGAGGTTGAGAAACACTGTACTAGTACCATGAAAGGAAGAAACTAATTTTTCTCTATACAAGACATAATGTAGCTACATTTCTTTTAAATTATAAAAGATTTATCTCAAGAGACATCAAATAATATGCATTAGCTATTAACACAAAATGTTCATTGAGAGTAAAGACTAGGTATCTCCAGAAGGATGACAATAAATGGCTTAAGAAGCAGATTCTCCAGTTAAGAGAGAGATAAAAATCCATTCTCATACAGCTGTTCTCCCATAGGCAAGGCTTTGAATATTTTTTTTCTAAGACAACAGTAAGGAACACCATCACTGCCTGGAGAAATGGCTAAAAACATGACAAGCTAATCTTTATAATCAGGATTGGTTTACTAGGAATGTAGTTGAGTGAAGTTAATCAGACAGAACTATGTTAGCTCTTGGTCAAGACAATCTTTTCTTTACCTTTCTAAACAACCTCTGCCCTGGCTTCTAGGCAAGTCACACCAAGCCAGCGTCACAATCTCACACCACTGATTTTTTTTAAAGCAGCATTTTTTCCATTCATTTTGTAGGCATGTCTAATAGGAAAGTGATGACTCCATCAATGCCCATAGTTAATACAGTATCACCTTTGATATACTTGTGTTCACTGAAACAGCCACAGACAATCCTTACAAATCATTGTCATTTTTGGTGACAGAACTTTGGCAGAATCATAGTACTCTTCTCTTGCCACTGGTAAAGTCCATGTATTTCTCGTATCACAGCAGCTATACTGTCTAAAAGCACACCATCAGCTAATGTCAACTCACACCTGTAAGATTTAATTCATCAGGAAGATTAAAAGAAGCATGTCCAAGTTAATACCACCCACTTTGTATTTCAGAGGAAGGGTGCCCCAAGCAAGCAAAAACAAAAAAAATTATTTATGAAGTATATTCTAATTAAAGCAACTAGCATGAAGGATACATTCAGCGTTAGCATTTATAAACATGCATGGATCCAGTATTTTCCTGAAGAACTCAGTCATTTAAATGATATCATGTATAGCACACATTTCTGAGATCCTGGGCCATTATCAAAAGCTGCACTGTTTCTAACCCTCAGCATTCTAAATGTATTAAGATTATGGAAATTAAAATACTGTATCAATGAATAGAAGTTTTTTTTCCAGTGAGAAGGAAAAGTTGGCTAGTGATTTTATCTCCTTCACATAACAAAGAATTTTTAACTACAGAAAAAATATTTAGTACAGAATATAACACATGACAATATCCAGAGATCTATGTTTGTTTTCAGCAGTTCTTCACAATAAGATTCCTTCAAAATATTTCACATTATAACTTCTTTCAGTTATAATGGGTCAGTACTGTCTATAGTCAGGGGTAATGGAAGTTGCATTACAAAATGTATAGAGAGCCACAGACTAGCACATTATGACCCATATATATTTGTTTATTCTAATCAGCAAACTGGGGGGCGGGGGGAATACAAGACTTTGCTCAGTCAGTGGCAAAACAAACACTAAATTTCAGACCTTTCCATCCTCAATTTATCTTGTCCATGGGAGAATTTTAATCCCAACATACTAAATTCTGCTGTCCAGAACACAAAGGTGGTGTAGTCCTTGGCCAAAGGACTTGATGTGGACCTTACAAGGACAAGAGAAGTTGAACAGAAGCCAAGGATGGTCACATGGATGAAGAAAGTAAGTAGAACATCAGTTAGCTAAGGAACTGCAGACAAGCCAAGGACAATATAATTAAGATTGACCAAAACTATCTGAGCATGATAACATCTCCCAGAATTTGGAAGACAAACTGCCAGGTATGAAATTATCCTTCTTGATGTTCTTGTTGACAACTTTCTCCTTCAGAGGAAAAAGAAAGGCGTGACAGCATCAGTTATATTCAGTTTGATCATAATGGATAGGAAAGACATTGTTGTGGAAGTCGGGAATATCAAGGAAAAGTGTCAATGTAAGAGTTCTTATTTTACAAACACTAAAACTAAATGTAGAGAGCTAGTTTGGTGTCCAGGTACGGCAGTGCTGAACAAGACTTACAACTGGTCCTCGAAGTTGTGGCCATCGCAGTGTCCCCACGGTCATGGGATCACGATTCAGGCACTTGGCAACTGGCTTGCAATTACAATGGTTGCAGCATCCCACAGTCATGTGATCACCACTTGGAACCTTCACTATCAGCTTCCGACAAGCAAAGTTAATGGAGAAGCTGGCAGGAGGTCACAAATGGTGATCATGTGATGCTGTGCCTAACGACTATGTGGGATTTGCCTAACGATCGCAACTGCCATCGTAAGTCAGCACAGTCATGTGACATTGTGCTTTATGACTGTCGTTAGCAATGGAACTCCCAATCCCAATGACCATTGTTAATCAAGGACTACCTGTAGTGGTTAAAGCACCAGGCTAGAAACCAGGAGACTGTGAGTTCTAGCTATGCCTTGGGCACAAAGCCAACTAGGTAACCTTGGGCCAGTCATTCTCTCTCAGCCCTAAGGAGGCAGTGGCAAACCACTTCCGAAAATCTTGCCAAGAAAACTGTAGGGACTTATCCAAGTAGTCACCAAGTGTCAACACTGACTCAAAGGCACGCCCCCCCCAAAAACCCTAAATATAATCAGGTATGTAATTTCAACATTAAAACAGTGATAGATTTCATCCAATTCTTAGTCATGATAAACAATCTTTCCATTTCAAGAGAAGCTAATGGAAAAAGGAGCTCAAGATGGGTGAAACTCTGAAAGACGGAGATCCTAAAAGTTCAATTGCAAACAATTCCAGTGACGGAAGAAATAGAGGACAGCAAAAGCAACAAAATTTCACAAAAATGTTATTGAAGATCTAAACACAAAAAGGACATATGTAAAAAATGGAAAGAAGTCACAAAATAAGGGCACAGATAGGTAGCTTAGTATTGCAGAAGTCATATCCGAAAAGCAACAACTCTGAATGAGCTAAGGACGCTAAGGATAACAAAAAAGGGTTACTTAGAATTATGTTCAAAATCAAGAAAATAGAAAAATATTCAGTAAGTTAGCAAAATGCTATCAGGTAATAAAGAAAAAGCTGAGCTACACAATTTCTTTTTTCTGTTTAGCCTTTTCTAATAAAAAATAGGAATTTCACCAGGAAATAGTATAGAACAATATGAACGCCAGGAAATACTTTTCCTTTGAACAAATGTAGATTGCCATGACCAGATGAATCGCATCCTAGGGTAACTAAGGAATTGGGTTTAGGGTTAGGGTAAATAATACCCCTGAGAAATATTAAAGAACTAATGAAACTCATGATGACTTAAGGACAGCAAATGTTGCCCCTACCTTCAAAAATGAGGAAAAGAAAGATACAGCAAACTATAGACCACTCAATCTGACATCGGTATCCGGGAAGATTCTAGAGCACATTATAAAGAAACTGATCTGGAAGCATCTTGAAAGCAATGTGGTACTTACCAAAGGTCAGCATGGCTGTGTCACGAAAATAAATCTTCCAAATTAACTTTATCTTATTTTTGATCAGATCAATTTTGAGAATGCTGTAGACATAATATACAGTTGCAAGAAAAAGTATGTGAACCTTTTGGAATTTCATGGTGTTCTGCATTAATTTGTCATAAAATGTGATCTGACCGTCATCTAAGTCAAGACTATTGACAAATATAATGTGCCTAAAATAATAACACAAAAACAATTCTGATCCTTCATGTCTTTATTGAGAACAACCATAAAAACCTCATAGTGCTAGTGGAAAAAGTATGTGAACCCTTGAGTTGACCTCAAAAAAGCTAATTGGAGTCAGGTGTTAGCATACCTGGAGTCTTGTTAAGCCTTGGAGGTGTGGACTAGAGCTATGTTGACTGATAAAAACCACTCAAACTTTTTGAGTTTGCTCCGCACAAGAAGAATACGCTTATGTGAGCCATGCCTCGCCAAAAAAAGCTTTCAGAGGATCTACGATCAAGAATTGTTGATTTACATAAAGCTGGAAAGGGTTACAAAGTGATTTCAAAGACCTTAGAAATTCACCAGTCTACAGTTAGGCAAACGATCTACAAATGGAGACACTTTGGGACTGTGGCTACTCTACCAAGAAGTGGGCACCCAGTCAAAATGACCCCAAGAGCACAACGAAGACTCATCAATGAGGTAAAGAAACAACCCCGAGTGACAGCCAAAGATTTGAAGGCATCATTGGACCTGGCTAACATCTGTGTTCATGAGTCTACAGTACGTAAAACATTGAACAAGCAGGGTGTCTATGGCAGGACACCACGAAGGAACCCGCTACTTACTACAAAGAACATTGCTGCATGCCTGAAGTTTATGAAAGAGCACATTGACACTCCACAGCGGTATTGGCAAAATGTTTTGTGGACTGATGAAACAAAGATTGAACTATTTGGAAAGAACACGCAGCACTACATCTGGCATAAAAAGGGCACTGCATATCATCATGAAAACATCATCCCAACCATAAAGTATGGTGGAGGAAACATCATGATTTGAGTCTGCTTTGCTGCATTAGGGCCTGGCCAGCTTGCAGTCATTGAGGGGAAGACGAATTCCCAAATGTATCAAAAAATTCTTCAGGATAATGTGAGAATGTCTGTACGTCAGCTGAAACTCTGTAGAAGTTGGGTGATGCAACAGGACAATGACCCAAAACACCGGAGCAAGTCCACATGGCTTCAAAAAACAAAATCCGCCTTTTGGAGTGGCCAAGTCAGAGCCCAGACCTCAACCCAATAAAGATGCTATGGAATGACTTGAAGAGAGCCATACACATGAGACGTCCAAAGAATATGACAGAGCTAAGGCAGTTCTGCCAGGAAGAATGGGCTAAAATCCCTCCTGAATGATGTGCAGGTCTGATCCACAGCTACAGGAAGCACCTGGTTGAGGTTATTGCTGCCAAGGGGGTGTCAACCAGTTATTGGTTCCAAGGGTTCACTTACTTTTTCCACTAGCATTTTGAATGTTGAATGAGTGTGTTCAATAAAGACATGAAGGATCAGAATTGCTTTTGTGTTATTATTTTAGGCACATTATATTTGTCAATACTCTTGACCTAGATGACGGTCAGATCATGACAAATTAATGCAGAACACCATGAAATTCCAAAAGGTTCACATACTTTTTCTTGCAACTGTATCTTGACTTAAGCAAAGTATTTGGCAAAGTACCCCATGACATGCAGATTACAGTGCTACTTAAGTGTGGGATGAATGGCATAATAATTAAGTGGATACATGGATACCACAAGAATTAGTCCTGGATCCTTCAATATTTTTATTAAATTTGGCTAAAAGGGTAGGAGGAACACCTTTCAAATTTACAGATGACATAACATTGGGTGGACTGGCTCATATCCCAAAAGACAAAAATGAAATGCAGAACTTGGTGCATTAGAGAAATGGGCTGAAAGGAACAGACTGAAATTTAACAGAGGAAGGTGCAAAGTTCTTCCCACCGGAAACAAAATCAAATTCACACGTATAGTATGGGGGAGACCTGGCTTGATAAAGTCCCTGTGAAAAAGATCTTGAAATAGCAGTAGATTACAAACTGAACAGGAGTGTTAGGTTAAACAAATGTAATTTTAGGCTGCATCAACTAAACATTTAATTTACCAGACCCCCATTCAATCAACTTTGGATGCAAATGACATCCAAATGATATGATTATACAAAATATGTGAATGGATGCAAATGACATCATTATACAAATGACTGAAATAATTACAAATGACCTAAATTACCACAAAGGGCATACTTTGGATTTTAGGAGTAAGGAACATCCCCTCTCCTAATTAGTGCACTAAATGAATGGTTCATTGCAATTCCCAAATCAAAGGAGGTCATTGTTCCACTTCATTCTGTTTTGGTCAGATCCCACCTTGAGGACTGTATCTAATTCTGGGCACCACATTTTAGGGACTCAGAGAACCTGGAACAAATTCAGAGAAGGGGAAAAAAAAGGAGGGTCAGGGGACTACAAAATAAGTCTGATAAAGAGAAATTAAAGTAGCTAGCTATGTTTAGCCTTGAGAAGATATGAGAGCACTCTTTAAATACCCTGAAAGGGGATCACACAGGCCTCTCATTACCAAATGCAATATCTACAATAACATGTTCCAGTTACAAGAAGACATAATCTAACCAAATTTTTTTGGGGGGGGGGGGAACTTCCTAATATTAAGAAAAGTTTGGTAGTGGAATCAGTTACTCAAAGAACTGGTATGATCCCCTTCATTAGTTTTGTTCAATTTAGATTCTTGCAGTGAACAGGAGATTGGACCTACTAACCTAAATAGCTCCTTCCAAGTCTATAATGCTATGAATAAAACTTGCTTGATCACACAGGCTTCAGAGCCAAGTTATTCTGGAGTGACACAATGGAAGGCACTCCCACCATGGCAAAAGTAGAGTGCCAAGCAGGTCTTATCATGCTGTTGATAGTTGGTTCCTGTCTTGAACTAAGTATGTCCTTCAAGTTCTCTATGGTGTCAAATGAAACTCTACCTTGTAGACTGAGTGTGGATAGAAAAGCAGTGTTTTCACCCCCAAAGAGCCTAGATTAAAGGCAGACTTCTTTAAACCCTGCCCTCCCTCTTCAACGCCCATAATTTCAAACCAGTTTGCCTGGATATAAGGAGAGTTTAACTTCAACACATCTAGAAGGCATCAGGTTGGGAAAGGCTGATGAAGGGATTTAAAGTTCTTCCCAGGAATGAAATGCCAAAAGTCAAGCATGTTTTTAACCTAGGAAAATGTGGAGATGTCAGGGGAGAAACAAGAAGACACCTGTAAAATTACGGAGAGTATAACGGGGAAAGATACAAGGCCAATTTTCTCTCTTTCTGAATATATGATATGGGATATTATTCAGCAAATACTTTCAGAAAAGCCAACAGGATGCAGTCTTTTACACAACATACGTAACACAGGATGTCATAACTACAACAGAAAACTATCTACAGGAGATAGCCTGATACCTAGAAACTGAGAATTGTACTGCCCCCAAACATGGATGATCCATTTTGGCCATTACTGGGTGGAGAGCTTCCAGTCCTCCCAGAATCAAGAACACAATTAAGGCCTGAAACAATGGAAAGCAGCAGACTACCAACGGGGATGGGGGTGTATGGGGATGGGTCCCCACTGAACTAAATGGATATTTGAAACACAGCTCTTAGATTATGGTCCTCCTGCTTCCTTTTTGCTGTTAGGTAGAAAAACCATTAGCACCAAGAAAGAAGGGCTGTGTTCCACCAAACATATGTTTCAGATGTATATGATTTATGGTTCATTATACACCCACTGCCATTGGGCAGGCCTGGATCAAGAGGCAGCACAAGCAGGCTTTGCTTCATTTCAAGATTCCCTAAAGTGCTTGTTATAAAGCTAATGGGGGAAAGCGCGCGCACACACACACAGAGTAAACAGATCAGGATGTGGTCTAAGCCAGCCTCTCATCTTTCCAGAGGGAGAACCGCAAATTTGGGGAACGATTCCCTGCTTTCTTCCAACAAAGGAGAAGGAAGAAAGTTCCACTAGATAATTAGGCAGCTCCAGGGGGAGAAGAAGGAAGAGAAAGACGGGGATGCAACTTTCCAAAACAAGTTTAAACACGATTCATGAACAAGTTCGCGGAGCTGAAGACACGCAAGGCAGCAGTAAAAATGCCAGGAGAAGATTCCCTTGAAACTTCAGGAGGGCCAAAATGGGATTTAATTGCAGGCTGACTGGCGTTGATAAAAAGAATGCCGTGAGTTGAATTTAGCCATCACCACTGGCGAAAAGAAAATATTAAGGGGGAAGAGAGAGAAGTAGGCGGTGAGGGGGAGGGCAGCACTGAGGAAAGGAATATTATTTTTCCCCTTCAGTCCTCCAGTCATCCTTCCTGCGTCTATAAACATTACCTAAAACAAAACACAACACTTTTTGAAGTTAGGAGAAACAATGAGAGATTGTAACAAAACAGCTGGGACTTTCTTCATTTTGGAGTCACTTCTACGCAAGGGGTGATTTCTGAACAGCCGGGGGGGGGGGGCAGCGATGGGGGAGGGGGCGGCCGCAGCATCCCGTCTAGCCTGGCCTTCTGGTGGCCCCTTTCGGTTAACTAATCCAGAACCGAACGAGCCTAACGCGCCTCGCCGATCGCCTCGCCTCGCCTTTTCCTCTGGGAATCCGGGCTCGCGCGTTCCCTTTTGTTGTGCACAGCCCACCAGCAAGAAACGTGCCACGGTCATCACCAGGCTGCTCAGCAGGCAACTGGAGCCAGGGACTGGGTATTCCGGCCTCCAGAATCGCTACCAAAATTAAAAACAGAAAAATACACCCGCTCAAGAGAATCTTGACAAATGCCCTGGAGATCACGGAACAAGTTGCTAGGAGCACTATATCATTATGGATGGAAAGGGAGAAATCGATATCATCCTAAGGGGGCGGGGGCGAGAGAGGGGGTGAAATTTGATATTCGTTTCTTAAACCGAAAGCAGAGACAGGTTTTTTTAAAAGTTGCTGCCCGAATAAGTTTCTTCTTTCCAGTGGAGAGTTAGATAGAAGACAGGTTTTTAAAAACCAAAACATCGTGCAAGAGAAGGCAGGAGGCTCTTCATTCATTTGAAAAAAGAAATTAAGGGAGGTGGGGAAAAGGTACCGGAGAGAAGAAACAGGAGAGTTTATACAGACGATAAGCAACTGTTTCGTCCTTACCTTACTTTTTACTTCCACCGCACTATAACCAAAATACCGCAGACTCTGAGATTTATTAAAACTCCGATTCATTTTCTCTGCCCCCAATATAAACCCCCCCGTCTTTCTCCTCCTCTTCGCCCCGCTCAACAAGGGCTGGAAGATCCACCGCCTCCGTGAGAAAGTGCCCCCCGGGCCGCCGCTTGTTACTGCTGCTCCGACCCTGGAATGTAACTTCTTTGGAACGTTCAACCTCCCAAGATTCTTTTACTTTGTCCCGGCGCGCTAATCAGAACGCCCGCCTAGCTTGCTCTCCGGGCTTCTGGTTGTTACAATCGCTTTCAGGCAGCTCGCAACGCGCCTCTGACTCAATAGGAAGGCGGCTGCAGCACGTACCAAGCCCCGCCTCCCCGTGAACCTCCTCCCTTGAGCTTCGCCAGTTTCAAATCCAGGAGCAAGTCATTACGTCCCGCTCCCAGCCAGCAGAGGGCGCCTGCTGTGCTTTGTTGTTAATGACATAATTTGGCAGCTAACGACGTAATTGGCTGCTTAGTAGGTTAGAATGGGCTGTATCATATAGAGGTCTTTAAAAATCTGGATGTATTAATTGGTGTGAAGACACTTTTTAAAGCATCCACACCAATCTGTTTTTGTTTGGCTGGATTTTTTTCTTCTGTATTAAGAATCTGAAACGCATCCATATATTGCAGCCTTTATTCCAGATGTGTGTGTGCATGCTAGTATGTTTTCTAGAGATACATCTGGACCATCCCAATTCTCTAGCTCCTAACTGTCCAAGGAAGTCCTGGTTTTCTCCCTTTTGCTAAAACCTTAAAAAACAAAACAAAACTGAAATGTGTGGGAGGTGGAGAATTTCCATATGGATTCTTAGATTATTATATGCTGGTGCAATGAAGCATAATATTACATGTTATTTTAACATTACTTATTTAAAAGTTTGGATGGAGAAAGGAGTCATCTAGGACTGAAGCAAAATTTAGAACACAATGCATGTATTTACATCAATTAGGGAAAATGGCTCCAGATTACACAAATCAAGGAGTAAGCCACATGCTGCAAACAAAGTATTGCTCCCATTTCCAAATCAATGCCCGCTTGATTCTAATATTACTCTGAGGGTCAGCCTTGTGTGATATCAATTGCATTGATGAAGTTCAAATCCTGTTTGATGTTGTTGTTATTGTTACCTAAATAATAGCTGTGAGGATACCTGAGCAGTCCTGAGATTATGAGGCTGTAGAGGGAGCATTTAACATTTTCTTTTTCTGCCACTGTCTTAATGCACACAAATATACCTCCAAAATTACTGTGACATGTCAAGGAAAGCCTGGCGCTGATGGATATTTTTCTTTAAATGCAGATAGCAGCTTCAGAGAGTCAGCTGTTCTTCTGACATTGCACTGGGGCAGGAAGAAGATAAGAAAAGCTTTTGGATAAAACCTCTTGCGTGTTCAGTATCATTTATGCTGTAAGATTTTGTAATTTTATTCCTCTGGGAGAGGATACCATGAAAAGTTACAACACTGGTTTTCACCTACATATATTTTTGAATGCAGTATTGTGCTTGATCAAGTTGTGGCACTGATCTCTCCCACATCTGGGTTCCCAGGGTTATGACAGAAAACACTGATGCCAATTTTGAGTCACCAGATGTCTCAGTCATCTCGCAAGTTCACATGTAGTCAGTCATTTTGTGACTTGTCTGTGTTAGACAGATCATAGTGTAAACAGACATATGGATGAACAGTTTGGAATACTAATTTTCCATGGAAAGGAAAAAATACACACTGTGACAATCTGACTCTTGGTAGATTCATGCATCTTCTGTGCAACAAATTGAAAACAAGGGGGGGGCGCCTTGGATCACAACACTGCGCCTGCCATCTTAGCCATCTGGGCCACCTCCTGTAGATGCTGGTGCTTACTGCATTCTTACTATTATGTTAAGAACCTTGTGTTCTTACTTTTGGCACCTTGACTTGCCCTCTGGCTACAAAGATGAGATGATGATCATAATGATGACGGAAGATGCACTATGTATATTGCCTTGAGTGCTTTGAATATAAATTGATGCACGCATGATCCAGACTTCCCAAACCTGATATGCTTCAGATTAATTGTACTTTCAATTCAGATGTGTTGGACTTCCCAATGAGCATTCTCGAAGAGAATTGCAGCAAGGTTGGTCATGCTGGCTGGCTGCTATAATGCTTTCCAGATTGTTGGTGCGATGTCCGTGAAATGTGCATAATATGTTTTGACATTATGCTGTAGAGTAGGGTGATAAATTTCCCTACAATAAAAGTCAGATTAAGACTGCCTCAATCAATGAATTCCATTCAAATATGTCTCAGGTGTATAATATGCATCCCCCGGTCTTGTATCTATATGGGTTTTGGTCACATACAGACTATACTAGCCCTTTCCTCTGCTGGAGATAGAAAGGTTTGGTCTTTTTGAAATAAAGAAGATAACTCTGGAAAAGCCTGTGGAGTAAGGCTGGGAAAAGGACCAAACTGCCATTGTTTTCCACAGTTTCTGATTAAAGCTTTGATTTCTCCAAGGAATTGGAGAAGTCCAGGAAAGGAAGGAGAGGACTTTTGCTTCCAAGATCTTTCTATTTAAATAGAAATAGGTACGGATACAGGTAACACATCTAGCCACGAATTTGCAATCTTTTTAAATTTTTGTTTTCTTTGTGGTGCCAAGTCACCTCTCTGTACAAGTTATGGAATGGAGAACTGAACTTTAGCTTCATCTATATTTCAGGCATGTTAATAAAGATATATGTTATTTGCAATAATAATCTGAATGCTTTACAGTATATTCTAGAAACTGTGGCAAAGAGACTTTGTAGCAGATTCATACCATCTTATGGTCTATCTGGAGCATGATATTTCTTTTGGATTTATTTATTTTTTCTTGCCAGTTTGCTGGTTATTGCATACTCATTATCTGGGGCATTTCTGTAATTTTCTTCAACAATGAATGCTTGCATTTTAATATTTAAAGTTAAAACAGGGTAGAAGATATTACATTTTTATCTTTTCTTTAAAAAATAAAGTTTGATTTTGTTTATCTTCCGTGAGATTGGTTTCTCTTCCAAAGGGAGGAAGAAAGGGCTGAATCTTCTAGTCAGGACACCTCTATACTATGTAGCCAGAAGGTGGCATTGTTGAACATATTTCCATTTTTTGTATTTTGACTTTTATATTACCAGAAAGGCAACACAGAATATGAAAACCCTATCTCTCTCATACACAAGGGTTAGAGAGTGGACATCAGGTGAGGCTCTCATAGAAGATAGGGGGCAGCCATAGAAGCTGTCAAACCATTACTTCAAAGCAGGAGGCAGGAATAGGCTTTGAAGATCCAGAAGGCCTCTGGGAGTGGTGGTTTGGGACCTCCAGCTTTCCACCCTATAGGCCTAGTTGCCTTCAATCAAAGAGATGAAAGTCTCTGGAACACAAACTACTTTCGTTTCCATTCTTAAAAACTTCCTACGCTTCCCCTCCCCCAGATATACTGCTGAATTTAGGCTATTTTGCAACTGAAGTTTGATAGTGTGATATTGGGCCATAGGATGTACGTGGAGGAATTGTAAAGGAAAATGAGAGCCCTTTGTCTTACACAGGTCTTATTCCTACCCTTAATCTTGCTAAAAATCCACTAAACAACAAGGGGAAAAAAAAGCACTCAGCCACTTTTTGTAATGTCACTAACCTTCCAATGACTAGTGGCCCTCCAGGTGATCAGGTGAGTGAATTATGCCCCCAAACTCTGGGAAGGTTAACTTGTTGCTTAGAGCCATTTAGTGCTTCTCAAGTCCCATAAACTAAACATAATAGTAGCATAATATCTTCCACCTAAATCACACAACTATTTCCAGATCTGTTTCCATAATTCATTTCTTTGCAGTGATATCTTTAACCCTACTACTTTTATTTACCCAGCAGTTTCCTACTTATTTCTCATGTTTTTGATTAGCAGACAGAGATTTCACATTCCTTTAAAATCTTTAAGGCAGTTTCATAATCTTTAACTGGCTTCTCTTTTTGGTTTCAGGGGAAGGAGAACAAAGAGAAGGAAATCTAAACATATGGTCAGTAGATCCCTCAGAAAGAAGCAAACACAGAAGCAAACTTTGTCATATTAGATTTCTGAAAGAGAAATCATAGTATATTGTACTTAGCATAACAGCTTCAATTCTAAGCACATTTTCCTCTGAATTAGGTCATACTCATTTGGATGGTGTTAATTTTCAAGTGAGCCTGCTTTGGACTGTGGCCTTGTTTTAATTGTTACAATTTGAATGTGAAAATTGCCTTTCCTTAAGTAACCATAGGAGTACAAAAGTGGAGAATTAACTTCTTGTTGTGAAGTAAAAAGAATTCAGATCTTAAAGATTAGATAACTCCCAAATTCATCCACTGAAGGCATCATGCCTACCTTCCCACGTCAAATGAAGAGATGAAACTTGCCTTTTAATCTGATACCTCAAAGAATCCTTGCACGTAGCGATGTCTGTGGCATGTGTGTGCGTGTGTGTGTTAAAAAATCAAGGGAGCAGCTACAACTGTGTGATCAAAGCCTGCGGGTTTTGATCGTGCAGTTATGGCTGCCATCTTCTGACTGTTCTCCCCACAGCTACCCTGGCTTATATGTGAATTTTAATGCCAAGCCTCAGCAATTCACATCAGCCTTTCAAATGGTTCTTCAATTGCTACAGAGAAAATAGGAACGAAGAAGAAAGGGGCAGAGTACAGAATGTACTTCTACAGTCAGAAACAGGACTTCTTCATCCTTCTCTCGACACAATATTGAAACTGCCAACAGTACGTAACATCGACATATTTGTTCATTGGGAAAGAGCGGGTGTGCAGCTCAGCCCGCTGCTGCTCACTCTGATGGTGTGTTTATTAGTGTAGGTTCAACCTTAAATTGGTCACTTCAGCCCGTCCCACTCGGTCCAGCAGAAGGGGCAGGTTGCAGACCCCGCCAGTCAGGGAATTTCGATTGGTGGGGTCGAGGCAGAGAGCCTTTTCTGCTGTAGCGCCCGCCCTATGGAACATCCTGCCTCCTGAGGTCCGGTGTGCCCCCTCCCTCATGGCCTTCAGGAAAGGGCTCAAATCCTGGCTCTGCCAGAAGGCCTGGGGGCCAGAGGGGGGCCCGCACCTGTGGAGATGGCTGGTGGGATGATGGGTTGTCTCCCCCCCCCAGCATCTTACAGGTTTTTTAGGGCCATAAACCAGAGGAGGTTTTTTAGAGTTTTTTAATATGTTTTTAATTATTTATAGTTTTTAGCCATCGGAGAGAGCTGTGTTTTTATTGTGAGCCGCCCAGAGTCACCCATTGGGGGAGATGGGCGGCATACAAGCCGAATAAATAAATAAATAAATAAATAAATAAATAAATAAATAAATAATCTCACAAAGATCCACGCACTGTTAATTTCTCTCTGTGCTGTTTGCATGCTGTAGAAAGAGAATGTATTTGAGAAGTCCTTATCTGTTATATTTATATCATGCTTTTCTTCCAAGAGTTCAAGATAACGTGCATGGGAGCTTCCCTTGTTTTGTCCTCAGAACAAAAGCCAGGGCGATAGGTTGGGCTGAGAGAGAGAGTGACTAGTCCAAAGTCAATCAGTGAGCTCCATGGTCTCAGGGATCCAGTCCAAAACCCTAATCACTGCCAAAGTTGCTTAATGATTCCCAGATTTCCTTTGTTTTGCTCCTATCCACTATGACTGTTTTCACATATGTGCTGAAGAAAGGAGTGGTAACAGAAAGCAAACGGAAAGAAGAATAGGGTGACAATTTTTCTTCTGTCCTAGAAAACTGAACAAATAGGGTCTTTAGCCTGAGTTACCATTATAGGCCTGAAGATTCCTGGAGGGGCCCAGCAGGAGAAAGGTGATCAATATTATGCTGAATAGTTATACCATTTACTGAAAGCAGAACGGGATGCAATGTATTTTCATTTCTAAATATAATGGCAAATGAAGACTATGGGCCCAGTATTTAATCAATTTGTGCCTCTGGTCTCAACAGATGGCAAATAAACAGGATTGGACCTAGTTATCATCATCATCATCATCATCATCATCATCATCATCATCATCTTTATTACAGCACAATGTAATATTTAACCATTAACATCATCTTTAACCAGCACAATGAACCTAGTTAGTACTTGGATTATGAGAGATCACCACAAAATACTCATCTGCAAGATAGACTGGGATTCTTTTTTTTTTTTAACATCTTGGAAGAAGGCAATAGCAAATCATGTCCATTTTGCTGCCAAGAAAACTACATGGATGGTTCCATGAAGTCACCGGTAGTCAAGCTCACCTTGAAAGAGACTTTATTTTTCAAGATCATCTTCAAACAAATCTATCAAGCAAACTGACTTTGGATTAGGCTGTTGTGAGAGTTATTACATGCTTTATAATCAAAAAGTATTTTTTACAACAACATATGAAAATATCTTTGTGGGGGCACCTTATTTTGTAGCCAGTAAACACTTATAATCAGGATGTTTTTGATCCTTTCTTTCTTATGAGCTCTCCTGTGTATTTTATGGCCCATAAAATTGATGAGCAGTAAAAATGGAAAAGCATTTTAGTTTTACTGCATCTACAATGGAAATTCCTGGATACATTTGCTACAATTAGTCTATGGCAGTCTCAATGAATTCAATAGAAGGATTGCAGTATATATTTAGAGTTGTGATATCATTCCTTAATGTGTTTCCATTTAATAAGTCCAACCCTTATAAATTATTTGATGAACCAATAAATAGTTTACATTACTTCCTGTGGTCTAGATCCTGAAATTAAATGTATTTAATATATTTTTATATTCTGTCCCTTCTCCTCTTCCTTCCACCTCTTCGTGATATAATTTCAATATTGTTTTATTATTCTTATTGGGGTTCAATGTGGGTTAATGCTCATTCAAGAAGATGTGGTAGAATCTGCCACATTGTTTTCAAAATGTAGTTGTTTTCCCACTTCATCTCTCCTTCCTATTTCTCTTCCACTTCTTCTTTACTCAATGAGTCTCCTCCATCTGAAATGTCAACTTCTGGCAACGATAGGAGAATGGGTAGACACTTTGGAGATGCATTTTCTTACTGCTTTGGAGAAGCAGTTAGAGAGCACATAGCAAGGAAATAGAGAAGAGATTAAGAACAATGCAGTAATAGTGAAAACACCATTAAAAATGCAGGGTGGAGGTCAAGGACGTAGATGGAGAAAACACTGATTGGCATCAGAATGATGGGAGATGGAAAGGGGAAAGAAACCTTGCTGAGTGCCTGACTTGAGAAGGGAAGGAATTAAAGACCTTTCCTGGATTCTCAGATGGCAAACCTATTAATAGCCCACATTCAAGAGAATTTCAAACACAGCTCTTAATTAAGGGCACATTTGTTGTTTTTAATTAATTTCATAAGTTGTTCATTTAAAGCAGATCCACATTCCCTCACAGGTAATCTGCTGAGGCTTCATAATCAGAAGACTGAAGCAAAAAGTGAATGGAACAAGAGCTAAAAATTGGCTAGGGAAATTGTCTTTTTCTTTAACACAGCTTTTTTTTTCTTTTTAACATGACTCTTTCCCACCTCCCCCACGATCACCAGCAAGCTTCAGAGTAGTGAGACCTCAATAGAGGTTTGAACTGATTTCCTAAAAGAGCTTGAGAAATTAGGCTGAGGATTGCATGAAACTAGGGCAAGAGGCCAGGGATGGCCAAGAGACATGTTGCCTTCTCTTGATTTGAGATTTGAGAAGATACTTCTTGAGTTAGGAAACTGAAAGAATATCTATATTTGATGCTTGTTAAGAACAAGTCTACATATGATCTGAATAAACTGCATATGTTTGGATTCTTTTGTAATATTTTCTGCTTTTGTAGGGATGGCAGTTCTGTCTGGATTCACTTCTGGGTGAGTTCTCTGAGGAATCTGGGGATTCTAAATCCTCTGATACCTCAGGCAGCCTCTTGCACTGCTAGACGAACTGTCCCAGGCTGGTAGAAATTCAGAAATTATTTCCAAGAGAGTCAACAATCAGGAGGAGTCTGGTAGCATCTTTTCAGACTAGCAGATTTTATTAAAAGGCATAAGCATTTCATGAACTGCAGTTCACATCACCAGATCCATGGTGTGGCTACGCTGATGTAGGACTTAAATTGGGATGAGGTAGGGAGAAAAGGGGGTGGGAGAGAGACAGGTTGGTTATGCAGATGCAGGTTACACATGAGACAGCTTACAAGTGCAATATCAGTTAACAATTGTGATATGCTAAGAACCCACTGAGTTTGTTAAGACCTTCTGAAATAACCTGAAACCTTCTGATGTATGACTCCAACTTAATTCATCTTTAGCAGTCTCTAACTTGTAATGACAAAGTTTCCCAGAACAGCTTCTTTGAGATCTGTAATAGAGTGTCCTGAGAGGATGAAATGCTCTGTTATTTCTTTGTCCTTGTTTTGAGTCCCGATGTCAAACATGTGTCCATTAATTCTTTTGCTTGTTTGTAGAATCCAGAGGGTCATTGCTGGCAGATGATGGCATCTATCACATTAGAGGAAGAGCTAAAGCATCTAATTTTGTGTGGGAAGTTGTTCGGGGCTGTTGTTGGTGTAAATGTGGGAGCAAAGTAGACATTTGGGTTTATAAAGTTAAGAAAGTCCAGTATACTTGACAAGGCCATGGTAGAACGTAGAATTGGAGTGTGCATTGCCCCTTGCATAAGTATTGCCTGTAGGTGTCCTCCTGAAGCTTCAAGGATGTAAACCAGGTCTAACTAAATCACTGGTTTTATATTGTTTGCTAATCATAGACGTGTGTATTCAAAAATAGTCATTTCTTTTTTTGGAGATTTTCTTCTACATGTCCCTGAAATCAGTACACATCATTCTGAATCCTTTTAAAATGTAATGCTCAGCCTGTAATTCTGAGTCTTTGTAATATAAGATCCTCTCATCTGAAACCAATGAAGCTACTCCAAAATAATTAAGTACTGGGAGAATTTTAGCTCTTGAGACTTGAGACTCAAAACTTGTTAGCAAAGTAAAATTGCAGATGAACAAAGATCTCTTTGGCATTTTTCCTTTTTACAAGTCGAGAAATTTGTTTTGCCTTCTATTATTGTTTTCAGTTAAGATTCTATTAAGGGATGCACATACACATTTCCCAAAGAATTAACTAGTTCTTGAACACTGAACATAAAATGGATCATTGATTTCCCATAATATACCAATGAATTTTTAACAAGTAAACCTCTCAGGCTTATCAAAGAGCTAATGGCCTTTAAAAAAACTCATTTATGTGGCTTTTGAGAGCTACAATTTTTCTTGCGATGTCATGTTCTGGGATTACATAAAATTAAATGCAGATTTATCCTTACATTTTTATCTGCTTTTTGGTCAGGAAGATGTGCTTCTACCCCACTGTGTAAATGCCTGCTTCTGAGAACAATTTTATTTTGGTTTTAAGCAAGTCCATGTCTTCATTGTCCACTGATTGATCTATTTGTAAACAGGTCACATGGAAAAAAATAACTATTTTATATAGGAATTTTGTAATGTGATGTTATTCAGACCTATTCACTTTGATGAATAGCATATGCAGAATATGGATGACATCTTACTGTTTTGTTCAGACGTATTGCTAGATCATCACCACAACTAAAGAGAAAGTAGAATCTTTGCTTATATGTTTAACTAACTGCATTTTGCATTCTATAATTAAATAAGCCATCTTTCATAGTCTTTTCCAGCTTTCTTAACCTGGTGTCATCTGGATGTGTTGGAATTATACCCCCATGGTTTCTCAGTATGGGAACATATAAAGTGTACCAGATTGGGGGAACCTTGGTCTTCATTATGAGTTACCCCAAAGCTCATTTACAACTGTGGAAGTAAGACAGTTTGTTTCACTAATTCAGAGGTTAATATTTATCTGAAACACTAAATTAAGGCTAATTACACCCACACTCTTCCTTGCAGCCTTGTTGAAAAAGGTGATTAGAGGTCAGATCTTGAGTATGTGATCCTAAATCACAGTGTAATATATGTTTAAACCTAGATACTTTATGCAGTCCCAAGAGATAGTGGAGAGATGAAAGAATTACATTATACATAAAATATCCTTAAATAGAGAGTTTGAAATGCTGCCTTAAAACCACTTGTGTTATTGCACAGTTAATTCAAATAGTGCTTAATTGAGTACTGCACTATTTAATCAATTAATCTCTGCACTGTTTAACCAACATAGTTAATATAGAAAAATTACAGGTGGTCCTCAACTCATGACTACAACTGATGTGGGAGTGTGGAGTAAGGGTGTGAAACATGGACTCTCATCCCCAGAAGAACGAACACGAGATAAGAGAATGAGACTGGCCCCTCCCTAAGGAATGCAGAGGATGTTTGTGGGGTGACCCTGGGAATTGCTCTCACTCTGAGAAAATTCTGTAACGGGAGTTGAGCCAATAAACCTTGCTGGATTGAATCTGTATTGTCTCCTGGAGTTTCCTGGGCTAATCCTGACAAACTGGGAATGCAACTTCCATCACTAAGCAGTGTGGTCGTTAAGTGAATCACACCCGATTTTATGACCTTTTTTGCTGCAGTCATTAAGTGAATCACCATGGTCATTAAGTGAATCCAGCTTCCCCCATTAACTTTGCTTTTCGGAAGCCCCCCAGGAAGGTTGCAAATGGCGATCACATGACCCTGGGATGCTGCAATTGTCATAAATACACATGGTTGCTAAAGCACCCAAATTTTGATCATGTGACTGTGGGGACGCTGCGACAGTCATAAGTGTGAGGACCAGTTGTAAGTAACTTTTTTCAGCACCATCTGAACACTCATTAAACTAATGGTTGTAAGTCAAGGACTACCTGTATTGCTGACTATCATTCTTTTAGGTTCACTTTCATTTTATTAACATTTCCCAGTAAGCTGTACACTGTGCTTTCCTCATACATAACTATTATTTCAGTCAGTAATAATGAAAAGATATCCGGCTCATAGTTATAGTCAGCACTGTAAATGAAGACAAAATATTTTCCCAGAACGGTCTGATTTTATTGCATTCCATACTCATTTGTGCAAGCCATCTGTTCCACAGCAGTTTGGGTAAATATGCTTCCATTTACATTCTATCAGTCTATCCAACTGATTGTAAGATGTGCTTTTTGAATTGTGAATGTGTCAGATAGAAGGAATCTGGAGGTCCTCTAGAGTAATCTAAAATCACTAGCCTATATACTCATGGATGTTTTTGTTTCTGATGCTGCCTCTCAACAAGGAAATTCAGGTACCTTCCAGCCGCTGTATTTTATGGTATGGATTCATTATATAGAATCCAGTATTTGAAATAAAGGTCCTTAGCAGACATTGTTTTTAGATTTAAATTTTGTTTTTGTGCAGGTAACAGGTGTTGAGTTTAAATATAGTCAGATATTTAGACATGAAGGAAACCATCTTTTGTGAATCCTGGGGTTCTTTCCACATTTCTATCATTTTCACCCTCCAAGCCAGTGTCTCTCAACCTTGGCAACTTGAAGATGTGTGGATTTCCACTCCCAGAATTCCCAGAATTCCATGCTGGCTGGGGAATTCTGGGAGTTGAAGTCCACACATTTTCAAGTTGCCAAGATTGAGAAACACTGCTCCAAGCACTAAGAAAGAGTTTCAGTGACCCACTATCACCCTCACTGATACTGACCTCAGAATGCTAAGCCATCACTATATCATGGCTAAGCTGAAATTAATTGCCTCCATTTTCCAACCGTGTCAGCTTTATGTGACCAGAACTATCCAGAGCTGCTTTCAGGCAAGCACAAAATCTCCACATGGAAGTGTCCTCTGTGGTGGCACTTTTCCAGAAAATGGTAGAAACACAAATCTTATCGTATTTTGTGGGATTCCATGTGCAGATGTTTTTCCTTGCTCTATTTTTTCTATGTCAATGCCCCATTCATATTCACATTTGATTCATGTGCTACTGTTACAGTATGTGCTCATTGCACAAGACTGCATTAGTGTGACTGCTCTTTCAGTGTTTCTGTGATTCTGCTAGTAATATGATCCCAACCATATTGGTATCCCATTGTGTATATGGCAGTGCAAGGGAGGTCTTTGCAATGGAAGCACAGAAAGAACTCCTGCCTTGTTCATGATCAACACAAGTCTTATTCACTTTCAGCACTATACCTAAACATTGTGTGCACCAATGTGCTGCCATGCCATTATTCCTTCTCCCATACCACTTAACCGTTTTCATTTTCAGCATTTGTATGGTGTTATTGCTCTGTTAGGTCATATCCTGTTTTGGGATTACTTTGAATGAAAAGCAGGTAAAAACATTTATAAACAAATAAATTGGACAATCCTATTATTTATAACCTCTTTTCCCAATTTTCTGATTGAATGAAAAATAGTGAGACCAAAAATAAAATATTGTTGTTTATTGAAGACATTCATATTCCACCTTTCCTAAGAGCTCAACTGAAGGTGACAGTAAAATGCCTAGCTTAAAACTATTATTTCAACAGCTAATGAAAGCAGCGATAACAATCTTAGGACTGAATGAACACACGTGTTCAGTACAATATAAATGTCTGATAACTGTGGTTTTCCCCTCTCCTCCCTCTGCAAATTTCTCCAGTGAATCATGTGAAGAGAACAATGAAATGCTCGGAACTAACAAAATACAGATTCTGGTATTAGGACAGCAGCCCTGGGTGGACACAGACACATGGGATGGTAGTCAGGAAGAGCAGGGCATGATTTCTCTTTGAAGTTCTTATGATTGTTAATTCCAAGAGTCCCTCTTAATCAATGTCAATGCTGTTAAAATTATTATGCTTATTATAAGTAAGGTATATTCTGTTCTTTGGGTTTGTTTTCGTTTTGTTTATTGTACTGTTGGATGAAGCCCTGGAATCTAATTTCTTTTTTCAGGATCATAAGGAAAAGATGCCCAGTATTCTTCAGACTTTCTTCTGGTTCCTGTATCATTTCTCAAAGACTTCCTGTTGAATTTCTTCTGTTTGCAGAACTGCCAGTGATTGAAAGTAACATCTCTGTTGTCCATGAACTCTTTCACCTCAGACTGCAGCACAATAGAGAAATTCTAGAAATCAATGTCTTCCTGCCATTCAAACACTCTCTTTATTAACTCCAGGAGTGTTTTACAGGAAATACTTTTTCCGAGCTAAAGACACTGTAGCTGTCTTTTATTATTTATTGGAAGCTCAGAGTATTATTACTTCCACGGTGGAATGCTTCATTTGAATGTTTGGAAGCAATTGTTTACTGTACTTACACACTCTGTTGAAATTAGGGTGGAATTTTTTTTCATGGTGGTGGTGTGGAGGTGTTGAAGCATAGCAGTAGAGCTTTGCTTTGCAAGAAGCGGTGCCCAAATTCATTCCTAAGAATCTCCATGCAGGGTTGAGAAAGACTTCTATCTGTGGTCTAATTTGGTCAAAGACAGCCAACTGTGGTCCCAGGTGCCTTTACTGGCATCCATCACATGTCACATCATGTTGTTCTTGCAGCTAGAGCAGGGTTCCTCGACCTTGGCAACTTTAAGACAGGTGGACTTCAACTCCCAGAATGGCTCTGGCTGGGAAGAAATGGCTCCTTGCTGGCTGGGGAATTCTGGGAGTTGAAGTCCACCCGTCTTAAAGTTGCCAAGGTTGAGGAACCCTGAGCTAGAGCACCGGGTAGAGTCCTGTAATGGCTCCTTTTGCTTCTCTGTGCTAGAACTGTGCAGGGCTTTGGACCCAAAGGCCAAAAAGTGCTTTGGGGCACACAGAGGCATGTGCTTATCACCTGTCTGAAGCTCCGTAACCTCAACACCTCTTTTCCTAGGAAGAGACACAGCTGATATAAGACTTTGCACTCAGGTGCCACTCAGCTTCTTGCATACACCAAAGCACCTGTTTGCCTTTGACTCTAAAATGCTTCATAGCCCTATTGCTGCCCCCCACAAAGGATCAGATGTGATCGACAGACATTTTTACTGAGCTGGTGTTTGATGTTGGGAATTAAGTTTTGTAATTCCTCTTCTGCCAGGAAGCAGCAACATGAACTATTTTCAATATTCCTGGACTACTTCTGTGACCAGTGATTCCAATCTACATGTATGCAGTCAGTCAACAGTGTGTTAGGTCAACAGCTAAATCTAGTCAAGATTGGGATTAGAAGAAGTTAGCTTTAGCCAAGGTTGTTTTAAACCAAACTCACCTAACCTGATCAGCTGTTATACAAACACAAAAGGGAGGATGTCATGGAAGGTTAACCCTCTATTACTAGAACAAACTAAAATCCTAGCATGGCCCTGTAACAATAGGTCTGTCCTAGGAACTTTTTTTCTCTTTCTGGTCTGTTTTTCATCTTCCCCAGGCATGGGGTGGAGAGTGGAATTTGAAGAAAGTGGGCAAGGGTGGGTAACCCTTTTTTATTCCATTTGCAGGGTTGTCAAGCTTAATTGAGCCACTGCAACTTTTTAATTTAAAAAAATGGCAGGAAATAATAGCTGTGTAACCTTCATTCAGCAACTAGTAGAACACTGAAAATAGGTACTCTGCATTTCACTGGAGCATTGGAAATAGTTTGCTGCCAGAGCACGAGTGTAAAAGTTTTTCCCAGTGAAGCAGCCATCTGGATCAACTGTGTCATGAGAACACAGCCACAAATTGATTCTTTACTGGAAAAAATCCCAGTTTAAATTGGCTGCCTCATGTAGACAGCTTGCAAATGTGTGCTAACAGAGCATTCCACACCACTGTGACCCACTTGTGAAAAAGGCTCCAAGTTTCCATCAGAAAGTATTGCTTACACTGGAAAGTCCATTCACTGCTGTGAATTAACCAATAACTAAATCTGCACCAGCCCCTTCCCCATGCCAAAGCTTTTCAGTGGATTTGTTTATATCTCCCATCATCTCCAGCAAGCACGATCTTGTTGGCTTGGCATGATGAGGGTTGTAGTCCAGCCCACCTAGAAGGCAGCAGACTAGGGGACACCAATCAGCCTTGTACACTAATTCTGAAAATGTAGGCCATATGGTTGAACATTGATAAAACAGATCAGGATTTATGCAAGGATATGCACCACATCCATATTTTATCTGGTTGTGCACATAGAAGTTTTATATGTCTACAACAGCTGCAGCATTATCCAGGCTCTGTCCTGGAGCTAGAACAAGGAGGTAAGCTGCACCTTTTTTTGGTACTGGGCCCAACTGACGGACTGACGTAGCTTCACTCTCAGCACACCTGCACAAAAGCTCATCATAAGCATTTTCTACTACCTTTTAGTGTCTGAGCCAAGCAGCAGAGGAGGCCTTGGTGATAATAAGATTCTTCCGAGCCAGACTGTAGGCAGCTGGAAATAAGCGTGTGTAGCTGATTATTGATTCATCAGCCAAAGAGTGCCAGCTGTTCGGTTTACATGGCAACTGGGATAGCATCACTTCTTCTCGACTCTGCTTTCCACCCCTTGATGAACTCAAGCTTGTCTTCAGAGCCAGAGTGCAAGTTCCATATATAGCAGCACACCATTTACAACTCTCCAACTGTGTATATGATCTAAGTTCCAAACTCTAATTCCAGCAGTTTCACATCTGGAGGAGTGCTATCAGGAAATCAGCCAAATGAAGCCAGATATTCTGAAACTGCCAAAGGTCTCTAAACATCAGCTATTGGGAAGCAAAACTGATCATTAGTAAGAACTCCAGGTCACTGCTCTGGGTCAAGCCTCAAGTAAAAATGCCGGGAACAACTAAGAAGTACCAACAATGTGATTAAACCAAACCAAGGTTAAAAGCACTCAGTGCCTGTTCTTTCTGCAGAAAGGGGCTCCTTTCCGGTAGTGGTACCAAGTTCACAATTTTTTGCACTGCTGCAAAACTTGATTGTTGTGGATTTGTATGATCAAACACGATCCCACAGAAATAAGTTGGGATGCCAATGCTGGGGGAGGCAATCATGCGATTGCTTTCCCAGGCATAATGCCTCCCCCCCCCTCTTTTTCTCAAAGAGTAGGCAACAGATTCCAGCATTCAGGGGAGTGGGCAGGGAGGATAAAAAAAAGTCAAGATGGTGGCCATGTTGGTGCAATTGAAGCCCTGCCCCTTTTTTACATGTGACACATATAACACATGTTAAAAAGGGGCAGGGTTTTAATCACCTAATCATGGCCGCCATGCTGACTTTTTTGACAACCTTTGCCCCATTCCAGGACATCTCTGCTAGCAGCTGAGGTTTGGCTCATTTGCTCAACTGGTAACAATTATATATAGCTGAACTCTGCAAACAATCTAGTCTTCTCTTAACCCACTGGTAGCTGTTAATGGGGGGAAGTTTTTTTTTTAATGTATCTTCAGATTTGTAAGTAGTTTTTTAAAAAAAAAATGCAGGTTGGGCCATGATTATGAACTAATTAATTAATTGAGCTGAACCCCTGGTAGTTTCATGGGCAAGTCCATATCGTTTTCTTGAGAACAATAGAGAAGTGTCTTTTTTCTGCTATTTTTTTTTCTTAATTTCCCACACTAGCTTTAGCCCTTGAATTTCCTGGCAGTCTTCCTTTTAAATACTAAAGATGCTGAATCCTGCTTGATTCTGTGAGTTCTACTGTTCATTCAGAATTAATATTTTGCTTAGTATTGCTCTTGATTGAATTAATGGGTTTGCTGAAGCATGGATGATTAAATACACAGCAACTGGCTGAGTTCAGACAACATACTGAAGCAAACCCTTGATTTAGAATGCACAGTGGCTGGGTTTGCACAGAGTGTGAAGCCGAAAATCAGACAAAGAACATTATGGCAGGCTGTGATGTGTGAAGCAGGCCAGGATGGGTGTGCGCCAGGCTTCTCCTAATTGCATTGTCTGGAGATGATGTGGGCCACAGTGCGACTTGCCTTTGAAATCAGGCAGGCGGTAGATTCAGAGTTTACTTTGATCATTGGAACAAAACAACTGTGTCAGATAAAGAAAGAACTGCCCTGGCAGCTAGTATCAACCTGCTTTCAAATTTCACAGCTTCATCCTCCCATCTCCCTGGGTTCACTCAAGACTAACCTGTCTGACCACTTTTCACAGGCAACCTTCAGCGCTGAATATGACTGAGGAGGAAAATATAGCGTGGCTGCCATCTATGGACAGGTTGGAGTTTCAAACAAAGCCAGAGCTAATGTGGTGAGCATGTATTTATCTATACTTCTATACTATACCTATACATCTACATCCACATTTATAGGGTTTACTATGCTGTTTTACTAGAGCCCTGTGATACACCAAGCAGAACTGGTATCAGAGAAATGCCCTTAGAGTGAAAGAATTAGGGTTACTGAGCATCAGAACTAAAAAAGCAAATGTTTTCCACATAAAAATCTGCCACTGGTTGTCCCATACTTCATTTAAGCAGCATAATTAGGGTTGGGAGGATCATTTTACTACTCTTCGTTAAACAACTACCTGTCAGAAATCCTTACCAACTTCTTGCCTATGACCCAGCAATCTATTAGTAGAACTAGAGTTAGTTCATCCACTGCCAAGAAAGTTATTGTGGTGGTAGGACTTCATATAGGGCAAAAACTGTTATGCTTTGAGGACAGACTCTCTACCCAGGTTTGCAAAACACGATTTCTTTGGCTCTTAGGTAGCTCTTAGGCAATTTCCTTACGAGTGATTGACAGACTAGCAACATCTAACCATGACTGTACAAATATAGCAGTAAGGAGAACAGTCTCTGAATAACTTGCAATGATTTCATGACACTGGAAGACTTTATGAGCTGGCCCTGCGATAAGCCATCCCTCACTGCAGCCAAACATGCCCCAACAAGCCCTTTTTCTGCTGTGTCTGCATGATTTTGCTTTCATCTGAATCCCAGCCCATACCTGATGCAGTCTGAAGACATTCTTCGCTGTACCAGTGTTACAGTAGGGGTTTCATCCTTATTCTATAACAAGAATATATGCTATGGATATAATCTGATGTGCTTTACTAACTATTTTGTTGGTAACATAATCAGGTGACCTCTGGGGGTGGGATCCTATTGGTCACTTTAGATCAAGGTTTCTCAACCTTGGCAACTTGAAGATGGCTGGGGAATTCTGGGAGTTGAAGTCCACACATCTTCAAGTTGCCAGGGTTGAGAAACACTGCTTTATATTGATGTCAACACAAACCTTCTCCTCAGTTCTCTGCAACTGTCTTCAGGGCCATTCTGCTCTGGGCATCAAGCCACACTGGTTTATTCAAACCAGATCCTCACTTTATAGCCACCAGGTCTCAGAAACCTATATAAGTGGAAGGGCAGGGCAGGGGGCAGCATTGCACAGTGAATCTTTCTGGTGTCTCTCAATGAGCTTTCCCCACACCTGTGCAGTGCTGTTCAGTCTGCTTTTGAACCCGGGTTTAGCACTCTTCTGGAGTAGCATTAAACCCATCTTCAAATGGAGCCTAACAGTTCATATCTGTTGAAAGTTGGGCTCCCTTTGAGTGCCTCCAGCAAAAAACTTTTGCAAAGTCAGGGCAAGTTTGGATTTTGGGTTTTTTTTATTTGAGATTTGAGATTTTTAAGAACTTCTCAGTTTCTTTGTGCATTTCCCAGCAATTATCCAATCACAGACTATGGAGGTTCTTTAAAATGAAAGTTTTACGTATTTCTACAAAAATAGTGCACGGTTTTGCTGAATGAGAAAACTTCACACTCAGAAATACGATAAGCAAAAGTTCTCCTTAAAGTACAATTTCTTTGTATGTTCCTTGGAATGCATTTAAATAATATCAACCATTTTTCCTCTCTCTTCTCTATGAACTCCATCCTCTCACTTTCTCTTTCCATCCACATATATCTTATCTTTCTGCCCTGTATTTTGCTTTGCTGAGTTTGGCACCAATGTAGGCATGCATGAAGGAAAAAGGTGTGCTTAACTAGAGGCATTCCAAAAGTTTGTTTTAATTATCACCTGCTAGAATCAGCCAGCTGTTCTTAGTTAAACCAGAGCAGTAAAGCCATCCAGACCACATCAGTAAATATGCTTCTCCCCTGTTTAAGGACTTGACTAGCCAGGATGATAGCTTTTTGCTCTTGATGGACTTTCCTGGCAAACTTGGATAGTTGAGAATGACATCAAATAAAAGACCCACATAGGCAGGACCAGGCATTTCTGAGGTAATAAAATGATTTTCTAAATTGATCAATGAATACAGTACTAACACATAAGAGTCAAATATGTTTCGTTATTTTGTTATAATGTTTTTATCTTGTTTTTATTCATTGTTAGCCATGTATTTGAGATGGGCGGCTGTATAAATTGAGAAAATATATAAAATAAAAAATCAATTTTATTAAGATACACAGCACATGTATTTTATTAATGAAGAGCAATATTAACATTTCAAAATTATAATCACATCATTTTCTCTGATTTTCATCCTGGTCCCCCATGGTCAATGCACAAATGCATTTTTTTAGTAAAGGAAAAGGAAAAAGGATTAAAGCAGATTAATAAAGTAGACAGGGCAGTCTTCTGGGGAGTATATTTTGGAGTTCCTGCAGTAAACAAGAAAGAACCAAGAAGGGCAGGAGTAACATTTATGACCGATGACTGCTTGTTGTACTTTTGTTGTTATTAAAAATATGTTTTTATAAGAAAGTGATGCTGTATTGTGTTGATCACTTAGTCCCTGTTGCTGCTTTTGGGTTGTCAATAGACTTTATTCCAGCTATAAATTTCATTCATTCATTCATTCATTCATTCATTCATTCATTCTTCTAAACGATTCCTTAGCTGATTCAAGAAGAGAAGATTACCATCTGTATAATGACCTTGCTTTTTAATGCAATATTTAGCAATATTTCATTGTGCTATTTGACTGTCAGCCAATTGAGTGGTTGACAGGACTTAACTGGTAGGTTGGCTGAGTGCTGAATTAAGGTAGTGCTGTGTCCCTGATCCTCTGCCCTTAACAGTTAACAATGCTCCGGTACATTCCATAAACAATGCCTTCCTCCCAGTTAACAATTTCCCTGCCTGGAAATATTCCATGATCCCGTTAAATAGGCTGGATCTGTTTCAGATCTCACCAAACCTGATAAACACACTCTAAGCCACATACCTTTTCATGGCTAAATATGGTAGAATCATTGTCCGACTAAGCAGAAATACAAAGCAGAAATACAACTACACAAATCCCACTTCAGACATAATGTTTATGTTCAGCTTATCATAAAATTTATGAAAGTCAAAAGTTTAATTATGGCATGTTTTAGAATGGGAGGGTTGTCAAAGATAGTCAGTGAGATATCATCTATTTCTATCATCTATCTATATCAATCCCTTAAACAAAATTTTAAGAAACAAATTACTCTTACCTTAATCAGATCATGATCTAGAAAATTTGATTGCATACTTAAAAATAATTCTGACAGTTGGTGAGAAAACAAGGACAGTCAGACTTGATGTTTCACTCAACCTTGCTACTCTAGTATCTCTGTGTGTGTTTACCAGCATTTGCTTAACTTAGAACATTTGCTCAATAAATGAGATAAACCAGATCACTTAATTTAAAGCACATGTGTTCAGTTCTCAGAGGTGGGCCAAATATTTTGGTGTTAAATATATAAATAATAAACAGAATAATGGAAGGCACAATGTAATGTCCTGTAATAGTATTTCAGAACTGACCTAACAAGGAGAACCACTTCACCCTGCTTAATAATATGGTTGACCTTCTCAACTCAATTAATGTACTCCTGATAGTGTCCACTAATAGACTAGCAATAAAACCAAATAAGTCTGTATAAATATGTGTTTGTGATGTGAGTGTGATGCTGTGAAGAAGACAAACAAAAAAAATAATCATAACTTGACAGGCTTAGACAACTTTTCCTAGAAGGGCAACGTTTTCTTTCTCATTCATGTACAAAATATGCATTACAATGAAAATATATATGAATGATAAACAGAAATCCATAGGCTGTGAGCAACATTTATTTAAGTATGTTGCATTGCAAACCTCAGTTCTCTGTCGTGCCTGCAGGTGGCAGAGTTCAACTGTCTGTTTGCCACAAAAGGCAGACTGAAAAATGTCCTAAAAGCAAAAGAGGTAAATGGAGTAAACAAGATGAAACTGAGAATCTTTTCATTCAAGAATGTGAATGTCAGGACAGGGCATTGGTAGGTATGATAACAGCTTTCAGATGAGACCCCTTGGATGCCAGCTTTGACATCTCATCAGTTGTTACAGCCTGGTCTAAGGAAACAAAAGGAAGAAGAAGGAAACAAAACACAAGCCCACAAATTCTGGCCTTTTTGTTTTTCAAAAGAAAAACAGTAAAAGAATTTGGAAAATGAAATGGAATGCAGTTGGAAATTGCAGAAAGAACATCTGTTGAAAAAAAATCAGAAACAGAAAAAGTCATCAGTTAAATTGCATTCTTAAGCATCCCAAGCGCTTCAGTATCTGCTGGTGGCCTTCTCTGACCATTTGTTGTATGCCTGTACTGGAGACAGATGGAATTGTTGTTTTAGATTCTGTGTTCTTATCAGGTCTATTCTCATTATTTCCTTGAGTTTGTGGTAGATGCCCTTCTTGGCATCCACGCTGATCTCCAAACTGATCGTCTGCTATATTGCCACAAGCTGAGCAGACTCTGAGTGACATCAGTTCTAAAGTTAGGACAGATCACAGTTTGGCATCAAAGTGCCCTTGTCTCCAAGTAGTTGCATCTGATTTGCAAGCAGTTTGATATCACAGCCAAGAATAAATATTCTGGAGCCAGGAAACTTAAATTAGGTTGATTACCTCATAAAATGGCCCCAGACCAAGAAGGTAGCTTTATTCTCTACTACCTAGAGAGATTTTACAAGATCTCTCCTTGAGGGGGACAATCAATATCATCTACCTGTGAATCAGATTTTATTGTTGTAAATTGATTTCCAAATCATTAAAGATAGGAAGCAGAAGAAAAATATTGTGAAATAAATCTAAATCAGTCAATCCATTTTCTTTGTTATGGTCATTGACCAGAGTTTTGTAGTTTCATGACAACAATTATAAAGTACAAAGAAAAGTAAAAGAGTTTTTACTAATGGAATTGTAAAAAAATAAGATAAACATAAGCAGAATACCAGACAGGTGCAAATACTAAAATGCTAATTTAAATCTATATCAAGTCTGGAAAATGAAGTTGAAGGTTACATAACTGAATGACTGCATGTCTTGTGTTTGCCATAAGCTCAGGAAAGGAACCACAGGCCATTCAGGTTTGAAGTCTGAGGATGGTCCTGAGAGACCGCGTGGTGTGGTGGACAAGGCCAAGATCCCCATCTTCATTAGCAGGGAGTTCACTGTGGGCCCAGTCGCTGTATCTCCATACAATTTGTATTGCCAGGCTATTGTGGTGAGACTAGAATGAGAAGAAACCCACAAAGGTACCTTCTTGGATACTTAAGAGAAAAGGTGATATAAATGTAACAATAAACAATATTATTTATTCCCATAATAAACTGAGTAATCGTAATTGCTTGAATCACTAGGGTGGTTAACTTATTCTCTTGGGAATAAAAAAATTCTTTCTCTCCCCCTCTCTCTCTCTGAATTTAGAGGCGCATAGTTTTCAAAATGCTTACTGGCTTTTTTACACTGAGTCTGAACTGATTTCCTATCTGCCATCTGTATGTGTCAAACCCCTGGACAGGCCAATTTAAAACCAGCTTGTTGTGTGAAGAAAAGCCTTTCACTGTGAATTCATTGCCTTATCCTTTAAAGCAATGGCAGAATAGAATCTGGATTTGACAGAAGACTGTTCATGTTTTGGAATGGTTCAGGATGGCCAGTCAAGTGTCTTTTGATGGGGCCTAATTGTTAGATGGAGTCTTGATATAGGTCTGTCTCTGGAATGTCTGGAATGCAAAAGTTAATAGAGTTTGAAGAAGGTGAAACAATCTGTCCCCCCTTTTACAAGGCCATAGGTGGGGGCTGATGTAAAATACATGTGTGGGAAAGAACAAAGAAGCAGTCTGGAAAACCCTCCAAAAAAGGAAGACAGGCAAGCAGAAATTAGAATTTTCTTGGGATGTTCAGGATGTCTCTCCTGGAAATTTCTCCAGAAGTTGTGGATCTGGTGCATAGTAGAAAAAACATGTTATTTGTCTCCATGTGTGCCTTACTAAGTAATTAGCTACATGTGGAAGATCACATCTGAGGGCTTATGAGACCACTACAACTTTCCAAGACATATTCACTAAGTATCTCTAGTGGTTTGGACATCATTCCTTCATATTTTTCTGATAGAAAGACATGTGCAAGTGTCCTTCTGCCCAAAGATCGTCACACAAGATGTAACCATCATATCTGATAATCAAAAGCTTGCAGATTAGTCTGTAAAACTTCAGTTTAGTTACTAAAGATGTTTATGGGTTTCAGATTAAACATCCACTTAGTTATAGCTGTAGAAAAGATAATGTTGGCAACTCAAATGAACCACCACAAAAATACAGTGTAATTGTTCAGAAAAGCAATTCTAACTTTAACAGACAAATCAGCACAATGTGAATGATAGGTGAATTTTTCCAATTAACACAGCATTCCATTTGCTTAGGAGGTGTTGACTTGTGGTATATACTTGAGCAATCTACCCAGCCCTAAATTTTGGTCTGATGTACTTCTAATGGCTGTATGTGGGTGAATGGAGATCAACAAACAATAGTCAGTTCTACCCTATTTTGATTTCACAGTTCAAGTGTATTTGGATTTGCAGGTTGTTTCTGAACTGTAAACTTTCTTCCAGCTTGCCAGGTATTTTCTTGTGTACTTTGGCATCTGGGATATTCTGAACTCAAGAAAGGCATTGTAGAGGTCCAAAGTCTGCAGCTGGCAGACTTAAAGCTACCTTTGTAACCTTAACTCCAGCCCATCTGGATATCTGCAGCAATGCTCCCAAAAGCTAATAAAATAAGAACATTTACTCAGGAAATGATATCAAGGGACAGCCAGGGAAGACATGCCTTGTGTAGGGTTGCTGAGAGTTCATCAGAAACTGGTTATCTTTGAATGTTGCCAAAGGCTCTCTGCCTCTTTGTTTTATTAGCACATGAAACAGAAGGGTCTTCGGTGGCATAGTTGATCTTTGCCAGAAAAGGATTAGGAAAAAATGGGGGGTGGAGAATGGCTTGAAAATATTGTATGACTACGATGGAGGGCAACAGGCAGTCAATTCTGATGTGGAGTGGATGTACCATTGCTTTCCACAGAAAGAGAATGTCTGAGGCCCTTGAGACGGAGGAGGTAGAAAAGGAGATTAAGGAAAAAGCAAACACCATTAGCCAACATTTTTAAATAGTTTAAAAACAGGAAAGTTCCCTCCAATGCTTTCCGTCTGAAAAATAATACAAAGTTGGGAGAACTTTACATACCATAATTTAAAAAGTAAGAAGAGCCTGTGCATTGATTCTTATAGTTTCCCCACCCCACCCCATTCCATCAATGTCCTACCACTTAATCTGAAGCATCTTAAACTTTTTAAAAAGGGTAAATAAATATGATTTGCTTTTTGGTGTTATTGATTTATTCCACTTATAGCCCATTCTTCTGTTCAAATTGAACATTCAAGGTTGCTTACAGCATACAAGCAACAAAAAACACAAAAACCAAGCTTTTAACCAAGCTGTTAAAAAACATGTTGTTAAAAACATTTATTAGGTGAACTTAGGCGAACTCAAATATCATAATAATCTCCAGTCTCTTCATATGCCAAGATGCTACAATAATCAGGTTCAGGAAGAAAACTGAATTGATGTTGATGTCAGGGACATGATGGGAAATGTTTTTGGATTAATTATACAGTACACTGTTTCTCATTAAACAATTCCAATTTATAACAAGAAGTCAGTAGGGCTTCTGGTATTGATGAAATGCTCTGTGAAGAACTAATAGAGCATAATCTAAGCCACTACAGCTGCAGAATCAATGTTTTCAAGAGTCCCACAGACATGCCTGATCTACCCTTCTCTTAGTTGATGCTATAGGACTTTCCCTTCCAGATACAATGAGACTACAACTCAGAGCATTTCCAGCCAGCTTGGAACCACAACTGTTGGGCATGCATGTGTTAACAGAATTTTTGTTTGATCTTTTTTGTTCAATTACATGTCCAATAAATAAAGAATATATTCTTTAAAAATTTGAATCAAAGCAGCTCAAGAGGGGAAGCCTGTAGCTTTATGGCTTAATTTTACCATCTCTGGTATTAGCTCACTCCAAATTAAAGTTTCCCATGCTGCTTTGCACTAGCAGCCTTTGAAATAGTAGTGATCTTTTGTTGCTTTAACGTAATTTATTAGTCCTCAATTATCACCTGTTTCAATGGCAACTGAGTTCCTTTCTTTCTACATTAAAAATGGTACCCAGATCCTAGTAGTTAGATTCAGATCTGCCTAAGCCAGCCTGATAAGGGTCAAAAGAAACAATACATATGTGAAAAGCCCAGAGGATCACATTTCAACCTCACGCTGGCATATGGAGAGATGTATCAAGGTCAGTGTCTTAGAGATGAACTTAATAATATGTGCGTAAGCAGTTGGCATGCTCGCTCAACAAATTACCCTGGAAGGAATGTAACCCTTAACTATTAACCAAAAGTTGAGCTCTACTTGTAGGAGAGCGTACCTTTTTTCTTCCTATTCTTCTGCTTTTTCTATTTAGTCTATTTTGGTTCCTATTTCTATTGTTACTTTTACAATAAGCCAATCCCTTTGTCCCTATGTTTCTTACTTTCTCTACTTACAACAACAATTTCAGAATTGTTAAATACCTTTCTTAAACCCATTCAAAATTGCAATATCTGAAGGTTTGAAGCTCTCAAGGACTCTTCATCAGGCAAGTGGCAAACAAATAAAAAGGGAGCAGCCAGAAAAACACCCCTTAAAGCAACGGGTGCTGAGAGGGCAGGGAGGACAAGGAGGGACAAGTGATATCGTATAATCAGTGATGACCTAGGCACACCCCAACAACAGTGCCCCTTCACAGGAGCGAAACACTCACGCTATGAGACAGAAACAAATGTGATATCTGATGACACCTTCAAATCAAACTTTAAACTTTAATCACTTACCATGCCAAGGAAAATGTTCTTTTTTTTTAAGCCAGGCAGGTTAAAGTTGAATACAGCAGGTAAGGACAATTACAAAAAATTCAACTGAAGTCCAGTGTGGCAGTGGAAGAGTTAAGGGCATGATAGCTAGGGGTAAACACATGTTTATTTTGCTTAATGGTTAATCCAGGGCTGTGTGTAATTACATCATGACACTGGTGATGTCATTCTGTCTTGTATTGGATACCTATGGTTAAAGCCATATCTGCATTCATTTGCAGTTTTCAGTGACATGGGCAAGCTTAGCCTATTTCTAACTTTCTGATGCAGATGTATTTAACATATATGGCTACTGTCCCTTCGTTCTTATATCAGTACACAAATACTTATCTGAGGTTACTCTTAAACAACGGGTTTTTTTGCAAATGCTATCATAAAAATACATTTTTCAGTATAAGCTTAAAAGCCCAGTTACTCAAGAATCTAGCAGATAAAATTATCTAAATGTTACCATTTTGAAATGCATCCTATGCCTCTAAGCTTAGATTGTTTTATGTGACAATGAAACTTAAGGTTTTTCTCTGAATAGCAATTTAACTTCTTAATTTGAAAGAAATCCACACTGGAATTTCGGATAATGTAATAATGGAAAACAAGCTTTAATCAAAAGAGAGGAGAAAAATGTTCCTTTCATATTGGGGTGAACAAAAACAGACTTTTTAAAAAGAGAAAAAACAGAAAAATATTTTCAAGGATCACTCTCAACGGTACTGAGCAGCACTTAAGGAAGGCAGTAGGAAGCTGCAATTATGAATGAATGAATGAATGAATGAATGAATGAATTTCTAATTGCTTTCCCCAAACTTGTGGCCTCCTGATATATCATTTCTAGCACCCAGCCAGCATGGGGAAGACTGGTCCAATTGATTACTGACTCAGCATTCTGGAAAAGCATTTTTCAATATTATAAATGTGCTCAATGGGTTGACAGCCTCACTCTTCATATACTCAGCCACTAACTTCATGAGGGTTCCTAGAGAACAGGTAAATATCTTCACTACTATTTGATAAACGGGAGAGCCAGTTTGGTGTAGTGGTTAAAGCACCAGGCCAGAAACCAGGAGACTCTGAGTTCTAGTCCTCTCTTTGGCACACAGCCAGCCGGGTGACCTTCGGCCAGTCACTCTCTCTCAACCCTGGGAAGGAGGCCATGGCAAACCACTTCTGAAAAGTCTTGCCAAGAAACCTGCAGGAACTAGTCCAAGCAGTTGCTAGGAGTCAAAAACTGACTTGAAGGTGCGCACACACACACACACAAAGATAAATGAATGATGGGAAAAGTTTGCTTAGTTCCAAAATTCAAGATTCATAGCTCCGTGTGAACCCAAGGAAATAGTGATGCCATCCCTATACAGCTTCAGCCTAAGTCCTTTAAACCCAAAGGATCTAATATCTGAATAAACACGTCCCTTTCTTGTACACACGTATACTTGCATAAGCCAATCGTAATACACCCACATAGCCCATCCCCACCTCCCTCGCCCTGCCTGCTTAATTGGCTGTTTGGTTTAGGTTGCAGCACTGAGCTGAGGGCAGTTGGGCCCTGGATGAATTCTGGGTAGTTGTGTTGCATCCGCCGTAGCAGCCATGATGAGGGCCAGCTTACACTGTAGCTGTTGCCCTGGTGGGTCCATCAATTAGCTGTCTGGAGGGAAAATCACCACTTCCTTCTGTTGCCCATCTTTGCTGGCCATTTAACGCAGAGATTGTAGGAATGGTGAAGCTGACCAGCAAGATAATTGTAGCTCACCAACCCACCCAAAGCATGCTTCACTCTTGCCATAACTTCTTTGAAGTCCAGCAGCAGGAGCTCTGGCACCACGGTCTGCAATGGGAAGGTATGAGCCCTCTCCTGGTTACTAGAATGGAGACAAGGGGACACAGCGGTGGCATGGGCCCAGAGCGCGGGTAGCAGCAACAGGGCGCCTTGCTTTCCCTGCTGCCTGGGGACAGCGCTTCCTTCTGCTTAACAGCGCCAGCTTCGTATAGTAGACTGCAAGGAACGCTTCACAGTAGATCTATTTATTAGTTCGAATACAGATGAACTAGAACACAGGTGGGAGCCCATGTCCCGCATTGTTTATATTTTTAAAGCTACTATGTTATTATCAATAGAGGTGAATATATGTAGCTCAGGGTTGAACTGTGGAGTCCTTGGGGTTCTCTGAGCTTGGTTCTTTTCTTGCAAATGTTTCATTACCCGGCTAGGTAACATCTTCAGTGCTAAAATGGGATGGGGTTTGCTCTCTATTTATCTGCTGTGGCCTGCCTTGCCAGTGCTGGTAAGGGTGGGGTTTTTTGTTTTGCTCCTCTATGTTATTATGTTACTGCGTTATTATTTTGGAGGTAGTAATCTAGGCTGCCCATCAGACTAGTTGCCATCATCATCACAGTTCCATCTGCTTGAGGCAAAACAGCAACCTCCTTGAATAAGTGACGCTTCGGCACTCGGTGACTTTATCTGCTGCACTCTGTCTGGATGCAGAGGCCGCACGCTCAGAGGCCTTCATGACAGGCTCTTCTGTTTCATGTCCTGCTCTTTCCTTCTTTTGAATGACATATTACCAACGTGGAGTCAAAATGCAGGATGAAACAAATAGCCAAGGTTTACTGCCGTGTTTGTTGAACATTACGTTCTGGAGGGGACCCCACCAAAAAGGATAGTGAGAGACACCCCTGCAGACAAAGGGATGCACTTATACTTACACCTTTCAGAAAAGGGGAAGGATGATGCAGACATACATATGCATTTGCTGACCCAGGGATACATATACATACATAAATAATAGGTTTCAGGTTACTTCCTGCCTTTCTGCCATCTACTATTTACAAAGCCAACGATTGTCTTAGTTAGAAGAAACAGATCAAAGTGAGGAGGGCAATTTAGGGTGCCAAATGCTAGGAAGAAGACATCCTTCAGGACAGATTCCTGAGTTGCCATGGAAATGTTCTGGTAAAAAGTTACAGGAAGTTGGTGTGAGCTGGGGATTAAGCTAGTTCCAAGGCTATTGCAAATTCCTCATGTTTCAATTTGATTTATGCGCTCCCATTCATCTGAAAACTGATTTTCCTCACACCAGAGCTGATTATTTTGCTTCACGTGCCGTAGCTAGATCAAAACTCAGAACATAATGTCCATTTACTAGCCAGTATTAGAAAGCTCGAAAGCTCCAAGGAAATTCACGGTGATGGGAAAATGTCATTTGCTGTCTTTTCATGCAGCAAAAATACATTTTAATGACTACAAAAATACAGAAAAGATTAGCATTAGGGGTTTCATGGGATTGCTCTTGAATAGTTCTGTCTTGCAGCATCAAGGGAATGGGAAACAAGGCCTTTGGTGTCTGAGGAAGGGCACCCTGATATTCAAAAGCTTGGATTGTAATCGTTCATTGAAAGTGTTCTTCCATCTACGAGTCATCAGAAAACTAAACTAGCATAGACTTTTGGGTCCTGATTGCCTCTGTTCTGGCTTGCAGGTAGATGATGGCAACACTTTCTCAGTGTCACTAGCTGGCAGGAAAACCATCTGAAGTCTGCAGATTTAGCCATCTGCCAGAGTCCCTCATCCAGCTTGCCACTGTTGTCTGTTCCTGAGATGAGGTGAAGGGAAAAGGAAGATCTTTAGCTATCAGGACTGTGAATCAAACTCAAACTCTTGTTTAGGTTGCTTTTGGACCTGCTCTAGTGAAGAGCGTGAAACTCTTGTTCAAAAGAAACCGAAATCAGAACTGGCAGGCACAATGGGACAATTGTGTGAGGCATCTCTGTCTCTCTGTCTCTCTGTCTCTCACTCTCCCCACCCCCACCCCTGCCACCTGTTGACCATTTTCACATTATTAATATTGATAATTGAGGTTCACTTGGACTCCCATCTTTGGATCACAATGATCTACGGTCTGAGAATATCCATTCTAGAATTTATTTATTTATTTATCTATCTATCTATCTATCTATCTATCTATCTATCTATCTATCTATCATATTTGTATAGCCATCTATCTCATATGGTGACTCTGGGCAGCATACATAGTAAAACAAAATACATAAAAGTAAAATACATAAAAACCAGTTAAACCACAATTTAAATTAAAAATAAAAATAAAGTAAAAAACAAAACGGCAGCCAGCATGCGGACAATGCATCAGTTAATGATTATAAAACCATCCAACAGGCTCCACTCTACCATGGGATCCCCAAGTTCATTGACAAAACTGAGTTTTGAGGCCCTTCCAGAAGGCCAACAGGGTTGGGGCCAGCCTTACCTCAGAGGGAACGATATTCCACTACGGCAGAAAAGGCTTTCCTCCTAAGACCCACCAGATGAAACTCCCTAGCTGACGGGACTCGCAACATGCATCTCCTGCTGGACCTGATGGGATGTGTAGATGTCACTGGGGAGAGGCAGTCCCTCAAATAACCTGGTCCCATGCCATGTAGGGCTTTAAAGATCCGAACCAGCACCTTGAATTGGACCCAGCAGAAGCAAAATGCTAACCAATGCAGCTCGCAAAGCAGAGATGTAATGTGTGCAATTCTTGAAGCACACGTAACGGCCCTGCTGCTGCAGTGTGCACCAGCTGAAGCTTCCAGGTACTCTTCAAGGCAGCCCCAGGTACAGCGTGTTATAGTAGTCCATCTAGGGCATGAGTGACTGTAAGTAGAGCCTCCCGATCTAGGAATGAGTGCAACTGGCGCACAACATGAAGCTGTGCAAAGGCCCTTCTGATCACAACTGCCACCTGCTCTGAGCTGGAATTGCGAGCCCAGAAGAATCTCCAAATTGCACACTGGGTCTGTTTGGGGTAGTGCATTTCCAACCAGAACCAAAGATGGTAAATCCCCAGATAAAGAAGACCCCAAAACCCAAAGCCACTCAGTCTTACCAGGGTTGAGTTGAAGCTGTTGTTCCCCATCCAGGCCCCACAGCCTCCAGGCACAGACAAAGCATACCAACAGCATCACCAAGAGCAGAGATATACAACTGGGTGTCATCAACATACAGATGATACCTTTCCCCATGGTGACAGATGATCTCACCCAGCAGCTTCATGTAGATGTTAAGCAGGAGTGGAAAAAGTATCAAATCCTGTGGCACCCCACCTAGCAGGGGCCAAGAGTGGAACTTCTCGCTCCCAATCAATACCGATTGGAACTGGCCTCAGAGAAAGGAAGAGAACCAGCACAACACTGTGCCACCCACTCCCAATCCCCAAAGCTGGTCCAGAAGGATACCATGGTCAATGGTATTGAAAGCCACCAAGAGGTCAAGTAGAGCAAAGATGGATGCACTACCCCCATCCTGCTCCTGCCAGAGATCATCCAAGAGTGCTACCAATGCTGTTTTCATCCCATATCCCAGCTTGAATCCTGACTGAAAGGGGTCCAGATAATCTGCTTCATCCAGGGTCCTCTGAAGCTGCTGCGTGACCACCTTTTCTACAACCTCCTCTAGAAAGGGAAGATTGGACACTGGATGAAGTTTGTCCAGTATGGTGGGGTCTAGTGATGGCTTCTTAAGGAGTGGGAGAACTAACACCTTTTTAAGAGGCAAAGGGGCAACCACTGCTAGAACCCACCCACATGTCACCTCCCAGGCAGCCTTAGTCAGCCAGGAGGAGTATGTTCTAAAGAATAGGTGGCCGAGCCCACGGTCATAAGGACCCTGTCCACTTCCTCAAGTCCAACAGGTTCAAACTGCTCCCAGATGAGATAAGACTGCACCCCAGGCATCCCCACAGGACATGTACAAACACTGGCATCCAACTGAGAGCGAATCCAAGTAATTTTACCTGACAGCTGGTATGCAAATTCCTCGGCATGACCCTGAAGATGAACCTCAGGGCCCCCTTTACCCAGGAGGGTCCAAGTCACCCTAAACAGGGCTGTCAGCCAGCTATCTGTAGATGCAATTAGGGCAGAGGAGTATTGATGAAGTAGGCCTTAGTAGCAGCTCTCACCTGTGTTTGGTCAAGTTTGCTCAATTCCCACTGGCTGAAGTGGCCTATCCAATGCATGTTTTCTTAGTGTTACAGTTGCTGTGATGCTCCTGGGCAATTTGTTGCCACCACGTACCTGGCATCTTTCTCTGTTCTTCAGTTTATTTATGTTAATCTACTGCTTACTTTGCTGTCTGGAGAGACTTTTTAATTGATAGCGCTGATGCTGAGACTTATACTGCATTGCAGTCCTCCCTTTGATCACTGAATTATCCTCTTAATTAGTCTATGAATTTTAATAACTGCTAAGCACATTAAAGACAGGTGTCCTTGCACCGCATCTTCTGCTTTAGGAAAAAGCTTGTTACAGGGAAACAGTCTTCATTTTGTTTTGATAAGGAAGATTATTTAAAAGTGGAATGGTGTTCAGTTCTGCAGCAAAATGCAAACAGGTGCTAGGATATTATAGTTTCTGCCTGTCTAGTAAGATTCCACCGCGTGGGCGTGCTCCGGGTCCTATCATTAAAGCAGTGTCATCCGAAGGGGCCCAGGAGGCGTGCCTTCTCCGTCATGGGGCCTGGAGCAGAGCAGCTCCCCTCTGAGTGTTGGGTAGCTTCAATCCTGATGTCCTTTAAAGAGGCCTTGAAGACTTGGCTTTTCCCCCAGGCTCAAGATTAGGTGGAGTAATGGGATAGTGTTAATGTGTTGGGGTATGTTGGCTCCTGGTTATTGCCATCTTTCATCTGTTTTATTGTGTTGGGTTTTGTTTTCAGTCTGTACATTACCCAGAGACATTGTGAATGGGGCAGCCTTCTGCCCAGCCTTGTCTAGAAAACAGCCAATACAAATTGTTCACTGATTCTAAATATCAGAAGGAACTATGATCATGTAAGTCACTCAGGTAATTTACAGTCCTGCTGCTTTATTTCCTCATACTGTTTGTTTTTATTTGAATTTTGTTTGTATCCAAGATACAGTTTGGATAGGCCAGTTCATGCCACCCTGAACCTACTGGAGAGAAATAATGTATGCATGACACCATTAAATAATGATATATTAATCATTGCCTGTCTATTTTTCATCCAGGGATTGGGATCTTATTTCAGCCAAAATGCTCATTTGAGAGGCAGGTGGAGCCCCAGCTGAAGTGAGCATCCCGGATGAGACTGTTACCTTTTCTTCTCTTCCCAATATTAGGCTGCATTCATTATAGTCCCACTCTTAGCTATCTTTCCTCCTTGGCATCGGGTATCAACTATGGAGAGAAGGAGGCTCTTTTGCCACTGAGAAGCATGGCACAACCAGTCATGCATATGTCCTTAATATTTCCTGACAATTAAAGTCCCAATTAATCACTAAGTGCTCAGTACCTACAGGGTGAACAGAAAAAGCAACAGTGATGATTAAGGCAGGAAATTCATGTGAGTCATTCATTCTGGCGCATCAAATAGGTCCTCTCTTTTCTACTATTTGCAATTACAAAAAGCCACATAACGTTGGCACAAAATGATCGCTCCCAGGTAAGATGACAGATGTGAAGAAATACAAGAGCCAGTCAATTTTCCTTCAGCATCATTTGCAGCTAGGAAACCAAACAATTAAATTGACTTGGATGACAAAAACAGAACATACAGGTCATAAAGCCACTATCCTGTTTTGCAGCCGCTGCTATTTTTTTTACTGTTGTGGTAATACGTTTTGAATCTCTTCAGTCAGTTCTGATTGATTTAAAATAAGAAGGCACTCCAATCTGAAATATGCATAATTTATTTTGCTTTGAGTAGACTTTGTAAAACATGTCTAGCTTGTAAAGCGTGTTTTGCATGCGTTTGTGTGTCTTTTGGGAACAAGCATGAGTTTAAAAGCTTGCTGTCTTTAAAAGCAGCATTTCCAATGGTGATTAAAAATAGTAGACTTCAATTTTTACTTATTTCAAATGAGACAAAAGCTGCCTTCATATTACATGGTGGGAGTTGGGTGGGCTGTACTTGCTGGACAATCCTCTGTCATTGAATCTGAAGGACGTCCCTGCTACTCAGATGTATTTTAGGAAATTTTAGATATTATCAAAATTATGTAATTTTAGACATTATCAAATTTTAGGTAATTCTACAAATTATCACACTCTGCATAAATTTTAGATATCAACACATTTCTGTAATTTTAGATGTTATCACATTTTAGGTAATTTTAGATACGACTTCATTTATAGCCTAGGCATAGACTGCTCCTTTTGGACTTTACTCACTAATTCTAGTCAAGTTTTTTTTATAGATGTATTTTAATTTTGTCTCCAATTTTACTTACTGATTTCATAAGGTAGATTTATAAGTCCTCACAGATCACTCATGGGCACACTTCTGGTACTGCTCTAAGACTGCAATAAACTAACTGATTGATATATAAATCTCCTGGCCCATGATTTGGAATTCTGACTATACAAGGTAAAATAATATGATTTGCACAAGCTTTAACTCCCCCGCCCCACAACATGTTATGTTGCTGGGTGGAACCACAAATGATGCAATCTAGTCTCTTCCTGTAAGTCTCTTGTCCACAAAAATAAACAAACGGGAGTAAAGTAAAGTAAAATCTCTTTCAAGTTGAGCTGAACCTCCAGTGAGATCATGAACATAGAATTTTCTTGGTAGCAATATGGAAATGGTTTGCCACTGCCTTCTTCTCAGTCTAGCCTACTATTCTGGTATTCCCTAGAGGTCTTCTATTGGAGCACTCGGCAGGTGTAACCATACTTAGCTTTTAAGCCCAGACAAGGTCAGCTTGATGCTGTCACTCGCTGAATTAGATCTAAGCTGCAAATGCTTTATTCAACCTTGACCACTGTTATATGTAAAACAGCCAACTGATATCTTGTCAGCCGTACTGTTCTCTGAAGGTAAGGTTCATCAGTCACTTGAATAAGCAAGAGGACACAACGAGCTCTGAACAAAAAACTAGCCACAAGGTTATTATCTGTTTAAAAAGTGGAAAATGTGAATATTTAATTAAAGGGGGACATGTTACACAAAAAGTATTAAAAGGAAGATGAAAACGAGTTCTATAAAAGTAAATTTTAGGGAAGGTAAATGTAAAAGAGCATCAGGCACAAGGTGACAAATGCAACAGTTACAAAGTACAACTGGGTCTATTTTAATTGCAAGATAAGTCAGCTGTTAAACGTGAAAATTGCAGTGTGCACAGAACTATAGTGTGCAAGAAAAGCGATATAAAGATAACCGTTGGGAGGAATGGCTGCAACAAGCAACTTGATGTTGTTGTATACCCACTGCTGGGAGGACTTCTTTGAATAAGCCACCAGGCTGGAGACTGTGAGTTCTAGTCTTGCCTTAGGCACAAAGCCAGCAAGGTGACCTTGGGCCAGTCACTCTCTCTCAGCCCTAGGAAGAAAGCAGTGGCAAACCACTTGACAGTCTTGCCTAGGAAACTGCAGGGACTAGTCAACACTGCAGTTGACCAAGAGTCAACATTGACTCAAGGCGCACATGCACACACACCTCTATGCTTTAGCAGTCAGCCATGCCAGCACAGAAAAATATGGTTTAACATTTCGTTCCCTCACCAGCCAATTAGATGTTTATGGGAAGTCCCAAAAGCATCGGAGGAAGATAAAAAAAGCCAAGATGGCAGCTATGTCATGCAACTGAAGCCCCACGTATAACACCGCCATCTTAACTTTTTTTATTCTCCCTGAAGACACTCTGGGAAGACCACAGATGTTCTTAAGTTTAGTTTTACCATGTCATGCTCTCTGTAAAAGATAGGAAATTGGACTGGGGTAAATCATGCAGACTAGAGTGGTGCCCTACATAAGTACATTATTTTTAAATAAACCTTTTTAAAAAAATAATAGTTTGATTAAAAAAACTTCCATGCTACAAAAGCAAAGCATTAACTTCCAACATTAGCTTTACTTATGGTAGTACTCTAACCCCACATAGGCCCCATAAGCATTCTGAGAACATAAATGCTGCCCAATGCATCATTTGGAAATTCGGCCACTTGTTCCAGAGAAAAAGAGACAAAAGCCAGGGGAGTTCTGGAGAACATCCTGGAGACTAGAAGAGATGGCAGGGAACAATCTCAACCGGTTGATTTCTGGTAAAGGCGTATTTTGTGGCAGCCATTTTGTAATCAGGTAACTCCTCCATGACTGTTGTTTTGTCCCGTGATGTCTTCTCAAATTTCCAAATATGCCCACTGCCTGAAAGGATTGTGTCACAGAAAGAGAAAGGTCATATGGACTAGAGCTGTGCAAATGCATCAGAAGAGATGCTTCGAAATACTGTAATACCGTTCTAAAACTCTGGCTCCAAAGGTGACAGTTTTCTTCCTTGGAACCAAACCTTTGATTTTTCTAATTTAACAGTGAATGTTAAAATAATTTCTCTCCAGCTTGGTCAGACACATATTTAATAAAGGTATGTGTGAGAGAAATCTCGCTTTGCACTATAAGAATATTTTGAAGAAAAATGCAGTGTTTGGCAAAGTTCAGTCTGATTTAACGATGCTAAAAGTGATTATGTGTACAAGACCTTGAGATACGTAGCTTTTTTTCTTGTACTGCCCACTGAGAATGAGCAATATAACAAAAACAAAGGTATGAGAAGACAGTTCTTGTCTCTCCTTCACTTCTGCCTTCCCTATTTTGCATGTTGAGTTTATGGTAAAAATAAAGATACAGTTCTTTTTGGGGGGAGGGGGGTTAAAAAAACATGTTTAGTGTTTAAAATTTCTGCCTACAACATAACATTTCCTGTATTCAGTTCATACATTGGAACAAATTCCCCAAATACATATTGGGTTTATTTTTCATCCCCAATATGAGGAATGTGATCAAAACAGATTGAGTACAATAATGCTATGTTTAATTTTATTTTCTTTTGCTTTGCTTTTAAAAGATGTGTGAAAAGCTGATGGAAAATGTCAGAATATGAAAAAAATTCTGGTTGTTAACAATTAAAGAAATTCTAAAAGCTTTTTCTTTGAAGAAACCTATTATTTCTAAAAAGCAAAATATGTTATATGGTTCTGTCTGAAAATAGCTTATTTATTCCAAATAAAAAAGATGGAAAAAAGAATTCTAGAGATTATAGTAAAGGGGGGAAAAACTTGAAAAATGGACATTGCAATGTGAAAGGAAAAGTCACCTGTTTTACAAGTATTTTTTCTCCTTAAAATCATCCCAACTGCATTAAATATTGTGTACAATAAGTTTAAAAAATTGATGTACTACATAGTCTTTAAAAAGCAGGAAAACAGAATGTAGGCTACCTCCAGCCCTACACTAATAATGGCTTTGTTCATTAGAATAACCTTGACTCAAAGCTTGTGCTTTTAGGAAGGCCATAATGACCTATAAACTATTCCTACAATGGTGAAACTATTGTCCAGGTTGTCTGATTTTAGATGGTGAATAATTGTACATATTTAGTAAGTCACCTGCTGCCACCAAGACATGTTCAGTGCCTGTACAGCCTGGTTCAAGAGTCAAAACATCAAGGCATATCACTAAAAGTATGTACACTTTTCCGTTTGTGGAGTCCTTGGGGTTCTCTGAGCTTGGCTGTTACCTAGCTGGGTAATGAAACGTTTGCAAGAAAACAACCAAGCTCAGAGAACCCCAAGGACTCTGCAGTTCAACCCTGAGCTACGCATATTCGCTTCTATTGGTACTTTTCCATTTACTAATTCTGCAGTCATCTCTGCATTAGCTTTTTGCTTTATGCAGCATTTAGCACTTCTGCTTTTCTGTTCTAGAGGTCACTTTAGGCTACGCCTTCCCCCAAATCCCTGTCTCCAACCATGTCTAAATTCCCAAACAACCCATTCTAGCACAAAATTCTTCCAGAGCTTTGTTGACATTGTTTCTGGTGTATATAAGGCACTGTTGGCGCTTTCATTTCCCCGCATCTTTCTATGGTACCCTCCAGTAGGGAATCCCATCCAGTAAGAAATCTTTGGTAATAAAGATGCTAATGTTTTAGTTAGAGTATGGTTTTTGAGGGGAAAAAGAATTGACCAAAGAACTGAAATCAGAAAGACATGAACATTTTAAATGTTTATAAATATTGTATATCAGTCAGACTACAACAAAGGGGAAGTTAGAAACTAAATATTTACCAGTCACCATTCTTGCTCCTTCTTGGGTCACTGAGTGACCTCATCAGTTTTACTATGCTCTTTCATCATGTTCCCATCCATCCATTCATGTCACCTAGCAGGATAACTTTTCTTCTCCTGGATCACACTCATTCAGTGTGTTGTACAGTTTTCCCCAGAACTCATATCTGGTTCTTGCAACATGAGCATCCTCTGAAACATGCAACCGTCAGCAACATTTGGATTCCCAGTTTCATATGCATCCACAGCAACCTAAATAGCATCAGTTTCTTCTTTCTGATATACATTTTAGTTATTTTATTCATAATGAAGCCCACACCTTCGTTAATGAGGATCATACCAGTCAGTGGGCACATTGTAGCCAGTGTGCCACTAGCACAACCAATGCCCACTTTGACCCCAACTATACAACACTGTTAGGCTCTCCAATTTAAGGGCTATCTTGCAAACCAACATATATTTGCTTGTATCACACCAACTAGGAGGTACATACAATACTAATACAGGTAGTCCCCAGGTTACAGGCAAGCCATGGTTAAAAACGGAGCCTATTGTAGCAAAATTCGAGTTAAATACACAATGGTTTGAGTTCATTACACAATACTACTTATACAGTATTATACAATAATACTGTTCTGGCTTACATACAAATTTGACTTAAAGACAGACCTTGGGAACAGAACTTGTTCTTAAACTGGGGACTACCTGAATACACTCAAGATGCATGTTTGGGAATGAAAATAAGTTGTAAGCAATTATTTGTTTAATTAATTAATTAATTAATTGTTGTATGCCGCCCAGAGTCACTTTGTATGAGATGGGTGGCTATGTAAATGTGACATATAAATAAATATAAATAAATAAATTTACCTATACAAGTAGTCCTTACTGAGTGACCACAATTGGGACTGGCAACTCCATCACTAAGCACTGCAGTTGTTAAGTGAGACATCGCATGACCACGACTTCCAATTTTACTGCTGGCTTCTCCATTGACTCTGCTTGTCGCAAGCCAGTCATGAAGTGCACAAATGGTGATCACATGACTGCAGGGATGCTGCGCAGGTCATAAATGTGAGGACTGATCATAAAATTACTTTTTCAGTGCCATCGTAACTTCAAATGGTCACTAGATGAGGCAGTCAGTGAGCGAGGACTACCTGTAATGTCTTTAGTAGTTCTTTTTCCCTTTTTTAAAAATGGTATTTTAAAATAACAAAAAAGTGGAAACTTTGGCACTCAGCTCAGAGATTCAAAAAGATCTCTAAAATTATTTTCAAAGCAAAATACATTAAGATATGAAAACAACTTAATGTATTTTGTTTTTTATGGTTAATTCTTCATCAACAATATATTAAGCATTAACACTACAGCTTTTGTAACTTCTTTGTTCATTTACTGACATTATATCTTTGCATCAATTGCTTTTCTTTCTGTTGTTGGTTTTTCTTCCTTTTTTCACTTACTCATTTTCTTTCTTTCTTTTTTTTTGAAAAAACGGTCAATTAAAAAAATTAAATAAATAAATATTTAGTTGCATTTTCTCAAGTATAGTCATAGTTCATAATCTTTCTATCGGCATTGGTCTGGAGATTATCCATACCTCCTCTCAAGACATCTTATGATATTGGCAATGTAAGCTTACATATAGGGATATAGACTACTGGAAAGTCCTGTGCCTTGGTTAGGGTCTTCACACTCTACAGGGGATACTTCCTTGCAAGTGAAGCGAAGATTCCATGAAGCCACTAGTTTTCTCATTTGGATTTCAGGTATTATTTGAGGGAGTTGTATGAATTCGTATGAACTTGCAGAACGGCTTTGCAGTTTTCAATATCCCATATGTTCTAGGTCATTGGGGCATGTTGGCTTCTAGAAAGCTGATTGGTAATTCCTTAAGTTGGTTTATTCTTATTTTATTTTCTGCCAGAATGCCTCCAGTCTTCTGAAGAGGAAATTACCATCCACGTTAGTTTCTTCAGAACTATGGATAGTCTTAAAATCATATAATGGCAATGCCGATACCCATCTCTGTCCTGCAGTATCTCATTTGGCTAAGCTTAAAACAGAGGGGAATAGATCATTGCCATTCATTACTTCGACTTCTCCATTCAAGAAATCATGAAACTGGTCCCAAACTGCCCACTTCAAAGTTAAGAACTCCATTCTGTGTGTGGGATGATTACCTCCCCAGCAAATTAGCCCTCTGCTGTCATAGATAATTATATGTGGATGGCTTTCCTGGACCTGATTACAAAGCCACTCCTAAGGCAGTGGTGCTGGCATTTTTGTGCAGTATAAGTGGCAATTTTCAGCCCCCAAATCTGCACAGGTGCAGTGGTTTACTTTTGATTTAATATTTTAATTACTCCTTGACCTCGTTCCTGGTTTATACAATTCCACAATATGGAGCACACACTCAAACAGATTGTATTTCCCTTCCTGTCCTTCCCATTTTTAGGAACAGAATCATGACTTTCCTCTTCAGCCAGGCCTTTTCACTTGGTCTAATAATCATTTTTGTTTTTTAAAAAAAATTGATTAGATTTATTTTAGAGTTCCCATTGTGATTGTTCTATGGGCAGAAAGGCAAATTATAAATTGGATAATAAAGTAAATAAGAATCTGAGAGGCCTGGAGGCAGAATATTCCTTTTAGCCTGTGCCCTTTCTTGTCACCCCATGTCAATGTAATTATATTCTTTTCCCCCCCTTGAAGTCAATGAACTAATAATCAGAAATATGTGGCAACCTAAAATACTGAAATAATACTTGGGATCGATTGGTTTTGGATTGGTCCAGTTGATAATTTCAAATACAGAGCTATATTTTTGAATGACTCACTTTCCATGGAAATTGCACACTAGCGCACAAACCAGGGCTTGTTCATATGTAACAACACTTCAGGAACTGTGGATTGTGGAACCAAATCACGTGTTATTGCTTCTCCTGGCACACAGGACAGGAAGAGGAAAGGCAAAAGGATATAATGTCAGCCTAAGAGAGAGACTCATACATGGAATTGTAAGTCCCAGCTTAGGCTGATGTTCAAACAGGGACCAGACGTCTTGCTATGAAGCATCTGATCACTTGCCTTTCTAGAAGCAGGCTGGCAAAAGGCAAAATCCATTTAGAGCGAGTGGAAGAAATTTAGTCTCATATGTTGAATTTCTGAAAATAGAAGAGCTGCATATTTCACACTGACATTCTCATTCTAAACATATTGTCTCTTGAGTCCATTGCAGAATTCATTTTCAAGAGAAGAAGACATTTATTATGGATTGCAGCATCTCAGGATAATAAAAATCTGGCTCCTTGGAGAGATGACAGTAATTCAGTTCAACAGCAGAACTGATAAGGAATCCAAACACACAGTTCTGATGTTTATAGCATAATGAAGCCATCCGTGCCTGTGGAGAATCTAAAAACAGGGCATTTTTTGTTTCACAATGAGCATCCTTTGAGATTGTTTACAGTTCTACATGTTTCAGATATGCAGAGGAGAGAAACTGAATTCACACAATGATTGCCGTTACTCCTCGTCTGAGTTCAGAAGCAGGTTTTTAATTTGGATCTAAACAAGACTCACGTCACCAGTAATAAATATCAGTGTTGTTGCTGCCAGCACTTGTAATTGGATGACGCTATAACATTATGGAATATTCCCTCCTCCCTTTCCCAGTTATTGTTTTCCTTTTATTGTAATATTGTATTTGATAATTGTGCAGTCTCTTGATAGTTTTACTTGAAAGATGATCTAGAATAAGCCCAAATCATGAGAAAGGGAAGCAGATAAATTGTTAGTATATTTATATTGTAAAGGATATAGTTATGTTATATACCGAGTGGCCAGATTCAGATTCACAGGAGAATATTGCCAAATTACATTCTTGCCCTCTGCCGTGCTCATGGTGGGGATATTAAAGTACCTTTTAGAATCTTTCGATTCTGGCTTTTCTCATACAGGTAGTCCTCAGTTAATGACAGTAATTGGGACTGGAACTGCCATCACTAAGTGATGCGGTCATAAAGTATGACGTCACATGACCGCATCACTTGGCGACAGAAGTCCAAGCAGTCCCCATTGCCATTTTGTCATTAGGCAAGGACCCACCCTGATCCAAGCCATTCCTGGCATGGTTCCCCCCAGCCCTGAGCCTCAGTAAGGTAAGGGACTGCCTCCTCTTCAACTCCCCCACCTGCCTATCTCCCCCCACCCATCTCTGCCTTTTTGGCTGCCCTGCTCAGCGGCAGTCTTCAGTGGTGGGTTTCCTGTGTTAGAATGTCCATTCAATTTATATTTCTTTTATTGGGCTAATAACTAGCAAGTAAGGCTATTCTGCAGTTAAACTTGCTTTGCTGCACAATATGTGAAGCCTATAATTACTATGTCTCCCCCCATCTCCCAGATGTTGATATTTACACATTGACAGCTCACAGCCTGTAGTGGACTGAGCCAATTCTGCTGTCCACCGCCATTGACTTCCCTCTCTTTTCTACCAATAGTTTCATCAGTGTAACAACCCTCTTGTATCCCACTTCCCAGCAGCCCTCGCTGCAAGCCGTCTTTCCTCTTGGAATAAGTGAAAAAGAAATACAGATGCAGCTAATGGCTGAAAAATGATAGCATTGAATTATCTATTAGTGTCTCTCAGGAGAAAAAAGAGGTAGTGGTGGGGGGACATTCATAGCTATATTCCACCATGCAATTATGAAATAACACCCCATTAAAGATTTCACTTTACAACAGGAACTTTCTGTTCCAGATCAGATTATTGTTACCACTAGCTGTCCGTTTTAACAGATAATACCAGTAATTAGAGTGTTCCACGTGATGAATTATTATTATTAAGTGGCAGATGTTTAGCAGTACTCTCGTTGGCACCTTTATAGACAAGTATTTTAATTAATACCAGCAATATTTTCATGCAATGCAAGCATATACACAACCAACTACTGCATGTCACTTAATCAAAATATTGTAGTATTTTGTTATTTTTAATGTATTTCTGGCTGCTGCTCAAAGCACAGTTTTAAAAACAAAGAAGGTGAAAACTACAACACAGCCTCTTTCATTTCCAAGGTAAAGCTATGCTATTAATATTTTTTCATATGTAGTTTTCTTGAGGACACACATGAATGAAAACAGCACAGTATCAAATGCTACATCCCAAAAATAGAACTGTGATTTTAAGAGAAGTAAGGAGAGTTTGAAAAGACACATTTGCTTTATTGTTTGCGTTTATAGTTGGAATGTGCATCAAAATTAGAAATCTAGTGTGGCAATTGTAGAAGTGGGAGATAAAGTTTTCATCAATGCATGATCCTCTGCACAATTTTGAAAGAGTATAGATTTTAGAACAAAAAGATTCCATGGTAATTAACTTCTCCACAAAACAAGCCATGCATAGTATGGTGAACCATCGAAATTGACTAGGATTAGACGATTGAAGACAATGTAGGGATATGTTTGTGTGTGTGTGCAAGTATATCTTTCTCTCTCCTCACCTACCTACCAACCTGTATTTTCCCCTCAACACCTACCTATCAAAGGTGTAGGGTGGAAATTTAACAAAATTGGTTTTATATCTTTGAAAACATTCCCAAGCTTGGAACAAATGTAACTCAGTGGATAAATAACAACAAAAGAACTCAGAAATAAAGCAGTATATCGAGAGAGCTCTGATGCTATTTCAAGAAATAAAGTAGCAAAAGTATAGATTATATTCAGGAGTTACCAATTCTCTTCATGCCTTCAGATGTTCTGACGTTCTCTATTTACAAGGAATGCTTTTTATCTTCAAGTAGCTGATGCTGCTAAAACGTGGGCCTGTTAAGGGTGAGAGATCCAAGGCGTGTGCAGACGGAGGCGTGGGGCAAGGTGAGGGCCCTCTAGCTAAGTGCAGAGATGTGCCTGTGGAACAGTGTTCCTTAGGGTAAAAATGTGCCAACACTGTTTACACATGTGACATGTTTTGCACGTGGGTCCAAAGGATAAAGAATCATAACAGAGACTGATAACATAACTAGTTTAATATAGACGTTTTTGTCTTACCTACAGAATTGTAATCAATTATGGAGGCTGATTTTTTTTCTTTCAGAAGTGTAAAGATAAGCTCCAAATTATGAAGGCAATATTTGCCAAAGGCCTACGAGTGTACATAACCATTTACAATAGTACACTGGAAAACCCAGCATGCTAGTGTTTGAGGTTGTGATAAAACATTGTCTAAACTGTCACCAACTGAAAATGAAATTATCACAAAAGCTGATATAGAATAGTTGATGTTGAGTGTACTATTTTGTTAATGAGCAAGTGACAGGCTGGGGAAAAGAATGGCTGGCAGTGGGCAGGAGCCCATGAGCGGGATCAGGGCAGTAAACAGTCTGAAAGAAAATGGAGGCATGCTGAAATGCCTAGATGGAAGATTGCATCTTTATAATTCCATTTCCAGCAAAGTAAATGGAATTACATAAGGCAGGATTGGAGATAAAAGCTTTATGAAACACATATGTGGCGCTTTGGTTGTTTTCATCCAGTTAAGCTTTAAAAAACGGCCAAGACGTGGTTTTCTGCCTACCAACCCCACCTCCCACCAAAACTTCACACACTGCAAATTGAAAACAAGGAAAGATTTATACAAAGCCTGCAAGCATCACAATAAAGTCCAGCTCCCAAAACTTCAGAAATATATGCATTCTCCTGTGAGGAAGGACCTTGATGCTTAAAAACATCAGGCGTCTGAGTTTCTGGAGCCCTTATGTTTTTGAGCAAATCCCCAGCATTTAGAACAGCTGTCTGAAACGCGCAATAGACAGAAACTAGCCAACTGCCTCTCAGTTCTGCCAGTTCTCAGAGGGATAAAATTGCCAATGTACTTCTAGCCATTGCAAAGACTAACTAATGCACCTGAGGGCTCTTCAAGGAATTTTGAGATATAAGAGACACTCTCCAGGGATTGGAATACCTCCAGTTTGCAATAAAAAGGAAGGAAATACCTATTTGGCATGAAATCAATTTTTCTGTGGCTCAGTTTGTAGGTCAAGATTAAAAAAAAAAATTGTGAAAGCTAATGCACAATCTATAAAATTCTTTTTACCAGACATGAATAAGGGAAAGAGCCAGCCTGTGATATACGACTCAAATTTGATGGCTCAACGTTCTTGCAGAAATTGACTTCAGCTGGTTTTACCAACCAATAAACACTTCTATGCTTGCCTTCCCCCCACCCCCAATGCAGCAATTACTCAGGTTTAGTTTCCTTAGTGAGGAGTCACTGTAAGCTTATTATATTTTATAATGCATATTTACAAATCTATACATTGGGCATTGAAGGAGGCACACGTCATCATCGCTGTCTCCAGCAGTAACTGCCACTATCAAAAATAACAGAACAAAAAAGTAGAGAAACTGCAAATTATACCATAGTAGTCAAAAGGCAAATTTATTTCCGAGTTATTTCTGCATGCTCCAAATGATACTAATATTGTAGAAATTAGTATGTCTTTGAAAACATGGGGAATTTTGTATGGAAGAATGTTCTGTTCTGTTCAGTTCTATGTCAAAAGAACCCTTTAAACTTTGGTTAACAGATCCCAGCCCTAATGCCTTACAAAACTGAACATCTTACAGAATCTAAAGCCTTCTGCACTCTTTTTCTCTTTTTCAAACATCAGGTGAAACCAGAAGGTGCACAACTGTGGCTTGTTGAATGAGTCCCAGTTGTCTGGTTTATGCATCACACTAAGCCATAAATCACAGTTTGAAAACTACAATTTGTTCTCACAGTTGGCTAAGTCACAGAGTGAGGTGGGAATGTTCTCTTCTCTCTTTCACTCCTGCCTTTCTCCATCTCAACAGCAGTTCCTACAGGGAATACATTACTTGGGTAGATTTGGAGAATCAGATGCTCTATGACTTGTAGAAACAACATGTATAAGTTAATCAACACCTGGAGAGAAAGATCTTCTATGCCAGCATGACTAGCACAATCCCAGCATTGTTTCTGGAATGGTTGCTTCTACACCTGCAGCTGATGGCACGTTGTGAAGAATATAAAAATGTGCCATGATGGGTTCAGGGAAAGAGCCAGAACAGTATTCCAGTTTGCTTTGGCTGAGTTTCATAACTGGTAGTAACATTGCCATGAAAGCTTGCTTGATTAAAGAATCTGAAAGCAGTACAAAAATGAATGGAAAGTTGGAATGTGGTCAACTTAAGAAAAAAAAAACCTTGTATTTCTGTGTAATAGGGCAAAAGGAGAGATAAATGGACAAACAGAATCACAGGGAGGAGGGGACCGCAGTTGCATTTTCCCAAAATTTTGATCAACATAAAAAGCTCTTTGCATTCTGTTTCTTTTGCTAAGTTTCCTTTGTGCATTGCAAATTCACGCTACCAAGGAAACCAAGATAATGCATTTTTTAAAATGTGCTTTCTCACTCCCCCATCCTTCCCCCTTTGGAAATTCAGTATTCCCGATTGTCTCAAACTAGTGGCAATTTCTCCAGCGGCCTTAAAAAAAATCATTCAGAATCATTTCCTATAAAACATCCTAAGTTTTCTTCTCTAAAAGTGGCATTTGAATAGCAAATTGAATTTGGTTTGCCAGTTAGAGAAGCAGCCACAGAGTTGATCTGGATAAAACTACCTGCAATTGCCACTGGAAATTGGACTGCCTCTTATGTTCATTCAGTTATGAGTTAACAAGTTCTTTCATATATACTTTGAGCAGAATAGTTTGATTCAGGGATAAGATTTGCATACCTACATTTACAACACCTTCTGAAGATGCGTTGTTCTAAGCAATGCCACACAAGGAAGCAGGCATTTCATCATTATGTTGAGGTCATGCATTATCGTTCTTAGCTGGCACATCTATCAGTGGTCAAGACCCTGTTTCTGCACATGGAACTAGTCTATTTATAAAAATTACCCATCTTAGAAACTACATGTTAAACTGTGGGAGTGTGGAGCAGGGGTGTGAAACATGGACTCTCATCCCCAGAGGAGCGAAGAAGAGATAAGAGGATGAGACTGGCCCCTCCCTGAGGAATGCTAGTGATGTTTGTAGTTTGACCCTGGGAACTGCTCTCAGTCTGAGAAGATTCTGTAAATGGGGTGAAGCCAATTAAACCTTGCTGGATTGAATCTGTATTGTCTCCTGGAGTTTCCTGGGCTAAACCTGACATAAATATGCCCAAAGGACAAAGACCTTTGCTATTAAACAAAGAAAAGTACAGATTTCCTTCTTGCATTGAAAATGTTACTATGTCTCAGGATAGTCATCATTCGGTTATTTTCTTCCTTTCTGTTCATAACTAATATTATTAATGCACCCTGCTATGAATATTGCCTTCTGCATGAAACAGTGCTCCCACTTCCGCCAACTAATGTTTTCTGACATGCAATTATTTTACAGCTTGAAGCAATTTTCTTGAATTTAAAAAAAAAAAAAAAAAAAGTTTTAAAAGTAGTCTCTTTGGGGGTCCTATGCCGAAGTAAATTAAATTGATTGCCCAGAGATGAATAGAGCTATATTTATTATTATTGCTATTTGTTTCTTATCCTTCCAGTTGGCAACAAACGCGATCTAGAGAAGGCAGGCGGAACGGTCAGGACTTGCTGCCCCAGTGACCATCGGAGATGGGTGCTGATGGGACGCGCACCAGCATTTCCAAACCTAGCCCAGCATTCCAGTTCCTGTCCATTGTGGTTCTCTGGCTGGCACTGCTTCTGTTCTGGAATCATTAACAAAGCACATTCGCTTGCAAGGAATACAAAGGAAATGGAGCTTATTTTCGTTCCATTAAGTACTTAAGCGAGCAATGATGATTTTTTTTTTTTTGGATCGTGGCCAGTATGTTTGGCTGACAATGAAAGGCTCCTAGAAGAAACAGAAGAGGTACAGCTGGCTAGCTATAGGAGAGGAAAAACAAACCAGAGTATGAAATACAGGCACAAAGCACTGTAAAGCTTTTTCCATTTTCCCTGTGTAGCGAGCATTTGGTAGCTCAGTTAAGAGAAGCATTGGTTTGGCTCTCCTGTTTGCATCTCCTTAGGTTTAAAGAGGAACTTAATTTGCTCCTGTTTTCTGGACCTTTATAAAGCTGGAAGAACTGTGAGAGTGTGGGCAGAGAACGGCCAGGCAAGGGGGGTCAAGCATGTACTGTTATCCCCCGAACAGCGAGGAAGAGATAAGAGGATGAGACTGGCCCCTCCCTGAGGAATGCTAGGAGTGTTTACGGATTGACCCTGGGAACTGTTCTCAGTCTGGGAAGATTCTCTGTATAGGCTAAGCCAAATAAACCTTGCTGGATTGAATCTGTATTGTCTCCTGGAGTTTCATGGGCTAAACCTGACAAGAACTTTCTTTTCAGTGGCAATAACTTGATGCCAGTTTAAATTATGATAGTTCTGAGATTAGTTTTTTTTAAACTGATTATTAAATAGTTACATTGCTGATACTGGTTAAAACTGTATTGTGATTTTTGTTGTTCTGCTCATACTGTTTTGCTTAGGTGTAAGTGCACATTAAATAAAAATACTCCACCTCCTTCTCTCTATTAGCAGCTCACGTTGAGCTTTTAAATCTGTTAGAACTTAAACAATATTCTAGGGCACCAACATATCAGAAAGGCATTTGGAGGTAGAATGTAAAAAACAGAGGTCAGACCACTGCTAATGAGTATCTTAGCTATTTTTATTTACCTTTATTTATTTTATAAATCAAACAAAGCTTTGGGGTTCTTTTAATGGTAGGAAAATGAGATTGCTTTTAAAAATAAATATTTATAAAGCAACACTTTCATTGTTTCTGCCCCCAAAAATCTTCACAATTCCCAGCTATGTCCTCTCTTGCCATTGGAGACACTGCATGAAAAAGAGGAACAATTTTCATACATAGCATAGACTCCAGTTGTACTCTGTGTTCTCAACCATTGTGCTTTATTTTTCTGCAAATATGCTGCACTTCTGCAATACTTCTGTTTCTTATAAAAGAAACAGAGTGAATTTCAAAGGCCATACTGTTGCTGGAAGTAGGAAGAAGTGAGGAAAAACAAAGGGAAATTAGATAAAGGACACAGCCCAGGGAATGAAATGTTAAAGCAAAACAAAACATTTTGTAGCAGACTCTTGGAACAGTAATCCCAGAGCTTTCTAATCGATCAGTTGGTTTGTAGATATGGACATGCTTAAAAATGTATGACTGTCAGAGATATCTTCATTAAACAACACAGAATCAGGTGCTACTTATCACATTTTCTATCTGAATACCTACTTGCAAATTGAATATCCATAACTTTTATGAACCTATCTTCTAGGTTTAATATAGCAGATTATTACATAGCACTGAAAATAGTTTCACATATGTTTTCACAAGTTTTCACAAAAGAAAAAAACTGACAGCTCATAGGAAAAGCATACTATTGCCTATGGGGTACTTTTAATTCCCAGACATAAGGCAAGTTCAGATTTTTGAATTTTTCCATCCTTGTTCACATCACAATGGTGAAGCAGGACCTGTCGGAATTTGTCCAGGTCTGTACCACTAATGCTGGGCTATAACAGTAATAAGAGAGAAAGAGAGAGATAAATACACACTTTGGAAAACAAAACAGCCCTTTTTAGCAATAAGGTCATCTGTCTGTCTGTCTATCTATCTATCATCTCTCTATTTATCTATCATCTCTATCATACCTCTATCATCTATCATCTATCTATCTATCTATTAGATTTATAAGGTCACAGACTCTTGCATACAATTAAAACCAATACAATACCTAAAAAAATCTAGAAAAATTAAAATAACATAAAATTGAACATACCATGGGGGAACCACATGCCACTGCCAAGATGAATTACACATCAATAGGCATGACATTAGTCTATGCCAGAGCCTGCCACTACCTTTTCCATGTTATTTTGTCACTTCCCAGTTTAGCCTGCAGCTATTCCTTCAAAGTCTCCTACTAAAGTATTAACAAGGCCTGACCCTGCTTAGCTTCCCAGCCCAGACAAGGTTATATCCAGGTGGTGTCATTTGCTCAGATAATGGGAAATAATGGAGTTGTACTCCTAGCTAATAGATTTAATTTAAAAAAACATAACGTGAAACAGCCTTCCTGAACTGTGGGTCTTCCAGATGTTTTGAACCTTAGTTCCTATTATCCCTAGCCAGGGTAGCCAATTTCTTGCTCTTTGAGGGTGATGGCAACTGTAATCCAGCATAAAGGAAGCTATCAGATGGGGAAGGTTGGAAGAAACATATTCCTGTGGAACTGAAATACACTGTTAGGACATTACCAGCAAATAGTTATGTCTGGAAGGGAAGGATAGGAAAGGGCGATAACTGAGGAAAGTATGGATAATTTAAACAAGACAAGGTGCAGTGTATGCAGAAAGTTATTCATGTTGCATCACTATTTCCCATTATTCTCTTCTTCGCCTTCCATAAAGGAGAAAATTAAGCATTTATTTTGCTCAACCATTAAGCAGCTGAACTAAAGCATTCACAAGTGGTCTAACTGATATCTCAAATCTTTTGCATTTCTATGATTGTGAGCAACTTTTGGTTCAAAAAGTGTGGGCAGAAAACATAAAACATTAGGAAGTTACCTTGACAAGTTCCATCATATCTTTTACAAACCCATCAACTTCTGGACCTTCAAGGGCTCCTGTCTTGCTCTGGAATATATAGAAATCACATAAATTTGTGGAATAAAAATATTGACATATCTACCTACATACTTCACTCCTCTTTCTGGCAATAATATATTTAACCTGAGAAGCTATATCCTTGAAGATATTTTTTGCCAAATGAAACAGTAAGAAGGATCTCATGGAAAAGAAAAAGAAAGAAAATTACCAGGGTCTACAAGGGAAAACAGTACTGCCCTACTCCTGGCCTCTTAGCTTTGGGAATCAGTAGACTCATAAATCTCACAAGAGCTGTGGCATACTGGAGACTAACTAATGTGATGTGAGCATCAAGCTCTTTCCATCACATGGCCCAGATCAATAAGAGTCATACACCTTCTGCAGGCACTTTGAATGTGTGTCATCTGTGCAAACAAAAGGGAAGGGGGCAAGTATGTTGGCCTCTTCTTCATAATTCTATTTGTCAGCTTCTCTTTGTAGATAGTTGGCTGTGAGGGCTAGAGACCTTCCTCCATCCATGGAGAATCTTTGTGCAATTCCAACCCATAAATTGAAATGAAATATGGCATAGAAACCTCCATAGATAGAGAAACTTTCCATTGCATATAGTCTCCATCTGTAGTTAGTTAAAGTTTATCACAGTTATAGATCAGAATTATCTTCATTTGTACCAGGAGGCCAAGAAGAATTACTATGAAGGAAGGTGACAGTTGTGTTCCTCATTCCTGCTCCCCAATCTTTTCTGTAGAGACAATACCTGTTTAGAAGGATCATCTATATATGGCCCTGAAACTTCTAGCTTTTCAGATTGCTTCTTTAGGTTTTGTACTCTTTTCCAAGCTTATCTCTCTCCTCTGTCCCATCACTCAGAGTGGGGAGAAAAAGCTTCCTCGGTCTGCCGCAGATTCCCTTCTCTCACTGCATGCAAAAGCTTGTTCTCTCTGATCAACTACAGAGTGGAGAATAAGCCACTTTCCTTCCCCCAACACTTAAAAGAGTATCTCCCTAATCTGACTTTGCCTTGGGGTGGGCAGACAGAAATTGCCTCAATGCCCTAAAAGGACAATGCCTTCCTGTATGGATCAGCAGACAATGAGAAGGGCATATATGTGTGAAAGGGTGTGTATACATGTGTGCCTGTGAGAGAGAACACATCTGTGAAAACAGAGCTAGGCCAATTCAGGCCTCAGGATGAAAATCAGTCCCATCCAGAGCATCTGTTGGGGGTGGAGAGGAAGTTGACAAAACCTGCATAGTTTTGTCACAACAGAGACTCCACCCCAGGGGACTTAAAGCAGTCACATAATTTACAAGGCTCACATGACTGTGTGGAAGCTAGGGCTTTGGCATACGTGTCCCTATTTTGTTTCACTTTCTTCCCAGGAAAGAAGATGGCTGTGTTAGCACACATACATATTGAGGCCCAGCCCACCTCACAGGGTTATTACTGTGGGGAAAACTAGGAGGAATTAGCATTAGGTACCTAATGCTACATATGCTGCTTTGAATTGACCAGAAATAAAGGTGAGATAAAAATATAATAAATAAAATGAACGGAAGGCATCCAGGGCCAGCTTCTGAAGCAGCTCATGAGCCTGGCAAACAATACTGTTGCTTTAATGATTAGAAAATAGGTACACACTCTTGCTTGTTGCCAAATACCTCCTTGAAAAGTTTTTCTCAGCCCTAACAAACAAAAAAATTGAAGAAATGGAAGACAGAAAATGCCTTCCACTAAGAGTAGTATTTGTTTGGAAATGGCCCCGTTAAACCATTTGCCCACCCCAGCAAAGCAGTCGTAATAAGCTCAAGAGCTATTTCTGATATGAGAGGCATGACATGTGACATTGGTCAGTAGGGTAGGTTGCCACAGAGTACATGGATTTGTATACAAACCATTCAAAAATAATTACTGTAATTTAAATAAGGCAGAGCACATGCCCACACTATGTGAAGAATTATAACGAGGTGCCTTGTGGTTTAACTGCCTGGTACAGGCCACAATAATGTCATGTGGGCAATGATGTTATTGTACAAATTATGTGAATTATCTGATTTCAATGCAAATTACATTATTTGTGCCATTTGCACGAGGGCACCCACAGCCACCATGGGTTGCATGCCTGCTCAGCCTACTAAATAGGGCTCACAGATGATGGACAAGTTCAAGGAGTCTATTTCCCCTTCTTAGGTTATCTTTAAACTAGACATAGAGTATTGGAGAATGTCTTCCAATAGAGGACAGTCATCCATAAAACAAGATATCCTCAAGGCTACCATCATTTGATGTATTACAGAGTCAGTAATCCCAAATAATAATAATAATCATAATAATCTTACAACATCATAGTGTGCAAAAATTTTCTCAAAATCTCTTTTCCTTTCTTCTGCACTGGAAGCCTGAATCAAAGAACATGTAGAAGAGGAATTAATTTTGGGAAAAAAATTATCTACAGAAAAAAAGAATAACTAAGTTCATTGCAAATTATAGTACTTACATCCAGTTTAAACTGAAGGAGAAAATTTTCCTGAAGAGCTAAAATCCTGAGTGGAAAGAGCCAAGCCATTATTTTCTGAGATTTAATCTCCAGAGAAATAGACAGCTGTGCTTGACAGCTCTCAGAAAGAGAGAAAATTTCACGGGAAGTTAACAGCTATTTCTGGAAACAGCAGTTTGTGATATGAAGCATTGTCATCTTGCTTTCAGGAGAAGCAAGTCCTGAGCCTTTAGCAACTGCACAACAGGTAGAAATTGCACCAAGATTGGTTTGGGGGCAGTGGGGAGGTATGCTGCTGAAGCCACTCCAAGGAAACCAAGAAACCATTAACATTTACCTTGCAAGGTCATTCAGATCCAGCTGCCCATCTTTATTTTTGTCAAAGAGCTTCATCTAAAAAGCAAAGGGTGGAAGTAAAATGATTAATACTAGGAGAGCTGTCCCCCCCAAAAACCCAACACCCCAAACCAATAACATTTTACTAATCAGAATCATACGCTCAAACACAGACAAAAGTTATGTTGTCATCCAAAGTGTCCATAAGTCCACCATAGATTTCTCCCAGGGATATTTGGCCTCTTCAAATCATAGCTTTAAAAAAATGTTTTGTGACCCTTCTTTTAGCTAGTGGGCACTGAATATGTGAGCAAGACATTTACTTCTTTCTTTCTATTTTCCAATTTTTCCCCAACAACTGTACTGATGGATTTTTTTTTTTTTGGTCAGTATACGTTGACTCAAAAGAAAGTACTGTCGTCTTCAGTAGGGCTTGGTCTTTGGAAAGCATGCATAAGCCTGCAGCCCAAAAGCCTTTGAGGATGAGCTAGGCTAAAAATCTGAAAAATATGATCTTAGGGTAAGATAATTTGGTAAGCCTTAGCAAACTGTAGGGACAAGTCAAGAACTAAATGTAAATCATAAAAGAACAATTGGAGGGGGAGTGCTGAAAATTTAGGTTTTTGCATCTGACATCCTTATGGGGAGACTTTATTATGTATTATTTGGGACATATGGGTAGGTATTTATCTAAGTACTATAGGCCTAAGTTGTCAACAGCAGCCTGCCCCAAACTTGCACCCTTAGGCACTGGAACTGCAGTTCCCAGACATTTCTACCAGCATGGCCAAAGGTTCTGCAGGCCAGCATTTCTGATGGAAGCAGTTCCAGTACATCAGGGAGGGGGGGCACCAGGTTGGGGCAGGTAGGTTTACAGGTGCAGCTCTTTTGAATTTGTTCTAGGAAACCATAGGCCATCAGAAGAATGGTCTTTAACCGTCATCTTGATGAGCTTTCCAAGAACCCTTGGCACTAGCAAAAAGCATTAAAAATGGGATTTAATTAAGAAATTTCAGCCTCTTGGTGTCAAAAGCACTCATCCCCATGAATGTAAAAAGCTTCCTCTACTCTCTGCAGTATGTTCCAATTTCATTTAATTGTATTCTAATCATTTTCTTTCCTGCTGGTGGTTTACTTTTCACCCCACCCCCATCCCTTTTTCTGCTATTATGCCACAAAGCACCAAAAGGAAAAAAAAGCAATGATTTTTCAGAATGAAAGAAAGAGAGAATGAAAGAAATGGTGAATGGAGCATATGCACAAATCAGTTATAATAAAAGGATGTTGAGAAGCTGGACTTAATTTTTGATGTGCGGGAAGATGATTTGGCAAACTGCATAGCTTAGCTCCAGTTCTAAAATATTCTAAACTGGGCTAGTGTTTAATTTTTATTTTATTAATACTACCTTTAGGAAAGCTGAAAAAATCCCATGGGGGGAAATATGATCATATGCATATGTTTTCAAAGATGCACAGTATCTCATTCTCCTATTCTTTAATCTTCAAGCTCAGTGTTAGCAGATAGGTCCATCTCAAAATCAGTACCCTGCACTCCTACAGGATATGATTTCGTTTTGCTCAGCTGAGTGCACAATGTAGATAAATGGAGGTTTAGCTTATTTACAAATACTATAAAGTGTATGAGTGGTATCTAGAAAGGTGCTTCTATAAGGGCTTTCCCAAGAGCAAGTCGAGCAGTTTCTCTCCTTGTCTCTGTATCTTCAAAATTGCCAGCTTCTGCTTCTCATTATCTCTCCCTCATAACCACTTAACTTGTGCTCTGCAAACCCTCAACTGGAGAAATCATGCTATGATAGACAGTCAGATCCACAACTATCTAGCTGTTCCCACCAATGAAACATTAATGAACTTGGATTATTAATCAGAAATCTGTCAACCATCAGCTGCAACACAAGGACTCCTGGCATAATTTCACAAAAGATAACTAATTGAGATGCCTGACAGAACTGGGATAGCAATTCCATTTTCTGTTGAAGCCTTCACCAATCTATTGGAACTGGCATGTGATGAATTTTTAACAGTAATCATAATGGCAATATCAAGACATAAAACGAGGGGTTGATAATACAGTGTCTGAGGGTGTTAAGCTGCTCACAAGAATCCCAAGGGATACTGCCAAATCTTCAAAACAGTAATAAGAAAACTCATGTGTTCTCATGTGAAAATGCCCAAATCATATGAGATAACAAGATATTACAAGATTTTGGCAGTCTCTAACAAGAAGTTTCAGCAAGCTCATATGAAATCATACCAACACTTCATGAGATTAGAGTTTGTTGTGTCTTGGGACCTTTTCTTGCACCTGATTCATTGTCTGAGATGTAATGACACCCAGTTCCATTGCACTGAATCATGAGACACTGCTGTGAGGATGAACCGAGCTTCCCCTAGAATTCACATCCTTTCCTTTCCCCTCTCTTCCTCTGGCAAGCTCAGAAGCCTTCACTTCTGTTTTACAATACAGTTCCATTTACAATACAGTTACAACAGGTAACTGTTGATAAATGAAAACCAGTTAATTTTATTCACTACATGTCCAAATGGATTCCTTTCCACTGCCTATTCCTTGAGATTTACTTAGGTTTGTCAGTTCTGACATTAGTGCAACTTGTGGCTGAACTGAAATGAAAGCGAAAGTTCCCTCTCATAACTGTGTTACTATAAGGATAATATGTAGTCTGTGGGGGGAACCAGGTTTCTTCCTATAACACTAAACTGTGTTTTAGCATCATGTCCCAAAGAGCACGATTGTTTTCTCATGTACCCCTTTCTTTCAAAACACTTTCCAGAATTTTTTCACAGGTTTAATGTATTAATGAGCATGGGAAGTGTTCTCCTATCACATTATAATAGTTTTAAAAGAAAAGCTAAATGGATGATGCCACTTGCATGGCTTATGAAGGATCCAAACAATTCACCATTCAAACATTATTTTATATCCCAAGGATCCAATTAATTAAATTACTCATCAAGTATTTGGACAAAAATAGAGAACATTCTCATAATCCAGGAAGTGAACAGTTAATCCATAGCACGTGGATTTTTTTCACTTTCTTTAAATGCATGTAGATAAAAGGTACTGCTATATCCAATGGAAGCATGTTGTCACTTGAAATGAAAGCCCATTGCTGACAACTTGACTGATGTTATCATGATTTGCTATTTTAATCAATGAATAATAATAACCTCAGTCTGGATGTGATTATTTTGGCAGTCTGGGTAATGTGATTTGCAGATAAATATGCCAATAATTAGCTTTCCTTGCATGTGACATAGACAAAATGTAGCTCTGTGAATTGCAGAATGCTAAGTATTAGGCTACTTTAAAAGTCATACCATGGAGTTAGCAACTACTTGATCAAATATATCTGAATGGCTTGTAAGGCATTCAAGACTATAGAGTTGGGTGCTCAAATGAACAGAAATAGCATTTATAGAGAGCTACACTGCTACAAGGACAACAAGGAGACATGTCAGAAAGATGAGCAGGGATAAACTTCTCCAAATTAAGTTTCCTCTTTTTGGGGAGATATGTTAATATGATCAGATTAGCCTTGATTGCTACTGCACAGGTGAAACTGACATTGGGAGAAATACATGTTCTTGGCAATTCATCAGCCAATTAGCACCCTCAAAATAATCTCAGCCCCACCCTCATATGGACAACGCACATGGTTAGCTAGCCGCAAATGAAAGGAGAATTAGGACAGCTTTGCATTATGCTTACAGGACATGATGCCCCCACAGTGAGCACTGGGTGACTGACTTAAGCATGATGACTTGGTCCTTTTATTTCACCAGCTAAACCTTTTTCTTTGCTGATCAGTACTCCTAGGATGATGGCATTGTGACTTTTTTCATCATCCTTTGATATCACTGGCACTGAATGATTTGTTAAGGAATGCCTGTTAGAATAAATACTTCAGTAACTAGTGGAACACTATTGCTAGATCTCCAAAGGGGCTACCACTGAAAAGACTATCCTTTGAATTATCACCAAATGTATCTCACTGAACTGTGAGAAGAAGAGCCTCCTCCAATGATTTTAGCAAATGGGTGGATTATCTATGAGCTTGTGTGATGATACATACGGCCTTTAGGTCTGAAAACTTCTCCTAGCCAGTTGAAAGTACTGTATGCCATTTAATCACAATTGTTATTTACATGTTTATTCTGTTTCTTTTAGTGAAATGTAATAAGAGATACTGAAGACTTCTTTTCTCTCTGTACTAATAACCTTAGTCCTTAATCCACCAAACTTTGTGTGTGTGTGTGTGTATATGAATTCAAAGGGCTGTAAAAGATCTCAAAAATCACTAAACGCATAGAAATAAAAAATGATGAGAATAACTAAGACTTAAAAAGCTAAATATGTCTTTGGGGTAAATGTTCATGATCACTTAGTCTAGGTGGGCTCTGTTTTTTTATAGGTTATAAAAAATATCAAAAGGGAAAAGGCTTATATGCTTAGGCCATTCAGATTGTAATCCTATATACACTTACTTGGATATAAACTCACTGAAATTAGTTGCTTTTAATGCTAGGTAGATATATTGTGCTGCTAGTGCTTTAAAGGCCAAATCAACAGCTTAAACTGAGCATAGAAATAAACTGGGAACCAATAAAGATGAAACAATAACAATAACATTGGACTAATGTGGTAGTAGAGTCAGCTTCAATTAATATCCTGCACCTGAAAATGTACTTTTGGGTTCTGACATTCTGCAAGGCGTTATCCCTTCACACTTTCAAGCTGTTGCCGCAGCCCAAAAGGCTAAAAACATGTTTTTGACTTAGAACAAGAATGGGAGCAACCTCCCCAACATCTTAGCAAACTTTCTGTCTCCTTAAAGAAACATCCACTGTAGATGACCCTTTGCCTCCAGCACAGAGTGTCGAAAAATGACATACTACTGTGCACAAGCAGTGGGTGCACTATGCCTCTGGGTCATGGATAGGCAAAACTCAGAATCCCAGGATTGGAAGGAGCTTCTGAGGTCATCTAGTCCAACCCCCTGTGCAGGGCTGTATTATAAATCCTTACTTCATTTTCTCTTCACTCTCACTCTACCATTTCCATTTTTTCTTTGCATTATAGTTCTGAAGGTAGAAAAGAGCTGTTTGAAGTGACCCTTAAATCCTGTATGTCTTGTGTACCTTATCCTTGTGCATCTTTTGCTGCACACATCCATAGAGCAAAATCCTTCAGGCTGCCTCAGAGACCTAGGATTTACTATAATACTACAAATAATAGTTAAGACCATTTCTGTTTACCATGTTATCGGTATATTCTTGCAGTTTTGCCTCAGAAACGTTTTTTCCATGTTGCTGAAACAGATCTTGCAGAAAGCCCTAATTTCAGGAAAGAGGTATAGAAGTTATGTTTCAGATTCATTCTAGAATAATATGCATGAATTAGAACTAGATTCTTATAAGTCTCACGTGTAGTTCATGGATGGCCAACCTTCTTTTCGCTTCCAGAAGTACTTCTGCCTCTGTGGTTGAAATTTGGCAATACAATTCCAGAAAATTGACACAACAGGTTTCCACTACTTTAAAGACAGAAATATCTCTTCTACAAAGGTAGAATAAACCCTAAAATAGGGTTAATTAAATAAATTAACCCCCAAATATCCCTACAAATCCACAAAGGGAAACTGAAAATCCAAGTCTTACCTATATGCATGCTGTGGGCCTATTCATTTTGGGTCTTATTCCCATCCACAATTGCCCCCCTCCCCCACAAAGGAAACTTAATTGCAATTTCCAGCCACCCTTGGAAAAGGTGGCCTAGAGGTAGTCCTCGACTTACAACCATTTGTTTAATGACCGTTCAAAGTTATGAAAACACTGAAAAAAGTTATTTATGACTGGCCCTCACACTTATGACCATTGCAGCGTGTCTGTGGTCACATGATCAAAATTTGGGCGCTTGGCAACTGGCATATATTTACAATGGTTGCAACATCCCAGATTCACATGATCAGCATTTGTGACCCTGGGGGCTTGCAACAAGCAAAGTCAATGGGGGAAGCCGGATTCTCTTAATGACAATATGATTCACTTAATGACCATAGCAAAAAGGTCGTAAAATCAGGTGCAACTCATTTAATGACCACATCGCTTAGTTATGGAAGTTCTGGTCCCAACTGTGGTCATAAGTCGAGGCCTACCGGTACCTGGCACTGTCCTTAGTACAGGTAACATGCAAAGGTAATCAAAGAACAGCTAATAACAAAAGCAGCATTTGGATAAAGTTCCAGCAAGCCCAGGACTTACTCTGAGTTCACCAGATGAAATAAAGCCACTGCTATCAGCATCGTAATGACGCCAAATCTGTAGGAAAGAAAAAATGTAATACTTTACAAGAGGTGTTCATAAATTAACATCACAACCTAACCGATAAAAACTTTGATAGATTTCTATCAGAACCATTACAGTACCACTGGTTTAGATAGCAGAAGCCTGACAAAGTGGTTGTATCATTAAAAAACACAGCAAATAATATAGAATATGTTCTGTTAACCTGGTTTGTTAGACCAGTTTCATACAACTGTCTATTGCTTAGTCTCCAAATCACAAGAAACTGTTACAGTATTAGATAGAAGGTCACATACAGCTATATCACATCAAACTCTTTTTCTCATGATGGTTTGGAAGGGAAATATTCCACACACATTGTTAGATCAGGCTGGGTCCTTTAGCAGAGGAATGTGACAAATCACTTTTGGAGAATGCAAATGTAACTGACCAATATGTACTGTATATGTGTGTGGGTGGGTGTGTACACACATGCACGCACAAACATATTGCATCTTTAGATCTTGGCTACCATCCCTCTAACTGTGGAACAAAACATTTGTTTGTGTGAATTGATACTGTGTACATGATGTTTACATACACAAATTCTACTTCTGATGTTCAGGCTGTAAAAGCAATTGTCTATGACGCACAAACAGCCCCTATAATGAGAGCTGCTAACAATGCAGGCCTTAGAGATTCCCATCAGGTGAGAAACAGACCAACAGTTGACTGGTACCTAATCCATTCTACTTCCAGTAAAGTGATTAACTCCCCTTGAGGTTAAATAGAGGTGGAAGAGTTTGTGGAAGGCTTTCTGTTTTTTTTAATTTCCTGGGGGAGCAGCAGCTGTTCATGGAAAACGAGAAAGAATATAAGCTTCCCCTCCCCACACACAACCATTGTGGGTTGAACCAGGACACAGGAAGGAATTGAATCCACATGGAATTTTGGTGCAGTGAGTAACTAGGGAGAAAGTAGCATTAAAATGTTTCTTCCTCCAAATATAATGTTTTGCTGTTGCTCAGTTATTATCTTGGAGGGGCCTATCTATGTTCACTAATGATTTTCTCTAAGTCTACACACACAGACATAGGCACACACACCATGTTTTCTTTGCTATTGCACATTCTTGATCAATTTGATGCTTTCTTGTGTCTTTGGGGGTTGTAATCTGCTAACATTCTTTGGGAGGCTTAGATCTCTTGAGATTGACAAGCTGTTACTGAGTTTAAGATGCTGTTGTGTTTCTCAATTAGCATAAAAAAACATGGCCCTTCTTCTGGATTTGTTGCTGTAGGAAGGAGGGTGGCAGCACATACCAGCTGAAGGCAATACCTGCTGCATCACCCACCCACATATCCCACTCCTCCTTCCCCTGATGTCCTGTTTGGGTTAGGCAGGCCGAGGACAGCGTTACAGCACAGCACACAGCACTCATACCGCAGAGAGAAGTAGCATCAGGTGCAGGGAAAATTAGTTTGCAGAACTTCAAAAAGAGTTTTAAGGGGGAAAAAACCTAATGGAAAGGAAGGGGAGTTCTTGTGGCCAGAAAAAGCTGACTAGCAGCTGAACTAAAATGACAAGGGAGGGAATGGCATGGAGTGGCTGAAATATTGAATAGGAAACACTCTTGTTCATGGAAAATTCAGAAGTACAGAGCACAATACTGAGAAGAAGGTTGTTTATTACCTCTTTTACAAGAAAGAGGGACCCCGAACAAATGGGAAAGCAAAGATTTTTATAGAAGTTGAGGATTACAAGGCAGGAAATCCTAGGGGTCTGATTTGCTGGCCAGTTTTGGGAAACTAGGCAGGTCCTTGTCAGCGTACCTGGAGTTAGTTCTATTCTAAGGCAAAGCAGCTCTTTCAGGAGGGCAGCAGTGCTGGGGAAGTTAAGGGGATGGGACGCTGAGGAAACGGGGGTGTGATTGAGGATAGAACGTTGGGGTTTCTCTGTGTTGCACTTCCCTTATTAGGGCTGCCCTCAGATTTCACTGTGAGCTGGTGAGCGAGACTTTTGTTCTTGGTTTAGATAGGATTGCAGGGGGCTTTGTCTGGGGGCAGGGAGGGTCAGTGTGGGTCTGATAGGATTAGACAAAGAAACAAACTGGGTTTGATCCTGGTCATGTCTCAAAAACAGGGAGGAAAAGGGTGCAGACTCCAGTGCTACATTTATTTTCTCCACCACATATTCTACACTATCCCGTTTTATTACAGGTCTCACTTTTTTCTATTACTGTGCATGCTTGTACATGCAAACATGTAATCTTGCACATGTGCATATCATGTGGCTCGTTTCAGCAATGACAGCACAAAATTGATGTTCATTCCTGAATGATCTGGACATACAGGATTCTGCAAACTGGTAGAAATATTCTCCGTTCACCTGTGTATCATTGTCTTTTTTCCCCTGAAAAGAGATCAGATTAGAGACATACCAGTTCAGTCTGGATATGTGGTTTCCATGATTGCTCATCCAGGCCAGGTTATTGCTGTGCAAATAACACAGCTTACCTCAAACTGCACTTTGAGGCTGAAACTGATAAGCAATAAAATCTGTTCTAACCAGGTGTACAATATAGGACATGAGACAGATTTATTCCTTTCTGTATGGAGTAAACATGGGCTATCCATTAAGACTTCTGATATCTGTCATTTGTCAAGCCAAAGGTTGACATATTCACAGTTCAAGACACACAGCCCTTTTGTGGTCATTTTTGCCTTAAAGAAAGCTAAGGTTGTGATTCCTGAACTGAATAAGCAGCTACAGAAAGGATTAGATTAGATTAGATTCATTAGATTATTAATATATAATTGACCTGTGACAAGAAGCATATGTTGTCTCTTTCACAGCAAATTGCATTCAGTACAGTGTCATGCAAGTAAGAGATTATGCATTACAGAACATAAAAAAAGACGGGACTAAGGGTCAAGATGCATCTCAAGGAAGGAAATGGGGTCCAGTTTGCAGAAGAAAAGATGCTAATATTCCATGCCCAGATGTGACTTACCTCCCTGCTGACCAACAACACTATAGCTTGTTCCAGCTAAATTTACTTTTTAGTACTAGAAGAAGAGAGGAGGAGAAGGAAATAGGCTCAGGTTTAGCTCCTCTCACCTCACAAATATATTGTGCTTTAAAAACCAAATCCTCCAGTACTTGCTTTACTCGAGGCAGTGGAATGAGTGGAATAAAAACCAACAACAGTTGCTACTTCAAAAACCAGAACATGCAGCAAGAACTCTTACCCACCCGCATGAACTCCACACTGTTATTCAAAGGAGTTTCTCTTTGGAAAAGTAGCAGAAAGTTCTCTTCCTCATTCAAAATCATATTTGCAAGCTAAAATAACATAAATAGAAATCATCATCATCATCATCATCATCATCATCATCATCATTATTATTTTTGTTGTACAATAATCAGTGTCCTCAGTTTGTATTAGGGGTGTTTGCAGGGAAGGATAAAAAAAGTTAAGAGGGCCGCCGCCTATCCTTTTTAATGTGTCTCACGCATGTGGCACATGTAAAAAAGGGATAGGCCTTCAATCATGCAAACAGCATCTTGACTTTTTAACTTTTTTTATCCCCCACTCCCCATTGCCCCAGTCTATATGTTTACTAGGGCTCAGGGGTGCCTACTGGGTGTGGTTAAAAGTCAAGAGAACAGCCACAACTATGAGATCATAGCTCTGCCTATTTTTTTTTTATGTGCATCATGTATGTGACACACATAAAACATGGGCAGAGCTCATAACATTGTGGCTGCCATCTTGACTTTTTTGACCACACTCTGTGAATACTCCTGAGATAGATAGATAGATAGATAGATAGATAGATAGATAGATAGATAGATAGATCTATATTCCAAATATAGGAATCAGACCTGGTTGGGATGAGAAAACAAAACAGCAGCGATGTCTAAGATACAACAAATTGCTTGTATGAAAACTGACACTTGGGTTCATGTTTTCAGTACTATGTAAGCCAATACATTTGCAATCATAATCCCTCAATTATCTGTGATATATTTTCTGAGGTCCCAAAAGAAGCAAACAGCCAGGTACCTCTTGTATTTGTAAGTGTCCATCATTAGTCACATCGTAGGTTGACATAAATTGTTTTTTCACCCTCTGAACCTTTTCTTCTGTAATGGTGCTCTGTCATGAAAAAACTACAAGTTGGTCATAGAGTTATGACTACAACTAACATTCTGAGAGTAAAATTATGTCCTTTTTATGTTTCTTCAAGATCACCAATGTAAGACTTGCAATTGGTACTCTGTATTGAAAGGAAAGGAGTTAGAGCAAAAGTCAGTTTGATCTGCTTTTCTAGTAATGATTCCCAATTAAATACACTCACTACCTTATCTTATAGACATTTGTAAATGGAGGAACAGCACACAACCATATACCCACACATGTAGTACAATATAAGAAATTGTAGAGAATCATAACATCTACAATTAGTCCAAATCCTTTCCATTTTTCCACATATTAAAAAAAATAAACCAAGGTATTCCATATTACACCTTTTGTTACAGATCACACTCATTTTAGTGTACAGAAGTAATAATTAGACTGGTCAAGACTTTGATGCTATCTCATTAGTAAAAGGATTAAGGTTATATTCAAACAGTCTATTTCCAAGATAGAATCTGAAATCCCAACACTAATATGCTTAAGTTTTGTCTCCAAAGCAACTACAGTATTACTGTCAAGGTCAAACAGTGTGCATACAGATATCTCAATAAATTTAAACATTAGTAGAATGTTTGGAAAATGAATATAATAGATGCCCCACATATGTATTCTTAGAAGTTACTGAGAGCTTTACAAAATTTATGTGAGGATTATGTAAAACAGTAGATGTAAAGATTTGTTGCATAAGATGTAAGAAATGTAAAGATTTGTCGCGTAAGAACACATAATAGTACTGTAATTAACACTGATTTTGCTTGGCAGGGTCCACCTCTGAAATTAAATCAGATCAGAAAGTTCTATGTTTCTTATTCTCCTATTTTACAGTTACCAGAGGCTTGTGGGAGAAGCTATTTCTATCTCATGATAAGGGCTACGCATGCAAAATCTGGTCCATTCAAGGTTAGGCAGCTGAAGTTGTCTCAAATATGTAGAAGTCAGTGAAGGTAAATACATCACTCATATCAGGCTATTTTAAGGTAGAAGTTCTTTTGGGAAGTTGAACTCAAAAAGTTCTCCCTTTTTGGAAAACAGTGAGAAAATGTTATCTCAGTAATGAACTGAAATACATAGGAATGATTTGTAGTAGAATATTATCTACCACCAATGGAGTAGCTGGCTGGCATGGTAAAGATCTTCATCTGATTTTGCAGTCAGTTTTTTTCAGGCTGGGGGAGAGAAGGTTGTCACTAAGGATTTTGCTCTTCAGAGAACACTGCCTTGCCATCAGAGAATGGCTGCCTCCTCTCCTCAGCTTGAAGATATATGACTGCAAATCAGCTTGAGCTTTATCCTAGTCACAGTTTTTAGGGACAACTTTAAAGGTGTATGAATTGGACTTATGCAAATACAAGGGTGTCATATGGATCCATGTGCTAATGCATAATTTTTGTAGCTCCTTCTTCATTTCATAGAATCATAAAATGTAACACAGTGTTTCTCAGCCTTGGCAACTTTAAGATATGTGGACTTCAACTCCCAGAATTCCCCAGCCAGCATGTGGGCTGTTGAATTCCATATATCTTAAAGTTGCCAAGGTTGAGCAATACTGATGTAAGGGATGTAAGGGACCTTGGAGATCATCAGTGGTGTTCACAGTAAACTGTGATGATGCGAAAATAACACTATCACTTAAATGCCACCATTACGAACTTGCTTCCCAACATCTGACTCAAGTCACAACATTTGGGTGATTGCGCACGTGTCATCATTTGCCCCTGAGCCCTCCACTGGAGACCCATGGATGTCATCTAGTCTGATGCCCCGCCCAGTGCACTGGATGACAGTCTTTGGGGATTGTTGATTTATAGAATACCCTGGATAACAAACATCAGGTTACAGAAATGAAACAAGCCAACGCAAACATGTGATGCGTGGCCTTTACATTATTCACAAGAACACCAAAACTGGAATATTATGTATTGCTAAGACTTGTCTATGCTCCAAGAATCATGGAAACAAGATTTTAAAAACCCCAATACCCCAGGATATTTTTATCTCAAATGAAGGATCTTACAGAATAACAGTTAATTTTAAAGTATAACAAAGAAGTGGTTTGATTTCCATAGCTGCTTTTTAAAAATATCTCCTATGATTATAGTTTAAATTTCCAGCTTGACTTTCCAAGTTGAAACTACAAAAGAAGTTCAAGATCAATTAAAGCATTAAAAATTACAATATAAAAGGGAAAGCAAAATAGAACATATTCAGCTGAACTTTCCTTTCTTCAGTCATCAGGTTCCTTTTTTACAAAACTGCTAAGTATTTAATAGTTCATATATTTGAATTCAAAGGTATATAACCAACTAAGAATTTACCCTTGAATATATGTGTATATACATTTATGTGTGTGTATAGGCTTATATAACTTGGAAAACTGGTGAAAAAAGTATTAATCCTTTACTTAAAAATATAATTTATCAACAAGTTGCCAGTGTTACTGTTTGCAGGCAATATTTTAAAAACTTTTTTTATTATACCTAGCTAATTCCAATTGCAAAATTAGATTTCTAATAACATTATTCAAGAACCAGTTTGTTGTAGAGGTTAAGGCATCAGGCTAGAAACTGGGAGACTGTTTTAGTTTTAGTCCTGCCCTAGGCACAAAGCCAGCTAGGTGACCTTGGGCCAGTCATTCTCTCATGGGCCTAGGAAAAAGGCAGGGGCAAACCACTTCTGAAAATCTTGCCAAGAAAACTGCAAAGCCTAGTCCAAACAGTCTCCAGGAGTCAAAGCTAACTCAAAGGCACAATAAATAAGTACATATTCAAGATTGTTTTCACTATCATAGCATCCACACCTTACAGATCTGGAAATGTCATGAAATTTAACCCATTAGCAGACTGGGTTCCTTAAGCAATTATCTTTAACTTAAACTTTACATGACACTCTTGAGGAATCCTATTTCTTTCTCTTTTAACTCCTCCTGTAAGTTGTCCATAATGTGGGCATCAATTTTCTTGTCTTGACTATGGTATCTTCATATTTTCCTAGAAATGTTTGTACATAATGTCCTATATTGATGTTAAAAATAGTTTATATTAATAGAAAATGTATGTGTTTTGATTAACCTATACATAGCTGTGGTTCCCCCTCGCTGTTAGCAATTTCCTGCAAGATAGCAGATGACAACACATTATAAATTTTACACACCTTGAAGCTATAGTGGGATAGCATCAGCTTAAGAGGGAAAAAAAACTATACTAAAGCCAGTACATTTAATGATGATTTAAGGTTGATAATTCATAGGTTAGGGACAGAAGGAGGGCAATGTCTCATGATCATGAGGGAAGATTGTGCCAAGAGGAGCAACTGTGTAATGGTGACGTTTAAATGGGGACATTTTTCCCCTCAAGCAAACCTTGGGAATTCCCAAGCTGACTGAAAAACTCCCCTCTTGTGTTTGGATAATGCTATTTTGGCTGCGTATCATTCAGAGTTAAAAAGCTCGGGAGTTTCATATTGGTATACATTGCACAATATGCACTCAACTAGCCGATGGTTGGTGTAAAGGGTTGGGTGAAGCCAGCCTATATGTTTTGTATGAACTCAGAATATTGGGTGAGCCTGTTACGTATCTCACTAGTGATACCAAGTGCAAAATACTTGTCTGGTTAACCCACTATTCTTAATTTCATAGAAATAGCTAGATGTCCTTTTAAAGTACAAGGAAACAATAATCAGGAAAAGCTAAGCCCAGCTTTCATGTATTCAAAATGGAAGATCAGCTATTTTAAGGAGAAGAAAAGTGTACACCCTTAGCAACCCTGAAGGAAATGTAACAAAATTTTGCTTAAATGCAGGTAAAAAAACCACAAGAAGAGAATTTCTGGATGTCTGGGCTGTGAATAGTTCTCCTCTGGACCTAGCTTTCAGAATTAACTCCCAGACTCCTCAGTACATCTTTGCCAATTAAAAACCATCCCCCAATTCCCCATTTCCTTTTCTGGCATCCAATTCTCCCTTTTCCCATTCTGCACCCTTGACAAATACTGTCATTCTATTGTTTTCCCAGCTGGTGTTGCTTTTCTTACACAAAATGAGAACATATTAAAGAAGCTGAGCGGGAAAAATACCAACAACTAGAGACTCTATTGGTCATTAGGGAAAAATAACAACAGGGAAAGGTTAAAAATAATAATTATGAAACTGTTAGCTATTCAAATAGAGACAACTTTCAGTGTACACAATACTATTTATTTTCTTGCATGCTGCCCTTTAAATCTTCAAAGCACATAAATAGAAGCTAATTATTCTTTCTCACAATAACCTTGCTAGGTTGCTTGGTAAGTGTTTGCATCACTTTGATGTTTCCAAAATAGTCTACAAAATAGTCATACATTGAATAGGTCACTGTAAAAAAGAGAGGAGATTGATTCTCTTCCATTCTCCACTTATAGCATTATAGCCATCATTAATGTCTAACTTTTACAGTAACAATAATGAAAATATGCACAAATGTGACTGGCCCACCAAAGAGATATGGCAGAGGAAGCATATGTCCCAAGCTAACTTTGATGGACAGGCTGGACAGATAGGTCAAGATCAGGTATGCTGGAATTTATTTAATTCTTCCTGTATCAGTTACTTTGTCCTACAGATGTTCTTCAAGTCCATTTATTTTTATTAGGGTTAGTCTCGCAGTCAGCCAGATGTTTAGATTTTTATCCACCTATAGAGTCCTTCCTAAGGACCTGGAATAGGCAGATGTTGTTTGATGGATTGATGGTGTTAAAGGTATCATAGCAGGATGTAAGCTGTTCCAAGTAAAGCTGCCTTTTGCAATTGACTGATGGTGATTTGTCAATGCCAATGGTCTTCAAGTGGTGCTCCAGATGTTTTGGGATTGCACCCAAGGCGCCTATTACTATTGGTACTATCTTCACTTTCTTTTGCCATTCTACTTCTATTTGCAGGTCTTTATATTTTCTGATTTTCTCCAGTTCTTTCTCTTCTATTCTGCCCTCTCCAGGTATTGCAATGTCCACTATCCAGACTTTTTTGTCTTTCTTATCAACAATTGTTAAGTCTGGGGTGTTGTGTCGCAGGTGCTTGTCTGTTTGAATTCTAAAGCTCCAGAGCACTTTAGCTTCTTCATTTTCTACTACTTTGTCTATTTTGTGGTCCCACCAGTTCTTCCTTGCAGGCAAATGGTATTTCTTGCATATTCCAATGCACCATTGTTGCTGCTTTGTCATGCTGTTGTTTGTAGTCAGTCTGTGTGATCTTCTTGCAGCAGCTAACTAGGTGGTCCATTGTTTCTTCAGCTTCTTTGCAAAAGCGGCATTTGCTGTCTGTTGCTGTCTTCTCAATTCTCAATTTATATGCATTTGTTCTTAAGGCTTGGTCTTGTGCAGCTAGAATTAGCCCCTCTGTCTTTCTTCAACTCTCCTGCTCCTAGGCATTGCCAGTTCTTATTGTTATCTGCTTTGCCTGCTAGTTTTTTTTTGTGTACTGGCCATGTAATACTTTGCCTTGCCATGTCTCTTTTCTATTCTTCATTTGGTCTTTCTCATAGACCAGTTTGGTCTCTTTGGTATTCAGTAAGCCTTCATGGTGTACTAGCTTCAGTGCATCTTCTTCAGTGTCCTTCAGATATTCTTCCAATGCCCTTTTTTCTTCTTCAACTGTCTGGTGTACTTGTAACATTCCATGCCTACCTATGCTCCTTGGTAAGTAGAGTCTGTCAATGTTGCTGCATGGATGAAGGGCATGATTCATTGTCATTATTTTTTTGGTCTTTCTATCCAGGGATTTTAGTTCAGCTTGAGTCCAGTCCATTATTCTAGCTGTATATCTAATGGTGTTGATGGTATTTCCGCTACTGAGTTTGGACTTTAAGATTTTCTTCACTCTTCTGATGTATTCACTACTAATCTTCTTGACTTCAGTGTGCTTGATGTTGTCAGCCTAAAGGATGCCCAGATATTTATAGTGATTTTCTTCATCCAGACTCTTGATGTTATTTCCATTGGGCAACTTGATCCCTTCAGTTTTCACTATTTTTCCTCTGTTGAGGGTAAGGGTGGCACATTTGTCCAGTCCAAACTCCATTGCAATATCTTGGCTGTATATTTTGACAGTATTGAGCAGATGGTGTTTTTCCATACAGCTTCAGATTGTCAATATAAAGCAGGTGGGATAACCTGGCAGATGTTTTTGATGTTTGATAGCCATGTCCTGACTTGTTCAGTACTGTTGACAGAGGAATAATTGCAATGACAAACAGTAGTGGTGATAGTGAGTCCCCTTGAAAGATTCCTCTCTTGATGTTAACCTCTCACACTCTATTGCCATTGACCAGCAACTGTGTTTTCCATTGTGCCATTGATCTTTACACAAAGCTTCTGATGTTTCTACTGACTCCTGCCATTTCTAGGCACTTGTTTATCCAGTCATGTGGCAGGGAGTCAAATGCTTTCTTGTAATCAGTCCAAGCTACATTCAAGTTGGTCTTCTTTCTCTTGCAATTTTCCAAAATCATCTTGTCAATTAAGAGCTGATCTTTTGTCCCTCTGTTGTTTGGGCAGTTTCCTTTCTGCTAAGATAGAAAGAGCTTGTTTTCAACTAGGTGCTGTTGGACTGCATCAGCTTCCACATCAGTTAGCAAATTGAAAGTTGTTGGCAAGCAGGTAATTGGCCTGCTGTTGCCTGGAGCTGCCCCTTTTGCTGGATCTTTCATTATCAGGTAGGTTTTGCCAGATGTTAATCAATCTTCAATTTCACCTCCTTGCAGTATGTTATTAAACTGCTTGGCAATGAGTGGGTGCAGGACAGTCAGATGTTTCATCATCATCATCATCATCATCATCATCATCATCATCATCATTTAGTTAGGCTTATTTAATTGGCTAGGAGGATGTCTTTATTTGTAGGACAGAATTGGTTGGGATGAAGAAATGTTATTAAATTCTTGCAAGAATCCTCCCCTCTGTTTAGTCTTTGTATTAACATTATTAGAAAATTCAGGATTGGTAATCTTAATTTTTCTATCCTAAATAATTCTCAAAGAAGAGGCCAAAGAAAAATATTAGAGATACTAATGGAACCATAATATCATGTCCAGGATCTTGGTAAAATTTTTGACAGAAAGCATCCTGTGTAAAACTGCACTTCAAGAAGATCTGGATATTAAATTTAATACGTTAAATTGAAAAAAACAATGGGTATGGATTCTGGCAATATCACTGAAGTGGAACTAAAAATTATTCTCTCCAGGCATGTTTACATTTCATGTTTGAAGCTGACCCAATCTAGTGCAAACCTGAAATACACCTTGTGATTTGGTGCCAGTTTACTTAAGAAACCAAGGGCTGCCCCAATTATATCAGAAGCGGTTGTCTTTAACACAACCCAGCTACTTTTGCAGTGGCTTGCAGGCCATTATTTCCCAATGTGGCTTGTTTTTCTCATCTGATTTTTATTAATTCACTGTGGCCCAGTGGGGTTACGATATGATGGATTGTCCTATTTCACCCGCCCATGTGCCTACAGACTGAGTGTGGTGGGGAAGCAGTGGTAATAGAAATAGATGAGCAATTAGAGGGTCCCATTTTGCCGCTGCTGTAGTTTCCCATCTAAGTGCCTCAGACTAAAAGAGAGGACTAATTTCAAATGAACTCTCTTTTGTCTGGGTCTAAATGACGTGAGAAACTTTGGACAAGATATACAAGACAAAACCCACCTTAGATACAAAGTTGGATAAGATGTTCTGCTTAACCATATTTTGTCCAACGTTCTGGGTTCATATGACCAGCTAGGTCTCTGAATGTATGTTGTGCAAATGCAGCTTTGATCTGAAGTAATCATATAGTGGAAAGTTGTCTTGTCCATTCCAGAAATTCGGCTCCCAGAAATCTAAACCTGACCTATTTCTTTTCTTAACAATGCTAGTCTTTAATTTTTGAGAAGACAGATGTAACCTAACTTTTCTTAACATAACCAGTTAGTACTAACCCTCTTCATTATGTAATCAGTAGATGAGAAAGAAATGTTGTGCTCACCTTTCCATTTCTTTTTCCCTCTTCCCAAATTTCTAACAAACTAGGACTCAAACAGATTGAAATCAGATTACCAGAAACCTTTAGGCAGTGAAAAATAAAAGCATGCTAAGGCCATAAACATTTTAGCTCCTTCGTGACTGGGGAAATATCTGCAGTGATACTATAATTCCATTCAGCTAAACAGAAAATTGCTCTTCATATAAAACTTCAGTTTATGCAAAACATAGTAAGCATGCTCAGCTAAAATGGTTAGTTTTCCTGTAGATCTTACCTCTCAGAACAGGGAGGTCAAAGGTAAAATTGGATCTATACTTCCAGAGAGGACAATAGGCATTAATCTAATGTTCATGTATTTAGGAATGTGTTCCCTCTTTTAAAGAAAAAAAATTAAAAATTCATATGAGGAAAAAATAATCATGTATAAACAAGTTTACAGAGTTCACTAAGGTAGACTGAGCCTACTTTCAGCTACTGATTGAACTATATCAGTTAACATATCTCCTTCTTTAGTCTACTTCTTCCATTTGATTTCATTTTTGGTATTACATGGAATACAAAGTTGCCATTAAATTGACGTGTTACCAGTTTAGAATAACTGATCACATACATGAGCTCACAGTAGCTTTCTAGTAAATGTTTCAGAGTTTAACAGCTGGGAACCTTTTGTTATTTTTTATTTAGGCAACCAAGTCCTTAATACAACCTACCATTATTTCTGTACCTGGTAATCTCAATTTACATATCTGCAAATTATTCTTCTATTCCATGTAAAGCGGAACCTTAGTTCAGACATGATTTAATACCAACCCCCTATTTAGCTTCCCCCCATTTCTGCTTTTCAACAATTTGCCTGGTTAACAATGATTAGAAATTGAAAATCCTGTTCACTATTTTGTAAATAAATATGCAGCTAATGTAGTGAAAGTATTGCCTATGGATTTTGTAATTTTTAAAATTAAAACTCTACATTTTCAAGAACAGGCAAAGTAAACTGTAGAGGAAGGCTGTGTATCTCTTTTCACTATTCTGAACAGGAGGCAATCAAAACAACAATTTAAAAAGACAATATATCAGCTGAAATAAAATAGAAAATAACTATGCAATACCCTATTTACAGCCTTTTCTAAAGGCATCCAAGTATAAATCCAAAGAAACTTGGGATTTATTTTGGAAACCAGAATATAACATCTGTAAAACTAATCAGCCCTGTTTCCACAGGCCACAGAACACCTGCTTTACAACCTCCTTCATCCATTCTATGGATATGCAAGCCTCTTGATTCATCTTCATTAATCTAACTAAACAGGTGGTTGGTACAGTTTCCTGAAAAAGACAGATTTGCTTTATGCCTGAAATGTGACCACTGAGTGGGTGGCAAATGTGAAAAGTCAATAGAGAACCAGCAGTAATGAGTTTGTTTGAAAGGAACTGAAGTAGACTCTGGGGTAGCAAATGATTTTTAACAGTAGGAATTACCAGGCAAATAAGGAGGAAGTACATATAAGGATATGGTTAAATACCCTCACCATGATCAAACATAGCATAGAACAATCAGGGCTCTGCACAGAGAGTCTTAAAAAGTCAACCTGCTATTTCAGTGGAGGATGGGTGGAGAAAAGAATTCAGCCTCTCCTCCCAACTGCTCATGGTAAACAACTGAGTTGCAGAACAGATGTTCAGCACTGCTGTATCTAATCCAGTCAGGGATAGGTTGGGCAAAAGGCTGCAGCGTATGTTCATATCATCCTTACATGTAGGCAAGATGATGGAGTACTTACTTCATTGCCCAGGATCTCAAGCAGATGACAGAAAAAGTTATCAAGCTCTTTTCCTTCTATGTAACCATTGTCTAAAAATAAATAAAATTATATATATATATATATATATATTACTGAACATGTAACATTTACATATAGACCCCAAGCCCAACACTTTACATTACCAATTCCTATTTCATAAATTGATCTTTATTTCAAAGGAACTTGTGGCAGAGGTAAGCAATGTATTTGTTCCTTCTGTGGCTAGGGCTTTCCCCCCTCCCCCCACATATGCCATTAATGTATGACTTATTTACTTATTTTAATGAGTAAACAAACTAGCTCGTCATCAGTTAATTGTCTCCACCAGGGAGACAAACGTCTGCGGTATGACAGGGCATCTTGTACCAAAAGTGAAGCACGTCGGTTACACGGAGAGTTCAGTACAAGGGAAGAACCTCAAAGAGCGTGAATTCGAATCAAGCAGAGGACCCATTCGCTGGAGCGAAAAAGACTTAGCCCAAAGAAGTTCCCGCCCGAGGAAGCCCTCCACGCTCTGGCCTCTCGGTCCCCCTTTCCCGCCATTTCCGCCGCCGCTCACTCACCGTCCGCGTCGAAGCGCTGCCAGAGGCGACGGAAGCCCGCAGCGTCCAAGTGGAGCAGAGGGTCGCTGTCCATGGTGCTCACGACGGCCAAAGTTCGGGGCGACGGCCTTTTAACCGAACCGCGGCGGCGGCGGCGGCTGGAGGGCGAAGGCGGCAGCCGAGCCGCGGACACGCCCAGCGCTCCGAAGTTCCCACCTGCTGCCTGGAGAGGCGGTCAGAGCGACCTCTAAGAGGATGGGAAATTATATAAAAGGAGCTGCACCGATCATCGTCTTCGAAGTGACGAACCGGTAGGGGTAATAATTGCACTCCTAACAGAAAACAGGGAGACCGAAATTGTGCTTTAAATCAAATGGTCCCCTCCCTTACTTGCCAGGGCTTCAGAAGAGCAAACAGTGTAAGAGCTACGGGGGCTGCTGAGGATACGTCTGTATTGGTAAAGGCACTTGAGCTTTGCAAAATTTGATAAAGTTGGCATCGTTTTTGTAAAAAAATCCTGAAGTGACTTCTAGTGAGTGGAAAGAACACCCTAGCTCTGACTATAGACCAAGAACTGGGGAAATCACTGATGAAAAATGTATCATTATTTAATCAGAAGCAAGGGTGCACCTGTGGGATAACTTTTTAGCCCTAATTATTACAGGCAAATCAATCTTATGTAGTTACAGTGGTTCTTATGAATTACAGTTATTCTGCCAGAGGCATTTTAAAGGATCACCTGTGTTTTCAAAAAAACTTTCCTACATGCTGTATGGATGTAACATCGGTGCTGAGAGATATAAAGAAATAGTCTTTATTAGCCGTTGTTAATTAATTTTCAGCACTCAAAATGGGTCTGAAGGTGCCACTGCATCTCATAGAAGAGTCTATTTGTAGAACACTAAATTAGGGTTTTTAAATAGTTTCTTATCAGCTACCAATAATAATGGCTATGTAATTACATCCAAACTTTGACAAAAAGCTAGTGTTGGGTGTTTTTGAGGCTGCAGTTGAGCAAGATGGTAATTATTAGCACTCTCCAGTACCTTCCTTTTTTAAAATTTTATCAGCTATTTTGTTGTCTTTTATCAGATCCTGCAATTAACTGCATATGGCTAGTCCTTAATCATTACTTTCTGAGAACTTTATTTGCAGTCCTCCATATAAGAAAAGATAATATGACAGGAGGAAGAAATAAACAACAGAGAGTAAGGCTCTATCTTTGATTATTTATTCTAGTGACATTTTATATCTGGAAAAAAACCCTCTTTTCTACTTTTTCCATTTTCCCATTCTCTTTACAATATTCATTTTTACTATGAGAATCCCTTGCAAAGACTTCAATTAATTGGATAAGAGCTGAGGCAGCAACACAAAAGATTTCTAAATGAAACTCTGGAAAAACAAATGAATGTACACAAAATGTCTATGTTTGTTCAGCTGCTTGTTCACTTGTTCGATATATGAGTGATAGCTTGTTTGCAATTGTAGTGTCAGTTTTGGTTTATCTAACATGGCCTTCCCCAACCTGTGTCCTACAGATGTATTGGATGTCAACTCTCATGCTGTTAGGAATAGTTACATTACCATCTAACACATCTGGAGAATAGTGGGTTAGGAATTATTAAACAAAATAAATGTGAGAGAAACAGCTTGGCTGGCTTCACAGCAATCAGCAAGCATTTTTTTTGTAGAGTAAGAGGTTAACTTGAAATTAACTTTGGTATCTGTAAAGCATGGAATCTGATCTGAGCTAGAGATGAATTTCTGGAAAAAGTAGAACTTGGTGAGCAATATATACAGACATTAAAAGCTAGAGCTATTACTGTGCCAAGCAAGAGCATTCTCTTTGAACTTTGGTGCCACTTTGGTGCCATTATTTGGTGTTCAACTTGTTGTTCAACTTGTTTTTCAACTTTGGTGAAAAAGTTGAAAAAGCTAAAGTTATTAGCTTTGTTGTAATTTCCCAAAATGGGCCTGTCATCAGATTTCTGGCAAAAGCCATATAGTCATCTTTAGAACTTTGGGTTCAGGATACGCATCAGTATTCTTGAAACCAATAAATCAACAGGCTAATATAATTTGGGATTTTTGAATTCTTCAAATGTAAATAACTTTTACATCATAAACTTCATCATACTTGACAGTCAGTATTGGCCTTGTACTGAGAAGACCCAGATTGAAATCCTTGTACAACCACTGAGTTTACTGGATGATCACTTCACCCAGCCTATTTCACAATGTTTCTGTTATAGTGATAGAATGAGAGGAGTCCCACTGAAGGGGGAAAGAAAAGCAAGATATAAATGCAATAATAAATAGAATACTTAACAGTAAAAGCCACTGAAACTCAAGTCCCCTTTATTTCACTGAGTATGCTTTAAGTCTGATTACTTCTGGATCTAATCTTGTATTGGCTGCTTGGGACAGGCTTGTAACTATGAACTAATACTAAAGAAAATAAATTATTGGCCCAATATATAACTGCTAAGAAAAATTAACCCTCCCCCCAATTGGGTATAAACTATGGGGCAAGGGGACATTCTGCCCATGTTTCCCAGGAAATATTATCACTAAATGAAGCTTATCTCCCACTAGACATGCATAAGATTAAGCTGTAAGAGAAAATATAGCTTTTTGTTAACTCAGAATGTTTTAAACACCTTGCACAGGTTTACATCTACCTTTCTTGTCCATAAAATGTTCTATTAAACAACAAAAAACATGATCAGTTGAGAATAAAGAAAGACAATTTATATCAAAAAATTAGTTCACTGACAGGACTGAACTTCTTGAATCAAGTTTAAAAGTTTCTAAACTATGCAGAAATCCCATTTTCCACCCACCTTTCCTTTGCATGGTTTTTGATATAATATTTCCTTTACATTACCATGTTCATATCTATAATTACATCAGAATACAAGGAAGCTAATCTTAAATCAATACAGTCTATCAACATTTTAATGGGTTACACATTTGGATCTGTAAGCCCATTAAAATGAAAGGAACTAGCAGTAAAGCTGAAGCATTAATTAACACTATGAACTCCCCAATGGACGAGAATAATTATTATGCTCTGGAAAAAGGCTTATGAAATGTTAAATGTGATATTTAAAGCAAGAATTGCCTCCATATCTAATGAATAGGCTTAAGCAAACCCCTTTATTACCCTCTCCTAATTTTCTGAGTAGAAGAATAGATTCAGTGGGGGAAGTGAAAAGAAATAAATAAAGATGAAAGGAAGGGAGGACTGAAAATGAGTTGGCCTTACTTTTTGACAGTTGTTAGATCTGATAAGTTTGTTTTATACTGGGTAAGGAAACTTAATATCTATCCATAATAAGATATTACTCTTGTTCCATTCAATGTCAGAGGAAAGCATTGAAATGTCACTGCATGGCAAATGAAGATGACAGAACAGCTGATTCTGGCTCTGTATACAGTTGGCTTCCTTATATGGATATTAGTAAGCAACAGGCTATCAGAGGTTATGTAAGACAGTCTGTCTTTTCCTCTTTCCCCATATAATCAGCACTTAGTCATAAACATTAAAAAAAAAAATCTGTTCAGCTGTTCCAGTTTCACTACCTATTTATTCTGTTTATGCATAGCTCTACAGTCCTGATTCTTACAATATCACTCCAGAGAAAGGCTGTGAGCCCCAACAAAGATTAAACAACCCACACTGAGAAGATGTTTTGTAGCATCCTTTCCTTTAGCCAAAACCCATTACTTCTACAAATGGCATTATTATATCATATTGTAGTGACACATACTATATTTTTGTCTAAGGATGTGATGGTTTACAATAATAAAGACGAAGAAAATATATAAATCAATTTGTAGGACAAAACACACCCTTGTTAAGATTATTATCCTCTTGAAAGAGATTGTGAAAGGACTGGAGGCAAACCTTCAGTCTATCTCCAGCTTGTCAGGAAAGATGAGAAGTTCTTTTACTGGCCACAGGAAGTACCTGAGGAGGGACTACAGTACCAAGAAGCTGCCCAGAAGATAGAGAAAGCCAGATGGAGGGGCAGAGAGGAGGAACAAGACAAAAAGGATCAAGCCTTCAAAAAATGTTACAGTGGTACCTCGCGTTACAAACTTAATCTGTTCTGTGACTCTGATCGCAACTCAATTTGGTCGCACCGCGAGGCAAATTTTCCCATAAGGTTCAATGTAAATACGGTTAATCCGTTCTGCCCTCCGAATTTGGTCGCACCGTGAGGCAAATTTCCCCATAAGGTTCAATGTAACTATGGCTAATCCGCCCTCCGAATTTGGTCGCACCATGAGGCAAATTTCCCCATAAGGTTCAATGTAAATACAAACAGTTCTGAAACATATGCATTTTATTTTTAAACCACAAAAACATGAAAAAAAGTACAGTACAGCACAGTATGAAGAGGGAGAATGGGGTGGGGAGGCAGTTATTGTTTGGAGGGAGAGTCCCCCTCCAAAGGGACATCGGGGAGATCTCCTTCAGGGGTTTCCTCTCTTCTTTGCCTCTTAGCTGCAGGCTCAGTTCTGGGGAAAAACCTGTCTAAAGTCAGTTGTTTTTTCCTGCGCTGCATAACCCTCCAGAAATGAGAGACCACGTTATCGTTCATCATGTTCAACACTCTGTTCGTTACAGTTATGTTGGGGTGGTGCTTCTCAAAGAAGTCCTGGCACTCATTCCATTTTTCCATAATGGATTTAATCACGGCACTGCTAACCTCCTCCCTGTCTTCCTCTTCCTCAGTGGAATGCTCCTCACCAAGCGCTTTCTGTTGCTCACTCTGGAGCTCAGCAAGTTCTTCCGTGGTCAGCTCCTCCTCATGGTCCTCAACAAGCTCCTCTACGTCTGCACCATCGACAACCAGACCCATGCTCTTGCCCATGGACACAATCTCCTCCACTACCTCTGCATCAGACCCTTCATGGTCACGTTCAGTGACACATTCTGGCCACAGTTTCCTCCAGGCTGAGTTTAAGGTCCGGCAGGTGACATCTTCCCAGGCTTTGTCAATGAGGCTGATGCAGTGGAGGACATTGAAATGTTTCTTCCAAAACTCTGTCAGAGTCAAGGATGTTTCCTCAGTGACATTGAAACACCTGGTGAAGAGCAGCTTTGTGTAGAGCTTCTTAAAGTTGCAGATCACTTGCTGGTCCATGGGCTGCAGAAGAGGTGTCGTGTTGAGGGGGGAGGAACTTGACCTTTATAAAGTCATACTCAGCGTCCATATCATCCACCAAGGCTGGAGGGTGTGCCGGGGCATTGTCCATCAGAAGAAGGCACCTTTCAGGCAGTTGGTTCTCAGAAAGATATTTTTTAACGCTGGGTGCGAACACCTCGTGCAGCCATTCCATGAACAACTGCCTTGTGACCCACGCTCTCGCATTGGCCCTCCACATGACAGGCAGTCTGGCCTTGTTCACATTGTGTTCCCTGAACACACGAGAGGTCTGGGAATGGTACACCAGTAGCGGCTTAATCTTCAGCTCGTCGCTTGCGTTCACACACAGCAAAAGGGTCAATCTGTCCTTCATGGGCTTGTGCCCTGGCAGTGCCTTTTCCTCCTGTGTGATGTAGGTTCTGTTTGGCATCTTCTTCCAGAAGAGCCCTGTCTCGTCGCAGTTGAACACTTGCTGAGCGACGTATCCTTCCACCTTCATGAAGTCCTCAAATTCTTCCTTGTAGGCTTCTGCAGCAGCCTTGTCAGAACTGGAAGCCTCTCCATGACTTGCCACATTGTGGATGCCACTTCTGCAGAATTTCTCAAACCAGCCTCTGCTGGCTTTAAATTCCTCACTTGCTGCGCTGGTAGAGGGGGTTTTTTGCAGTAAATCACTGTGCAGTTTCCTGGCTTTTTCACAGATGATAGCTTCACTCACGCTATCACCTGCCAGCTGTTTCTCATTCAGCCACACTAACAACAGCTTTTCCACCTCTTCCAGCACTTGTGTCCTCTTCCTCATTAACATCGTTACTCCTTTTGCCACATCAGCTTCTCTGATGGCATCTTTATTCTTCAAAATAGTCGAGATGATCGACTTCGCCATCTTGTACTCCGAGGCCAGATCAGTCACACGAACACCACGATCGTGCTTTTCTATAATCTCCTTCTTCAGTTCGATCGTCACTTTCTTCTTCAAAGCCTTATTCTTGCCAAGCCTGCTCTGCATTTTCTTTGGAGCCATGCTGACAAGCACACCAAAAACCTTCCAAACGCCACAAAACACACCACAAGCCTCACCGAACGTCTCCTTGCTACCGCGATCTCGCCCACAGGAAGCCGCGACCGCGTGGCAGCAGGGCAAATGGCCGTAGATCCGGTTCGTGGCTTGAGGCAGAGGTCGCATGGCGAGGTAAATTTTTGGGGCCGGAGCTGGTCGTATTGCGAAAAATTCGTAACGAGGGGCGTTCGTAACGCGAGGTACTACTGTGTATTTTCTTTGGAGCATTAAAATAAATTTCATATCTTCCCCAGTGATGAGGATATCCATAGCACAGTATGTATTTTTAATTCAAATTTAATTTTAGTTAATTTTATAGCTTTTGACATATCTTACTTTTATAGCAGTGCTATAGCTTTTACCTTATCTCTTATAACGCTATAGTTACTGTCCTCACACTGTTTTATGTTACAATTGTTAATTCCAAAGACTCTGTGTTTTTACTTTATCCTGGTCAAAGACCCAAATAAAAATGCAGCATTGTACTGGTCCATGTGGGAACAATTGACAGAGCCTTGAAGACACTGTAAAGGACTATGAAACACTGGCAAGAGATGAAGGAATTGGGGCTACTGATGATCTTTCCTTCACAGCTTCCTGTTGCAGGATATGGCCCAGGAAAAGAGAATACGGGGAGTAAACAACTGCCTAAGCACATAGTGTCAACAAGAAAGGTTTAAATATTTCAATCACAGGACAGATTTTCATGTGAGGGGATCCTGGCAAGAGATGGGCTGCCCCTCACAAGAACTGCAAAGAGTGTGTTTGAAATGTTTGCAAACCTGATATGAAGGGTTTTAAACTGAATTCTGTTGGGAGAGCAGGGAGCCCATAAAAGAGTGCTACACCAAGTAGTGGGACTGGGAGCAACAAAGAGAGTGTGGAGGCACTTAATAATGAGCACATAACAGAAGGAGTAGGGCAAGTTATACAACCCAACACTCCTCCAATGTCTGTATTTTCTACAAATGCATGGAGTATGGGCGGGGGGGGGGGGGACTGGAAGTATTAGAAATCTTAATACAGTATTTATTAGTTATTACTGAAACCTGGTGGGATGAAACTCATGAGTGGAATAAAAGACAAGTTTTCAAAGGTACAACGTCTTCAGAAGGAATAGCCCAGACAACAAGGAGTGGCATTATATGTGCAGAAATGCAGACTTGTGTATAAATACAGGAATTTAAGCATGAGGGTCAAGCGCATTTAGATAAAAATACATGGAAGAGGAAACAACAATCATATTATTGTGGGTGATGGTAGAGGTAGGTGTGTAGGTGTACTATAGATGACCAAGTTTGACAAAAGATCTGGATAATCCCCTCATGGACCAGATTAAAGAACATTGAGGGAGAGGAAACATCGTCGTCATCATCACCATCATCATCATCATCACTGCAACAAATCTCAACTACATAAAAATATGTTGTAAAACCAGCTCAGCCAAGATGTCAAGGTTCCAAAAATTCCTCAGCAATTTTGCTGACTGTTTCATTTTCCAGGTTGAAAAAAAAACAAAAGGATTGGCTGTCATGGATTTGGTCCTAATCAATAGGTATGAGCTAGTTAAAGAAATAAAAGCAGTAGGAACCTTGGAAGTCAATGCCCACATCATATTGGATTTCAGGATAACTACAAAAAGGGAAATTGGGCTATACATGAACACTAGATTCAAGACAGCCAATTTCAGCAATCTTAGAGAAATATTAGGTGGGGTCCTGTGGATAGAAATCCTTAAATTGAAAGGAGCCAGGAGACTGGAAATTTCTGAAAAAAATACTGGAAGTACAATTCCACATCATTCCAAAAAGAAGAAAAATGGCCATCTTAGGAACCATTGTGAGTGTGTAGGGAGCTTTTGACTGAGCTAAAACTTAAAAGAGAAATGGAAGATGGGTACAATCACTACAGAAATGTGCCAGCAGTAGGCAAATCAGAAACACCAAAGGCAAGGGAGAAAGAAGACTAAAAGCAACACAGTGCTTATTTTGGTTATGACAGCATAAGAAGAAGAAAAAGGGAGGAGTGGGCCTGCTGCTTGGAAAAGATGGTTGGTTGGTTGGTTGGTTGGTTGGTTGGTTAACAAATGATGGGGGAGTGAAGGGCTCTTCAATGTCTACTTTGCTTCTCCCCAAAGGGGAATTGTGTTCAAATGCACCTAAGCAAAACAATTGACATAGAGGGTATGGCAACCCAAGCTAAGTAAAAAGATAATTATGGGAATACCTGGCTACCTTGAATAAGTTTAACTCTCCAGGACAAGATCAGTTTTATCTGACAGTCTTGAAAAAGCTTGCAGATGTCATCTTTGAGCCCCATACTAATATCTTTGAGAAACCATGGAAAATGGGTGTAGTGCCAGGGGCTAGAGAAGGGCAAATGTTGTTCCTATCTACTAAAAGAGGAAAAAAAGATGGCCCATATAATTACAGGCTGTTAGCTTGAAGTCAGCTGGTCCAAAATCTGGACCAGTTTATCAGGATAATTCTAAATATGAACAGTTAGAAAAGATTGCATTGCCTGGCAGGAGCCAGCATAGGTTTATCATGCCAAAACAACTTGATCTCCTTTTTCCATAGAATGACCAATTTAGTTGACCACAGAAATGCAGTGGACATAGTGCATGTTGACTTCAACAAAGCATTCAGCAAAGTCTCCTAGTAGAACCTAACAGAGAACATGGCCATGACTGTACTACCATTAGATTATAGAGAGCTGTTGAATAATCCTATCCTGTTAGAGTTAATCAATTATACCACGTCAAGCTGAAATGAGATGTCAAGCAGAGTATCACAGGGCTCCATTCTAGGCCCAGCACTGTTCATATTTGCAAAAGATTTGCATGAGGTTATCATGCTTATCAAATATAATTATCAAATTCACAGATGCCATCAAGATAAGGATAGCAAATACCCTAGATAACTGTATAAAGATTCAAGATCTTCACAAGCTAAAACAAGGTGTAGAAACCAGCAAAATTAATTTCAACAGGGTTAAATGCAGAGTCCTTTTTTATTTGGCACGTGTATAAGATGTGGAACCCCATGCTGGGCAGCAACAGCCATTGAACATAAGTTAAAAGTATGAATGCAATCCCATGCCACATTAAACCAAGTGTAGTGTCAAGCTCAAGAGATGTCATAATTCCTCTCTGTACTGCATTGATCAGGTCACACCTAGAATTTTGGATCAGTTCTGGGCACCAAATTTTAGAAGGGACAATGATAAATTGATATGTGTCTGGAGGAGAGCAACTACAATGATAAAGGCCTGGAAGAAAAAAAAAACTTACAAAAATGATTGAAGGTATTTGATGTGCTTGGCCCTGAGAAGTCTGTGGGGGAGATACATAGTTATCTTCAAGTGTCTGAAGGACTGTTGTAAAGATAGGCTAGACATATTCAGAATTGTTCCTGTAGGCAGGACAAGAAACATAAGAAATCATAAGAAAGCAGATTGCAGATGGGCAGCAGGAACAATTTCATAATGGTATGAGATGTTCAACAATGAAACAGACTGCCTTAGGAGGTGCTAGACTCTTCTTCACTGGAAGCATTTAAACAGAGGGTGGATAGCCATCTGTTGGAGATGCTGTAATAGTAGATTTGTGCCTTGGGCAAGGGATTGGACTAGCTTGCTAAGATCACTTCCAACTATTAAATTTAATTATTTTGTCAGTAAGAAAACTTTCCCCACCACTTTCTCCTGAAATGGATTGCAATTCTACTTTGCACTTTAATAGAGAGAACTTCAAGGAAAGCCATGGACATTAATGCAGCTGGAATGATTTGGATGATGGTAGTTTAGAACTCATTAAATCAGGGGTGATCAGCCTGTGAAATTGTGAATCAAACCCTTGCCAAACTTTTGATTGGCCACAGTAGTTATGGGTAATATAAGCTGGAATTCAGTGACATTCTGAAGGCCATGGATTGTCCAACTCTGTTTTAAGTGAAGGCCATAGGAAAAGCTTTCAATAGTAACATTTAAGTGTGATGTATAGCATATGCTCTTTTCTGCCAGTAAATTCTCTTGAACATAGTTGAAATTGTAGCTAATTAAATCTGCATAGAATGGATTGGATATTGGTATTGTGATTTATATCAAGATACTGAAATCTGTATCTATTTTTCACATTGTTAACCAGATAAACTCCAAATATGTTGGTCTACAACTGCAATAATTCTTACAGGAGCTGCAGTCAACACATCTGAAAGGCACATAGTTGGAGAAGACTGATGTGCTGGATTTTCTAGAAATACCTAAGAAAATTAACTTAATTACAGTATAATTTTTTGTGAGATGGGCGATATCTAAATTTCAAATATAAATAAATAAATAAATAAATAAATAAATAATAATTGGCTCACAAAAGATGAAAATCCTGTCAAAAGAGATTGACAATACATTCCTATGTATGTATGCCTATTTACTTAGAAATAAGCCACTTTGAACTCAATGACATATAAAGGATCACACTGCTAATTTTGTTTGGCGGGATGACCCCTATCACTTTATTCATAGATGGCCAATGTTCTTTTCTTCCCCCATATCTCTTTTATTGCTTTATTTCTTCCTCTTTAGCTATGAGAATTGTATTGTATTTCTAAGTGGAAGGTACGCATGCCTTTTAGAGTCCTGATGCTAAGGAGCAACATTCAAATAATTTCATTTGAAATGAGATTCTGGTTTCATTTAATATATAAAACACTAAAATATTCTAATGTATTCCTCAGTAAATGTCAGTAATTTCTTAAAATGAGAGTTAAAAGGGAAAAAAATCATTTGACTCTATAAATTCACTTATGCCAAGGATTCAGATGTTTCAAAAGTGGTTTTCCTTTTCTACGATAACAGGAGAAACTTAAGCATTAAATGATTATTATAACAGGCAGTTCCCCACAAATGGTATCTGGAGTGAGACCATTTGCAATTAGATGCAACCACATCCGTTATGTCCTAATATTTTCATTATTAGATTGTTGATTGCAAATCCTACTGATAAGCTTTTTAGTAGTTGATGAAAGGGATACTGGCTTCAGGCAGAAAAAGCATTGAGGAATTGCAGCTATTCTTATTTCCTGAAGGGCAGCACTAACCATGCTTGGTGGTATGATTGGTATGGAAGTTGGTATGATTTATGGAATCAAATGGTCTTGCAAACATCAAATATTTACCCCAGTTCATACATTCTTGGTGCAGGACATTCTGTGGATGCGCGTACCAGCAAACAATAGACAACCTCAAGGAACAACTAGAACTGACCATGACCCCAGAGCATACTAAGATACTGACTACCACCATCCAGAACACATCCGGAAGACAAGAAGAGAAAAGAAAAACTAAACTTCAGACTAAACTCAAATTAAACCCTGGAAACAAAGAGGTACCCAAACCAGAATCGGTAATCAACATGTCTAGCCGGCCACTATCCACTGCAGAACACAATATCCTCCAGAAAGGCCTCAACTATAACATGGACAATGCCAATCAACTAGATTTCTGTGCAGCCCTAGAAGCAGCATTCAAAACGACAGGACTCAGCCTAGAGACCCAAGAAAACATAAGGCAGACAATCATACCACAGATCAGAAGAACACAATATCAACACCAACTCAAAGCAGAGGACAGAGCAGCCCTCAATAGCCTGAGGAAGGACCAAACCATCATCATCCTCCCAGCAGACAAAGGCCGCACCGCAGTTATTATGGATAAATCACAATACCTGCAAAAAGCCAAAAAGTTATTAGAGGACAAAGAAACTTACATCCCTGTTAACACCAACCCAATACAGAAACTAGACAACCTAATCAAGAGAACCCTCAACGACCTAACCAAGAAACGCCAGATCACAAAGGAAGAACAGTGGTGGATGAAAAGCAGTGGATCCATCCTCCCATGCTTCTATGGATGACCAAAAATACACAAGCCTGACATACCGCTCCAACCAATTGTATCTTTACCAGGGACTCCAACATACAACATAGTGAAAGAACTGACAAAAAAGCTTGGACACCTCACAGAGAACAGTGAATATTCTATCAACTCCTTACTACAGTGCCTCCAGAAAATCAAAGATGTACACATAGATGAAGATGAAATTATGGTCTCATTTGATGTCACAGCACTCTTTATGTTTATAAACCCAGAACTAGTGAAAGAATCCATATCAGCAGTACTACACAACACACCTGACTTAACCAAATACACCCAGATTGAAATACCTAGAATCATGGACCTCATCAACCTCTGCCTCACCACCTATTTTCAGTTTGATGGACAAATATACCAACAAATATAGAGGCACACCCATGGGATCACCACTGTCAGGACTCACACCAGAGATTGTAATGCAATGCCTAGAAGCTACAGCACTTCCCCACATAAAACCTAAAGTATGGATCCGGTATGTAGATGACACATTTGTTATAATAAAAAAGGAACAACTAGAGAAGACACATGAAACCATCAACAACATCTTCAAAGGAATAAAATTCACCAGAGAGGAAGAAAACAACACGCTACCCTTCCTGGATATCCTCATCAGCAGAGGAAACAACAGTAAATTAGAAACCCAAGTTTATCAGAAGACAACCCACACCAATCAAGTACTCCATTACCAGAGTAACAACCCAACCTCCCACAAGAGGAGCTGTGTAAGAACATTATTCAAGCGAGCACAAACGCATTGCAGCAACCCAGAACAGCAGAAAAAGGAAAAAGACCACCTATACAACATCTTCCAACAAAATGGATATCCACACAACTTTATCAAAAAGTGCCTGACCACTCAACCTACTACAACACAACCTACACAAGCTATGAAAAGGATCACACTGCCATACATCAGAAACGTCTCAGAAACCACCAACAAACTATTACAACCACGTGGCATCTCTGTAGCACACAAACCAACAAAATCACTCCAAAATATCTTAAGTAAACCAAAAGACCCAGTAGCTGAAGAAGAAAAAACAGAAGTCATCTACAACATACAGCGTAAGGACTGTAACAAACACCATGTAGGACAGACAGGCAGAAGACTAGCAGAGCACATCCACGAGCACCAACTAGCAGTCAGAAGACATGATCTCACAACACATGGACAGACTCAACCATAGTTTTAACTGGGGAACTGTCAGTGTTATAGACCAAGCTAAATCCAAAAATGCAAGAGAATTCTTGGAAACTTGGTATTCAGACAAGGCAGCATAGAGATAAACTGCATCTATATACTATTCAAAAGAGACAAAAGACCAGAAGATCACCTCACCAGCAATCATCACCCAGGCACACAATCAAGCAGTAAACATATGCTAATCAAGGAACTACCAGAGGAGCAAAACAAAACCCCCACCTCCACCAGCATTGGCAAGGCATGCCACACTATATAAATAGAGAGCAAACCCCAACCCATTTTAGGACTGAAGATGTTACCTAGCTGGTTAATGAAACTTTTGCAAGAAAAGAACCAAGCTCAGAGAACCCCAAGGACTCCACAGGACATTCTCCTCTGGAAAATCATATCCTTAGCATTACCAGTTCGTGGTCATGAAAGCTACCTTAAAAAACAGTGAGAAAGAAGAGTTGAAAGCCTGAGACCCTTTGTTTCTAAGTCCACTTCAGCTACAATTTTACTATTTGTACATGGAGAAATGGTTATTTCTGAGCCTCAACCACCTGAGCTGGACTATAGGATACCACAACTATGGAAAGGACTTCTCTCAGTATATATAAACTTTTGGGGGCATGCATCAAAAGTTCTAATGAACATCAAGTAGTGTTAATTCATTTTTGATATTGGAAGGAGACAACAGTGCCAACCCTTCACACAGAACATTCTGGTTATGCCAGGAATCAACTGACTTTTTATTATTGGAGCTATTCTTTAGACTGGTCCAGAATCCCATGCATCTATCCAGGTACATGGCTCACGTCACTACACACCCCATATACCTCCCTCTATTCTTCCTTCCTGCTCCGAGTCTCTTGGCCACATATTCTTTTCATTCTCTCTTTCTTTTTCTGTACCTGATCTTCTGGGAAAATGCATCTCAAAAGGCTCATTGGATTGAGCCTCTCAAGCAAGGAGATACCAAAAGTGGGGTCAAGGCACCTCTGCTGTCTGCGGTTGGCTACCTCTGGGTTATAACAATGGTTTGAAAAGTAGACTGTTAGCTCTGAATACCAGCACTAATCTCATTTCTTCAATGGATGTACTGGCTAAGGCAAGAGAAAGTCTGTTATGATAAATATCCCTCTGAAGTTCCAAAATTCAGGCACTGCTACAGAATGAAATTATGTACAATTTGCTTTTCTTTTCATACATGGAAAAAAGAATGCTCAACAATATAAAATTGGATATTTGCCAGACAGTTCAACAGTCTTTGAATGTTGAAATAAATATTTCATGTGGAAAAATAGTTCAAAGACAGGCTGATAGCTGGACAAAGCTGGCATGCTGCATTTCATTCAGCTCCTGCTGTGCAAGAACGCAAATAAAAGAAGAAAAATTAGATGATCCTTTCCATATACAAATCAAACCTTGACATTTTAATCAGGGCTATTCTCATTTACAATATTTGTTCTTAACAGCTGTGGTTTGAAGAACAGAAAGTTCTGAAAACCTGTACTGTGGCCAATAAATTGTTGCTCTAGGAAAACAGTCTTTATCTATCCTGATACTTAAAGGTACTTTGCTTTGCACATTTGAAGGTTGCTACGTATTAGTCAGAGAAGCACGATTTATTTTAACAATAGCAGGCTTGCAAGTCCAATTCTCCAGAATGCTTATGCTGGGTACCATCTTCTCCAAATGATCAAAGGTGGCTCATCGTTCTCCACTATTGCCTCTGTATCTCACAAGCTGGGCTTCAAAGCTGTCATTTGATTCTTGTTGCATTCCAGTGCTGCACCTTCTGCAGTCTCTCACAACCTAGAACCCTCCAGATGTAAAAGGAGTTGTTCCCAGCTGACTTGAAATTCTGGAGTTTCCATTCTAGCATGCAGGGGAAAGCTGCCTTGTAAACTTACAATAATAGTTGGGGTTCTTTTACAAAAACAGGGCAATATATAGCCACCAGCATTTGTACTCTGTTCTACCAAAGTGGCACTACTGAGCAATATCATTCCAACCCGCACTTCATGAAGGATGCTATTTGAGCAGAGATAGAGCTGTCATTGTTCTCCAATAGTAAAAGCTTCAATATTTTGCTTGTGTGATAAACAGGCTCCTCTCTCTAATCCTGCAAAGTAGGTCAGGCTGCTTGATATCCCTTTATTCCCTATTTTAGCTGCTACTCTCTGCATGATTAATGATCTGGAGTTGAATATGCAGGGAAGGAAGCTTCAGGCTTATAGAAAACAATCAGCCTCTTTCCTTTTCCTCATTAAATCTAGATAAGTAGGCATGCCCAACAGTCTGAAAGAGACAGCTGCAGAGAAACGGAATTTATGAATGAAAAGTAAAGCATCTTTGCAATTGAGAGCAAGCACCATCTTCCACATGTTTCAAATGCTCAACATTTGGAGCAAAATTCCTACCTACCTCTTTTTCTTCTACAGGTAGTCCTTGAGTTATGACGGTAATTTGGACCAGAATTTCCATCGTTAAGCAATGCGGTTGTAAAGTGTGGCATCACATGACCATATTGCTTAGTAACGGCAATCCAGGCAGTCCCCATTGCCATCATTAAGTGAGTTTTGTGGGTCATTAAATGAGGACATCATGTGACTGGGACTTACAATTTCCTGTTGGTTCCAACAAGCAAAGTCAATGAGGAAGCCAGCAGGAAGTTGCAAGTCCCAGCCACAACAAGCCTTTCTTTAGGTGGCCTGCAAGCAGGCCAGTGGGCAAGTACGTGCTGCAGAGTACCCCTCATTCAGCGCCATTGTAATTTCAAATGGTCACTAAACGAGTGGTTGTTAACTGAGGACTACCTGTATATCAATCAAATGGGAGAAACCAAGCAAGGAACCAGCACTAGTATTTTTTTTAAAATAACTTGTTAATTATTAACAATATGAATGCCAAAATATAGTACAGTGGTACCTCAGGTCACAAACTTAATTTGTTCCGCAACTCTGGTCGCGACCTGAATTGGTCGCGACCCAAATCAAATTTTCCCATAAGGTTCAATGTAAATACGCTTAATCCATTCTGACCCCTACGAATTTGGTCGCCAATTGATTTTGGTCGCGACCCGAATCAAATTTTCCCATAAGGTTCAATGTAAATACGGTTAATCTGTTCTGAACCATATGTATTTTTTTTAAAAACCACAAAAATATGACACAAAGTACAGTACAGTACAGTACGAAGAGAGAGAACGCTAACCTGGCTTGAGGCGACTTCTGGCGTGGAGGACAGGAAGGCGGGTGGGGAGGCGGTTATTGCTTGGAGGGAGAGTCCCCCTCCCTACAGGAAGCCATGACCATGTGTGTCAGCAGGGAAAATGGCCGTGGATCCCATTCGTCACCCGATGTGCTGTTCGTGACCCGAATTGGTCGTGAACAGAAGCGTTCATGACTCGAGGTACCACTGTAATTGAATATAGGATTCTCCCTTATACTATGAACTCTGATCAATGTATGCAGTTATCCCTTTCCAAATGTCTCCCTCCAATCAATACTGCAAAAGGAGTCCTCCATGTAGAATCAAACTGTTGGAAGAAGGGAAAATACACTGACTTCATTTTTCTTGTTTTCACTACGTCAGTAAGAAGAAATTGGAGAAGCTTAATGCTGTTCAGCCCAAGAAAATTGGATTTTCTTAGAGAGCAGTCCTTTCCTTCTCCTTCCTGGTCAGGGTCAATCTAATTAAAACAATTCTTCCAAGATAGTTATTATCCTTCTCTGTTTTTTCATGTTCATCTAATCTTACTAAAAGGAATAAATGTCAGAAGATGAAGGGTCAGTTTGTTTTCCTCATCAGATATGATTGATGATTTCCCCAAGTTAATAGAACCTCTAAAGAACATTGAAGGTTCCCAATGGCTAATTTCTAATTCTCTTAAACCAACTTAAAGTCCTAGAATACACATAAAATAATGACACAGTTAATCTATCCACTCCTGAATTATTTCAGGCTTATCAAGTTAGTGACCTCCAGATGTGTTAGAACTATAACTCCCAGAATTCCCAACCAACATATTCTGAAAATCCCAACTCATCCAAAAAGCAACAACTCAAGATACACTGAAGTACCACATTGCATTCATCAGATTTTGCTCTTGTTGAGGCTCCTGTTCCCTTTATCTTAAAATAGAATGAGTAAGTGAGAAGAAGCTAATGAAACTTCTACAAAGCCAGTTTTTAGCCCCAAGCTCTGAGAATAATTTTCAAAACAACCATTGCTCCCTCCACAAAACCAACAGGGGAAGCACAAAAACTGCATCCAGAGAATGCCTTATCTGCATCCTCATTCATGCTGAGCAATTTTCTAACAGATCAGTTAGTATGAATGTGAGCTTCAAATCAGTCCATTTGTTTAATTTGAGAAAAGTGGTGCAAGGATATTAGGGTGCTAGGGTGGCTTACCAACTAGAGAAGCCAATTGCTGAGGAAGTTGGAGTTCTCACCAGGGAAACTATTTGCTCCCAAGTTTTAGCATTAATGCAGCAAAGCCATCTTCGATTATTCTTTTTGCACCACAGAAGAGCTGAGAATTAATCAGGTCTACTACCCAACACTGGTGGGCAATGACACAAGCTCACAGCTGCTCTGAAAATGGTGATAAGACCTGATGTGAAAGTGTTCTAAGCATTATTCCTTGAAACTCAGAAGTTGGGGGGGGGGGGAGGTTTCCAGATGTAAACCAGAAAGTAGAGAAGGAATCCAAAAAGGCAATATTGAGAAAGAAAGGGTTAAGCATAGCTTATTTATCCTTCACTTAAACATACAATTAAAATGACAGTTTTTCATTTTGAGAAATTCTGGTATCTTCTCTCTTCTTATATTTATAAGAAATAACTTGTTCACTCTCTAACTGATCAAGCTAAGACCATCATAGTATAACTTGTAGTTGCCTCATGCAATACTGGACCGTATTATCAATATCAACATAGCTGCGTGAGCAGTATGTCATGAGATCTGTGTGGCTCCCACCTTGTTGGCATTCCAGAAGGCCTTGAAGTCCTGGCTATTTTTTTCAGACTTTGGGTTAAGAAGGAGGGAGCCCTTTGTTGGATGTGTTTTTTTAGATATGTTTTTGGATTGAGCAGCTAGATTCCATCTTGTCTATTTATTCTGTCCTCCACAAGCCCTGCTGGGCTGCCTCATCATGGTAGAGGGTGGTGGTCCTGGGAGGGGTGAATGAAGAACACCAGGAGTATATATTCCCAGCAGAGAAGGTCATCCCAGTTGCCCAGGTAACGCAATTAGGCACTATATTGGCCAGCAGTGATACAGAAAGATGCTGGAGGTGGATATTACTTTAGTGACAATGGCAAAGGCATCAATTAATATTGTTCAGGGGAAGGCAATGGCAAACCATTTTTTTTATCAAGAAAACCACATGGATAGAAAATATAAAATGATTGACGATATAGCGCCAGATGATGGATCCCTCAGGTCAGATGACACTCAATATGCTACTGAGGAAGAGCTGAGGGTCTTTTGGAGTATTAATGGTGATAATGATGTGGCTAGTTCAAAGCTTTCAGGATGTCTAGTTGCTGATGTTGCTACACAGAAAAAGAAAATCCAAAGTTGCAAAGACAGAATTATGGTGGGAATATGGAACATGAAACTCATGAACATGGGAAAGCTCAACACAGTGAAAGATGAAATGAAATGACTAAAAATTGACATTTTAGGAATCAGAAGATTGAGATGGACTGGGATTAGACACTTTTATCTTGAGGATCACACTGTTTATTACTTAGGACATGAAAAACAAAAAGGGAACAACATTACTTTCATAGTTAGGAAGGATATAGCAAGAACAGTACTTGGCTACAGTGCAATCAGTGATGGAATAACATCAATTAGACTTAGTGGACAAGCCTTTAATATGACAATCATCCAAGTTTATGCTTCAACCACTGATGCAGAAGAAGAGGAGTTTAATTAATTTTATGAGCATATCCAATTGGAAATCGACAGAACATGCAAGCAAGATGTGCTGTTTGTGATTGGAGATTGGAATGCCAAGGTTGGAAATATTAAGGTAAAAAATGTTGCTGGATTGTATGGCTTAGGAAACTGAAATGAAGCAGGAGAATGACTTATCAAATTCTGCCACTCCAATTTTTTCTTCATAGCTGACACTGTTCTCAAACAACTAAAATGACTCCTATATACATGGTCATCACCAGATGTAGTACACAGAAATAAAGTTAACTATATAATTGCTAAAATGAGGTGGAGGAGTTCACTTATAGCATCAAAGATATAGCCAGTTGCTGACTGTGGAACACATCACAAACTGCTCATGTGCAAGTTCCAAGTTAAACTAAAGAAGAAGAAGAAAGCCAACTAGTTTCCAAAAAGTGATCTTGAGGATATGCCCACCATTTTCAAGGATAACATCAGGAATCACTTTAAAGTCCTGACCCTCACCGATAGAGAACCAGAGGAACTGTGGAATGAACTTAAAAAAGTTGTTAAACATGAATGTGAAGAGACTGCCAAAGATGAAGAAACCGAAGAAAGCAAATTAGAACCAGAACAATCCAAAAAAGCTGAAGCTGAGAAAGACAAAAATCTCAGGAAGGAATTTAACACTTAAGTTAGAACTTTATGTTAGAAGAAACAAAAAGCAATATTACAACATCTGTAAAAACATTGAAGATGGAAACAGACATGGAAAAACAAGGATACTCTTCCAAAAAATCTCTGAACTCAGGAGGCAATTCCAACCTTGAACTGGTATGCTAAAGGACACCAATGGATAGATAGTGATTCAAAGAAAATAAAAAAGTATATATTGAGTATAGTAAATATATTGAGTATATTAAAACATTGCAGAGTAAAGATATCAACATTCAAAAGACCTTAGAAGATATTTCCTACTTATAAGAATCTCTAGTACTAGAAGACGAAGTTAGATCAGCACTCTAATTCTTACCAAGTCAGAAGGCTACAGGAACTGATGGAATACCCACAGAAATTTGGCAAGCAATAGAAGAATCAGTAAAGATTCTAACCAAGCTATGCCAGCAAATCTGGAGAACACTACAGTGGCCAATAGATTGGAAGAGCTCAATCTACACTGCAATACCAAAAAAAAAGGAGACTTAACAGAGCATGCAAACTATTGTACAATGTCCTTAATTTCACATGTAACAAAATAATGCTTAGAATCATTGCAGATTAGAACCATACATGAAAAGAGATGCCAAATATTTAAGCTGGCTTTAGAAAAGGCCAAGGATCATGAAACATTACTGCTGATGCATGCTAGATAATTGAGAAAGCCAAAGAATACATAAAAGAAGTCACTATGTGCTTCATTGATTATAGAAAGGCCTTCAATTGTCTCAATCATGTCAAGCTGTGGAATGTGCTAAAAAAAATGGGAATCCCAGAACATCTCATTGTCCTCATGAGAAACTTATATACAGGTCAGGAAACCATAGTATGGACAGAACATGACAAAACAGACTGGCTGCAGGTTGGCAAAGGATTGAAACAAGGCTGAATACTCTTCCTTTATTTATTCAACATATTCTGAATATACATTAAGGGAAGCTGGATTGGAAGAAGATGCGTGTGGTTTCAAAGTTAGAGGAAGAAACAGCAATAACCTGTGCTGTGCTGATGACAGTACTCTGATAATCAGAAATGCGAAGGATTTGCAAGCTCTAGTAATAAAAATCAAGGAGCACAGTGAAAACATGGGACTAAAATTAAATATAAAGAAGACCAAACTAATAACAATAGATACAACAATCAATCTTAGAACTGACAATAAAGATATTGAAATGGTAGATAATGCCTGCCTTTGGATCAACCATCAACAAGCAGAAAACAAGCAGTCAAAAAATAGCCACAAACTAGCATTCTGTAGAGCAGCCATGAAGGCCTTGGAAAAGATATTCAGATTTTGTGATGTGTCTATACCTACAAAGATCAGAACTGTGTAAGCCATGGCATTCTCTGTGATACTCTATGGAAGATAAAGTTGGATCTTGAAGAAGCAGGATAGAAAGAGAATGCTTTTGAATTTTGGTGTTAGAGAAGACTCTTGAGAATACCACAGACAACAAAGAAAACAATCCAATGGATCATCAAACGAAATCAACCCAGAATTCTCACTTGAGGCACAAATGACCAGGCTCAAATGATCTTACTGCAGACACATTATGCAAAGACCCATCACTCTAGAGAAGGCTCTAATGTTGGGAAAGGTGGAAGGAAAGAGAAGAAGGGGATGACAGCAGCAAAGTGGATGAACCCAGTTACAGTGGCAATAGGTGCGCTGTTGGAAGACCTGAAGGACCAAGTTAGGGAGAGATCATCATGGAGAAAATTGATCTATGTGGTCACTAAGAGTCGACACTGTCTTGATGGCACATAACCAATCAATCAATCTATTTTGTATTGTGTTTTTATTTTGGTTTGCTATATTGTGAACCATGCAGAATTGGTTTGGAATCAGGCAGTGTAATGGAAGGCATGTGCAAGGGGGATACTGGAATGGAAGATCAAGGTTATCGGGAGGGAGGGAGGGGGAGCATTCCTGAGCAAGCACTTCCTCAGCCCGCAGCAGGATCGTGAGAAGGTGAAGAAGCTGAGACTGGCCCCTCCCTAGAGTCTCATGGGGTATAGCCACTAGTTGCTTTAGCATAGGTTTAGTCTGGCGAGATTCTGTCTATTAGGTGCAAGCTAATAAAGGAACTATACTGGACTGGACTGCCTCGTTGTCGTTCTTGGGCTGGTCCTGACAGGCAGTGCCTAAAATGAATGAATAAATAAAAAGTAATCAATAGGACTCCCAAAGGCTAGTGTTGACCAGCTGATGATTTTAAATATAAGTAAAACCAATGTCCTCTTCTAAGTAGAGGCAGGAATGTAGAGAGTGTTAGAAGCTTCTTTGTTCCCAGGCAGTTCTGGTCTAGAGGTCCTCAGAGAAGCAAGGTCTCTAGGAACAGCTTTCTTCCCTGGACCTGGAATTCAAGCCCCATGCTCCAAAGTCTTGAGTGAGTGGGAGCCAAGAAGGTAAAGGTTGGCAGGGAATATAGAGGCAGATTTAGTCTTGTTTCTTGTCAGGGCTGCTGGGTGCAATTTGGATAGTTTTATATTGACTCTCATTCTCTGACTCTTAATTACTTTGCTTTCTCTGTGTGTTTACAGGTTAATGATTGCTAGGCTCGGTATGGAGATCTCAGCGTCATGCAGTTTGATGCAGCCATCTTATTTCTCCTGCCTTCCCTTTGTTGCCCTTATTAAATAAAAATCCTTTATTCTTTGATACTCCAGTGTTGGGTTCGCACTAGCAATATACAGTCCAAAACTATTTGGGCCTGGAAATCCTGGTTCAAAGGGATAACTGTGGTCATTTATTTAAAAGCTTACAGTATTCCTAGGGAAGGGAGAAGTTGTATGTAGGTGATAGTTCTAAATGTGCAAGAGTTAAAATCTCTAGTGATTACTGAAGCATCAGATAAAGAAAGTTTTAAACACAGAATCGTAAGATTAGGAGGTGAATGCTTACTATTTTAAAATTTGTATGGTCCACCCACAGATTCTATGGGAAAAAAAATTCTTTTCAATATTTATATTCCAGATCAATGGTCTATATAATATTTGAGATTTAAATCAAAGTTTCAATCCCTTTCTGGATCAAATCCCACACTCCCTCTGCCCCTACCACACCACATTATATCCTTTGATTTGCAATACTTTGTTAAAGATGACACATGTGGAATTAAGTGGGTTTTATTTGGATTTATTATTTTTCCCCAAACTTTGATAATTTGGACTGATGGCCTAGAATTCCTGGGAGAATACTATTGTTTTCTGATATAAAGGGAAAAATAGCAAGAGAAACCTTGCCGACAACGATCCGCATAGTCAAAGCTATGGTTTTTCCAGTAGTAATGTATGGCTGTGAGAGCTGGACCATAAAGAAGGCTGAGCGCCGAAGAACTGATGCCTTTGAACTGTGGTGCTGGAGAAGACTCTGAAGAGTCCCCTGGACTGCTAGGAGGTCAAACCATTCAATCTTAAAGGAAATCAACTCTGATTGCTCATTGGAAGGATTGATAATGAAGCTCAAGCTCAGATACTTTGGTCACCTAATGCGAAGAGAGGACTCTTTGGAAAAGACCCTGATGCTGGGAAAGATGGAAGGCAAAAGGAGAAGAGGACGGCAGAGGATGAGATGGCTAGATAGCATCACTGAAGCAATGAGCATGAAATTGAGCAAACTCAGGGAGGCAGTGAAAGATAGGAAGGCCTGGCGCAATATGGTTCATGGGGTCACGAAGAGTCGGACACAACTTAACGACTGAACAACAACAAAGCAAGAGAAATGCAAAAACTACAGGGAAGTTATTTGTAGAACCTTGATTTTATGGCCCATTATTCAACGGATTTAGGATAAAATAGAGATCTTTTAATTGAAGCTTCATTTCCTTCCTCCAAAATGGATGTGCATTGTTTCAGCATGAGTCTGAAAAATGGTTGCTTCTGTGCGTGCATTAGCATGATTTTTCTGTGCATCTCATTCCATCTTGATCTTGGTATGCTGGCCTTTGACGTTGGTGTGTTAAAAAAAAAAGAGTACATTTGGTGATCCTGGAGGAGAATGGGCAATCTTGTGAGTGTTGGTTTCAAAGATGGGCAGAAAGAAAAAAAATCACTACTTCACAATGGTTTCAGCAGCTTTTAAGGTGATGGAAACATTTCTTAGAGTAATGGTGTTTGTGATTCTTTTACCAGGACTACAAAGGTGGGAGGAAAATGAAATGCATGTTTAAGTAAAAAAGAAAAAGATAGATTTGGAAAATGAAACTTAAAAGGTGCCAGTTGTACTGTCTGGAAAGAGTGTGATATAAAAAAAACTGGGTCAGATAATTGGAAAATAAAAATACAGTAAGCTGAAGTATGTATTGTTGTGTGATGTGGATTCTAGCAGATGTTGGGGTAAGAAAACATACCAAAGTTGTGCAGGAAACATCTCTCGATGAAACAGCAATGAAATGGTTATGTTCAACAATGTTTGTGTGGTGTTAGCATATAAGAATTGGAGCTAAGATCAGTACTAGTATAATAGCAAACCACATGAATATAACTTTCAATGCCAGTGATGAATAGCTATAGCAATTTCATAATGCCATGAAATTATTAACTGCTTGATATTCAGTGAAACTTTGAGTGCACCAAGGGAAGAGATATAGCCAGACAAGTTAAATAAACTCATTAATAAGGAATGCTACTACTCTTCCATATTTATAATGCTGACAAGATTGGTTTCTTCTTCAGTTCCCAAGAACACTCAGCTATTTAAGTATGAAAGATCAATTGCACGATGAAAGAACAGCAAGAAGAGGGTCTTAGCATTATACCAATGCTATTGGATCACACAGATTAACGCCAATCATAGGCAGAGAGTCAAGTTTTCCAAGAGTGTTAAAAGACATCAAGCATCATTCTAATCATATATTCTAATTAATGGAAGCCATGTTCTCAACTTTTCCAAGATTGGTTCTTCAGTCATTTTGTACCAGATCTCAGAAGGTATCAATATGTGGCGAAGATGTCACCTGAAAACACGAAATCTCTTTTAATTCTTGTCAGTACTCCCACTCATCCATCAGCAAAAATTTTGTGCACCAAAGTAGATGTTTTTTGCCCTCAAATGCAACATCAATAATCCAACACATGGACCAGGGAATCAGTCTGACAAACAAAAGTTTGAAAAAGCTACCTTTATTCATTCACTACATTCCACACATGAGAAAACCAATTACCAAGCTGATTTTCTCATGTATGAGAGTAGATTTTGTGGTTACATAGTCAACATTTGGATTTAACAGCCCATCCTTTTCTCCACTGGGTCCATTAAATCAACATTTTGCCATAAGCTGAATGTAGTGAGAATAAAGTACTTAAGAAGTGTGTGTGGTAAACAAGGCAAGATATGGTAAAAAAAAAAAGGGTGATAATTAAATGTGGATTCAACTTAGAAAAATCAGTGGCCACTTTGAAAGAAGTACTTAGAAGTGGTTTTGTCATACAGAGAATGAATGGGGATTGAATCACATGAAGAGTGTATTGAGAGGAAGGGGAAGACTGAGAAAATCATGATTGCATAGTGTTGATGAGATCCTCAAAAAAGGTGAGAAATGTAAAGGAAAAAAAAAGCAATATATGAAGTGATGTATGAGCATGGTAGAAATAAGGATGGTTTGCAGTGACAAAAAGGTATGGAGAGGTTACATGAATAGTATTGACGTACCCTACATTTAGCCACACTTCTTTTTCTTATTGCATCCTTTTCATTTCTTTGGCTTACTATTTCTTACCCCCTTTCTGTGCTTTGTATTACATTATTTAACCAGAAAGAGATAAACATGATGGGAGTGATGAGGATGAAGACAGGCAGAAACTGTTCAACTGGACCCTCCCTCCATCCTAACTACAGAACCATCACCAGCAGTTGCACGTATTAGTTAAAGAAACAAATTAATTGATCAAGATAGACTTCAGCTCTGGAGAATAACATTCAAAATATGTCTTCCTCAGTCTGGTGCCCGCCAGATGTATTAGACTTTGACTCTAATAATCCCTGGTTAAAGGCCTTGCTGGCTGACTGTTATGGAAGGTGAAGTCCAACACATCTACAGACAGCAGGCCGGGCAAGTGTGGTCTGATTACTATAATTTAATGGCAAAATGAGGATACATCTTAAAAAACAGAGATTCCTACTTCATTTGTAAAATCATTTTATTGGTACAAATATACATTATGAATAAAATTCCTTCTGCCTATATTGTAAGCAAATGCATGTAAAATATTGAAAAAAGTAAAGAATTGCTTTTACAGACAAGGAACTACTATTTGTTTTGAAGTACGTGATAAAAGTAGAGAGGACGCAGACAGATCCTATGGTGACCTTTACAAAATACCAATATTGATAAAATATCCATTGCCTTCATTTCAATCAACATACATTTACTTATGGATATGGAAGCATAGCAAAGTGCTAGTAATTTTTTTTCTATTTTTGTGCTTTTGAACAGTACACAAAATGTAAATGATTGTGTTCTTAAATAGAGTGTTACACAAACATGGGAAAAGTCTCCCAAAGGAGAATGTAAAAATCATATCCAAGCATCTAATATATATTATTTATACAAATTCTTTTATTAGTGTGCTCTGTTGATATAATTACAATGTGCAATTGCATTCAGCAAGAATATATTTATAAAGTAAGTTGCGTGCAAGTTTGACAAATTTACATTCAGCAGTCCAACGCTTTTCCTGCTGTACAGTAATGGGTTAGTGTAAGAAAATGACCAATCCATTTGCTTTGAGTTTTTTCAACCACAAAGCTCTAATGCAAGGCATTATTTTTGTAGCTGCTTCAGAAAATTCAAGTAGAAGACATGGAATAGTTGCTGGCTTTAGCAAAGGCCTGAGAGGGAATATCTGGAAATAGATAGTCAGAAAAAAGAACCAAATTCTTTTTTAATCTGACTACCAGTGCAAATATTGACCTTTGACAAGCTTCTTTTTTAAAAAAGGAAAGAAAAGCTAATGGGAAAAAAGGGTCAGTAATAGTTGGACCCTATTATCACAAAAGAATCTGCACTGTTAAGCCCATAACCAACCAACTAAACAAAAATGAAATCTTTATCTGGTTCTTCTCCAGAGTCACTGGACTTGCTTCCTTGCTGGCCATCTTTCCTCAAAGGTCTCTGCTTCTGTTCCTGGGATTCAGAAATCTGATGTCCTGGGCTTTTCTTTGGACCTATATTGTGAGACAGGTTTTATGAGATGAGTTGAAGTCTCCTCCAAAGATAATCCCTGCAGAAAAGGAGTAAGCTAACAAAGTGTACTTCAATTTTTCTACAATATTGTCTTGAACATCCAGCTCTGGTAGAACTAGAAAGCTGAAGAACAGCACACTCTGGCTTTCAAGGGGAAACAGAAAGAGTGTCTACAGGGAACCTGCTTTGTTCTCCTATGCCAGAAAGAGCACTCTGATCCTAGAACTTTCCTCCTTTTCACTGGCCGAACAACAACAACTACCACCTCTAATTGCCACAAGTTGCTTTCAAGCAATTGCTGCAGGAAGATGATGTATACTCTACATAAAAGATGTGCATTGCATATAAATGCCAGCCTATTACTTACAACTTCTTTCTGGACTTGAAGCATTATTTCATTCCTTCCCCTTTCCTCTCCATTCTGAGTTTCTCTTATATATTTTATATTTTCAGATTGTGAGTCTCTCTTCTTTATTGATATGACCCACTTTGGGAGACAATATTTGTCTTAAAAAATGGATACAAATGCAGTAAATGAATAATAAGCTCAAAAACATGTCCTGCATTGTATATACAATATTGCTCATAAAAGAGAAAAAATCTTCATAGCAGTAGACAATGGCACTTAGACGATAATATTAGCTAAATCAGTATATGGAATTATAATCCATCAATCAAAATCATGTTACAGCTACTTTTGGATCATGTGTGCCCATGGTTATGAGAGACATAAGTACTAACTTGCAAATAAACAAAAGTTAACAGAAAGATGATCATTAAATAAAGTAGCATATACTAACATTCTTAAAACTAACATCACTTTTTATAATAAATTAAATGTATATTCGATGAATTTCAATATGTATTAGTAAGACATATTGAACACAAGGCACAGGGAGTTTTTAAATGATCCAAGAAAAAAAAAATAACTGTATAGCCTTTTCCACAATTAGCCTTATGAATCAGCTGAACTGACATGAAGCTGCTATAGGTATACATATAGTTTATTAATATACAAAGATAAACAGACTAAAACTATAATCCTCTTTTGCTGCTTACAGAGTAAAATTAATTATATTTTTATAATTATATAATTATATAATTATATTTTATATAAAAGATGTGTTAGTATAAGTCAAGATAGTCAATCACTGACGTTTAAAGGAACAGCAATATGTAGACAGCAGTGATATTAAGAGTAATCTTTCCATATCTCTGTAAATTTCTAGTTTTATAATGTGTATAATTTTTAAACTTTTTAAACTTAATTATGCATTGTGATTTTAGTGATTGTAAGCCGCCCAGAGTCCCCCATTGTAGGGGAGATGGGCGGGGACAAATCAAATAAATAATAAAATAAAATAATAATAATATAACAAATGAAACAGCTCTTGCTCTCTAAACTTCTGATGAGACATATTTTCAATAGATCACAAAAGAAATTCTTCCATATTCGGCAGCAGAAACATCTGCTTGTTTCTTATTCAGTATCCACCAAAAATAGAATTCTGCTGTATTAATTACAAATAAGAACTTATTCACTGAAAACCAAATGAAAGATTTAACAAGCATGAGGAAGAAAGAAAGGGTGAAAAACTATGCTTCTTCAAAAACCAAATTTAAAAGTTTGATTAAGTAAAATGCTCAGAAATTAGTATTATAAGGCTCATTCAAATCATCAACACCTCCAACAATTTTTGCCATTCATCAAAATTGCTACCTGGGAGGGACATGCAGACATCCTACACACACACACACACTCACTTACTCACACAATTCCTTTGCATGGCTTTTTGTAGTTTCCTAAGAAAGGGTGCATAATTCATCAGTAGTGAATTTTCAGTGCTATTCCAGTTTGCTATTACATTATGCTGTGATGCATTATCACTTATTAAGTCATCCAAATTCATACTTTGGTTTTCAAAAAAAAAAAGCCTCTTCAGTGTAATCCTTTTTATACAATGGCAAAACAGACAGAAACTAGTTTGCATGTTTAGCATTCCATTATAGGTGGTTAAGAAGGTAGGTTTTACTACATGATAATTTTGATTTTCTGGTTATATCTATGATAGCAGAGCTGGAACATTTTGTTTCACTAGGCAAGACAACAGCCAGTGTTTCCAAAGAGACTGGCTTCCCATTAACCTCTATATTCTATACAACTGCGAGCAGCACTAAAATGCAGCAGTGATGAGGGCCTGCCTAACAATATCCTAGGAGAAGCCTAGATATTATCTTTACAACTATACTCTGATCTGATCTGATTTCTGATCATGTTCTAAAACATAAGAACTTATTTAAGCAGGGAATAAGTACCTAATTTAGCTAGGAAGATTGTACTGATTTTATTTAAGATTCTTTGTGTAGGTTGCCTTCCTTTGTTGTCAAACAAGTTCCTTTTTATGTGTACAGATTTGGTTTCATTGGTTTAATGCACAATTTTTAAAATAGGCCTTCCCCACTAATACTTTAAATTATTACTCTTCCCAGCTTATTATTTTTTAAAAAGCATATCCAATGTAAAGATGTAAGCTCACTGCTTGTGAATGAGAAACACATAAGTGATGAAACAACATGAAAGACTGGTGAGGTCTAGGCAGAGGGCCTTTTCTGCTGTGGCCCCCACCCTATGGAACAATCTGCCTCCCACGGTCCAGTGTGGTCCCACTCTCATGGCCTTCAGGAAAGGGGTGAAATCCTGGCTGTGCCAGAAGGCCTGGGAGCCGGATGGGGGCTCTCACCAGTGGAGGTGGCTTGTGGGGTGACTGACCTTGCCCCCCCCCAATCATCTTGAATGTTTTTAGCTTTTATGTACAGGTTTAGATTTGATTTTTAATGGATTATTTATTTTAATTATTTATGGAGGATTTTTAATTGTTGATGGGGTTCTGATTTTAACTGTGAGCTGCCCAGAGTCACCCGTTGGGGGGAGATGGGCAGCATACAAATTTAATTATAAATAAGCAAACAAACAAACAAACAAATAAATAAATAAAATAAAGACACAGAGATGTAAGGGGTATGAAGTCAAATGGAGGGTATGTGCAAAAGTACACTTTCTCTGTGCCATCAATGTATACAAATATATGAATCACTAAGGTGAAATGCTGATCATAGATATAGCTATGAATGATTGTTTTCCAGTAAGTTCGGACATTAAAAGTTACATCAGAAAAAGATACCAGGAAAATATAGTAACATTCCTACCTTCATGTGAAAGAGATCTGAGAGGTGGCTGAGGGCTACTTTGACTATCTTTTTCTTTATCAGAAGGGACTCTCTTCAAAACAGGAGGAAGCAGGGCAATTTTAGGGGAACCTGGACTGGACTGAGACTCTGGGACATCATCTGTGGAAACATCAGAAAGATAAATCCAATTTAAAGCTGCACAGCTATCAATGCACTTGGTGTATTGCTTAAACATAATGATAGTGCAACTAATACAAAACTGAAAACAACTACTGTTAATGGCTCCAACACCTGATAATCACATTTAGTAGCATAAACCCCCAAGTGTAAACCAGTCAGGCCAATTCATTGTACACATACATTACTAATATTAGTACAGCTCTTGTAAATAAATATCGTCAGTGTGAATAGGGGCCAACTTAAATGAGACAGCCAGCAGTCTATATATCTGTCCTATATGAAAAAAGCAAAACATGCCATGCTCTCCACATAACCACGCTGAATCAACTCTAAATAGTCTGAAAGAAAACTGCTTAAAAGAGCACAGCACAGACAGACCAGGCAGCAAGTTCCACATTCAGTTTTTAATGAAAAAAACATATTTCACTCTCAATGCATGAAATGTTAACATGGTGGGAAAAAAATACATTGTTAACCATTATATCTATGTGGGCATAATATGTATTCAAATGAAGCTATATTGCAAAATCCTATTAGGCCAGACAAAAGGTGCTGTGATTTTCTACTGTCATCCTCTTTTGTTCATGTCAGGAGTGACATCTCTGATCAATCAATTTTGCTCCCTCTTGGTATCTCAGGCAAAATGACTATGTTCCTGTGATTAATCGGTTTTTGATTAATTTAGATTCAGGTCTACTAGGAAGTGGTATCTTTTGAGATATTTAATACCCCCAAGGATTTTTTCCCCCAAATAACAGAAGCAATTAAGTAGACAATAACTACTGTATATTGACTACATTTAAGACCTCCCTTTCTAAATACATGATATGGCAACTGAAATGTTTGTCACATTTAATGAAAATTTGGAACACTGAATTAGATCAACACAATAATTTATATATATTTTTATAAAGCGTATAGACTATCCCCAGTCTAAATGGTGTACGTATGAGCAACAGCAATGCAATATCAATGCAATCATGAATCCAATAAAAACATTATCTGTTACAACCATTCATCTAACTGCCAAAAATATGTAATTACTTGTGTTACTCTGAAGATCTTTCTGAAGCAGCCAAGTTTCTTTTTTTAAAATAATTTTTACTGAAGAAGTTTTTCAACAGAATTAAAAACAGTTCAAAATTTGAATTAAAGAAGAATAGAGAAAAGTAATGAGAAGGTGAAAAAGAAATATAGAAAAAGAAACAGAAAAGCAAAAAAAGAAAAAAGAAAAAAGAAAAGGAAAGTTTGAAAAGAAGTGGCTTCTGATCTTCTTGACAGCTGTTATAGATACTGAAACAGCCAAGTTTCCACTAGCTTTTAGAAAGCCATGAGAGTGGAAGTGACCTGATTTGGGAAAGGAACCTTGGAAACCTCACGGAGAATGCCTGCTTTCATGGTCCCTCCCCATAGCACTTCCTGGTAAGTGGGGATCTTCAACAGGTACTCTTTCTTTGTATGGAATGGGTGGGCAGAATCTACCTGGGAAAGTAAATCTCATGGATATCTAAACCCTGAACCCTCCAGGGCTTTAAATTAGCATCTTAAATTTCACTCAGAAACATATTCAGGCAATTTGATCTCAACCGTTTAAAGGTTGTAATAGTCCCAGTTAAGCTTAAAAAAGGTTTAAAACTAATGCCAATATTTTAATATTTAGCAATTAGAGGAAATATTGAAGGGAAATGTTGGAATCCCGGGGACAGTTAAACAGTACTGCTAAATAAATTACTAATTAGTATATAAAGTACATCAGTATTAAGTCTTTTATACTTTACCACTGAAATCCAGTTTCTAGCACAAAAGAGACTAGTTAAAACTGAATAATATGCTGCCCCTGTTGCCCCCAGCCTTTGGTTTCCAAAATTCTCTCTTCAGGATTTTAATTATTAATTTTCCATACACAAGCCATAATGTTAAGATTGATGCAATATTAAAATAATCTCACCTGTCCGAGAGGCAGACCTTGGCTTCTGAGGAACTGTTGGTCGTCCTATTAGGGTGGGCTTTGTTGTCTGTAGTGGAGGTTTTGGACTGGTAGGTGTGCTAGAAGAACTTTTTGTCCTAGCTCCAATTTCTATCTTTGGTTCAGCTTTTGAATTTTTTTCTGTCAAGACTGTGATAGAGTCATCCCTATTAAGAGCAAACTGATTTTCTGGAGAAGGATGATGAAGTTTTGTTACTGAAACAAAATGAACCAGGGAACAAACACGGAGATCAAGGGCACTGTCAGCTTTAATATAAAAAATTTCCACCCTCTGTAACTGTATGGAGAAACAGTGTATGGAGGATAGGTGGGGGATTGGCAATCTATATACTACTAAAACTCTTATTGTGTTTTTATTTATTTATTTATTATCAAACTTGTATGCCACCCATCTCCCCCAACGGGCGACTCTGGGCGGCTCACAATAATAAAAAAGGAAAAAAACACGAGTCCCTCCAACAATGGGGTAAAATCTATAAATAATTAAAAGAAACATATATTAAAAATGTCCTAAGAACCTCCTATAATTTTTTTTAGCCCTAAAAACCTGCAAGATGCTGGGGGGGGCAAACCCATCACCCCACCAGCCATCTCCATCTCCACAGGTGCGGGCCCCCATCTGGCCCTCAGGCCTTCTGGCAGAGCCAGGATTTAATCCCTTTCCTGAACGCCATGAGGAAGGGGGCACACCGGATCTCAGGAGGCAAGATGTTCCATAGGGCGGGACCTGCAGCAGAAAAGGCTCTCTGCCTAGACCCCACCAATCGAAATTCCTTGACCAGTGGGGTCTGCAACCTGCCCCTTCTGCTGGACCGAGTGGGGCGGCTGAAATGATCGGGGCGAGGCGGTTCCTCAGATAACCTGGTCCTGTGCCATGAAGGGCTTTAAAGGTGATGACCAACAACTTGAATTGGACCTGGAAACAAACTGGTAACCAATGCAGCTCACGCAACAGCGGTGTTATACGTGCCCTCCTTATTGTGTGTGTTTGTACCCTCAAGTTAGCCCAAACGGTGCATTATACTGCAACAATTTTTAAGTCAAGGTACCTAAAATCTGCGAATGTAAAAAATGCGTAAAAAAATAGGGGACCCATTACTCCTGTGGAATTGAAATTTCCACAATTTTCAGACCAGTTTTATTCGCAAAGTTGTGGCCATTGCAGCGTCCCCACAGTCATGTGATCAGGAACTGGAATGGAAACCAATTTAAATGAGAGATGGTATAATTACAATCATGCAGACCTTGTGCTTTAGATTTAGGAACATGAGTGTTTCATCAATCTCCTGCACTTTTTATGCCTTTAAAATTCATTCTGAATGTTTAAATAAGATTTAATATATAAATAATAGGAAGTTTAAAGGTGTTGGTGCAGTTTAATTTTACTAGCCTTAAAGATGATTTTACTAGCCTTAAAGAATACAGAATAGTCTGGAGTTACTCACCAGCTCCATCCAGTCGTTCGGAATTCACAGAAAGATCTGTTAAGTCTCTTACATCATTCACTAATTTCTTTAAAACAAACAAACAAACAAACAGGACATTTCAAAATTAAATATCTTCCTTCCAAACTGCAGACTGCAAATTCAACAAGACTTGAATATTATATATCTTAAAACTCAGAATTGTATTAAATTAAAATGATGTAATAAATCACTACATGGCACTATCTTTGAAGAGGGGTTGGAATTCCTGCTGGGACTGGACATTCAGATTGTTAACTGAAGCTCTACTATACACAAGATATCATGTTGAAATTAAAAGAGCTAAATTAGTTCGTAGTTTATTTCTGGTTTCAAAATGTTGTTCTTAACATTTAATGCTCTAAAGGTTTGGGAATACAGTGGTACCTCGGTTCACGAACTTAATTCGTTCCGCGACTCTGGTTGCGAACCGAATTGGTTGTGAACCGAATCAAATTTTCCCATAAGGTTCAATGTAAATACGGTTAATCTGTTCTGACTCCTACGAATTTGGTCGCCAACCAATTTTTGATCGCGTCCCGAATCAAATTTCCCTATAAGGTTCAATGTAATTACGGTTAATCTGTTCTGAACCATTTTTTTTTTTTTTTAAAACCGCAAAAATATGACACAAAGTACAGTACGAAGAGAGAGAAAGCTAACCTTGCTCGGCGCGACTTCTGGCGTGGAGGACAGGAAGGCGGGTGGGGAGGTGGTTACTGCTTGGAGGGAGAGTCCCCCTCCCTACAGGAAGCTGCGACCACGTGTCACGGGAGGGAAAATGGCCGAGGATCCTGTTCGTAACCTGATGCAGAGTTCGCGAACGGAGGCAAAATTTTGCGACCGGAGCTGTTCGTGAACCGAATTGTTCGTGAACAGAAGCATTTGTGAACCGAGGTACCACTGTAATTATCTTAAAGGATCCCTTAATGGCTCTATTTACAAACCTGTCTTCCACTTAAATCTACTAGTGATGGGAGATTCCTTTCTACAGACATATGGATCTCTTGCCTATTCAACTATCTTTCAAATTACAGGAGAAATCTGGCTGTTCCAATAGAAGTGAATATAAGTAGCTCAAGGTTGAACTGTGGAATCCTTAGTGCTCTCTGAGCTTGGTTATTTGTTTGCAGATGTTTCATTACCCAACTAGGTAACCTCATCAATGTGAGTGTGGGGTTTGCTCCCTGTTTATATACAGTAGCTTGCCCTGCCAGTTTTGGTGGGGGTATGGTTTTCTCCTTGGTAGTTCCTTGAATAAGGCATTGGTTTCTACCTGACTGTTTGTCTGGTGTTAATCCCTGCTTATCACAGATAAGGTTTGCAAGGTCTGCAAATAAACAACCAAGCTCAGAGAGCACCAAGGACTTCACAAATCTGTCTGTTTTCCTGAACAATTTTGAAGTATTGAGGCTTAACTGTTTTTGCAAGTTTATTGTTTTACTTAATAATAATAAATTAATGTTTAATAGAAAGTATTACCATCTGAGTTTATTGCTTTCTGTTGCTCCATTAGTAGTGATTGGTTTTAAGCTACCTTGAGGTAAATGTGACTAAGCAACATAAATATTAATCCAAATCTAGCAGCATATCTATACTTCTGCATATTCTTTATCAGAAAATAATAGCACTTGTAGGAAAATGCTGGTAAACTTTTGTTCAGGTGTTTTTGTTCATGCATTTTACCAAAAAAATAAAGCACCAACATGAAAGGTACTTCTATGCATGATAATCACATTGTAATCCTAGTATCATAGTTAAAATCCCATGTAAGAGGTTATTATTGTATTGAGGTAGGTTGCAGACTGATTATCAAAATGCCTGTATGAAGGTTTATGAAACCTCCTGTCTGCTTTAGAGCAACATCTCCTATATGATCAGTTTTATGTGGCTTAAACAGCTCTTCTGAACAGCATGCTCCTATTACTGACACAGTAGTCCCATGTTTATATAATACTCATGTATCATAGGATGCCTAGTCAAAATCCCTTGGCAAGATGTTGCTTTGAAAGCTCTGCTCTAGCCTGAAACACCCCTACAATCTTCTATCCTAAGAGCAACAATACTACTAGTAACAAATAAAAACAAAAAATAAATTATGTTGAATGCTGCATGGACCGAAAAGTGGAACACACACACACACACACTGAAAAGTGGAATATATATATTTTATATGCCAAGAAAATTTTGTATGTATAAAATGTTCTTAGCATATAAAATATATTAGGCTGACTCTCTCCTGGTAGATAGTACTTAATTTTAATCCTTTGATGTGCTAATTAATCTATTCTACATAGCCTCATTTACATGGCATTTGTTTCTGGAGTTAATATTTAGTTTATCAAACACTAGATGGAGCAAGATCACCACTACATGTTTGCTCAGATGGATTATTAATTCATGTTCATTTATCTGCAACACTTATGCCAATTCACACATCTAATTCAGAGCAAACACACACATACACGGCATTTAGCACTTGCCATCTTTCATCTATGGAGCATCATCTGTAAGCATAGTAATACTACATTAGATCATACATCAAGTAGTAAATTCTTATGGTTTTGATTGATTGACTGATTGATCATATTTATATAGCTGCCCATCTCACATAAAAGTGACTCTGGGCGGCATACAGAACTTAATTTAAAACAATAAATACATAAAAACAGTCATAATTAAAAAATAATTATAAAAAGATACAAAACAGAGAGTATGATATTAACCACAATAAGGGAGCCATTGCAAAATCTCCCTGGTCCCCTGAGGCCCCAAGGCCTAATAACATAGCCAGGTCTCGAGGGACTTGCAGAATGTTGAGATGGATGGAGTTAATCTTACTTCTGGGGGGAGAAGAATCCACAACGTGGGTGCCATGGCAGAGAAGGCCCACCTCCTAGGACCCGCCAAATGTAATTCCCTGGCAGACAGGACCCACAGCGTGCCTTCTCTGCCAGACCTGATGGGGCAGGCAGCTGTGATCGGGGAGAGGCGGTCCCTCAGATACCCCATCCCCATGCCATGAAGGGCTTTAAAGGTCAAAACTAGCACCTTGAATTGGACCTGGAAGCGAACTGGCAACTAGTGCAGCTCCCAGAGCAGAGATGTAATGTGCCATGCTCATAACTGCCTAAGCCGCTGCATTTTGCACCAGCTGAAGCTTCCAGATGTAGAGTGCATTACAGAAATCCAAACAGGAGGTGACTAGGGCATGAGTGATAGTGAGCAGAGCCCCCTGATCTAGGAACGGGTGCAACTGGTGCACAATAAGAAGCGGTGCCATGACTGTCACCTGCTCTTTAAACAGGAGTTGTAAGTGGAGGACCCCCAGATTGTGCATATGGTCTGTCTGGGGCAGTGCCACCCCATCCAGCACCAAAGATGGCATGGTCCTTGAACCAGAAGGTCCCAAAATCCAAGCCACTCAGTATTGCCAGGGTTCAGTTGAAGCCTGTTGTTCCCCATCCAGACCCTCACAGACTCCAGGCACTGGGATAAGACATTCACAGCATTGCTTAATTTGCTAGGGGCAGAAATACATAATTGGGTATCATCAGCATACAGATGATACCTCACCCTATGGTGATGGATGAGCTCACCCAGCGGCCTCATGTACATGTTAAATAGGAGGGGGGAGAGTACCGAACCCTGCAGCATCCCACATAACAGGGGCCGAGGGCAGGAGATCTCCCTAACCACCACAGACTGGAATCAGCCCCAGAGGAAGGAGGTGAACCAGCACAACACCATGCCGCCCACCCCTAATCCTCTGAGCCGATCCAGAAGGATACCATGGTTGATGGTATCAAAAGCTGCAGAGAGGTCAAGTAGGGCAAGGATAAATGCATAATCCCTATCCTGCCCTTGCCAGAGATCATCCAAAAGCATGACCAGTGCTGTTTGTGTCTCATACCCAGGCCTGAATCCTGACTGAAAGGGATCCAGATAATCCACTTCATCCAAGGTTCTTTGAAGCTGTTGCACAACCACCTTCTTAATCACCTACTGCAAAAAGGGGAGGTTAAATAGTGGAGAGAAATTGTTTAGCATAGTGGGATCCAGTGATGGCTTCTTGAAGAGGGGGCAAACCACTGCCTCCTTAAGAGATGAACAAACAACCCCCTAACTCAAGGAAACATTAACCATTGCTAGGACCCACTCATACAACACCCCCCCAGCCCACTTTAACCAGCAAGGAAGGGCATGGATCTAAAGAGCAGGTGGCAAAGCTCACAGCCCTAAGGACCCTGTCCACTTCCTCACGTCCAACAGGTTCAAACCATTCCCAGATAACAGGACAAGACTCCTCCCTAGGCATCTCCACTGGATCTGCGGCAAAGCCAGTGTCCAGCTGACAATGAACCTGAGCAATTTTATCTGACAGATGCTGGGAAAATTCCTCTGCATGCCCCTGCAGAAGGTTGTCCGAGCCATCCTTACCCAGGAGGGCTTGTATCACCTGAAACAGGGCTGTGGGGTGGCTATCTGTGGATGCAATAAAAGTGGAGGAGTAATGATCTTCACTGCCCTTATTGCCACTAGATAGACCTCAATAGCAGCTCTAACCCGAGTTTGCTCAAGTTTGTCTCTCATCGAGTGCAACGCTCTAGACGTCTCTTATCTCACTTCCTCTCCCTCAGCTCTTCTGTAAACCATGGAGAGTGCCAGGATCCCTGAGAGAAGAAAGGTTGCATGGGCATAATTCAATCCAAAGCCTCAGCCAGCCCCTTATTCCAAGTGGCAACCAAGGCTTTGGATGGGCCGTGCAGCAGACCAGCAGGAATAAACCCCAGCTGCCACTGGAACCCATCTGGGTCCATTAGTCATTAGGGGTGGACCGATCGAATGGGTCCAGCCTCCCTGCAGTGGATAGTGGCGCTAGGGAATCCCATTATAATCAGGATATGATCTGACCATGACAAGGGGGACACCAAAAGCTCCCCCAATTTCAGATGACATAGCCACTGCTCCAACAGGAACGCCACTGTCCCATGTTGGGCTCTGGATGATTTGGGATAGGCCCATGGATATCATGGTGGCCATGAACTCCTGAGCCACCTCGGACCCCATCCCTAGAGAAGGGAGATTGAAGTCCTTCAAGACCATAAGTCTGGGGAACTCCACTGCCAACCCAGAAATGTTGTCAAGGAGCTCAGGCAGGGAAGTTGCTGTGCAGCAGGGAGGCTGGTACAACAGCAGCAAACCCAACTGATCCCAACAGCCCAACTTAATGAACAGGGTCTCACATCCAGTGACTTGTGGTGAAGCGCCCCTGAACGCTGTAAAAGATTCCTGGATGAAAATCACTACACCTCCACCCCTGCCCCAGGATCTTGGCTGATGCTACACTTGAAACCCGGCTAGGCATAACTCTGAGAGAGCTATCCCCTCCCTCTTGTTCCTACATGGATTTGAATTTATACAGTAGCTTAATTTATTTAATTAAACATTTAAAAATAGATTCTGCTGCAGATTTTCTTACTGAAAATCTCAATCATTGATATAAAATAGTTCAAGATGATCTCCAATATTGGCCATTTTATTGTAAATAATATTATAACAAGAATAATCTTCTTGTGAGAAGTCATATTAATATGAAAATATCCCTCACCTTCTGTGCTGATGCAGCTCTCCGTTCTTGTTTGGCTTTCATTTCTGCAAGAAGGCCACTGCCCATCACTTGCACCCCATACCTACGTCCTCCTTGAGGACTGCCTTTGCTGTCACACTTTTCAAGCTTTGAAATGTCCTCCAAAGGAACCTCTTCTGTTGAATCTGGTGTTTTTAATTCCTCAGTTTTTTCAGGAGTGCCATTTTGTTCAGCTGACTTCAAATCCTTCTTTGCAGTGTCCACAGTGGCGCCTTTGACAATACCTCTGGGAGATGAAGACTCTTCTGGCATTAACACAGTTGGAGGACGTTCAGATTTGGATCTAGGTTTGATTAAATTAAGAAAGCCACTTTTCCGAGAATCTCTTTTTTTCTTTTCATCAGCTACTTCACCAGAATCGTTGCTCTCTGAACCTTTTGTGAAGGACCTCCTAATACATAAAAAAAGCAAATACACGTAAGGAAATAAAGACTTTATCTGAATAAACTTGAGCAAACTGTGGGTCCTTAAATTCTCCTTCCACACTCCTCCACTGGCATACAGATAGTCCACAATAGGGACTGGAAAATTCATCATTAAGTGGTGTGGTCATTAAGTGAGGCATCACATGACTGCATCCAATATTATGACATTTTTTTCTGGAGGTTGTTAAGTGAATCACCATGGTCATTAAGCAAATCATGCATTGTTAAGTGAATCACGCAGTTCGCCATTGATTTTGCTTGTTGGAAGCTGGCTGGCAAGGTTGCAAATGGCAATCACGTGACCCCAGGACACTGCAACCATTGTAAATACATGCTGGTTGCCAAGCACTCAAATTTTGATCACGTGACTGTGAGGACATTGCAATGGTTGAAAGTGCAAGGACTGGTCGCAAGTCACTTTTTTCAGTGCAATCATAACTTTGAACGGTCACTAAACAAATGGTCATAAGTCAAGGACTACTTATACTAAATGGAGACTGGAAGATTTTTGGCTTATAACAAAATGAAGTATAATATTACTGTGTTAACCACAACAAGGTTAGTCTTATTATTCAAAAAGCCAACTTCATATCTTAGTCTCTCCTGCAGGTTCATTAAATAAACCATACTCAGGATTGACCACATGACCTTAGAAACTGCAGTTAGCTACACTAGAAACATTTCCTTTCACTGTGATTCCAGGATATTTATTATTCCAGGATATGTATGATTGGGTAGAAACTTTGACAAGTACGATGAAATGGGAAATGATTTCAACAGCATGCAGACCAAAGGGAAGGAAGAAAAGCAGGACTATTCTATCCCCTATGCTAACCAGCCATCTGTTTTTTGCTTTCACTCAACTCTTACTAAGTAGCAGCCATGTCATCATTCAAGATGAACTGTTTCTACCAGTAAATCATTGTAAGAAATATAACTTTACCCGCTCTCCCTCCCTTTTCTTTGTGTACCATATCTTTTAGATTGTAAATCTGATGACAAGACTGTTATACTATTGATCTTTTAAACTGCACTGGAGGCATTTGTTGTCTAAGAAAAGGGGGTAACAATCCTTTTACAGACAAATGAAATGATCTAGGCATATGGTTTAGCCTAGAATAGTATCTAGAATGGATACTTCACACCTTTAATACTAGAGCATGTTATGAACTTTACCTTTAAAGCCTTTGAAATGACTTTAGCTTAAAGAGTTATCTATGAAGAGAAACATTTATTTATTTATTTATTTAATGTATTGAATTTCTCCCCCGCCCATCTCCCCCCAACGGGGGACTCTGGGTGACTCGCACAAAACTTTAAAACCATAAATATATATAAATACATAAAACATCAAAATTTAGAAACATTACTAAAAAAGAGGAAAAGGAGGGTCCAAGAAGATGAAGAATCTGGGGCTGAAGACAGCAGGCCTCCTTGGGGCTAGCCATCCCCATGCTTTAAGTATTCCCTCCCCAGCCCAGCCCAAGTCACAGAACCAGGTCTTCAAAGCCCTTTGGAAGGCCAGGAGTGAGGGGGCCAATCGCACCTCTGGGGGCAGAATGTTCCAAAGAGCATACATACTAATAATTGATATGCTGCTGTGGCATATAGAACAGCCACATAAGGACTCATTCAGACAGCTGTTTAATGTCCTTCCCTCCTGTTCTTCAACTGGTAGGAAAATAAGTGGACATAAATTGTGCTGCCCTAGTAGCTGAGCTTTATTGTGCTCAGTAAAGTTTTATTGCAGGGCAGTTTCACATCAGGGATTTGTAGATTCCCTGATGTCCTGATCCCACCCACTCTGGGTCATCTAACGGTGGGAAAAAGAACCACCAATTGTTCTCTTGCTTCATCTTTCAGGGTAATGGCTTTTTAAAAGTTCAAGCCTTAATTTTTAATATTTATTTATTGATCTTTCAATCTTCTGGACAATGTGGAAGATTGAGCATTCAAAGCCCCCCCCCCTTTTCCTCTATTTTTAAAAGAAAAAATACAATATAAGCACAAAAGGAAAATGAATGGTGAGCCCTAAGAAATACCAATAATATGGGCTGGCAGAATGAAAGAGTATTGTCTTTGTGGCTTTAGCACTAGAAAAAGCTATCTTTTAAGAATGGTATGTAACTTGCTGGAAATAAAGGAGCCCCATGTGTGTGGCAAAAGGGGACAGTGGTGAGGTGTTGAGAATTCCACAGACAAATTCTTTGCAACTAGGGGAAATAAGACGATTTTCCTACTCCTGCCAATATGTTCCAGGAAACCCCTGATTTAGATCAGCTCTGGATACTCCAACTTTCCAAATTCAGGCCAACTCTCAGAACATTTGACAAAAAAAATAACCTTATCACTGCCACTTCTCTTTCCTGCTCCCACTAGTGAGGAACCTACATGAAGAAACATTCTGGTCTTCAGGAAAGCTGTAGAAAAGTTTCATCTTGAGCACTTGCCTTCATTGATCCAACAATAGTGGGATATTTCAGTTCTGTACAGAGATGTATTTGCTGGTTTTGCCTTCCCTTATTTCCAGGGCAGTTTTTCTTCTCCCCTGTACCAGGCTGGAATGCATATTTTGCTCTTTACCCAAGCACCTTTTCCATGATGTTGGACTTCAGCCCCTAATTTGGGGTGACTCCAATCTCTCTTCTCTCCTTGTCCTGCTTATTTTGTACTGATGCACAGGCAGAATGCAAGCAAGCAACCATTTTGCCTACAAGTTACCTGAACGGCTAATCTAGACTTCTGGGATTAACAAGCAGATCTCTCTCCTCTGCAGAAATTTTGATTAATTCTGATGAGATCTGATAGGGATTTGTAGCCCCAAGCCAGCAGCTTTATTCAGTCAGATTCTTTGTGGGAATAATCCAACTAACTAGAACGATTGTTGAAACTACCCCCACCTCAGGCAATGAAATAATTTTCCCATGGTATTTCAGGAGGTCTTGATCTACTGCTACTTCACATAAAGCCAATTTGATCAGGCAAAGAGCCAATTCCTTCCTCCACCTTTCCACATTTACATTTGTGTATCTGTGTATATGTTTCATACACTTTCCTTACTTTATGATCTTCCCAATGCACACACCCACCCACCTATCAAACAACCAGCCACATCCTAAAAGCAGTAGTACAATAGTAGTGATTCCACCCAGCAAATTCCACTGAATTATCAATATACCCATTAAAAAAGGAAAACAAAATTAATATTAATATTTAATATTAAAATCAATATGCCCATTAAAAGGAAACAAAAAAAAAACTTCCATTGATGGCAGTGCCTAGCGACTGAAGGTGGTTATCCTTGTAGCCAACTGGAACTGGCAGATTCCTAACCATGACTATACCATCACAGTATTGTCACTGAGTTGCCTTAGATTATCCACATGGTAAGTTTTGGGTTGGGGGAAGAAGGAAAACATCGCTTTCATATTAGGGCAGCTAAATATGACTTTAGTCTTCTTCTGGAGCAGAGGACACATTCCTTAAAACAATTACTGAGTTTTCTTTGTGTTGCAGTAAGTGGGAGATGAGGATGAATCCTAAGATTTCTTAGTCATTATTTCTTGGTATGCATTGGTTTATTATTCTTTTCTTTCTTGGTATGCATTGGTTTATTATTCTTTTTTTTCAGTGTTAAAGTATTTAAAAAGATTATTAGGATGCAATGGCTATTGGCTAAAATCTAACTTGTGTAATTGTCTTTTCAGCATCTTCAAGGTTCTTTTAATAGCTAGTCAGAAGCAAATCTGATTAAACAAAAAGTGACATTAACAACTTACAATTTACAATTTAGCAGTTTTTTGTATCACTAGCAATTTGCCACATAGCACATTGATTCTGAAACTTGACTTTCTTGATTTTTGCCATCTGCTTGCAATTTAATGGCTATTCACACTTGCTTAATGACTAAGACATCCTATTTTCTCAGCATCAGTGGGGTTTTTTTTGTAAGTGAATGTCAAACACATAAAGTGGCCTCTGAAATAACTACAATTTAGCTCAGTTTTTATATTCGTCAGGTTACATCCCAGTTCTATATGTTGCATGATTCAGTTCCCTATACATACTGATTATAAATAAAAATGCAGTTTATATGATCAGAAGAGTAAAATTTATGTAAAATTCATACTTAAGTAGTAAAACCATATAACCAAGCAAAATCATATTCAGTTTCATATGAAATAGAATGTAATGCTATGTCACAGTACAATACATAGCTGCAAAAACACTACATTGAATGCAGCTGAACAAATAACTTACCATTTACCTTCTCACACACCCAAATATTTGCATTAGTTCAGTGCTGTTTGGAACACTTATTTCTTAGCTGCAGTTTCTCAGTATTTCTCTCGTTCTCCCTTCAATCTATTTAACTTTATTTATGTTATTGAATCAAATGGATGCCATTTTATCAGATTAAACACTATGATCCTGATAACTTTATGTAGGTCACCATAGCCAAAATTAAATATAATTGTGGACAAATGAATAAGAGGACATTGAAGGAAAAGAGAAGAAAAATGGTTTAGAGAAGGAAGTATCAAAAATTCCAAAACTGTGGATTTAATATGGACAGAGACATTGGTTTTAAAAATTGACTTTAACTTATATTATTAACTTTAAAAGATTAGCTATTATATCAACTGCAGTCTACAGGTAGTCCTTGTTTAGCAACTGGCTCATACACAGTTAGGATGGTGATGAAAAAGTAACTTTGCGACCAATCTTCGCATTTATGACCTTTACAGGTCTGTAAAGCAAAGGAAAGCTGAAGTAAAATTGTAAGCACAGTTGCGGTTTCACTTAGTGACTGTTTCGATTAACGACTGAGTTGCTGGTCCCAATTGTGGTCACTAAACAAGGACTACCTGTATTACATTATCCTTAGCAATAATTGCTAATGTTTTCTATTTAAAACAAAATTTAAAACATATATACATAAAATGCTCTTTTATAATACTATACATCAACTTCTATGTGTATTGTAAATTAAGAGTATTTAGATAACTTACTTTGAATCCATTTTTGTCACCTTTTTAGTGAAAAATTCATCAACACCTTCATCTACTCTTCCCATAAGTCCATTTTGTTCTCCCTCTTGAAGGTTTGCAGGACTCACCTGATAAAACATACAGCCTTAAGGATGTGGAGGAATTTGTTTAGTGGACATTTTAACATAGGCCAATTGAATTTGCAATTCCCAAATATATAAACCAGAATGCAACCAATTTTTGATTTTCTATACCTACAAATTTTATAATTTGGTTTTAAAATAAAAGAATAACAACATTACATGAATTAATACCAACAATATTAAAAATGTTTATATCAAGGGCCGGGTGTGCCAAAACATATCAGCATTTTCATGCAGACATCTTCCAAACTGATCTGTGAAGAGCTAAACCTCTGTTCCAAAAGAAAAAAAAATCCATAAATTGTAAAAGGAAAAAGAGAAGAATAAAGCCAACTTGTCTATCACTATTTATACTTAACCTAGAATTTTTAAGTGATGCTATTGTTGTTATGGTGGTTAAAAACATAATTGCCTATTGTTTTCAGAAGGTACAATTTCCTTATGAAGGCCCTGAGGTTATGTGGATATCAAGTTTCTTGAGACATGGGCATTAGTTACATACATATGAAGTATAATGTCTTCAGTAACAGATTAACTCACGGCAGATTGTGTTGGCTGTTGTTTTTTATTCCTTTTAGGCCTAAGTTTAGTAAAGTGCTCCAGCTTTTTCCCTTCCTCTGAAGGTAGTTCTGAAATGAACCCAGAAGTCCATTTGTCCAACCTCCCAGACGGGAATGGTGGGTCCTCTATGTGAATAGGAACTTCTTCTAATGCTTTGTCAAGGTCAAACTCCATCTCTAAAGAAAACATTTAAAACATAGGGTTATATTTCTCTTTCCAGTCATATCTCTCTTGTTAAAAACGTAAAGATTCTTTCAAGTCAAACTCAACTCATGAAGACTGCTTCAATGTGTCTAAGTAGTCTTCTTGATAACAGTATGGAAGTGGCTTACCATTGTCTCCTTGGGAATGTTTTTCATTTTCCCAGTCTAGCTTGCAGTGATCATTTTACAAAACATGGAATAAAAGCATCACTCCCAAAAAATCAAGCTTACCAAAAGCTCTGGATACGGGCCTTAACATTCGGCTATGGATACTCTTCCTTTTAGATTTGGGAGTCATCTACAGATAAAATGGAAAGGGAACATAATTGCCTTTTGGGACATAAGTAATAACAGTTAAATTAACTATAGTACTGCAATGAAAGATGGAGCAACATAGCATTTGGATCACAAGCCAAGGAAACTGTTAACTAAGCTGTCAGTAATCAATATTTATGACTGTAGTGTTGGAAATAGTCCAAGCTTGATGTTAAACTTCAAAGTGAAAAGGCAACATCACATTTTGTTTTATTTATTAATGTGGTTGAAAAATGAGCATTACATAGGTCCTGCATCTACAGGTGAAACTCGAAAAATTAGAATATCGTGCAAATGTTCATTTATGTCAGTATGGCAACTCAAAAGGTGAAACCAATATATGAGATAGACGCATTACATGCAAAGCGAGATATGTCAAGCCTTACTTTGGTATAATTGTGATGATTATGGCGTACAGCTTATGAAAACCCCAAATTCACAATCTCAGAAAATTAGAATATTACATGACATCAATAACACAAGGATTGGAAATAGAACAATATCGGACCTCTGCAAAGTAGAAGCATGCATATGTACTCAGTACTTGGTTTGGGCCCCTTTTGCAGCAATGACTGCCGCAACGCGGCGTGGCATGGATGCTATCAGCCCGTGGCACTGCTGAGGTGTTATGGAAGACCAGGATGCTTCAATAGCGGCCTTCAGCTCCGCTGCATTGTTTGGTCTCATGTCCCTCATCTTTCTCTTGGCAATGCCCCATAGATTCTCTATGGGGTTCAGGTCAGGCGAGTTTGCTGGCCAATCAAGCACAGTCATCCCATGGTCACTGAACCAGGTTTTGGTACTTTTGGCAGTGTGGGCAGGTGCCACGTCCTGATGGAAAATGAAGTCAACATCCCCATAAAGCTCGTCTGCAGAAGGAAGCATGAAGTGCTCCAAAATCTCCTGGTAGATGGCTGCGTTGACCCTGGACTTAATGAAGCACAGTGGACCAACACCAGCAGATGACATGGCTCCCCAAATCAACACAAACCGTGGAAACTTCACACTGGACTTCAAGCATCGTGCATTGTGTGCCTCTCCATTCTTCCTCCAGACTCTGGGTCCTTGGTTCCCAAATGAGATGCAAAAGTTGCTCTCATCAGAAAAGAGGACTTTGGACCACTGGGCAACAGACCAGTTCTTTTTGTCTGTAGCCCAGGTAAGACGCTTCTGACGTTGTTTGTTGTTCAGGAGTGGCATGACAAGAGGAATACGACATTTGAAGCCCATGTCCAGGATCCATCTGTGTGGGGTGGCTCTTGATGCACTAACTCCAGCCTCAGTCCACTCCTTGTGAAAGTCCCCAACACTTTTGAATGGCCTTTTCCTGACAATCCTCTCCAGGCTGCGGTCATCCCTGCTGCTTGTGCGCCTTTTTCTACCACACTTTTCCCTTCCACATAACCTTCTATTGATGTGCTTTGATACAGCACTTTGGGAACATCCAACTTCTTTTGCAATTACCTTTTGGGGCTTTCCCTCCTTATGGAGGGTGGCAATGATGGTTTTCTGCACAACTGTCAGGTCAGCAGTCTTTCCCATGCTTGTGATTCCTACTGAACCAGCCTGAGAGACCATTGAAAGGCTCAGGAACCCTTTGCAGGTGTTATGGATTCATTAGCTGATTAGAGGGGGACACTTTGAGCCTAGAATATTGAACCTTTTCACACTATTCTAATTTTCTGAGATTGTGAATTTGGGGTTTTCATAAGCTGTACGCCATAATCATCACAATTATACCAAAGTAAGGCTTGACATATCTCGCTTTGCATGTAATGCGTCTATCTCATATATTGGTTTCACCTTTTGAGTTGCCATACTGACATAAATGAACATTTGCACGATATTCTAATTTTTCGAGTTTCACCTGTATATTGGATTTTTTTTTTTTTAAAGAATGAGGAAAATCTTACAGCATCCTTATTTTTTTAAAAAACTGAAATGTTATGCTAAGCATTGTTTGCAGTCAGGTTACCCTTCAGTGGTGCTTTCTGTTTGTTGATGTCATGCCTCAAACTTAATTACAGGTAGTCCCTGGGTTAAGAACGGCTGGTTTACAGACGACCCATAGTTAGAAGAGAGCGTATTGTAGCAAAATTTGAGTTAAATACACATTGATTTGAGCTAAATACACAAGGTTCAAGTTAATTACACAATACTACTTATATAATATTATACAATAATACTGTTCTGGCTTACATACAAATTTGATTTAAGGACAGACCTTGGGAACGGAACTCGTTCTTAAACTGGGGACTACCTGTATTCAATAAATGAAGCGACAGCTCTGAGATGATAAAATATGATGAAACAATCCCCACCATAAATTTGCACAGTATTATTTTGAGAAGATATCAAAGTCTGGGACTTTGAGGGAAGAAATGGTGAACTGAAGATGGCTCCATAAAAGCAGAGCCAACAACCACAGCGGAATGAAGAGTAGACCAGCTCTTCGTAATTCCTCTCCAGACAAGGAGAGGACCTGAGATTGCCCACAAGTGCTCCTTACAGATGCTCTTCGCGAGGAGACAGCAAGACAGCAGTCTCCAGCGGGTTTAGAGCTCCAGGAGAAGAGAGAATAGCCATCTCGCTCAACCCATGGTCAGCCCCTTTAAGGACACTGCTTTCCAGCTATTAGGAACCTTTGGATCAACAAGTTTTACAGCACCGGGCGAGTTTCCTTCAATCCTTAGCGAAAGAAGTTTTAAATTCAAGTTTAAGGACTTAACTTTTTTTTTCTGGAATAAACAGCAAAAGGGTGATTAAAACTTTAATTTTAGAAAGTTACAAATGGACTAAGGGTCCAGATGGATTTGAAATAAAATTAAAAAACAAAAACAAAAATGATAGGATGGGACTTTGAAGGTTGGACACTAGAGGGAACTAGAAGGAACTAAAGATTACAATTAAAGGAGAAGAACACTTAAATTTGACTTACTAATACAGAATGGAGCAAAATATTTTAACATTGAATGTATTGAAGGATATTTTTGAACAATGGACCCAGAAGTTTAAGAGTGTCTGCCTCTATAGATAGACTGTGTTTAAAAGTTGTTATGGAAGAGGGATATGTTTTACAGGACAAAACTAAAATTGATCTGAAAGTGTAATTAAAAATGACAAGCTACAAGAATGATATGGAAAAAGATGCTATATTGGACATACAAAAGAAAGTGGCTGATGTCTTAATAATTAAAAGGGATATACAAATAAAAAATCAAGAGAGACACCTGGAAAATCCTCCTATATTGGATTTATAAAAGAGGCTATGCTTGAGATCTAATTTTAGCAATTTTACATTTAATAAAAATAAAATACCCAGCACTGCATATCATGTGGTTTTCTTGCAAATTTTAAGCATTTTATTTTAATACTACATACACATAGTGTGAGGGTCTTTATTTATTTAAACAAACATTTACATTTATTTAAATTTTTGTAAGTGAGGCATGCCTTCTTTCCTTCCTTCCTTTTCCCAAATCAATGAAAACATAAATACAAAACTTAAAAGTACATTGTCTTTTAAGACAGGCCTGAAAAAAAAGGTAATAAAAATAATGTACAAACCACTTTAGTAAGCCATAGCTATTGCTAAAACCTTGGCAATTTTTTAGTGGTTGCCTATATTTGGTCTTATAGGAAGAAGTTTGAAATCTTTTGGTCAGAGAGGCAACTAATATTTCTAACAATCAGATTTAAAGTGCCAGGTGCCTTTGGGCCTCTCTTTGGTTATTCTTCCCTCTCTAGTACGTGGAACAAACATTTATCTGAATCATAACATTATGGTTAGGAGAAGTGGAAAGGAAAGCGTCTTTCTACTTCTCCTAACTATAGCGAATGATCTGAAGGAAGGAAGGAGAAACACACAGCATATAGTATTACAAGACAGCAATACATTTTACTAAACTGGAAAAAGAGAGAGGTAACTCAGCAAAGAACTGCCAATTTTAAGAAAGAAAACTTACCCCAAACTCTGTAGTAATAATTGTAACTTTTACTTTGAACAAAATAAAAATTAAAGTAGATATTAATTCTAAAATTTAGTCCAATTAAGGACTTTATGTTTTTGTTATCCTGGTGTACCTGTGACTTGCGAGCTATAGGAATGTCCAAGGAGCTTTCTCCTTTACTGGCTGCCAGTTTTTGGGAAGTAAATAGGAATTACTAAATGTAGTGGTATGGTGAAAAAGGATTGGTGATAAAAGTGAAAACAGTAGGGAAATTTAAGAAAATGTACTTCTCCTTGGGACACTTTTTCCTTTGACCATATCTATGTTCTCCATTTGCATGTTCTCCTCATACTATCCGTAAAACTTGTGGGCCTTGACCCCTGCCCCCCACTTCATGATATACACTTCAGTGTAGAATTGAATAAATATATTTAGGAAAAAAGCTACAAAAATGGCCAAACAAGAATATCAATGGTACAACATGCATATGTACTTTATTTGATTATTGTGCGTCACCCAGAGTTGTTGACTACGTTTTCTGGTAGTGTTGGAAGGAAAAACTTCCTCTTATCTGTCCTACAATCTCCCCATATTTAATTTTATGAAATGACCTTGGGGTCTAGAATAATGTTTCTTTATCCATTTTTTTACAAAATGTATATCCTTGTCATGCCATAACTCAATGGATTTTTAACCATGTATTTGTTATAATTTATCTGGATTTAGCTAGAGAAATTTACCTGAAATAAAAAGTTTGATATTTATACATCCACAGATGAAAAAACGATCCTTGAAACAGGTATTTAAAATAATTCAAGCAACTATTAAAATTATTATAAATGTCTGAACTGTTGAACAATATAAATAAATGGATAATTGAACATAGCATTATAATCTATATGCCAGGGTGACTATCAATATTTCTGCATCACGATTTAACAAATCAGACAGGGAAAGTCAGGGACAGTTTACCAGCCTTCAAAATCATAATTATACAAGACTCATTGATGGAAGATGGAAAAATCTCACTTAGAAAGGCATAATTATAGACTTTCAATAGTACTGGGCAAAGAATCCAGTGTGTCTTATAACACTCAATGGGATAACCATCAAGATAGGAAATTAAGTAGACAGCTTGATCATGTGTAATCTTAGAAACATCATGTATAATCTTATTCAATAAAACTGAATAATTTCTTTCTTGTTGATATTTGACATTATTATACAGTTCAGAGTAAATTTAAAAAATGATTTATTGTGCCAAAATCATTGTAAGCTTTATTCTGGGTATTCTAAATAGTCAAGATACTATTACACTATTGGAACTGTTTCTACTGAGAGGCTAGTAATTTTATCAGGTTTTTTAATTGCTCCCAATATCTTTGCTTTATACAATTCAATAAATATTCTGTTTTAAGTGCATAAAGAGCATTAACTTCCTGTTTAGTTTTATATAATTCTGATGTAATCTTGCATATCTATGCAAAAGTTACTTAATTCCACCCCATTTTTGTTTAACTTTTGATTTTTTTTCTCATACATTTTAAACAGTAATATATGTATATTTCAAAGGAGTGCCAACCAATACATTTACAAAACGTGTGTATGTGTTTGTGTGTGCATGTGCGTGTATATACATATTTTTTATATATATATATATGTGTGTGTGTGTGTGTGTGTGTGTGTGTGTAAAAAAAACCTTCAACTCTTGTTAGTTAAGCGGACCCTTTAATAAAGACATAGTTAAATACCATCTAGAAAGACTGGGATGACTCTTTCTTGTTCTAACTGATATTGTTACTGAAGCATGAACTGATACAGCTATAATAGCTACATTTCATTTATTTGTCCATTCAATTATGGATTGATATACTCCAAAATAATCTACTTGAGAACAATATTGATGTAGAATTGAAAAAAAAAAGTATATTCTTGTTGTGAAGCATTTAAAAGTTGTACTCTCGCTTTTTCTCTCTAAATTAACATGTATGCTTGCCATACTTTCCATATATGAGAATTAGATTTACATAGAATTATCTGATCCACAGTCAAGATAAAATGTAATAAATAATAAATGTAGTATTTATTACATACATAATAATAAAATAAAATAAATGTAATAAATGCAGCACATTTATTAAAATGCTAAATCACCAATAATCAAATATCTTTCGGGATCACCTTTTTTCCTACCAGAAACACATAAAGAAAAAGCACAGTAGATACAGGGACTGGGAAGAGCAGACAGACTACAAGAAATGTACAAATTCAGGTCTTCATAAATTGCAAGAGGAAGCTACAGTATTATGGATAGAAAATCTAAGGTCAAAATGCTGAAGGATTTTGTTCGGTACACATTTTTAAACAAACCAAACTTATTAACATTTTCTGGGGTACTACTGGAACTAAGTTATGCTTTAAAATAAATCAGATTGTACTAAAATGTGTATCATACAGTAAATGCACACATATTTTATAAAATAATATTCTCAAGAATAATGCAAATCTCTGAATTTTTAAATAAATGTATTTATTATGCAAATAGACTATAAATGACTTTTTAATTTTTTTATAATTATTACATCAAACTAAAATATGTTTACAATGTGGATTAACATGAAAAGGTTTAAAAAGAAAGAAAAAGTAAAAAGACTTATGATGAACAAATGCAAAATTGATACACACTGGAAACAGAAGATTCCAGCTATCATGGCTACTTCAATGAAGAATAAGCAAATTCTTCCTTTTCCCAAATAAAGCTCCATTTCTAAATATAATGGCTTCTCTGGATTTCTAAGGTGAGATTTATGATGATTACAAAAAAACACATTACATCCCACTTCAAATCAATTCTCTCTCCAGTATTACTTGTCAGAGGAAATGCACATTTAAGAAACAATTGTAAGAATTCTCACATATTGATTCTGTCATCTCCCATGGGAAAAATAAAAATTTCCCTGTTATGGCCTCTTATAAATGAAGTGGGATTTATATTTTAAAACATAGAGTATCAGTCTTGGTTTTCAGAAATGCCTCATATGCTACTGCTTAGCATAATTAGAGCTGAAGTTATGGCAAAACAAACACAGCACACTCTCTGTTTCTGCTGCCTTTGTACCCTTTTCCAGGCTCTCAAACTTGGTGAATGGATTTTCATTCTGGCAGATGCAGTCAGTTTTTCTTTTCTCCCTTCCAAGGAGCACATATAGCATGGCAAGCACAAATAATTCTATGTAACAGAAAATATGTGACCATACAGTGACAGAAAAATAATACCTTCTGATTCTTTGAAACTTTCATTTCATTGAACTGATATTACTATTAATAAAACCTGAATCAATCTATGTTAAACGGTTTTATGTGAGCATTCTGCTTGCTTGTGGACTTGTACCTCGTGAAGTATGTTTTAAATTTACCACACGTCAAGCTAGTTAAAACTTTCTGTAAAACTGAACCTTGTTCCAAACTGCTACTTATTTCTCCTGTAATGGCAGACTTATACCGTACGCTCCCTAGAGTTTAGTAAGACAGCTGAGAAGCAAATGGAGCAAGAAAGCAAAGTAGGCTAGAAACAGCAGAACTTAAAAAAAAATACTTACACTTGTACAGCAGAGAGTCTCCATGCAGCCAAAAGAGAAAGATAAAAGAATATGAACGGACAGCAGAAAAAGCAGAAACAGTTTTAGAGGAGAGAAGGAAGGGGCAAGCAGTGCTGAAATTTGGCAAATAAAAAAATACAAAAACAGAGCTATGCAAAAATGAGACACTAACTTTTCGTGTTAAGAAAAAAATAGCAATAGCTCTATATCAGATGTATATAGATGTGAAACAATCTCCCTCCAGATAAATTCTTTGAAGTGTGTGCAAATTGAACTGTACAGGTGAACAGAAGGGGCAGGGTAAAATGAAGATATTTCGTACAGATTTAACAGCTCTTTACAAAATTTTGAGAATCTTAATTTTTAATGGAATGAATGCAAGTTTCTGGCCAAAATGATTAAGGGCTAGTAGTGCCTTCAACTTGAAGTATACTAGTATTTACCCAGTATCATAACTCAGTGTTACATGTTCAAATGTTCAAGTCCTGCTTTGTAAATCTATGATATTTAAATGCTCAGTGAAGGGCAAATATATTCGTTCAATATTCCAGTGTCAAGGACAATGATATTAACGTGTAATGTAAAAACAAAATGATTTTTTTATTGCATATGTCTGTTTTATGTATTTTCTGGAGGGCAATCCGAGACTTTCAAATCAGTCCTTTTCTCTGGAGAGGCACAGCCAAATAAATCAAGACTTTCAATTTAATCAGTCCTCAGCTGAGAAAGTAGGGGCAAAACCAGGTTATCTTAGAAAAAGTGAAAAATGAATGGGGAAACATTCATAAAATGCATATAGCTGCCCATCTTAAATACAGTCATGTGAAAAAGAAAGTACACCCTCTTTGAGTTCTATGGCTTTATGTATCAGGACATAATAAAAATCATCTGGTCCTTAGCAGTTCTCAAAAGTCACAGAGAGAGAAAAAAATTTAAAATGAGATAAGGGAACATGAGGGACAGTGCAAAGATTGTGACAACTGTCCCTTATAAGCCCACAGAAAAGACTGCTGGTCCTCCAAATAACAATGATAAATACCCTGGAAGATGAGATTAGTTAAAATACTACTGCTTTGCATTGTCACTGTCTCTATTATATACAGTGTCTCTGTATATAATACAGAGATTGCCTCTAACAGGCACCCTGCAAAAAGCTCAAGTGACTGTGTCTGATCTGGATGTTACAATCAACTATCAGCCCTCTGATAGTTCCTGTGATGCTGACAGACGCTCTTCCAGGACAGCTGTTGACAGACCTGAGTTTTCCAACACTGAAATCTCGTGCAGAAGGAACTTGTTCAGTTATTACTTAACTTTAAAAATACTCCTAACGCTATAAAAGAAATCCTGGAGAAATGCTAGTCTGCTCCAAACTGGAATGAAGCTACTCAGTGACAGACTGAATGTGAAACCTCCAGAAGCTTCTTCAATGAGTTGGATAGATGTAGACAACATTTGTGCAAAAACTGATATTTTTCTCACCAAGATTTCCATGCAAGGAAAAATAAGAATGGAAGAAAAGAGTGCGTTTTTTGTGGCTGACAATATTAGAACCTAGTAACAGTCAAGGATTTTGCCAAGGCTCTCAAATCACGGAACTCCAGAAGTGTTTACTGGCCTATGTTATATCTAACATTCAGATCCAGGAATGTTAAAAAATCTTGCAGAATCTGTGAGACCTAGCAAGGCATACATTAAGTACTTGCCTGGTAAATTCTGGGTCAAGTCTGCTTTTTGCAACATAGAGAAGCAGGAAGGAACCAATTACTCTTTGTCACGTCTCAAATTAGAAGAATTTTCATGCACAAATTTGTTCCATTTAGCTTTTAAAAATCCTGTAGATGTTTTAACAGGGGCCAAATCATTTATATAACATTTGACCACCAAAAAAAAAAAAAAAGGAACAAGGGTATCCTTTCTAGAACCTTCAAACCTATAAAAATCATTTTGAGCCAAATGCCTCTGAACCTGTTCCTCTGAAATTTGCTAAATGATCCCATTAATGGGGGTAAAATGCTTGCAAATTTCATTTGATTCTATCAATATATTTAAAATGTGATTTTCATTTCCCTTTTAATGTAAAAATTAAAAACTTGCCTGTCATCTGGTAAAATTAATTTCCTTATAAATGGCTATATTATTTGAAAATCACATTTGGTGCTACAACTCTTAAACATTGTGAAAACAGAAACAACATAAAAAAGGACACTAAAATGACTTGCAGCACAGATATAATATACAATATTTTTTTTTAAAAAATGGATAATTCTTCTTGTATGCATTCAAAATAATTCATTAAAAGTCTAAAATAGAACAATCTTAGACAGATAAAAGCAAACACATTATTTATAATAAACATTCTTATATCTGTTCAGTGGACTCAGGTTTCAAGGAAAAGAATATGCTATAATGAGAATGACTATTTACAAGGAATACGAACATTCTTGAAACATATAGTATATTGTAAACCCCCTTGATTCTGACAATTTGTACTAATTTCCTTTCTTTTTGGCTCTTTTTATCTTTTAATTTTTACCTGTTTTATCCCTTTCTTTCTGTTGGTCTTATGGCTGTAATAAAGATTTGATCTGATACAATCTCTATTGTAAGTAATAAAAAGATTCCCATAAAAATAAATAAGGCATAAAAATATTATTTAATTGCTGTTCAGAAATGTGGTATTAACCTATGAAGCCCTACATGGCTTGGCTTCCTGCTACCTTCAGGATCATCTCTTCTTACAGGATCTACCCCTCCTGTACAAACTTCCAGGGAAGTTAAGGAAATGGAGGTCTGAAAGTAATCCTCTTTGGTCGTAACCTGACGTTATGGAATAGTTTTTTCTCTTTGGTAGTAATCCGACATTATGGAATAGTTTACCCCCAAGATTAATTTGGCCCACACAGTTGAAATTAGATCAACAAGTTCCAGTTTAGTCTTAGAAAACACTGCAATTAATTAAAGGGATCTCCATTTAGTAGTGAAATGGTGTTTTTCCATTTGCATAAAGTAAAAAAAAATCCTGCTTATATAATATTTGGGTAATTATAGTGGAGTTTGGCTTATTTTTGTTTTGTGATCTTTAAAAAATTCTGACACTGGTTTATATTCTATGTTAACTGGATGACGGATTTTATGGAAGTTTTAAAGGGATGAATGTAGTTTTATGTATTTTTTTTCTATTTTATTGTGGTAAACCTTTGTGATTCTAATGATTTGGTGGTATATAAATTTATTTAATCAAATAATTAGAGAACTGGTAAACAAGATTCCTTGCAATAATTTGTGATAAAGCCTACTTGATGGGCATGCTTACAGCGAACACATGATGATGGCATCATTTACAAGTATGAAGGGGTGGGTGGTTTTTGGTGTCTTCAACTCAGCCTGAACAAGTTCATCCAATTTTTTGACCACATTTTTTTGTAGTTTGCTAGAGCTGAGAGAGTCACAGTCTCTAATTTCTAGCTGGTGCCTTTAACCACTACACCAATCTGGCTCTCTATGAAGATTTAGTCCTCATTATATGCTGTCTTCCTTTCCTCAAATGCTAAGCCTGATCCATTAAGATTCCCTGAATTCCCAATATTGCTGAGCTTTCTCTAAAGTGTGTATAATTCCCTCCCCTCTGCAATCATGGATGGCAGATACAATCAGATACTCCTTTCACACAAAAGATGCCCTGTGTCTCTGATGAAATTTAAACCTTCGAACATGTTTTTCTGAGGTGCAGATTTTACAATGAACTGAGCTGTCAACTAATCCGATCTTTAATAGATAACCTGACTGGCCATTCAGACCAATGGTATTTAGAATTTTTCTTAAAATATAAGCACCCTAAAATCACTTACAAATTGCTCAATTCTGTGCCCAAGCTATAAGACTTTGCTATGTTCAGACCTGACAACAGAAGTGAGTAATTCAGTTAATGAGATACTGTTTTCTCAGACTGATTTTGGTTGTTTTAACTTTTATGCTCAAGTAAAATGTTTATTTGTTCATTCAAAGTTGCCTGAAGATACATATTTATCCTGAAAGAATAAAAGAAAGAACAAAAAAAGCCATACATTTATTTTCTTTAGGAATGTTATGATTAAATGCTGAAATCAAAGTAAATGAACTGAGGATTCTGATACAGGATGGAGTGGAGAATGACCTATTTTTAGTATACAGTATGAAGTCTCCAGACAAACTGGTTTGGTCTGAATAATCTATGAATTTAACCAAGGCCATTCTAATCATAAACTTCACTGATTATGAAGAAAGCTGAGCAATGTATTTTTTACAAAATAATCTATAAAGCTATTAAGCAAAGCTTACTTGACATTAGATCAGTTAAGGAGTTCCAGATTAGCTTTAGAAACACTGCAGGGAATTTCTCCTAATGCTAGTAATCAAATATTGTTTTGTAAGTGTTTCTAAATCTGAAGTGCACAACTGAAGAACCATTTTTAAATAATAAAAATGTTTGAATTAAAAAAAGAAGATAGAATATTGGAAAGCAAAACACTAGCAGACTCTTCTTTATTTCAAGGAATGCTTCAAGTCATCAAACGGCTCCAATAGAATTCATTAGGAAATAAAAATATTGGATTTCTACAGCCCAATGCTTTGCTTGGAAGTGTCCCTTATACTCTGAAAAAGGGCAAGAGTAAGCACAAATATTAAGGAATGTCCTGTGGGCTGGCTGACTTAGTGTGGCAGGTACAGCTTTCAGTAAATACATGCTGTATGATTGATTATATCTCCCTAAAAGTCATTTTGCATGACAGTATCCATAATATTTTCTCAATATATCACTACTAACCAAAAAAATTGGCAGGGTGCTTTATCAGTTGGCTGCTGTGCTCTCCTGGAACTTACTTCATACATTTGTCTTGAAGCAAGAGGTGTACTCAAATTTACATCAGAAATAAAAATTCCCCACTAGAAATACAAATAGCGGCTAAAAAGCGTAAGTAGAAAAAAAAATTAATATGAAGTTTAACATACGCTTTTTTCAAACTAACATTTACTGTCTGTCAAATAAAAAAATATATGTGTATATAAAAGAAAGAAACTATGGTTTGCACATGTGGCTTTAGTCAGATCGCTGGAGCAATTGTTACATTTCAGGATTTTTACAAGGTACCTAGCAATGTCATGCAGGTCAGGTGATTATAATCCTTTTGTGGAATATATAATACAGTAGTACAGACATATACTTCCAGATAATTATAAAAATAGCAGCCATAAAGAACAACAATGTTGTGCCTTTGTTTACAGAACTATTTGTAAGAGATAGATAACAAATGCCATCAGTAGCACAGTATATAAAATTTATGCTATTTGTGGAAAGCCTTCCTTTGATTATTTTATTTCAGCTCTGTTTTGTAGAGATAAAATCTTGATCAGTCTGCAATATTTAGTGCCCAAAGCTACAAATCAGTCTTGTGGCATCTTAAAGGCTAACAGAGATTTTGTTATGATACATGTTTCTATAAAATGTAACAGATATGAAAATATGAGGGGCTGAAGACCTCATTTGTTCTTTGATTGGTATTCATTCCAAGAAGAGGATGAGGCCTGGATAATGTACAGGGCCAAGATTAAAGCTAAATTTAATTCAATTTACATTTAAATGAAATATAAATAAAGTTAATACAACATTATTATCCTCATACGTTTATAAATACTCCCTATTATATTACATTTTATTATTTAGTAGTAATTTTTGAAGAAGTTCTGTAATGAGCTCCAAAATCTAAAGTCCAAGTTTCTTACTGTGAATTACTGCTAAGGATGAAATATTCATAAAGTTTAATTCATTTAGTATTATGAACATGAAAATATGCATGAATAAAAATAATCAGAGCCAACAAGATTTATAATAACAAATTACCAATATATGGGTGATAACTTTTATAAACACAGAAAAGGTCGTAGGTCTACTTAAATCAACGTGAACTGAAAATACAGTTACTGTAGTATGGATTGATTTATGGAGGCAATCAATATTAATACGTCAACAGTCAGATCTATAATAGATGGTAACGTAGCATGATAAAAGGTGTCATAAACATTTAAGAAAGTGAATATGAAAAGAGAATGTTATAGTCCATTTCTCTATAACATATTTTTTGACAATTGCTATTGTATATTTCAGTGATGAAAAGCAGGTGTTCAAATGAGCTAGAAAATTTGATTTAGCCAAAGATTACAGATGTCTTACCATACATGTATCTAGGTCTTCAAAACGTTCAATTTCAGTTAGCTCCTCAACTGTAATGATAGAACGTTTAGTAGATTTATCCTCTGCTAATTCAATGTCCAGTGATTCCTGGTGAGGCAAGGGTTTACCTCGCCTGGTCAAATGATCAGCCTAGAGGAAAGGTTATAGTGGAAGCACTCTTTATAAAATGGAAATATTGATAATAGATAATTCTAAATAAAAGTTGCCAATGAACATGAGCCAAATTAGATGTACAATTAACCATTTGCAAAACTGAGGTGGGCTTGAAGACCATCTATCCAAGAGCTTGTTGGATGCTTGAAATCCAGATACAGAGTATCTGTAAAACATGGCTGTGCAATTTCAATGGTCTCTAGCAAAGCAGAGTCCATCAAACATTAACTGGTTTCATTGTCATATAAGCTTCAGTGCTCATGTAAGTTAAGCCCATTAGATCTAGTCCTATCTTCTCAACTCTCTGAAAACAAGTTTCAAGTACTTCCATGTTACAGCTTTTCAGGTATATAAAAAATGCTTGTATCCTTACACTCAAACTTTTCTGTAATTTATCCACTTCCTCATAATATTTGTTTTCTATACTACTACTAGCCTGTTTGGATATGTATTCATCTTTTCTAAAATGTGTAACCCCAAATGACAAGTACAAAATTACTCCCTAGCAGTTAGAAACTCTTCTTCTGTTAATGCAGTCTAAAATCACACTAACATATGTGTATATATGCCATTCATGCTCTGCATAGAATCAATTAGGATTTTGAGATCTTTTTCACATGCATTAATATTACATTGTCTCCCATGCTATGATTGTCCATTTTATTTATTTTTGCTTTAATGAGACTAATTAACCATTCTTCAGAAATTTGCCCTTTTTGACTTGCCTTCTATGTTAGCAATTTTGCATTTCTTTATTAAAATTAGTTTTCCTGAAATCCACCATATAAGCTTGACCATGTTTACTTTTGACTAGTAATCTAGCAAAATGTTTCTGGAAATATTAAAGTGACATTCAGTTTGACATCAAAATAAACTGATTCTACATAGAATTCACCTTCCTATGCTATCTTATTCAGTGTAAACAGAATGATATAGATAAATTACATGTTATGGATCTTGGACAGTCTTTTTGAACAGGGCAGATGAATGCAGCAGAGCAAGCAAATCATGTTGAACTGTAATACCAACTTAAGTACATGAGGTTGTACAAATACTTACCAGTTTATGATGGCAATGAGATAGAGCATCAAGGATTTCATCTACTATTCGATCTGAGAGAAACGAAGCAACGGTCAGCTTTACTTCACTATGCAAAAATGGAAAATGAGAATACAAAATATGAGTTCACCATAGAAAATTTATATTACAGGTTATATTATGTACGCATTAGCTAGACATCTTCAGTTCTCCAAAAAGAAGTATGAGAATATGCAAATGACATAGAAAAGTTTCAAGAATAATTATTAATCTTAATTTTAGAAAAAAGAAAAAGAATGTTGCATTAACTCTCACCAAATGACACTAAGGTTGAAAACACAAGGGTGATCAATGAATGTAAGATAAAGTACATGATAAAGCATATGCTACAACCACTTTAATAAATAAATTGGTGTGTTCAGGTTTTAAAAAAAATCATTTATTTCATTGCATTTATTATAGCTGCCTACTAACAAACTTGGTTAAATCTTAAATGCATTTCATTCATCTTTTTCATAGCCATTTATTTGTACAAGGAATTTTTTTTACTGCTTCCATACTACTTCATATCATTATTGCAATTTATTTTACTATGTAATGAGCAAACAACCTAAACTGAGCTACTTGCATTTATATCAGCGATAGCTTAAGTACTTCATTTTTTTGGTGAGACTCCAAGACTATGGGGGTGTGTGTTTAATCTGTTTGTTTTAATAACATTATTTAAATGAACAAAATGCCATACTATGACTACACACGATGAATACATGCAATTTACCCAGAATTAATTATACCAAAGTCTGTTGATAATTGCAACAAGTTATGTTTATAATTAAAATCTCTCTTGAATCCAGCTTGACTCTTGTTGAGTAGTGGAAATGTCCTTTTTTTGGCAGCAATATAGAAGTGGTTTGCTGTTGCTTTCTTTTTTGATATTCCAGTCAACCTACAGCCCTGAAATTCCCAGGTGGTGTCATATCCAAGTATTAACTAGGTATGCTTAACTTCAGCTAGGGGTTCAAATGCTAGTAGAGAACAATTCGCAAGACACCAAACTAAAATAATATAATTTTAAAACATTTAAATTCAGTTAATATTAATTATTTCAGTTTATATTCCATAAAAATGACTAAAGACTGAAGGGAAATTTGCAGTAAATCTTATGTCTGCAAAGAAAATGAAGTCTGCTTCAAGAAAAAAAAAGTACAAGGCTATTGTACCTATTAGATGAAACAACTAATAATTGGAATCTAAGGCATTATTTTATAACACTGCTTCAGAACAAGTGTGGGCAACCTGTAGCCCATAGGCAACAGGAGGCTCCCAGCTCTTTTTTTTTTTTTTGCCATCCTTGGAACCACCTCCCTCAAGATTATCTTGTGAAATTTTGGTGGCAACCTTCAAGTACAGTAATACAAAAACACACATTCTTCGTGCTTGTAAAAGATAAGCAATAAATCATCTGGTTTCGGCTTCCAGCAGAATTAGTAGACTTACCTACATGTATACTCAAGTAGGTGGCATACAAATGCTGCCAATGAATAAATATTTTAACTTAAAAAAAGCCAAGCTACTCAAAAATGTTTTAAAAAGTCATAAAAAATTGCCCGTCTTGTGCCATCACCATATCACCATCACTCTTCTTGTGACCTTCAGTAGTTTAAATTTTTAAAAAATCATAATACAAAAATAATACTATAATCTGAAGCCAGAAAAAAAAAATGCTTTTCCATGTGCGAAAGTATAGATGGGAACCGTTTTTAAAGTCTAGAATAGCTAATATTAAGGTAATCACTATGAATTATTCCAGAGAGAAGTAGTTCTTTTAACAAATCAAGTCATATACTCAGTCTGTAGATGAATCTAGAAAGTAGTTTGGCTCACCTAATTTTATTAAGGATATCAACTCCAGACTGCTCCAAGAGAACATTTTTAACAAAGGTCCGAGGAATAGAAATTTTTTCAGTACATGCCTCAATCAAGTCTTCTCTTATATGTGATTTCTTCATTGCACTTGGACAGAGGTTTTCGGCTGCATCTACCATTGACTCAAGCAGTGTCTGTAGCAGAAAGTAATGGGAAGCAAACTTTTAAAAGAAAACCAGAGCAACATTTCATTCATAACACCACATGCATAATCTGTATTTTAAACACAAAATTACAAAGCAAATGACAAAGGTTGTAAGAGAATTCAATAATAGCCTTCAGGACTATTGTCAAAGACAAACAATTTTATTAGTTAATATTTCTGAAGCAGCTGTTCATCATACATAGCTTGAATAAAGCATAGTATACTGAATTTATTTGTTTCTAATAACATAAATCCATTTCATTAAAAAGAAATATCTCAAAGCATATTCAAATATTAGTAAAAACTCAATCTTTATGTTTTGGTTCATTTATAGTTTGCACAACTTTTTGAAACTTGGGACTTTGATAAAATGATAACTGGAACAGAAAAAAAGTATTTTGGAGTAAACAACATGAAATGATTTAATGAAGGTTTTCATTAAAAACATTACATTTTTCTTTTATATAAAAGCCAACATATTTCGTTAAATATGTTTTCTTTTCTCAATTCTTTCAATGGTTTTGATAAAATGAGAAATTACCAATTTCAGAACATACTGTGATATAAAACCAACTTGAAACCATAATGTTCTTAATAAGCACAACTAGAATGACTTACAAGCATCGATATATTGGATTGGACTACATGTCTATAAGCTTTCCAGGATTTAGTGAAGAGATAAACACTTTAAAATGTTTTTTATTTAGTCAAAATCATTATATATTTTACTCTGGACAGAGTAATCGCAGAGATAATATACAACTGAATTTTTTTTGCAGTTGAGATGCTACTAATTTGCCAGGTCTTTCAATCTGCTCCATACAATCAATATTTAGTTTCAAAAATATATTGCTTCAAGTCTGTTTTAAGTTTCTGCTTAGCACTCATAAAATAATTCTGGTGTAGGTCATCTTGCTCAAATACTCTTTAACATTTTTTCCCATATTTTCATTTCTTTCCATAAAGCATAAGCAGTAATATGACCACACACACACACACCATAACGGCATCCCGAAGAACAATAAATTTGAAAAAATACCTTGATATTACTGAGGCACAATCTCAAATAACTATGAGTTCTATATTTGATTTATTCATTCATTCAACTATGGATCTAGATACCAGAAAACTATCTAGTTGAGACCTTAGATAAGGTATAGAAAAAAATTTGTACACTCTTCTTCCAAAGGATTTAAAAGTACCCTTAAAATTGAACACTGACATATAACCTTGCAATACTTTCCAAATGCTGCTATTAGATTTAGGTGGAGAAGTATTCTGATCTAATAAAGTAACAAAATGTGGTCAAAATCTCCAGTCATAATTATCCCATCAACAAACAAAGCAAAAAAGAAATGTTCAAAACATCTATGTAATACGTCTGGATAATCCTTTAGAGGAACCACAATAATAAATGCAGGATACAGTGCATTCGGAAAGTATTCAGACCCCCTTCACTTTTTTCAATTTTGTTATGTTGCAGCCTGATACTACAATAATTCAAATTCATTTTTTTCCTCATTAATCTACACTCAATACCCCTTAATGACAAATGTTTACAAATGTATGAAAAAGGGAAAACTGAAATATCACATTGGCATAAGTATTCAGACCCTTTGCAACACTTGAAATTTAGCTCAGGTGCCTCCCATTTCTCTTGATTGTTGCTGAGCTGTTTCTACACCTTGCTTGGAGTCCACCTGTGGTAAATTAAATTGATTGGACATGATTTGGAAAGGCTCACACCTTTCTATAGAAGGCCTCACAGCTGACAATGCATACTGCATCAGAGCAAAAGCCATGAGGTCAAAGGAACTGCCTGCAGAGCTCAGAGATAGGATTATTGCAAGGCACAGCTCTGGGGAAGGCTACAAAAAAATTTCTGCTGCACTAAAGTTTCCCAAAAGCATAGTGGCCTCCATAATTCTCAAATGGAAGAAGTCTGGCACAACCAGGACTCTTCCAAGAGCTGGTCGCCCGGCCAAACTGAGCAATCGGGGGAGAAGAGCCTCGGTAAGAGAGGTGACCAAGAACCCGATGGTCACTCTGACTGAGCTCCAGAGATCCTGTGTGGAGATGGGACAAAGTTCCAGAAAGACAACCATCACTGCAGCCCTCCACTGATCTGGGCTTTCTGGCAGAGTGGCTAGACGGAAGCCTCTCCTCAGTGCAAAACGCATGAAAGCCCGCTTGGAGTTTGCAAAAAAGCACCTGAAGGACTCTTAGACTGCGAGGAACAAGATTCTCTGGTCTGATGAAACCAAGATTGAACTGTTTGGCCTCAATTCTAAACGTTATGAAAACCTATTCCACAGCACTCAGGACCTCAGACTGGGACGATGGTTCACCTTCCAACATGACAACGATCCTAAGCACACAGCCAAGACAACACAGGAATGGCTTAGGGACAACTCTCTGAATGTCCTAGAGTGGCCCAGCCAGAGCCCTGACTTGAACCCTATTGAACATCTCTGGAGAGATCTGAAAATCATTGTCCACTGATGGTCCCCATCCAACCTGATTGAGCTTGAGAGGATTTGCAAAGAAGAATGGCAGAAAATCCCCCAATCCAGGTGTGCAAAGCTTGTCGCATCATACCGAAAAAGACTCGAGGCTGTAATTGCTGCCAAGGTGCTTCAACAAAGTACTGAGTAAGAGGTCTGAATACTTAAGTACTGTACATGTGATATTTCAGTTTTTCCTTTTTAATAAATTTAGACATTTCTAAAATTCTGTTTTCACTTTGTCATTATGGGGTACTGAGTGTAGATTAATGAGAAAAAAAATGAATTTGAACGATTGTAGTATCAGGCTCCAACATAACAAAATTGAAAAAAGTGAAGGGGGATCTGAATACTTTCCGAATGCACTGCATATATTAAAACACTTAATCATCAATATAGGCAGTCCTCTTTTAGAGACTGCCTTCTACAGTGACTGTTTGCAGTTACGACAGTGATGAAAAAGTAGCTTTACAACCAATGCTCATAGTTACAACTTTGATAGGTCCGTAAAACAAAACAAAGCTGAAGATCATAAGCGCAGTCACGGTTTCACTTAGTGACTACTTCACTTAATGACTGAGTTTCTAGTCTCAACTGTGGTAGCTAAATGAGCACTACTTATATTTTTTTTCTCAATCACTTATTATTTCTCCACCACAATTTTCTCCTTTCAATTTAGATTGCTACCCAATTGCCAAGCGACTCTGGATTTTAAACAGAGGATTTTAAAACTTCAAGATACAGATAATAATTTTTAAAAATGCCAGAGACAATTACACTGAAAACTTGTGACATCTGGCCCTGTGCTGGGGAAGAACCAGGTCTTCAGGGCCTTTCTAAAGTCCAACAGGGTAGGGCCAATCCAAATTTTGAACACTTGTTAATCAAAGTGACACTTCTACACTTCTAGTAGACACTTCTACACTTCCAGTAGAGTTTAGATTTTCACTTATGTATACTAGACCAACCAATCTCATTGATAAGGGATTCTTTTCTTGTGGCAGGAAAATGAGTTTCTTGCCCCTCAAAAAAGAAAAAAAGAGCCCAATTTGGTAATTTGGTAAAATTGCCTTCTATGTTCTTCAAAATTAACAGAGATGTCATATTGGACTAAAATGAAGAAAAAACTGTGTGTGTGTGTGTGTGTGTGTGTGTGTGTATGTGTGTGTGTGTGTGTGTGTGTGTATACACATATATATGTGTGTGTACACACACACACAGATATAGGCATGTGCTAGCATAAATATTACATAGGTCAAGAAAAAAATGATTTACAGTCATAAAAAAGCTGAAATAAAAGAAAAACATGAAAAAAGAATATAGATAAGGATATAAATGGGTATCAGTTACAGTTATGACAGTCAAAAGACTAAAATAAAGTCAAAGAAAAAAATAAAATAAAATGAAACCCTAATTTACATTAAATGGTATTGCCATGAAATATTAAACATTAATAAATTGTTAATAACATATTGAGAATAACAAACATCTTGTATTCTAAATTTAATAGCCACTGCCATAATTTTGGTTTTAGCAAGAATCACCTTGAAATTTCTATCAGACAACAACAGATTAATATATTCAAAATTGGACCTGTCTGGTATTGTTTTTTAATATGGGCTACATCAATTCCTGTCCAGTCCTCTGCGTAAAAACTTCAAACTAGAAGGACATATTCTCTGTTACTTATTTACTGCCTATATGAATATACCAAGAGGAAAAAATAAATAAAAACAGACCTTCCTCCTAAAGCAATAGAGAGCAAAACCAAACAAAAACCAAAAATACCTAAAAACATTTTAAAAATACATGGAGACCCTCAGATGATGCATACTGGAATTATAAGTACAACTCCACCCATGAGCCAGGTCAGCCTGTTCCCCACTAAAAAGTAAAAAAATTAAAAAGACATTTTAAAAACTGCTATTCCTTTATATTCCGATGATCCTGCAACAATAAACTTCTCAGTAGCAGCTCATTCCTAAAACTTTTTCATGCCAGTATCCAGGAATTAAAAAAAAAATAATGGAAAAAGAAAAAAAATCGATCCCTTTTTGTTTAGCTGTCAAATGGGCTTTAGTGAATAGCTTCCACTTCTGAATTGTTTGTGCAGGAAGATCTGGAAAATTCATTATTTTGTTCCACTAAGGTTTTCATCTGCACAAATTCAGTTATTTGAAAAGGTTATATATCATGGAAAGTAACGTTTAAACTGGCAGAGAGCTAAGTTTGCTTTTCTTTTTATTTTGGATCTAGACTGAATTCAAATGAGTTTGTCATCTATACTATCAGAACCACAGGCTATTCTCTCTCAAACAAGGGGGAAAAATTTTGATATCTCATTCTTCTTAATTTTGGATCCATTAACTAAGGGAAAGATGCCATTGGCCAGTACTTTTGACAGGAAATTTTCTGATTACCAATTAAGCAATACAACAATCATGAGGACTTTAATATGACAATTTTTTTTACTTAGAATCTCTTCTGCCTTGATATTTCGACTACTTTCTATTCAACACATGACACCAGATTTACAATACTGAATTGATGATATATGTTTGCTTTTGTTGTGCACAAAATTATTATATATTTGAACCACATTGGTTAAAGCATTTTATATAATTATTGTTTCATATTGCTTGATAATGAGAACTTAAGATGGAGAATTTAGAACAAATATGGAGGATATGAATATTGCTTCAGGCTTCAACTAATGCATAAAAGCTTATAGGTCTTATTTATATAGCTTGTTGACTCAATTAGCTTAGCAAGAGTGACTTACTTTTATGAAAATTTAGAAGTTAGGGTGAAAAACAATTCTAAAATTATGAGGCAAAATTGTAAAGAACTGCTTATCAGATTCCTACAAAGGAGCCAGGTGTGGTACACTAAACTGACAGAGACCAGGATGAAGTCTTGGCCTTCAAGAACATGGACCTAAAGGCTTTATCAGGATAGACAAGACAGCACTTTTGGGAAACTGCAGATGGTACGACAGAAATTGTCCAATCACAAGCCAGGGTCAGCATAATGGGCAGCCCCTTGGGTGCCTTGAACAATCGGAAGTGGCAGCCTATCTTAGCCATTTTGAATGGGTAGGCAGGAGCCACCAGACTCCTGAAAATGGTATAAAGTCTCAATCCCTGGGCTTAGGTCTCTAAGGGATCTCCTGAACCTTTGCAATATTTTCTGCCTCTGCATTTTTGAGTTTCTGACTAGAACAGCCATATAGTTACAGCCTACAACTGGGTAAAGATTCTTGTTAAACTGGGAATGCCGCTGCTAATTCTAACTGAGGAAATCTTAACAAGTGTGTTTCCCACTAATGAGATGCATTTCTCTAAATGCTGTGAAAAGGAGTCAAAATCTCAGCACTCCAGGTAGTGTGTTCTGTCAATGCTGTCAAGACTAGGATAACCTGGCTTCTATGGAAAGGTTTAATTCCCTGAGGATCTCCCAGAATTTTGGATACAGTTCATTTCTGGCCACTAAATGTTCATGTTGGCTTGACCATCTGGGTTAGTGGGGTGACAAGTATTCAAAGAAGCAGATAGTCAATGAGTAACTGATCTTAAAAGTTATGTCTAAAAACAATGCACACATAAGCAGACTGTGCTGTCTGTTAGAACTCCTTAGTGGAGAACTCTGCCCAGAAAATAGGTCAATGAGAACTTCCATTTAGTCAAAATACTTTCTATTTATGAACTGGCTACTATCAATATAATGGAAAGATTGATCAATATTATTCTATGTGACCAATGATTAATTCTGTGTGTAAAAATTGGACTGAACAATTTCTCTGTATGTAACATACTGTGTTTCAGTAGTTCTTTTTTCCCCCTTTATATTAATGCAATTAAAAAGTAATAAAGCCATCAAAAGATAAGTAAATTACAACTATGATTGGGTGTGCTTTGAAGTTGTAATTCATCATATTTCCATGTCATTTGAAGTCCACAGCACACCAGAACTGATAGCTTTACAGTATAAAGCTTGGCCAACTATATGATAATGCCACTAATGAAGATGGGACCGACATTTTTACCCTTCGTTATTTTGGGGCAGAATTTAACCAGTAAAAATTTATTTTTATTATTTATTTTTTAAAGGGGGGGGAAACCTATTTTTGTTGAGTGGGAGATTTTGGGGGAGGTGTTAAAGAAGAAAAATAGGTGCCTTAAGCCTACCAGAATCTTACGATTCCCTTAGTTTTTTGAAAAAAATATGACTAAAACTGTGCTGCCAAATTTCAGCGATATAATCTGGGAATGTTCTTGGAGCAGCAAAGTAGGTTACAGAGGTTTGTATGTAGCCTGCAGGTTGCCCATCACAAGTAAAAGAGAACTAAGTTGGTTCTCTTCCTCTTTAGAATGCTTCCCACATTTCATTTTATGTCAACATTTTTTTAGTCATTAATACCTTGAGCTGATCATCGGCAACCCTTGTAACTTCCCCAGCCATAGATTCTAGGATCTGCTGAATTGGATTGGATAGGGATCCATTTGCTCCTGCCCATGAAGCTCCACCAAGATGATACAGGTTTGGTAATAACTGTAAAAGAAATTATAACGCAGCTGGCATCAATATCTACAATGACTACTTAACCAAACAAGTTATTTAATGTATTTTTTAAATTTTGAAAACTTTAGATTTAAAAGTTTTAATATTATTACTCATTCTAATGGAATTGGAACACTAGTATTACAAATATCTGTAATCTCTTACTGTTTTGGAATTCTTAGCATCCTTCATAAGTCTTTCAGCTGATTTCAAATCCTCTTGTATTGTTTCAATTCCACAGTTTCTTAAAGAGTTGAGATGGTCTTGTACTTTGACACATATTCTGTCTATCATCTACACAGGAATAAAATGGGAAAGGAAAGGAATACTCAGAAGCATAGAAAAAAAGATAAAACTAACAAATAAAAGAACAATAAACCTGTTAGGTAGGCTTGGGATTCAAATATATAACATTCAAATATATAACCAAAGTGTATAACTCCACACATTTCTGAGGTTCTTACTTCTTTCTACTGTTATTCATTGTTGAGAAATATTTAAGAGTATATTTCTTGAAATATATAACATGAGTCCCTCATGATTAGATAAGTATATAAAGAATTATCTCTCTATATAAGAATATATAGAATATATGAAATTGTTTATTGTTATAATAATAGATTAACACCTTTTTTCCTCTGTTGTATTTTTTCACTTTTTTGTTAAACCATTTTTATGTGTTTTTTTCTTCTTTTTGTAATCAAAAAATGTAAAAAAAAAAAATAAAAATGATTCCCTCATGATGCCTCCCATTTCCAATATCTGTTCCATAGAGTTGAAGGTCTTCTTGCAGAATGTGGGAGGCAGCAGAGAAGGTTACCTGAGGAAATCTATAAGAATCACCTCCATCCAGTGTTGTTTACGGGAAGCCTCCCCAGAATGCAAGCCTCTCCTGTGAATGGAAGGGCACCTCTGGATCCAACCACTGAAAATTATCTTAATCAAAAAAAAGCAAACGGTACCTGCTGTGTTGTGCTAGTAACTATGCCCTGCTGCAGTCTGTATGCTTGCTCTTGTAGATATTTTCGAGTCTCATGATTACGAAGCAAATAATTTTCTATCTAAGAGCAGAAATTAAAGTCAGATATGATTCCACAAGCCCGGGTTTTAAAAATTAAGTGAAAAAGCATGTTAATACAGAAATAGTACCTAACCATACAATCTTGCACTTGCATAATCAAAAGTAGATTCCGCTGAAGTCAGTGATGCTGATTTCCAGGTAATTAGTATTGGACAACAGCCTTAGTTTTTCTTCAAGGATTGAAACTCAATTCTCAGTATAATTTGATAGTCTTATAATGTTAACTGAAATCAGTGCAACTGATATTATATACTACTCATTTCAGATTATCAAAATGTAAATTCTATTAACAAAAAAAGTATTTTGAGAAAGAATAGACTACTTAATGCTAGAATCTTCAGAGGAACCTGGCAAGATCAAACCAAAAAAACCCCAAGGAAATAGTTTATTGTCATACCCTTCCAATACAGACGATTATATCTCACATTCTAAGCAAATCCAAATAACCCCATTTTTAAATCTCTGCTAAGCACATGAACATTCTAATGCTTAAAGGAATATTGCCTAAGTTTACAATCTTGTCACTGCTTCTATTCTCACCTCCCATGCCTAACTGAGAAGAAAACACATCTCTACATCATGGTGATTCTTCATTATTAATACTCAGATGAATTTATAAGGGTAGGTGGGTGTGGACTTCAGCAAGACAACTGGAGAATTTGCTTCAGCAGCCATGAAAGTGCAACTTTGTTTTTATTTATCCACTTCAATTTATATCAGTAAATGTAGTAAATACCTTCTGAAGTGCCTCTTCTGTTTTCTCAGGGTTTGTTTTCAGTGCTTGTGAAGCATCATTCACAGGTATAGGCATGAATCTTAAGGTATAATTCCTTTAAAAAAATTAAAAAGATTAGATGCACAGAGACAAAAAAATTACTTAGAATGTTATTGAATGCACTCTGATCCTTTTGCTGTATTTCTATACATATATGATAGTCAATTTGTGTTTTATCCTCTGTGACATTAAAATGCAATTAAATCAATGTTTAAATAAATGAAATGCTATAAACTCATATATTATTACTCTATTTAGATGTCTTTATAACCTGCCCTTTGTCTGAGAACTTCAGGCAGGTTACCCAAGAATCCCTCCTAACTTTAGGTTCACAGTTACAGTTCTCTGAGATAAACTGGCCTGAGAGACAATGACTGGACTGAAGTCACCCAGTGAGTCCATGGTTGACTTGGGATGTGAACTTGAGTCTTCCCAGTCCAAATTCAACACTGGCTCTCGCTGTAGTACTATTGAAATATACTACAGGTTTACCACTAAACTATTTGACCTAAGAAAAATAAATATAGTTGTAGCAGTTAGGCTTTCAATACAAGTATAATCTTAAACTGAAATTTCTGAAAAAGTATTTCAAGATGGGGATAACTTAAAAATATGATTTACCCATTTTATCAGTGCTAAAATTTGTGTTCAACCAGTTCGGATTAGTTGGTTTTTGCAGTACTAACTTGAAAATGCACCCTTGTTTAAATAAGACTTGATGTAAGCTACTGAAAGAGTAGCTGCCCAATCAATACACCTTTGGAAAGTGCCTTTTGAACATTTCCATCATAACATTCAAGTGCATTTCTCAGTATTAGAGTATTTGATGCATTGTGCTCTGGCAATATAATGATCAACAGATCATACTTTATTGAACAAAGTAAGTAGCAAGACATAGTAAAGGTAATACTCTTTGCTTTTCTTTAAACCGTTGTACAGATGTCTATAAGAGGAATACAATTATAAAAATCTATATCAGTGATTTTTATATAATTACAGATGAAATGGTTATGTTTCTTATTTGTTGCTAGGCATGGGTTAGGTTATTTTTACAGGTAATTTTTGTATTTTAAGAATAGAAGAATAAGCAATGTTCCATAATTTTGCTAGGATATATGCTACACACAATGTTTTAATTACAGTTAGAAATATGAAAGACAGCCATTTATTCCAAAATCGACAGTGGAGGACAGCTTAGAGCTTCGTTGAACAAAACAAATGGGTTCCAGCAACGACTGTGGTATAAGAAGTGAAGAATACGGAAGATGACTAGAGCTGTCACCTTCATAAAATCATAGCTGTTATATTAACACCAACATTTCCGTTTTCTGTCATTTCACCCTCAGTTCCTTTTTTATTTATCTTGGCAGTTTAGAAGAAAAGATCAAGATTTTAAATAGGATGCTAGTGAGCTTTTTCTGTGAACAAGATGTATGTTGTCAGTTGTAAAGTGATTTTTTTCCCCCTCAAGTCAGCCACTGTCCTCTGTCTGTATGATTAAATGCTTTAATAAATAAACTGGCACTAGGTTTTAGTTTTAATTACACAAGAGTCATCGGCTGGCAAATTTAGTTCAGGCTTAAAAACGTTACTCATTTATACAGGTAGTTCTCGGTTAATGAGAGTAATTGGGACCGGAATTTCCATTGGTAAGCAATGTGATTGTAAAGTGCAATGTCACGTGACCGCATCACTTAGTGATGGCAATCCTGGCAGTCCCCATTGCTGTCGTTAATTGAATCCCACCAGTAATTAGGTGAGGACCCACCCTGATCCAAGCCATTCCTGGCTTGGTCCCACCCAGCCTTGAGCCTCAGTAAGGTACGGGAATGTGCCCTCTTGAACTCCCCCACTGGCCTATCTCCCCCATCTCTGCCCTTTTGGCCGCCCTGCACAGTGGCACTCCTCAGCAGTGGTGGCGCTGGGTTGAAGGAGAGGCCTGGTGCTGTCCCTGTCGCTGCCCCTAAGCATCTACTTCAGCCCCAGTGCCACCACTGCCGCTGAGGGGTCTGCCTCAAGCCTCATGCTGCAGCCAGCCAGCCACCTCAGCCCAAAGCCCCAGCCGTGGTGTGCTTTGCCAGCCCTGCCATCCCCAGCTGACCTTCTAGATTATAAACAAATCTAGAAACAGAAAACATACTCAAGATTAGTCCTTCTTCTGCTTTACTAAGGCTTATGATGCAAAACAACTGAATGTCTTAATTTAAACTATCCTATTTAACCTTAATTTGATTAAGCTATTTGGTGGGATGGGGAAGGAAAAGAAGAAAGATCAAAATAAGCTAGCCTCTAATTTTTCCAATCATTTCATAACATGAATTATCATGGGTCCAAAACTACTCTATACATATTAGAGGGAATTCTAACAAAGAGCCACATAGAACTTACTTTTCCAGTGCCACTGCTATATCCTGGAATCCCTGAGCAGTGATATTGTTTTTGTCCCATATAACAGTTCTATATGGAAACAGAAATTATGGATTTGGTGATGAAAATGTTGAAAACAACCACACATGCATTAATGTTACACAAGCATTTTCAACAGTGAGTTGGGAGAAATATTGCAGTAAAAAGAATAAAATAACGCTTTTCTAATGAAAGCATAAAATTGGGTTAAAATATGCATCTTGTACCTTTTTCATAATTTGTACTCTAGCTATGTCCTTCAGATATTGCATTTCCCCCTCCCACTCTAGAAGTACTGTATGCTTTTAAACTTAGTCAGTGTATATGTATTCTGCTACATTTTGCTAAAATAATACTTACAATAAGTCAACAACATACAACCACTAAAACAAACAAAATGACATGAAACACAGAAAGAAGCAAACATTCCACCTCGCCCCACCCAAAAAAAGAGGCAACAAAAAATCCTCTAAGCAATAAAGATCAGTAAGTATCATTATCATGATATAAAAATCTCTAAAGCCAAAAAAGATGCCCAAAACAATTTACTGGCTTCTGAAACTAAATACGGTGATCCTGGTGAGTGTCAATAGGAAAGGCTTGCTACAGAGCTCGAAAAGCTCCTAAACTTAGAAGATACTTAATGGACTTCATTTGACCAGAGGATCTGGAGTGTATTTTCTTATTATAAATACCGTACTGGTATAACACAAACTGGAGAAAACAGTCCTTTGGTCACTCATTCCCCAAGCCTAAACCTGCTCAAATGACTATTGGGTAATGGTGTCCAAAATTAAACTAGCTGCTATGGGGGATAGGCATGAATAGTTCCTCAACTCTTTGTTTTCTTCCATATGGGAAAACAGAAGAGTAAAAAATGAGCAGGGCTTTAAGCTTTTCTATCTTGGCCTATTCAAACTTACCTTAAGTAAGGAATCCTTCTCTCCCTACAATCCAAATAAAATTATGAGATCATGGATTGCAAAAACAATCTGGGGTAGATCTTTTGAATGGAGGGGAGAAGGGAAACAGAAAAGAGTTACTCAGCACTAAATCACAATTTATTTGTTCCAGATTGCAGCTTCCTATGCAATTTTTCAATAATTAGACAACAAGCACAGGGCTTTGACAAGAATCTGGATCCATGGAATGTGAAATAACTAAAAGTTAAAATGCTGCATTTTTTAAAAAGCAAATATATTGATCTCATTGCTGTGTTTTATGTGTTGTTTTATTGTTGTGAAAGCCTTGGGATTTTATATAAGCAGAAAAGCAGGATATAAATTGAATGGTAATGATGATGACAATGATGGTAATATAGATATTCAATACCTGAGTTTGGTGTTTATCTGAAGAGCCTTTGCAAGCATCTTTGCACCCATGTCACCCATACCATTTCCGCTAATATCAATTTTTGTAAGAGATGTATTGCTGCCCAAAGCATTGATAATGATAGTGATCTCTGTTTTCAGTTTAGAATCTGCTAGAGAGAGAGACTGCAAAGGCTGGGAAATAAACAGATTATAATATTACTTCACTTTTTTAAGCTCTTTTCAAAATCTCAGGTCAGCTGACAATTAGATGTGCATGAAATGTACATTATTGAACGTATACCCTATTATTCCAAAAAACAATATAAAAATAAAATACAGAACAAGAAGTCAAGAAAAATGGTCATTATAATATTGAGTCACGTTATCTTAACAAATATAAGACACAGACTAGTTAACCTGATGAACTGCACTGTTATCAAAAAATGCTTATGTCATAATAAATATGTCAATATTTAAGGTGTTATGGGACTTTTAATTTTTTTCATGTAGGCCAGGGTACATTGGATCTACATAAAAAAATCATTTCATGTAGATCCAATGAAATACATTTTTCAGCTCTAATTACACAAGGTATATTAGTGAAATCATCTGACTGGAGGGGGCATTGGGGTGATATACCACCTGTAGCCGAAACTGAAGATCCATTACATATTTTTGGATCAAAGGCAAAACAGCTGCATTAAGCCTAGCTTATTTTAACCTGCATTTCATAAAAGTACTTAAAAAGGGGCTAAGAAGAATTGCTATTTTGCTGCTAGACTAGCAGTCAATATTGGGTCTCAGGGAGCTTCATGTGGTCCACACGTTACTCAGGTGCATTTAGCCTGAGGCCCCAGGGATAAATGCAGCTTCAGATGCTAGGGTACAGTTCCTTGAGACCTCCGTAAGATGTTATCCAATTGTATTTTATGAAATATGACACGAGATTAAAAATAATTAATAAATCAAATAAATCAGATATACCTTTATCCTGATGTTAGCAGCCTTAATCTCACAGGGAGCTTGTATGACTACATTGTTTAGCCCCAATTACAAGAGGGATCGCAACAGCAGAAGCCTCATTTTATTTAAGCCTTTATGAATGAACACAGATCAAAAGGAACAAATACAATTCCTCTTTATTTAGGCCTGAAGATAACTCACTAACCATTCTTTAAAGACATGTGTATATGCCGCAGCTTTCCTCTTATCCCCAGGCCACAGCTGAGGCCTTGTAATTGGTTTTTCTGATCTGATGTTTTAATAGTGTCTTCTTTTTTCTCCCAAAACAAGCATTGCTGTTTGCAAAGTTTGTATTGTTTTAGTAGTGGCCAAGCTGATGGTGCCAAAGAAGCTGGAATCTGCCCAGCTCCACTTGGCTGCTACAGGCCACCCCCTCCTCTCTAGTTGCTGATTTTCTTCTATGGCCTTTTTAGTTTGTGTTATTGGACTGATGTAACAGGGAGCAGCAGTGCCAACAACACTAGAGAAAGCAGCAGACCAGGACTTGTCTAAAGTGATGTCTGCTAGGGGTCTGAGAGAGGTTGCTTCAGAGAGACGCTGGACTATTATTTCCTCTAGTACTGCTGTATCCTGATGTGACCTACCTGTCAACCCCAGACTAATCTGAAGGGCAATAACCCTAACCCTATTGGTGGGGGGCATTTGTTGCTGCACAGATGTGACAAAGAAAGAAAGGTCTACTGATAAAGCTGTACTATGGTTGCTAGAAGAAATGGTAGCTCTCTAAAGCAACCTGCCTGTCAGTTGAGGCATTTTTTTCCCATACGGGTCTGACAGGCAGGTTGCACTGAGATTGCTAGAGCATTACTTATATTTAAAGGTCCTGACACATGGCTAAATCCACTGCTTTAGGCATCTGTCAAAAACTGTGTCCTCCCACTGCTGCAGCCCCAGCCCAGGGGCAACTAGAGAGTGTTTTTCCAACGGCAAGGAAATTTAGCAATCACCACATCTTAATTTTTCCCACAGTAAACTGTTAAGACATTACCACTAACTTCCTCATTAGAGGCAGAATAGAAACCAGCTATGAAGACAAAGCAAATTAACAGATTATGCTGCCATATTTTGTAATGCTTCATAGACTGGCTGCCTATATGTGTTCTAAATGTGGCAGAAGACACTACTTATTGCATAATAACAAATGTCTAAAGGTCCAGTGCAAATACTGAAAAATACAACAGCAATGAAAAGGTCCCCCCCCACAACATATGCCATAGCAATACAATTGCATCAGCACCTAAGTAAAAAAACCAAACCAAGTTTGTTGCAGTTTTCTTGATAGCTTGAAAACAGATTACTAGCTCTTGCTGCAGCTCTGCAACCTTTAAGTGAGTTATTAGAAACTAACTTGGAACATTATGCAAATTAGAAACCCAGTGGACTGCAACTGTATAATTGAAAAGCCTATCCCTGATACAGAAATGCAAACATTTTAATTTAAATGACAGCAACATTCATTTTCCTAATCTCCAAGTGCGTTCTTATACATAATTTAGAAAGGATTAGCTTCAGATTGCTGTGGTATTTGGGAATGGTAGCAATTTAACTGAGATGCTTCCAACACAAAATTATAACAGGTTCATCTTTCAATGAGTTCAGCAGAACTTGTTTATGTGGCAAAGCATATTTAAACAAATTTTTAAAAACTCAGTAGAAAATGCAGAATTCACCACCATTATGGAAAGTGTATATGTGATTGGTTTTATTTTTTCCTATATTACCTAGATCCTCCAGATATGTGCTTTTTTTCTACAATCTGGCATGTCTATTTTTTAACATGTTTTCTCTGCTTCTGTATGTCTCTGGGACATTAATATTGACTGATCCACAACTGATCTACATCTGCTAAGCCTGAAATATCATAGTATCCTCCATTATCTAGTTCTCTTTCCTGAACAATTTACCCTGGTTACCTAGAGATTAATTCAGTGTAAATCATAGTAGTTATTTACTTGGGCCTTTTATATACAGTATTCTCTGGCCATGTTGATTTGAGAACTTAGAGAAGGGGAGTGGTAGAGGTTAAAAATAACTGTTTCTGCAGAAGAACTAAGAATCAAAATCAGTATACTACACTTCTAAGTAAACATATTGTAGCATTTTAGAATGAATGGATTCCACCACAATGTTTGGATTATATCTAACTAAAAATAAAACTCCCCTTCATGGATCACTGCCTTGTCGTGGCGAAGGGGCTTGTGTAACTCAGTGAAGCCATGAGCTATACCGTGCAGGGCCACCCAAGACGGACAGGTCATGACAGAGAGTTCTGACAAAATGTGGTCCACTGGAGAAGGAAATGGCAACCCACTCCAGTACCCTTGCCAAGAAAACCCCATGGACAATGTTAAAAGGCTAAAAGATATGACGCCGGAAGATGAGCCCCTCAGGTCGGAAGGTGTCCAATATGCTACTGGGGAAGAACGGAGGGCAATTCCAAGTAGCTCCAGAAAGAGTGAAGCGGCTGGGCCAAAGCCGAAAGGACGTTCAGCTGTGGATGTATCTGGAAGCGAAAAGAAGGTCCGATGCTGTAAAGAACAATATTGTATAGGTACGTGGAATGTAAGATCCATGAACCAAGGCAAGCTGGATGTGGTCAAACATGAGATGACAAGATTGAACGTCGACATCTTGGGAATCAGCGAATTGAAATGGAAGGGAATGGGTGAATTTAATTCAGGTGACCACTACATCTACTACTGTGGGCAAGAAACCCTTAGAAGAAATGGAGTTGCACTCATAGTCAATAAGAGAGTGGGAAAGGCAGTAATGGGGTACAACCTCAAAAACGACAGAATGATCTCAGTGCGTATCCAAGGAAAACCATTCAACATCACGGTAATCCAAGTCTATGCCCCAACCACTGATGCCGAAGAAGCTGAAGTTGACCGGTTCTATGAAGACCTACAACACCTTCTAGAACTAGCACCAAAAAAAGATGTCCTTTTCATCATAGGGGATTGGAATGCTAAAGTAGGAAGTCAAGGAGTAATTGGAATAACAGGCAAGTTTGGCCTTGGAGTACAAAATGAAGCAGGGCAAAGGCTAATAGAGTTCTGTCAAGAGAACAAGCTAGTCATAGCAAACACTCTTTTCCAACAACACAAGAGACGACTCTACACATGGACATCACCAGATGGTCAATACCGAAACCAGATTGATTACATACTTGGCAGCCAAAGATGGAGAAGCTCTATACAGATGGCAAAAACAAGACCAGAAGCTGACTGTGGCTCAAATCATGAGCTTCTTACTGCAAAATTTAGGCTTAAATTGAAGAATGTAGGGAAAACCACTAGACCACTCAGGTATGACTTAGATCATATTCCATGTGAGTACACAGTGAAGGTGATGAATAGATTTAGGGGATTAGATTTGGTAGACAGAGTGCCTGAAGAACTATGGACGGAGATCTGTAACATTGTACAAGAGGCAGCAACTAAAACCATCCCAAAGAAAAAGAAATGCAAGAAAGCAAAATGGCTGTCTGATGAGGCTTTACAAATAGCTGTGGAAAGAAGGAATGCGAAAAGCAAGGGTGAAAGGGAAAGATATAAGCAACTGAATACAGATTTCCAGAGAATAGCAAGGAGAGATAAGAAGGCCTTCTTAAATGAACAATGCAAAGAAATTGAAGAAAACAATAGAATGGGGAAGACTAGAGATCTCTTCAAGGAAATTGGAGATATCAAAGGAACGTTTAGTGCAAAGATGGGCATGATAAAGGACAAAAAAGGCAGGGACCTAACAGAAGCAGAAGAGATTAAGAAGAGGTGGCAAGAATACACAGAAGAACTCTACAAGAAAGATCTTAATGTCCCTGATGTCCATGCTGGTGTGGTCACTGACCCTGAGCCAGACATCCTAGAGAGTGAAGTCAAGTGGGCCTTAGGAAGCATTGCTAACAACAAAGCTAGTGGAGATGACAGTATTCCAGCTGAGTTATTTAAAATACTAAAAGACGATGCTGTTAAAGTGCTGCACTCAATATGCCAGCAAGTTTGGAAAACGCAACAGTGGCCACGGGATTGGAAAAGGTCAGTTTACGTTCCAATTCCAAAGAAGGGCAATGCCAAAGAATGCTCAAACTATCGCACAATTGCACTCATTTCACATGCTAGCAAGGTTATGCTCAAAATTCTACAAGCTAGGCTTCAGCAGTACGTGAACCGAGAACTACCGGATGTACAAGCTGGGTTTCGAAGAGGCAGAGGAACTAGAGATCAAATTGCCAACATTCGCTGGATCATGGAGAAAGCACGAGAGTTCCAGAAAAGCATCTACTTCTGCTTCATTGACTATGCGAAAGCCTTTGATTGTGTGGATCACAACAAACTGTGGCAAATTCTTAAAGAGATGGGGATACCAGACCACCTTACCTGTCTCCTGAGAAATCTGTATGCGGGCCAAGAAGCAACAGTTAGAACCGGTCATGGAACAACCGATTGGTTCAAAATAGGGAAAGGAGTACGACAAGGCTGTATACTGTCACCCTGCTTATTTAACCTATATGCAGAGTACATCATGAGAAATGCCAGGCTGGAAGAATCACAAGCCGGAATTAAGATTGCAGGGAGAAACATCAATAACCTCAGATATGCAGACGATACCACCCTAATGGCAGAAAGTGAGGAAGAACTAAAGAGCCTCTTGATGAGGGTGAAAGAGGAGTGTGTGAAAGCTGGCTTGAAACTCAACATTAAAAAAACTAAGATCATGGCATCTGGACCCATCAATCCCTGGCAAATAGAAGGGGTAGAAATGGAAGCAGTAACAGACTTCATTTATTTGGGCTCCAAGATCACCGCAGACGGAGACTGCAGCCATGAAATTAAAAGATGCTTGCTCCTTGGGAGGAAAGCTATGGCAAACCTAGATAGCATATTAAAAAGCAGAGACGTCACCTTGCCGACAAAGATCCGCATAGTCAAAGCTATGGTTTTTCCAGTAGTAATGTATGGCTGTGAGAGCTGGACCATAAAGAAGGCTGAACGCCGAAGAATTGATGCCTTTGAACTGTGGTGCTGGAGAAGACTCTTAAGAGTCCCCTGGACTGATAGGAGGTCAAACCAGTCAATCTTAAAGGAAATCAACTCTGATTGCTCATTGGAAGGATTTATAATGAAGCTCAAACTCAGATACTTTGGTCACCTAATGCGAAGAGAGGACTCTTTGGAAAAGACCCTGATGCTGGGAAAGATGGAAGGCAAAAGGAGAAGAGGACGGCAGAGGATGAGATGGCTAGATAGCATCACTGAAGCAATGAGCATGAAATTGAGCAAACTCAGGGAGGCAGTGAAAGATAGGAAGGCCTGGCGCAATATGGTTCATGGGGTCACGAAGAGTCGGACACGACTTAACGACTAAACAACAACAAAAAAAATAAAACTATCTCTCATATCAAGTCTTTAAAGGCTGTTCACAAGACAGCTATATGGATATTATTATTCACATTAATGTATAAGCTTTTATTTTGTTCAAGATTACATGTAATAGTTGATGGGTACCAAGCAGTTTCTATGTTAGAGAAAATTAGAATTAATCCTTGGAGAAATCCCTCTAACTCTCCACTGTACAGTTTATATGAAGATTATAAAAATCTGAACTTGTACAGTGAGGCTTTTAACTGCCTTTATCCTTTTCTAATAATGGGAATTTGTCCATTTTAAGTTGTTTAGGATAATTTCCAGGCACTCTGATACTTGGAGAATTTTTTCAATTCACATGTATTAAAAAATAAACTGTTTTCATTCAATATACTTTATCAGGTAAACGGTTACAGGACATGTAAACTATTCCTATGTTTGTAAATTTTTACTTTTATATTTGCTATTTCAGTTTAAAGAATATCCTCGGTTTCTGAAAGATCTTTTTATCTTTGCCTTGAAAATCCAGCTTGGATATAGGGCTCCATTATAAGTTATGCAAGTCACAAATGTTCTCTGCTTCAAGTCCCTTCCCTCATCTCATGTGAGAATTAAAACAAAAGTGCAGGGAAAAATACATCTGTATTAGGATACAGAGAACTTGAAGAAATCTGTCTTGTGCCCATTTGAAGCAACTTCTGTCCAGAAGGTTAGCCTACTGTTGCGGTCCCCACGTTCTGGAACAGCATCCCCCCAGAGATAAGGATGGTGCCTTCTCTCCTGGGGTTCTGGAAAGCTTTGAAAACCTGGCTTTGGTCCCAGGGCTGGGGTTGATGTTTATTATTTGTTCAATACCCGCTTTGTTTTGCTGTTTTTGCTATTAGGTTATTTTAGTCTGGGCTGTCTGTGTGATTCAATGCTTTTAGCTGTTTTTATGTTTTCCCTAGTTTTGTATGCCATCCAGAGTCCACTGGAGTTGAGTGCCCTATACATTTAAATAAATAATAATAGTAAAATATTGATAAAATACTAAAACAATTTACATGAATGATTGAAAGAAACAATCAAGCAACCAGGCAAACTCTCTTATTCTCCCCAAACGCTTCCCCAAAGTCTTATTTTTTGATATTACACTTTGATTATTAACACTTTTCCAACACCAGTTGATCTATATTTTCAGCCATTCAGAGGAAGGAGGAAGATGCGTGGTCAAAGTTGGCCCTGGATGGAACCAACATCTCATCCAGCCAGCCAGGGGTTATGCATTACCTAGAGCTGTTTGGGTGATATACAGTATGTGAAAGGGAGAAAGCAGAAATAATCTAAGCACTACCTTCCCTGCTGTCACTCTCACACGATGCAAACCATCTGTTTGGCAGATGTGAAAAGACAATTGGTTGATTGGCCTATGAAATTAGACACCATTTTTAATAGATGTGTCACATTCTGTCTAGTTCTTAAATAAGGAGTTTATCTGCTCATAACAGAATACAGAGTCTGCAATATGAAAAGGAACAGAAAGTGGTCAGAATTTATACTTAGCAGAAGTATTCAGGTAAATTATTTTTAAATGCTTAAACACACTGTTAAGATATAATTTTTCCACGTGTATTGAATTCAGCAATCCCAAATTCAACCGCAACACAAGGTTCCATCCAGAGTTCTAGCCAATCTCATTCTGTAGGTCTGGCATTTTAGTCTCATGTAACCTTAACCTATCCCTCAATTTTTTCTTTTTTTTGAAGAGATGCTTAACATTTTACTGAGCATACACACACTTTGTTGGTGGGATTATTTTTCACCCCCGTAGAGATTTATTTATTTGTTTATTGATAAAACTAGGGTTGTCTCCAAAGAACACTGATGATTACTTTTTCTTGGTCCCTGCTGGAATAACTTCTGTCAGCACTCACTACCTGAGTTTGCTATCAGAGAGACAGACTACATCTGCACAGACTCAAATCAATTTTACCATAAAAAAAATATTCCAAAAATCTTGACTGAGAGTATTCTGATTATCAGCAATCAGGGACAAACAACAAATATTTTCTCACAGATCAAGTAATACCATTTAATGACAACTAATAAACAAACCCAAAAAATGGAGTGTTGGTTGATGTTTCAAGTCAGAAAAAATAGTAAAAGAAAGGACAGGAATATTTAAACATTATTTTCTATTAAACTTCAAACACTGCTGTGCCACATAAAATGAAATATAAACCCTTACAAATTTTTAATGTTCAAATAATACTTTTTACAATAGCAGACTTCCTATTTATTATATAACTTTGAAATGGTAAATTAATATGAGCAATATTTTCACATATTTGTGATAGTTTAATAATACTCAGAGATACACTATGATTCCTTAGGTGACATTAAATAGTAAAAATAATACTTACTGAATCTTCATCTTGAATCATCTGCACTAAATTATCAAGTACAGGAGACAGATTTCTGAAAAGGTGCCAAGCAAGAGAAAAAAGTGAAATTGCTTGTGTTAAATTTTTCCTTTTACAAAAAAATGAAAAAATAAAAATCTTACTTGGATTTCATGTTGTTAAAATTTTTGCCCAATGCCAAGTGTCTTATTGATCGGTTTTTACTAAGCCAGATTATAAGTGTTGAAAGATCAGATTCTAGGCCTGTGAAGAATCAGATTGAAATATAAAATTAAAATAATATTTCCATGGAGCAGTTTTTTCAGATGAGTTTGAATTAACCGTACTAATATTAGATTATATGATCCTGTTTCCAACAGTAAAGTTGTTTGGTGACACACTGTGATACCATTAAGTTCTTTGTTTGAAATTTAAAGTCCATCATTCCTAATAGTTTTTATACTCTGTGTGTGTGTGTGTGTGTGTGTGTGCACGCATAAATAGAGAAAAAGAGAGTTGGGAGCCACAACTTCTCTGTATTTGAGTACAATTGATTTCAGTGAGATTCTTGATCCAGGGTGACAGATTTGAACCTCTGCACCATTTCTTTCCAAGATGCACAGGATCACACTGGGCATTTATATATTATGGTTAATCATAAAATATTAACTAGCAAATAGACAGTTTTAGCAAACATTAACTAGCAAATAGATTTTAGTGCCCCCCACACATAGGATCTAAACTGTCCCATGAGCATCCAGAGCAATGTTGCCTGAGAACTATCCACTGTGGTTTATTATCCCACATATCTATGGTTTATGGTAATTAGTTTAGGGTTAAACTAATCCATGAAGAGTATTATTATCCTGCATTTGAATAATCTTTTTAACTATTTTGCAAACCAGAAAAGGTGCTTATTAACCACCATTTTGCTTTATGCCAATACAGTAACTTTGTATGATTCATATTCAGTTTTCTCTCCACGCAATATTTGGACCACTGTCAATATGCTGTCTTACCATTATCTGAAATATCAAGGCTGGCAATATTATGTATTTCTGCTATGCATCCTTCTAAAACTTGTGCACCACCTGATCTTAGCTGGAGGAAAAAAGAAAATATTAAGATAATTTAGCAGCTAGACAATATGGAATGATTGGCTGAAATGTTACAAATAAACTTCAGTAGTTCATATTTTAGTTGTTACTATGCTGCTTAACCTATTTGACCTGAAACAAGGTATATACACTACAAACGATTATTATCATTGATAACAATAATTTAATTAATGTTCTCTTAAGTAATATTTTTTTTAGAAAGTCTATAGCAGCTCCCATAGGAATTCCAATGTTCTCCTGATCTAAACAACGTTCAGGTTTGTGCCTACTATCATTAAGTTTCACATACCAATCCCCAAGGTTTTGCAACCTGTTTAATCAAGACTTAAGTTACACTCTATATGGCTCTTGGTCACCAAGCTGCCAACTGGATACACAGACAATTGCAACAAGAAAAAGAGAACAAGCAGAGCTATATTAGATTGCAGTGAACTCTGAAGGGCAAGTCTGCTATTGTAGCGAAGCAAAAGATTTGGCTGAAGGACAGTATAAATGAAAGAGCATCTGATCCACATTTGAAAAATAATGTAGCATAGTTCTTTTGTACTATAAAAAACACACAGGCAGACAATTTTGATAATTTAAATTATCTAGCATGGCAAAAGATCAGGACCAAAGAAAACCTGATGTATCAGGAATAATATTATACTAGAAATATTCCATGCATACTAAGTTTCAGTTAGCAAACATCACCCCCCCCCCCCCCCCCCAGTTTGATATGCAAGAGATTGTAATGGGAAGAAGGAATAATCCTGAGGAGGAAGACCTGCAACCAAGACAACAGTGAGATAACAGAAATTTGAGCCCAAGCCAGATGTATAACCTGAGTAAGCATCTCAGACAAGACCCTCCCTAGTTTTCACAAAGATAAAGGGAGGGAAGGGAGAAGTGCATTCAGACTTGCAAGATTCTACACTATAACCTTATAATACAAGTAGTATTAGCTTGATGACTTTGGTCTCCTAGTCTGGTCTACCTTGGAGGGCTGACAAAGATTTAGATGCTGATAGGGAACCTCTCAATACAACTGGTGACTAAATGTTACATTTACTATAATTCAGCTTTGCAATTATCATTAAGAAACATGAAGACAAAGTTGCACAGCACTAACAAACATTACAAACATATTTATTTATTTTATTTATTTACATATCAAATTTGTCACTGCCCATCTTGTTAAAAAATGACTCTGGGCAGTTTACAAAGCAGCTAAAATCAATTAAAATTACAATATAAAATAATCCTAAACAAATAGAAAATAAATATAATTCAAAGATAGATGTTAAAATTGGCAATAACCTGCAGAGCGTCATCAAGGTGCCAGCAAGCCTCAGGGTTGGGTAAGATTCTTGTCACCCCATGCAAGCTGGCAGAGCCAAGTTTTTAATCCTTTCCAGAAAGCTGGGAGGGTAGGGGCCTGCCGCACCTCTGGAGGGAGGATATTCCAAAGGGCGTGGGCAACAGCAGAGAAGGCTCTCCTCCTGGGCCCCGCTAGCCGGCATTCTCTTGCTGATGGGGTCTGCAACATGCCCTCTCTGTCTGACCTGGTGGGATGGGTTGATGTGATGGGGATGAGACGGTCCCTTAGGTAACCTGGACCCATGCCATGTAGGGCTTTAAAGGAAATAACCAACACTTTGAATTGGACCTGGAAGCAAACTGGGGTCCAATGCAGCTCCCACAGTAAAGGTGTTATATGTGACGTTCTTGGGGCACCCAAGATTGTCTGCACAGCTGCATTTTTAACCAGCTGTAGCTTCTGAATACTCTTCAAGGGGACCCCATGTAGAGCGCATTGCAATATAGATCAGGGCTACAATATTTGGGCTACAAAAGTTGCATCTCTCTCCATCCCTCCCTCCCTTTGCTGACATCTTGTAGTCCTCTGAATTTTTGCAGTCCAGATATTAGGGACTGCATAAAACAGGAAAAAATGTTTTAATTCAGGAAGAAGTCACTGTTCAGAGATTCTGCCTAACTCTTTGGAATCAGCCATGTTTGGGCATAATCAAATCCCAGACAAGATAAATAGGGCAAGGCTGGTGAATATTGTATCCTTTCTCCCCTTCCTTCCTCAGTAGCTCACCGCATGGTATATCCCACTGTTCTACCTACTTCCCCATATACTCAGTGCTTCCTTTCCCTCCTTTTCCTCATCTACTGCTGATATACCAGCCTGGGCACCTATACCTTACTCTATTGGTCTTGCTAATAAGGAACATGCTTACAGCATGATGTGCCTTACTAACTTACAGTGGTGCTTAAAAGTTTGTAAACCATTTTGAATATTTCTGCATAAATATGACTTAAAATGTGATCTGTTCTCCACACAAGTCCTAAACTAGATAAAGAGAACCCAAATAAACAAATGAATCAAAAACATACTTGTTCATTGATTTATTGAGGAAAATGATCCAAAGCTACATATTTGGGTGTGGCAAAAGTAGGTGAACCTCTAGAATGATCAGTTTATTTGAAGGGGAAATTAGAGTCAGGTGTTTCAATCAATGGGATGTGTGGAAGGTCCTGGCTCATTTAAAGAACAAAATTCTGGGTATTCACTATCAACGTCTGATCTTTCCAACACAGGTATGTGGAAGTGTGTCATGGCTTGAACAAAGGAGTTTTCTGAGGGCTTCTGAAAAACAGTTGTTGATACTCACTAGGCTGTAAAAGGTTACAAAACTATTTCCAAAAAGTTTGGACTCCATCATTCTCTGTCAGGCAGATCTTGTACAAATGGAGGCAATTCAACACCACTGTTACCTTCCCCAGTAGTGGTCAATCAACCAAGATCATATCAAGAACAAGGCATGTAATACTCTAGAAGGTCTCAAAGAAGCCCAGGGTAATGTCTGAGGAACTAAAGGCCTCTCTTGCATTGGTAAATATCAGTGTTCATGAGACCACCATCAGGAGAACATTGAACAACAATGTTTGCATGGCAGGGTTGCAAGGAGAGAGCTACTACAGACTGCTGCTAGTCTACAGTTTGCAAAATACCATGTGGATAAGCCAGATAGCTATTTGAAGAATGTGGATAGATGAGACCAAAATGAAACGTCTGGCTTGAATGAAAAGTGTCATGTATCCTCTGGACAGGACAGCTTGCCATGACTGATGGACCTATGAATTCTGAATTGTACCAGCAAATTCTACATGAAAATGTCAGGGTATCCGTCTGTGAACAGAAGCTCAAGAAAAAGTGGGTCATGCAGCAAGACAATGACCCAAAACACACAAATCATATGACCAAAGAATGGCTAAATCAGAAGAAAGTTAATGTTTTGGAATGGCCAAGGCAAAGTCTTGATTTTAATCCTATAGAAATGTGGAAGGACCTAAAGTAGGCAGTTTGTGCAAGGAAGCCCACCAACATCCCTGAGTTGAAGCTGCTCTGTAAGGAGGAATGGGCTAAAATTCCTCCAAGCTGATGTGCAGGACTGATCAACAGTTATTGGAAATGTTTAGTTACAGTTATTGCTGCCCAAGGGAGGCACACCAGTTACTGAAAGCAAAGGTTCACATAGTTTTGCCACACACAAATATGTAGCTTTGTATAATTTTCCTCAATGAATAAATGAACAGTATAATGTTTTTGACTCATTTGTTTAACTGGGTTTTCTTTATCAATTTTTAGGATTTGTGTGGAGAACAGATCACAGTTTAGGTCATATTTATGCAGAAATACTGAAAATCGAAAAGAATTCACAAACTTTTAAGCACCACTGTACTCCTAACTTCCTAGCTCCTTCCCTTTCCTCTAATCTTGGAAAAGCTATGCAGGATTAGAACTGGTTAGTACTTGGATGAGAGATCACCAGGAAATCTAAGGGCTGCTGACTAGACTGTTGGAAATGGCAAATCACTTCCATGCTCCCACCAAAAAAACAACATGGATAATATGTCCCTGTAGTTACTAGGAGCTAAGCTCGATTCAATTTAAGGCTAAGATACAATATAAATTTTAATAATTATGTGTATTACATATATTCACATTATGTGTTTTTATTAATTTAAATATTTTTGTTTCCAAAATAAAGTTTTAATTGTCATCAAAATATTGTAATGTAGTTTTGTGTAGATGTTGTTGTGCACAGCATGGAAACTTCAGATCTGGCAAAATACAGATGCTAGACTGTTGTCTCATCTTACTAGATATTATTGAAAGAGCTACACTGATTTAGTACCAGGCCAAGTACAATTTGGGAGCAGGATAAATGAAAAAAAATCTCCTCCCATATCAATCTGCCAGATAATGATTAATCGAGGTCTTTCTGATTTTGCATCATTCTCCAGATATTTATTTGGCATCAGGCAGGAAGAAGGCCTTTTCTGTATGGTTCCCACTCTGCAGAATATCCTCACCCCAGAGATAAATCATGTGCCAATCTTATTAGAATTTAAGTACACCATCTTCATTCATCTTAACCCTTGATACTAAACTTGATACTTCTGTGCCATTATTCACATCCAATTTCTAATCTTATTATTTTATATGTTTTAATGTATTTCAAATTGTATCAAATATATTTAATACTGTGTATCCCTCAGAGATGCTTGATACAAAAGGGACATCAGTATTTTAAAACAAGCAAATAAATGAATATGTAATGCAAAAAAAATTTTTTAAACCGTGAAATGGAAAAATAGACATAACATGTGTAAAAAAAATTATATATATGCATGAACTCATTAGCCTTCTTTTTATAATTATACATTTTATATTATATCTGTAGCTATGAATCATCTGTTTAAGAACATGTACTTTTGTTCCTCATTCTAGAATTTCAATGGGTCATTTCAAACTACTGAAGTCAGTCTCCCTACCTACCTGTTTATCTAGGGAATGGTAAGTATTCAGTGGCAAATATCACATGGTTGTTTCAATATGTTTTAAATTTTCATCAATAATCCTTAATAAATGTACTCAGTTTTAAGTCTGCCTGACTTAAACCCCATTCACACAAAGGACAGGTCTAAAATTCACTGAGAAAAATATTTTTTAAGCTAAATTTTGTAAATGGCTGTATACCTCACTCTGGCACATCATCTTTTTCTAGCCTTGTTTGTACTGAAAATCTCCCCTAAACTGTGACATTCCAGGATTTCAATAGGCTGCTAATGCACAGTTAGATTAAGATATTACTTTCTACCTGGGAAGAATAGGATGGAGAATGACCACAAGTCACTCCATTCCTTCAGGATTTAGATTTGCAATGAACACTGTACAAAAATTGTTGCGGATACACTGGAGTTATAACGATGTTTTCTGCAAATATCTAATTCTACCTTGGAATATTAAATAATGAAAATGTGTCTAGTTGTTTAAATAAATAAAATTATACATATGCATCTGGGGATTCCCAGCCTAGCATTTTAAAAAACGGACATATTTTCCAGTTTTATCACAGGAAATGCTGGCAGAAACCGTAACTATTCTTTGATCATTTCACAAGTTATGCTGTGGCCAAATATCAGCATCCTGATCTTTACCAGTTAAAAGGATGCATGGAAGAAAGAATTATGTAACGGATAGGCAGGAAGTGAGAAGCTTAAGGGTTAATGATTAAGAGGCTGCTAATAAACTATGACGTGTACTTACACAGTGACCAAGCTAATGGAAGCAGGAAGAAAGAAAGGAAAAATGTTAGCACTCAGCAACTAAAAATATTTTATATAATAAAATCAGCAATATATAAAGGAATGAAGCTTTGGTTCAGAGTTAATATGCTAGATATTTGTGATGGTGTTTTTTGTATTTCTCAGCGATGAAGTCCTGAGTATTCGGACAGAGAAGTCTCAGCTGCTGTGCTTTCTGCTTGATATGCATGCAATCCTCTGTAAGGAATGGATTCATATCAAAAAATAAGTGTATTTTGTCTGACTTTTTACATAAAGACACTAATTGCACCAGTGATAAAAAGTAAGGTTTCACAATAGAATGAACAGACCTTATGCTTAAGAATACAAAGTAACAAAACAGACTGTTATGCTGTCTGATAACTGTAAGAAAGATTTTGATTTCAAACAAAACAGGGAACATTTTTAGTTTTGCCCACGAACTTCTAAACAGTTTTCTAATTGTTTTTTTTTTTCAATGCAGACTTATATGTAGAATCAAATATTCCATCTGAATCTTCCCTATTCCAGAACAGAGTACCATGAGTTGCTGCTATTCAAGAAAACAACAAAGCAGATGCATATGCACACACCTGCATACAGAGATATTCGGGTTCTGTAAATTCAACATACTTTCAAAGACCACTTATTTCATAAGCATGACGACATGTACAAAGTATATGGATCGTATGTTTACGGAGGGCAATATTATTTTGACATGGATGCCATTTGTAAATATTTCATACCTCACAGTTACTCAGATCTAGAAACACCTCCTTCAAATTTTGATTACAAGCAAGACCAAGTAAGAGAGCTCTGAAAAATAAATTGGAATTATATGGAATACCACTATAAGGTTTACTGAATCAGCAAGTCAGAGAAGTCATTTCAATTATATTGCTGTTCGTTAAGAATTTGCTTATTTGGTGCACCACCTCATATTTGGAATCTGAAAGGGATATGCTAGATAAATGATGCTGCTTCAGAATAAACCATGCTATGGAGAACTGGAAAGCCTTCAAAGGCACAGAGTCTCAAGCTCCTTTCTACACCCAAATTTTCTTCTTTATTTTATGGTTTGAAAATTGAGGGAGATACTAAACAAAGTCTGACAAATCAGACATAATGACAAACAAATGCCATGAAAACATGAATCTGCAATGTTTTTAAATTTCTTTATGAAGCCAAAACATTTTAATATCTTTTAATTAAAGCACATTTATACTGAAACAGTAAGTACAAAAATATTCAAATATTTACAAAAAATAAGCAAAATAAAATATGAGATTAAAAAAACTGCATTTTATAATTCATAGAACAGAAATCAAAGAACAAACAACCCTATAAACTATTCTATACGTTTTAATCTAAATTAAAGATTGTTGCTACACAAATGATATAATGTATTAATTTATCATATTCACATCTAGATACAGGATTGCTTAGATCTGAATCCTTTCTCCTCTACACATTATGAGTCAAGACTGGATATCAAAAGGCAAGTCAAAACAAATTCATACTGAATATCTCACTTCTGACATTTACTCTCCATGCAAAAGCCAAATAGCTATTCTCAATCTCACAAAACATATGGGTCATTTTCCTACCCACAGTAAGATTTTCATAAAACACTTTCACAATGAAATTAAAAAATCTTGAAAGAAAAAAAAATTGCTTGCTTACTTTAGAGGCTCAGGTGGAAGTTTAGTTCCTGAAAGGTTGATTTGCACTAAAGCAAGTGAACTGCTGAAAAATTGTTTGAATGACGGGGGGATTTCCTTGCTCTTTCTTTAAAGAAGATAGATAAAAAACAGGACATATTCCATAAGCTCAAAAAATCTTCAAAGCATGCAAAAGAATCCACAGTTATTATTCATTATTTCCCATAAAAAGCCAACAGTAATTATACATAAGAGAATTTAAAGAGCTACATATACCTTATACAATACTATAGTAACATTCATTAACCACTCTTAATACCTGGACTAATGATCATAGTTGGATGAATGAACTGAAAAGAAACTTGAAGCACTGCTTTTTACATAGTCATATTGGTTCTTCACTATATATAAACACTGCATGACATGCCCATAATATCAACATAGGAAATTAACATATCCGAAAAGGTTCAAAGTGATGAATCTCACATCCAGTATTCATGCCTCTATGTTGTGGAAAAATGGCAACATTACTTTCCTCCATCAGTCACTGCACAAAGATTTATACATTTTGCTAAAAGGATGCATACCTGCTCCATTAAATTCAGTGCCATATATTAGAATACATATTATAAATTTAGAAGTAAATTCTCTGTACAACCAAGTATGCCTTCATTCAATATTTTGAAACTAAACTAAGAGTTCAGTTTCTCATTCCAATCAAACCACCCACTGTTTGCTTTTTCAAGCCTGAGAATGCTTTGAATATTAATATGTGGGGTATGTGCTTAACAGATATACCTGTATCTACTAAGAAAACAGCATGTAAAATATATGATTGATTGACTGATTGATTGGACTTGGGCACCACTTGACTCCACATTGACTCTGGGCAGCTCCCAACATAAAAACAAAAAGCAATATACAGTGGTACCTCGGTTCACGAACGCTTCTGTTCATGAACAATTCGGGTCACGACCAGCTCCAGCCGCAAAAATTTACCTCCGGTCACGAACGCCGGATCGGGTGACGAACAGGATCCGTGGCCATTTTCCCTCCCGTGTCACATGGTTGCGACTTCCTGTAGGGAGGGGACTCTCCCTCCAAACACTAACTGCCTCCCCACCCCATTCTCCCTCTTCTTACTGTGCTTTTTTTCATGTTTTTGTGGTTTATAAATAAAATGCATATGTTTCAGAACTGTTTGTATTTACATTGAACCTTATGGGGAAATTTGCTCTTTCCTTTGGCCATAGCCCTTGGCCTGGTGATTGCTTTCACTGTGCTTTTGTCGCTATGGAGAAAGGAAAGAGCACGGAGGAATCAGTGGGGGGGGAAGCTCCCACTCCGCTGTGTGTGCGCGCGACATAAGCCTTTCCCCCCAGCGCGCTGATTGCTTTCACTGTGCTTTTGTCGCTATGAAGAAAGGAAAGAGCGCGGAGGAATCAGTGGGGGGGGAAGCTCCCACTCCGCTGTGCATGCGCGCGACATAAGCCTTTCCCTCCAGCGCGCTGATTGCTTTCACTGTGCTTTTGTCGCTATGGAGAAAGGAAAGAGCGCGGAGGAATCAGTGGGGGGGGGAAGCTCCTGCTCTGCTGTGCGTGCTACATAAACCTTCCCCCCCATTGCTTTCACTGTGCTTTTGTCGCGCGCGCCAAGGGCTATGCACAAAGGAAAGAGCGCGGAATTAAGAGGAATCAGTGCGGGGGGGGGAAGCTCCCACTCCGCTGTGCGTGCTACATAAGCCTTCCCCCCCCATTGCTTTCACTGTGCTTTTGTCGCGCATGCCAAGGGCTATGCACAAAGGAAAGAGCACGGAATTAAGAGGAATCAGCATGGGGGGGGAGCTCCCGCTCCGCTGTGCGTGCTACATAAGCCTTGCCCCCCATTGCTTTCACTGTGCTTTTGTCGCGCGCGCCAAGGGCTATGCACAAAGGAAAGAGCGCGGAATTAAGAGGAATCAGCGCGGGGGGGGGAAGCTCCCGCTCCGCTGTGCGTGCTACATAAGCCTTCCCCCCCATTGCTTTCACTGGTTCAGAATGGATTAACCGTATTTACATTGAACCTTATGGGGAAATTTGACTCGGGTCGCGACCAGAAATCAGTTGGCAACCAAATTTGGGGTCGGAACGGATTAACCTTATTTACATTGAACCTTATGGGAAAATTGATTCAGGTCGCGACCATTTCGGGTCGCGACCAGAGTCACGGAACGAATTAAGTTCGTGAACCGAGGTTCCACTGTATTATCAGAATAAAAACACTGCCATGTAACAAGATGGTGAACGCAGTGCACAACAACAGAACACATATCACACATCCAACAAAGGGCTCCTAGGGAATCTGGGAGAAAGGCCAGGTCTTTAAGGCCCTCTGGAAAGTCATCAGGGTGGGAACCACATGGATTTTGGGGAAACCTCATTCCAGAGGACAGGCACCACAACTTATCATTACATCATGACATTTGCAATGGAAAAACAAGTGTACAAAACATTTTGTATTTATATTTCACATTAATTTGTTACACACTTCTATTGCATCTCTCTTCGTCCTAGCATATTTAAGAGCTATCTGAATCAGGCCTTCTGCAAATCTTTCTCAACTCTTTTAAAGCGAGAAATCTTTCTTGCTTTAAACTCCTCTTAGTGATGCCCACATTCCTTACCATCACCAAAACAATATTTAAAGATAATGGTACTGTCACAATTTCACTTTGACCAGTTTGGGCAACTTGTGGTCTTCCATATGTGGTTGAACTGCAGATCTCAGTATCCCTCATGTTGGCCATGCTGACTGAGCTACTGGGAGTTGAAGTTCAGCCACATCTGGAAGGCCACTGTTATCCCACCCAATGTAGATTAAAAAACTAAGAAATACCACTATATTACTTTTTCACAGAATTTAGTTTGATATATAATATCATAGCAAAACTATATAAACATATAATTGAATCATATAGAGTTGTATACAGTAGTTCTGCATTAAATATTTTCTAATGTAGCTGTCTTTGAAAGTATCATATTCAATGTAGCCAAAACAATTATTTAAAAAAAAGAAAAGAAAAACATACCAGATATTATTTCTTTTTGTTGATACAATTTTTTTCTCATTTCCTCACACTATTTAATCCTACATATGTGGAGAATTACAGCCAATGGGAATTAATAGTGGTTTTCAGAAACAAGGGGAATGGCCATAAGGATAAAGAAGGAAAATTATACCTAGAATAACAGCACTGAAATGTGCATGTGTTCATGGAAAATATTAATGAAAATAATGCAAATCAGTGTAAATATCTTCACCTCAAGCCAAATAGCAGTCCCAATTCATTTCGTGCTTATTTATTTAAGAAATTGTGTGGGTTTCCTTACAGAATTTAATAGTTCAGCTACTCCTCTACTGTGGCAATTACATTTCAAACTAGTTAAACACAACACTCACTGGGACCACAACACCTTTAGATGGCATCTTGTAACCCAAAATTAAATACACACATATACATAAACTCACAATCTTGTGAGATTGCCAAATATCATAAGATTTTTATTGTTCTTGTGTGAGTCTGCATGAGAATAGTTGCGATGCCATCTGAAAAAGTTGTTGACCCTTGAAATAGATTTTAATGATGAACCTCAACCTGAAAGACAATGGCACAAAAATATCAGTACAATTAATAAAATTAAAATTATGGAAAATGTTTTTAGTGCTTTTGAGTAAGGAAAAGATGAGTGATATAGCACCAAGTCCACGCCAAAGCATATTTTGAATGCTGACCTGTGTGAAAAAACTGTCCTTGACAGATTTAGGATGGCAAGATGCTGAAGGCAGCCATGAAGAAGTGCTCCACACACCTAAATCAGAAAGGAGTAAGATAGTAAGTATGTATATAAAACAATCTAGGATATAAAAATGGGGATTCTCTGTAATAGATTAATAAATGTTACCGTGTCTAATGCACACTCTGTATTTGATAAATCCAGATGAATTATGGCATTTGGCTGTGCCAAAAAATTACACAGGAACTGTATGTGTGAAAGAGAAAAAAAAAAAAAGTTTAGCTTTCTTATTACATCTATCTTAACTGTATGAACTCAAAAGTAGTAGATAAATAATCTTTAAACATATGGACATTGCAAAACAGCTTATCTTGGAAGGTCAACAACAGCCAACAACATCTTTTGATGTTAAATAATTCATCCACCTCTATTTTCAACTAATAATGATTTTTAATTTTAAAAAATTAGAATATTATCCACCTTTCTTTTTCATTTTTTTGCCTTTTATTTATTTACTAAAACAATAATGAAAGAAAAAAAGAAAAAGAAATAATTGCATTGTTGCATTGTATCATCCAACTTTCTGTTAGGCAGTGTAACACACCCATATCATTTAAAGCCAAACATTTGCAAAAGCAAACAAGACTTACTTATTTGCATCTGCAACAAGTAATTTTTTTCGGACTAGCATTTATATTACTATGTCTTCCACCTAAGTGAAATAGAGCACTTTATCAAACTTGAAATGCCCATTCTTGGTAGAAATTCTGGGAGTTGCAATTTTAACACATCTAGAACATAAAGCAGACAGAAAAAGTCTGATTTAGAAAATGTCAAAATTAGAACACCTACTGAAAGATCGTCACCTCGAAGAATATTTCCTGAGAGATCAAGGTGGGTGAGAGTGGTAGCTAACAGCTGGTTGGCACTCAGTGACTGTGAAAGGCTGTTCACCCCTGCAACAAAATGACCAAAATTTGCTCCTTTGTTCAATAATGTATTAGTGTACCTTCTACAAGTATACAATTCCCTGACAAACTTATTATTTTTTTTGTTCTGCACCCCATCAAAAGAACATTAACACCAAAAAAAAAAAAAAATTAAATTATGAGAGTTATCCTGGAGGAGATTCCAAAATTATGTGAAGTAACACAATTCCCCATCTCCCTCAGAAGGCAAATGATAACATTGCTATATCTTGTGGCAAGAAACAGCAGTTTGTGTTTATTTCTACAAATGAAGTACAGATGCCTATATGATAACAGCGATTTGAGAAGAAACAATACGTTCTGTACAATTGTCACCTTCAAATCTCAAATGTGATTTAAAACTACTTGTATATACATGCACAGATAGAGCCATACAATGTAAGTACAAATATTCATATCAGCTGATCTTAAAAATATTTGTAAATCACAAATGGAGTTGGCAAACAATCAGAAGACAATGTGAAGACTGTGAAGTATTCAGGGCTAATTACAATACAGAAGGAATAACTTCTGTACAAGCTACTGAATTGACCTAGTCTCTCCCATAAAGCTTCCAGGCTAAAGGTTTCCAAACCAAACAAATCTGACAAGTAGGAAAAGATCTATAAGAAGAAAGCCTAGAAGGGTATTAGTAGACAGCTAATTATATGGATCATTAACTAGTTTCACATGTCACACTAAGTTATGATCTACTTAACAATGGTTTACTGAATAGATTGTAATTGGATGGTTCAAATGAAACAAATCATTATACGGCTTAATCAGGTCACTAAATTTTCTACAGAAGAGCTCTGTTTAGATAGTTTGATAAGGATATAAAGATGTTGCAAGTTAGAAAAAACTCAGAGGAGAAAAAAAAAGATAAGCAGGAAATCTGCTCTGTAAAATTCAATGGTAATCTTAATTTGTACTAATAGTAGCTAACCTGTAACTGTAGTTCTTTGAAAGGTCATCAGTGCATGTATAGACATGGGTCCTCTTGCACTCATGTCCATTAAACTACTGGGAATGATCAGAGTAAAGGTTTTAAGGGGAGCACCAATAATACAGGGGATAAGTAAATATTATGAATTCACAGATACCAACTCAAAGAATCATAGTTATAGGCAAAGTAATCTATGTCATTCATACAGATAGGTCATTTGTCAGCTACCGGACTTGCTGTAGAGAGCTAGGAGTACACCAAAGATAACTCTGCTATCCTGAACATTGCCTACCACTTGGATATGAAATCCAATCAAAAATAAACGATTGAGACAATGGTGTAGCTCAGCAAATGTTACTCTTCCTAAGAATGCTGCCTAAGATGACACAGCTTTTTGGTGGAGGGAACTTAAATCTAAAAGGCACCTTTCCAGAATAATAAATGTATAGAACCATAAGTTCAAACTGTTTGGGAAATAGCAGTGGCACTCATTTTTAGGAACAGGAGAAGCCCAAAGTATAAAGAATAGAATAAATGTAGAAATTCACAATTCAAGAATCAGAAAAGTCAAATAATTCTCTACAGTTACAGTTACAGTGGGTATGGATGATTTGAGGTCTGGGTGTCTAAATGACATACTTAGGTTTAATGCAGGCTGAAGAGATCTATATGGAGTGGAAGATGAATACCATCTCCTTGGGCCTGAATGAGGAAGACAAACCAAAGCTGGCATGAGTAAGTAAATAATAAATAATTTTTGGTTTTGTAAATAATCTTCACTAAGATTATGATGAGCAATGGGAAAGGCAGAAAGATGTAGAGGATGTGGTCTTACCAGTAACACTGGAAAGCATCTTGCAGTTCCAGCCCTGCTTGAAAACTATGGACACTGTGTGTTCCCTTGAGTAGAGAGCTCCCACTTATGGCTTGTTAAGTCTGAATGGCTCAAAGAAGTTCTAAGAGTGTTCTGCCTGCTGCTATGAGATGGCTATGCTTGGCTATGAACTGATCCCATACCTATACCAAGGAAATAAATTTTGATCCCCTCTGGCTGTTCATGTCCTAAACAACTATATTGTCCAATATAATATAGCCTATTCAATTCCTAAATAAAAGCCTGAAAGATTTCATGCTTTGAATACCTGCAAGAGTCCCAAGAAATTGATATGAAATTGTTCCTGAACCATTTGTTTCCTGGACCCTCAAAAATTAACAAGAAGCACCTCAGTCTTGTCTGGTGCATCAGTACAATGACTGATGGCATTAGTAGGGAAAACAGCATTTCCTCAAAGTTATCCCTCTGGTTCCTCCACCAATAGAGGGAGGCCTCTTCCAGCAGTCTGGAAGATTTAAAATAGCCTGTAATTACCAGGCTAGAAGTGTTCTCAATCAGGTGAATGTTTTATATCACTATCAATCTAACCCCAAGATGAGCCAATACCATGCAGCTTGGGGAAAAGCTGAAGCTCCTTTCTGTTTTGGAGCAGAAATACAATTCCCTGTAGTGCATTCAGACATAAGTCAATATATTAAAGTTCCTGAATGGATAACAAATATGACTTTCCTGCACTGACAAGAAAATGCACATTGGACAGTAAAGGATCTAGTTCAGATTGCCTAGAAGCTATGACACATAAATATATTCTGAAGCCTCAGACATATTACCATAACCACATGCACTTAGCAAAGCAAATACAGAAGCATCTTACTCACTTGCTTGCTCTGATGTGTGAATACTGACAGTACAAGCATGAAAGGAAATATGAAAGCATTCTTCAAATTCAATAATACAAACCAAAGATGGATGCAGAGGACACTATATGGAACCTTCTTATTAGGCACAAATATTTCCTTGGTCAAATTGTATGCTACCATCCTTTTAGTGACAAAGTACCTAGAATATAACACACAATGCAGCTTGCAGCATGAAACTATTTTTATAGCTCTTTTGCAGAACAGAGCACAGATCTTTTCCAGAAAAGTGGACAAGAGTGGGCCTGGCTGGAGAAGTCTTATTGGTGGATAATGCTATAATGAACTGGAAATGATAACCATAAATTACAATGAAAGAACCCAGGTATCTGTGGAAGTCAACTGCTGAAGTGACAGAAATGGAAAAAAGATAATTCCAAGAGTGGAGATGCTGTTAATTTGAAGCCAAATAAAGACACTTGGGAGTGCTTCACAGATAAATCTTGCTGCACTGTCAGTCTTAGAAGTGAGGAACTGTTTGCCAATAAATATTGTTTTTCATATGGATTTGGACCTACTGAGTTAGATCAGTGGAAAAAAGCTATGTATTGCAACAGAGTAACAGATGGAGCCATTTGAGAGCTACGTTACCTGTATATATAGCAGTGTTTATTCACTGTTTGGCCACCTGTGTGGCTTCAACTTAGAAGATATGTCTTCTTATTCTCAGGTGACTGGGAAAATGAATTAGCTGATTTTTCTCATAGGAAAAATTGAGACACAGTGAGACAATGTTAGTTATTAGCAACACTGAAGTCCAGGCCACTGTAGAAGTAGAATTTTCAGTTGTTGCCTCCTGCCTTTCTTATTCATATTCTGGAAATGCTGCAGCTACAACAAAGTACAGTAGAATTTGGAAGAAAGTGATGAAAGAGAAACAGTCTTCTTTAGAGTTTTTGATGCATTTGAAAATGGGAGGTACAAACGATGGTTTCATCCACAAGCACAGTAATGTCATGCACAAATTCAAAGAAGGGATCCTGAACTGGTTGATCAGACTATGTAACTTCCAAATAGACTGTATTATGTACTTCACATAACTATAGATAAGATTAGATTTGAAGTTGAAAAGTGGACCTAATTGCCTACTTCTATTTTTGGTGAGGAAAATGAATGGGGGTCAGATACAGAGCAACAGTACAATCACAGTCATCTTCGAAGTCAGAATGCTTCATATAAAGATCCCTGTCCTGTATACAAGCCATTCCCAAGACTCTACCTGGTTAGTCAGAGACTGTAGTTAAGTTAGTTCAAGAACTCAAAATGTGGATGGTCGAAGGGGGTCCTTTGGGAGCAGCTGCTGGAGTAGGCTTGAGATCTCAGCAGTTGGAATGATAGCCTTCTCAGGTCCGGGAGTACCTGGGAGTGCCTGGGAGCTTGACACAACTACTGAACTTGGCGAACAGAAATGTGCCATTTTTGATGGAGAATGATGAAGAAAGGCGGCTGTCTCTTGGACGTCATGGATCAAGAAAATAACCACAATGAGGCAAAAAAGCTGAACAGGATGCTTAATGTGTGTTCATGATGTGCAGAAAGAAACTGATCACTTTGAGACGATCAGGCGACGGGTAATTGTGCTGTTCAGGATGTAACAAAAATAACTTGAACTTGAGAGGACAGACAAAAAGGATCCTGGAGAAAAATGTCTGGGATATAGAACAGTTACTCATATTTTCTCTCTCTAACACAGAGATGAATATCATCTGTATGGAAGAGTCCAGAAGAAGCAGAGGGTCTAGTGTTATCGGGCCAATCATCAGTGTCAAATCTTGTGGAGAAAGGGTCAGAAGCAGACTGAGAAACTTCTCAAGCTAATATGAATTGTCCTTCCTTTTGTTGCCCTCAGACATGAGAAATCATGCATGCTTGATTCATTGCCTAAGATCAAAGCTTAGTAACAAATGGCTTGCCAGGGATTGGAGGAGCTGGTGGTGTTGCTAGGATCAGAAATTCAGTGTGCATAGTCTTGCTGCATATAGTGAGTTCACCACAGCCGGCTTTTGGAAATGGCAGAGTCTGAGCTAGGGAGTCTTTAGGTGCTGAAGTCACCATGAATCCAGCCAAGCTGAGTGCTATTCCTACAATGGGAAGAGCAATTTTTTATGGGCTTGTTTAGTAAAAATCTGACATTGGTAGCAAGATTATGCAACATGCCCATTCTCCAGCAAATCAGGTAGAAGGAGGAGGAATCCAATGGTGGAAATTTGTTGTAGCTCATTTTGGCTGCTCTATCCAGTTTTTAAAACAGTGATGAGATGCAAGATATTCTTCAGGCTTATTATTTATCTTACCCTTGGAAAACTATGAAATAAATAAATATTCACATAATACAGCCTAAAAAGGAAGATCATTTATTGTAATTAAGCACATTTATGAAATATACCTTTAGGCGATAATGAGGTTTTAGATAAATTTAAATGCATCAGCCCCTTTGGTAGTTTGGCAAACTGAATACTTAATGAAGATACACCTGTAAAAGAATAAAGATGAAGCCCACATCAAAAGTGAAGACATATTTACACAGTAATTACTTTTAATTTTCTATGTTGATTGATGTGATTCTGTTGTTACCATTTAGGGTTTGGACCTTGAATGGTGAGTTCTACCGTTTGGTCTGGTTTTCTGGAAACTCAGGTTTATAAAAATAGAACAGTAGCCTAATGGCACAAAAATGGAACTGTTTGGCAAACTAAAAATAGCAATAATGGTGATAATTTGTTCTCAACATTTAACTTATTTGTATATTTCTGTGTATACCGACACACGCATATCTCTGCACCATAGATTTTAATAAATATTTTCTCCACTCTGGAAAGGGTGTCAAATACAGGTACCTCTGCATACTAATGATAAAATCTTTAAATTATGTTGGGTAATAAAAAGCAAATATATGAAATTGAAGTTACCCTGCCAATATTCTTTTAGGTCGTAAAGTCTGGGATATGACTCTAAGCAGATTTTACAGAAAATATTTTTAATTAAATCAATGGAACATAGTTTGCACATAAATAAGTTTGACTGTTACAGCAAGTTTTCAATTTTTTCAAGATGATTGTTGTTCTGAAGTTAATAGAATCATTGCTAGTAAAAATAAAATACATGCTTGCATGTTTCTATTTCTATCTATTTCTCATGACCCAAAAATAACAAAATGTCCATTATGATCCAAGCTCTATCCTTTCATATTTGCATCATGTTGCATGTAAGGGTTGAAGATTGTATCACAACATACATTTTATCATTCCCTCTACCCCCATGGATGCCTATAGCTGATCTAGTTATTAAGCATCATTTGTTTACAGACTAACATAAGAGACAACAGATATATGAAAGAAGAGAAGTTCTTCACTAACAACAGGAGATGTTTACAAAGCAGTAATATCGTTCATAATGTTGTTTGATTCCAAGAAAAACTGAAAGAAATATACTAATCCTCATATTGGGTTTGTATTATGAGTGGGAAATGGAAATGTTACAGTACCTCTGTCCTCTAGAGGGTTGTTAGCAAGATTAATTGTATGAAGTCCTGAGGTGGGATTATGGGATAGAGCATTGGCCAGTTTCTGTGCAAAATCTCTGAGAAAGAAAACCATAAAAAATTATACTGTATTTTGCACTATACCATATTCATGAGCTTAATATGAACTGATTATATGTGACACTGAATTGGAGAGCCTATGTAGAATATTACATTCAAGAACATGGGTTTGCACATATGTTGTGTTAGTTGCAACAACTGATTTCTATGTGGGATGCTGTACTAGGTATGCAGAGAAACAAGGGTACATGGGGCAGGAATGATGCCATGTCTACTTTTAATACCCCCCTAACTCTTTGCTACTGTTTTTGATGGGGTCATAAACATTAGAATTATGCAGCACTTTGGAAATAATTTACACAAGGAGTTCCATGTGATTCCAGTCCAAGATACAGCTGCTTTGAAAATTTGCAGCCAGATGCTATATTCACTCACCACCATTACTCTGAAACCTGTTTTTAGAGCCAAATCATTGCATACCCCTAATACACATTAGTGAGTGATTCAAAACAGACATGGCATTTTTCTTTTATATATGTGCTGCCTAATGGCAAATAAAAATATATTCATACATATTGGCAAAATTGCTCAACATCAGATGGGTTCTCACAAAAAGTAGCCCACTTGGCCTGGATTGTATTTGTCCATTAAAATTGTTTAAGGTTGCTAATCTCATTTATAGACATACCATGCACTTATACAAATGTTGTATCTTTTTAAGCTATGTTGCAAAGAAGTTTTATAATTAAGATATAATCTTGAGTTTGTATATTTTGTAAAAGTACTTAGAAGTAGGCCTTACTGAGTATAGTCACACAGCACAGCTACTATCAACAACTGTTTAAGCTATGAATGTATATAATGATTCCTCCCCACCACCCCCAAGTGGCACAGGTGCATGTCACCTCATGAGAGATTTATTTTCTGATGGCCATATCCTATATTACTTCTAGTATGAATAAACTAGAGGGGGAACCCACAAACTTGTAAGAAACTGTGGATCCCTCTCTTACTTCTTCTGACAAGAAGTATTACTAATACCACATTTGCATACTATGACTCCTGGAAAATAAACCTCAAACAGATGGACATAGTGAAACTATGGTTGGAAATAACTGCAGTAGGTAAATATGCCAACTCAGTTCAATGCTGTTAACCCCAGTAAGTATATTACAACACTGCAGCTTCAGACTTACAACTTCCTCTGATGTTATTGGGCTTCACTAAAAATGTTATTGTTGGTTAATTAAAAAGAATGACTTACGTCCTAAGACCAGCATTCTCTAGAATGAGCTCTTCCAATCTACTGGATCTGCTCACAACTCTTAGGATCTGCTCACAAACATCAGTGGACTGTCATAAGAACAATGGTATAACATTAAGAACCAATGGAAACATATTAGCAATACAAGAAGGTGAGAGATTGACTGCCTTCACTCTGAAGAGGTGCCTCTTTTTGTAACTGAATATTCATATAAAAAGTCTTAACACTGGTGCAAGAAACCCATAGTATGAATTATTGACAATTACAAACAATGAACACATTCATATTCATGCAGCGATCTACTCACTAGAACTCAGTTTGATGCCCCTACCACACCACATAAGAACCAGCTTTTGTCACCAATGATGTAGCCCATATGAGGTAAGAATATCACACATAATATTCTTTCTAGAACAGCTTAGTATCAAGAAATGTTGGCAAGTTCATGAAGAGATTGGTAAATTCACTGAGTTACTGTTCTTCCTGGCATATTCATATTAGAACAGTGGTCACAACCAGTCATAAAGAAAGATAGTTCTTATGTCCACCACGAAACAAATATAAGCACAGACTAAGATCTATTTTTATTGTATTTAGTCTTCTATTCCTTTAGCTTGATTTTGGAGTAAGTAGTCCATAATGAATCTAAAATTAGTAAGATCTAATATTCTGCAAATGACAGTCTCCAACTTTATCCTACTATCTATATAAAACTGCCCCATTCAAAATTAAAAATGAATAAAATACAGGCAGAAAGCTGCAGAACAAAATGTTCTCTGAAGTACTCCCATAGCTTCTAAGAATGCCAAATAATTAAGACAACACAGACATTGGAAATACTTTTTCCCAGTGCTACAAAGTCATATGCGTGGGTAGTGGCTTGAAGAACCATTCATCAAAATTACTCTGCTGATTCTGTTCACTCCATTTTAAATATGCACACATACATGTAAAATATAATCATTAGTTTCACCTAAACAAACTCAGTTCACTATAAAATTTCAGTGACATCTTAAACAACAATATGCTTTGATATAATCTGCTTTTTTGAATATATTTCTTTTGATTTTCACAAACTAAAAGGCCAGTTTCTTTCAAAAGGGTTGTGTGATTTCATACTGCTTAAACAAGGAATATTCCACATCATCCTCTGAAATATTTGATATAGTTAAACATTTGTCAATAATGTTTGCGCAATTTAGTTCATTTAACTGCAGCAGAAATAGTTCTCAAACATTTCTTACGTTTTTTTTAATTAGGACTAGAGTGTTTGAAAAACTCTGGATTGATTTTTTTGGCATCTTTAAAGATGTCTCAAAATCCAATAAGTAAAAGAAAGTGATATTTCTCACTCTCTCTCAATTCTCTCTCCCCTCCTATTCAATGTCTACATGAAACTGCTGAGCAAAGTCATTTGTAGTTTGAGTTTGGTATCATCAGTATATCTATAATACTGGATAAAGTAAAACCAGACTGCTCACTAGACGTACTAATAATGAAACTTAAGCTAAAATGTTCAGTACAAATAATGAAAAGGCAACTGCCATTGATCCTGATCCTTGGAACAAAGGGGCCAATAAAAAGACATAGTGGATAGATACTATTACTGATGACATAAGAATAGGTTTAGAAGAACCAGAAGAAGCAGTTACTGACAGATAAACTTGGTGCAATGATGTCTACCAGGTCATGAAAAGTCAGAAGCAACTGAACAACTACTCTTCTAAAATAATTATATATTCTACATGACAAGATTCCCCAAACACCTTGAATCAAGGTACAGTCATCCTGTATCCTAATACTTACTAACTTTAGATCCTTGGAGGAAAGCTTTGTAAACCACTGATTGTATTCCAGGGCAGCAACTATTGGTATTAAATCTCTAAGAAGAGGGGAAAAAATCATATATTGAAACAAAAATTTATAGACAGAACTGATTTGGGAGAAAGAATATTAATTTTTAAATGAAGGAATAACTCTGACAGACTGAAAAGGTAGAAGCTTTATATTATAATTTTTCTCTCACATTAACTCATGAACCTTGAGTTTTTGCATCTCATACCCAATAAAAAAGAAATGTCTGCTTAGGAAGTGTTTTCAGCAACCAAGTTACAATGTATTTTTTAATTTCACTTAATTTCATATATTTTAATCTGATATGCTGTTCCTCTTATAAATTCTTCATTAAATTACAGGTAGTCCTTGACTTACAATTATATGCTTAGCAACCGTTCAAAGTTACAGCGGTGCTGAATGAAGGGACTTACGACCAGTCCTCAAAGTTACGGTGCCCCTGCAGTCATGTGATCAAAATGCGGGCACTTAGCAGCTACTTCAACTCCCCCCAGCCGCTTATCTCCCCCAATCTATGCCCTTTTGGCCCCTTGCTGCCCTGTGCTCTGCCACCCCAGCTGACCTTTGCTGTCTTCTTGCTCCCGCTGCTGATGAAGCATGCCCACCTGGCTGCTGGACCAGACTGGGCTGGGCTGGGCATTTGGCTGCAGAAAAAAAAAGCCAAAAGCAGCCACAGAGCCGCTGTGCTTTTTTTTTTTTTTTGGTAGCACGAAGGGGCTTTTTAGCAGACAACGAAGACAGCAAAAGTCAGCTGGAGTGGCGGAGTGCAGGGCAGCATGGAGCCAAAAGAGCATAGATGGTGGGGAGATAAGCAGGCGGGGGGAGTTGGAGGCAGTCCCTTACCTTAGTGAGGCTTGGGGCTGGGAGGGACCAAGCCTGGAATGGGTCCTCACTTAACAACCTGCGATTCTTCATTAATGATGGCAACTGGGACTGCCAGGATTGCCATTGCTAAGCGATGCAGTCTCATGACATCTTGCTTTATGACCACATCGCTTAGCAATGGAAATTTCAGTCCCAATTGTGGTTGTTAAGCAAGGACTACCTGTAGAGGCACATATGTTAAAAGTTTGCATGCTGACCACAACAGAGCCTCATTAAGTGTTACTAAAGTACTTACTTTACTAGATAGTTCAAATAAAGTTCATACACATGTATTTAATATAATTGAATAACATAACAAAGATTAAAATAAAACATTAACTCTAAAACTCAAGCTGTTCTGATACAAACTCATATTTTTCAAAATATTTTTCTATTTTTAAGAAGACATTTCATCCTCAAGTTTCTGCTAGGAAAAAAAAGACGTATTTTAAATTAGCTCAAACAAAAATACATATAAAGGTAGCAAAGCAATACATTAGTATATCTTAAAAGCTCCTTTCTTTCTTTGCACATGCAGCTTTTCTTCACTGAAGGCCTAAGCAATTCATAGGTTTCCTCTGACATTCAAAATTGGAAAACTAACCTTTGCACTCAAAGATGACAGAAAATGAGCATCAAAATCCTTGCTGACTTAGCTTCTGATCTAAACAAGACCTTCCAACAGGGATCCAATCAACTATTTCATGTGTCCCTCAGTGCTTCCCTAGGCATGGGAAAAAACCCTATACAATTTTTTGTTTCCTCTTCAATAGCAAGCTGTCAGGCTGCCTTTGTTAACAGTGGTAACTGTAAGAGCTGAAGTTATTCAGGCAGGAATCAACAAGCTTTGAGAACCATTATCAGAGCATAGAATAGATGTCGCGGACGTTCAGGACTGGAAAAAGAATGGCCAAAAGAGTCTCTGGGTATCTGCTTATGTTTATGTATCTGTACATGTTTGTATGCTGTGTGTGTGCACGTATATATATATATGTATTTATGCATGCATGTGTATATTATTCAAGTATATTATTTGTGTGTGTGTGTGTGTGTGTGAAGGTAGGTAGGTGAATGGCTAGTACCTTTTAAATGTATTGAATTATCATCAGGATCTTTCATCCACCAGGTACTTATATTATATGGACATTGGGTACTTATACTTTGACCAGAAGTTATATAATATTAAATATATATATCTACACACCACTCACACAGGCTAGACAGCCATCTGTCGGAAATAACTTCATTTCCTGCACTGCGCACCCAGCTGGTTTCCATGGCCCCTTCCAGCTCTCTGATTCTGTGATAAATTTGCTGACAGTATCCCCCCTGTAGCTGATGCAGCCACATAGGCAATTTGGCTGAATGCCCTCAGAGCAATGTCCTACCTTCTGAAGATAAACAATATTTTAAAATTGTAGTGTAAAAACTTTGCACACCAGTTGAGTGTTTGCTAACTTTCTTCCATGATGAAAAAGGAACAGTAGTTTTGATATACAATGGCAACTGGTTTTTGGAATTATAGGTAGTCCTTGTTTAGCAACCACAACTGGGACCGGCAACTTGGTCATTAAGCAAAGCAGTCACTAAGTGAAAATCACAATTTTACAATTTTACTTCAGCTTTCCTTTGCTTTACAGACCTGCAAAGGTCATAAATGTAAGGACTGGTGGCTTCATCATCATTGTTAACTGTGAACGGTTGCTGTACAAGCAGTCATTAAATGAGGACTACCTGTAATATGTTTTAACATTTCACTGGCTCCTAGCTTTTGAACAAGAAGCTATTTTTCTGACCAGTATCTTATATGAAAAACTCAGTGAGTTCTAACTCACTTCCAATGCAATTTTAAGTATTTAATTTTGATGAGCCCCTTTCTATTAACACTATTATTTCCAACTAATAGAACACATACACTTAGAAAGTGTTTTATGTATGAACCAGTAGTTCACAATTCATAAATACAGTCAGGATCTAAACTGGAGGTTTTTAAGCTCATTTAAGTAAGCCATTTGAAGCAAGGAGCAACTTCAACCCCCCTTATAAAACTGCATACCGATATGAAGGGCTGCAATTAGAAGGAACTCCGCTTCACCCAATGTATGAATGAAAGTACTTTCTATTCATATATATCTCATAATTGCAAACTAACGAAAACACAGAACAAGATGAGCCCTTCCCAGCTGTTACAACCCTGAACAAAAGGTTCTTCTGTTAGTATCCCAGTGAGATCAAAACATTATTACTGGACAGATGTATCCTTCACATTAGAGTACACTTCCATTTATGCAGGATCTTAGTATTTACCTGTGGTCAAGATGGCTAAAGTCTTGCAAATTTAATTCCCTGGTATCTTGAGTCAGATAAATGGTATCAACATCCTAGTTAGACACAGAAGAATGAAATATATTTTAGAGGAAGGCTATTTAATTTCTTAGTACAAATTGCTTACATAGGCATTAGTTAAGGCTTTTTTGTTTCTTTTTGCCTCAGTAGCTGAAAGTAAGCTTCCCCAATCTTATTTCTATACTTACCCACTGCACTTCTTCCCTATATGGAGAACCCAGCCAGTCACAAACACATGCATACATTTGAGAAAAGCCACCTAAAGACAAACAAAAAAGAACACTAACCATTTATCACTGTGGGGAACAGGTTCTTTAAAAGTTGATTCACATATACTGATGGTAAGCTGTTTTTCTCTCTCCTTGGCACTTACACTATCCTACAAGCACAATATGCAACTAACTGAACCTACAGCACATTCCTCTATAATATACAGCAAGGCAGGATAAGGCATAAAAATAGCATCTTCCCACACTGCTCAAAATGGCTCTTCATTCTAACTACACCTTAGGACTAATTATATTTTTCCAAAAAGCAAATCCTACACCAGAAATAGAACTAAGCTTCCCTGTACTGGTGATGCCAGAAACTGCATATTTCAGCTGAAAAAGCACACACACTCACCACATGGTCCTAATTCTCCTACAGTTTGACTGTCCCATAAAGTCTGGAGATTAGCCAGCCTGTCTGGGGGCTCCATAATTACTTTCTTCATTATTCTCCTATATGCAAGAAGTAAATGCACATATGAATTAGAACTCATTAAACTGTAGTTTGCTATTTCATACTTATGTACTTGAACTGCAAGCTTCAATGGGATGATGTCCCATGTCTGAAATTTAAAGGAATGGGTGAGCTGAAATGGAAGGTCTGCTGCCTCCTTTCCCATTAATCACATTTTCTGCATATCATAATGCATTTCTAACATGGTGGACCTTTAAGTAATTATCCCTCAGCTAACATAAATGTCGAAATTCTGTTAGATTTAAGAACTGTTCAAACTGTATTTTATCCATATAAATCCCTGAGAACTCTGCAAAGCCACTTTGCAGTCTCTGTGATCTCATCTCTGTGATATTTGCAATCATCTTATTATTGGTTACATTTGATACTTCAGAAAAATTATTTGGAATTGTTTACCTTACTTTGGCTATGATAAAATGAAACATCTAGTAATTAAGACTGCACATAATGAAATCCTGAAATCTTCACTGAAACAGCACTGACATTTTTGAAAGTTCAGTATTTTCCAAACTCTAAGATCATCACCTGATACCCGGAAGCTGCCAAAGAAGGTATTGTATTGGTATCCTGCAAAATAACAGCAACTATAAGAGCTGCACGACTGGACAATGCCAGTTGTTCCCTGGACAGATATTATCTCCCACCCACAATATTAAGTCTACTTTGTTTTCATAAGGGTTGTGCAGTGCTTTGGATTTGAAAGGAAAACAATTGCTTTGAATTGTGCATAGATGTGTATTGTACATAGTACCTGCTACTACCTCCTTAAGGCAAATACCTCTTTTCCTGGGAACATGCTGCACTTGTGGAAGATAGCCATGCAATTCTGGGAAAAGATGCAGTTGCTTTAAAGAGTAGCCAACAGATATTACACGAGTGCCCCTCCATGCTGCAAAACACCTTTTTCTATTTGAATTAAAGTGTGCATAGCCCATATACCCCACCACTTCTAAGTGGTTTGAGTCAATACATCCTGGTACATTATACCAAAGAATATCCTGCTGTATGTTGACAAGAGGGTACCAGGTGGATACAAAATGTATTGAAGCCCACTTCATTCTATCTTCATTGGATACATTTAATAAACATTCTCAAATGTTATTCTAGAAATGTGGAGAAGACAGAACAGCATCATTGACATACACAAATACAACATGTGAGAAAGAAAGAGATGGAGTCTATTTTGCTAAGCCTTTACCCCAATGAGTACCTACACTGGAGACAGACCAGGGAATATCCTCCTAAGGCATGTTCCAATATGTGCTAATACTTCATGCACATCTTCAGATGAAGTTAACTTCATAGAAATGTTGCACTTTTCAGTTTCTACAATCAGCTGTATAAAAAATGGGGGAGACATGAGGTAACCCTTTATATAACCCTTAAAAATTGCAAATATATCAGTAGTGAACATTTAGTAACTTAAAAACAATACATTCAAAATCAGTTAGAATCTATGTTTCTCTGTCTGAAAAGAGGAAGGACTGCTGAAGCATAACATGGGCAGCTATATGATCTGGCATGTCTTAGGCCAGAGTCACTTTTCTGTCCCACTCTTATCCATGGCAAAACTGCAGTTCAATAACCCCTGGTATTACCAGGCCATATAAATATTTGAATAAACGTTATTATAAGATCTCTGATTTACACATTCTGTAAGTTGCTTTTTCAACCTGCAGCACTGTTTCCCTGGAATCTTTTTTCAAACGGCAGGACATCACAAAGGATCTGTGCATCTGTATGCTTCTTAGGCCTGTGTAGTACTTTGGATTTGATTACAAAAAGGGGCTTTGGAACACATAAGAGTGTGAATTTAGTATCTGCCTGCAGCTCTTTAAAGCAGCTATTCCCCCCCCCCCCCCAGAACCACATGATGGATCTCTCAGCTGCCATGTGATTTCAGGAAAAGATCTAGCTGCTTTAAAGATTTGCAGAAAGATATGACATTCATACTTCTAAGTGTTCCAAAGCACTTTTTTGTAACTGAACTTGAAGGACTGCGCAGCCCTAGTGTTGGTGCCTGTGAGGGAAGGGAGATTGGTGCAGCAACCCATCTCCATATATTTGAGACAGGAATATGCTCACAGATCAACACTGCTTTTACTTAACTACTTGGGAAAATGGAATGAAATGGAGAATGCAGCGAACCCTTTGGTCACCTCAGGACAAAGGAAAACATGGAATCTTTCCCAAACTTCAGTATATCCTCCCATTCCTAAAGGAGATGGAAGAGGAAATGCTTTCCTATGAAGTAAATATCTCAGAGTATCCCTTCTGAACTTAGGAAAAAGTTGTAAATAATCCACTCTTATAGTCATCTCCAACTGATGTCCACTAAACATGCAAGATCATATTAACACAATACTCAAATATCAACTTAAATATGAATGTACTACTTGATATCTCCTACTGATTAATTTCATGCACTTTCTGCTTCCTTCCCTTGTTTTCTGGTTTGTGAGTATAACTTTCCTGGGAAACAGCTTGTGGGGAAACTACCATTTAAAACCATAATTTAAACTTTATTTCCAGTTGTGGTTTGTGAAAACCCTGGTTTGCCTAGCTCATATGTACAGTAATAGTAAGCCACAGACTGCTATGATCTAGCATGTAAGAGAGGCTATGGGAGCCTGGGGTTTGGGCACAAAAGCATTTTTGAATATTATATCCCAATCATACTTTTTACAGAGAAAAACACCTGTAAAAGATGCATTCACATAAAATAAGTCCCAAATAAGCCAAACAGAAAACCATGGACTGTTTAAAAAAGCTTTGCAAACAGCAGAATGGACTTCTGTTGCCTACCCCTCTTCTTATTTGTCAGACAATATTTTTATGTTTTACATTCAGAGCATCTTTAATACCTTATTTGAACATGGAAACTAAAACTACATTCAAATTGGTCCTTATTTTTTTCTTGTGAAGGCAAACATTTTGTATAACCAAAATATGTAATATGTTATATCCATAGTTCAGAAATATTCAATTTTTTATCTTCCTATGAATGTTCCTCTCAACATAATTCAGATAATTTCTTTCATATCACTAATTTATTTCATCTATTTGAAGGATAAAGCTATGTGGCAGAACCATCAACCTGATTAAAGTATTCTGGGATTATTTTACTGCAAATTATGTGTCCATCTGTAACTAAATATTTACCTGGCCTGGTTTATTGCAAGTGATTCCTTGGATTTCCAAGTAGCTGAAAGTTAATTCTAGCTGCAATTCAGAGAGAATAGCAAATTATTTGTTATATCAAAACATGGATTAAAATACATATTAAATAACGATTAAACTATTAACCATATAATTTACATATACTTTATTGTAATGTTTTATTCCTGAAGCATCATTCACTTAAATGGCACAAAACTTATACAAAAAATGACCCAGGTCTAATGGGCTAAAATTTTACACATAGGTAACAGAGGAAGATGGCAGCAGAGATAATAATAAAGGAAAAAATGTACATTTCAGGGTTTGTCTGTATAAATATATACTCTGTTCTACCTGTTTAATCCTGACATGATCTGATTTGTTCACTGTCAGGCTTCACTCCCAGATAGGAATGAACCACTTAGGCAAGCTCACAAGAGAGCCAAGAACTTTAGAAGAGTAATATTTATTGAAGAAGAAGGAAGACATCAAAGAATTTCAACAACTGATCTGACTCAAGAATAATCCATCTTTTACATATGGTTTTCCTTGCTGTTCCATGTAATAGACTATCTGGCCCCCTTTTCAGCACACTTGCCCATCTCCTTCTGTCCATCATTTTTATAACTATCTAATTTGCTATAATTTTGTTTCTCACTGACAGTGGGAGAACTAATGCTCATAATTGCATATACCCAGTCACATGCTTACACTAGAATAAATGGAATATGGTAGGCAACTTCATGATATGTATTTAACAGCATGTGTAGTTCGGCCTTTAGTTATACTCACTTTCAACAGGGCATAAGGATTAGAAGATTTTGAGAAGGAATGTGAAAGAAATGGCAAGTAGCATTACTACAGTATCTATCTGTAAAATACACTATTTATTTATATATGTTTATTTATTTATAGTATTTATAGAATGGCCTACTTAGACAGCTAAAAGATAATCAACTGTGGACAGAACTGTGGTTAGAGATACCTTGAGGATAAATAAAAGCAATAATATTGCATCAATTGTGTCTAAGGCAGCAAATATAGAGAAAGCAAACAGAAGTTTACTAATAGGTGGAGATTAAGAAGAAAGGAGCATAACCAAAGTTGTGTGTTCTGAAGGATTCTCTACTTAGCACAAGGGTGAAAAGAGTGAAAAGCAGCTGACTGCAAAGAATATGTCCCGAAATCTGCACATTGTTGGAGACCGAATGAGTATTTCTTGCTGAATAAGCAAGGCAGCCAGGTTCCTGGGAGCTAGCTGACTGAACCAAACAAACAGAGCAAACAGGAGTTTTCATCAAATCAACAGTGTATCCTTGCCTGATCAGAAAAGGAAGCAAAAAGAAAAAAAAAAAAGCCTTCTACTGGCATGGAAAAACAGAAATACAGATGAAAAGGCAGAGTCTGCGGTATTAACATGCAATGCTTGTAGCATTATGCTTCTGTTGCAAACAACCTGACATATTTGCAGCAAGTGCTAACTTATAGCAGAACTTGAAAAATTGGAGTAACAAGTGACCACATGTCAGCTAAAGAGTAGACTTACTTATTGATTAATTTAATTTAATTTAATTTGTATGCCACCAATTCATGGCAGCTAACATCAATAAGTATATAAAATAAAGGACATGCTAGAACAGACAGGATGGAAATCTCTAAAGTTGAAAAACAAGAAAACATCACTCATAAAAAAGAAAAACAATTAAAGAGGCCAATTCAGCGAATGATTAGAAACAAGAGACATAGATGATATTCTGCACAGCTGGAACTCTGAAACATTTTTCAGCCGCAGAGAAGAAACAGTTCCTGAGTATCTGGAAAAAGAAAAAGAAAAGCTGCCAAATATGAGATGACAAATGTATAGTAGGTCTGAAAAATGTACTCAAATGGTGCTCTCATCAAACTGAAGGTATCAAATGGGGCACTACAAGATTCAGTCCTGCATCCTGTACAACGTTTTTATTCACTGCCCAATGAAGTAGAAAAAATGCTGGTCAGATATGCAGATAACACAAAATTAAATGGGCTAGCTAACACTCCAGAAGATAGAAATAAAATTGAAAACTTGATAGATTAGAGAAAGGGCACTGAAAGAATGAAATTTAACAGAAAAATACAACTACAAAGTTCCTTACTTAGGAAACAGAAATAAAATGCCCAGGTGTTGAAGGGTTAGTTCTGGGATTATGGTTAAAAAATCCTGGCTCAGTAATGGTGGGAAAAAAGACTTTAGAATAGCAGTTATAATCAAACTGAAAATGATTCAGCAGTGCTATGTGGCAGCAAAAAAAAAGAAAAGAAAGAAAAAATGCTGCAACTTCAGAAGTAAACAAGAAGAGCAAAAGTAAAAGTTCTACTTTATCCTGCATAGTTCATATCTAGATAAAGGCAACAAGGATTACTGGGGACTAAAAACAAAGTCATATGAAGAGAGATGGAAGGAATTTGGAATGTTTAGCCTTGAGAAGAGAAGTTGAGAGGAGATATACTAGCATTATTCAATAACTGAAAGAATACACAAACAAGGTCAAGACCTGTTGCTTAAGTTTCCAGAGTAGAGATCATGGAATAATACATTTCAGATTTAAGAAGGCAGATTCCAATGGAATACCAGAATTTTTATTTGTAACAGTAACAGCACTTTGATATTGAAATCAATTACATAGGAAAGTAATAAGATCCTCCTTACTGGATGCATTCAAACAGACAAATAGCTAATTTAAAACATTTACCTTCTATTCTCCAACAAGGAGAAAGGAACCTTTCTTCTGTGTCTGAATAGAAAACTTATTGCAAGTCATTAATTTGTATTTTAAGACGGCTCTGTATTAATCATGGTTTTCTGTGCAGCTCAGATACTTTTCCCCTCAGGATTCACTACTTTATAGATTTTAAACTACCAAATGTATTTTTAAAAGCTCAGCTATATCCTCTTATTTCCTGATGTGGCACATTTAATTTGGCATGTTTGCCACAATTCAAGCTTTGGTAATGTTACTGCACTACAGCTAAGACTCTGACTAATGCTTCTATATATGCTACATATAATCAAGAAAGAGAAAATTAAGTGCCACTCCTGTTTTATTTTGTTAGCCTTTCTGAAGTAGTTGTTACCAAAGCAAAAATAATGACTTATGCCAGCATCATGTCAGCTAGAGTCCATACAGGATAAAGTAAATTATTATCTCCAGATATAAATTCATCGTCTGCAAAAAGTAAAGTATTTCATGAAACATGCTGTTAGACAAGTCATAAGCTGCAACTTCTGTTTCCAGACAAAACAGCTGATACTACTCTACTGAGAGTAAATAATGGATATATAATAAACTACATAACATTCCATTACACCACTTATTTTCAAAGTGTAAATAGGACCAATTCTAGAAAAATGGTAAATCAGCAACATTACAGGTGGTCAACCCCCACCCCCCCAACTCCCACGACTGAAAAATATATCCCTGGCAAATTGTACAGTGAGTTGCCATTGATATCTCTTGTTATGTGAATATGGAGCAGAATGAGGCAAGAAGGCTGCTGGCAACCTCTCAATCTTCACTGTGAAAATGGCAACAGGACTGGACCAGGAAGTAATACTAACGAAATCAGCACTGTGCCCCAATGTTTCTGGTCAGAACTGCTAAAGCCTGACATGCCAGAGGAACTGACAGACTCTAGCCAGGATCTCATTTCAGAATTGGTTTCTTTCATATTCTGTGGAATAATCTGTCTCCAAAATCCACTGCAGAAGATTATGTGACAGAATTTTGTTTGGATAAGTCTGTCACCTTTGAATATGACAATGATGTCCATTATAAAGAGAAACTCAACTATAATTTATATCTGAAGAATTAGATATAATTCCATAGATATAACACTAATTAGTGGACCTACTTAAAATACTGATATATGTAAATGAACAACAGAGGGATTTTTCACTTAAGAAACAACCCAGGCTATAATTCAGCCAAATGATCTGAAATAGTTGTTACATAAATTTTTATATAACTATATCTGTCCCAGAAGGCTACTATAATAAAGACTGATTTCTACTCATCTGGATTTAATATAATTGTGAAGCAGTAATCTGAATGTTCCTTTATTAGCTTCATATTACTGACAATTTAGAGCTTAAAAAGCATTGTGAAGTTAAATCATCTTTGAGACACATGTATACCTTCACAAAATCCCATATTCAACAAGATGTAAACTGTGCCCCTATACCTTCATGAAGATTGCATAAATTTGTTCCAAGTGTAACAGTTCAAACATAGAAAAATGGGAAACAATGCACAGCATTTTCTCTAAAATGTACTCCATTAAACTATTCTCAACTTCCTTATTATATTCCAAGACTATGACCAGTGTATTATCATAAAAGTAAGTGAACTCTGCTAGATTATAAGAAAAAAGTAATACAATTCAGCCTTACCTTGGTAGGAATACGGGAAGTTAACAGAAAGGCCCGACATGATGTTAGCACCTACAAAATAAATAGCAAATGTTTACCTTTGGAAAAAAGAAACAAAACTGAAGCATTTATATTCAGAAATGTTTTCATGATATAAATTCTTAATATCTACATATAGACAAATCTATAGGAGTTTTAGAGCAACCCTATTCATATTTCCTCAGTATCCACTGAATGTAAACAAATAATCTGTATAAAATTATAGAATTGGAAGAGTTTACTCTGTCAAAGCAGCTTGTATTGATGCTTTTAAGAGCCCTATCATATTGCAGGCTCACATTCAGTTTATGAACAATTAAAGCACATCCTTTTTACAAATCAGAATCTGAAGCCAGGTCTCTCCTTCTGTGTTTTGGGACCTTGGCATTCATATACTCTCACATGTGTACATGTACACTACCAACACATAGGTACAGATAGAGTAGTAGAGGGAAGGTTTAAAACTCAACTATCCCTGCTGGCTGGCACAACTTTGCACTTCGCACAGAGTATAAACAGCTACGGCTGCATGAGGCATTTCTTCTTTATTATATTTGGTAGATATCAGGAATCTGATTATACTAGAGCAGAGAGCACAATGGGAGTCATTCTTATGTACATCTTATCCAACAAAAATTATAGAACCAATGGAGGCACTAGTTGCATAGCAAATGGCCATACAATTTGCAAGGCTTCCAGAGGTAACTCTGGAAACTAGATGTAAGACCTCTGATAATTGGATGTAAGACCTATGTAAACTTGGGCTGTAGGTAATAGATGGGATTGCAGCTACTATACTGATCTTCCTGTTGTGCAGCGGCTTCCCTGCCTGAGCTGCTCAATGCTATGGTTGGGTTGGCAGTGGAGATTCCCAAACGTAAAGTACTGGGAGACATCAGCCTGCCTTCCCTGGGCAGAGAGTCTGAAACAGATCAGATGTTTGTGACCATCATGGTAACCAAGGACCTGAGCCAAGTCATCAAGGGACTAACACACAGTCTGGGCCACATGTTGGATTTGGTTTCTGTCGTACAGCAGTGAAGACATGATCTGGAGTTGAGGGATATTTCGATTAAAATTTAACTACTGAAAGTAAGTGGCATATCTCTTTCTGGTCCAACTCTAAACTCAAGGAAATTATTAATTTTATTCTTGGGGGAAGATGTCACAAAAATCCATGTACCATTTTAGGGATCATGGCACTGCAAAGTTTGAGAACCCCAATCTAAACCGAATGATGTCAGCAGAAAGGTTGTCCCAGTCTATGATGGGTTACTGTGATATGGTTGAGAACAATCCATGACATTAGCTAAGAGAATTTAACAAATAACATGAAAAAATATCAGATGGAGGAAACCTCAAAATATTAGGGACAGAAAGAGCAAAAGGAAACAGGATGAAGATATATTTTAACTTGAGAATCCCCCTGGGGCTGCCAGACTTAAATAAGCCTAAATTTGGAAGTGGGAGGGAATAATAGTCTTTTATTTAATCTATAATTACTGTTTGTTATATTTATGCCATTCTATTGACTGTTTTAATTTTTAATTGTAACAATTTTGAAGACAATGTGGGAGAAAGGCTCCCACAAGTGAAAATAGTTGAAATAGATACAAAGCGACGAGAAAGTTCACATTCACAAGGGAGAAGTTGTAAATACTAGTGCCCTGTTTTCATACATCCTTGCTGAAAGGGGAAAAATAAGGGCAAATTCTTTCTGTATAAGCCATTGTATAACAACAACAACTTCACAAGACTTCAATGAAGCTGACTGGCAGAATATTCAATACAGACAAAAAGAAAAACCTGTGACAATATCACTTAGCATATGGTTAAACTATAATAGCTGGGCATTTTGGGGATTTGTTGTCCTAACACATCTGGAGGCATCACAGTGGGCAAAGCTGAATTATGGAATTTACTGATACAAGATGAGGAGATACCCACCAACTATCTCCATATCAAAAAGTAGAATACCAGATACTTGGAAACTACAGTAGGAAAAAATTATTGCCCTTTTGTGGGCTTGTAGCTGACCACTATGAAAAGTAGAATGCTGAACTATTTTTAGTCTGATGAAGTAGCACTATCATGTTTTTATCATTAACTTTGTCTTATTTTCCATAACTTGCAGAGAATGCAAATGAACAATTACAGAGCTAAATATACCTTCTTCATTGTATTTTTTATGCTTCGGCTCTAGTTCTCTCTCAATTTCAATTGAACATACAAATACTGCCTGTAAGTATATCATAAAGAAAACAGGAGTTCATTGCACAATGAAATTAAAGTGAAGGAATTGGCGGAAAGTTCACTGAACATAGGAAATGGTGGAATCTTAAGAAGTACAGATGTTAGTAGAAAGGTAGTAAGTAGTATATGGTCTGTTGCAATTCAAAGATCCCTGTGCAGTATTCAGTTGTAACAGATTTATAGCTCTTTTACAGTACTTTATGTATTATTTCAATTTTGAGGCCGCACGACTTCATAGACACTCTGGGCGGCTTACAGATAAAAATTAAAAGAACACAAAATATATCAAGAAAAAAAAAAAAAGAACTGACTTGCTTCAGAATTAACTATTTTAACTTGAAAAATTTCCATCTCATTACATATGTATATTAAAATGAAATAACCTGTCATTTTTACCTATTTCATCATTAATAGACAGTGATATTTAATAAACAAATTCACCTAAAAATAGTTTTATCAATCAAAGTGTCTGCAAAGTTGAATAAAAAATCCCAGAGAGCTTGGAGTAATGCTATTTTTTTTTTATCCACGTATATCAATTGTTTTCACAGTTTATAAAAAGATGATCAACTAATGTCATGCTGTCATACTTATTTCAAAAATTCCCAAAGCAATAAAAACTCATTAAAGCATTACATTTATCCTACTACTTATATCCTGCAGCCCATTATTGGTAGAAAAGGTTATTGTTTATCATTTGAATCCACCAAATAATTTAGTTGACATCTGCTCATTTTCCCTTGGCACATAACCAAAATGCACATATACTAAAGCCTTGTCTAGACTAAGGATTTGCTTTCATATCTGCTATTAGGACAACTATACAACTTGCACTTTAGTATGCATGCATATAAGTATCACTGGCATTGGTAGAAATCTTCACTTAATCAAGGCTAGTTATGTCACATTAAAATGAGATAATGAAACTATGTCATTTAAAACACTGCCTATTTCAAATTAACAACTTCTGTTGAATGAGCTTAGAATTAAGGTGACATCTTAGTAACATGGAATTCCATGAGTATAAGACATATTTACTTGGTGTACAGAATTCAGTCCCTGTCATGTAATAAGAAAATATGTACATAGTGTAACTTTACCCAGTCTAGTGCCTTCTAGATGTGATATGACTAAAACTCCCAAGATACCTGAACAGAACCAAACTTTGGGGAACGTGACAGAGTGAGTTGGTCTCACAAAAGACAAAGTTATTCCAACCATATTTGCAATTGTTCCAGCGCTTTAGCTGATGGTGCTTCAATTCAAAGAAGATTATCAGTCTGCAGGCAGGAAATACAATTCAGCAAGATCTCATTAAGCAAATGTGGAATGACTGTGCATTTGGTTTATGTGGAAATTTAAACTGTTCTGAATTATTACCACCCTCCTATAATCTGTGGATGAAGCAGTGATTTTACAAAACAGCAGGTTTAAGTCACAACATTTTTATTTTGAAATTTATATTCCATATTAATTATCTTGATTGTTCTGTGAGGGAAAAGGAAGATGGACTAGAATAGTCTTTCCAATGGTACAATCCTCTGAATATCTTACTAAATTAAGTGGATTGAGAACATTTTGTTGCATTATAGGAAGAGGTTGGAGACATGATTACAATTCAACCTAGCCCTCTACAGCTTCTGAACAGATGCTCTAGAGGACTATGAAACCATTGAAACAAGCAATATGTAGAAGAGGTAATCAGAAAATATTGCCCTTCTATCCTTTTTCTTTAGTTGGATTCTTTTGCTGGATGCTGGTACCTTTCATGAACATAACTGTCCATCCTGATTCAACCCTATGCATGTTCTTTATTTTATGCATATACATGCAAAACATTGATCCAACAAGCTTAATTCAGGCAGCCAATCCTTGACAGAGTCGTATGTAATTCTTTTAACTCTACATACTAGAGATTGAATCTGGGAATTTGTGCATACAAAGTATATCATCTATTAATAAGCAATATTTCCTATACCAAACAGAGTTGTTTCACTATATACTCCATCTTTCTGGGAATTTCCTGTTGTTATCTCTATATAAATGATGAACAACAGTTGTTATTTTGAACAGATAAATTGAAGAAAACACACAAGCACCATATGCTTATCTAGACAAATGTTTTATTCTGGGCTCTTGAGATCAGTCAGAGAACCAAAAAACACTTCCAGACATCATACTGTTTTTAACATTTTAATGTCTTATCACCACTTACCCTAGAACAGGAGTGAGCAATATATGGACCTGCAGATTCTGTCTGACAGACTTTCTTTCATTCCTCATCATTGGCCATGCTGGTTAGGACTGATGGGAATTGGAGTTCAGTAAGATCCACATATTGCCCTTGCCTGCCCTAGAAGTAAAGTTAAGAATAAAATAGGAAATATAACAATACAATAGCAGTCCTGCCTCTCTCTCTCTCTCTTTCCATATATCCATATCCATATGTGTGTGTGTATGCATAGTTAGATGTATCAATAACCTTCTTTTCTTTCCTTTTCTTTTTAAAAAGAAAGCATCATAAATAATTGGTCTGTATATTGTTTCTTGTTTTACTTTCAGCATCTTAATTTGAATCTGCACTTCTGCTAATTTAATAAGTTGAAGCCATATTTCTTATAGAACAAACAGATTTTACTCATGGTCTTGCAGATAGTTATGATTGATTTATATTTTATTCCTGGGCAAATTGGTCAGCCTTCCTACTAAATTAGTTAACAGTTGAAAGCTTTTCCACCAAGTCTGAGCACTCTCACACATACTGTGTGCCATTTTGTTTCCACACAAAAAGGAACCTGACAATAGTTTTTGCTTGTTCAGTGCTTTTCCTTCATTCTTTATTACTGTCTGATTAAATATGTCAGTTTCAATATTTTACGAAGCACAGCACTGTCTGAATTGCATACATGCTGAGTTTTAAATATACAGGAAGCACAGAACCAGCATATCCAGGTTCTGCTTTTCTTTTTAAGAGGTAGAGAATTTAAATGGAAACAGAATGTTCAAAAAGGAAAGAATTTAATAAATAATTTGTAGGCTATCCCCTACAAATTGATGAATTTCTGTCATTTTTATAAAAATAGATGTATAAAACTGTTAGCCAAATTTACCAATTCTCAATATGTAAACTGTGCATCTTGGAGAACCATCAATTTGTAATTGACTAAGAACAGCAACGGAAATAATCTACCACCTCTAGACCAGCCTAGTCTAGATTATAATCCATTGTTATAATCTGGTAGGTATAAGGAATTAGATGAATTTAATATTACTACAAGTTGTCCTTAGACATAAGATTTACTTCTCTGCTTTATGGAATAGCTCAACAATTAGGAAAGTGCTACATTAACAGCTGAAGAGCATACCTTTTCTTACTTTAGCATAAGAAATTAATATACATGAATGCACATGGGAAAGTTACATTAACTTCAGACATAATTCTCACTCCAAAGACAGAACTATTTGCTACAGCAAGGAGTGCAATAAAAATCTGCCAACATTCCTAACTTATTACTGTTTTCAGAGGAACAATTCTTAACATGAAAAATAAAAAGGCAATTATAGTTTCATGAAATAATATCTCTACAATATCTAGTTTTCATTAATATTCTAATTGCTTATTTATGGCATCTGCATACGGGCCCATAAGATAAAATATTCTGGGTGACTTATGGTGATATACATACATACATACATACATACATACATACGATACACACACACACAACAAATTTATATGGCCATCTATCTCATTGAACGTGACTCTGGGCAGTGATCGATCGATCTATCTATCTATCTATCTATCCATCTATCTACATACATACATGCATACACACACACGCATGCACACACACACACTCTCAATTATAGGCAACATAAATATAAGAAATAAAGCTAACAGCAGTAAAACATATAGGCTAAAATGTGGTTGGTAAGTTATTAACTCAGTGTTATTTGAACCAAATAAACTATTTGCTTAGATTATGATGTAGTATGTCATGTGAATCTAAGCTATATGGTCAACTAGCTGGCTAATAATGGCTTAACAGACTCTGGCAACAAAGCTCATGGCTTACAGTCATACAGTTTTCCTGTGGCTTTTTCAAAATATTTTCCTTTCTTTTTATCTAAGTTACCCACTAATGAAATAACTCATTTCCCAGACAAACCAGGCATTGATGATGATGGTCAAGGAAGTTTATTGTTAATATTAAAACATATATTCTCAGCTTGATTTTAATAAAGATGCCAATCTAATCATTATAAGCATGGTAAATAACCAAGGAATGTGTTTGTACATTACTTCACTTAGATTTCCCAAATGTAATGAGCTGCCTATGCCTGGGATAAAAGAATTTCCTTGACACATACAAGCTGTTCTGTGAAAACACTGGGGATTTCCTAGGTTGTTTTAAGACTATAGCTTCTTATACTACACTGAAGAACATTCTAAAAAGTCCCTAAATATTGAAAGAAATTTGTCATACACAATTAAAGACTGTATTAATAAAGTGGCCCTCTAGAGAGCACTGCTTCCTGGGCTCTTTTCATGACCCACAGAATCTCGGTCACAAATAATTTAATTTTCCTGAGAACTCACAAACCATTCTGAAGTATATCCATGCTGTCAAATGAAATCAATGTACCATGGGAACAATGATATAAAAATACTGAAAAGCCATGCAACTTGAAAGAGAAATACAGTAGTACCTCAAGATACGAACGCCCCACCTTACGAAAATTTCGAGATACGACCAGCTCCGGCCGCAAAAATTTACCTCGACATGAGAACTCCGCCTCAAGCTACGAACCAGATCCGCAGCCATTTGCCCTGCTGCCACGTGGTCGCGGCTTCCTGTGGGCGAGATCGCGGTAGCAAGGAGACGTTCGGTGAGGCTTGTGGTGTGTTTTGTGGCGTTTGGAAGGTTTTTGGTGTGCTTGTCAGCATGGCTCCAAAGAAAATGCAGAGCCGTATGTATTTACATTGTGTAAGATCTTGCCCCGTTCGTCAAGAGAAACTCCCGTGACACGTGTAGTTCACAAAAGAGGTTTACTCAAGCATAGCGCAACAGTTACAAGCAAAGCCAGGACTGGCTTGGTACAATACATTGGTTCCTTTATACCTCCCCTCCTTACAGGCTGCGGATTATCAGCGCCCCAATGATCCCCCTTAATTGTCCAGATGGCAGGTTCAGCCTGAGTCCCATTGTTCTTTAATTGTTGTTAGGCCTTGGTGTGGTCATTGCTTTCCTTGGGCTTTTGTCACGCACACAGCCGGGAGCGGGAGCTTTTCCTCGCGCGCTGATTGCTCTTCCTCAATTCCGCGGCTCTTTCCTTTGTCCATAGCCCTTGGCGTGGTCATTGCTTTCGCTGGGCTTTTGTCACGCACACAGCCGGGAGCGGGAGCTTTTCCTCGCGCGCTGATTGCGCTTCCTCAATTCCGTGGCTCTTTCCTTTGTCCATAGCGCCCGCGGCCCTCTGGCGTTAACAGATTAGTACGCCAGGTGGCCCTTTCATTAGCACTTCCTCTTTCTGCGCTAGCGCTCGAGCGGTGAAACTGACTAAAGCGCGCCTGGGGAATTTCCTAGCCCTGCAACGCCGGCTGACACATTGAACCTTATGGGGAAATTTGCCTCGTGGTGCAACCAAATTCGGAGGGCGGAACGGATTAACCGTATTTACATTGAACCCTATGGGAAAATTTGCTTCAGGATGCAACCAATTCGAGTTGCGATCAGAGTCACGGAACAGATTAAATTTGTATCTTGAGGTACCACTGTATATTAAAAAAAAAAAAGAGAGTGGCAAACAGCACACAGTCCTACACTTCTGTTGCTACCCCCCTGTTCTTATAGTCACCACTATTCCAAAAGGTCTGCTCCAGCCAATTATGACGGGAAATTAATTATGTGAATTTTATTTCTTCACTTTCCAGTCCAAATGGAGCAGGAAAAACTAACAAAGGACTTGGTAACTAGAGAATATTAAAAATATAGTCCACTTCATGTGGAAGACACTAGGTTGGAAAAGAGAACCAAAGAAGAGCTGGAGAACGAACTCCCCCCCCCACCATGCATCCAAATGTAAAATTATTCAAATGTGAAAGCTGTGGCTACTTGTTTGCTCTTTAGTCTTTTATATTTCTGAGTAAATGCAGTATTCTATAGATAATTTAATATGAGATATTTTAGTTAGCAGGTAGTATACACATTGTGTATTTTAAATAACTCTTTACTTTATCCCATGATAACTTATCCCATGATTCCTATTTCTAAATTATACACTGTACATCTAAAAGGTAAATTCTGAGCTTCTAATGAATATAAATTCCATCGTTCTAAACACTAAAGTTAATAGATACTTTTCAGTAAAAATCAAGATGGTACATTTAGTCATTTGAAAACATAAGCATAAATTTAAAAAGTTTAATCAAAGAGTTTAAAGGATAATTGGAAGATGAGTAATATTTCCCTGGGGGAAAGGGGAATATCTGTATTTCAAAGTTTATTTCACGGATGACAAACTTTCAGCAACCATACTTAAATGATTTAAGTGATTTATGTGTATCTAGGAAGTGGATACAACTAAAAATTATAAAGTTAAAAACAAAACTGTATGTATTTTTTATTAACCTGGTTGCAGTTAAAGGTTATGTGGTATCTTAAAAGGAAAGAAAGTATACTCAAAGTCACGGGTTCTTAACTTTTTTGTAAGCGTCAGCGACCCACATTAAATAAGACTTACTAAATAAAACCTACAGAATATACGCTACAAAAGAGAACATATAAAATAAGGCATACAAGGTGAAAAATGTACAATCATGCTGGCATTATTTTGTTATCAACAGTGTGTGAGTTTTACAAGCCACAAAAACAAACTCTTCAATGGCAAGAGTTACTACTGCCAGTAAAAACTAAACATAAATTTCTTCAGTCTGTGGGGTTATGTCTCAATAGGAATTACAATATAACAGAATATGAGTTTGTGTTTCAATATTACCATCTTTAAAAGGGCAGAGCCTTTCAGCATATGACATTTTATGAAATTTTCCATCCAGCTCTGCTGGATGGCATAATATTGAACTGCAATAATGTAAATGCTAGCCAAAATTTATTGTTTGTAAGTTGATCTAGTTACCATACTGCTCTAAAGTGTGCATTGCTATGGCCCAATGGCACCCTAAATGAGAGCTTACTATATTCTGACTATAATTCTATATCAAGGATCCTTTGCTTAAGAACTGCCATTGCCTGATCTTGTCCCAAAGGCATGAGCATCTTCCTTGAAAAACCAGTTTCTATAATTTTTTTGGCAATTTAGAGTTTCCAGAAAGAATCATATTTATCAATTAATATTAGCTGTATGTGACCTTGAGGTTGGAAATGAACCTTTAGCCAGTATTTGAACACATACAGCCATGCCCTTGTTTTGACTTTTGTAAGTCCTGCCTCCACCCACAGGGCAACATTAGGTACGTATTTCACCATCTGAAATGGTTTTCTTAGGAAATTCTGACCGTATCCTTTCCAAGTTCGAATAATTAATAGCTGGATTTAATTGGGCTCCGTATAAGAGGTGGAATAATGCCTTGGCTTCAAAAAGTTTGAGGGCAGCTGGTATGTACTGGGCACCTCTGGAGAAGAAGAATAAACTGCTGCTGAATTCCACATTTGTGATAGTAAGAATGCATTGTCTGCATAAAGCAGTATACTTAGACACAAGTCTGCCGTGCAGTTCGGGGAGTTGAAAATCTCTCTTGTTAAGAGTACTAGCCATTGTATTGATATAATATTAAAGGGTAATGAGGTCAGAATATACCCTTGTTTAACCTCGTTGTTGGTTATCACTGTGTCTAAGAGATATTCAGCTGTGGTACATCTCACTCTCAAACCAATATCTTTATATTGTATGTGTATTAGAGTGAGTAACTATTAATGGTAGAAGCTTTCAATTTCTTCCAGAGAATTTCCCTGGAAATAGGGTGCAGGCCACGCATGAGTTGGGGGAGGGGGGGTACTATAGTGCGGCACGAGCTCAGGAAGGCCGGGGAAAGAATATGCTGTGGCTATTGGGCTTCTTGGTATGCCACAGCTCTGGGGCCACAAACAGCCCTAGAGACACAGCATGCCAGGAAGCCCTTTTGCACTGCACTGCTGGGCCAGACTGGAGCCGGGATTCCTGGCACACCACAGCTCTGGGGCTTTTTGCTGGGGTTGGATTTAATGTGGCACAAGGGGGCTTCCTGATGTGCCATGGCTCTGGGGCTTTTTGCCTTCTGCTGGGGCTAGGCTTTCTGGCATGCTGCGACTCTGGGACTTTTTGCAGCCCAGAGCCACGATGCACCAGGAAGTGCCTTTGTGCCACGCAAAGCCCAGCCCCAGCCCAGCCCAGCCCAGCCCAGCCGCATGGCACAAAAAGGCTTCCTGGCACACCATGGCTCTGGGACTTTTTGTAGCCCCAGAGTAGTGGCACACAAAAAAGCCTCTCTGAGCTGTGTGAAGCTCTGCCTCAGCCCGGCCCAACAGCGTGGCACAAAGCCGTGGCATCCTGAAAAGCCCCAGCCAGCACAGCCCCAGTCACCCTTGTTACCCTGCACTCTGCCATCCAAGCTGACCTTTGCCATCTTCTTGCTCCCTCTGCTGATGAGGCATGCCCACCCTGGCCCTTCACAAGGCAGCTGCTGGCCATGTGAGACCATCTTCACCAGGTCTTGTGAGGAAACCACCATACACGACTTTGAGAAGAAAGCCTCATGTGGCCAGCAGCTGTCTCACGAAGTGTCAGGCCAGGCAAGCTTGGTCAGCAGCAGGAGCAAGACGACAGTGAAGGTCAGGTAAGGCGACAGGGGCTGCAGAGTGCAGGGGGCCAAAAGGGCATAGATGGGGGGAGATAGGTGGGTGGGGGAGTTGAAGTGCTCCTGCAGTAATAAGTGAGGGCGGGCTGCCAAGCGCCTGAATTCTAATCATGTGACCACAGGGGCGCTGCAACAGCCATAACTTCAGGGACCAGTCATAAGTCCCTTTGTTCAGTGTCATCGTAACTTTGAACGGTCACTGAGTGAATGGTCATAAGTCAAGGACTACCTGTATATCTTACTGATTATGCTCAGAGGACTCCCCAGGTGATAGTTTGCTGGCACATCCTTCCTTCCCTTTTCCAAACAAGAACACTAATTGCTGTGCTCCAGTCACCAGGAATAATTGCTGTTTTATTTATATAGGTGAAAAGAGAAGGCAGTACCCAGACCCACCAGTCATAATGTGCAATGGTATGTGGGAATGACCTTGGGAGAAAGGGGGAAGAGCCACAGCCAGGGAAATGGTAGGATAAGAGGCAGCTTAGCTCGCAGCAGGAATGTGAGTATGGTAAATGTCTCAGAAGGGATCCCCCCTAGTTTCTTGGGCTAGAAAAGCAACGGGGAAGAAAGGTACTTTCAGACTTGCAAGATTCTGTTAATATAACCTTACAATAAAGTAGAATTAGTTCATCTGGATGTGCTTTCTTGTCTGGACTACCTCACAAGACTGACAAAATGAGAGTTTATTAATTCAGGAGATTAAAGGGATTAAATCCACCCTCGAGGCCTTTCCAGGTTTTAGTTGCCTAATTAGTTTATGTATCCCTGACGCTAAAACTGGAAACTAGTCTGGAAAGGGTTCTAACCCTAACCTTAGGTCAAGAATAGTTTCTTTGATCTATGCTAACTGCATGGTATTTTGTTGGAGTGGACACTACCTAAAATCTGTTTACAGGTCTGAATCTGAGACTCATAGTGCTTAAGTATGGAGTCATCAGGGAGTATGATATAATTTCAAGGTGTACCGTATCCTTTTTAGCTGAGAAGAATTCAAAAGCCTTTCTAGCACCATACTGACCTAGCTGACCATCTTATACGTCCTGAACATAGCATCCTCTCTGGGTCCAATAGACGGGACATTTACCAACTCTACCTTTTCATCTTAACAGAACAACAAAGTCAACAGTGGATGATCACTGTCTGGGGCACCAACTATTGCAAAGTTTTTAGAAGGTTCACAAGTTCTTGAGAAAGAGAAATCAATAATAAGACAATACCTTTTTTTAGAATATGACAATTTTAGACAGTGAGATTTATTTGTTATTAAGTTAACAAATTTTTTGGAACCTAGAGTCCATAAATTACTTTGTTGCCTATATATATTATTGAAGAGCTACATTTCAGTTAGCGGGTTAGAAAAAAATAAAATTGTAGTTTTTTTCTAGTTCACAACCCCCTTGAAATCTATCCATGGACTCCAAACGGTCCCTGCACCTCAAGTTAAGAACCCATGCTCTAAGCATTTATTGACCAGAACTTATTTTCTCAGAGGATATATATACACACACATACAGACACAGACACGTGTGTATGTAAATATACACATATACAGATACACAAATGCATACAGGACAACCAAACTGATTATTTACATCGGCAGTAAATTTGATAACATTAGCTTCCTAGGTTTATTATGCTAATATCCATCATCATGCCAAAAGAAAGCCTACTACCCAAGTCTATATTAACTTCTAAATGTAAGCTAGCAGATGAGATTGCTTTATCTGCCAAGTAATAATCACTTTTCAATACCTTCTCTTTTATGAAGGAGGGAACAAGCTGACTATATAAATAGTGAAGAAACTTAAAACTGGGTCTTGAGCTCAATTGCAAAAAACCAGGAAACACAAAACATATATTTTAAATCTGTTTCATTTTTTTTAACAAATACAACTTTTTATTCTATTTATACAACCTAAGAATAAAGCAAAATTCTAAATCCAAGAATTGTATCTTCTTTGTTCTAGGCTTTAGGACTCTTCTTAGATTTGGAAAGATGACTTTGCCAGGATATGTAAATCCTGCAACAAATGAAAAAACTGACATACATTTACCATTGAACCAAAACCACGTTTTAAAATGTTTAAAAATATTTTATTTTCAATATTTCAAAAAATATTTTAAAACCATCAGATTCACATAACCCCAAACTGAAGTCAGTTTGGCCAAAAAGTTTCAGATATGCTTTAAAGAAAAGAGGTTTTAATAAATCCCTCTTTGCATATTTTTGACAGAAAATTATTACAATGGCAAAGCACAATAACAGATACATTATATGTATATAAGTGAGAAATGTTTTCCTAGATTAAATCAAGGATTTCAAATAAAGTTATGTAATAATGGGCACCACAGACTGATGGCTATGTCAGCAGTAACACTATTGATTATTGCTCAATAACAAAAATAAACATGTGGGACAATGGGGATGGTAGAACTAGCCATCTGTTCTGTTGAATTTAAATCCTAACTAGCCTGTCTCACAGATATCAATGAAACTTACGTTAAGTCTAGTTTGGATACATCTAGCTGGTTTTAATAAAAAGTATTGCAGGGAAGTTTGGGCAACCTATGGCTTATAGTAAAAGCTTGGTAAATTTATCATTTAAAAATGGTGATACTAAGTGCTTAATGAGGATTCATAAAAGTAAATAGGTTGACTCTCTGAACATCAGTCAAATTCAGAGAGTAAAAATAGGAATAGATTAAAGCTCTCCTATCGGACATTTCAGTATGATATGGCTGGAGTTTGAAGCAGCAAAAGGCTTCAAACACTTTTCAAAAAGAAAGAACACCCTATTTTCCTTCTCTGTATAGTGCATTGATAAAATTGCTTTCCAGGACAAACATGCATTCTTGCAATTCCATTCATAATTCGGCAGCTAAACATTAAACATTTTCTTTCTATACTGCATGCAATGTTGTGTTGTCAGCTGGTAATTCACAAGACAAGTTTTTCTGTTCCCACAAATTGTTGGATTTCATGACTCCCCAATCAGTTCCATTATTTCTTTTAAAAACGGTCATATTTTGTGATGCATCCTGGTCCTAAAGGAGACTGCGTACTGCAAAACTGTTACCTAAACTGATGTTCTGAACAACTTTTCAAATTATCACAGCATTCAGCATGCTATCTTCTGAATTACTCCTAGTCAGCATTTTCCTGCCTGAAAACCCCAAGGAAGTCAGTTATGGGTTGGGCATTCGCAGAAACTAGATGGGTGTGAAAAAGGTCCAGGCTGTGGCAGAACAATGCATAGTTAGAACTTACTGTAGGGACTGGCAATGTGGCATTTAGCAGTGCTTACAATGCCCCTAGATGGTATTAGTGAGGACTATTCTCTCTCTCTCTCTCTCTCTCAATCACAAATCTCACAAGATTTCAGACAAGAATCTCAAAATCTCAGGGATTTGATAATCACTGCCATTTTAATATATTTATGATTTGGGGAGCTAGCCACACCATCTCATATTGCAGACTAGAGCTACAAGCAGGATTAACTCTCAGCAATAGAACAGTTGTTCCAGCATCTTTCAACAATGTATCAAGGCCTTTAAAAACCTGACAGGACCAAGACATTCCTTAGTTCAGTCATGGTTTGCTGGTAATTCAAGCTTTAATAAACCCACAGTCCTTTCTAATGCTTCAAATTCTACATTTAAGGCCCCCCTTCTGGAAAAAAAATACTTAGGGCAGAAGAGAAATTTGGTTACCAGAGATGTCCATTCCACTGTCTGGATACATTGTTAGATACAACCATTACAGCCATTTATATGGTTATAAATCAGTTAGCTATACTTTTTTGTTTTCATATCTTTCTTTTCAGATGATGATGATGATTTTATTAATTTTTTATGGCTGCCCACTTCAATAGATTCTGGGCAGCTTACAAAATCCAAATTAAGGTTATATAATCAAATCATTCCAACATCATAAGCAACAACGAATGAATTTTCTCCTATAGCAATCTGGATTGGAAGTTATAAATTCTACTTTTCTCAAATTGCTTATAACATGACAATATATGTCCATAGTCTGCAAAAGATCTGACTATTCCAGATCTTGGATAAATCAGAAAGCTATTTATATAGTTATTTTCCATCCCATTACATGCTGAGCCAGTACTGTATATCATGAATCATTTCCTTTTTTTATTTTGTGGTGCTCATGTTTATGCATATCAGAAAGATGTGGCTGTATTGTAAATACCGACACTGTCCTATTCATTTCCTTGGCTTCCCCTAGATTCTTAGAATAACATTTAAACTAACATGCTATGTGTTGGTGTGTTGAGATAAAGCTCAACAACAGAGTAGTGCACCCAAGTGAAAAATTCTCACATCTCAGATCACAAAGATATTTTCTACCAAAAGCACTGCTACTATAAAAGAAAATTATGGGTTGGAAGTAAGTGTGGGAGATCAAGGCTATAGGGAAGGAGGGGGTGCATTCCATGAGAATGCAAGATTACTGGTGGTCCGGCTGTGGCTTATTGGGCATTTTGCCCAAACTGTTGTGCCAACTGCATCACCATGGCTTGTAAGGCATTGACTTGTGTGTCCACCTGCTGCTGGTGCTGTAGTAAGGCTGCTGCTAGATGCTGTGGAGCTAACGGTGCTCCCTGAGGATCCGTAGCCATGCTCAAATTTTCCTCCCTTCTCTTGGGAGTATGAGTTTGGCAAGATTGATGTCAGGTCCACCCCAACAATGATGAAACAGTCCAGTCCAGTCCAGTCCAGTCCAGTTCCTTTATTAGCTTACACCTTTATAGACAGAGTCTTACCAAACTAAATCTATACTACAGCAACTAGTGGAAATACTGTGTGAGATTCTAGGGAGTGACTATGTTGAACCTCTTTCGCTTCCCATGCTTCTCCTGCGGACTGTGCTGCCTCTTGCCTCCTCCTCCCTCCTGGAATGCACCCCCTCCTTCCTGATAGCCTTGATCTCTCACATCGCTCTCCTCCTCATAGATACATTCCATCACAGTAAGTTATTCATAAAGATTTCAGTATATAAGAATCTTAATTATGATGCTGTATGTATGTGTGTGTGTGTATGTGTACACACACACGCACACACACACATGCACACATCTTTCACAACCACTGTATCTTCCTAGATTGTCTTTGGGAATTGGAGTTGGGCCACTACTCCTACTTCTAGCAATAATTTAAGAATATATGTTTCGGTGATTTTTGCATCCTGACAGCTATGTGAGGTACATGGGGCCCTCATTTGTTCCCAATTACCTGATGCTGCTAGGGAGTGGCTTTCAACTAGTGATACTTAACTCTACTTCTCTATAACATATGCATCAGGGTGAACAGGCTGTGCATGTTCTGAACCAGCATATTAATGCAATGATGAGCTGATGAAGGCTGAGAAAATGAAACTGAATCCTAACAAAATGGAGACTTTGTGTATGGATGGTGCCTGGCAAAGAGAATTGGGACACTGACCAATTCTCAGTCGGGTGGCACTCCCTTAGAAATAAATACACAATTTGGGATGCTCATTACTAAAGCGATCTCTGGAGCCAGGAATGTCTATTACAGTTTTGACTGGTATACCAACTATACTCTTTCCTGATAGAGACAGCCTAACTACTATCGTCCAAGCTCTGGTAACCTTATCTTCAGATTACTATAATTTATCCTGCATATGGCTATCTTTGTGTTTGATTTGGGAGTTGCAGTTGATACTGACACATTGCAGAATGGAATAACAGGCCCTGTGCATGTTACATATCTGTGGAAATAGCTATCTTGGTGCAGTTCAAAGTTTTTGCTTATGACATACTGTACATGGCCTGAAACATCTTGGAACCAGGATACTGATGGGATGCCTTTGTCATTCCAGACCCAATTTTATTATTGAGATTGTTGGGACATAGGTTATGATGTGCAGCTAGAATTGCAGAATGTTATCTTGCAGTCAAGATGTTTTTCTGTAGTTTCCTAAACTGGAGCAACAATTAGGGAGCTTTAAAGAGATGAATATGGAACTTCAGTGTATTCCAGCAGGTATTGCTATGTAGCTGCTTGAAACTTTCCTTGGAATATTTTTACAATTTGCCCCTATAAGATTCTTCCAAGTAAACTTATTCATAAAAGCTATGATTAAAGGATAAAATAGAACACTTACAGCAAATTCTGCTGAGCAGTCGGGTCAACTAGAACTGAGGAAGATAGCTGCCATATAAAACCTTTTCAGCCAGCACCTTTATCTTTAGCTGCCAAGTGAACATAAGATCTATGAACTTACAAGACTTTTGGTGTTTACAGACTATCAGTCTGCCTCTAACAGAAGTTAACATCTTTGCCCCAGAAAGCTTTATACTCCACCAAAGCTACTCATTATCACAGGGAATGTGACCAGCAAATTGAATAATATAGTGCCAGAGTCCATTCCAGAGTACTATTTCTTTAGAGATACATATTCCCTAGCAAAATGGGTACAGCCTAAAAGAGCAGCTATGCTGAGCACTATATAAAGTGCAGTCAACATCTAGAACTCAATGAAAACTGTACAGAAAAAAACTGTCCCTACAGAATTCCTAGTGATCTCCCATCCAATTACTACCTACTGCAGCTCCACCACACTTAGCTTTTTTGAGATCAGCCACAATCACTAGATGCTGCCACCTATGAAAAATTATATTGTAAAAAATCTGATTAAATGTGGCTCTGTGAGTAGTTTTTTACCATCTTTAATTAATTATAAAATCCATTCATTATCAGGCTTCCTAAAACAAAGTCCCAACTCTTTTGAGTTAATAGGTGCATTAGAAAATTTGAAAATAATGGGTACTAATGCAAAATGGCTGCCATAGGGGCTTTCCTATTCACAAAATGGCTGCAAGGATGGGCATGGACAATCATGAAATATCCATTTGTCAAAAGACAAAACAGTGATGCTGCTTCTTGCCACCTTCTCCAGCCCCTTAGGATAGGCACTACCATGGCAGCTTACCTCTGTCCAACTGCCCAGAGAAAAAAAGACAAACTCCCAAATAAAACACTAGCCTGTAACATCTACTTTTCACAATTTCTAGGAACGCCTTTTGAGCCCAGATGACGTCCTGAGTCATTCTTGTAAATAAAAATGTTGCAGTAAGTTGGCAAAAGCATGATTAAATGCAGCTTTCAAATAACATCTTCATAGCTGAGTTCTGAAATCCTAAACTGAATGCGCACAAAAATGATTTGGTGCTACTAGGAAAGATCTCTGTGATTTGTTTTGTTTAGGGAGCTGTCTGTAGGTACTTCTTGTGTTATTAACTAGAGAAACTTCCATGGAGGTAAACTCTAGTTAGTGAAGTCAAAATTACTCTGTGGATATCAGAGGCTCTTTCCACTTACAAAAAAATACACCATTCTGAGATTGGTATCGCCTTTGTCCATCCTCATGATGCTATGGGGTTTCTGGCCATCTCAGGAAACTATCCCAGTTAATTAGTCCAGCTTCTGACCTAGAAGAAATGCTGCAGCGACAGCGTCTCAGTACAGTATTTCCTCTGGAGGTGCAGAGCAGCAAATGGAAACGCCATCACATCCCACCTCCTGCTTCTGGAATTCCCCCATGTCTCCAGAAGCTAAAGCACTCTGGTGCCTTGGCTTTTTCCACTCTTCCCTGCTGAATGGAGGAGAATCTTCGCCACTTTCTCACCAAACTCTGTTGTTTTTTTTTCCCCTTTCATGTTGCAAAAAATTAGTACAACAAGATAAAGAGAGAGAATAGGGTGCTAGTTGCCTCCTGTTTCTGACATTTTCTCACTAGCTGGAAACATTGGCCATTACTACGAAGGGAAGGCAATATCTAGGTAATAAAGAGTGGCATGAAAATAATTACAGAGAGGGAGACAAAGCCAGCAGCTGAATGGAAAAGGTCATGATAATTTCAAAATAAACAAAAGACAGGAAATAACCTCTGCTCCACCCAACAGAACAAGCCATAAGGCTATACACCTGTAAACAATAATTGTGGCAATTCTCAATGAGCACTTAATGTGACATTGAATGTATGTATGCATTGAAAAAAAAAGACTCAATTTAAAATATGCTCAAATGTAATAACTTTTAAAGCAAACCTATGTGTAGTAACACATTTCCCTCCCTGGTTTTTTTCCAGTAAAACACAGTAGTCTAAATAAACTTTATCCAATCTGGCTCATAAAAAGACCTTACTAATAATAACATTATGAAATTAAGCTCAGCTGCCTTGAAATTATCATATGAATTATCTTTTTAAAGAATGTCAATCACCCAACAGAGAGACTGCTAGAGAGGGCACTACTTAAAATTTTTCATAATTTCATAATTCATAATTTTCTAAAGCATTTCTGCTGTTGAAGGGAATGCCTACTCTGATAGCAACAACCTGACATTCTTGGTTTAGTTTTCTATTTCATGGTAAACCTCAATCACAGATGGGCACAGAATGCTCTATACATACAGTGATTAATATGTGAGAATGAACATTATGGTGATCTACAGGTGAAACTCGAAAAATTAGAATATCGTGCAAATGTTCATTTATGTCAGTATGGCAACTCAAAAGGTGAAACCAATATATGAGATAGATCCATTACATGCAAAGCGAGATATGTCAAGCCTTACTTTGGTATAATTGTGATGATTATGGCGTACAGCTTATGAAAACCCCAAATTCACAATCTCAGAAAATTAGAATATTACATGACATCAATAACACAAGGATTGGAAATAGAACAATATCGGACCTCTGCAAAGTAGAAGCATGCATATGTACTCAGTACTTGGTTTGGGCCCCTTTTGCAGCAATGACTGCCGCAATGCGGCGTGGCATGGATGTTATCAGCCTGTGGCACTGCTGAGGTGTTATGGAAGACCAGGATGCTTCAATAGCGGCCTTCAGCTCCGCTGCATTGTTTGGTCTCATGTCCCTCATCTTTCTCTTGGCAATTCCCCATAGATTCTCTATGGGGTTCAGGTCAGGCGAGTTTGCTGGCCAATCAAGCACAGTCATCCCATGGTCATTGAACCAGGTTTTGGTACTTTTGGCAGTGTGGGCAGGTGCCAAGTCCTGCTGGAAAATGAAGTCAGCATCCCCATAAAGTTTGTCTGCGGAAGGAAGCATGAAGTGCTCCAAAATCTCCTGGTAGACGGCTGCGTTGACCCTGGACTTAATGAAGCACAGTGGACCAACACCAGCAGATGACATGGCTCCCCAAATCAACACAGACTGTGGAAACTTCACACTGGACTTCAAGCATCGTGCATTGTGTGCCTCTCCATTCTTCCTCCAGACTCTGGGTCCTTGGTTCCCAAATGAGATGCAAAAGTTGCTCTCATCAGAAAAGAGGACTTTGGACCACTGGGCAACAGACCAGTTCTTTTTGTCTGTAGCCCAGGTAAGATGCTTCTGACGTTTGTTGTTCAGGAGCAGCTTGACAAGAGGAATACGACATTTGAAGCCCGTGCCCAGGATCCGTCTGTGTGTGGTGGCTCTTGATGCACTAACTCCAGCCTCAGTCCACTCCTTGTGAAAGTCCCCAACTCTTTTGAATGGCCTTTTCCTGACAATCCTCTCCAGGCTGCGGTCATCCCTGCTGCTTGTGCACCTTTTTCTACCACACTTTTCCCTTCCACATAACCTTCTATTGATGTGCTTTGATACAGCACTTTGGGAACATCCAACTTCTTTTGCAATTACCTTTTGGGGCTTTCCCTCCTTATGGAGGGTGGCAATGATGGTTTTCTGCACAACTGTCAGGTCAGCAGTCTTTCCCATGCTTGTGATTCCTACTGAACCAGCCTGAGAGACCATTGAAAGGCTCAGGAACCCTTTGCAGGTGTTATGGATTCATTAGCTGATTAGAGGGGGACACTTTGAGCCTAGAATATTGAACCTTTTCACACTATTCTAATTTTCTGAGATTGTGAATTTGGGGTTTTCATAAGCTGTACGCCATAATCATCACAATTATACCAAAGTAAGCTTGACATATCTCACTTTGCATGTAATGCGTCTATCTCATATATTGGTTTCACTTTTGAGTTGCCATACTGATATAAATGAACATTTGCACGATATTCTAATTTTTCGAGTTTCACCTGTATATGCAGGATTTTTTCCTGGTGTGATGGACCATCATGTGATTCCCCTTATTAACTATTTTGGTGTAGCCCAGAGACAGGTTTCAAACCTTAGAGAAATGTATTTTATTTATGAAATGTGTAAGATATACCATACCATATCATACCATAACCATACCATTCTTTACCCAACTTGCAAAAAATAATTCTCAAAATGCAAATTCAAAATTAATAAAACACTTTAAATTAAAATATAATAAATACAACAAAAAACAAAACTGAAAGCAGCCTCAGACTTTGAAATAGAGTTTTTAGAAAATGATAGACTGCATTTTAAACTGGACCTGAAAGGGACTGTTATACCTTCACTTAGAAATGCCCTCCTGAGGGAGAGGTGATTGGTGTAGATCTTACTTCCATTCATTTTTGGCCCATGCATGCTAAAATATTTAAATTAATTTTTGTTTGTTTATTGTTTGATAACTTTTTATGCCTGTTTGTATTTGCATTTTTATACAATACTTATTTTTATAACAATATTTACAACAGTCCTGAGATCCTGTGGATAAAGGGTGGTTTCTAATTTTTAATATGCATTTTTCAAACTATAAGCAGAACGGAACACTTTGGCATCTGTTGTTGACAATAGTCTAATTGAACTACAACAATACAATACAGTATTTAAAAATGGCTTGACACTGCATTTGGCCTAAAATAGGACTGCAGGATTATTTACTGGGATTTGGCAATGATTTATTATGTCTGTCAAGGTACAACAAAGAGATCTCTTTTTTCTCCAGTTCATGTTATTTCAAAGAGTGCCTCTGAAGATCTTAAGACATGGGATCACCTAGGAGGGGATACTCCTTCAGACAGCTGAAGCTCAAATAATTAAGAGCTCTAAATATGAGACCCAGCATCTTGATTTGATAGCAGTTAGAAAGATAATTCGGTTTATTAAAAAGCGATGTGACATGTTTTCATCTAGGTAAGCCAATCAAACTAATACACTAAATTCTGCACATGTTGAAGCTCCCACTTATTTTTAAGATCTGTCTTAAAAAGAAATGTGTTCAAATGGATCTAAGCAGAGTAATTTATACAAGCAGGGAATGGCAACTCAAGGTAAGTAAAGTAATGGTTAGGGAGCACCTGGCTACCATTCATGAAGTCCAAGACTAGACTAATTACATCCACGAGACTTGAAGGAGCTTGTGGATGTTATCTCAGAGGTACTTTCTGTGATCTTTTAGAAATCCTGGAGGATGAATGTAATGCCAGAGGACTGGAGAAGGGCAAATGTTGTCTTATCTTCAAAAAGGGGACCTAGGTAACTTATACATTGATCAGCTAGATGCTGATACTGGGCAAAACTTTGGAACAGCTTATTAAGGAATCAGTTTGTGAGCATTTAGGAAAAAAATGCACTGTTTGGCAGGAACCAACATGGATTTATCACACCAAATCAGTCTGCTCTCCTTTTCTGATAGAATGACTACTTTAGTTGACCATGGGATTGTAGTAAACATAGTACATGTTGACTTTAGCAAAGCATTAAGCCAAGTCTGAGATCTGCTACCATTAGATGAATTCAGAATCAATGCACTGTATATGCAATGTTAAATTATATTTCCAAAATATGGCTCTTGTCTTTTTATGATGAGCTTTGGCTTTATATAGCTTGGGGCTCAGAGATAATCCTATGTAAATAGAAAGAAACCCATCTTCCAGGTGTAGATTCAAGATATATGTTTGTTACCTATTCTTGGAATGCCTTTATATTGCAACAATGAGACCATTTGACCATTAAGCCACTTCTTTTAAATTCAATTTTAAAATCCTGTATATCAATTTCTTAAAAGATATTGTGGTTGATCTTCCACTGACTTTTTTGAATGGCAACACAACTGTGTTCCAAATTGTGGAAATCATACAGTTTTTGAACTTGTAGCTGAAAGTTTGAACCTAGATTCTACGTTTACATGATTCATATTTGCATTTTTACCAAATAACTACATTCAGATATGATCTCTGGTCTCTTGAATATTGAGCATGCTTAACACAATGGATTTTTTTTCCCTCAATCATTCTATCTTCTACAAATACTTGATTCTGAGTTCTGGACTTCCTTTTGTACCTGCTTATCAAAGTCATGTATTTACCAGACTATGGAGTAGAGCCAATTTCCACTCAGGCTTCACCTTGCAAAGGCTATTTAAATCTGCTCTACCTCCAACAGGTTTGCTCAAAATTCAATACATAATATGAAACATTTCATTGAGCAGTCAATGTTCATATGCTTTAAAGCAAAGGAACAACCTGAATATACAAAAAAACAGAGCATAAGGAGATTTTGCAGAAATAGCAATATTATATTATGATATCATGAATATATGTTCTTTGAATCACTCCAGTAGAATGACAAATGCTAATCTTCCTTATTGAGAGAAGGTCCCTCATTTTGAAAATCAACTGGCTATAATAATTGAGTAAGTCAGACAACAGAAGAAAAATGTTTTATGCACTTCAATTATATGATAAACTATTACTTTTGCCAGCCTTTCCAGTTTAAAAAAAAAAAGAGCAGGATAGGACATGTTAAATAAACACTTCGCCACTGACAGAATAATCAGTCCAGCTTCCACAGCAATTAAATCCTATTTATATTATGGTATGAGTGGTTGCCAATTTTTACAGTTCTAGTTTCCTTCTATTTGAATTCAATTTCAGAATACTTTGAGAGCCAGGCTCAAATATTCCATGACTATGCAAAAATGAACAAGCAAACAACTTCTATCTAGCTGAGTGGACTGGGAGACAGAGCAAGAGCACCATGCATAAAATGTTCCTATTATTATGCTGTGATCACATAGGCACATTTAGTAAGAAAAAAAATAACTTTGTTTTTAAAAATCCATCAAAGTTTGGTTGGAGATATAAAGCTTTAAAAGGCTTGAATAAGTTAGGTCCTGATAGTCTGGAAGGTTGCCTTGTGACAACCTCCTGTTAACAAGTCCTCCAGTGAAAAAGTTACCAATAAATAAATAAACTTTCTCTCAACCTGTTATTCTCAGGTATGTTGGGAATACTGGTTAGGAATTCTGAGAGATAATAGTCCCAACACATCTGAATAATGCCAGGTTAGCAAAGATTGCAGTAGAAATTAATTTGCAAACCGTGGATTGAATTTCATCAACTCTGCTGATATATACAGTAATGGCTGCCAGGTGGCCAGAAGTCCGTATCTCAATAATTTCCTTTGCAAGATTCCTATTAACGAGCCTTGGACAGGCTATTCTTATAGCTTCATTTTATAATCTTTATTTGAAACATGTGGATAATAATACTGACCTATCTTTTAAAAAATAATAAGAGTTACTGTAAGGGATGTTCTACCCATTTTTATATGCATGCTAATATCCTCATTATCACACTTGTAACAATCCAAGCTATGCTATGATACCGCTGGAAGTTGACCTACTGTCCAATTTTTTTCTGCTTTGCTCTTTCCTGTGCTGCTGTTGTACCTAGAAAGAGATAACATTGTTTAAATATGGACAAGGCATGCAGGGTTTTTTTTTATAATCTGATGTGTGGGATTATCCAACCAGTTGTTGCAATAAACTGCTGCATTAATAGATGACAAAAGGGCTACTGCTCCTAGTTCTTAAAATTACCGTAGGCAAAACAGCTGAAGCTGTTGTTTAATGTGTGAAAAAAGGGAGATGAAAGTTGTACATATATGAACAGAAACATAGGCTGTTTCCCCACTACTAACTTTTAGTGTCACCTAGCTCATTCCTGCTGAATTGACATAAAGCTTGCCATCATTACAATTATATTGGCATAACAACAGATTATGATTTTGGACACTACTAAAAACCACTACTAATGACACAAACATAGTTTGCTACAAAAAGAAGCAGCTTATGTGTGCACTGCAGAAATATTAAATAAGGATATCTAACAGAGATACAGGCCAACCCTCTGCTTACAGAATTAAAGCATCACCAACAGATGGCTGTCCAGCTTCTCTTTGAACTAATATAGGGAAGTTCACCACATCGCTCTCTAACTGTTTCACTACTTATTTCTTTATTAGACTTTTAGCCCACCTCAGTCTAAAGACTCTCAGTGGACTGAGTTGCTTTAACTATGAGATAACCAACACACTACTACAATCTCTTGGCATCACTGTAGCACAGAAATCTACAAAATCCCTCCAAAATATCTTCAGTAACTTAAAGGCCAAAGAAGAAAAAACAGAAGTCATCTACAACATGCAATTAAGGATTGTAACAGCCACTATGTAAGGTCAGACAGAAGATTGGGAGAACTCATTCATGAACATCAACTGGTAGTCAGAAGACATGATGAAAATTCCTTAATCTCTTAACACATAGACAAATTCAACTATAATTTAACTTGGGAAACTGCTGACATTTTAGTCCAAGCTAAATCCAAAAATGCTAGGGAATTCCTGGAAGCTTGGCATACTGACAAATCAGCCATCAACAGATACATAGAGATAATCCCAATCTACACGTCATTTAACCAAAAGTCAAGGAAGGAAACAAACAGCCCAGAGTACATCCTCTTTAGCAACTAACAGTCCAATAAGCAGGAAACAGCATCATATACAGTGCATTAGGAAAGTATTCAGACCCCCTACACTTTTTTCAATTTTGTTATGTTGCAGCCTGATACTACAATCGTTCAAATTCATTTTTTTCTCTGCCTTCATGTAAACAAAGATAATTATTACATATCCTATAGTCAAGAACAATAGAAATAGATCTTGATCTTTTGTCCTGATGCAATGTCTAACAGATCCTAAGAAAGCAGAGGAGGAAACAGGACTGTCACAAAAGATACACTTCAGGCAAGAACAGCACTTTAAATTGTGTTCCATAGGCAATTAATAGCCAATGCAAATCACATGACCTCACATTGGTTAGCAGCCTAATCACATTTTGTACCAATTACAATTTCTGGAAATCTGAAATGTGCATGTAATGTGCAATGAAGCAGTCAAGACAAATTCTAGTCAAAGAGTGCTAACAATCAGTTAAGCCTGACTGAATGAGAAAGGGTTGCTGTTGGCCTGTCGTACGGTGAGGTGCCTGGGTGGAGGAAAGTGGCTGGGTCTAAGCCAAGGTCATGGATTTTTTTTAGGGAAGACTGATGACTTAGCACAAGACTAAGAGTATGTAGGCAGAAAAGCAGAAAATGCTCAAATGCAGCGTAAAGTGCACATCCGTGCCTTAGATATAGAATCTAAAAAGAATAAGGAAAAGCAGAGAAAAGGGACTGTGATATTTCAGATGCTGCAGAATATGCTGCTGGAGAGGACATCACCTGACTAACGTAGAGTGGATGCTCCAGGATGAGGAGGAAAACCAGAAGGAAAAGTCCCCAAACTGTGAACCAGCTCTTTCTGGGGGAGTGCAATCTTCAAGCTTTCTGTCTACAGTACTGACAGTTTCTACTTCTTGTCCAGATATAATTCCAGTTTGTTCTCCATCAATCAATCCACTAGGTTCAAGGTACTGATTCCTTCTTTAGAGTCAGATGGTGAAGAGAGTAGAAGGCTACTCTATTACAAGGTTATTTACAAAGTCACTGCAAAGTTCCAAATTACCTTCCCCTGCAATTTCATATAGATGTTGAACAGCATAAGAGAAAAGACAGAATTTTATATGATAATACTGGCCTATAGATATCAAACTCTAAGTCCCAATAGGGACCTCCAGGAAATTCAAACTAATGTAATCATGCTGGGGTTAAAATTATTAGTTAAGTTTCTCTGTACTAAACAAACTTCAGAAAAAACAGGAACGTAATGGGCAGAATTTGCTCAATGAAAGATGATTCAATTTCGACAGGAAATTACACTGATCTAATTCATTGTTAATAGACATAATATAGACTATTTCCTTATCCTTTTATTTTCCAATTTAGTTAATAATTAACAGACAGACTTTTTAACCATTTTATAGCCAGCTGTACTGCAATATTTACAGCTTCAACAAAGAATCTTGAGAATCTTTTATATTAGCAAGTAACACTGGATAGAAGTATAGGTTGCATTACAGCACTTAAATTATGTTATTCAATCCAACCAAAAAAGTGAGCCACTAGCAATGAAAATCCATCAAGAAAATAAAATTTCAGGAGTCAAACTAGCAAATCAAGATAATAAATTGAAATAATATGCTGATTATGTCGTACTTGCACTTACTGAAATGATGCTAATGAAATATATACAGTAGTGTGGCTTTTTGTTGGGTTTTCAGATCAATAAAGATAAGTCAAATGCTGACATGGAACTTGATAGATGTAGTCAAGCACATTTACATGTAACAATGGAGTCCTAGTTCAATCTACAAATTTATTTGGCAAAAATTATAAAGATCTTTCTAAAAATAACTATTCATGGATTTGGAAAATAGAACAGTGGACATTTCAAGACGGAGAAATCTGGAAATTGTCTCAGAAGAACCGCAGCTGTTAAAATCAATATTATACCACAACTTATGAATTGGCAGCTGCAAATATTAAATTCTATTACTAAGCTAGTTTCCTAACTTGGATTATGCACTGAATCATAGGTCCTTACGGCTCAGTGCCTCTATGGAGGGATAAGGACTTCCAGATAGTCTGCATGAGTAACTCTGGACTGATACAAATAGAAACAAGCAGTTTACATGAGATTATGCAATAGTAAATAGTATACTGAAAGTTTGGGATAAATACAGGAAAACAATCAAGTTCAGTTATCCCCCCTTGCTTTGTTCTTAAATGTTTATTTTTATAAAGAGGAAAACACAAAGAAATTTGCTCAGCAGAGAGAATAATTTGCATGGATTACAAGAATTGACTATTAATAAGACAAAGGTTTCTTTGAACTAGCTCTGCATATGCTAATTTCTGCAAGGATACCCTAGGCTTCTTATTGGAAAGGACAACTGATCCCCTTTGTGGAAGAATGGCTAAGTTGGGGAGTATGCTTTGATGCAGACTAAAATAACTTTGCATCCTAAAGGTGAATCTGACAAAGAATTTAATTCAATTTGGAAAACATTACTAGATTACAGTTTCATATATGGATTTGTATTTGGGTTTCTGTTTACATAAAGTCTTAATATTTCATTAAGATTTTATACAATTTCCTATTTTTTATGATTTATACTGTACTGACTACAGTTCCTAGTATTTATATTACTGATAATAATATTCAGAGCTTAATACTCATTACTATGTTTTTAAAAAAGATATAATATACTAAGTTATTTACAATTAATTAAATATTGAAACATAACATTTGTTATAACATTTAATTTCTATGACAGTTATAAATTTCCTGTTGATTCACCTGTTACCTACTTAATTTTTTTTCCTTTTTCATCTTTTTTGTTCATTTATGCTTTTGAAGGGAGCTTTTCATTTTAAAAAATGCACAGGTGAACTAAAAAAAGAAAGGAAGAGTACTGTGGGAAAGGGTTTGCTCTCTATTTCTGAATGGCATTTGCAAAACATTCTTTTTTTCCTCCCTTCCTGGAAATGCTGCACCTGGGAACACTGCAGATCAGACTGGCTGATACGGGAGTTAGTTAGCCTGATCATGTTTAACCTCTCTCACGTGCTATTCATCACTATATTTCAGTTTCTCTCCTCCACGGGCAGAACTGCTTCCCATTCTCAGAGAATACAATCAAGCCAGATAAATTGCAATTTATAAACTCTTGCCACTCATTTGAAATCCATGTAATTTATAATTTGACACTCTGGATGGAAAAAAATAAAAAGGAAAACAAGAAAGAATATAAAATTGGGATTTTTTTTTTTTTTAAAGAGAGGGACAGTCTTTATCTCTTACCTTTTTGAGATTTGGACCTACCTTTTTAAAATTTGGTTCTGAGAACAGATCTTTCACTGGAGTTTTAATTTTCTGCAAGAAATCTTCAGAGGATTCTGGCTTGAGGGTAGCAGTACCATCTGTGTTATTGCCCCTCCCACTTAATTATTCACTTACCAAATAGAAAGTTTCTTTGCATATGCAAAGAAAAAAAAATCCCAATTTTATATTCTTTCTTGTTTTCCTTTTTATTTTTTTCCATCCAGAGTGTCAAATTATAAATTACATGCATAGGCTTTATAATATTCTTTTGCTGTTTAACAGAAACAATGTTGGCTATGAGAGTTCAAAATAATACAAAACATGTAATTCTCCCAATTTAAAATAAATGCAAAAGCCACCCCTCTCCAACTTCTGTGTTCTTGAAAAGGTGGCTCATGAATTGTATCAATTCACAAGACTCTTTTGCCCCTGCTTGGATCTGTCTGTATTGTCTTGGTGGGCATTGACTCCTGTTTGGTTTTAAGGCAGAAACACTTCCTTTAATAAAAAGCAATATGATAGCATGCAGCCATTCTCTATATGCATACAAAAGAAGTTGGAAAAGTTTCAGGCATACAGGGGAAACAGCAACAGGAAGATAAGAATGAGAGAAAGACAAAATTACCACAGCCTCAGTATAGACCTCTAACACACCAATAATGTTAGCTATGATAAACTGAGTGTAAGTGATTCCAGTTCCTTGCCACTTGCATTCCTTTATAGTTACATTCTTTTAAAAACAATTTGCCATATGGTTTCTGGTTTAATCAATTTTTTAAACATCCTTCTCTGAAAATACAAGAGATATCTCTAAAAACAAAATTCTCGGCTCTTCCCCATCCTCTAGCTGCCTTTGAATTAAGGAATTTGTATGCTAAGACTTCCCATACCAGTATCAGTTTTTAATCAAAATTTTGGTACACATAACACGACAATCAAAATAACAAATGCAAAGTAGTTCTTTATTGTGTCACTGGCGGAAGCACGATCAGATTTCTGACTCACTTTTTCCCCAACAAATGCTGGTAGAAATACTTTAATAATTAATCTTTTCCATACCAAGACTCTTGGTATAAATAAAACTTAACTGAAAGATCTTCATTTCAAAATATTTTTAAAAATACAGATGTCATGCCTAGCCCAAGGAACTCCAGGAGACCATGCAGATTCAGTTCAGCAATGTTTATTAGCTACAACCTCTATCAAGAATCTTCCCAAACTGAAACTCTGTTCCCACAGTAGCAAGCGAAAACAGAATGAATTCCTCAGGGAGATGCCAGCCTCATCCTCTTATCACTTCCCCTCCCTTCCGGAGATGAAAGAGGATGCTTCTCTCCCTGAGTCTGGCTTTCATAATTCCATTCCATCACAACAGAAGAGGAATAAAATAGTATCTAAAAATGATTTAAAAATATACTAATATTTCTCTAACTGCAAATGTATTCTCTAGAGCAATGTTTCTCAATCTCAACAACTTTAAGATGTGTGGACTTCAACTCCCAGAATTCCCCAGTCAGCATGCTGGCTGTGGAATACCACAAGTTGGAGTCCACACATCTTAAAGAAGCTGACGTTGAGAAACACTGGTCTAGAGGGCAGTTATCACAAGTAGAATTGAGAAGAACCACGTGGTATAAAAAAGATGGTCAGTCATGCTCCCTATCAGCCACAGGCTGTTGTACTACCCAAGTACTGCTGCTACTACTAGCTTGTGATTGAGCACAAACCACAACTTTTACGGTAATATATCTGCTACCAAGTCCCTCTAGAGCACATGCTCATATTAAAGAGATTTTTCCTTAGACATTATAGGTTAGGCATCCCCAGACAGTATTTGCATTGCCACCACTTTGCCATAATACTGTAGTGACAAATTCAGTTTATCACATACATACTTGCTCATCAAGTTATTCTCTTCCAGGATAGGCAATGTTGGGCAAAGTTGGGCAGAAAGACTCTGAGAAGTAGTAAGCAAAAGAAACTAAGTTAAACATAAGGGGGGGAGGGGGAAGAGATCCAATGAAGATCACCCTACACCAACACAAATTCACCATATTTCTACCTTTATATCCTTATACATCATCCTTGCTTTTAGCACATGGAATATATTACTTCATACACTGCCTTTTGTTCTTTAAACTTTTCACCTGTTTTTTTTTTTACGATCTCATCAGCTTCATCTATAATTTCCTCAGTCTTCCTGTTCCTCTAGATGCATTTGTTCTTCCTGCATATATTTTTTTGCAATTTGATTCTCATTCATTCGCTATGACCAAACCTCCTCAATGTATACTTTTCATACTGGTCATTCACTTTCAAAATTCAGTCCACATTTGTTCAGCATCCATTCATTTTTGATCCCATTTCTCTTTGTTTAGCACCCATATTCCCTAAGTAATCAAGTTCCACTGCATTCAACTTCTCCTGACATCATTAACTTTCACTTCCATACGACAAAGTAGGCAGAATCACAGTAGGCAGACATTTTTGTGTCTTTTGACATTCATTTACTACAACAGATCACAGATTCACCTTTGTACCAGAATTTGCATATCTTAATCTTTTCCCATTTTTTATGATTTATACAGTGGTGACTTTATAGTTCCTGGTATTTATATTTCTGATATTAATATGCAGAGCTTAATATGGATTATTTTTAAAAAAATAATATAATATACCCAGTTATTTACAATTAATCAATGAAATACTGAAAAACACTTATAAATTCCCTGTTTATTCACCTGTTATCTTTTTAAGTTAAATTATAATAATGCTCCCAATGTTATGAGAGCAACATTGGATAACTAGAGAATAAAGCCACCGATGCTAGCCCCATGTTAATAAAAAGAATGGCAGCATTTATTATTTTGTGTGTCAGGCTTTATACTATACATGCCATCAAGTTTTATGAATGTATACATATTCCATTTAAAACATTTTAAAATTTGTATTTTATGGTTGCAGCTGACACTCATAAGATATGTTAAAAATATGCTGTCTGGTTTCCAAGCTGGCATATACTGATATTTATTTTTACTGATAAATAAATATTTTGAATGTTAAAGTAAGCACCAGTCTATTATATTACTGAGTCAAACTTTATGGAAAGGCATTTCATTCAAGTATTAATTGCTTACATCTATTTTTAATCTATTGTAGCCTGAGCTTATCATTACATCCCTCTTGCTGTGAAATGAAGATATGTCACTTACCATTTTTGAGGGACAGGTACTTATGAGGACACCTCCATCTCATCCCCTATGCAGCTAGCTGTTAAAAAGTTTTTCCCACTTCTCCCAACACAAATCTTTGGCAGACACACGTCTCTCCTGCTAAATTGGAGTCTAAACAAGGCCAGAGAGATCCTACTTCCATAAAGAGGTTCTCTTCAAATCTTCATTCAGTACATGGAAGTAAGCCTCCCCCTTCCTTTACGGCAAAAATCACCTGTGGAATATTCATGTGCAAATGCCACTGAAATCAATATTTTTGTGAAGTTTCTCTTCACTTATTTCAATGGGACCAAGATATTCACAAACCCTTAAGAGGTACTTCATACTCCCTGCTCATGACAGGAGCACTAGAAAACCACAGCTTCTTTGGAAATAGCTTTCATGAAAGTCAATCTGTCTCATTTCCAACTAAAACTGCAAGTCTTAAAAGAAAGTATGATAGTGGAAATTCCATATTCACAAGTGATGAGTGCATGGGGGTGAGCCACATCACAATGAATTCCCTGACAAAAAGTACCTAGTGCTCTGAAAGTTCTGGGCTACACATTATGGCAAAGGACACAACTAAGTTAATCTTTCTGCAGTAATTTCCACAGGACTGATTTAAGCACCAATGTACACCCCTCCACACACACAAAAAAATCTGATTAATTCTAGTTGGACATCTGAATTCTGATGCCAAACAATTTTGGAGTGGGAGTTCCAGCCTAACAGGCTTTTAGAAGACTAGGCTTTTCAGGGTATTTTTTCCCCGCTTTTCCTTTGTTTACCCATGTCCATTACCATTCTGGAGCTGACTCAAAGATTGACAACCTAAATTAACCCCCCCCCCCCCCAATAAAGTAAACCAGCCTATACGTACAGAGAAAAAGAGAAAAAGATCACAAGAACTATCAGGAGCCCAATTTCTTAGAAGGGTTTGGGTTTTGTTTTGTTCTGTTCAAAACAGCTCACATTTTATGAATGACATTTTTGTTCTAAACTGTTAATGGACAAGGATAAGAAAGCTGTTAGAAAATAAAAAAAGGATGATCAACCCTTCTGGATACTTTATAAGACTCAAGAAACACAACGAGAAATGTGCATCTCAGAGCCCCAGCTGATCTTTTTGTGGTAAGGTAGTAAGTAAGGAAGAAAAATAGAAAAGGAAACAAAACTAAGCTACAGTATAAAACTATTGCACAGAGAAACAAACACATACCTATCTTTTGTGCCTTATTCACAAATAATTGACAGTAGTGTGTGTATGTGTGTGTGGTTTTAAGAAAAACACTTCCACCACTGTGTGGAATGGCCCTGTGACCTTCCTTCTGCTGCTTTCCCCTCCAGAATCATACTGAGGACTGATAGTTTGAATTAGAAATGTATAAAAGAGATGTAATTTCACTACCAGGTATCTCAAGGGCTTTCAGACGTGGGTTGACCACAGTAACAACAAAAACTGACCATTCTGGGAAGGAACCCCTGGAGACCCTCAAATCTTGCCCTGGCCTGTCATGGGGTCTGTATAGTTATTGGTGATTGCTTTCCCTACCTAGAAAGCGCTGTGTGGAAGCAGAAAGGAATGCGCCTATCCCTGTTCTGAAACTGTCCCACATTAAAAATGGTAAGGGCAGGAATACTGCCTGGCCTCGTTGCTGAAGCTCAACAATGAACAAAGCTCAGCTGTGTGGGCAGCACAATTTATGTCAACATACTCTTCCACCAACTCAGCAATGGGAGGAAACCACGTTAAGCAGTTATTTGGAATGTTTCATTAGCCTCACCGCACATTTTAGAAACCCATCAATTTAGAAAACACCTTTCATAACTTGTATATACATGGGTGTCCATGGGGGGGCAAGGGGAATAAATGGTATCATGTGTGTAACTATGTCATCACAAAATAATGCAACTTAGATACTTGCATTAGATATCGGGACATAAATACATGATGGTGACATTCATATAACAGTTTGGTATCATTGTGGTTTGTTCCTGACACTAGTGTGTTTATGTGCTGTATGTGTATGTGTGCATAAAGCATTAAGTATACTTTCTAAAAACTATTCATATTAAGTCCCATAGTTTATTTTCATACTGGTTTGCTGAACAAACAATCATGTTTTTTTTTACAAATTTCTAGTTTGTTTTAAAAGTTTGTTTTAAAAGTTGCTCTAATTCACAGTTGCAATCTGTAAAGCAACAACATACCTTAATTTCAAGTATGATTATTGCCCTAAAGCATATTATGGTTTATTTAGTAAACACTGTCACCTCACAAGCCTCATTTCCACATCCAGGAACAAGTAAAACTCATTATGGCTTAGTGCAAAGTATAAATCCATTTAGAATAAATAAAACAACATATTTTCTCTGGACCAATTAGTTCATAATTATCCAAACATTATGAACTTATTACACTTACGGTACAGAGACTGTGTTAAACCATGACCAGCAAATATTTATATGGCACTGCCTATAATGCCCAATTTATGGAAATTAGTAGTTTAGAAATGCAATCAAAACTATATGAAACACAGAATACTGTTTTGGTGAATTATAGAATTCTACCTCATTTGACTTTTAAGAACAAATTAGATTCTTGAAATAAATTAAATAGAAAGCTGATATATTTCAAAGTACAGGTAATCCCCAGTTTAAGAATGAGTTCTGTTTCCAAGGTCTGTCCTTAAGTTGAATTTGTATGTAAGCCAGAACAGGATTATTGTATAATACTGTATAAAGAGTATTGTGTAATTAACTCGAACTATTGTGTATTTAACTCAAATTTCGCTACAATAAACTCCATTTTTAACTATGGGTCATCCATAAACCAGGCATTCTTAACCTGGGGACTACCTGTACCAATCTCCCATATGATTTCCAATAATGCCTCCAGGCCCACATATTTCTTAGGAGAAAAAAGCCTAATAATTTTTTTTTTTTAATTGGGGGTAGTAAGAGGAACAGGAACTAGATGGAATGGCTGTAACAAGAAATATCCTTAAAAGTTTGCTTTTTGATCAATCTACAGTCCAGGAAGCCTCACTCCATTGGTATGTTAATGGTACATTAATATGTTAATGGCATATTACATGAATGAAACAATTGTTAATGAAACAATTGCTAATGAAACAATTATGGAATATATTTGTGTCATATTGACTCAAAAATTCTTTAACATCCTTCACTACTTGTCTTATAGTGTAACAACAACTGGGCTGTTTTGCAGATTGCCATTTCATATCCTCCACTATATTATGAATATTCAGCATTTTTCTGTATTTCACAGCATGGGGAAGGGTTGTGTGTGTCTTAATATCTTTGTTTTATACGAAAAAAAATAAAGTCGAATGGATGACAGACTACCTTGAGTACGTATGGAATATTTAGTAAAGGATTAATATTCTGTTTAACTTCAAATCTGGAACAAAAATATAAATTAATTTATTGTATCTACCTAACTGGCTGCTTTATCTGCTATCAGTCTGAAAGCAAGTGTAGCAGTTGTGAAACAGGAGAAGTTACAAAAGTGACAAAAGTATAGTCTTACTCATTTTTGAAGTAACATAGAAGCTTCAATGACAAGCAATTCCATCAGGGCTGTAAATGTAATACCTTCATCAGTGGATTCTTATGACCACCAACCCCTATGCTAATTTCTCTAAAGTATCTCTACTGAAACATAAAGAGTTTCCGTAGACTTCAATTACAGCCAAAAGGAAGTACATTTGGTTATTGGAAATCTAATGCCTGTGGCATCACCAAATTACCTTGCTATTCAATTTCTTTATTGAGTTTCATTGAGCATTATAACTAATAAAAATTATGTAGTATAGAAACTATAAAGTATCTTTAGTAATGAATAGTATCAATACTAATGAACAGTCATGATGCAGATATTTCTAGTATTTCTTTTGATTAACTATCAACTTGAGTAAATCCTATTTGCAGAACTTAGAGCTGTTTAAATAGCTCAGACTAAATAGTCTACAAAAAGTCTCCAAAAGATTTATATGTTGCATATTTTTACTGAAGCGATGCACATATACACCTTCCATATTTTCATGATCATTTACTGAACATCAGCACAAATAATTTTTAAATATGAAGGTCAAGAAATAGTATAAGTATATTGATTTTATTTACTGATTACTAACATTCATATCTCACCCAGCTCTAAACTTGTCTAACATTCAAATAAAACTCATAACTAGTTACCAATGCAGCATCTGTAATATTGATGTAGCACTGCTACATTAGCACTCACCTGCCAGCACACGGACTGCTGCATTTGTACTAGTTGAAATTTCTGAGTGGTCTTCAAGGACATCCGCAAGCAGAGTGCATTACAGAAATCTAATTTTAAAGTAATAGTGGTGTAACTACTGCAAAAGCCTTCAACTTTAAGAAAAACCACAACTAACATACTAGCTGAAGCTAAACAAAAGCCCCTTCACCTTTTTTTTTAGTGGGAGCCATGAGTCCAGGACTCCAAAGTCATGGACCTGCCCCATCAGAACAATGTAACCAGTTTTCCTTTAACCAACTTGGTTTGACAGCAAATGTCATGAGGCCAAGAAACAACTGATCACCCACTTGAAGAAACATAAAAATAACCCTGTACTCAATTCATCCCAATATCTGTTGTCTCTCAAGAGACAATATAAACAATTATTGCAGAGAAATAGAGAGCCAGTTTGGTGTAGCAGTTAAGGCACCAGGCTAGAAACCAGAAAATTGTGAGCTCTAGTCCCACCTTAGGCACAAAGCCAGCTGGGTGACCTCGGGCCGGTCACTCTCTCTCAGCCCTAGGAAGAAGCCAATGGCAAACCACTTCAAAAAAAGCTTGCCAAGAAAACTGCAGAGACTAGCCCAGGTAGTCACCAGGAGTCAACATCGACCTGGACACAAAATAAAACAAAACCCACAGATAACTAAAGAGAGAGGTATGGAACCAGCTGCAGTAATATCTGCTTCTTGTTCTAAGAATTCGGTTCTATTCTGGAACTTTATAACTCTCTAATCCTCCACCCTTTGAACCCCATTTCTCATCTCTGCCTCCACCTGGAAGGATCAAGTTGCTCTACCCAGATACAGGACCAAACCATGAAGAATGCTTGCTTCCTTCATGGGCTCGCATGTCCGGATTTGAGATTGCTAAATTAATCAAGCAATTAAAACTGAGCAAAGTTCCAGGCTGTAACGTTATTTCTGTGGAGGTTCTTTGTTATAAGTTAGACTAGTGGGTACCTGTCTTATCCTCCTGTTCACCTTTATAGTCAGCAGTCTAGTCTGGGGTCTAGTCATGGTGATCCCAAATTACAAAAAATGGAGTGGAGTCTTACTTGCCAACTACCACCTTATTCAGCCTTCTCAGTGTGATCAGTAAACTCTATGCCATATATTTGCAAAACAGGCTTTTGGAGTGGATTACAATTGAGAATATCCTGGCCGATGAGCAGGCAGGCTTCAAAGAAGACCATACCTTTCTTAGCCATGCTCTTCAACTTTTAGTTGAGAAATACTCCAGTAGAGATCATTCAGCACTTTAAGCAGCCTTTACTAAACTTAATGTGATTTTGTCTCTAGACCCAAATTATGGGAGAAATTGAAGAAGAACCCCATTAACAACTTCTGAGTGGACAACCATTTTGTCTTCCTAGGATTCTATTTCATTCTGGTTTTTCACATTCAGATTCTTACAGCCTCCAGACATTTGGTCAGAATGTCTTCAATACCTCCTCCTCCTCAGCCCAGGTTGTAGATACATAATTAGGTATCACCTGCACATCGATACCTCACCCTAAACTGATAGATGCTCTCTTTGTAGCATGGGACAAAGAATCTAATCTGTGGCACCCTATACTGGAGTAGCCAAAGATTCAGTCTTCTCCTTCTAATATCAGTAAGAACCATCCATTTGGGAAGGAGAGAAGCCACTGTAAAACATTATCTCCAATTCTAACCCTCAGAGACAATCCAGAAAGATACATTGGTCAGTGGTACTGAATACCACCAAGGGATCTCAAAAGAACCAGGAAAGCTTCACTCCCTGCTTCCAGGTCCCACCCATCCATTTTCCTAAAAAAAGAGTAATTAGAAATTATTGACTAACTTGCAATGACAAGACCGCCTGATAGAACTGCTTTGCAATGCAACTTGGAATTCTAGTTTATCTTTTTTTTCCTTATTATTTTACATATTAACAAATGACTTCCCTATCACTGGTTAATATCAGGCAGAACAGTATTTGCTATTCCATACAGTGTACTCTTGAACTGTAGAACACCTTGAGGTTTACTATTTTGTTAAATTTTATATTGTGGGATAGTTCCACCATTTTAACAGTTAATGTAGTGGAAATCTTGTGCCTACAGAACAGTTCAGAAACAAAAATATTTCTAAACAATGGTTGACAACAGTTACAACTTTTATTATTGCTCATGAAACAAGAATCCAGATCCTGGAGAAATTGCTGCCAAGTACCTTTATACTGTCCACATAGGATTTGGATAAATTATGGGGGAAGGAGAGAGTTTTTTGTAAACTGTAATTGGCTCCAAGTTGGGAACTCATCCTGAGATAGGACTATTTGTCATAGATCTCTTATTCATCTTTTAAAAAATAATTAGCCAACATTAACCCCTAAATAGAACCCTTTGTAGCAGAAACTATGCAGAGTCAACCCTTGTTAGTACCATCTGGAAATTCTAGATCTATTGGCTAGATTAAGAAACAGTAACATTAATAATAAAAATCCTGAAAGAAAGCAACAACAAATCGCTTCCATAAAATACAGAAAAGCTGCATGGATGTGTCATCTGAAGACAAACTTGACTTGAGGGCATCTTTACCTTAGTATTTCACCTCATGTTTCTAATTTGCATTTCCCCCCCATTTTTCCACTCTGGGTTTTTCTGTAATATAGTATGGATCACGTAATTGCTAAGTTGTATCTCCCATTCCATTTTTGTTTTTTAAAAAAACTTATTTGATGGTCTATGATTATTAACAAAATCTAAAACTGGAATAAATTTTAAAATTATGTATTTGATTTAGGATAACATAAAGCTTACAGTGAGGTGCTCAGCACCCATTCTTTATTCTTTTCTATTTTGACTATCATTGGCATGACACGCTATACTTAAGACTACTGTATGAGTAATAAAAGCTTTGTGCCAAATGCATCAATGCCACTACATACAGAATAGTTTTCTAAGTGTGCAGGTATATGATTCAGGGGAATTAAATTTAAATTATTGAGTTTACATCACAAGAACCTTACCTGCAATTCTCACCTGTGACTCCTATATTATGCTGTTTTGATTTGAGAGAATTATTGGTTATCTTGGAGGAGTCATATTTCCTGTGTGAAGATAAATTATATGAGGCTACCTTATACTTAGTTTAGATTTAAGCTTATATAAAATTAAACTTACCCAAGTTCAGCATTATATAATTAAGCTACAAACTTAAACTACTTCCTACTCAAGAGGTCTCACCTTAGAGCAAAGCTTTCTCAAGAACATTGTACGGTCAACCATACCCCAAATATTCTGCAACAAGAAAACCCAAATATAGTTATAGTAAAGTTAACATGAAAACCTGCTTATGCAACTTGGTGCATCAGTATGCATTGGGAAGAGCCAGTTTAATTACCTGATCATAAGCATATAAAAACTTTATTTATTTATTTACTTATTTAACTTGTCCCCGCCCATCTCCCCACAACGGGGGACTCTGGGCGGCTTACAACAACTAAAATCAATACATAATTAAAATTATAAAAAGTTTAAAAGTTGTAAAAATTATATTTACAGAAATAAGGATAAAAATAAAGAGGCTAAAAGATCCAAGAGTCCAATAGAGGCCACACCAGGCCGCTAAGGGGCCAGCCAACCCCATTTCTGGTATCCTCCCTCCCCGCCCCAGGCCAGATGGCAGAGCCAGGTCTTCAAATCCCTCCGAAAGGCCTGGAGTGAGGGGGCCTGCCTCACCCCCGGGGACAAGATGTTCCAAAGGGCAGGGGCTACAGCAGAGAAGGCCCGCCTTCTGGACCCCGCTAATCGAAGTTCTTTTACTGCGGGGATCCGGAGCATGCCCTCTCTGTGAGATCGGGTGGGACGGGTTGAAATCGTGGGGGCGAGGCGGTCCTTCAGGTAACCTGGCCCCATGCCATGTAGGGCTTTAAAGGTGATAACCAACACCTTGAATTGGACCCGGAAGCAAACCGGCACCAAATGCAGCTCATGGAGCAAAGGTGTTATATGGGTCCTTCTTTAGGCCCCAAAAATTGCTCGCGTGGCCGCATTCTGGACCAGCTGAAGCTTCCGAATACTCTTCAAGGGTAGCCCCATGTAGAGCGCATTGCAGTAGTCTATCTGGGAGATAACAAGGGCATGAGTGACTGTTCGCAGGGCATCCCGATCCAGGAAACAGCGTAACTGGTGCACAACCCGAAGCTGTGCAAAAGCCCTCCCGGCCATGGCTGCCACCTGCTCTTTGAGCAGGAGCCATGAGTCCAGGAGGACCCCCAAATTATGCACTGGGTCTGTCTGGGGCAGTGCTACCCCATCCAGACCCAACGATGACAACGTCCCAGATACAGAGGAGCCATTAACCCACAGCCACTCCATCTTGCCAGGGTTCAGCCGGAGCCCGTTGTTCCCCATCCAGACCCTCACAGCCTCCAGGCACTGCGAGAGGGCGGTCACGGCATCACTTACCTCACCAGGGATGGAGATATATAGTTGAGTATCATCAGCATACTGATGATACCTCATCCCATGATGGCGGATGATCTCGCCCAGCGGTTTCATATAGATGTTGAAAAGGAGTGGAGAGAGAACCGAATCCTGTGGCACCCCACAATAGAGGGGCCGAGGGTGGGACCTCTCACTCCCTATCACCACCGACTGGGATCGGCCCCAGAGAAAGGAGGTGAACCAGCACAAAACTGTGCCGCCCACCCCCATATCCCTGAGCCATCCCAATAGGATACCGTGGTCGACGGTATCGAACGCCGCTGAGAGATCAAGGAGAGCAAGGATGATCGCACTTCCACCATCCTGCTCCCGCCAGAGATCATCCATAAGTGCGACCAATGCCGTTTCCGTTCCATAGCCAGGCCTGAAACCTGACTGATAGGGGTCCAGATAATCCGTTTCCTCCAGGACCCTTTGGTTTATCCTGAAATTATTCTACTTAGGGTAACAGTTTCACTTAAAGATAATACTGAAAAGTATGGGCAAGTGAAAAGAATTTACTGCTTTCCAAATTCTGCAGAAATCTCTTTAGAAATGTTCTTCCATTCTTCTCTTAGCTGTCTTGATATTGTCATATTTACAATTTTAAAAAGTATGGATGGAAATACCAGCACAGTTTTTAGACATTCTAAAACATTCCCATCTGAAAATGCTTATCTTAATACTAGTTTATCCAAATGTTAGTCTTCCAAAGGTTTTACTACACATGCAGAATACTCAGCAGTCCAATCTTTTGTCAGTCAGTCTCTAAACTTTTCCTTAGCGTTTCTTGAATCAACATCCAGCCTGGACTTTTATGCTTCCAAATTACTGACTCTACCACACAACAGCATTAAAAAATGGAGCCCTCAGCATATTTGATTTGGCAGGCCCCTGCCTTTTTATTTATCTATCAAATTTATAAAGCTGCCCGTCTCACAAACAAGTGACTCTGGGTGGCGTACAACAAGGCTAAAAACAAAGTTAATAGATACCAAATAATCATTATAATCATTATTACAAACATTAAACATTGTAAAAAACACAAGCTAAAAGAGAAGAAATATTAGGCAAAGAGATGTTAATAATAATGTAACCACCTCAATAATTCAGAAGTCCCCTGTGGTCCCCAGGCCTGATGGCACAACCAGGTTTTGAGGGACCTTTGGAAGGTCAGAAATGATGAAGCCAGCTTCACTTCGGGGGGGGGGGGGATTATATTCCATAATGCGGGTATCACAGCAGAAAAGGCCCTCTACTTAGGACCCACCAAATGTAGCTCCCAACCCAACAGGATCCACAGCATGCCCTCTCTGCTGGATCTGGTGGGATGGGCAGATGTAATCAGGGAGAGGCAGTCCCTCAAATAACCTGGTCCCATGCCTTTTGGAAGGCCATCAAGGCCTGGCTTTTTACCCAGGTGCTGGGGTAGAGGGAGGATGTCTGGAGTTGGTTGTGGGGCATTCCAAGGGGGTGACTGAGGCAATGGGTTTTGTTTTGGTTTTGTGTTTTATGATTTTTATAGTTCTGAGTTTTATTGTTGTAAGCTGCTCAGAGTTGTGTTTTTAGATGGGCAGCCATACAAATCTTTTAAATAAATAAATAAATTTGATCTGGAGCATTATTTATCACTACTTACAATATCACTTCCCCGTTTATGATCCTTCTACAGAAACTTATATGATTTCTGCCCTTATTTCTCTCTACAATCCTGTTCTGTCTTCATATTCCTCTAAGCAGGGCCTACTTTCTGCTCCTTGTGTCTACTCTGGGCTTTCACAGACCTAGCTTTACAACTGTGGAATCAGCTCTCCCTTTCTCTTTGTGAACGTCTGATGGCCTTTAAAAGAGCTTAAAAACATTTTTATTTGAGGACTGAATTAATGTAGGGCCTGGTTATTCCACCCTACTCTCAATATTCTTGGCTATTCCCAGGATTATAGTTTTATTTTAATTATGAATGATATGTGCTTGATCATATCACAAGATGTTGTTTTAAATATGTATGGTTATGTTTGTCTTAGTTGTTAAAATTTATCTACCTGTTTGGCTGTTAAATTATGAATTTCTATTGGATGAAATTCTGTAATTGATTTATTACAATTGATTTATATCTTGGTAAACAAGCTTTTGTACTTGAAGAGGACCAAGTAAGGAAAGACCACTATGAATTGGAGAGTCTATCAGTGGCAGGGCCAGAAGCAACAGAACTGGGGAATGCTATCCTGAAGCTCCTTGACCCAGAATTGGGAGTGCAACAGCATCTTTGTCCTTTTCATTTTGCTCTAGTTGCAGCTGGGTAAGCCAGGCCTGTTATGTTTTTGAACCCTCAATAATAGAGTTCCTCAGTACTTATAATGGAGCAGCAGAGACTTAAAGGTCTTCTGCAGAAGGTGGGGGATTCAATCAATCTCTCAAGCAGATGTGGGTCAGGTAATTTTTGAGAAATGGTAGGCGGCTTGGGAGCAAAGGCTAAAATAGCTTCAGGGTCTAGTATGAGCCTTTAGTCTAGATGTTCTTTATTTGATATTGAGATTTTATAACTGATTGTGCTATGTTAGAGAGTTCTTTTTTATTCTATGTCCATATTGCACATAGTGCCAGATGTTTAGACCAGATTTGGCACTTTTATCCACCTATCGAGTCCTTCCCAAGGAACTGGGATAGGCAGATGTTGTTGTTTGATGGTGTTAAAGGTATTGTCGCAGGATGTAAGCTGTTCCAATTAAAGCTGCCTTTTGCGATTGACTGATGGTGTTTTGTCAATGCTGATGGTGTTCAAGTGGTGCTCCAGACGTTTTGGGATTGCACCCAAGGCGCCTACTATTATTGGTACTATCTTTGCTTTCTTTTGCCATAGTCATTCTACTTCTATTTGCAGGTCTTTGTATCTTGTGATTTTCTCCAGTTCTTTCTCTTCTATTCTGCTGTCTACAGGTATTGCAGTGTCCACTCTCCAGACTTTTTTGTCTTTCTTATCAACAATTATTAAGTCTGGGGTGTTATGTGGCAGGTACTTGTCTACTTGAATTCTAAAGTCCCAGAACACTTTAGCTTCTTCATGTTTTGTAGTCCCACCAGTTCTTGCTTGCAGGCAAATGGTATTTCTTGCAGATATTCCAATGCACCATTGTTGCTACTTTGTCATGCCATTGTTTGTAGTCAGTTGGTGCGATCTTCTTGCAGCAGCTGACTAGGTGGTCCACTGTTTCTTCCGCTTCTTCGCAGAGGTGGCATTTGCTGTCTGTTGCTGCCTTCTCAATTCTGGCTTTGTATACATTTGTTCTTAAGGCTTGGTATATTATTAGTAGTAGTATTTGGAATTCAATATCACAATTTAAGTATCATAAGTTTGCAATTTTAAGTAGAATGCTTTCAAGAAGCTGAATTTATTCCTATATACTGATTACGCTGAATACTTGCACACACCATTAATATTAAAATAAATACTTAATTTTTAATGTTTATTGTTTAAATGTTTTTCTACTATTGGGCATCTAGGCCTTGTAAAATACCAAACTTTCATGGCTTATCCATTTTAAAAAATGTACAGAGCGAAGTCTATATTCCTGAGGCTATTGTTCATTTCTGTTAGACATTTGACAAAGTCTAAGCCAGTTTTTCCTTTTTACTCTCTTAAAAAAAGGTCCCAACAGGGTAGCCCTCCAGTAATGTTAGAAAGACTTTTCTTCCTCTATTAAATAAGGAGCTCCTAAAACAAAGCTAGAATGTCAGAACTTGTTATTCAGAAATGACATTAATTTTCTTTCACCTGCCATACTATTTTAGTTGATTTTTCCTAGTAACATTTGATCCTACTTAATGAAAACAGAAAGACATAACACTTTAAACAATGCTAGCAGAAGAATAGAGAGATTCTTATTAATAAGTGTATTAGAAAATCAAAAGGCCTTAATCAAATTAAGTAATGTACATAGAACATATATTTTTATGTGGAAGTCATTGTTCAGTATCATTTTGGAAACACAGCTAGTGGAAAGATATACAGTTGTCCATCTGTATCATGCTAATTCAAAGTTAAAGGTAAGATTTTAAAATAAATGTTATCAATGAATCTGTCAACAAATACAGAATACCCATTATCAACAATTGTAAAAAGAAAAATCATACATTAATGAAGTTTTAAAAAGCCATCGGTTTGGATATGTAAAGAAAAGTCCAGAACATTTGGGGGGAAAAAAGTTTTCTCACCACTATTAAGAGCAAAAATCTCCTCTTATTCTAAAAATGTCTCCCCTTTTTCACATTAACAACTATTTAGATGTCTTAGAAGGAAATTAATTTAAAAATAAACACTCCTAAAAGCGACATAGTCTACAAGCTAAGTATCTGAAGGAGAAGCCTCCTGTAGTGCCGCTGTCTGTGTATAATCCATAGCAGTGTTTCTCAAGTTTTTTGTTGTTGTTGTTGTTGTTTTGAACCACTAGGCAGCAGAAGCTCCAATGGGCAATCCCAGACTTCTGCTTCAGGCTCAAGGGTATGTGCCACAGAAAGTGAGGAAAAGTAAGTGGGAGTATATGTCTCCAGATGTGCCATGTTGAATAATGTCCCTAGCAATAACTTGCACAGCTCAAACTTGAACTGAAATACAACACAAATCCATAGCATTATATAAACCTCAGCGAAGTCTTTATAACTTTAAGTATTTAAATTCCAATTTGTTCGCTTTCTGATGCATGAGTGGAAATGAATGAGCGTAAATCTTAAGCTAAAAATATTTGGCTTTTTAAAAAAGAATTTATGGAATACAGATACCATATCCCAACTGCCACCAGCTTAAGTTTTCAAATGTCTTTGAAGCCTAGTCTGGATGTTAGCACGGTATAGAAATCACTAAGGCAAACTCCATCATCAACAGGCATAGCAGCTGAAGCTCCTAAAAAACTAAGCTTGCTGGACACCATAGGAATCTGAGGTTCCATTGTAAATCTCCATCCACAGTCATTTCCCTAGCTACAACAGGTGTCTTGTATTCATTTAGTATCTGCTTCTTCAATTTCATTCAACTCCAAACCTATATATATATATATGGCTTTTTTATCTAAATAAGCCCACCCACTGTACTCTGAAAGTTTTGTAGGCTTTAAATGAATCTTTTGCAAACCCAGTCACTTTATGGCATACAAAACCAACAAATAAAGCTCCTAATTTTGGACAGTTCTATTATTTGACATATGTAAATCTCCTCAATAGACTTTCTTGATCTCATCCTCCAGGTATGAAACTGAGTGTAAATAAATTACTAAAGTATACAGAAATACATATATCAGACACCTTAATAGTATATGTGAATTTACCATATTTAACATTACACCAGCATTTAGTACAGCACTCCCAGATATTCATATATTTGGCATTATATTTCAGAACAGTGTACTGACCAGAGATTAAAAACAGAAAGTTGTTGCAACATTTCATGAAAACCAACCTTTTCTACTCGTAAAGCTACTTATTAAATCCTAACCTCACCCCCCCAAACAAACATAATACTGCCTCAAATTATAGTGTAACACAGATTCTCCTATCTATTGCAAGATTATAATAAAGTAATTTTCTACTGAACAAAACAGACTTCACAGGCGTGTAGTGGATGAGGGCAGGGCAAAATATAAATAGCATCATCCATTTTCTCTTGGACACCCCCTCCTCTCATTTGCCAGCCAAAAGCTGCTCTTATTAAGGCTTTGAACTGATTTTTTGCACAGGGAATTTGAAATTCAGCTGAGCTGTATGGTTCAACTTTTCCTGAAGCTTTATATAACCTGAGACCTTTCTCCCATAATCCTTCTCTTTGAATCCTTTAAATATTGGGCTTTATGACCTCACTGTTAGAAGTTGGATGAATGCCTAATAGAACCAAAGTAGGTATCAGTAGTTGTGCCAAGTTTATGCAGTTGCCAGTCTTATGATGGCAGATCATTCGTGTTTACTACAAGTAGAAAACAGCAATGAAAATACATTAGGCCTGAATATCAGAATAGAGTTAAAAGCTACAAAGAGCCTATGCAAAGAGATTCGACAAAACAAGATATAAAGATTAAGAACATTTAGATTGACCTTCTACTGGCTGTTTCTTGAATACCCAAAACGGACAAAGAAAAAATGCTAGTAAGATTTTGACACTGCAAGGTTGGGGGTGGGTGTAGGGGAGAGGAAAAGAAAAATTAACCATCACATTCAAAATATGGGAAGGGGACAGTAAAAGTGGAATGTAAAGCTACAGCATATTAAATGATAAAGCAAAGGAGCCAGAAGTTTCTGACACATATTTAAGATTCCGTCTCATCTTTAGCATTTCCTCATGATAATGACAAACCTCAAGAGTTTCCAAACAAAGCACAGCAATTATACAACTAGGTTGTGAATCCTCCCAGTTCTAAGTGATATTTTCTTTGAAGATCTGCTAAAGGCTAGGCACTCAGGATGGTGCACAAACGGGGAAAATGTTTTGCTTTGAACTCAAAAACAACCCATTGTGTTCCAGAGGCTCTGAGAAACTTGATAAGCTATTCTGTTATTCAAAATTGATGTTAGGATATAATCTATGAAAAATGTAGATAGCATAATTTTCCAGCTACTCTTGGAAAGGTAATCTAAAAGCAAGATATTCTAAGAAATAAAATTTCTTCCCCCTCCTTCTACATCTACAAAAATACCACTAGGCCAACCACACACACACACACACACACACACACACACACAGAGCAGTGTTTCAAAGATACAGATATACAACTTTAAACAAAAAGATATAAATTTAAAACTATAACCTTGCAGTCCTTTATTTCTAACTCCTGAAATATCAAGGTATACAAGAGGGATAAAATGGATACAATATTTTATTATTCATTAACTGCAAAATCACAACCATAAAAGAATTATAGGAAATTAGGCTGCAGGATATCATTAATAAATTATACTTAATTTGAAAAAGTTTGTTATAACTCATAGAACATCTATCATATATAAACTGATTAAATAAATAAATCATGTCAGCATAGAAGAACATCCATAACAAGGAATGCAATCCCAAAAGGATAATCTATAACAGCAGGCATGTGTCTTTAAACATAGGCTGCATCTAATTTTGTGAAAGAAAGTCCCAGGACACAGCACCTGCCTTTTACTCACACAGCCCTGCTCCTATCACCCAGGTATACAGCTTCCTGTATCATGGACTGGATGATAAACAAAGGGTACAGACATACACACCTTTGTATTCATATATATATATATTTACCCTTCAAATCAGACCAGTCTTTATACACTTCACAGAGTACTACAGCTACACTCAGGTTGAAACATATAGACACATTGCTATAATTTTTGTGCCCTGCAATTCAAAGTGCTTGTTATCATTCAGTAATTCCTGAATGGTATTTCTCAATAAAGCACTGGAAACTAACAAGTAATTTCAAGCTATTCTGACTGGAAGGTTAAGGAAACAGATCAAGGAGAAAGTAATGAACAATTATTAATGTGAAAAAAAGATTCTTCCTTTTTGGGGGGGGTGTAATGGCACTGCTAAAACTGCAGAAATTACTTGAAAAGTTATGTGGGGCTGAAAGTACAGGGGATGGGTCTATGATGCAAACCATGTAAGTCACATGAAGTAGAGATGGGACTTTTCAAGGTTTTTTGGTCCTGGGTTGGAGATACTTCTAAAAGTTTGGGGGGGGGGTTATATTACTGGTTTCGTACACTTCTTTGTCTTAAGATGGTGGGAACCATGGCAGTGATTTTTGGCAGGTTCCACATGCCATAAAAAGGGGAAGATTGTGCTAAAGGCTGCTTGGCCTGCAAGTAAAGTTTAGTTTAGTTTACAGTAAAGTTTAAGTAAAGTAAAGTTTAACCGTTACACTTTTGGCACTGCCTTTATGGAGATGTTTATAATATCAAATTAATAGCATTGCAACAACCAGCTCCCTACGACTAGTTTTTTTTTTTTTTAAGAATTCATTCCACAGAGCTGTTGTAATATGTAAAGGTCTGGCCCCCGTTTGGGTGAAGGTAAGCATTTTAAAAATTATTTTATTTCCTAGACCATGTTGCTGGAATCCATGCTCATCAGTAAAGATGTGGTGACTATGTGCAATGTCTAATATGTCCCAAAGCATCTGATTCTTAAACAACAAATTTCTTCCTAAATAGATTATTCAAAGTCAGTGGCTGATCGTCACAAACATAGAAAGCTATAAAAAGTATACACACATAATTCAGAATAGTGGATGAGGAAGTATTCATATGATTTACTAACACTGACTGGTAGACATGTTTCTTCATGCCACAACCACTGGGATTAGATGGGCTGCAAATTGAATACATGAACATAAATCTTCAATGCTAAATGATCCAAATCTTGAAGCAACATTTTTTTTATCAAAATATTAATTTTACAGCTGAAAGATACTTAGAAAGTTTTCTAAAAGCGAAAAATGCAATGGAAATTTAAACCTTCACATCAAGCAATATACTTAACCACCACAAAGTATAATCACTTAACAGTATAATCTAGTATAATCCAATTATTTAACATTACTACAATAGATTTACTAATGTTAGTTTTCTTATGGCTTGATACAAATGAGTATAATTTCATAGACTTTAATTGGAGATAGAGATAACTATAAAATATTCTATTTAAAATACAAATCTAGAAGATAGAGATGGTTTCCCAATTCATAACTTATTTTAAAATAATAATCAATGTAAGTAAGACCACTATTACTACTAGTCTACTACAGCAGAAATCTTACAGTTCTATGACCAGTATCTCTATGGTTGACATTCTGAATAAATCTAAGCCAGAATTATTTAAAACCCTAATTTGTTGAATAAGCCACAGTAGTCTGGTTTATACAGTACATCTCTTTTTGAGTAGAAATGTAGCACATAAATTAAGTAAATAAAGCTAAACTGTTCATGCTTCACATTCAGCCACAAAAACATTTTTTTTGCTAGAATAAGAAACAAAATGGGTCTACTAAGTTTACCATTTAAACCTTTCAGAACACCCCAAACCAAACCAAACCAAACCAAACCAAACCAAACCAAACCAAACCAAACCAAACCAAACCAAAAACTTCAGTCCAACCCATTCTGGTGATGTCATCAGCCCTGCTTCTGGAATATTTTGGAGGCTAGAAAGAAAGTGAAACGTTTGCTGCCCCTGGCTTAGCATAATGTTTAAGTTTGTCTTAACTAATAAATAGGCCAATTTCACACTAGGTTTTGAGCTGAGCCCTTCTAGGACACTCACACTTATGGATCAGCTTTTAATGTAGATCTCAAAAATTGCCTGGGTTCATAGATCACTCTGTGCAATAACTGTTTGGGTTCATAAAAGTGAGTTCATAAAACATACTGAATGATTTATTAAACAACTCAAGATTAAATACAGTGTATAAACTCAATCAGTCTAAATAAAAAACAGAGTAGAGTACCCACAAATAGAGAAAAACTGCTGAATATACACTTAAGACATATTTTTCTGTATTCATTCTTTTATGTTCTTTCAAAATAGCACCCTAAATATTATACATTTGTCCCTGTATGGAATTCTAAAAGTCAAACACAGAGCTGAAAGAGAATGGAAAGCAAGAGCAAAGCCCAAGCAGCTCTGTGTATAATTATTTAAAGAATTTACAATCAGTTCTCTTCTAGATAAAGAACCAAGTGATATACCCTTGGGAAAATCACCTTACTGATCACTGTGAACTGAGTTTCTGACATACTTTCTTGTATAATCACCAGCATTACTAGAAGATTAAATGAATTTCAAAGATAGAAGGCGAAGTATTACAGTCTTCTGTTTGCTCATACTTTTATAAAGCAAACTATGGTATATAACATGATTTGATTCAGTTTTATATGTGTCTGTATGGTATACATGAAATCTACAAGTGTAAAATTTTGAAAGCATTCAGCCATTAGTTATTGTTAGATTAACACACTTTAATCATAGCATTTTAACATTAATATAACTGGAAACAAGGGTAATTTCTGACTTTCTCATGGCTGAGGGTTGCTTTAATTCTTTAACCACATAGCACAAATGGCTGGTGACAGGGGATCACAGGAGTGGGGTGGGAGTTCGGTCCCATCAAATTCAGTGGGGTGTACCACCAGGAAAGGGTGGATAGGACTATGGCCTAAATGTGTATTTTTTGATAACTATCCAGGATTAAGTGTAGCAACAAAGAGGTCATACCTCTTGTACAAGTTTTCACCCTCTAGCATTAGCAACGTTCATATCATGAACTAATGAGCACGGACAAATGAGATCTCGAATAATAGAATTTATAATGCTGCAGATTTATGTTTAAGATGTGGGAAATCCTGAGAATTATTTTATGGGCCTAAAACTTTATAATACCCCTTTTAAGAATAGAGCAATTCTGAATAAACTTTCAGTCTAGGAGTTTGGTAAAATCATTTATGTTTATGCTGTACTGAAAGACAACACTGTGCAGTGGTGACCAAACCCTAAAAATCAAGAGAGACTGGAATTCTATAACAGCATGGCATACACGATAAAACTGCTAAAATAGGGGACAGAGAGGAGTCTTCCCCCATCAATACTTTCTCTATTTATTTCACATATTAAAAGTAACAATTATATTTCTACCATTCTAACTAATGCAGTTGTATATCCACATGCAAAGTGAGAAATGTCAGTGACAGAGAAAGTTACATTGTAATCCAAGCAAATGTTTCATATATCCTCAAAAGAAGTACAGAGGATCATGTATAATATTTCTGAAATAACATCAATAATTTGTATAAGTCAAACATCATACTGTCACTCAAATATATAAATAATTTTAAAATTCTCAACCTGCAGCAAGTTACCAATAACTTGTAGATCTTAGGGCCATGAATTTAAAGAAAGAGGAAAAGGGGAGTTTTTTTAAAGAGAAAAGTGAGCCTAGTATAAACATTACAAAGAATATGTTTCTAATACTTTAAATAATTGGTATCTTAAAGAAGCAAGGTGTTTGTAGATACTACTGCTACTGAACAATTATCTTAAATGTCCAACAAAAATCAAAATACTCACAGATTTGCAGATGAGGTAAATATTTAATTTTTTTTCAAGGAAAAATCTCTGGCTGGGTTCATTTATCATGCTAAGCCATGCTTCATTTTCATCATGATTTGTTGGCTAACCCACAATATAACACTAAGCCACAGTAAAACAATGCATGAAGCCACCTTAATTTGCAAACCATCCTTTATGGCTTAGCTTCTATATATATAGTAACAGTGATAAATTCAGTAAACCATGATTACTCAAACCAGAACAATTATTCTGAACAAAGTATTACTATAACATCTAGTTAGTCCTCTCTTTTTCTCCAAAAGTGGAATGGAGGACAAGTTTCTCAAAATTACAGTGCAGAGCTCTGGAACAGGTATTATTAAGGCAAGAGGCTGACGGTTCCTGCCTGCTCTAAATTCCAGCACTATTTTAGACCTTATCTCCCTTTCTTTGCCCACACACACACACACACAGAACAACAAATTATGGCTCACTCAAAAGGTTATATTCTACAAAATTTATGAGCATAAAATGTACACATCTTGAACAACCAGTCACATATTTTATAATAATAGATACACTGTGATAATATTACTGGCACCCACAAGTACCGTAATTATATTTTTACCCTAAAAATCCTACAAGCACTGTCTGACCTATTTTGCATAATGTTTGTATGATAAAGTTTTTTCACCTGAACTGTCAAATCAAGTTCCTCATTTGGGTAGATTCTATATTCAAATATTTTTTCCCAACTACATTACTACTGTGTCCAGAAATGCTTTACAAAATTTACAATATAAATTGTATAAGAGGAACAAGAATTTAGAAAAGAACAATTATTTAAACTAAAGTAATTTCATTTATTGGGGGGGAGGAATTAAATCAAGAAATAAATTGTTCAAAGAAAAATGGAATGTACTTACCAATATTTTATTATCTACTTTGTCACTCTTGACTTCAAGCTTAACTTTCTTTTTCACAGAAATCTTTATCTTCCTTCCAATCACATCCTTGACACTTTCTGAAAAAAGTAGAGAGCATAAAATACTTTCAGTGTTCAGGAACTGAAAGAATCTATGTAGTTATACTATTATTTTATTCAAGTAAATACTCTTCAACGTAAATAAATTTAACTGATATTCTACCACTCTTATTAATTGCTCCAAAGTGAAATATTACATGAGCTCTATTTTAAAAAGTAAATCAAGCTCCCCTGTGTTTATGGGTTGACTGAAGAGGCTAAGGAATTACAAATCAAAACAAAAGGCTTACAGGTAGTCCCCAGGTTAAGAATACCCGAGTTACAGATGACCCATAGTTAAGAGTCTATTGTAGCAAAATTTGAGTTAAATACACAATGATTTGAGTTAAATATACAACGGTTAGAGTTCATTATACAATACTCCTGCTTACATTATCCAGCTTACATATAAATCTGACTTAAGGACAGACCTTGGGAATGGAACTTGTTCTTAAACTGGGGACTACCTGTATTTCTCTTGTCATAAGATACCTATATAGTCATGTGAAAAAGTAAGTGTACTCCACTGAATTTTTTTACTCTTTCAACACATTTCAACATACAGATATTCGATCTTCATTTCAACAATATTGATAGATATGATACCAAATATCATATACCCTTTACGTTTTGTAATCCATTGTGTAATTTAAATAAACATCAATGTAAATTTCGCATGTGGAAAAGGTAAGTACACACCTACATTTATCACTACCCCAGATACCTAAAATTAGAATCAGGTGTAAATGATTAGAACATTGTTAGAGAGGATATGGGAGGAACCTGTCAGACATTTAGTTTGATTTGCTTGTTGGTGTTGAAGTGTATGGTATCAGCATGTCTAGATCAAAAGAGCTCTCTGAGGCCTTCAGAAAGAAGGTTACAGATACCTCTAAATCTGGGAAGGGATTTTAAAAGATTGCCAAACAACTGGAAATCAATTATTCCACTGTCCAGAAGATCATCCATAAGTGGAGACGATTTCAAACAAGTGCCAACTTGCCCAGGTTATCCCAGAAAGGTCAGCCAGAGAGCAGAACAAAAGATGCTGAAAAAAGTATCTAAAAACCCCAGAATTTCATCACATGACTTACATGTAGCTCTTGCCATTATTGATATCAAAGTGCATGAGGCTACCATTAGAAAGAAGCTGCACAAATTAGATTTACATGAGAGATATGCCAGGAAGAAGCCTTGGCTCTCCAGAAAGAACATCAGAGCAAGACTGAATTTTGCTCATAGCTAGGCAAAGACAAGGACTTCTGAATCAATGTGCTCTGCACAGGTGAGGCAAAGGTAAGAATTATTTGGCCATAGCACCAGAAGATGTTTGGCGAAAACTAAAGAAAGCACTTCACCAGAAGAACCTGATACCAAACCTGATACTGTAAAGCATGGTGGTGGAAATGTTATGGTTTGAGGCTGCTTTACTGCATCAGGCTGGGCAACTCACCATCACAGAATCACTATAAATTATTTATTGTACCAGATGGTGCTTGAGGATAATGTGAGACTATCTATCAGAAGTCTGAAAGTCAACCAAAGTGGACCTTGCAACACGGCAATGACCCTAAACATTCCAGTAAATCCACCAAGGAATGGCTGGGCATAAAAAAAGAAAAAAAGAAATGGAGGGCTCTGGAATGGTCAAGTCAAAGCCTGGATCTAAATCCATCGAGATGCTGTGGGGTAATCTGAAATGGGATGTTGCATGCAAAAAACCCTTCAAACATTGCACAGATGAAAAAATTCTGCATGGAGGAAAGGGAAAAAATTCCTTCTAGTCGATGTCAGAGGCTGGTAGACAGTTATAAGAAATGCCTACTTGGGGTTGTTTCTGCCAAAGGGGGTAATACCAAGTATTAGAGCCAAGGATGTACTTATATTTTCCAGAGAAGGAAATGGCATATCTGTTAATTTTTTGTTGAATAGATGACTGCCAAGTCCACTTTTCAGAGTTGTTTTTAATTATACCACCTTTATATTTATATATTGTTTGAACGAAGGTAAAATACTGATATGTCCACATATGTTAAAAAAGAAAAAAACTTTACATGGGGCATACTTACTTTTTTACATGACTGTAAATACTTGATCTCCGTTATACTCAGATATTCTACATAACAGCATTTACATTGTATACATAACTCTAATTTCTCAGAAATGACCACATTTCTAAGCTGTCCCACCCATACATTCGCACACAATAGTTCCAAATATTTTTTTCTTATAGAATTAAAATGGGATATCCAAAATATAAAATGACAATCTACTAATTAAATTTCTAATTTATGGCCTACCAACGTAAGTAGTTCCTGAACTATACACAAAACAGATTACATTGGTGGGCTCTAAGCACAATAATTTTCTCCTATATTTTTTTTGGGGGGGGGGTATTCTAAATATTCCAGTTTAATACTGAAATGCTGAGCCAAGAGCATGAAAAGCTGCTATTCCAGCATGGGCTTCGCAGAACTATTAGTCAAACTGCTGTTAAAGTTTGATGCCAAATTTTCATTCAATTCTAATACCATCTGTCACAGGTCACAAACAACTTCCTTCTCAAAGAGTTTTCAGGCATTTTTTTTTCTTTCTCTCGCTCCCCTCTCTGCACAAGAAATAGACTAGGAGGTCATAGCCAGAACTATATTTAAAAGTCAGACTTAGGGAGGGGGGATTTCTGGCACAGGCTATCTACTTAGCAGATGAAAGAGATGTTACATCATTCATCTTCACTTGTACAATAAAGCTAATACTCTGCCTGCCCTGCAAGCATTTGATTTTCTTTTTCTCCCTATTTACAATATCATGCAAGTGACTACTGTTAGATCTATACTGACAAGTTTGTCATCTTATACATTAAGGATAAATCATATTTGCCAATTATGCATTAAAGTAATGAAATAACATACCAATACAATAAAAACACAATGTTCAATAGTGTTAGCAAAGCACCAAACCAGCCCTAACTACTGATCTAAGATTTTAAAAAATGGAGTCTGTCTGTCTGGGGAATGTATAGGATTTTTGTGTTGTGGGAAGCAAACAGCCTTGGATTTGCTTTTGTTATATGGATAGGTTATGAGACTGTGTGATATTTAGAGGCCAGTGATGTAACTGGTGAGAAGAAAGAGGGATAATTAAAAAACAGCTACGGCCTGGTAGTTTCTGTGAATCTGGAGGACAGGAAAGGTGGCTGAAAGCTGGCAGGAACAGCAATCACATGGATGACCTCAAAGAAGGTGGGGAAATGACTGGAGAAGGAGAGAGAGAGCAGTTCCATCTGTCCTAGCCAATGTGGTTCTCTTAGACTGGGAAGTTGGAAGCTGGCAGAAGCAGAGGAACATGTGGACAGGGGTGGAAAAAGGTGCAGCAGGCAGGGGGACTCCTTGAAGTCTGGAGGGCGGGGCAAGAGGCTAGTGAAGGTCAGGAAGGAGAAGAGAAAGAAGTAGAAAAGAACATGGAGAAAAAGACATGTGGGTAGAATGGGGAATGGAATTGTGAGTGGAGGATTGTGCAAGAAAGTGGAGTGGGGAATAGTGAGGAGGAAGAATGGAAAAAATGGAGGAGAGGAGATTCTGGAATTCTGAAAGGGTTGTGGAGAAAGGAGAATGGGTTAAATATGAATGTAGAAGGAATATTGGTACTGGAAGGTATAGACAGTGCTATTTTGGAGTGTATGTGTTAGCGGGAAGGGCAAGAGGGAGGCAAGGCTAAGTAGCTGGGTTGAGACTGATGGTGATGGCAGATTGCAGAGAAGCTTTTTGAGGCATTGGGCCAGCAATTCTAGGGGAAAGGTGACTGCCAATTTAGTGCCACTACCCTCTTCTAGTACTTCAGGATCATTCTTTGAGAGCTAGGAATTGTTTGACCTCAAGCTGTTATTGGTCAACACCAGGTCCTTAAGATCACATTCATTTACAACTTTATAGATGAGAGAGCGTATCTGGTATTGTAGAGTACATAAGGAATGGCCTTGAAGGACAGGAGGAAGAGCCACTATCAAGACAATGATCAGACAAGTGTGGCTTGAACCCATTCCAAGAAACTAATTTGAGTAAACATCTCAGACAGGCCCCTCCCTGATTCACAAAGATAAAAGTGACGGAGGGGGAAGCATATTCAGACTTGCAAGATTCTGTTACTGTAACTGCTCCAATAAAAGTAGTTCTAGACCTATATGGCATTATTGGTTTCTTAGTCTGGTCTACCTTATACAGCTGACAGGTATATAGTAATGAAACCTGTTGGGTAAGAGTCTGTCCTATCTATAGCCCTAACTGAAATTTGGCTACCTAGATATGAAATCCTTCAACAGTCTGACTCAAAAGCTGGGGACATGGAGGCTGGAAGTGTGGTGATAGTGATGATCCTTGAAAGTACTTTGGCTGTGATAGGAATCCTGCTCTATAAGCAATGGGTTGTAAGTCCCTTATTTGAAGTACCATTTGCTCTGCTACCCAGCAGGTTCCCTTTCTGAGTCCAATCTTGTTGCTGGGCTGATAGTGGAATCTCCTTGGCTACTGATGCTGGGAGGAGGAAGTCTGGGAGGGGAGGAGGAGTTCATGGTCTCCATGAACCTCTTCCCAGGAAATCTTGGGCCTGACTTATGCTGGTGGTCATTCATTAAACCTAATTTTTACCTCAGAGCATTTGGCTTATGATCTGAAGGTGAAGGATGCTGTTATTAGTCTTTTGCCATGATCAGATCATTGCTTGGTCCAGATAAGGCTTATCACCCCTGGTGACCCCCTAGGATAGTGGGACAGGTTAAAATAGTCTCTCCTCCCAGCTACTTTAATCCTCTAGACAGACTGTAGTAGGCAGACAGTCTCTCTACTCTTATTACACTGGTGGTTTGTTGCCCCATGGCCTATTTTCAGGTGGCCTGCTTCCTACTGGGGAAGACCATCCACAATTAATGCATCTTCATATTAAATCTCTTACCACACATTAACCTATGGAGTATAAAAGAATAGCAAAACAATCCCATCTGCAAATTGATCCACTCAATGGACAAGGTGCCTACACAAAATGAAACTGAAGGAAAATTTTCTCTGTTCTGCAAATCACACACAGATATATTATAATATGCAATTCTAAATATTAACAAATATTAATTTGTATCTGAAATTCATCTTTCTCTAGAAATTGCCAAGAGCTAAATTCAAGTACATGCGATAGATTAAAATAAATTATATAAAGTGCCGGTTTTAATCAAAAAGGCCTATATGGTTTGGTGTCAAGATATCTGCAGAACCCACTCCTTTATCCAGAATCAGTCCATCTGATACATGTAACTTGAGAAAAACTGTTGGGAGCCCCCCACTCCTAGAAGATCAAAGAGACTGAGGCTAGAAGAAGTTGCTTCTCCATTATAGCCTCCATATTGTGGAATAGCTTATTATTAGAGATCAGGCTTGCTTTGATGGCCTTCCAGAAGCAGTTTATACAGAACTCTTCCAAAGGGCCTTTTTAATTACTTAAGACAGCACTACAGAAATTGTTTACGTCCTCCAATTTTAAGACAGTTAATTGTTGTGATTGTATTTATTATCATATTATTGTAGTGTGCCTGTTTTCCTTTGTAAACTATTGAGATTCACATTACAGTGCTCTAAAAATCTAATAAATAAATATGCAATTATTTCTACTCCAAGTTCTTCTCCACTCAATTATTCTGAATTAGTTTATATCCAATTATAACATACATAAAGTAATCCAAACAACTTTTCTACAATATTCAAAGCAAGCTCAACATTCACTTGGAAATGGTTCTTTTTCCAAGAACACTTTTCCTCATCTAATACATTTATTGTGTATTTAGCTACATACGTACTATCAGACTTCCAATGAAACTCTTATTTAGCATCATCTATTCATTCTTTATTATACCCATTCAGTGTTCTTGAGATGCTTTGCATATCTTTCCATCTCAGCAAATCTGCTTACAGAATGATTTAGTAATGTATGGTTCAATAATACACAGTTTGCAGGCTCAGTTTTTATGTTACACTGTCACATTCTGGTATGTTCTAAAACAACAACCTGTGCAGAACTATATGAAGATTTGCAGTAGATTCCACTTAGTTCTGTGAGCAGGTAAATGGACTACACTACACACTGGCACACAGTTGGAAAGGAAGAAAATTGCCCCCAAGTTCTGCTGTATGTATGCCTGTAAAACCAAATTTCAGTCCATTCCCTAGGCAGTGTTCTGTTTCCTGTTGTGAACTGAAATAAATTAAACTGTGCTTTCATGCTCCTTCCATGTTTCTTTATATAAATATATTTCAAATTCTTTTATTGAACTGTAACTAGGAGACTAAAATTTAACATTTGCAGGTGAATCTAGTCGGATAGTTTCCATTAAGCCTACCTTTACCAAGAAACATATATCTATTAGCATGAGCATTACAAGGTGGAAAAAGAAGAAAAGTAGCAAATGGTGCATAGCTAGACAAAATAATGTGCTGCAGTTGGAAGGTGAAGAGCCATCCTTTCACAATGTCTGGAATCCTATACATATTTGCTTGTGTGAAAGCTCCACTGAAATCAGTGAGACTTCTTCCCAATTAAACATAGAAAGGAGCAGGCTATCCAGAGTTCCCATCTGAAACATGGGAAGCCCATGAAATTGTGTGCATATTTGAGCGGACTATGCAAAAGGAATTTATTTTTATGACTCAGAATTTAGTACAGTTTTAGTCTGCCTAACAAACATTCTCAGAATTTGGCATAACAAGAAGAGCAACAAACAATATGAAAGCAAATTACAGTAATCAGCACAGGAAAAGAAATGATGCACACTTAATTATTTTGGTATCATCATATATTCACCAGCTGTCCTGATTCTGGACTACAGGGCAGCATATCAAAGCCTATAATACGCAAAGTGTGCATCTTCAAAAGATTCTAATGCAGTGGACTGTTTTTAAACAACAGAGGACAGATTTTTTAATTAAAGGAGAAAACAGCCAAGAACACCGGATCTGTCCATCAGCAACTCCCTCCATAGTGGAACTAGCAACAGATGCTTTGACAACCTTCCTTCCTGTCCTTTACACACCCGGAGGACTGCAACCATTCGCCCTAAATCATGATTTGCCCAGCGAAGAAGTACATCAAGGATTCTTACTTAAATAGAGAGAGGAAACCTCTGTCCGCGCCTTTTGTGGGGGAAAGCCGCTAGACGTTTAATTGAGGCGGGAAGGAAGAGGAAGATATCACCAGGACTGGAACCAATGGCAAGCCCCTGGGGGCGAAGTGAGCCCCAGGGCCGTCAGTTTTCTCCCTCTGGCTCGATGCCAGTCAGACAAGGAAGAAAAGGAAAGCTTGGCACGAAGGAACAAGCCGCGTTCAGCAGCGCCTCAAGGGGTTAACAGCGCTTACACTTAGTTTGCTTACAGATGCCAAACGTTCCGCTCCATTTGCCTATTATTACCGAGGCTTGCAAAGGCTGCGCAATCTCCCTATGCCCGCTCCCTCCCCCCCCCTAAGCAAATCTCTTCCAGGAACAGCGGAGCCAAAGGGCGAGCGAGAGCGCCTCAGCTTTAGCCAACGTCCCTTTTCCTCCCCGATTCACCTTCCCCGCCACGCCTTCCTCCCCGATAGAGCATTTCACGCAAAGGATAACAGGCTGCGGGGGTAGCGGGGTGCGGGGGGGGGCCGAGATTTCAGCCCTCACCTTAATACCGCTGTCGGGAAACGGCTCCTCCTCCCCTTCCAACCTCCCGCGCTCGAGTGTCCATCATTAACCCGAAGGGGAGAGGAAGCGCACATGCTTACCCAGCAACTCTTTGGGAACGTCCGCGCTCTCTTCAGTCATCGCGGCTGTGCCTTCCCCGTTTGGCGCGCGAGTGAGGTGAATGTGTTGCTTGCTGGTGACAATTACTCGCCTTTCCCCCGCTCCGCCCTGACCTTCCTAGTTGCCACACAGGCGAAGAGAATGAATTCCAATATGCTGTTTAAAAAAGGGAGAGGAAAAGGGCCACACAATCTTGCTGGTGCTGGTCTCCCCGCCGCCTTCGGAGGAGGAGCGGGATTTAAAAAGATTGGAAAAACGGGATAGTTACAAGATTATTGCTACACGACGCCTCTTCATTTCGGCTGCAGGCGGGACTGTCTTCGCGAGGGAAAAGACCGCAGCCCAAGCTGCCTCCGCACGGCGCTAATCTCCCTTCCCTGCTGCGTCTGCGCTCCTCCGCTTTCGCTTTTTCCTCTTTCCTCCTTCCTGGCCGCGGACGAGCTTCCCTCTCTTCTCCCCGGTTCCCCTCCTGCCTCACGCAGCCGCCTCCTGGCCTGAGGTGCAAGCGGAAGGCGTGGGTGGAGGCGGCGCTGGCGGCATTCCTGGTTCGCACAGACCCCAGCCCGGCCGGGGGCTTCCCTTCAGGCGCACACAGCGCACTCCAGCCAAGCGGCGGCCTCTTCCCCTCGCGAGAGCGAGCCGCAGCCTGACCGCCCGCCCGAGAAACACTCGAGTTCGGGCGAGAAAGCTCGTCTAGGCAGAAGAGAATTTCTTGCACTTCGCCAGCCCTGCATTAGCTCACAGATTCCATGCGCACAGCCAGGCAGAGAGCAGGAACACGCATATAAAGGACATTTGGACTATCCCTTTGGTCCCTCCTTCGTTCCCACGAATTGCAGAATCTAGCGGCAAAGACGACAGCGACTGAGAGAGATCGGGGGCCACCTACTGGTTTCAGGTTTACTAAGCCTGGAGAAAAAAAATCCCTCCCTTTTACCACACTCCTGTTCCCACCATCTTTTTCTCAAGAAATGGTTCTTTTTGAGGCTGAATGCTTATTCGCGCTTGTTGAAAAGAAGGCCCGACCTATCTTAAGTATAGTTGGATTCCGAATAAGCTGGGTGGTCATGTTGTAATGCAGTTCTATTTAACTTTCTCCATGTTCACAATCCAATTCCAGTTCATTTAGCACTTTGTCAAAATGTTTACTCCTTACTCAGCTGGAGCTGTGATCTACAGGAAAAAAAGGGCTTTATTAAATATGATTGTGTACAGATTCTGAGGATGCCTAGGGCCTGGACTGGACTCAAATTCTTACAGGGAAAAAAAATACAGTGATAAGGTAGGACTAATTTCAGGAACTCAGGAGGGTCTAACTTTGTACCTAGTATTCTTCATTCAATAATAATAATAACCTTTAATTTCAGGCTTTCCAGAAGTATTGTTAACAGTCTGGAGTTTGAAAGAATTGTCTCAAACATAGTGACGTACTGTTCAGGAATCCAGTGGATTGGCAAGGCACTTTTTTATTCTGTATCTTAAATAGTTTCATTAGGAAACAAATGGAAATGAATTTATTGAATTACTTTTTTTTTTTAATGTTGGTACTGAAACTCTTCCACAGCTTTTGGCTAATTCAGAAGTAGCATGTAAATATTGTTTTCACAGACATCCAAACAGTAATTTGGTGATGACTATAGTTGGTAATTTGGGACTTAACAAATATCTCCATTTCTTTACTTTGCCCATTGTAGACACTTAAAAGACCTTACTAAAGCTTTGTATAAGCTCTAGAACAGCTTACCATAATTTGGTGCCCTCCAGGTATGATGCACTGCGATATCACTGATATGCCTTAGAAAATATTTTATGAATTTGGGTGAAATTCTGACCCATACCAAAGTTGGACTTTACCCCTCACATTTACATCTTCTGAAGGCAGAAAGTGTCAGTTGCTTCCATAAAACCTGTAGTGTTCGATGTTAGCAACACAGGTCAGTTTGTAACTGGATTTTTAAATTATGCGAAGGGTTAGGGTTAGGGTTTGATTTTGGTTTATATATCTTTTTATTTAACAAATGTATATAACCACCCATCTATCCAGGAAACTCTGGGTGCAAATAGAAATAAAAACATAGCAAACTATACAAAAACAGTACAAAAGAAAACTGAATTGAATCACATTATCAACATATAAACAAAATGGCAACCATAGCAGAATTCCATCAACATCCTGGCCCCAGTGTCTGGGGAAAGAGTTGTGTCTTCACAACCTTCCGGAAGGCCAACAAGGTTGGGGCTGTCTGTATTTCAGGGGAGGTTGTTCCACAAGACACATTCCATGACAGAGAAGTCACACTTCCTGCAGCCCACCACATGACACTACATCACTGATGGGACCCGGAGCATTAATGTTTCCAAATACTCTTAGAGAACTTTCTCCAACCTAGTGCTCTTTCCAGGTGTGTTGTAAAACTCCTGACTATTGTGGTCTGCAAACCATAGTACGATACAGGAACCCAGTCTGAGTATGAAATACGATTAAATGACTCTGTGAATGAAGTTGATATAGATAGCACTCTTTATAAAACCTTCATACTTTATATTCTGATGCATTGTGTGGACTCAGTCTTGACTGGAAACTTGGTGTTGCTGAACTTAACTTTCTTACAAACATTTCATTACCAAGCTATATAACATTGTCATTACTTTCATTTAAAGTATTTGAATGGATAAATGTTAAGCATCATATTTTTATACTTTTTTTCTTAGTTCTACGTCTGAAGATTGCTTGCTGCCTTATTACCATATCTGAAGATATTCAGAAGAAACACTAGTTCACTACTGTATTATTATGTCATCTGTTTCTGTATGTAGTTTTATACAACTTTATTATGGTCAGCATTATCAATCTTATAAGAAACTTTGTTTTAGTTTGCTGATTTAGTTTTAACACATTTATGCTTTTTCATTAGAGATGATTACATCATGTATTAATGTGATCAGTGAGTAACCTTGTGATTTACAGTGTTGCTATTAGTCCATTTAGGCCAAAATGTATGTCTATTTGAATGGGCAACAATTCCTGCAAAGAATTGATGCAGAAAAAGTTTCCAGCCCCATTTATTGGAGGCAACACACATAATTTTCCAGCCCAGTTGTTGAAGACAACATAGGAAATAAGCTTGCAAAGCTATTTTTCCATTATAACTCCTTTTCTTAAAAATTGAAGAAAAGAAGGAAGAATACAACCTGCAGGGTCCTCTTAGTGCATATTACAAGCTTAAAGCACCCAATGTAAGACACTAACTACTCTTGTCTACTCAGATATAAGCCACAATTAAGTCACTGAGGCTTATTTCTAGATGAATCTCAATTCCATGATTTCCTAGACCAACTCAGGTTTTTCATCTAGCATTTTATTTTATCCTGAGTAATTTGACTCATGGTCAAATTACTTGATCTGATCTTGATCTGATTCTGCTTGATGCCTCTTCTAACTTCATGACAGAAGGGTCAGCAGAAAATTGGGTAAATCAAGTTTCATTTTTTCAATGTACAGTGCATTTGGAAAATATTCAGAACCCCTTCACTTTTTTCAGTGTTGTTATATTGCAGCCTGATACTACAATCGTTCAAATTCATTTTTTTTCTCATTAATCTACACTCAGTACCCCATAATGACAAAGTGAAAACAGAATTTTAGAAATGTCTAAATTTATTAAAAAGGAAAAACTGAAATATCACATTGGCATAAGTATTCAGACCCTTTGCAACAACACTGGAAATTTAGCTCAAGTGCCTCTTGATTGTTGCTGAGCTGTTTCTACACCTTGATTGGAGTCCACCTGTGGTAAATTAAATTGATTGGACATGATTTGGAAAGGCACACACCTCTCTATAGAAGGCCTCACAGCTGACAATGCATACTGCATCAGAGCAAAAGCCGTGAGGTCAAAGGAAGTGCCTGCGAAGCTCAGAGACAGGATTATTGCAAGGCACAGATCTGGGGAAGGCTACAAAAAAATTTCTGCTGCACTGAAGGTTCCCAAGAGCACAGTGGCCTCCGTAATTCTCAAATGGATGAAGTCTGGCACAACCAGGACTCTTCCAAGAGCTGGTTGCCTGGCCAAACTGAGCAATCGGGAGAAGAGCCATAGTAAGAGAGGTGACCAAGAACCCGATGGTCACTCTGACTGAGCTCCAGAGATCCTGTGTGGAGACGGGACAAAGTTCCAGAAGGACAACCATCACTGCAGCCCTCCACCGATCTGGGCTTTCTGGCAGAGTGGCTAGACGGAAGCCTCTCCTCAGTGCAAAACACATGAAAGCCCTCTTGGCGTTTGCAAAAAAGCACCTGAAGGACTCTCAGACTGTGAAGAACAAGATTCTCTGGTCTGATGAAACCGAGATTGAACTGTTTGGCCTCAATTCTAAATGTTATGTCTGGAGGAAACCAGGCACCGCTCATCACCTGCCCAATTCCATCCCAACTGTGAAGCATGGTGGTGGCAGCATCATGCTGTGGGGGTGTTTTTCAGCAGCAGGGACTGGGAGACTGATCAGGGTTGAGGGAAAGCTGAATAGAGCAAAGGACAGAAATATCCTCAACGGAAACCTGGTCCACAGCGCTCAGGACCTCAGACTGGGCTAAAGGTTCACCTTCCAACATGACAATCCTAAGCACACAGCCAAGACAACACAGGAATGGCTTAGGGACAACTCTGTGAATGTCCTAGAGCGGCCCAGCCAGAGCCCTGACTTGAACCCTATTGAACATCTCTGGAGAGACCTGCAAATGGCTGTCCACCAACGGTCCCCATCCAACCTGATTGAGCTTGAGAGGATTTGCAAAGAAGAATGACAGAAAATCCCCCAATCCAGGTGTGCAAAGCTTGTCGCGTCATACTAAAAAAGACTCGAGGCTGTAATTGCTGCCAAAGGTGCTTCAACAAAATACTGAGTAAGGGGTCTGAATACTTAAGTACATGTGATATTTCAGTTTTTCCTTTTTAATAAATTTACAGACATTTCTAAAATTCTGTTTTCACTTTGTCATTATGGGGTACTGAGTGTAGATTAATGAGAAAAATTTTTTTGAATGATTGTAGTATCAGGCTGCAACATAACACAATTGAAAAAAATGAAGGTCTGAATACTTTCCGAATGCACTGTATTTGTTGCACAATAAGACTATAGGAAGGTAAGTAAGTATATCAGTGGGGCCAGGCTACATATTTGAAGGAGGAGCTGGCAAACCATTAAAATTAATAGTTTGTTGTGTTGTCTGTGGCAGATATATCCACTGCATCTATCTGGATAACATCATTGTTGAAACATGAAGGGGATCATTATCATAACATGCTGAATCTGAGTGTTCCCATCAGTTGTTTCTTGTGGTTGTTTAGGCAGGTATGTAGTATTGGAAAGGAACACATTAATCTAAACCAGTGAATTTTATATTATTATCTAATGCTACACCTCCTTTCCCTCCATCTTTACTGATATCTCAGTTTAATAAACTGACTAATCCATGAACAAAGTGCCCAGTTTATGCTTATCCAGTGGGTTTCTGCCAGGACAAGTTTATATCATTGATCATAAAATAGCTAGCTAGCTGTTTGTATTTTATTCCATTCCTGTCTGCCTTGGCTGCACCTATCTATGGTTTGTCTTTCCTTTGCAACTTTATTCTTCATTTTATTCCTCTCCCATGCATAATCAAGTAAAGGCACGATTCTAAGCTGTTGTACTGACGGCAAAATTATAAGGTGTTCAACAAACAATGACAGTTCTCTCTTTCTGGCACTAATTCATTTGCACCGCTGTCAAGGAAGCATCATTAAATTTTCAATGCATTAACAGTTCTTTACTGATAATAGACATTAGCACACATTCTTTGCAGGTGGTCAAAATGATTTTGCAATGTCCTGTTGAATTTTCTACTCTGGGAAATTCACTTATTTTCTGATGTCAGATATTTGGAGTGCCAGCAAAATTAGCACAGCAGAGAGATATTTTTTAGCAGGGTGTAAAATACAAATAGACATAAACAGATCAATCTTTTCACTAGGTAATGAAGTCTGACATTGGTGATGCAACTAGAACTATACATGTTATCTTTAAAGCTATTAAGAAAAAATTTACCTGAATCACTCAGAAAGCTTTTTGGACAGTAGTGATTCACTCTCACCTTTACTTAATTGCTGTCAGCTCTATTTCTCTCATGTAAAACTGTATCAGCATCACTAGGCTGGATACACTCCATAAATAGGGGTCATGCTAACATGCAGCTGTTCTTAAATATCTCATCACGCATCTACAACAAAGTTTTAGTTGGATTTTCTTTGGCTAGATATTTTGGGGGTATGTTACTTGCCTAAACATAGTTAATAGGATCTTCTTGAGTTGTTTCCTTGAGGACAATCATTTGTAGATTTATTCAGAAATAAAAGTCCTATTTATTCAAAAGAGATCCTAAGTAAGTGTGCATAAGATTGAATTGAACAAAGTGGGATTTCCAAAGAACCTGCATTCTATAATTGCGTGAATGCTATTGATGAAAGAAAAAATTCAGAATGAAAATACAAATTCCACTTAGAGAATATAGATTTTTATTCGTATCAATTTAGTTTAAGAGGAGATAATATACCTCTTCCATTATAATCTCCCAGAATACACTGTTAATAACAGCAAGTTATAAAAACATTTAGAATTGAGAAACGAAAAATTCTAGTCTCTGGAAATGATTAGCAGTTCATTCCATTTGTTTTTACAAAAATTTTTTTGCATAGCTCCAAAATATCTGTTTAGAACAATCAAATAATTCTATCAACTATTTTTTTTAGATTTTTTTATCCCACCTTTATTATTTTTACAAAAAACTCAAAGAGGTGAACATATGTAATATTCATTCTTCCTCCTACTTTCCCCACCACAACAACCCCGCAAGGTGAATTGGTCTGAGAGAGATTGACTGGCCCAAAGTCACCCAGCCAGTTTTCATGCCTAAGGTAGGACTAGAACTCACAGTCTCCTGCTTTCTGTTATAATTTTTAATATTTTTTTCTAAGCATTTTCCAGAGTTTTTTCCCAATTTGTTAAGATGTATACAGTAAAACATAACAATTTGAAGAAGTAATACCTGGAGTAAGAGACCACTGTGCTGATACTGTATTTGAATAGAATGTGGACTATGTTCCATGATAATTTGAATGTACATAGGGACTCGGGTAGATTTCACAAAACATCTATTGTTCAGAAATGGAATTTGGCTTCTACTTCATCCAATAAAGGTGGCTAATAATGTAAAGCTGGGGGCTCCAGTATGGTTTCCATCATGTTGTAGGCACTTTCTTACGTTTACCAAGCTCTCTGCCCAAGATTATTTTTAAATTAGCTGGTTAATTTTGTTTTCCTGTTTAGGTTTTCTGTGTTAGTTGAAGGGACATGGAGGATGTAGTATTTGTATTTTGCCATACTGAACCAAGCCATGGATTATTTTTTAATTAAGTCACAGTACATAATTCATGGTTTTCACACTACAATGCTGGATTTACAGATTGTAATAAGCCACAGTATGGCTTAGCAAGAAATTGTTCAGTGCATTTTTCCTGTATGTATGAACATCTAAATGTTCCTTAGACCATTTCTGCTTAACCTGATGTAAAACATAATTTTACTGTGAGTACAGATAGGGATTTGGCCTTTAGAGCTCTGGGCCCACATTTGCTGAGGTTTAGAAAATTTTGCACTCAGTTAACTAGGCGTTTTGTGAATAACCTTACTAGTCATGAGGCCAATGACTTAGAGTAATAATTCATCCATGCTAGATTTGGGGGGGGGGGGGGATTTTGCTTTTTATATTTCTGATATGACAATGACAGCCTCTATTTATAGGATATCATTTGTTTTAAGAACAAGAACAGTTGTAGTTTTTAAAAGAGCAGATAGTGCTGGTGATCTTCCAAATGTAGGATAGAATTCCAAAAATCTACTAACTCAGGATTTTTCAAGATCAGGCTGTGATTACTTAAGTCAGGAATAGAGAACCTACATCAAATATAGTATAGGGGCTTTCCCATTTGGCCTGTAAGGTTCTTCATGTTGCCTTCTTTTCCCAGGCCTGGAATACACAATAGCTGTTTCCAATCTCACAAAGCTTTAATTTTTTATCAGGGGAGGTTGTTTTTAAAGCCTGTGTTCTGTGCATGGCAGCATTTTTGAAGGGAGATCTAACTTTCCCCTGTGCTATGATTTTCCCATTGAAAATTCCTATACAGACACTTGCATACGCACAATAAAATAGATATTTAATATAGCCTCTGTTTACATCAGTGATTTAAAGATAGCAAAATATCTGTGGAGTCTTATTTGTTTGTGTGTGTGTATGTGTTTTTGAATGGAAAGTTTAAGTATAACAGTATGTGCATGCAGGCTTGTGTGTAGCTTCAGATAAACACATTGGAAGTTAAAATACAATAATGGAATAGTACATGTTGTTTATCCTTTACTCATGAGACATTGTCCGAAGTCAATATATTCTCCAGCCTTGATTTAATTGATCCTGGAAGGGAAAAATATAGGAAAGGCAGCATGATCCTTTAAGAGTTAACTACTACAATCCACACACTGGATTTTCCTTTGCTCATTTGTTTAGCTTCAATTTTAACTGTATTTTCTACCCAGCCATGAATAAAGAAGCATGCTTATTTGCCTACATAACTATAGAGTAAGAGACTTGTTTCTTCTGAAATCATTATGATAATGAGTACAGCAGGCATAAGGTCTTAAAGGGTACAATAAAGAGATAATTTAAAGGAACCTGGAAAAATACCTAGCCTAAATTACCCATTCCTCTTAAAACACACCAACCTTACTCATAATCATAATATCTCTCTTCCCCCCACCCAAGCATTTAATAATGGTAAAGTTTGTAAACAAAATTCTAAAAGAATGAATCACCTGTTAGGTGAATGGTCACTTAGCCATATTTAGACCATATTTCTGATTTTTGCTGAATATGCATAACAGATGAAACCTTCTCAAAACTTCTGGGCAAAAAAAGTCACCCAGCAACTGGTTAAAAAGTATGAAGAATACAGTATATTTATCTATTAATCTATTGCATTCCACAATTAATTTTGATAACTCAGTTGTTTACATGGCAAACATTTGAAAAGTTTCTCTTGATTGTTTGACAGAATGGACAATAGAAAGAGAAGCAGGAAAAAGACCAGAAGTATGAGTTAAACGCTCATCAAGGTGGTTATTTCCTTTGTCCTTCCTCAAACTGTTGTTAGTGTTGGTCACACTTAGTACAAACAAAATTTTTCAGTGCTTGATAGTGGAACAAACTAAATCTTCAACTTTTTGATTTCTTGTAAACAAAAAAATGCCAATTAATACTTAGAATTCATATAAATTGACATTTAATTCATACATACATACCCACCACTACATTGCATGTGACAATTACATTAGAAGCTAGAATTAAGGCAGAAAATTTGGTTATTTTCATCTAGCTCCTAGGCTGAAGCATAAGACTAACTTTTCGTTAACTCATGGGAAAAGAGGGGAAAAGAAAAGCTGTAATTAAACTGACACATATATAAAAAGGGTCTTCATGTTGACAAAGGGCAATCAACTGCTTCAACTGGCTTAATCCTAATGCACAGCTAGATAAGAATCTTTATTGTGTCATGTCAAAAGTGTGGGAAGCTTTTGCAGAGTTTGAGCTAGGAGGCTTAATGGGGAAATAAAGAGGAAAGTTTCCACCCTTGATTTGCCCAGCCCTCCGAGAACAAAAAAATCAGACAACAATTTAGCCATACCAAACCATAAGGGCTGAAATACCCTTTCCAAGGCAATTATTTGTGACAGAACAATTTCCCCATGGCAGCCATTCTGTGACAGAGTCCACAACGTGCTCTCAATATTTCAAGTTTTGCTGGCCAATCTTTGTTAACATTGTACTGTTTACTAATACTGTAATTTATGATAGGATTTGCTATGAATTTTATACAGGGATTTGTGGATTTTTTTTTCTTGCCAATAGCAAAATATAGGCGGTTGGTAAGCTCAGGATGAGCAGGAATACAATTAGACTCTTGACAAAGCTCATTAGTATTTTATCGGCAACACTGGTTGGATTATTCAACAGGGAGAAGGCTTTTACAAATTTCCTGGCTATAATTACAAGAGAAGAGAGTAGAAAAGATAAATTGCCATTCTTGAGTTTTCAATTTTCAGAGAACTGAGCACACGTGACAAATCCACTGAAATAACTAAAATGGATACAGAATTTGATAAAAAGCTACATTACAGCAAATATAAATATTCAGCATTTTGCACTGTTTGAGGAACAGCCACCTTCTGGACTGCAATTATTGGAATTATTAGGAAACATATTCTTCCCATAATAGGCAGGGGTTGGACTAGATGTTTGGGATTATAGTTCCCATCATCATTAACCCTTGGGTGATACCTGTACTCCAAACTTTTAGAGATACCAGATCGTCTTTGTATCCCAGCAGCACTTATTTTTAAGGAATATATTTTAATTTGAGATAGACAAAACTTCTACTGCAGGATGATATTACAGTAAAGCCTCAATTTAATGGACATTAAATGTCCATTATATTGGTGTTGGTTCAGTCCAAATGCCTATTGAATCGGTTCATTTTACATGTGTGAAAATTCCATTAGCTGTTTACACATGTGCAAAATGGAGGAGGAGGAAGCACCAGAGAGAGGAGACCAGTCAAGTGGACTGGATAGCAGAAGTTTCACAACTATTCAGAGATAAGTTATTTTGCTGGGCAGTGGAAAGATAAGAAGGAGGCATCAGGATGGCCTGGTTGGTGAGGCCTTGACAGGGGTCTTAAAGGCTCACTAATAAAATATAAAATAAGTTTTCATGGACCACAGTCTACTTTATCAGATTTAACTATAAGTACATGTACAGTAGCTGGGCAAGGTTTGGGTTAGGGTTATACTACATTCAAAGGAAATGGATCACAGCAAATCAAACAGTGACAGTCATAGTATTTGACTAGACAACCGGTGACTCATTGGGTCACCGTTTCAGAGATTTCTTTACCTAAATAGGAAGAATGACCAAGGGCAAAAAAGCAGTGGAGTGTGAGCAACTTATGACTTGCTATCGGCTTCCCCATTGACTTTGCTTGTGGGAAGCTAGCAGGGAACGTCAGAAACCAATCAACCCTTCCTTCCTCCCTCCCTCCCTCCCTCCCTCCCTCCCCCTCCTTCCTTTTCTTTCCTCCCTCCCTTCTCCCTCCCTCCCTTCTTCCTCCTTCCTCCCTTTCCACGTATAATATAGGCTTGTGCCATTTGCCGCTCCTCATTCTGGTGTGTATTCATGTGTGTCCCCAAGGGCCCCCTCAAGGGAGAAAGAGGGCTTACCCATTGACCATCAGCACCTCCCAGCCAGCCCTACCTCACCAGCAGGCATCCAAGTCGCGCTCTCGTCCTTCCCTCAACGCCCAGTGCTATTAAGAGATTTCAAATTTCTGCCTCATTTCCAAACCAGCCAATCACCACTTGCCTGTCAGACATTGCCCCCAGATGATTGGGTGCAGGGGACAGAGGGAGGCAGGAAAGAGGTTGGGGTATGCCCATGATGATCACATGGCCTGGGCAGACTGCGGTGGCATGGCAGCACAGCAGTGCTGAAGCGGCCCCAAATTTCCCAAATTTCAATCCCATGAGAGTAATGGGTCCCAGATTTTGGATGCATTCTGTAAGTTAGCCCATTTGAGGTACCTTGATTGAAAAATTGTTGCCCTATGACAGGTGACACGCCACAACAGTTTGGGTGACACACCAGTGTTCACCAACACTCAACAACTATTCTCTCTGCCTGAGTTACCAAAGAAACTGAGTTTGTTTTACTCATATTTCATTTTTGTAATTATTTGACGTTTCTTAATATAATACATAGCACCACACATGACTGGACTGTATTTTTTAAAATAAATGAATAAGTAAAGAATTGTTTCTCTTTTGTTCATGTGTGACATGCCAGCAGAGTCAAGTTAGGCATTTTCTGAATTTTTGACACACTGAACCCAAAAGGTTCACCATCACTGCCCTATGACACACTGTTTCACCCAGGTTAAGGTTACAGACACAAGATTTTTTGTAGTATATAGATAATTCACAAAACAATTGTTGCAGTAGCATAAAGGACTAGACTGTAATTAAATTTAATTCATTAAAAGGTAAAGTCTTCAAGTTGAGTGTGATTCTGGTGACTTCATAGATACATCATGCCAACAATATAGAAGTTATTTGTCTTTGTCTATACCTAGGATACTTTAAAAAACAAAACAAAACTGACCAGCCTGGTATTTCCATGTAGTTGTTTTATGAATCTAACCATGATAAAAACTTAGCATGGTTAATTTAATCTGCATTTCTGCAAGATTGTATATCTTACTGTTGAACTATTAGAAAAGAGGATCTGTGCTGAGGGTAGATATTCCTATACCACCTGATCAATAAAAGCTACCTTATGTAATATAAACTGCCCTGAAACGTTCTCCAAATATATTGGGATTGGAACTTCAAGTATTCCCAACAATTGCACTCGTAGCACATCTGGAGACCAGCAGGTTGGGAAAAGCTGTTCAGGGCATAGCTGGAGGTTTGAGCATTCTCTCTCTTGCAGTTCTGGGCTATAAATAATTTTTATCTCTTCTCTTCCATCTTTTATTGCAACAATTGGTATATATTGTCTGATTTTTAAACATATTCTTTTCTGAGGAGGAAAAAAAGGAATATTAAGGAAGGATTGACATCTAGTGGTCTAATAGTGTCAAAAGAAAGAAAGGTGTAATCCTTCCAATAATCTGTCTGTGCAGATAGTTCACTGGTTGGGAAACATTTAAAAATGGATCTGAAAAAAAAAGATAGCTCCCAGTTTTAAATTTTTAGAATATTGCCTTTTAAAGTGAAGGTGTATTATACATATTATCAAACATTAGCTACTGCATTTGATGTAATGTTTTCTCTTTCACTTTTGATTAATATATGTTTCTGCTTTGCAATTTTTGAAGTATTTCCTGAAGATCAGTCAGTTTGATTTGTAATCTGGGATCATTTAATCCAGTGAGAGTTGCTTCTGTGTACTCATATACAGTACTGCAGTGTAAATAAATATATCTTATGCTTTATTTTTATAAGAAATGTTTCATAAAACCCTTAAACCAAAACAATGTTCTATTTGATGTCACTAGTAGAACTGGCCATCCAGGGGAGTTTTTCTTCCTTTTTTCCTGCTGCATATTCCTATTAGATTTCCTCCAGACCTGCTAAAAACATTGCATGGACATTTGTAGGAAACTGTTGCGCTGACAGTGTTTGTGTTATACCCTGGATTTTGCCACATTTTTTTTCAAGTTTATAGAAGTATGGATTGCAATAAAAATAAAATAATGAAAACCTGTATCTAAAATAAGCAGGACATGTAATTTATAGTACAGGCAATAACATTAGTATCCTTCAATTGTATTTGGTATGTACTTTCTTGAGCAACAAACCAGAGGTACCTTTGGGTGGCCCATTTTTAAAGCTACCAATCAAAGACATCATGGACTCATTCCATCTTTCCATCATTATTAGATTATTTTGTAGATATAAAAAAATGGAAGAACTGGTGGGAAAACAGGAGGGTTACAGAGGAAATACAATGTCTAGACCTTCTCCTTCCAATAAAATTCTGTAAGCAATGCAGAATGATTGATAGCCCCACTGACTGCTTTCAAGAAGAAAAGTGGGACAAATAAATAAATAAATTATGTGCTTTTAAAACACTACTCTGGAATCATTAATAACAACATCGTTACAATACTAATTAACAGATTTAACATTGTGCTTTTATAGTACATGTAGTCCAGCTCTTTTTAATTAACAGTTCTAATCAAGTCTGTTATAAAACTATAATCATGTTGACATTTACTGAATGAATAAGACATTGATTATTGAATAAAAGATTAAGAGATGAATTCCAGTGATTAATTACTGAGGGAATCTAGATGATGCCCCTGCTTGAAAGAACAGTGGCTGTATATCTTACTATATACTTTATATGTTAGTTAGTATCTAAAGGAGCTCTATTTCTGTATTGATGTAACCACATCAGGGAAAAGCATATTTCTCCTGAATAGGCCTGAGATTATGATAAAATAATCTTTGTATTGATCTTGCCCTATTTTATAGGCAACTCTTCTTGGTGTCCCTCAGATGAGTTGGACTCCAACTTACAGAATTCCCATTCTGCAAATCTATTGGAAGGAGATTTAGTAGCTTTAAAGAAAGCTCATCCAAAAGACCTTCAACTTTCTGTACTTTCTGAATTAAAACATTTTATTGACTACAGAGGGATAGATATGAGACTACTAGACATGGTATTGTGAAGATAATTTATAACAGGAAAAGTTTTGCCAAATATTACCAGTCCTCATCCTTTAAACCTGGATAGTGTACTGAAACTCCCTTGAGTGGGATGATCTTTGCCAAGAGAGACAATGTAATATGTTGATTTTTCCTGGACCTCTCAGTAACTTTCTGTCCATCTAATGTTTCTGGAAAAATTAGCTGAGCTAGGTGCAAGTGAGTCAACTTTGCAGTAGATTCACTCATACATGGAAAACTCTTTTCAGAAAGGCACTGGGAGAATTATGCTGCAGTTCTATTTATTTCCCTATGCAGTTTAACATCTACGTGAAACTACTAAGTGAGATCATTCAGAATTTTAGTGTTACTGGTATGCTGATGACATGCAACTCTCTCTCTCCTTTTCATGTGGCTGAATCATGGCCTGACTATGATAATGAGCTAAGTGAGGGCAAACAAACTGAAGCTCACTACAGGTACCAACAGACATGCTGATGGTAGATGGTTTATCTGGCAAGGTGAGTGACATTCAGCTGTTCTGAAAGGGGTTACACTCTCTTTAAAGGCTCAAAGATCTGGGGGTGCTTCTGGTACATCTTTGTCATTTAGAAGCAACATTTGTTAACACACTTAAGGCTTCATCTTTGTCTGCAATAAAGATTCTAAACTACTTCAAGTAGTATCTGGGACTCTTGCCAAGTCTAGCTGAGAGCTGAATTAATTATCTAGAAATACGTGATTTACTGGTGTGTAGGTATGAATTCTGACACATACAATATTCACTGCATCCCAATTCATTTCTGGCTTCAGTTCAAGGTGCTGTGAAGTCCTCTTCAGTTTGGAACTACAGGAGAAATGCCTCTTCAGTTGGTCATACAGGTAGCCCAGGTTTAGTGACTACTTTGTTTAGCAACCATTCGCAGTTATGATGGTGATGAAAAAGTAACTTTACAATCAATCCTCACATTTATGATCTTCACAGGTCTGTAAAGCAAAGGAAAGCTGAAGATAATAAGTACAGTCATGGTTTCATTTAGTGACCGGCTCACTTAAGAACTGAGTTGCCGGTCCCAGTTGTGGTTGCTAAACGAGGACTACCTGTAGCCATACCTGGAGCTTTTTTGAGGAACGCTCTCCTACATTGTCATGGAAGCAAGTATCCTGAATGAGCCTTTTCAGTAGTAGAAAATTATTTCCCAATACATAATTTCATTGTCATAACAGATAAATACTTTTTAAAACCTTATTGACATATACTACATGATGAAATAAGAAAACAATATCATTTGCGGAAGGGATGAAAGAGTTGTATTAACTGCAAGTAAATTCAATATGTAGTACTTTTGGAATACCCCCTCTAGTGAGGTCTGCCTGGTGTCTACCTAGTTAGATTTTATTGTCTTTTCAGCACTAAGCAAAGATGCTTTTATTTCTTCATACACTTTAATCAATTAATATACTGATTTTTAATATATTGCTTTTTAGATATGTTTTCATTCAAGCTGCTACTTCTATTGTTATATATTTAGTTTTTTATTCTATATTTTAATTGACATAACGTTTTGTTTAATTTTAGTCTGTTGCAGGATGCTCTGGGAAAACTTGGCTTTGAAGAGTAGCATGTCAATTTTAAAAATTAACAAGCAGATATTGATTTGAACCCATGAAAAAACATTAGTATGGTCCACAATATGCAGTGAAGATAAGTCATCATTCTCTTATAATGAGATCTTAAAAATGAAACTACTTCTGATAATCTTGTATTTGAAAAAAATAGAAAAAAAGGTATAATCAATTTTGCAATAATGTGACCCTAATTATATATAAATACATTTTTTTATTGACTTCATACTACATGTTGAAGTATGTAAATAACTTCTTTTACCTTTTATTCTTTAAGCTTCTTATTGTACCTCTCTCCTTGTTAGGGTCTCATCAATTCTATTCAGCTGTAACTTTCTTAATCCTTCCCCTCCTCTAAACCCATTCACTCTTCCTGGCATATAAATGATTATTCTTGTACGGCACTGATAATGGCCTCATTGAGAGAGGAAAGAGTCCAGTTCAGCTTTTGAATGCATGTGCCTTGGATAATTTTGTTACACATGGATGAATTTCCTCTTGCTAATACTTTTTTAATCAACAGCCAGTTTGGTGTAGTGGTTAAGGTATCAGGCCAGAAACCGAGACACCGTGAGTTCTAGTCCCACCTAGGCACAAAGCCAGCTGGGTGACCCTGGGCCAGTCACTCTCTCTCAGCCCAAGGAAGGAGGCAATGGCAAACCACTTCCAAAATCTTGCCAAGAAAACTGCAGGGACTTGTCCAGACAGTTATCAGGAGTCAAAAACTGACTAAGGCACAGAATAAATAAAAATTAAACTAAATTAAACCTTATTTTCTTAGTAACAACATGTTTATGCCCTAAATCTAGACAATCCATGTTTTATTCCCATGAGCCTACTGCTTACATATTGTTTTAACATTTAATAAATGATTATAGGATCATAATATGTAATAACTGTACATATTCACATACTCGGTCACAGAAGCTCACTGGGTGACTTTCCACCAACTACTCTCTCTTAGCCAAACATACCTCACAGGACTGTTGTCATGGGGAAAATTTGAGGAGGGAATACTATGCATGCTGCCTTGAACTCCTGGAGAAAGGCAATATATAAATTAAACAACTCCTATCTTGTTCTAAAAGCATTAAAAAAAAAATAATTTAATAAATCTTTTTGTTTGAGATCAGTAATTAATAACTCACATTTTATACAAAAATACATTATTTCTTATGAGTATATATCCATCCAAAACTGAAAATATAAATATTGCCCCATTGCTTCAAAAAGAATGTTATATAATCTAATCTATTATATATATAAATAAAACTACCGTATATAAGTAAGACTTTTTAAAAAGCTATTATTAAAGTGATTCAGTTCACAAAGTAATCATGTTTACTTCTGTGTTACACTTTTGAATCTATAATTAACATCAAATGATCTTTAATTTTTGAATTGAGTGATTTACGCTTACCCAGTAGCACTCCAAATTTAATAGAATAGACTTCCCCAATGTGGTCTCCTCAAGATGTACTTGGAGTACAACTCCAGAACTGCAGTTCTCAGTCAGTATGGAGATTCTATATCCATGGAAACCTGGAATGCTCTGAAAACCATAGACATGTGAAGGAGCTAACACAATATTGAGAAAAAAATGGTACTCCTTTGTTCACAATTTTTAAGAAGAAACTCTGCATCATATCACTAATACAGGAGATATTTTGGTAGCAACTTTGGCATGCTCTGGGTCCCATCAGTTAAACAGTGTCATCTGATGTGACCTGAAAGGCAGGTCTCATCTGTCACAGATAAGTCTGTCTTATCTGACTTATCTTTTAAGACAGAAAATTCAATCTTATTTGTCTTACCTGTGACAGCACTGCGTTCTGGAACAGCATCCCCTCAGAGATCCATATGGCCCCTATCCTGACTCCATTTAAAAGGGTTTTAAAAGCCTGTTTTTTCCCCCAGGCCTTAGGATGGGTGGTACGCCTCTTATGGGATTCTCCATGTTAGCTTTAATGTTCTTTTCTGGATGGGCATCATTCTTTTCTTTGTTATGTTGTACTTTGCTGCCCAGAGCCATCATGGAGATAGGCAGCCTTATAAATTTGAAAAATAAAAAACCTCAAACATTCCAAATAGTAAGAATGAAGTCTTAACACTACTTGTAGATGCCAAGTATTGAATTATGCCTTTTTGCATGGAAATCATGTTTATTTATTTATTTATTCAAGTTATATAACCACCCATCTCACATTCATGACTCTCGGCAGCTTACAATTAAAACATAAACAATACCAAAAACACAGAATAAAACAACCAGACAAACAATACAAAACATTGAAACAAGTAAAATCAATTAAAACCATGCAATATAGTCATCAGGAGAGCACAATAATTCATGAACAGTACAATCATTTTATGGGCTCTACACCACTCTGAGTAACAGTAATATGCTTTACTAATCAGTTACAGCAATTTCTAAAATCCATGACAGGCATTTTGTTGCCTATTAACTGAGTCAGAATAAACAAGTGAATCCAACTACTGTCCTTCTGTGCACAATCCCATTTGCCTTATATTTTAAACAGTTCTGGAATCATTTTGAAATAACACTTCTTACTCCACCCAGTCAGAAGCTTTCTTTGGCCAACTCAAGTGCAAATGAAGAGTAACTCTGCAGCCAACCAGTCTCCTCTTGTATTTTCTATGGGGAATTGTGAGTAACAGGTATTCTACCAGTGTGTTTGAATAATTGTTATTTTTTCCAATAATAACTGAGAATGTCATGTTTTCTACCAGTACTATCTGGAAATATGGGTTTATATATATATTTACTCAAATATAAACACACACACACACACACACACACACACAGAGTATATACACCTATTATTATATCCTTATTCTTTCCAAGTCTGCAATACTGTATTATATTAAAAAAATTTTTTTTTAATGTTATGATGGCTATTAGCTTATTAGTTACCTGACACATTTAAAGTTACGAAGTACTCATCAGATTTTCCTAGGACATGTGTTTCCTGGTATTTTAGATGCAGAATATTTATCTTTAAATTGTTCTTTGGGGCAAAACACATTTTTCTCTTTTACTAAACACTAATTTGGTGAAACAGAAGTGAAAACAGCACAGCATAGCATTTACTTATTCATCACTAGCACCTTTCTGCATTAAGGCTTTCAAAAACAATTATTAATTTATTTCTTAAATGTACCATATTTTTCCGACAATAAGACGCCCCCATGTACAAGACGACCCCCATTTTTCCAACCCCAAATTAAGAAATCAGTATTTTAAAGATAGTGCAGAACACATTTTTATTTAGTAATTAGTTAACATTTACCTGCTACACTCGGTGGGAGGAGGTCCAAACCGTCTCTCTGCAGCTCTATTTCCAGGCTCTTTTGCATAACTGATTACATTCAAGCATGAGTGAAACTGCCGATAGCTTGTCTCTGCAGACAGACTTCCTCTAATTGGTTTGTTCAGCATTAGCTGACGTCAGTTATATAAGGCTCGTGATTGGAGGAAGTCTGTTTGGGAGATAAGCTATTTCACTCGTGATTGGAGGCTAGCAATAGGAGGAAGCCTCTCTGCAGAAGTATGGGCAGTTTTGCAACCGTGCAATTCTCGGCTGACTTCCTTGAATAAGACGCCCTTCAATTTTTAGGGTAAGGATTTTAGAAAAAAGTATCATCTTATAGTCGGAAAAATACGGTATATCCTTCAGAAATTTAAAGCAGCATGCATTACACTCCCTCCTCCATTTTCCCCCACAACAACAACCCTGTGAGGTTGGGCTGAGAAATGGTGACTGGCCCAAAGCCACCATGTGACCTTCTGTGGCTGGGTTTTCCTGGTGCTAGCCCAACACCTTAACTACTGCATTACACTTGTTCTCAGAAATAACTACTTAGCAGATCTGGGACACCAACATGAAGAAATTAAATTTCCTCTTTTGCTTGTTGTTCAGTCGTTAAGTTGTGTCTGACTCTTCGTGACCCCATGAACCCTTTTGCGCCAGGCCTTCCTGTCCTTCACTCCCTCCCTGAGTTTGCTCAGTTTCATGCTCATTGCTTCAGTGATGCTATCTAACCATCTCATCCTCTGCTGTCCTCTTCTCCTTTTGCCTTCAATCTTTCCCAGCATCAGGGTCTTTTCCAAGGAGTCCTCTTTGGCTTACAAAATATATATTCTGCAAAAATTCCCTTTTATATTTTTTCTAATGTAATTATTTACTTAATTCGTTTCTCATATCTTTAACAGATAGTCATGGATAGATAACCTGAGTTAAAACTGTCTTTTTCCCAAATTGTAAAATATTCTTGTGCCAAACATTTTTATTAAGATATGCATTATTCAGGTAGCTTGCTGTAGGTAAAGCATACTCTGAAATTTTGAGATCTCTGTGTATTGCCTTTTATTTGCTTCTTTTGTATAGGTTTCTCTCAGTTTCTGAAGGTCTACGGTCTATAAAACTCAGTGATGGTTCATTGACCTAGACTACAAGTTGCCAGGCAAGGAAATGTTAGCATGATTTCCATCAAATTTGTTATCACTTGCAGAAGCCCTTCCTGCTGTTCAGTTGCTGTATGTCAGGATTAGCCCAGGAAACTCCAGGAGACAGTACAGATTCAATTCAGCAGGGTTTATTGGCTTCAGTCCCGTTACAGAAATCTTCTCAGAGTGAGAGCAAATTCCAGGGTCACCCTCCCAACCTCCCTTGCATTCTTTAGGGAGGGTTCAGTCTCATCCTCTTATCAGTACCCCGTTGCTCGGGCGACAAGAGTAAATTCTTGACCCCCCTGTTCCTGACTCTCACACTGTATGATCAAATGCATTTCCATGCAGATTCTGTGTATCTGATTTACCAATACAGTGGTACCTCAAGATACGAACGAAAACAAATTTACTTACGAAAATTTCGAGATACGACCAGCTCCGGCCGCAAAAATTTACCTCAACATGTGAACTCTGCCTCAATCTACAAACCGGATCTGCGGCCATTTGCCCTGCTGCCACGCGGTCGTGGCTTCCTGTGGGCGAGATCGCAGTAGCAAGGAGACGTTCGGTGAGGCTTGTGGTGTGTTTTGTGGCGTTTGGAAGGTTTTTGGTGTGCTTGTCAGCATGGCTCCAAAGAAAATGCAGAGCGGGCGTGGCAAGAATAAGGCTTTGAAGAAGAAAGTGACGATCGAACTGAAGAAGGACATTATAGAAAAGCACGATTGTGGGGTTCGTGTGACTGATCTGGCCCCGGAGTACAACATGGCGAAGTCGACCATCTCGACTATTTTGAAGAATAAAGATGCCATCAGAGAAGCTGATGTGGCAAAAGGAGTAACGACCTTATCGAGGAAGAGGACACAAGCGCTGGAAGAGGTGGAAAAGCTGTTGTTAGTGTGGCTGAATGAGAAACAGCTGGCAGGTGATAGCGTGAGTGAAGCTATCATCTGTGAAAAAGCCAGGAAGCTGCACAGTGATTTACTGCAGAAAAACCCCTCTACCAGTGCAGCAAGTGAGGAATTTAAAGCCAGCAGAGGCTGGTTTGAGAAATTCCGCAGGAGAAGTGGCATCCACAATGTGGCAAGACATGGAGAGGCTTCCAGTTCTGACAAGGCTGCTGCAGAAGCCTACAAGGAAGAATTTGAGGACTTCATGAAGGCGAAAGGATACATCACTCAGCAAGTGTTCAACTGCGACGAGACAGGGCTCTTCTGGAAGAAGATGCCAAACAGAACCTACATCACGCAGGAGGAAAAGGCACTGCCAGGGCACAAGCCCATGAAGGACAGATTGACCCTTTTGCTGTGTCCAGAATGTGTCGCTGAACGTGACTTTGAAGGGTCTGATGCAGAGGCAGTGGAGGAGATTGTGTCCATGGGCAAGAGCATGGGTCTGGTTGTCGATGATGCAGACATAGAGGAGCTTGTTGAGGACCATGAGGAGGAGCTGACCACGGAAGAACTTGCTGAGCTCCAGAGTGAGCAACAGAAAGCGCTTGGTGAGGAGCATTCCACTGAGGAAGAGGAAGACAGGGAGGAGGTGAGCAGTGACGTGATTAAATCCATTATGGAAAAATTGAATGAGTGCCAGGACTTCTTTGAGAAGCACCACCCCAACATAACTGTAACGAACAGAGTGTTGAACATGATGAACGATAACGTGGTCTCTCATTTCCGGAGGGTTATGCAGCACAGGAAAAAACTGACTTTAGACAGGTTTTTCCCCAGAACTGAGCCTGCAGCTAAGAGGCAAAGAAGAGAGGAAACCCCTGAAGGAGATCTCTCCGATGTCCCTTTGGAGGGGGACCCCACCCCATTCTCCCTCTTCATACTGTGCTGTACATACTTTTTTTCATGTTTTTGTGGTTAAAAAATAAAATGCATATGTTTCAGAACTGTTTGTATTTACATTGAACCTTATGGGGAAATTTGCTTCAGGATGCGACCAAATTCGGAGGGTGGATTAGCCGTATTTACATTGAACCTTATGGGGAAATTTGCTTCAGGATGCGACCAAATTCGGAGGGCGGAACGGATTAACCGTATTTACATTGAACCCTATGGGAAAATTTGCTTCAGGATGCGACCAATTCGACTTGCGATCAGAGTCACGGAACGGATTAAATTCGTATCTTGAGGTACCACTGTCTTCACTTCCAAATCAGATGGTGCTGCTTCTGTCATACAAGATAGCTATAAATATATTGGAGAAAATTAGTAGATTTGTTTTCAATTATTGTCAATTTAAAATTGATACAGTAGCTGTCAAAAAAACGAGTTCCCTATTTTCATAGAATTACATGGTAGAAAATTAAGAGAGTATACCACGACATATTTTAATATGCACTATAAGAAGTGGTATATAGGATTCAACTAAAGTCAATATATAATGGGATTGTCACACAAAATAGCATCCCACCATACTGTATATTGTGAGCTCTCATCTCCCTTTAGCACAATTGACATACATTCAATCAAAGGTAAGAAACTGAATAAATTGAATAAATAAAATAAATGTAAGGACTGATTACAATGCTGGATGCCAAAGTAATAAAACTCAGAACACAACAGCTATGTATAAAAACTACCTCAAAGTTCTACAAAGAGAAGATAATGTTTGGCTTCTGCTAAATCTAAAATTGTGGTAAATAACTCAAGCAATCAAGCTTCCAACATAATAGAATGTGGGTAAGTTATAAGAAATGTTAGTAAAATCAAAGCTGGGATTATGGAAAAAACAATCAGGGCAATTAATGAATGGTTCTCCTGCATAAAGAGCAAGTCTGAAGCAAATAAGATGATCTTAAAAACCATCTAAAAACTTTCCAGGTTTTTGAAGGTTTGACCAACATGTGGAAGGGTTTAAGATGATCCTGCAGATACCTGAATAATTTAAAAGTTCTCCCTAAAGAGATTAGTGACTGAATATATGCGTAGGAAATGCAAGAAAAAAAATAGGAATTTTTGAAAACTCTTATCTGTTACAAAAAGGCTCAGGAAAGTGAACATTCATTAACGTTTGGAAATTGTAATAGGTTGCCTTAGTTTCACATCTAAGTATCTACCTCCACATATACACCCACAAATACCAGCTAGCTGACTGAATCCAACTATGTCATTTGCCAGTTCTCTGCTGCTGGGATAATTGTACTAAGTACTGTGAATGACTGCTCATTCCTTTGTTTCTGTATATAAAGAAATGAAGGTTGGCAAGGTATGCGTAATTACATTTTTTATGAATCCAAGCTAAGAATGATTCATGTAATGGGCACCCCTTTGACCTATGTAAAAAAATACTTGAGTCGTTAGAATTGTTTGGGATAATGACATAACCCTGTCTTGGACATTGTCATTTTCTAAACCTTGAGATGCTCTATTTAATTTTCTTGCTTTGTTTGATATCAGACCTGACCTTATTTTAAAATAAGCAATGATTAGGATTATTTTAAGCTAAAGTTCAAGCTTATGTGGTGTACTGATTTATTTACAACATTTATATATTGTTTTCTGTTTTAATAATTTTATTAAATTTTTAAACAAGAAAGATTAAAAACTAACAATATTTAAGATAAGGAAGAAAATAAAGAGAGAACAAAGCCAAAAGTGCAGAAAGAAAAGAAAAAAAAAAGTATAAGGAAATGACTTCCAATTTTCTTTTACAACTATAGATATAGATTTGAACTCTTACTCTAGGGTTACCACATAGCTTTCATTTTCTATCATCTAATACTTTTTTCTAATCATCAAACCTGTATATCATAATTTCATTTTTTTGTTTTGTGCAAAAAGTCCAAAAGGGGTTTCCAATCAGCACTGAACTTCATCAGTGTCTTTTCTCTGATCAAAGCTGTCAATTTAGCCATCTCAGCAAGCTCCATCATCTTCACAATCCATTGTTTTATATTGTTTTCTTGTATATATTGTTTTCTTATTTATATAAATCTCAAAATGGTTCATAATAAAACAGAAACAATACAATGGAATAAAAGCTACACATTAAAAAGACAGATATTAGTGGGAGTTAATGCGCTGTGAAGACCAGCATAAAGAGTATTCCAGTGTTGGGGGTTGGTATACAGAAGAGTTGTTCCATTTTATAAACAAAAATAAGATTTGAATAGGCTACTATCTGGACCAGGGATGGGGAATGTGTAATCAATTATATACTTCTGAACTGTAATTCCCAACTTTCTTGACAATGAGTCACACTGCCTGGGATTTCTGGGGGTTAATTTTCAGTGACACTGGAGGGCCAGAATGTCTCCAGTCCTGATCTGCATGATCATACATTTCAAAAGCTAGGAGATTTTCTTTTTAAAAGGTAGCCTCCTTGCTGGCACATTTTTCTGATTTGTGGAAAAAAAATTACACAAAATTCCATCATTCTCCAATTAGATTGAAAGATAGCCCAAATAATTCAGTGGAAAAATTACTATCAAGGGCAAAAATAAAGGCTTGTTCCGTCAACCGTGGAACTACAAAATAAATCCAACCAATGCAGATTTCAAACCCACAATTATGTGCTTCAGACTGATAATAAACCAAACATCTGCTTCTGTATTCCAGATGCACTTTGAGACAAAGTTTCCCAAATACAGTATGAGTTATTTCTGACCTGTTCAAATGCAATATCAGTAGGTTGTACCTTGCTTGCCTGCCCGAAGGATAGAATTTTACAGACCAAATGTTTCCCAGAACTACACCATATGTAGCTACATGGCATTTCATAAGAGAAAAGGCATCTAAGTCTTATCATGCAGTGTTGCATACAAATGTTTAATATTACTGCAAAAAGGTTAATATACACTGTTTTGACATGGTATCAAAAAATACAGAGACTGGTCACTAGGTGGCAAAAGAATACCATGACATGAAGTTAGATAAAATGCATGTCAAGAGAGATCTGAGTAAACTACTTGTTTCAAGCTTGTTTTAATTTATTTTAGGTATTATGTTATTTACATGTCAGACACCTCACCTTCAGAAGTGGTATTTTGCCACTTTTATGCCATCCAATGTTTTCTGGTAGTTCTGCTATTTCTACCCCCAGCTTTCAGCTCTGAGTTTATTAGCTTGAAGTCACAGTATCTACTAACTGTACATAACCAGTATTTAGAGAGAAGCAATACAAAACAGACCTTTGCTGGCAGAACTCAAAAGAGTTCTCTCCAAACGAAAGGAAAAAAAAAGGTGGAGGAAAAAAAATGTTATGTTGCTGCTTAGCCAAGCCGTTTTCTGTTCAAGGTGAAAGCAAGAGACAGAAGAATGGGAGAAGGGCTGAAGAAAATATCTTCAAAACTCTCAGTGCACATAGGATTGATACATTGCATTAAGCCATAGTTTGCTTAATCTTGACTCACTGAATAAATCAAAATTTGTTGAATTCACGTAAGGTGCTGGACCATAAGCCATGGTTTACAAACTTGAATGGGTTTAAACAACATGTTAAGCTATAAACTAGGAAAACACATTATGGTTTAGATTTTTTTTTTTTTTTTTGGTCTGCTTCACAGTCATTACTGACCCTGCAGTGACCGCCCCCTAGCGGTTTTCAAGGCAATTGCATCTTTCTAGTTTCGGAATTAGACTTTGCCAGACCCTAATTCCTAGAGCGTCAGCCCAGCTGGCAGCACAGGAGGCGGGATTTCCGTTGCTTCGCGCCCCTTTTTTTCGGGGCGAGCGCAATTTCGCGCTTTTACCGGCAACTGTGGTCCCGTCTCTCTGTGGAGTCGCTGCCAGCATTTTTCCTCCCACTGGAGTGAGAGTACTCATTTATCTACTCACGTACGTTTTCGATCTGCTGAGTTGGCAGAAGCTGCGGGTAGAGAAACAAGAGCTCACCTTGTTTAACGCGAGAGGCTGGACTCGAACCGCTGAAGTTTCCAGCCATTTCTGGCCGGCACTTTCAGCGTCATTAAGCCGCTGCGCCACCGCGTCCCCTAATGGTTTAGATACCACATACATAATTACAAATAGCTAGTTAAATGCCATTGAACTGGATTCAATTCCTGGTGACTGCATGGTGAAATGCTCATCATTATGACCTGTCCCTAATCTCAATCCATAGCTGTTCCAAGTAATGTTTAGCTATCATCCATCTGCTTTCTGTACTGTCGTCTTCTATTTCCCCTCAATTGTACTTTGCCTATTTTTTTTTTCTAATGCATCATTCAGTTGCATCCCACATCCAGGGTATATGAGTTTCTACTTATAATCAGTGCTTAAGCATTGCAGTCAATTTTAATTTGGTCCTGGACTGATGGATGGTTCTTGCAGTCCATGGTACTCTTAGTAAAGTTCAGATCCATGATTCAAAGACTTCAATGATGATCCTTCTCCTCCTCTTCAATTTTTCTAATGTTCAGTGTTCAGCTTTCATATTGTATGTTATTACTGGAATTAACTTTCACTATTTTGTATCACTGCCATCTTTTCTAATTTAAGGGGATCACAGCATATACAGCTTCAGTGGGCCACAGAAAAGCCCCCCCCCCACTTTTACAGGAATCCTCCCCATACATCCTGCCTTCCTACACTATACTTGTCCCGATGGTTCCCTCCTCTGCCTACTGTCCCTTCCTTACAGCATTTCCACTCACTCCATTCCTGACTGTGACAGGCACAGTACAAGCTCCATCTTCCTTCCCCATGCAATACGAATATGTGAGACCAGGGAGTCAACATAGGAAGATCAGGACAGGGTTGTGAGCAACAACAGTGGCTGCTACAAAAGCTGAGAAAAGCAAGAGAAAAATATATGTGGATACGTACACTTAAAACGTAGCTGGTAACTGTTGCTGAAAAAAAATGTCCAGCTGCACCTTCTCAGAAGAGACAAGCTTTCTCCACTTTACATCAGAAGCAGAGAAAGTATGCAAGAAGTTAACTGCTTTGAATTACATACCATATATAAAGTTCATATTTGAAAGCAACAATAAGCATTAGAATTCTTGTGCTGTCACCTTAACATTTTTCCCAATAAATCTTAGTAATCAGAGCTCAGGGAGACTCATTGGTTGATTGGTTGTTTCCAGCTCTGATTGCTGCTAGATGGTTCTGACAGTCAGCCTTCTACTCAGGCAGCCATCACTGAGCGACAGAGAAGGTGTGCTACCTTGCTTGCTGGACTATCTGCCCAGTGCTCACTCACTACAGCCTGGGTCCTGTGGTTGCCACCTGCCTGGGCAGCACCCAGCCATGCTACCACTCCACTGCCAATGGAGGGAGTTAGAAGGTTTGTCTTCTTCAGAATTCGTGGGAGGCCAAGCCCTGCTATCAGCAAGTTCAGCAGCAACAGCAGTAGCAGCAAGACAGATTCCATTTTTTCCTATTTTACTTACTGCCTGCCATGCCTGGGCATTATTTGAGTGTATAAAGGGACATGAAGATAGAGGTGATCCATTTGACCTTTGGCCAAGTCCCTTAGCAAAGGCTCTTTAATAAGCTTAATAGATGTGGATTTAAGAGTACCAGTCCTTTCTGGATAGGTAGGTAGCTAAAGGACAAGAAACATAAGGTAGGAATAAATGGATATCAAGATATAACTCTCAGAAGTAGTATCTCAGACAAGACCCTTCCTTGCAAGATTCTGTTACTATAACCTTATAATAAAAGTAGTATTAGCATGCATGACTTTCATTTCCTACTCTGGTCTACTTTGAAGGACTGACATCAATCTTGCAAGTCTGAATGCGGTTGCCCCCTTCCCTTTATCTTTGTGAGAACTAGGGAGGGTCTTGTCTGAGACACTGTCTCACGTTACAGCTCTGGCCTGGACCCAGATTTCTTTTGTCAGACATTGCCTTGGTTGTGGTTCTTCCACCTGTTCCTCGAGGTTATTCCTTCTACCCATTACTTTGGATGGATGGGTGGGGTGCTCTATGTGTGATTGAAATTGAGACTGAAATTGAAACAATTGCTAGGTAAGTTTAGAGATTCAGAAGATAGAAAGTGCTAAAGATGAGCAGTAATTATTAAAACTGAATCTGAGATGAACAGAATCTTAGTTGTTTTTACTCACAGCTATTAATGTTGATTAAAATGGCAATAAGACCGTTTTTATTTGATCTGGCACAAAACTAAGCTTAGGTAAGAAGCCATTGTGCTATGATGCTCATAAATACTAATCATAATATACTTGCTTTTAATAACTCTTTTGGCTGAATGCAACCATTCTTCTGCATATTTTCTCTTATCTACTACTCTCTTCCACTATCTGCCATTTCCCTCAATTCATGCACTATGACCTCCAGCCTTTATGAAGTCCTGCTGAGGCACCATTTTGTCGCTTGGGAGACTGGTAGACTTGTGCATTTGTCCAGGTGGCCATGAAGACAATCTAGCTAAAATGCAGATGTATTTATGGGCACTTGCACATAATTTATCATTGTATAATTTATTTTAAAAAATACTTCAAACCTTTATAGTTTGCCTATACTCCAAGGAGTTCTTGATAGAGATTTTAAAAAGTTGCTGGCATCCCATAATGCTTTTCAACCTGAAGAAGTGACTTAAGTTGTTATGTCTCATATTTGAGAACATAAGGATTAGGAGAATCCAAGACTTGCTCTGGTCTTATAAATGCTCAGACATGGAAATGTAACATGAGTATTAAATAAAAACATAATTTAAAGAACCAAAAGCCAGTTTGAGAGATCTGAGCATTAGAGATAACAAACCCATAGATGACTCAAATGTATGGTATTTTACGGAGCAAAAATATGAAGATAATGTAGTACAGGGGGCCTCAAACTTTTTAAACAGGGGGCCAGTTCACAGTCCCTCAGAATGTTGGGGGGCCGGACTATCTATCTATCTATCTATCTATCTATCTATCTATCTATCTATCTATTATTAAACTTGTATGCCACCCATCTCCCCCAACGGGTGACTCTGGGCGGCTCACAATAATAGTTTGAAAAAAACATGAATGAATTCTTATGCACACTGCACGTATTTTATTTGTAGTACAAAAAAAAAACCAGGAAAAAAAATACAATAATTAAAATAAAGAACCATTTTAACCAACATAAACCCCACCCTGCATTGGTGGTCAGTGTCAGTAAATGTTATCCTCCCCCCGCCCCCTGCCCCCCACATTATTGGTCAGTGCCAGTGGCCATTCTACTTGAGGGGCAACCACACAGCCCAAATGGAGAAAGTAATAGGGCGCCCTGGACCCCACTGATCACCCTGCACAGAGGATCCCTCCTGCAGAGTATGAGGAAGTATGAGTTGAAGTGCTGTGGACGGGCTGCCAAGTGCCTGAATTTTGATCATGTGACTGCAGGGGTGCTGCAACAGCTGTAACTTTGGGGACTGAGCATAACTACTAAATGAATGGTTGTTAAGCAATGGCTTAACAAAGAATTTGAGATGATGGAACAGGTCTGGGCAAGGAAGAGGAGTTTGGATATAAATGCAAGGAACAGAAGAGAAGAAAAAGTGAAACAGAAACTGAGTACAATGCTTTCTGCGGTCCTGATAATTTGCAAAGAAGTAGGCTGACCTGATTTCCAAAAATAAAAACTTGGATATACGAATATTAAAAAATGCATACATGTATACAAATCTACAAGTCAATTTCCCCAAAGTCACAGGCAAAAATTACCAGAAAAAAAAGGACACAAAGATGTTTAGAAGAGCTTCTCTGGAATGAAGCAACTTAGTAGTTCCAAACATTCCTGTCCCCTGTTGTGCTTTTACACTCTGTGAAAGATTATTTACAGGCCAAATTAATTTAATAAATGACTAACAATCAGTTGACCACTCTCTCCATCATAAGGCTATCAGACCTGATCTGCAAAAATCCATTAGTTGTCAGCAGAGATACAGGAAACACTAACTTTGCTTCTTATTCTGGATTTCTGCAGACTAGTACTAATCAATCAGCCAGTAAAATGGATAATGGAATAGTTTCATTCCTATGTTCCCTTCCACCATAAGGTACCCCGAGACTTGATGAGTAATGGAAAGACATCATTTCTTTGGCTACTTGTTCCCATACTGTTCTGCCTGCTCTACCTTGAGCCCTCCCATTAGTTCGAGGATGCCTTCCCCAAAATCAGGACTGCCCCTGTAAAACTGGAATTTAATCTTGGAAATAAGTTTCAGGCACTGATAGTGCCTTCTGTTGACTAAACCTAGTCATGGCAGCAGGTTATTGGGAATATTTTAAAGACATTCCCAAAGAAATCCATTGTGTGGGTAAAACAGGAAGGAACATCAAATGCAAACGCGAAGCATCATGAGAACAGGGCTCCTGCCGTTCTCCAAATAGGGCGCCTGTACTCATGAGACCTGGGGAAGACCAGATGGTTTCCGAGGGATTGCAAGAACGGGGTGGGCAATTGGGAGAAAGAATGAGACAAGCAGCTTGGAGAATGACACACTGATCACCCTGCACGGAGGATCCCTCCTGCGGAGTACGAGGAGAGCCGCCGGACCCGGTATACCTGTAATGTAGAAGAGTCCGGCTCTGCAGTCTCCCTCCTCGTGCATCACCTGCAGCTCCCGACACAGTCCTGACGCTTCCGCTTCTGAGAGACAGCAGCGGCGGCCAATCAGGCGGGCGGGCCAGATAAATGACCCTGGCGGGCCGTAGTTTGAGAACTCCTGATGTAGTACAAGGAGGAGAATATTTTAATTCTGGGGGAAATTACTGTGACTCTGATTGTTTTATTTTTGATACCCAGTTTGGAAGAACTAGTTCATATGTGTGTCAAAGACTAATTATTTTACTTGCTATTTTCTTCTAATAGACATTTCAATTTGGTAATATTTTTAGAAAATGGGAAGTTTGAAAAGCCACTACCACTGCCAGATGATTCAGTTTTCTACTGCCTATTTGAGTTTCATAATAACATAGATGGGTGTGACTTGGCTCAGCAATTGCATTTTCACTGCGTGACTGAAAATCTCATTTGCCACATATTTTAAAGAAAAGCTGCAATAAGAGAACATGATGGTGTTTCTACCCTTTATTCTCTCTTTACATTCTATTATGGAAAAATGAGTTGATGGAAATAAAAAAAAAAGGAAAAACAGAATGACATAATTAAACTTTTCTGAATGTTTTTTCACTCTGGAAAATACAATTTACTCTGGAATTTAATACAACTTGTGCATCAAAATGTTTTACATTATAAAAACAATATGGTTTGGAGTCAATTATGTATAGAATCAGTAACTTCTACCTACACAAAACTAAATATGTGCTTTATTTCTTAGCTTGATTAACTTCCATTACAAGAACAAAAAATAGAGGACAACCAAAACAGTTACCATGAAAACCTTCTAGCACTCTGCATAAAAAGATACATCAACATATGTGCATGTATTCACTATAATTTTTACTCAGCGTGTCTGTGAAACCTGCTAGAGAGATTGTCTATTCCATTCTGATTTTGGGTCTCAATGGATATTGAAATAATTTGCTGTCCTTATTCTACAGTGACCAGGGCTTTTGAAAATGTGTGCACCAAGACACAATATGTCCAGTTAGTGGGGAAAATGTACAATTACAGGAGAAAAATGCAGTTCCAAAATAAAATTTATGCAGTCAGGGTCATACAAATGTTATGTTAATTGATGTAAGACAAAAAATGATTGGCAACAGGAAATGTAAAGTGAGCTGGGCAGATTCCTTGAAACCAAACTTTGTCAAGCTTATCCAATTCTCCTTCCCCCCACCAAAGGAACTCAATACAGACTGCACAGCCACTCTCCATTAAATATTCACCATTATTTTTTTTTAAAGGAAATAATTGGAGAAATGGGGACTCTTTTCTGACAAGTCACAAAAAACTGTAAAAGTTATAATAAGGGAGATGATTTCCTTGAAAAATACCAAGTATCTTATGATATTCTACCAGAGACTTTATTGGGGCAAATTTGCATGAAACATCTGCATCCAAAAATGTCAGTTCAGCAGCCAGTGTGGTCCTCAATTTTTTAAAAAAAGTTATGTTTCAAGTATAAGGTAACACAGGGGCAAAATTATTAAGCTATTTGTAATGAGTCAAACCAATCTTTAATACAGTTATAGACTAGCATAACAATTGAGCATGTGTGAACACAAAATGTACAGATTAACATGCTTTACACCTGCAAATTGCAGTTATATAAAACTATGTCTTAAATAGGACTGTAGCTTTTTTATAAGATACTGACACTAATTGTTAACACCAGGAGTTAATGTTGCAAGATTAACAATGCTACCTGTCTGGTGGTTGTTAACAACTTTTTTTTTAATGTGTGAAATTACTGGAAACACTGGAGGCATATGTAAATTAGGTAATGATTAGGAATAAATTTACTTTAAATGTTCCAAGAGATTACTCCTTACAAATGTTGTGAATATTGCTCCATCTTCACAGGATTTTTTTTCTTGGTAAAAGGAAAATTCTGAGACTTCACACAGAACTTCACAGACTTAACTTGCTCATGAAAATTTTTGCAAAACTTCAGAAGCTTAAGACTGCCAGGATAATTGTATATTTTAATTCTTTAGAATACAAGGATCATAGGAAGCTGCCTTACAGTATGTCTAACTATTCCATTTACTTAGTACATGGGGGGAGTAACAGATCATCTTTCCACCTTAAACTATATCCAAAGTAAGATTAAACCTATCATTAAGGTGGATATCTACCCTCGTTTTTGATAATTGTATTCATTCAGATAGATTCATTGCCCAAAGGGATGATAAAAACAGGTGTTTGTATGGCACCTGACCCAATTCTTAAGTAATCGAACTGGGACCAAGGTTTTTCCACATTTTGTCTCTTCATCAAATAGGTGGGTGTTGTTTTGTGTAACAAAGTTACAGGACCACCATTATGTCACCTTTTGGGCCTATCTATTGTCATGCATGTGTATGACATGTCTTGCCCATTCAAACGTGCTACTTTGTACTACTTCAATAGCATCTTCAGTGTTGGTTCTGTGGCAGATATCTACATTTCAGATTGAGTCTCTGAGCGAGATCTTTATTACTCATCTTTCCATTGCATGCTGTGTTATTGAAAGTTTTCCTTCTGATTTCTCCTTTTTCTGATTTTCTTAGGTTTCACACTTCACAGCCATAGATCTCTGCTGGTATAACTATGGCACTAAAAGTGTCTGCTTCTGCTTTGGTGTTTCTCATCTATTGTAGGATTGGTCTTATGCAGTTAAAAGCTGAGCCATGCCATTCTTCTTCAGTGCAGCATCTCTTGGTCAATTGTGTGCATGGCATTGATTTCTTGGCTGAAGAAGATGTAGGAACTGGCATCCTCTCTCGTCTCATTGTATAGTTCCATTTCATGGTATGGGCGGAAATTATTTTGCAAACACTGAGGTTTTTTTCAGTTGATTTTCAGGCTGAATGCTCACCACACTGAAGTTATTTAAACACTGCTTGATTTCTTGGACACCATGGCTGATGATCACCATGTCACTGGCAAACCGGAGGTGGGCAAGCTTCTTGCTGCTGATGTTGATACCTTTATTTCCCCAGTTGAGCCCTTTGTAAATTTATTCTGAATTTTCTAAGGATATCAGTTATTTACAAGAACTCTGAAATATCTCATTATGTTTTAAAAGGTTGGCTGTCAAGGTCATTATATTGGAAATATAAAACCACTTTTTTGGTTTAATAACCATTAGCTTATTAACCTGGAGTTACAAAAGATACCATACTAGATAATATTTTAAAGATGTTAATGTAGTTTTGAATTATATAGCAAAAATTTGGCATGCAAGTTCAGTGAATTTACCAAGCATGGGTGCAGCTAAAAAGTAACATTACTTTTAACCTACAATTATTCTTGTTACAGTTCCTGACACCTAGCCATTGTATCATAAATATATTTAGGTTTAGATCTTGCCCAGAGTCAGAGGCTTATGATTTATTTATTAAATTTTTATACCACCCAACTCCCAGCAACTCTGGGCACTTCACAGATAAAAACACACAGAATAAAAAGATATAATGTTGAAAACAAAGAACAGAAGTTGCCAAAAAGGAGGCAAAAAGCAAGAAGGAAGAAGCTTCAATCACCCTTGCCAAAAGCCTGGGTGAAAGGCCAGGTCTTCAAAATACTAGCAGCATGGGGGCCATCCAGATCTTAGAGGGAACCTCAATCCAGAGGGCAGGCACTGCAGAAGAGAAGGCACACTTCCAGTGTCCTGATAGGTGGCATTATTTAGTCAAAGGCAGCTGGAGTGCACCAACCCTGCTTCAAATAAAATTGGCCAGGCAAATTCTATGGGAGATAGGTGGTCCCTCAAGTAACCAGGCTCTGTGCTGCATAGGGTTTCATAGGTAGCAACCAGCACCTTGAATCACACCTGGAAGCAAACTGGTAATCAGTGCAGTTTGTGGAGCAGAGGTGTTACATGGGCATACCAAGGCATGGCCATTATGGCCTGTCCCACTGCATTCTGGACCAGTTGAATCTTCCAGGTGGTCTTCAAGGGCAGGCCTATGTAGATGCATTGCAGAAATCAAGCCATGAGATAATCAGGGCATGAATAACTGAAGAGCCTCCTGATCTAGGAGAGGATGCAGCAGGCACACCAGATGAAACTGTGGAAAGGCCTTCCTTCACTAAGCAGAAGCTGTGAGTCCAGGAAGACCCTCAGATTATGCACCACTCTTGAATGAGGAAGTATTATCCTTTCCAAAGATAAAGATGGAACATTCCCAAATCTGGGTGGCCCAAACACCCCCAGCCACTCAGTCTTCATAGGATTAAGTCAGAGACAATTCTTTCCCATCCACATCTGCCCAGCCTCCCAGCACTAAAAGAGACAAGCTGTTTGTCTAGCAATATCTAACAAAAAGGGGAAGATATAGAAAGGAAAGGAAATAATAGGGGGGGACTGAGGAATTAATGGTCATGTTCATGTGAAAAAAATATTCTTTGAAAACAACTGCAAAGGCTAGGAGTCAACAAGATCATTAGAAATGTTAGCAAGAAAGACAGAAAGGATCAAAATTTGAATACGGGCCTTCTCTGCTGTAGCCCCCGCCCTTTGGAACATCTTGCCCCCGGGGGTGAGACAGGCCCCCTCACTCCAGGCCTTTCGGAGGGATTTGAAGACCTGGCTCTGCCCTCTGGCCTAGGGCGGGGAGGGAGGATATCAGAAATGGGTTGGCTGGCCCCTTAGCGGCCTGGTGTGGCCTCTATCGGCCTCTTGGATTTTTTAGCCTTTTTATCTTTATCTTTGTAACTCTTGTTTTTATAATCTTTTAATTATGTATTTCTGATTTTAGTTTGTTGTAAGCCGCCCAGAGTCCCCCGTTGTGGGGAGATGGGCGGGGACAAGTCAAATAAATAAATTAATAAATTAATAAATTAAGTAAGTGAGTAAGTAAGTAAGTAAGTAAATTAAGGTTAAACTAAAAATGGCACATAAAGAAAAACAAGAAAACACAGATAGGAATGGGCCAAAGAATGAAATAATAGAACAACCTAAATATTTAGTGAGGAAATGGAAACCAATGAAGAGTGCAACAAAGGAAAGATATAGGTGAATCAAGATCCAGAAAAAAAAAATGAACTGCAGTTAAGAATGAAGAGAGGTAAAGGTGAGATGCAAGCTAGAAATAAAATAATAATGGGATGCCAGACTGGTTTTTAGTTCAACCCCCCAATTCAGTGCCCTCTTGATGCACTGTAGTTCCTACAGTTCCTCAGCCAGCATGTGACAACATGTCTGGATGGTATGAGATTGGAAAAGACTGCTGTACTCCATTAGCAGGGTAACTGGAACCTTGAGATATAATTTAACATAAATACGCAAGCCAAACCAATATATGTTTGTCACTGTTTTTATTCTTCCTTCCCATGATTTGATAAAAATATTATGATAACATGAGCAAAAGAAAGAAACCATTCCTGTCAACAATCCTAATTAAAGATTCTTTTTTATCCCCAACTGATACAGACCTGCTGTTGCATCTTATTAATGTAAATGTTGTATTCTGAAACAACTGTGAATAGTGAAAGCAACAACAGATGCCCAGTTTTTGTTAGATAAATGGGGCTTCATTAATGTAAAGTGAGGGGTCTGTTATGCCTGCTTAACATCTAGATCTTAGATTAAAATTACTGAAAAAAGCTAAAAGAACTATTGTAAATCTCAGTCACATACTAATAAAAATTGCTATTTATGTAGAGCTATCAATGGGCATAAAATTTTACAGAATAAATTAAGTAAACATGGGAAAGCATATAGAGCTTGACTTCTGGAATTCTTCCAAACCCTTTACCAGCAGTGGCCTCAGGAAGTTCTTTTGTATAACAAAATATTTGTGTGTGTGTGTGTGTGTGTGTGTGTGTTTTGGTTCTCTCTTCATGTTTCATCTGTGCATGTGTATGTGTGTATTGGGAAGCTAAGGATGGGCTGCATCCTGTTCTGGGTCACCTGATCAGGAAGAGGAGGCTTAGAATGGAGGAATCAACAACATTCTGAGCAGCTGCCCGTTTGCCTCTCCATAAGGATGCATTAAGGGAATTTTTCAAGAGTTTTTCTTTCCTCAGCCCCTGGGTGAATCCAACCCATTTTTGAACTTGATCTTTCTTTTGCCAGTTTTTCCCCTCACCCCAAATTTGGTTCCATTCTGTTTAGTATTTCAGAGTTATCCTGCTGATGGACAGAGAGAGCCCCAACTCTATTTAATTTTTTTCCAACATGCCCTTGGTTGGACAGCATGCCTTGCCAATGATTAAAGATGCAGGAATGCTGTGTTTGTTGTTGTTGTTCTGCCTCCTGTACCATTCATAGATTTGTAAAATCAACTGTACTCTTAAATCCCACCATACTAATTTATCGCAAATTTTCAACATGCCATCACTGAGCAACACGTTGGAGCATATTTTAACATCTCAGTCCGAAGGATTGCTGGATTATTTAGATCTGAAATCTTCAATATGATACCTAAATGTCCATGGACATTTCCTTTGACAGCCAGCAGCTCTCCTCCCCTATTCAACTTTTTTAAAAAGTATTTCAACTTTATACAACATTTAAAAGGGAATCTGGCATACTGCAAAACAAAATAATCTCTAGTTGCTAGAATGCTTTTGGATTCTACTAGACAACCCTGTGACCAATTGGGTCATCCTTTGAAAGAAAAGTAGTGCAGTCTGATATGACCCGTATGAAGATTAAATTTTAGTCTGACCTATTTTTTTACCCCAATGCTGGACGGTCCCATGATCATCTAAGAAGAGTATAGATCACAAATAGAAAAATAATTCTAGTGGCAAATTAACTTCAATAACAAGTTAATATTTACTTACCTAAACAGATAAGGAGAATGACCATGGGCGGGCAAAAAAAGCAGTGGGAGTGAGAGTGACTTCTGACCAGCTTTCCCATTAACTTTGCTTGTGGGAAGCTGGCAAGGAGTGTTGGAAATCATGATCACATGATTGCGAGGACACTACAACAGTCACAACTTTGGAAATAAAACTGGTCTGAACATTGTGAAAATTTCAATACCACAGGAGTGATGGGTCCCAGATATTTGATGCATTCTTTAAGTTAGCGGATTTTAGGTACCTTGATTCAAAAATTATTGCAGTATAATGCACCATTTGGGCTAACCTGAGGGTACAAACAGACAAACAGAAAAATACAATGAGAGTTTTAGTAGTATATAGATACTGTCTTAATAGTCTTGGAAAATAAAGAAAATGTGTGGGCAAAACACCGTAAGGATCACCAATCTGTATCTATTTCAGTCTAGCTTCAGATTTAATTAAAGGACAGAAGTTGTTTTGATTCCCATGACTGACAATTTACCATAGGAAGTGGTCAATAAAGTGCTATTTACTTATTCTAGTTTTTAATACAGTATTCTGGGCAGCTTGGCTGAGAAGGGATGTGGAGATATGTACTTTAAGAAAGCATTCAGAGTTGATGCGGGAGCCCATGATATCCTTCAAATATTGCCATTCTATTTGAGATCTATAAATATGAATCTGAATAAACATTGTAACAATAAAGATCTTGGTGCAGTCAGGATCTGGAGCAAAATTAAAAGTTTGGGGCATGGGAGAACAACTCAAGAAAGTACACAGAAAATGTAGGCTTGAGAGAGGTAATCTATGCACATTAAAAAAGCAATGTTTTGGAGTCACCATTTTGTAATCCCATTGCATAGAAAATGCAATTGAGATGGGAGCGCGTGTGAAAAGAAACACAAACTCTCGGGCATTCATAAATGTAATCCATGAAAACCCAGCATTAAATACAGCCTTTTAAATGTCTGAAAGCTCACAAAATTTCAGTGCTTTAATATAAAAACCTTAAAACCTATTTTAATTTTTTTAATGGCTATGCTCTTGTGTGAGATTGCATAATGACATCCATTGCCTGAGTACATCTCTGATGCCTGATGTAGGGTTTGAGGAGATAGATCACATGGTCTGAGCAATAAGAGATTTCTTTTGCAGGAAGATGAAAGCACTATATCTATCTATCGATCGAAATAATATTAAAAAGGAAGTGTGAGCAATTTTGAATATAAAGTAAATGACCTGTTAATAGAATCTATAAGAAAAAAAATCTTAATTTCTGTATTCTATTGTCTATAGTGATCTTTGCTTCCATATAAAGATAGCTAGGGTTATAGCTAGTCTTCATTGATCTTAATTCACATAAACTGGTTTAAATGGCTAAAATAACAATTTGGGCATGGGTCTGAATTCTTGTAAGGCCCCTTAGTGATATTCGCTGTTAGCAGGCCTCCTGGGTTTCAAACTGTGCTGACTGTAGACACCAAGGACTGAAGCTGGAATCTTCTACATGGGAGGCAGATGTTTACCATGTAGCTAAAGCTCTCCTCCTGAATTCAGGAAGCTTATCTATTTGTAACAATTTAGCTCAATATTGCCAGCACAGCTGGCAATATCTCTGTGCTTCTTCTAATCCTATCTGGAGACATATGCAACAGACATATTTTATTACTGAGCTAAAGAAAAGGTGGAATAAAACTCTTAACATGTGGCATTTGGGCTAGGAGGTTAGGCAAACTCTGCTGGTGATGTGATCTTCTTGATTTGGGGTTGTTGTTTTAAACTTGGGCATCATGGGCTATATTTTCTTGTTGTGGTTTTAATCTTTGTATGCTGCCCAGAATCACTGTTGTGAGACAAGTGGCTATATAGATCATTTAAATAAACTAACTTAAAAAATAAAAGATCATTGCCATATCATATGGCTCAAAGCAAAACACACTCATTTAAATACAGAAACAGCAATAGACCTTTTAATGAACCTGGTACTGGATTCTTGAAATGAAAACTGTAGCCAGTAAAAAGTGTGTGATGTTCTCAAGTTTCACCAGAAATGTTCTGCTCAGAACAAGAGTTTTAAATGACTGAGAAACAAAAGACTGTGAAAACCTTTATAGTAAATGGCCTTGAGAATTTCCTTCCATGGTACATATAAATTAGGTTTTGTTAAAGAAAAGTGCATTCGATATATCAAAACTTACACTTTTCAATAAAAAAATACAAGTAAAATACTTGCAGATATTTATAGAGATAGGCATGGAATTAAACAGAATGTTCTGTTCACTGCTCATTTTGTGCAGTTGAAGAGATATTTGGAACATCCTGTTCAATAACATGATACATAACTGATTCCCCCAAAGCTGTCCTTTAGAATACAATCCTTGCCTAGCTGGAAATAAGACTGTTAGTGAAAGTGAGGCCAACTAATGCATTTTTGATGAAATGCAAATCATCCCTAAGCATACCAACCATGGTAAAAATACATACTTCTCCCCAACGAGCTTCCAATTCCAACTTGTACAATGAAGACAGGAATCAGAGCCACCAAATTAGCTTTTATTGAACAGGACTGTTTCTCGCTTGATTTTGAATATATCCTGTTTCACATTTTGAACTTATTTAAACCATATCAACACAATGCCCTCATTCACTGGGCCAGTGGAGATGGATCAGGGTTAATAGGTTGTGTGAATTCCAAAAATAAATTAATTGACCTAGTCAACTAACTAGCAGGGTTATATTTATCTCCAAACCAACCAAACCCAAACTAAATTTCCATATAGGAATTGCTGACTTTGTCTCCTTAAGATGAAGTCCTAAAAGGGTGAGGAAGATCGTACAAATAGAACCTCTCTTTGAACAATTCCACATAGCAGCCTTAAGCTGCTGGTCTCCAACACTGAAAATATTTAGAAATGAAGCCAGATTTCAGTCTGTTCTTCGACTCTGGCAATGATGTTGGTCAGCTGTCCTGTCTAAAGATGGCTTGCCAAACACTCCAATTGGTAGATTCCCCCACTATTTACCTCTTGGTGTGTGCTGGAAGAGCAAGCACCAATCGCTTTCCTTTCAGTGTGTCTTTGGGGACATATAGTTTCTATTGACAGACTTTCTGTATGCCCTCCCCTTGTATGTGATACCTTCCCATCCCCCTCGTGCAATGGTGGACTCCTGAAAAACAAAACAAAACACTACAGTTTTACCATTCTTCTTGTTGCTTGGTCTGGAAAGGGAAACTGACTTCCTGTCAATTTCACCAATGTTGCCTGTTCCACACGTGAACTAGAAAGAAACCCTAAAACATCCCCCCCAACCCACAGCCTTTCTATGGGTCTACTGGTGAACATGTAAAGCAAAAAGTGTGGAGTGCAGGTAGCCCACCACAAAAACGGCTACCAAGAGCAGTGACCGTTGACTGGAAGGGAAGGGGCATTTCTGCCATAGCACACAGTAGCTAACTGGAGTGAGGCCTACCACAAAATGGAGTAAGCTGGTCACACAGCACCACCTGCATCCACAGAAGTAGGAAAGCATTACTTTTGATGTGGAACAAGAAAAGACAGGTGGAGGCTGCTTTGAGGTGGGCTGTGAATTATCCTGCACACCTGTCTTCAAGAAACAGTTGGGGGCCATCCTGGCACTAGAGCAAGCAGAATGTGCAGATGAACTGTATGTGCTCTAGTTCCATTGCTATTTTGTCTTCCCAATCACATACTAGGTACGGCATACAAGTCTCCCCACCCCCACCCCCACCCCCACCCCTTTCCCCTGGCATTTTCCCTCCCTTGTTTTGCTGAGGCCTGCAAAAAGAAAAAGGAAGTGGGGCAGGAAGTAATAGGCTCTTTTCACCATCTGGAAATTTTTTTTTAAAAAAGGCACCGCACAATAGCCCCAGCCATTCCCAATCCAAAACTCCTGATGCATTATGGTGAGTCCGTTAACTGTGAGAGGGGATGGTTAGTTGTTCCTTTTAGGGCCATTAACTGGGGGAAACAATTAAATGCTTGCTTTGTTTTAACACTAAACGTATTTACTTACCTATGAACTTTTTTTTTTTTTGCAGAAACGGACATTTGTAAAAGTAAGGTGCATCTGTAACCATGACCTTGCAAACAATGGTGCAATGAAAAAAGCACAAACAGAAAAGATGCTGTTAACAAAATCAGTCAGGATCAGTCTCAGGAAGACCAGATGCCATGCCCTCTCTAGGCCGCTATTGGGTAACTATTTGTTCCAGCTCAGGCTGCAGCATCGGACCCTAACACTCGATTATCCGGTCCTCGCTCGCGATAGCTGCTGCTCTTTTAAAAATCTATCTTAGCAAAGATTTCAAAAACACTCAGCTCGGAGCTTATCTCCCGGGGACGACCTCCATGCAAACCACCACTACTGTACCCAGAAAGATTTGTTTTGGCAGCTTCTATATAGCGCCTGCCATTCACAGAGCAGAAAAACGCGCTCTCCCTGGAATAACGAAGAGCCCGTTTCAGAAGCCCGGGGGAAAAAGCCTCTCCTTTCCCCAGAAATGCCTTCTGACAGGGCGGCCGCATTCACATTGCATTCACGTTGCTCCCCACCAGGCGTAACCTGGAAACTGCACTTGCAGGCCGGCTGAGCTTCTGAGGATGGATGAAATTACGCGCCTCTCACCCTCATGAATAAAACATGGCGCGGAGGCTGGTGGAAGCTGGGCTGTTGGGTAGCAGAGCCGGGCAACCGGTGACTACCGCTCTTGTGCTTCCCAGGAGCTCTTGGTGGCGGGCTGCTGCTCCGCCGCCCAAGAGGAAACTGGGGGCAAAAGCTTCTCGCTGGGCGCCGGCTTCCTCCGCACGTGCATCTTCGCCGCGCGAGTTTCGGCGCGGCCGCCGTTTTAGACCCCCCCCGCTTCTCCTCATGGAACTCCCTCCCGGACAACGCTGTCGCTGCCTCCTGAGGAACAGGCTGTGGAGGCGCAGAACCGAGCGCTGGCGGTTCAGCAGTAAGTGGCTCTGAGGCGAGCGTTTTGCCGTCCTTCCACAGCACGAAGGAAACGGCTTTTCCGTTCTCCTTCGTTGGCTAGGGCCGGTTGCAAGTTTTTGGAGAAGTTGCTTTCCTCTGGTCGGTACTCCGATTGCGAGGAGAAAGGTAGCCTCGCCCTGGATGCCCACCTAATTTCACCCACATTAGGACTCCGCAGAGCCTTAAAGTAATTTAAAAGGAGAGTGCAGCACAAAGGTAGATATTGGATTCCTTCTCTGAAACAGAGATGGGGCGCATACCCTGTACTTGCAATTAGTCACCTGTGCTACTGTGCTGTTCATCTGTAAAGAGATAGCAGACATATATGGCTCTGTGCACCAGCCTCAGTCCCCATGGCCTTGTTAGCTTCTCTCTTGTGGATGGGAAGGGTGTGCAGTGGTTGGAACTGGGCCTATTAGCATACCTAATCTTTGCTAGAGAGTAGGAGTTGTTGACACATGAAGGCAGGGCTAGAATCAGTTGTCTATGCCAGTATTTCTCCCTGGGGAATTCTGGGAGTTGAAGTCAGCACCTGTTAAAGTTGCCAAGGTTGAGAAACACTGGTCTATGCAACCTTACTTCTGTGACGGATAAGCAACCTGTTGAACTACAATTCCCAGAATTCCTTGCCACTGGCCATGCTGACTGGGTCTATGGAAAGAAAGTTCAACCCATTTGACACCAGGTTAGTTTGCAATGAAACAGTGGTTAGTCATAGTACTGATTTCTGAATAATGCAGTGAAGTTACCCTCAACCAATCCAGCAGCCAAAGATACCACATTGTTTGCACAATATGTTAATCCAAAAAGCCAGGTTAACAAGCATGCATGATGCTCTCTTACTCTATCATGTGCAGCTCTTGCCCTTCATGCCCTTCAAACCCAGAGTACTTGTGAATTTGGGTTTATCTATCACATTTATATTCCACTACAGTCAAAAGATTCATGATATTTCACATATTACAAGCTTTGCAAGCTCTGTTTTCTGTAAATTTCAAGTGGCAGCTGCTTTGAGTTTATATATGATAACCTTGGACTAGAGAGCCCAAGGAAGAGGCAGTAAGTTGGCAATGCATTCTAATTAACTAAATTTATTGACTTAGATGTATTGTGTGAACATAGGCAAAAATCTAGAGGCAGCAGCTAGTCCTTGTGGCTGTGATCTCTCTTTGGTCACTTGCAGTTTCCTTCTGGGCAATGAGATAGTTAAGAATAGTTTGCTGTACCACTTACAGGAGAAGAGTTGGGTTCATACATGGCACTAAGCCATGAATTGTTGATTATGCCACAGTGTGTCACACTTCACACTAAATTGTAATTTACAAACCGCATTGCTTGTATCTGCATGATAGATATATTCATTTGAACCATGATTTGATAATTTAACATAGGTTTCTAGGATAACACAGTTCATTGAACCATAAATTAATCATATGGTCTGGACTCATACCACGCTGTAGGTTAAAATGTAATTGACTAGTTTTTGATTGTGTGTTGTGCAGACACAGTCATCAAAGCTTAGACTAGTGAACTACTCAATAAGTTGCAGATGCATGAGGAGTAGCAACTATTTCTTGTAGCAGCTGTCCTCTGCCCTCAGTTTGCTCATCTGCATAGTCTCTCAGGCTGGTATATTATGCTATGATGTAGCATTATATCATAATATAAATAGTTAGAATAATGGTTTACTGAAATCAGATAATTTAACCCATTTGTCAGATCAAGGAGTTACAAGCATGATTTGAAAGACTAATTATCCTGAAGTCTCTTGTATTTTTCTCTTGTCGGGAAACCAGGTACACAGAAATTGCTATGTGGCTGGTCCAGGCACTGAGCAAACAGGGGTACTGATAATAGTGTTTCTCAGACAGTGAAGTGGATCCACATCTCACAGTGTTTTAGTTTGCTAAGCTAGACAATTGTAATGAAAAATGGTTTTAGATTATAGTTAAAATACTTTATACTTTAATACAGTTCAAAGCCATTTTATGTTCTTGGCTTATCTTTTGGGGGGGGAGCATAGTTCCAGATGTCATCAGAATTTGGACTAATGGCTAGCTTATGTTAAGCATTCATTAATTTTCCTGGAAAACAGTGCAGAGTATAGTAAGGGTAAAAGAAAATAGATAGCCTTTTGTAAGACAATCTTGGCTGCTTTTTGTTTTTCATCTTCTCAAGGGCATGCTGGAAGCATCAAAAAAGGGTTTAGGGAAAATATCAGTTTACACCCCCCCCCAACACAGATGCTGTCTGTGCACCTGTTTTTTAGAGAAAGGGGGAGCAGCAGAGTTTTTAAATTATGTTTTTAGCAGGCAAATGATCCAGGGGCATATGATGTTATGACATCAGAGGGGGTAGGTTAGATTTTCAGCTTCTTTTGAGAGCTTTTAAGGAGGATTTATTTTAGTTTTAAAATGGGTTAAATCTATTAATCATAGAATCATAGGGTTGGAATGGACCTTGGAGGTCTTATTAGAAGCTTAATACAGCAGCTTCTTTGAGTTTCCTGCTGAAAATTGGTGGGAGTATTTACAGTGTCAATTTTTGCTGAAATACAAATTTTTCTGAATTTTGGCAGTGTAGTCTTGGGAGGCCTTGGAGGCAACATGAGTAGAGAGGTGTTTAGTATATACAGATAGTCCTTGCTTACAGATGGTAATTGGGACCGGGAACTCTGTTGCTAAGCAACGCAGTTGTAAGGCACAACATCATGTGACCACGCCGATTTACAACAGTAGTTCCACTGAACGAGCGGATGTTAAGTGAGGACTACCTGTAATATATAGATTACCTATTTTGTTCTCTGTGGCAAAGGAGAATATGCAGATAGGCCGAAAATACATTTTAATATCAAAGGTTAGCTGTTTGAATAGTTTATTTAAAAAATTTCAATCTTCATGCAAAAATTAGTTGATTAGACAAACATTTGTACTTTTCTTAAATATCAGGGTAGGGATTATAGAGAAGTTGTGCCTAAAATAGCAGAATTTATGTCATGAACATTTGGTTTTTCATAGAACTAGAGAAAATCATTAATAACAAACGCTAACAAGAAATATTTAGTATGAGAGCTGTACTGTTCATTTATAAGGGGACAGTGACACAAGAGGTGGACTACCTGTATGTCTGGACTCAACTCTGACCTGGAACAAAAAAAGAAGTAAGATATTGCAAGGAACATATTATTACTCTCCATAACATAGGCAGGTTCAACAGTTAATGAATACCAACTTCCTCCCAATATTTACTTCAAATGAACAGCAGAATATATACATTTAAAGAAACATTATTGTAGAACAGCTCAATGGTAGAGGATATTATTTGTGATGCAGAAGGTTTAAGATTTGATCCTTGATACCTCAGAGAGTGTTGGCATCTGCCCATTTATATATAATTAACATAGTGTTGAAAAGACTTTGGGATCTTGTAAACCTTGAGAAGGAAACAGAGCAATCTGGTTAAGTGGATGTGCATTTTTAAAAAGCTTAATTATTTGAAACAGTATTCCAAACTGAAGCCTTGTGGATGTTCAGGCAAATAACTCAGAAATGTCGGACAAGGCTGAAATAGAAAACTTCTAATAAAAATGCCAGTGTGCTTCTGTTTCCCTATAAATGTTTTCCCCCCATAGTTTATGGTAAGAAACATGAGAGAAAAAGACATAACTCCTGGCTCCAAAGATTCCAGTTCCTTGTTTCATTGAAAAGCCTTTTCTGAGGTTTGATGTGGAATGTTTTTGCAGCCAGGCACATTGCCCATTATCTCTAAACATGATTCTAAATTATTGAAGTGGCTGGGATTGGGAAGATTGATTAGAATGCCTCCAGATAGGCATCTGAAACAGGACACTGAAGGCTCTGGGAAATGGGGGCGAGATTAAAGGTTGGTGGAGTCCAGGAGCCTGTCAGCTCAATTAGGTAGACCAGACCAAGAAATAAACTCCACAGGAAGGCTAAAATTACTTTGATTGAGATTGGCCACGATAACAGAATCTTGATTGTGCCTGTAGCTCCTCCCCCTTTTATACGTAAGTGAATTAGGGAGGTATCTGTCTGAGTCAATTCTGAATGTTATCGGTCTTTTGTGGACTTAAAACATGTTTCACTCCTCATTGCCATAGCAACAGATCTTGCATATCTCTGTCATGGTCATCTTCCTTACTCTCTACAAAGCCAGGAAGTAGAATCCAGTTAGATTTCTCATGAATGGAAGATGACCTGCTCACAAACTGCAGAGTTTCATTCTGCAAATGGAAAAATTGCCTTTTCAATTATTCCTGATACACCACTCATTTGCCAGACACAGATGACAGTGGGAGATCAGGGAGCTAGGGAGTTTTTTGGAGCAGAGCAAAGACCCACATGGAGGTGCCTCTGTTCCATTATCATTTTTTTCTACAGAAACATTCCATTCTTAACAAAGCTACTTATATTCATTGAAAGGCTTTGTTCTGGATTGCCATGTACCTCAAAGGATTGCATATGCTAGTTGCTATGGTAGCTCAGGCTAACTGTTCTCACCAATCCTTGGGTGGCTAATAGGATGAATGTGCTGTGTATCTAAAGAGAAATTCATTTGCAAAAGCAGCCACACAATAACTTTCTTCCACCAACATAGCTTAAGCTTCTCTTAAAGAATATTCATTTAACGGAAGTATAGGAGAAAAATCTGATAAATGTTGCAAGCTAGCTATATTATAGTACAATCTTTTCAATTTCTTTCATTTCCCATTGCAGCCTGCCTGTTTCCAATTGCTTCTTCTTTTGTATTGCTCATACACCTGCCTATATGCCAGTTGAGGCAGATACGTATTTTTCAAACATGTTGCCCCTTGGTGTTTTTGTAATTGTAGTGTTGAGTCAGAGGAAGAAAACAGTGAATGAGTAAAATTCAATTGTTCCATTGAGAGAGAGGGCGGGGGGGGGTCAGTGTATAAGGCTTTGGCGCTGTTGTGCTTGTTTCCTGCCTTGGAAGGGATCAGAGCTGGAATTCCAAAAAGAAGGTAAGGCCCAGGCTAAAGAGCAAGCAGAATATATCTTTGTTTTAATCCCTGATATATACTATCACTAACCATGAGGTTGGCAGGAAGAGGCTTGGGAGGACAGTCCCAAAGGTGGTGCCAGAGGACTACTGTTTAGCATCTGCTGGACTATGGAATATTTTGTTTTTGTTTTCATTTTTCTTCTTAGCCTTTCAGTGTTTTCAAAGTTTTGGGTCTGCTGGCTTGAAATACTTACTTGGAAAACCTTTTTGTCTGCCTTGATCTGTTTTCTAAACTGAATGTTTTAATACTGTTGTTAGAGGTATGGAACTGTTCTGTAAATTTACTATACTATAATCATTTTGAATATTCACCTCAAAGGAGCAGCAAGTATAATAAGTTTAAAGAAATCTTATTATAAAACAGCTCACTAGTAGAGGATATAGTTTGCATGAGGGAAGTTCCAGATTTGATCCTTGGTACCTCTAGATTTTCAGCTATCATATGATTGGAAAAAGTTTGCATTGCTTGAAATGCTGAAGATGCTTTCTCTATTCTAGTACCCTTTCAATGTATTGCATCTAAACATTACCAGAATTCTATGGTTTTAAATGTTCATGTTTAGATTCATATATTGATCCAAGTCACAAATGATTAAACTGCATTACAAGTTAACATGATGGATGAATCATCTGATTGGGTACCTTCCGCACTCTTTTTTCATTAGTAGGATTTGGTATGAAGTGAGGTAGCCACACATACTGGAGATTGTGGTAAAATAGCATCTAACTCATAATCAGATTTAACAGAGAAGCAAATAGGGCATTATATATTGATAGCAAATGAAAACAAGATGAACTAGAGATATAAAATGGTATTTAAATTTGGATCTAGAGGCATTGCATAGGAATGTTGTAAATGAGATAAAAGGAAAAAGTACCAAATTCAATTCTAGGGATACTTTTGAATTAAAATATTTAGTATTTAATAATTGTACCTTATTTTAAATTGTTTTTGTTATCAAATTTTATTATGTATATGTGTGTGTGTATGTGAAATAGATATAGGTAAGTAACATAGAAATTATAGTTAGTAGTTTTTCTTAATGCATTTGTGTATCGGTAAAGCATGTCTTTTAAAATTAGTTTATAAATAAAGTATCTGGTTAATGAGGAATGCTAGGTTTTCACAGTATTCCTAAATTCTAGGCAGATATTTTTAATTCATCTGTGAATAAAACCTCAACTCAAAGTGAAAAAAATATTGCTAATTCATTTTCATATGCTCTCAAATAAAAACAGCAGATCATGCACTGCTGTCAGCTATACATAGTCAGCTAACCCTGTCAGCTATACATAGTCTGATCTCTGCTTGTTGCTGAAAATTTCAGTCATAAAAGCTTGTGTAAAGTGGGATACACAGACACATACACACACTTCTCCCCCATATTAAATAAATAGGGACGGTAAATATGTGTGTGTGTGTATGTATTTACCGTCCCTATTTATCTAATGTTATAGTTTATATAACAGTAAAAAGTTTTATTGATATGCATATTACATAATAAACATTGAAACATCTATAAAAGGATGGTTGAATATACTTATATCAGATTTTAGATATATTAAGCAGAGATGAAAAACAAAGCTGTTATGGTCCATTGAGTTAAAATTGTAAAAGAACAGTCCTTTGGCCCAGCTATACCAGTAACAACAAACATCAGGATAATATATTTAGGTCCTGTAATTCAACCAGCAAAACCAATGGTAATGTAATTCAGTTTGAAACAAGATATAACATCACCCAATAGTCCCACAAAGACCATGGTAACACCATTGATAGCATATTGACAGTGCCTTCTCCCCATATTAGTGATGTGCAGAAGGAAGTCAGGGAACATATGATATTCCCAGGATGACCCTATAACAACTATCTACTGACACCCAGAACACATAACCGAGCAGATGCAAAGGTAATATGCACATTACTGTGGTGCATCAGCCTAGAAATTGACATATTTTGATGCTCCATACAAATTGAGCTGAGTGTTTTACAGCAAAAATAATGTTGCAGAGAGTAAATTAAAAAAAATTTTTTTTAATGTACATGGCACTTTACAAAGAATGGGCTTTGGTTTCTCTAGTCTAGAACATGAATAAGGAATTTTGTTCTTTCTGGATATTTGGGGCTACAGATTTTACATTTACTTGACTGTGCTGGATAGAGCTGAAAATATCTGAAAAGCACCATTTGCCTGTTTCAGGTAATCAGAAGGTAGACAGGGAAGGGAAAAGGAAGAGATGCAAGCTAGCTGTAGTTGTTATCTGTGGTCAGCATTGCAGTAGGAATGGATATATCTTTGTCCTTGCACTTGTTTGATGGACCACCAGGTTTTAGAATCAGGCATGGGAAGAATGATGAGTGAGTGGTTCTCAATAGCCTCAGTGGACAATCTTAGACACTCTGAGTTGAATGAGTGAGTGACTGAGAGATAATACTGCCCCTCAGATAGTGGTCCAGTTTCCAAACTGTTCCTCCTTTAGTAATCTTAATATCTGCATTCGGGGATGTTTTTCATCTGGGGTATATGAAATATATAGGATGCTGCATTGGAACTCAGGCTACAGTTCCCATTTTTTTCTGTGTCATGTTTTCTTTTCCATTTTTCATCCTTGGATAACTGGAGTTGTGCCAGAATTGTGAACTGGTATAGTAATTAGTGTAATAATAAAGATTATACTGGAATAAATTGCCCATAGAAAAGTCACATGTGCAAATGCATTGTGATTTTAAATAGATTGTACTATAACGTGATTTTTAATAGTTTCTGTCACACTGTTATATCATTTCTTTGGAGCAAGTGGTGGCTCCTTATATAAAATACTGCATTAAAATAAGATGCGAAGTATGAATGAAACATCAACCTGATTTTTTTGGTCTATGTTCTTCATCAAGTGGCAGGCTGCCAAAAATTGATTTCCTTCCATCTATCCAACATAAAAGATGCTAAAAATGAAAAGCAAGGAATAAAGAGTAAGGATAGTTAGCTCTAACCTTTGTTCACTGATTTTTATCAGACTCATAAATATACTGTGCAGCTGCCCTTTCTCCTTAGCACTTTTCTGTAGATAATTTGTCTTCATTTGGCATATCACTACCTGTAATTGGATTGTAGTCTGATTTGAAGTGCCACTACATTTCCTTTTCATTAGTTTAATAGAAGAAATAAGAAGGAAAAGACACATAATAAGGTAGAGAGATGAGGAGGAGGACAAAAGCATATTGGCTGCATCTATACTTGCTCTTAGGGTACTTCCACATATTTTTTGCACAGCTTCAGGAGTAGCTCTGCAGCAGTTAATCTCATATTGTCATATATGTTCAACAATTGAGTCAAATATAGAAATGGCATATTTGCAGCCATAACAAACATGATGATGATGATGATGATGATGATGATGATGATGATTCACAATGAACCGAGCAAACACACACTCATAGTGGAAACATAGATGGATGCATTTAGAATGTTTTTCTTGCCTTTTGGAATGAAGCAAGGTTAAGGGAAATTTTTGCTCCAGTATCAGTGTATTTCAAGGGGCAGGACACTAGATTACATTTTTACCACTCTCCTATTGATCAGCTATCTTACATTGCTAGGTCTATAATGTAGTTTTTATTCAATGTAAAGTATGAATCCAAGCATTCTAGTTTGTAGGTCATGAGTTATAGCTTTGCATTATGTTTTAACATTATAGTGTGAATCCCAAGTGATAATAGGTGGATGGCTTGTAGCCACATCACTTGGAGGAACAGCCACCAGGTATATTTGTAGCTAACCTGTGGTCAGTGATGAATGTTTGTTTACATTCAGCATTTCCTAATGAAAATATACTGTGTATACTAAATCTGGGACATCTTAAGTATTTCCCTTTCTTATTTCAGCTCTAGTTGCTATTACCAATGAATTAATCAAATTTCTTTTGGGAAGTGAATATTGACAAAAATCTATCTGTGACAGTTCCCTTCAGCAGCAGAAATGGTTCCTAGGTAGAAAAGTCAAAGGTTCATCTCTCTTTCTCTCTTGGATAATTTATTAGGAAAATGAATGTTTTGCCTGGAAAATATATTTTACACAGCTCTGTGTTTCATACTGAGCCAGTTAGGTGTAGTGGTTAAGGCACCAGGCTAGAAACAGGGAGACCTGCCCTAGGAAGAAGGCAACGTCAAACCATTTCTGAAAAACCTTGCCAAGAAAACTGCAGGGACTAGTCCAGGCAGTTGCCAGGAGTCAACACTGACTTGAGGGCACCACCTCCCCCTAATAGCTTATTTTTATTTATACTAATTAAATTACCATATTACAACATTTTTTCACTAACACCATGGTTACAGTTTTATTTTCTACTTCAAGGTAAATTGTCACTTACCATATATTACAGAATTTGGAATTTGCTATAGTGCTTACATATTTCTAAAAGAACCTGTTACATTTCTTGGAGTATATATACAATACAGTGAATATCTGAGGGTGATAGGTTGGCTGTTTTCTGCAGGGGTGGAAATACCTTACGTTCCAAGTTGGTGGTTTGACATTTCAACTTCCATTCTTATAAACCTTTGGCAGTTTTTAGCTGTGCTATATACAGCATATGTGTGGGAGCCTAGGAGTTTCAGATTCCTGAGGGAAACAAAAATTTCTGTGCTGTAGCTTCACATCAGCTTTTGTTCTTCATGTATGATTTAGGGTTTATATCTTTAATCTATAAAAGCTTTTATGTAAACTAGCATATAAAAAGTATACTAGTATAAAGCTAGTATACTTTTAAAATTTATGTTGAAGACCCTTGCTCTCATGTCTGATTTCTCCTTTTAACAAATTGAGAAAAGCTAAAAAATACCAAACAGAAGTCAGTATGTGCTTCACTGATTATAGAAAGGCCTTAGATTGTGGTGATCAAGTCAAACTTTGGAATGTGCTCAGAAAAATGAGAATCCTAGAGCATCTCATTGTCCTCATGAGAAACATATATACAAATCAGAAAACCACAGTATTGACAGAACATGGCAAAACAGATTGGCTCCAAGTTGACAAAAGAGTGCAACAAGGCTGAGAATTCTCCCCTTATTTATTCAACCTATATGCTGAATATATATTATATATATTAAGGAAAGCTGGATTGGAAGAACCTGTGCTATGCTGATGACACTACTCTGATAGCTCAAAATGCAAAGGATCTGCAAGCTCTAGTAATAAAAGTCAAGGAGCGCAATGAAAAAAATGGGACTAAAATTAAATATAAAGAAGACCAAACTAATGACAACAGGTACAACAACCAAACTTAGTACTGACAATATGAAGATATTGAAGATATTTTCTGCCTTTTAGGATCAACCATCAACAGTAAAGGAAGAGGCAGTCAAGAAATATGCTATAGATTGGCATTTGGTAGAACAGCTATAGGCCTTGGAAAAGATACTCAGATTTTGTGATGTGCCTATACCTACAAAGTTCAGAACTGTGCAAGCCTTGGTATTACCTGTGATACCTTATGAAAGTAAAAGTTGGATCCTTTAGAAGCAGGACAGAAAGAATATTCACACTTTTGAACTTTGATGTTGAAGAAGACTCCTGAGAATACTGTGGACAGCCAAGGAAACAAACAAATGGATCATCAAACAAATCCAGAGTGCTCACTTGAGGCATGGACACATTATGCAAAGACCTAGGTCTCTGGAGAAAGCTCTAATGCTGTGAAAGGTGGAAGGAAAGAAGAGAATTACCTTGCTGGCTGGGGAATTCTGGGAGTTGAAGTCTACACATCTGAAAGCTGCTAAGTTTGAGAAACACTGCACTGTGACTCAATATGAGGGAGAAGCCAAGGTGTTCTTAGTATTGCAAGCCCAATAAAAATGAGATACTTGACAGTTAGCTTCAAAGTGCTTTGTGAGGGATTGTGGGAAGGTTAGTAGTTAAAACTGTGCCATGTGGAAGTGACTTTAGTGCAAAGAACTTGGCATAGTGATTACTACTTTCCTTCCAGCTTGAAGGCCTACCAGAAAATTTTAACTTTTTCTTCACTCAAGTTGTATTATAAACATTATGGAAGTAAAAAACTTTACTGCTAAAATAACTTTGGAAAAATATTACTATCCATAAACTTAGAAATTCTGCATGCAATTCTAAAAACATTTAGAAATTCTATTAAATTGATGATGTTTGATTTGAACGTATTCTTCCACTTGTGTTACACAGAAAAAAATATTGAATTGGTTCCAAAAAATGGTATTGTAATAAAAGCAGCATGTCTATGTGCAACACTATTCGAAAAGAGTGACTATGAAAAACATAATAAATACAATATAGGACTTATAAACTCCCTGATCATTTTCTTTGCTTTTTTCTGTATCTTAAAGGTCTAAATACACTTTTTGTAATGGAGTAATTTTGAACGTGTATAAAATATAAGAATTACCCAACAATTCGAGTTTGCCAGTTTCACTGTTGCAGTTTCAGTAACCTATTTACTACAGTACAAGCTTATCACTATTAGGAGATGCTGTGGTGAAACTTTCATTAAACATTAAAATTAAAAAGATAAAAACTAATACAAACTAAAAAAAATAAAAGAATTAAAAAAAATAGTGCAGAAAAGAAAAAAATGGAAAGAAAAATTGAAAAGAAAGAAAAAAATAAGAATCTATAAAGAAATGAATTCCCCCTTCTTTACAAGAAGTATAAACAATTTTAGTAACTTATCACCTTCTCTTAAAATACAACAAATGATCTCTTTTTCCCATATCCCATCTCTTATCTATAAACAAATCCTTAAAGCCTGATCATTTGGCCCTGATCAGCAAAAGTCCACTAAGGGTTACCAGATATAACAACATATCTATTTTAACCTTGATCAAATAAGCCAACTTTATATTCCTTCCTTTTACTTTTAACAATCTTGACCTTTAATCCCTTCAAATAATGTCCTAGAACTTGATTTCTTTTCATTTTTTCTTTGTCCCTTCCCACAAAATTCTTCAAAACTTTAACAATTCTCTTTTGTAAATCCAGTATAGGAAAGTTATCCAGGTCACTCTTTTGGTTTGTTATTTGTATATCCCTTTTAATTATTAAGACATCAGCAGGTTTCCTTTGTATGTCCATCTTTTGCCATGTCATTCTTGTAGCCTGTCATTTTTAAATCCACTTTCAGATCAGTCTCAATGTTGTCTGGTAAAATTCGTTCCTCTTCCATAGCTTCTTTTAAATACAGTATATCTGTAGAGGCAGACACTCTTAAAATTAACTTCTATGTCCATTGTTCAAAAATATCATCCAATATTAAAGTATTTTGCTCCATTATGTATTAGTAAGTCAAATTTAAGTATTCTTCTCCTTTAATTGTAATCTTTATTTCTTTCTGGTTCCCTCTGGTGTCTGGCCTTCAAAGTCTCATCCTATCATGTTATTTTTTTTTAAGAGAATGCAAAACAACAGTATTTTCCCACAGGAAGGATCCCTATAATTAATTTCAAAATCTTATTTCAAATCCATCTGGAGCCTTAGTCCATTTCCAAAACCAACGTTCTAGTCACCCTTTTGCTGTTTATTCCAAAAGAAAGAATTTTTTTAAACTTGGATTTAAAACTTCTTTGGCTAAGGATTGAAAGAAACACGATGTTTTCAGACTTGTCTCTCTAAAGGTTCCTAATAGCTGAAAAGCAGTTAACAAGCAATATCCAAATGTGATTAAAAAAGGAAGTATGCAAACCTAGTGTCCTTTTGAAGGCACTGACCACAGGTTGGGCTAAGATAGCATTCCCTCATCTCCCAGAGGTCTAAACCTGTTGGAGATCACTGTCTGGCAGCCTCCTCACGAGGAACAGCTATAATGCTGTGTGTTTCATAAGCTTGGAAAAATATTTTGGGAACAGTTTTTTATATTGTATGGTTGTATCAACAAAATGCACTTACCTTGGTAAAGTTAATTATGATTTACCGGGTTTGAATGACAAATTAAACTGGTGGTATTTGCTTAATGACCCAAATTGGGACCAGAATTTCCATTGCTAAGCAAAGTGGTCATTAGGTGAAACATCATGCGACCGCACTGCTTAGCGATGGCAATTTCCAGTTGCAGTTGTTAAGCCAGGACCATGCGATCATTAGGCGAGGAACTCACACTTCTGCCCTGCCATGCTCGCCTCCACTTCAACTCCCTTCCCCTTCCTATCTCCCCCCATCTCTGCCCTTTTGGCCACCCTGCACTCTGCCCGCTACCCCTGCCACCCCCTGCCGCTCCCAGTTGACCTTCACTGTCATCTTCCTCCTGATGCTGGCCTGGAATCCAGTGTGAGCTGCACAGCATCCCTGGAAAATCGGTCTGTGGGCTTTGGCTGCTGGCCCTTCACAAAGATTTGCTGGAGGAAGGCTGGGCCACGAGCGAGCAGAGGGCCTGCAAGTAAGTTCTGTCAGTGCTGGGTTCACCTCCAACCCTTGCTGAAGCCTGCAGGCTGGTACTCCAGGAGCATTTCCAATGCGAGCTGCAGAGCGTGTGCTGTGTCTCTGGGAAGCCTTCATCCCTCTGCTTCCTCCAGTTCTGTCGCCACCCCAAACAGCACCTCCTGCACAGCCTCCACCTTCACCCGGGGAGCTGCTGCCCCCTCTCCTGCCTTGCCCAGTGATGGAGAGCACCGCACCTCATCATCATGTTCTGCTGTCTCCTCCCTGGCTGGGCCTGCCAAGCTCTCTTCAGCAGACGAGGTTTCATTGCCATGTTGCGCTCACCATACACATCCCAGGGCTGCACCCTTGCCCAGTGTTTGGATCCTGGGCCAGCAGCAAGAGGAAGAAGGCAGCAAAGGTCAGTTGGGGGTGGGGGTGGGGGCAGCAGGGGTATGCAGTGGAGTGTAGGGCGGCCAAAAGGGCAGAGATGGGGGAGATAGGTGGGGAGACTTGAAGCATCACTGTGGTCGTAAGTGCAGGCAGGCTGTCAAGCGCCCGAATTTTGATCACGTGACCATGGTGGCGCTGCAATGGCTGGAACTTTGAGGACTGGTCATAACTACCATTCGTTCATTGCTGCTATAACTTTGAACAGTTGCTAAATGAATGCTCATTAAGTGAGGACTACCTGTATAAGCCTTATGGTTAGGTTTAGTCCGACACATTGGGTAAAATATGGTTGGTTAATTTATGTTGTCTAATCACAGCCTATCTGTCCTATATAGTACTTAACTACATTGTCCCAACTTCTGCCAATAAAGTGTTAACTTTTTGCCTTCTTGTTTCTCCTAGACAGGGATTATTACAGTCCTTAGAATTTGGCAGCTTTTAACTCAATTAAAAACATTTTAAAGTAAATTGAATCAATAAATGTATAATTATTGTCTGGATAAACTATACTTTTCAGTTTTACAGATCACAATATTTCATGAGCAAAATTAAGTATTGCTTATATTTCAGTCCCCTTCTCCCCCAATCTTGTGTGTGTGTATGTATTTTAAAAACACAGATAAAATGGCTGTATGGTTCAAAATTGCATTGACTCCAATAGCTGTAGCCTTTCTAAACCAGATGCCCCTAGTCTCTTACTCTGCATGAACCAGAGGCCATGGTAGCTAATATTTATGGGGACTGTAATCAATACACATAAGAATGAATCACTAGTGAAAGATTGGAATTACTCTGTAATGTCAGATAAACATATTATGCATACACAACATTGATTTTTGGATAAATAAGAAAATGCTCGGGTGCCTGATTTTCATCGGAAAAGAAGAAATTAAATGTTGTCAATTGAGCTGCTGCTATAAATCCATGCAACATAGTGTACATGTCAATTTACAAATCTGGTTATACGTCAGTTTAAAAAATCTGGAAAAACTGCTGTAATTTTTATCATTTCAATGTTTTAGCATGTTCTCAGATATTTAGACTTAAGTGGAAACAGTTTTGCAATTTGAAATATTAAATTGAGCATTGATCCTACATTTTAGCAAGATATCCTTCCTAAGATGGTGGAATTTCAAATACACAGAAGTAGAAGTCTCCTATTTGAGTTTGTCTCCAGAATTATTCAACCAGTTGGTAATGTTGCCCTCCTGATGTTTTGGACTCTACTCACAGAGTTTCTTGCTATTGGCCTTCTGGCTGCAGTTGATGGAAAGTGAAGCACAAAACATCATATTGTATTTAGTTTTCAGATTTGTATCCACATGCTCTTGGCAAAGTCAGCCTTTGCATTTTACATCAGTGCACAATAATAAGATTACATAAAACAAATAGACCTATAGTAAATAAATAATATACAAAAAACCTAATCATGTTAAAATCAATAACAGTAAAATTAATCATATAACAAAAACAGCTATTAGTACAAGCATAAAAGAGGTTCAGGAGGGGAATGCTAGCTTGTAAAAATAAATAATTTATAAAATAAAATGCTATGTTTGTGCCCACAATTGTAGAAAAAATGTTTTTTCTAGTATTGTATACACACCTGAATTTGCATACCTTTTTTTAAATGAAAGATAACAAGAGGCAGCAAGTCTGACTAGAGAGCCCTGCTAACTTTATTTAACGCTAAGCCATAATAAGATTTGCCTGTTTTGACTTAGTATAATGTGTGAAACCAGCAGCTTAATGTATAATTAACAAGTTGTGGTTTGTGGATTACCATGGTGGGTAAACCAATACAATGATGGCATGGTCAACAGAATGGTAGTCTAAATAGGCATGAACATTATAGTCTTTCTTTAAATCAGTCCCAATCTCTGTTTTGTGTCACTTTGTTTGGCACAATTTAAAGTGCTTACCCCTTGGAATTAAAGGGAGACTTTAATTAAATATGGCCTCTCCCATTTTTATCTTTTATCAGTAGTAGTGTTTCTCAACCTTGGCAACTTTAAGATGTGTGGACTTCAACTCTCGTAATTCCCCAGTCAGCATGCCAGCATGTCATTCTCAAGCATACTGGCTGGGGAATTCTGGAGTTGAAGTCCACACATCTTAAAGTTGCTGAAGTTGAGAAACACTAATCTATGGCAGTGACCACATCTGTAAATTTTCTTTTGCTTCACGTTTCCAAAGAGCCTTGCAGTATAAGAATCAGTTTTGCTGTTCAGACTCTTAAGTCTGAAGCAATCCAGCTTTAGGATTGCTGTAGTCCCTGAGTTAGAGTTTCTTTTTCTGCACATTAGTTGCATTCAGAGTTTTTTTTGTCAGAGTGGAAATCGAGCAGGGCGGGCATTGCTTGTTGTGTTTCCTTACCACAGGTTCCGTTCCCATGTGTACTCCTTATTTTGTGGTTCATGAAAAAAGGAAACAACAGCGCTGTTGAAATTATTTAGAGGATTCTGTGGACACTTGATGTAGCAACCCTTGGTAAGTACAGGGAAATTTTGCATCACAACCATTTTGAAGTCAGGTACAAATACTAACAATAAAGTTTAAAACATTTATTCCTGAGTTATTGCCACTGAAGTAATGGAACTGTTTTAAAGATTTGGGTTTCTGTAGGAGTTACGTAGAGGAAAAACACTGTTTTAGAAGATAATAAGGCTTGGACTAAATGGGCTTTAGTGCAGGATTTTATGTCATATGGAACTTCTTCAAATGTCCTGCTCATGTGCACAAAAAATGTGAGGCAGTTTCCCATTTTCCACCAGAATATCCATAGATAGGTAAGGGAAAGTGCCAGTTAATTTGAAGTAAACATAATTTTCTTAAATAAAACTCTATTTGGTTTTTAAGAAATGTATATATGCTGGCTTTCATTATGCAGACTTGATATTCAGAGTCTAGATGTCTAGGGCAGTAAAGTTGTGTGATATTAGGAATAAGATCAGCAATAAAGTTCTACTCCAGGACACCCTTTTACAAATTCATGCATGATGGGAATTTAAGGAAATCATAAACAATATGTCATGATAGGTAGTCATTCCCCACTCCACAATCTTATTTATTTAAACAATTTATATAGCCACCCATCTCACAACAGAGACTTTGGGCAGTGGACAGAGTATAAAAAACAACAAAACACAGCACAAAAAAGAACCTAAATTAATAATAATAAAGAGGCTTCTCCACATACCTTGCCTACCACCTCCATTTTACAGGCTAGTGATTTCCCACCTCTACTCTAACTCCTATTCTCATATAAGATCTATTTTTGTGTGTATGCCAAACAACGAAACTACTGCTAAGAAAGGGACAAAGGTTGTTATCCTTATCTAGCTTAAAAGCAAAGTGTTAAAACAAATATAGGTATATGCATGGGGAAAGTATAGTTTAGATCAGTGTTTTTCAACGTTGCTGGCTGGGGAATTCTGGGAGCTGAAGTCCACATATCTTCAAGTTGCCAAGGCTGACAAACACTGGTTTAGAAAGGTTATATCTATCAACTCTTAAATGATGCAGATTATTTAATTTCATTTCAGCTTCCATATGGTGTGTTTTTTTCCTCTCTCTATGGAAAGAGAGAGAGAGAGAAGGCTGAGTATCATATCTCTCACAGTATAACTCTTTTCTCTTGAGAAGTCAAGAACTCACCCTTAATTTCTACAACAATTTCCAGAATTCCTCTGAGAGAATGGCTGGTGGAAAATCATCCAGTGACTCCATGTTTGAATAGGGATTTGAACCAGGGTTCTACTTCAATCATGACATCTAGTTGAGTGTAATCACCAGGAGAATGGTAGAGAAGTGTACATTTGTTATTAGTCCTGTGCATCCTAATAGATTTGACTTGGCTGATACAGCATCCTCCTGTGGTTCACTGCCTGATTGGCAGTGTAGTAAACCTAGTTCTTTTGGTCCTAACTTACTGCAAAATTCTAGAATTCACTGCTGTTTTTTAATATGAGTGCCCATGTACTTTATTCACTTTCGCACTTCGAAGTTTATCATTGTATTCATCTGGATAGTGTTGATATCCAAAGTGATTACTTCAAGAGATATTTATATTTTGTTCAGTTTTTTGCTGTGGTGTTCCAGTTGGGATTAAGATATTTTTGTAGTCCATCTCTCCATCTTGTAAGAGGTTGTCCAAGTAGGCATGTGTAATTACTATATAGGGCCACCACTGTATCACACTTGTGTCCAACTATTGTCAGATAAATGTACAATGTATTCCACCAATTTATATATCCATTTTAATGCTTTTGTTATAACATATTTGAAGTTAGTTTGTCATCAAGTTTCTTTTCTGATATTATCTTTGAGTGAGATCTTTAGCATTTATCTTTCACTGCATATTGTAGGGCTTGAAGCTTTTCTGTTTTCCATAGGTACATGCAAAAATAGAAACAGATGTATTTTAATATCTAAATAAAATAATAGATAATTTAAAGTTTTGGGGTGGGCTTTCTATTTCTTTGCCATCTGAAGCTGGAATCTGCAAAATTGGGAATGGGTTGAATACATTGCAACTCAGTTCAGACAGGATAATATATCATCTCTTAAGCCCATAATAAACTTCTGGTTTCCCAGATAGATCCTGTAATCAAGAACACAATATGAGTTTTGCATTAGTTAATGCCTCTTCTATATTGGAACTATGCCACACAGAATTAGCTAGATTGGTGATGGTTGTGAGTTGTTGGGAATAACACAAGTTGTATTAGTTACTAATTTTTCCTATTTTGACAAGCAGCACTAGGAAGGTCCCTCTATTTGAAACATTCTCTAACAATTTCTGTTAGAAGTAGACTAGAGACATATTGTGACCTACTATGTGGCAACATTCAGTGTTCTTTGAAGTAGAGGAAAAGAAACACGAAGGATTTCTCCAAACAAAAGTTAAGGTATAAAAGAATTGCAGCAGTTTGTAAACAGGAAACTCTTGGAGTAGCATACAAAACAGAAATCTACAACCATTCAGGTTACAGCCACTAAGAAAATGAACAGCTCAAAGAAAGAAACAGATTTAACAATCTGTAGATAATTTCAACTAGGAAGCCGTTTTTTTCCTCCATGTCATCTCATATTCTCTGTGTCTCTCCTCCTTTTGTGGGGGGCTTTTGAAGTAAAGAACTTGAGTCTGGCTATTCATCACCAGGTTTGTGTATGTGCTCATATACAGTACTGTGCAAAACTTTAGGCAGGTGTGAAAAAATGCTGTAAAGTAAGAATGCTTTCAAAAATATATATTGTAATTGTTTATGTTTATCAATTTACAAAATGCAAAGTGAGCGAACAGAAGAAAAACCCAAATCAAATCAATATTTGGTATGACCACCCTTTGCCTTCAAAACAGCATCAGTTCTTCTAGGTACACTTGCACAGAGTTTTTGAAGGAATTCGGCAGGTAGGTTGTTCCAAACATCTGGGAGAACTAACCACAGATCTCCTGTGGATGTAGGCTGCCTCAAATCTTTCTGTCTCTTCATGTAACCCCAGACAGACTCGATGATCAGGGCTCTGTGGGGGCCAAACCATCACTTCCAGGACTCCTTGTTCTTCTTTACACTGAAGATAGTTCTTAATGACATTGGCTGTATGTTTGGGGTCGTCCTGCTGCAGAATAAATTTGGGGCCAGTCACATGCCTCCCTGATGGTATGGCATGATGGATAAGTATCTGCCTATACTTCTCAGCATTGAGGACACCATTGATCCTGACCAAATCTCCAACTCCATTTGCAGAAATGCAGCCCCAAACTTGCAAGGAGCCTCCACCATGCTTCGCTGTTGCCTGCAGACATTCATTATTGTACCTCTCTCCAGCCCTTCGGTGAACAAACTAGCTCCTGCTATAGCCAAATATTTCAAATTTTGACTCATCAGTCCAGAGTACCTGCTGCCACTTTTCTGCACCCCAGTTCCTATGTTTTCGTGCATAGTTGAGTCGCTTAGCCTTGTTTCCACATCAGAGGTATGGCTTTTTGGCCGCAATTCTTCCATGAAGACCACTTCTGGCCAGACTTCTCCAGACAGTAGATGGGTGTACCTGGGTCCCACTGGTTTCCACCAGTTCTGTGCTGATGGCACTGCTGGATATCTTCCCACGTCGAAGGGAAGTAAGCATGATGTGTCTTTCATCTGCTGCATTAGGTTTCCTTGGCTAACCACTGCATCTACAGTCCTCAGTGTTGCCCATTTCTTTGTGCTTCTTCAAAAGAGCTTGAACAGCACATCTTGAAACCCCAGTCTGCTTTGAAATGTTTGCCTGGGAGAGACCTTGCTGATGCAGTGTAACTACCTTGTGTCTTGTTGCTGTGCTCAGTCTTGCCATAGTGTATGACCTGTGACATGAAACTGTCTTCCACAACCTCACCTTAGTAGCAGAGTTTGGCTGTTCCTCACCCAGTTTTAAGCCTCCTACACAGCTGTTTCTGTTTCAGTTAATGACTGTATTTCAACCTACATATGAAATTGATGATCATTAGCACCTGCTTGGTATAATTGGTTAATCATACACCTGACTCTAATTCTACAAGATCCCTGACTTTGTGCAAATGTACAAAGTGTGCGAGTGTAAGAACTGATGCTGATTTGAAGCCAAAGGGTAGTCACATCAAATATTGATTTGATTTAGATTTTTCTTCTGTTCACTCACTTTGCATTTTGTAAATTGATAAACATAAACAATTACAATATATATTTTCGAAAGCATTCTTACTTTACAGCATTTTTTCACACCTGCCTAAAACTTTTGCACAGTACTGTAGGTGACACTTGTTTTCTCAAAAGACATTTGATGCTTTTTTAAGTTGTGAAAAAATAACAAGTTCTGTCAAGAGAATAGATCTCTGGTACTTTGAAAGGGATGTATATAGAAAACAAATCCAAGGGAGAAACTAGTGTAATAAGAAGAACAAAGAACTAACTTGATTCATTCTTTAATGTTTTAGCAATAGCGTAAAATGTCTAAACACTTCTGTGCTATATTTGAAAATGATGCATAGTGACTTCTGTTCTGTGACAGAATGAAGAAGTTAATTTTTTTAATTAAATCAATCAGAAATACAAAAGCTAGAATTTGTCTTTGAAGAAAATGTATATCAAAAGGAGGATACTGGAAGTCATCTAGAATTTTGAATGGTTGTGGGTTTTTGTATATCATGCTATGACATAATGTGGCTGGTTTGCTTTTGATTTAATTTGTTATACTAACCCAGCCTTGAGTAGTTTTAAATTGTATTATGTAGCTTCTTATATGAACCTATTCAACTTGGGTTCATTCAGTAGGCCACTAACTAACCGCAGCTCAGTTAAATGTAGAAATCCAGCTCAGTTTAGAAAAGACATCGAATCATTAATAGCAAGTTTAACTGGCTTAGGGCTGATCCGCATGACCAGCTTGCTCAGAGCAAGTATGCGCCGCTGATTGTTTCATGAGGACAGAAACACACAGTGGTATCCTGTACCCAAAACCAGCCCACCAGGAAAACAACCTCTGCCCTTCTTCTACATGTCAAACATAAGGGTTTTCTCATGTGTACCAGCTCAAGCAGTGCTGTTTCATTTCATTGTTGGCAAACACCTACATTCTAACTGGTTATTGTGCACTGCAGGAATGGTCTCTCCCATTCAGTCATTGGTTGCTGTTCTCCATGGCCATGTTTTTTACAAGTTCACCAGTGGAATAGTAAAAGCTGGGGTCGTCTTCTATTTCTCCTCCTCCTCCTGAGAATCTGCCCATCAGGGCCTTGGTAAACTTGGCCTGGAGAGAACATCAGGCCATCACAGTAGCTAAAACAGAGGAAGAGGTTGAAATCTGGGAAGCAATTTCTTAAACCAGCTTTATTTCCAGCCAGTTTACAAGCGGGAGAAAAACAGCTGAAAGCTATATTGTAGAAAACACATTAGTCTAGTTGGCTGGCAAAACTAACCAAAGTAGCAAATCACATCTCCATATATTAGATTTTGATTAATGTTTGGTGGGAATAAATAAAACAAGAAGGTTAATTGCCTTCATATCCTATTTGTGAGCTTCAAAATTGGCTATGGAATAATAGAAAAATAAGAGCATCCAGCTAAACTAAGCAGTCTCCCAAAAAGCAGTACTTCAGAACAACCTGCCTTTAAAATAAAATTACAGGAAGTCCTTGTTTAATTATGCTAATTGGGACCGTAAACTCCATCGTTAAGCAATGTGGTTGTAAGTCGAAAAACCACATGACTGCGCCACTTAGTGATGGCAGTTACAACAGTCCCGGCTGATGTCATTAAATGAGGACCACATGGGTTGTTAAGCGAGGACCTCAAGTGATTGTGACTTCTGACTTCCTGCCAGCTTCCCCATTGACTTTGTTTGTGGGAAGCCGATAGGGAAGGACTCAAATCATGATCACTTGACCGCGGGATGCTGTGAGGGCCGTAAGTATGAAGTCCAGTCGTAACTACCACTTGTTCAGTGCGGTCATCAGTTTGAACAATCACAGAATGAGTGGTCATTAAACAAGGATCACCTATAACTATTTACCAGCTTTCTGAAGATACATATTTAATTTCTTCAATAAGAACTTGACTCTGTTTTAATGTAAGAAAGAACTTGTGAACACATTCAGGTTGCCATAGGTTCTTCGTGGCAAATCTGTTTGATATTGATTTTCCAACTTATGCACAAACCATAAACAGTACATGCAGTTTCATACTTGAAGGTGTACATGTGTAAGCTATATCTCGTGTTGAAATCTCTTCTACATGGGAAACATTTAGTTGTGAGGCAGTTATATATAAGGTTATATATTTGATACCTGTGTAAACATTTAAACTTCACAGAATTTGTGGGGTGAAATATTCCTAATCTAAAAAAACCACTAAATTCATATAACTACTCTTCTTTCTCCTTTAAACAATGTGCTAATTATGTAACTGAGCTCCTTTGAGTCTTTTAGAAGTGGACTGGCACTGTGAAATGAATTCATTCTGCATTCTGAACCCTAGTGGTTTATATTCTCTGCACTAGAGGAAATAGTCACTTCAAATCTCAAAAGCTACAAGAAAGGGGAAGAGAAAGCAGAAACTACCTTGCTCATGTAAATGAGACTGTTCTAGTAGTACAGATGAGGAAGTTGTTGCAACCAACAGCAGAGAAGGAACTCATGCAAGGAAGTAAATCTATTGTAGTATTGAAAGTAGCTTTAACGTTTAGTAGCTGTTCAGCTTACTCATGGCCATGATGCATTTGGAAGAAGAAGATCAGATTGTGCTTGATGAAGCAGACGATACCATCTGTGAAGGTAAATTATATACTACAGCACTGTTCTGGTCATAGGTTGATGGCACATTATTGATTTCTTAAAGGTAAAGATTCAAATGTTGAGACCCAAGAAAGCTAAGGATAAAGACTTCACAAAGGGAAGTTCTCTTGGTTAAATAAAGTGCTAGAAGCATATGCCTAACAGTAAATTAGATTTATATTAAGTAGAGGAATGAGCTTTAAAAACACTTTTGCAGAGTAGTGTTCACTCAGTAGTGGGACCCAGTAGGATTGCAGCCTTAATTATAACCCCAGTTTAGTTACAGTTACATTCCACAGTAATTATGTTAATACTATCTATAATTGCAGTCAACAAACTATTCCAGCAACTCTAGTTGTAACTCTTGCACTAATACAGTTTTCTTTTTCAGCAGTCAGGTAAAAAGAATTATGGTAGCTTCAGTGCAGCTCTTCTGACTTAAGCAACTCATTAATCATGTCTCTGCAGTTTCAGAATGAAATACATCAATTTTCAGCTAGATTACAAAAATGAAGACAATAGGTATAGTATAGATAGGTTATCATCTCTTTTGCCCTCTGAATTGTCAGCATGTATAAAATTTAATGTGCACTCCCCAGTTGAAATTTTAAGTGGGTCATGAACAGATTGTGGGGTCTTAGGCAATCAAACTGCTACCTTTCAACATCAGTTTCTCATTTATTTATATGGAGCTAGTAACATACAGCTACCTTATGGTGTATATAGAACCATTAGAGAAAAATTGTATGTAAATAACTCTTATATAAATAATGCTTGGTTTTCTCTACATGGATGCTAAACATTTGTGTTGGATAAATGTAATTTAAAATGGGTCTTTAATTCAAAATGTGACATCCTGGAAACACTTATGAAAGCCAAATTTGTGTGAAGCATACGGGTGAACACGAAAGCAAGTGTAGGGATAGTGCAGTTGTGGGTTTCTCAGAACTGAAAAGCTTCTTTCCTCGAGAGAACACGCACCAAGGAGTGGCAAACAGTTTTTAGGTTGCCACAGTTTTTAGCTCAGATATATTAGAAAAGCAGTAGCAGCATGAACATTATTTTCATGTCCTCACTGATGAACATTAAAATCAGCAGGAAACCTTTAGATCTCCTGTAGCATAGATCTTGTGAGCTCTAACAGCAAGCTTACTAGAAGACTGAGGTGTGTGAACTGGAATCATGAGCACTAATGGTGATTTTTATTTACAGTATGTTTATAATAATAATGATAATATATTTATAAAAGGTGTATACCACTTTACTGTAAAAGTAGTCCCCAGTTAATGACAGTAATTGGGACCGGAATTTCCATCGCTAAGCAATGTGGTTGTAAAGTGAGATGTCATGTGACTGCATTGCTTAGCGATGGCAATCCCAGCAGTCTCAGTTGCGGTCGTTAACCGAATACCTTGTTGTTCGGTGAAGACCCACCCAGATCCAAGCCATTCCCAGTTTGGTCCCCGCAGCCCCGTGCCTTGGTAAGGTAGGGGACTACCTCCTCTTCAACTCCCCCCACCTGCTTCTCTCCCCGCCATCTCTGCCCTTTGGTCCGCCCTGCACTCTTCTACCCTGCACTCTGCTGGCCCTGCTGCTCTTAGCTGGCCTTTGCCATCTTCTTCCTCCAGCTGCTGACAAGGGGCACCCAGCCTGGCCCTTCACGAGGCAGCTGCTGGCCGTGCCACGCCTTCTTCCCGAGGCCATGCATGCCCTTGTCTAAATTGCATGCAGCCTTCAAACAACAGCAAATAGTAGATATGCAATACTTGCTCATCAGGAATTAAACAAAGAAACTGCAGGAGATAACTTGTTGGATTTATTTATTTTGACAGAATGAAGTTACCAAATAATTTTCTACTTTTAAGAGAAGTAGTACTTTAATTTTTATTGTAAGCACATCTGTACTTCTCTGCTTTCATCGAAGCAGTTTGCACCCCTCCAACTCAGAGCACCTTCCATATCTCTGAAAATGTGTTGAAAAAATTTCCATTTTGCTCCTTCTTGAAAGCATCAGGTTTTACATACATTTTTCTACTTTTTGTAGCTGGAAATTTTGTGGAGATACTATTCTCCAATATAATACAGTGGTTCAGTATACTGTGTAAACACCGCCATTCTACATATTTTTCATTGAATATTTTTAAGCAAATAATGAGTGTGCAGTTTGTCAAGACCCCAAAAGTTCCTGTCATTTGTTTGATGAAAATAATTAATGCCTTTAAAAATTAATTCAAATCAGTTTTCAGTACCTCTTCACTAGAATCACAGAAACATATGTACATATTTTTTTTAAAAAAACAACAACTTCTTCCCTCCCTCCCTCCCTCTATACCAAGATTTTGTGGTGAATGTGGTGGCCAAACTACTGCTTGCCAGAATAAAGCATCTGATTCATTTTGCTACAAATCCTGAAGTTCATGACATTAGCCAAAATAAACCGACCTTATTTGACTTAGTGTTGCGTGTGAACCAATTTACCATTGAGCTACTTTTTGCAAGAGGGAGATGGAGAATAAGGGGCAGCAAATAATAGAAAAGAGGTGCAAAAGAAAAAGGTCCCAGGAAAGAAGGTTCAGAAGAGGGTCTGCTTAAAGAGGATGATTAGAAATGAAGAGTGTTAGAAACAACTATTTGAGAAGAGAAAGTGATCAGGGAGAATAAACTGCAAGAGAGAAGATAAAAATGTATATAAATCACATTACTGACGTTTAAGCAGTTAAATTAGTGGCTTCAGGCTTCAAACAATACCTGTTAAAATTCATTTGTTAAAAGCCTTTTGAACTAGGAAAACATATATAACTTCTGAATGTTTGGAGTTTAGTAACTATGGGTCCTCTGTGAGAAAGGAGTGATAGAGAACTTTAAATCTGTCTCTAATCCACACAAGTAATTTTTGCCATTGACTTTTTGGATCAATGCAGCCACATTTTCCCCTTCATAGATCACTGCCTTGTCGTGGCGAAGGGGCTTGTGTAACTCAGTGAAGCCATGAGCTATACCGTGCAGGGCCACCCAAAACGGACAGGTCATGACAGAGAGTTCTGACAAAATGTGGTCCACTGGAGAAGGAAATGGCAACCCACTCCAGTATCCTTGCCAAGAAAACCCCATGGACAATGTTAAAAGGCTAAAAGATATGACGCCGGAAGATGAGCCCCTCAGGTCGGAAGGTGTCCAATATGCTACTGGGGAAGAGCGGAGGGCAATTCCAAGTAGCTCCAGAAAGAGTGAAGCGGCTGGGCCAAAGCTGAAAGGACGTTCAGCTGTGGATGTATCTGGAAGCGAAAAGAAGGTCCGATGCTGTAAAGAACAATATTGTATAGGTACGTGGAATGTAAGATCCATGAACCAAGGCAAGCTGGATGTGGTCAAACATGAGATGACAAGATTGAACGTCGACATCTTGGGAATCAGCGAATTGAAATGGACGGGAATGGGTGAATTTAATTCAGGTGACCATTATATCTACTACTGTGGGCAAGAAACCCTTAGAAGAAATGGAGTTGCACTCATAGTCAGTAAGAGAGTGGGAAAGGCAGTAATGGGGTACAACCTCAAAAACGACAGAATGATCTCAGTGCGTATCCAAGGAAAACCATTCAACATCACGGTAATCCAAGTCGATGCCCCAACCACTGATGCCGAAGAAGCTGAAGTTGACCGGTTCTGTGAAGACCTACAACACCTTCTAGAACTAGCACCAAAAAAAGATGTCCTTTTCATCATAGGGGATTGGCATGCTAAAGTAGGAAGTCAAGGAGTAATCGGAATAACAGGCAAGTTTGGCCTTGGAGTACAAAATGAAGCAGGGCAAAGGCTAATAGAGTTCTGTCAAGAGAACAAGCTAGTCATAGCAAACACTCTTTTCCAACAACACAAGAGACGACTCTACACATGGATATCACCAGATGGTCAATACTGAAACCAGATCGATTACATACTTGGCAGCCAAAGATGGAGAAGCTCTATACAGACGGCAAAAACAAGACCAGAAGCTGACTGTGGCTCAGATCATGAGCTTCTTACTGCAAAATTTAGGCTTAAATTGAAGAATGTAGGGAAAACCACTAGACCACTCAGGTATGACTTAGATCATATTCCATGTGAGTACACAGTGAAGGTGATGAATAGATTTAGAGGATTAGATTTGGTAGACAGAGTGCCTGAAGAACTATGGACGGAGATCTGTAACATTGTACAAGAGGCAGCAACTAAAACCATCCCAAAGAAAAAGAAATGCAAGAAAGCAAAATGGCTGTCTGATGAGGCTTTACAAATAGCTGTGGAAAGAAGGAATGTGAAAAGCAAGGGTGAAAGGGAAAGATATAAGCAACTAAATGCAGATTCCAGAGAACAGCAAGGAGAGATAAGAAGGCCTTCTTAAATGAACAATGCAAAGAAATTGAAGAAAACAATAGAATGGGGAAGACTAGAGATCTCTTCAAGGAAATTGGAGATATCAAAGGAACGTTTAGTGCAAAGATGGGCATGATAAAGGACAAAAAAGGCAGGGACCTAACAGAAGCAGAAGAGATTAAGAAGAGGTGGCAAGAATACACAGAAGAACTCTACAAGAAAGATCTTAATGTCCCTGATGTCCACGCTGGTGTGGTCACTGACCCTGAGCCAGACATCTTAGAGAGTGAAGTCAAGTGGGCCTTAGGAAGCATTGCTAACAACAAAGCTAGTGGAGATGACAGTATTCCAGCTGAGTTATTTAAAATACTAAAAGACGATGCTGTTAAAGTGCTGCACTCAATATGCCAGCAAGTTTGGAAAATGCAACAGTGGCCACGGGATTGGAAAAGGTCAGTTTACGTTCCAATTCCAAAGAAGGGCAATGCCAAAGAATGCTCAAACTATCGCACAATTGCACTCATTTCACATGCTAGCAAGGTTATGCTCAAAATCCTACAAGCTAGGCTTCAGCAGTACGTGAACCGAGAACTACCGGATGTACAAGCTGGGTTTCGAAGAGGCAGAGGAACTAGAGATCAAATTGCCAACATTCACTGGATCATGGAGAAAACACGAGAGTTCCAGAAAAGCATCTACTTCTGCTTCATTGACTATGCAAAAGCCTTTGATTGTGTGGATCACAACAAGCTGTGGCAAATTCTTGGAGAGGTGGGGATACCAGACCACCTTACCTGTCTCCTGAGAAATCTGTATGCGGGCCAAGAAGCAACAGTTAGAACTGGTCATGGAACAACCGATTGGTTCAAAATAGGGAAAGGAGTACGACAAGGCTGTATACTGTCACCCTGCTTATTTAACCTATATGCAGAGTACATCATGAGAAATGCCAGGCTGGAAGAATCACAAGCCGGAATTAAGATTGCAGGGAGAAACATCAATAACCTCAGATATGCAGACGATACCACCCTAATGGCAGAAAGTGAAGAAGAACTAAAGAGCCTCTTGATGAGGGTGAAAGAGGAGAGTGCGAAAGCTGGCTTGAAACTCAACATTAAAAAAACTAAGATCATGGCATCTGGACCCATCAATCCCTGGCAAATAGAAGGGGTAGAAATGGAAGCAGTAACAGACTTCATTTATTTGGGCTCCAAGATCACTGCAGACGGAGACTGCAGCCATGAAATTAAAAGACGCTTGCTCCTTGGGAGGAAAGCTATGGCAAACCTAAATAGCATATTAAAAAGCAGAGCCGTCACCTTGCCGTCAAAGATCCGCATAGTCAAAGCTATGGTTTTTCCAGTAGTAATGTATGGCTATGAGAGCTGGACCATAAAGAAGGCTGAACGCCGAAGAATTGATGCCTTTGAACTGTGGTGCTGGAGAAGACTCTTAAGAGTCCCCTGGACTGCTAGGAGGTCAAACCAGTCAATCTTAAAGGAAATCAACTCTGATTGCTCATTGGAAGGATTGATAATGAAGCTCAAGCTCAGATACTTTGGTCACCTAATGCGAAGAGAGGACTCTTTGGAAAAGACCCTGATGCTGGGAAAGATGGAAGGCAAAAGGAGAAGAGGACGACAGAGGATGAGATGGCTAGATAGCATCACTGAAGCAATGAGCCTGAAATTGAGCAGTGAAAGATAGGAAGGCCTGGCGCAATATGGTTCATGGGGTCACGAAGAGTCGGACACGACTTAACGACTGAACAACAACAAAGCCACATTCTGTTTTGCTTTCTGTTGAACAGTGTACTTCAGAAATGGAATTCCACTGAATTTAGATAGTTTAACTGAAAATGTTGTAAGTTGTTATTTTCCCCATTATATATTTGATATTCACTAGGTACTTCTGTAGCCTGAGGTGTCTTTTTAACCAGAAAATAGCACCTGGTTTAATGATTGTTTCTCAACCACAAAGGGCTATGGTTGAAAGAGAACAGGATCCTAGATGCCTCAGAAGAAAAAATAGGGAGCCCAAGAGTTCAAGACCTTGGGAATTATTATATCCCAGAAAACCTGGCATCTAAATAGATGTGGATGATAGAAAGTCTTGAAAGCACTGCAAAATATCGGAAGTGTATTCTGAACATGAAAAGACAAAGAAATAGTGCCAAGGGAACTATTTCAACCAACAAAAGCATCAAAGAAATTCTGGAGAAGAAAAAGTTAAAATACTTCATAAAATATATTCTGAATTTGGCTTGCTAGGTGCTTAATCTCTGATACCCAAATTCTCTGTATATTTTCAGTCGAATAAAGTTATCACTAAGTGTTGTTACCTCTTCAGTTTCAATGGTAAATAGTTCTTACAAATGTTCTGCCATTGTAAGTTCATAGTTGGTATTTACTAGGACTGCATGGTATTTACTTCAGAATGCATGTGGGTACAAATGAAACACTTACCTGCGGCTCCTTAAACCGAACATCCCTTTTCCTGGGATTGCACAGTTTCTTTAAAGGGTTGCAAAAAGGTGCTGCATTTGCACTCCGCATGCTCCAAAACACCTTTTGTCTTTTAATCTGAAGCACTCCACAGCACAGTCCTTACCACTTAAGGAAGGCTGTCTGTTGTTGAAGTATTCCATTCCAAATTGTAAATGGTGAAAATGGAAGAACTTTTAAGAAAATATTTACCATATGTAACTGAATGCATGAAAAAAAAAACACTCTTGTATCGAGACTGGGGTAAAAAATGGTGAGTATCTTCAAGTATTTTGTATGTGGTAGGGAGTGTACCCTAAAATATAAATGCAATATGTTTTACTTAAATTGCAATGATGTTCCCATATACAGTTGCACCATTAGATGCTTTTCCTTTCTATGTTCTTCCTGTATGCAAGAGGAAGTAAAGAGATGGAAAATTTGTGCAACTAGGTCAGTGCCATGTCAAATTCTAGTAAAGTGCTTTTGCAATTAACTCTTCCCATCTACCCTCTCTTTGAACCTACATTCTATGTTATAATATGAATGTTCGGTTCAAATAGAAATCTTGTTATATAAGGTTATTTTAGAAAAATTCAGAGGATTAATTAGTTCTAAGGCTGGAATAACATTTCATTAGAATTACAGTGTTCTTGCATATTCCATTTTTATCACTCAAACCTGTATTTTACTAGTCATTAGGAAGGAAATTAAAATGGATTTCAGGAAGAACTCATAAGTTACTCCTAAACAATATCTGCTTCTTGCATCACCATCTCACATTGATACAGCGTGCTTTCAACCATTACTAATAAATTCTAAAATGCTTGAAAGTCCAGATTCTGAGAAAGTAGTTGTCTTACCAGTAATAAAGTATCTAGGAAAAAAGTTCAGAGGAAAATATATTACAAAGTATGTCATCACTCTGCCAGTTTCTTAAGGGAATAATATACGTATATTCACTTCAAATGAACTGGTCTGTTAGTTTAACAAGCCATGTTGAGTGTAGTATTTCATATATTACTCTGGTTCTCAGGAGCAGTGGGTGCTTCAAGACAAACATACAGTAAATAGTTTAAGATAAGATATGGTCCAAACCTGACAGTTTTGAAGAAACTAAGGAAACAGCATGTGATAGCTATGAGAAGATCCAAATATTTAATTGTTCAGAACAATATGCTTTTTGATAAAAGGGCAAAGCAATACTGGTATAGTTTTTTTGCATAATTTTGCTCATGCCATTTTCATTCAGAAACATTGAGAAGTTTTTTGCTATTTTATCTAGGACATTTTAAAAATCACTGAGATTACCTGAAGTATAAAGCTTAAGAAAAGGCTTTGTTTAGGAGGCTGACCTTTCTCAGTTTAAAATAATGAGAATGTGAAGTAACTTTTTTGAGTCAGATGTCTTGGGTCAATAATGGTATGTATCTGTATGCACGATATTTTAAAATTAGTGATTTTGTTTAAGGTATTTTTAAATTTTTATTTTATTTTTACATTTTTATGACAAATGTCTTATAATAATGCTAACTGTGAAAAGAAAATACAGTTACAAAATGAATCAGAGTTTAAACAAAAGCATTATAGAGTATAAATTCATTAAAAACCATCAGACTAATAAGAACAAATTATGTTGCCTTTTTCTCATCACAGTTCTTAAATATCTGTTGATCTTTTAACCTCAAAATCATTCTAGCCATATTTTGCACGCTTTATAGTATTATGCACATCAAGCAGATCAAGACTATAAACATATATTACATATCCATCATGCTGTTCCCTTTTGGGGTAAGCAAGAGTGCAGACAAAGAGTATAAACTTATGAGCAAAAGAATTACAGGCAGAAGAGGAAAGCAAAATTTAGTAAACTGACTAAATACAGTTTACATCAACACCATTCACTGCATGTCTGTCTTTTTATTCTTGAAAACTATTCTTGCTTCTACAACATCCATCTATGAATTTATACTCTGCAATTAAACTACTAACATTTCTCTTTTGAAACATGTCATCAATTATTCAACCTCAATTCCTCTCTATCCATTTGTTCTTCCTCATATATTTGCTTTTCTGTACAAGTCTCATTCATTCTCTATATGATTAAAGCACCTCATTCGTCACCCATTCATTTATAATCCTATCTCTTCTTGTTTTATCACACTTACTTCTTCAAGTGAATTATTTCTGGTACATTTATATCCAGGTCTTACTTCAGTATGACAAAGTAGGCAGAAGCACACTGTTATACAGGATCATTTTTGCTTCCTTCAGCAAACAGACCACATACTATTACTTGTTTACCAGCATTTGCAAGTCTTAAAACTTAACCATCTACACTTTTTTTTTCAAGTCTACCAAGGTATTCAAATGCATCTATTTGCTCTGTTTTTTCATGATTTATGTAAAAGTTGCATTTATTCACTTTATTTTGCCTTCAACACTCCTAGCTTGGTCTTCAGTACATTATTTTTGAGGTCTGTACATTTTGTTTCATCATATAATCTATCTGTTACTGCAAATCATTCATATCTGCAGCCACAGCACATCATCTTCATATACAAGTACATTCACATTCATGTCCCCAATCAACATACTTCTAAGTCACCAGAAGCAGTCTTCATAAATGTTTCCATAATATCTTAGACAACTGAGGAGGCATCACACATCTTTCTTTTTATTTCTTGCTCAATATTGAACCTTTGCTTAGCATTTCATTTATTCTCACATATGCTTTACTTTCATCATATACCACTCTTACTTACTTACTTATTTATTTATTAAATTTATATGCCACCCATCTTCCCCAGAGGGTGACTCTGGGTGGCTCACAATTAAAATCCCAAACAGTAAAAACAATAAAAATATAAATATCCATATTAAAATTAACTAATAACAATTCTATGTAAAAAGACTATATACAATTCAAGATGAAGGGGGAGCAGTACTCTTGCCATAATGATGATGATGATAATAGTAATTTAAACTTGTATGCCACCCGACTCTCAGTAGCTCAAGAAGAAAAAATAGGAGTTATCTACGACATTCAGTGTAAGGACTGTAACAGCCACTATGCAGAACAGACAGACAGAAGACTAGCAGAGTGCATCCATAAATACCAACTAGCAGTCAGAAGACATGATGAAAACTCCTTAATCTCACAACACATGGACAGACTCAACCACGGTTTTAACTAGGAAACTGTTAGCATCTTAGACCAAGCCAAATTCAAAAATGCTAGGGAGTTCCTGGAAACTTGGCATTCAGACAAATCAGTCATCAATAGACACATAAAGATATACCACATTCACATCATTCAAAAGAGATAATAAAAAAACTAAGAAGGAAACAAAAAGACAGAACACATCCTCTCCAGCAGCCAACACCCAGATAAGCAGGGACTAACACCAGACAAACAATCAAGCAGAAGACAATACCCTAATCAAGGAATTACCAAGGAGAAAACCACACCCCCACCAAAACTGGTAGGGCAAGATACTGTATAGAAACAGGGAGCAAACCCACACTTACTCCCACTGATGTTACCTAGTTGGGTAATGAAACATCTGCAAACAAACAACCAAGCTCAGAAAGCACTAAGGGCTCCACCCAACTCTCAACAATTCTGGCAGTTCACAACAATCAAAACAAGAAACTACAGTAAAATCAATAAAACATAATAAAGATAAAAGATGGCAAGCACAATGAAGCGAGGGGTCTTAACACAGCTAACAAAATTCCATATTCATTTAAATCATTCAGTAACTTCAGTCTATTCACTTTATTATGTGCTTTCTCCAGATTAGCAAACATACAATAAAGTTTCTTCCTCAATAACCCACAAAGGAGCAGAAATCTAGTCTGCAGTTCCTTTGGCCAGCATAAAGCTGCAGTGGACTTCCTAAATTTTGCTCTTTATCACCTCTTGTATTCATTCAGTCAGAATTCTGCTAAACACATTCCAAAGCATGTTTAACAAACTAATCACCTTTTTGCATTAACTCTTGTTATTCTTCACTTTGCACAGGAGAAAAATAGCAATATCAGGCAGGGATGTAGTCATTACATACACATCAAACAAGTCATAGCCATTCCATAAACAACCACACTCGCATTTTAACATTTCTCCAGGTACACCATCTACATCTGCAATCCTGCCCTTTTAAAATATCATCACAGCATCTCTTTTTATTATTTTTACTTGGACTTTAACATTAATAACATTCCTTTCAGTTCCACTCTTGGGTTTATCACTATCGTTGCTATACAAATCTTTAAAATCTTCCAGTGTTCCTTCTTCTCAGTTTCATCCTAGATCATTTCATCATTTTATTTTTAATTCCATTCACTGGAGGCTCTTCGTTTAGACATTTTATCCATTTCCAAAATAACTTATTTATATCAAAACCATTCTACATTTGGTCTACCTCTTTCAAACAAGTGTTCCTTATTCTTTTTGATTATCTTTTTAATCTTTTTTCTCTCTTCACTTTATTTATTTATCGTATATATATAGCCGCCCATCTCACATAAAAGTGACTCTGGGCATGTGCAACACTTAATTAAAAACAATAAATACATAAAAACAGTCACAATTAAAAATAACTATAAAAGCACACAAAACAAGAGAGGATGATATTAGTAGGGGAGCCATCACAAATATCTTTCTCACCATATTTTTTGCAGCAGTCATTATCTTGTACATTTTTTTCACATTCACAAAGCAACTTTCATACGTCCCATTAATAACTACACATACTTCTGTGGCACTCTATAACATAATTATTTTATGCAATTCCAAACATTTTCCCCATCCTCTTTTCTTATGGCCACTCCCCATTAATTTCTTTGAGAGATTAATCTACTAATACTTTTTCATACAGGACTTTTATTTTCTCTTTTAGCAATCATTCTGCTTTCACTGTTTCACATTTCCTTCTCTTACATGCATTTTTTCACAAGATCCACACTTAACACCATCGGAAAATGGTCTGACACACATTCAGAACCTCACTCGCCTTTGTATCTTTCACTAATTTTTTCAGTCTTTCATAATAAATCAGGTCAGTCATCCTTTAATAGTTAGGTATGCGTGTTTTCTTTCTTTTGCATGTGTACACATAAATATATGTATATTTAAACCAAATATTTACAATGGACCTTTTCCTAAGCAGATACTTATCAAACAGGACCACTCTGTTAGTTTTGTGTTTCCAAATACCCATTCACTTCTGTATGTCTGTATGTCTCTTCTTGTTTCCTTCCATCCTTTGATGTCATTTGACAGAAGGATTTTTTTCTCCTTTTCTGGATCACATTCATTCAGAATGTTGCACAATTTTTCTGATTTCATTTATCACCGTTCGTTGGAACATAACATGCAACTATTATGAACCATTGGGTTCCTATTTTCCTACACATCCACAACAATCTAGATGACACTCCTATTTTTGACATACATTTACTCCTTTCATTCATAATTAAACCCACACCTTCATTTCTGTGCCGTATATATGTTCATCAATCTCACAAGTTCACTTTCAGTCAGGTCTGTTACATCCTTCCTCTTTCCCCTAGTTTCAAAAAACATGCAATATATTTACTTTTCTTTCATTTTATTTATACTTCATGTACTTTATCATTTACCCATTTTACATGCCAAATCACAGTCTTCTGTATGTCATGGTCATCACCAAATCTCAAATATTCACCTCTGCTGGGGATCATAAGTTTAATCAACAAAAATCTTACAGAATGCTCTTTAGTAAGAGAAGGAATGAATGAACCAAGTTACTAGCATTCTCTGCTAATAGTAATGGCAATGCCAGTTAGTTTAGGCACATTTTGGTCAGTATGCGACAAGTGCAACTAAAACCCAATTATACCCCAAGCATGCTCACACTATTCTATACAAACTAGGTTCTCTAATTAAAGACTATATTGCAAGCCAACATATTACCTGTAGCTATTTTATTTTTGCAAATCAAATATAGCAGTTATTATTTAAAAGACAGACTGACAAAGCAGTTATGAGTGGACTTTAAGGAGAGACTAGGTTCTTGCATCTCATCCATAGTTCTTGCAAGCTTGTACCAGTCAGGAGAGAAGATAGGCTGCATATGGTGGATTATTGCATTTCTTTTGCCCCTCCCTAGCCCAAATGGCAGACAAGGTTCGTTTCTGTCCCAATTCTGGAATATCCTGTATCAGGATATTCTACAGCAGCAGCTGTCTGCCACGTAGGAGCAGCTTCTAGTATGGCAGAACCCCACCTTCTAGTGGGGATTCTCTCCATCATCAGAGATCCTCCCCAATCAATAGCCATCTTAGAGTTCTTCAGACATTAATATGGAGAATTAGAATTGTGAACTGATTTCCTTATAACTTCAGAAAATATAACTTCAAAATATTAACCTTTTTATATATTTCTTTTTAGTGATGTTACATGTGTATCATGCTGTATAATTTTATTTAGTTATGTGTTATTTGTTACATTTATATGTCACCTTTTGTACTCCTATTTTTCCTCACAACAACAATCCTGTGAGGTTGTTTGGTCTGAAAGAGAGTAACTGGCCCAAAGTCACCCAGTGGGCTTTCATGACTGAGGGTGGATTAGAACCTGGGTCTCCCTGGTGCCAATCTAATACCTTAAGTACGTATCTTTCTAGCTCTCTCTACCACTATATTTTACTTTCCTGAGCCTTCCTTGCATCACCATGACACTGTCATACCTTTGAGGCTTGAGAGGGTAGTCTTGCCTATCCTGGGTTCACTTCGGTTCTGTAAACTTCAGCTTTCAGTGCATTTTCTAGCCAGTGCTGAAGAATCCAGGGAGTTGAAGTCCAAGTAATTGGAAGGTACCTAGGAGCAGTGTCCATTGGGGGAAGGGGTTAAAAAAAGCCAGATGGCAAATTTGACCACACAATAAGAGCCCTGCCTCTTTTGTACATGTGTTGATGTTGCATGCATGTACAAAGGGACAGGGCTTTGATTGTGCAATAGCAACCATTTGACTCCCTCCCCCCACTCTCACAGCAGATGCTCCCATTACCTAGATTGGGGAATTAGGGCATTTCTTCTTTACGATGTGTTCACTTTTCGGTAAGATTTCCCCATTATTAGTAGTCTTTGTTTTAATCTTTAGAAATGAATGAATTTAACAGAAGTAGGCCATATAATATGTCCTATTTTACTTTTTAGCTTTTTTTATTTCTTCCATAGGAAAAACTCTTTCTGGAGTTATGAAAGTGTAATTGTAAATATATTAAGTTGTAATTTATAGTTATGCCTTTATAACAATGCATGAAATTATGCCATATACGTTATAACCCGACAGCTAAAATAGCTTCCATAGTTAATTAGATTCTATTTTGCCACATAATAGTTCTTATTACAGAGACTTAATTAATGGAGCTGAAATGACAAAAGATGTTTATCATCATCGTTGCTTTTCTTTGTGAGCAAAATAATTGCAGTTTGCAAATGACCTGCACCTTAATTACAGTATAGAAACAGTTGATAAATCTACACACTACTTGCGTGTGCATAAAAATCCCAGGGTACTATTTGATCTGACAGACTTTGTGCTACTTGAAGGACTACAAAACCTGTTTATTAGACATGACATTGGAATGAATGCACACACTATGAGGATATTTCATATCTTCTTCAACTGTCTGAAAATCTGCTTCCTGTCTCCAACCCCTATTTATCCACCCACACTAATATTTCCAGACATGTATTGATAAAAAAAGTCACCTCATGCATACCAGCTTAGCCAGGGAAAATGTTGTGGCCTTACTTTATATAGCTTACACAGATCACAGGGAGGGTATTATTTCACTAAGCATTTTTCATCATCTCTGTTTAAGAGTATTGGGTTTAGTGGTTATTTTATACATGTTGCTTCAGTTTTCCAGTTTTGACAATCTTCCTATATCCATTTGTTTTCTAGTAAAATAAAGCCAGCTTCATAAGTACACATGGTTTCTGCAGGTTCAGTTAGAATATTTTATTTAAGCCAGACACTGGATTTGTTAGTTGCAAAATTAGCAACGTTTCTATTTATTTACATTTTTGTATGCTGTCCATTCTTGCAGGCTCTAGGTAGCTAACAATAAAGACATATAAAATACCCCAAGAAACCACATATGCATATAAGCATAACATTTAAAACAAATAAACACCAACAAATACTATAGGGCAGGAATCCCACCTTCCAGTCAAAGAGCATCTTTTTCCTCTGCAGGATAGAACTGGTACATCTTCAGAACTTTCCTGAAGCCCAGGAGGAATGAAGCTGATTGGATTCCTGCTGGGAAGGAGTTCCAAAGAGTAGAGGCAGCCATTGAGAATGCCCACTTCCAAGGTCACAATTCCATAGACACAGGACCTAAAGGGAATTGTCCCTGTTGATCTAGTTTGATAGGCAGATGGATACAGAAAAAGGTGGACCCCCAGATAACCAGGTCTGGAGTTACATAGGGCCTTAAAGATAACAACCAGTACTTTGAATTGCACTTGGCAGCTGATTGATAACCAGTGTAGCTCCCAAAGCACCCAAGTATATTGAGATATACCTATCATTGTCCAAACCACTGCATTCTGCACCAAGTATATTGGTGACCCAAGTATATCGGTCACCCAAGTATATTGAGATACACCTATCATTGTCCAAACCACTGCATTCTGCACCAGCTGTATCTTCCAGATGTTCTTTGAGGGTACATAGAGTACATTGCAGTAGTTCAAATGGGAGGTGACTAGAGTGTGAGTGACTGTGAGCAGGCTGTCCTAATCCAGGAAAAGTTACAATTGGCACACAGGATGTAACTCTGTGAAAGCCTTCCTAGCCACAGCTACCACCTGCTCCCAAAGCAGGAGCTGTGCTTTAGGGGGATTCCCCAATAGTAGACCATGTCTAAGCAGAAGAGTACAACCCTGTTCAGAGTCAAAGATGGAATTTCCCTGGAATCATTCTGGCCACAAATCCGAAGCGTCTCTATTTGGGAAAGATTCCATCAAAGTCCATTCCTCTCTATCCAGACTCTGACAGTCTCCAGGCACTGGGTTAGCACTACCACAACATCACTTGTTCAGCCCAGGGGATGTGTAACTTGGTAGCATCAGCATTTTGATGATATCCAACCTCATGCCAGCAGATGACCATTCCAAGTAGCTTCATATACTGTAGATGTTAAAAAGAAATGGCGAGAGGAGAGATCCCTGAGATACTCCATAGAGGTTTCTGGGTAGATTTTGCCTCTCATCACCACTGGCTGGAATCAACTTAAGGAAAGAGGAAGATCACTGCAAAATGTGCCGCCCCCCCCCCCCCCCCCAAATCCTTCAGAGATGGTCCAGAAAGGTACCATGGCCTGTAGTATCAAAAGTCATTAAAACATCAAGGATAACCAGGAAGGTTACACTGCCAAGATCCCAGACTCTCCAGAAGTCATCCACGGCATGATCAGTGTAGTTTCTGCACTATGTCTACCTGAACCTGAACCTACCTGAATTGTTATGAATAACCACAGAGAGTAACAACCCAAGCCAAAAATTAGCACTAATCATTTCATGTTTTGATTTGGTCATAATCTAGAAAAGTGAAACTATTCATTAGAGCCAAGATGATAGATCACTTGGATTATTTCTATAGTCTCTTGAGTTCTGATAGATAAAATCTCTTGAGTTCTGTTAGATAAAATAATGCCACTGATGGGGTGCTTACAATCCTCATTGATTATTGCCAAAGTAATATGACATTAATATGAGTTTCTCTGAAACAAAAGAAATAGATGAAGGGTATCAGTAAAATTGTTGCGGGTTTGGAGACTCTGAAATAACAGCTAAAAGTAAGTGAACAATTTTAATTCATTCAAACTGTATTCATAAACGTAAACTTAAAATAGAAAAATGGTGAAGCTGAGCCTAAGCTCTCCTTTCCCTCCTTCTTTGCAGCAAGACTGAAACACATGATCTGATATAATACTGAAGTTTCAGTAATGGAACTAGAGGCACATTTCTTTGTTGCAACAAAAAAGGATCAACCCTAATTAATACTTTGAATGCTATTTAATTTTTGGAGAAAAAAAATCAAAACACAGACTAGGAGATTCTTTTCATGACAAAGTTGGAAATGGCAGCTTCCAGTACATTGTGCCCCATCTCACGTACAGATAGTCCACAGTTTAAGAACAAGTTCCGTTCCCAAGGTCTGTCCTTAAGTCGAATTTGTATGTAAGCCGAAATGGTGACATTGTATAATACTGTATAAATAATGTTGTGTAATTAACTGAAACCATTGTGTATTTAACTCGGATCACTGTGTATTTAACTTGAATTTTGCTACAATAGGCCCCGTACTTAACTATGGGTCTTCCCTAAATTAGGCGTTCTTAATCTGGGGACTACCTGTACTGCTTAAGGACTCCTTAAAATTTAATGCTACATCTGTTTTCTGGTTAGGAACTGTACAAGAGGATTTGTCCTTGTGCTAGAATTGAGTAGAATGGAATGATCTAGTCCTGTTCTCCCCATATCTTTCATGTTTCACATATAGAATAGAGAAATAAGTTTTTTTATTTACTATTTCACAACTGAGAAGCACTTGAAGTAATCTAACAGTATACTAAATCCTCAAATAACAGGAAGATGATATCCATGAGAGAGCCAGTTTGATGCAGTGTTTTAAGGTACCAGGCTAGAAACTCATGGGACGCCATGAGTTCTAGTCCTGCCTTAGGCACAAAGCCAGCTGGGTGACTTTGGGGCAGTCAGTCTCTCTCTCAGACTTAGGAAGAAGGCAGTAGCAAACCACTTCCAAAAATCTTGTCAAGAAAACTGTAGGGTTTTGTCCAGACACTTGCCAAGATTGAGTAGAAAGCACTGCATGCATGCCTGCATGAATAGTAGAACTCTGTGCACTGTGCCAATTATGCAGGGACTATTTGGACTCTTATGTGGATGATTTCTTTTTCATTGCATGTCTGCAACATATATGCACTGCTCTTGATGTCACTTGAGCACAGAATCTTTATGTCTGGCTTCCTTAATCTAGTGGTACTACAGTACAGTGTGGCCATTCTGGTTGAGTACTGGAGTATGGCATTCTAGAGGAGACCATTTTGGGAAAGGCTGCTGTTTGCAGTGTATCAGAACCATGTGGAAAGCAGTGCCACATCCTACAAAATCAGCATGTTTACACCAAGGATATTTTAGGCAACTTTTCTTCACAGTAGGTACACAAAACTACCATTGGAGTCAGCAAATCTGTTAATTTAGTTTTTGGTTTCAGTGTCTCAAGTAGAGTGAAAAATTTTTTATTTTTTTTTGGTCTGCGCTCAGTCATTACTGACCCTGCAGTGACTGCCTGGACGAATCCTTGCAGTTTTCAAGGCAGTTGTTTTTCGGAAGTGGTTTGCCAGAGCCTCCTTCCTAGAGCAGAGCCCAGCTGGCGAGCGCAGGAGGTGGGATTTCCGTTGCTTCGCGCCCTTTTCGGGCGAGCTTACCAGCAACTGGTCCCGTCTCTCTGTGCAAGGCACTGCCAGCATTTTTCCTCCCACCGGAGTGAGAGTCCCCATTTATCTACTCACGTGAGTTTTCGACCTGTTGGGTTGACAGGAGCTGGGGAGGAAACAGGAGCTCACCCTGTTAACGCGAAGGCTGGACTCGAACCGCCGAAGCGTCAGCCATTTCTGGCCGGCAACTTTCAGCGTCATTAAGCCACTGCGCCACCGCGTCCCTTAGAGTGAAAAATACTGGGAGGGAAAAAACCCTTTAAGGCCTGTAATTAATTAATTAATTTTATTTACTTATTTATTTAAATGTATTGGCTGCCCAACTGTAGTGGACTCGAATCACTGTGATCATTACAGGTAATAAGTATAGGCAGAGGCCAGATTTAAAAATAATACTAAAATATGGTGTGTTAATTTATGGCTTAGTAAGATGTTGTAAATTCATCCATTATGCTTAGTGTTATGTGTAAAGCAGGATGCCATGTTTTTTCCAGTTAACCTGTTAAAAGAATACAACACTCTGTACATGAGCAAAGAAAACAAATAATGCTAGTTATTTCAGAGCAGCCGAAGTGAGTGATGCTATTTAATATTATTTAATCAAGTTTTCTACCTCATTCTAAATGTTATTTGTCCTTCCCTAAATATCTTCACTTTCCCCACATTGCTCTGTTAATGCAGCCAGTTTTGAACAAATCCTTTGTAGCTAACCCTAGTTTTGTGGCCCTGCAATGTTAATTAATTAATATTCAGCAATAAAGATGAAATATGTCTGTATACAGGTTCTGTAGATAGGCAATTCAAAATCTTTGCTTAATGCAATATACACTATAATAACAACACTTGAGATTTTACAGAAGATTTTTTTTTTAATTTGCAGTGACATACTTGGCAGAAAATATGATCTTTTACAGTTTCAAACTTTTTCATAACTGGAACCTTGGAGTAGTTGGTATTATTCTTGCTTAGGATTTTTTTTAAAAAGTTGATTTCTTTATTATAGGTTTCTGAGTCTATTTCAGAATGCTGGCTTTGACTTATAAAGCTCTTTACGGCTTGAACTCCAGGAGATGTTAGGGACCATCACCTCCCAGTGGATTCTGCCTTCCTGAGTGTGTTTCCAGGGAGAAGATGCTTAGAATCCACGCCTCGTTGAAATCAAGGCAATCTTTCTCTGTGGCGGACCCTCTGTGGTAGAACACCTTGTCCCTGGTGGTTCTCCTGCAAGGTTCTTTCTTGGTCTTTCAAAGGGCTGTCAAAATTATACGGTGTTACTGTGCTTCTGGAAGGCAATTTGGATTCAAGGATTGGTAGGGTTTTTTCTTTTTCTTTTAGACTTTTTTAGTTAAATGAGGCTGCCATTGATTTTTTATTATTATTTTGTATTTTGATGTAATTATTTTGTAAGTGATTTGAGTTGGTGTGTTGTGGGGTTTATATTAGATTCTCTTTTAAGATTCCTATAAACTGCACAGAGTCTTGGGAGCTGGGTGGTGTGTAGAGATATGTAAGTATCTCCAACCTGCCTTCAAATTATGTTTGATAACTCCAATAATTTCCAGACAACAAAATCAAAATTTGCACTGGTCAAGAATTACGGGAGTTATAGTCACACATTTGAGAAGCAACAGATTGAAGAAGTTAGCTGTAACATTATTTACTATGCTTTGAATATGTGATTTAGATACATGTGACCCTGACTTATATAATTTGCTTATACTGAGGGATGCTTACCTTTCTATCCAAAACTGTCCTGTAAATTAATATTTAAACACAGTGGAACAGAAAAAAACAAAACCTGAGAATATATCTATAAATAGATCTCAGGAGTCTGGTTGCATAAATAATTTTTGGACATCTCTCATTTTTTATTTTAAAACAAAACATAACTGGTTTCCAGAAATCATTCATGTACATTAATTATACTGTACAGATCTCTCTCTCTCACACACACACACAAACACAAATACACCGTGCCCAAAGAATCCTGTGGCTTGTTCTGGTTGCTAAGCGTTAGGAGAAATTGGAATGTACAGTTCTGTGAAGCCCACTTGTGAGTTTCCTTCTGCAATAAAAAAGGAGGGGGATGGGAGACAGAGCACAGCAAATTACTGGCATCATAAATGCATTATTTGCAAGTCTATAGAGCAGGAAAAGCAGTGCCTAGGGGGCATGGAGGAAGCAAGATTGCCTTTTCCATCAGAATGATCATGTTTCTATCAACTGCAGTCCTGCAGTTTAAGATTAGGCTAGGATCTCCTTCGTAGCAAACAGTAGATTAAAATGGCAAGGCATTACTGGAGGAAAAGGGATATTTAATTGTTGTATGATGCTTAGAGTCATTTCAGTGAGATAGGCAGCTATATAAATGAATGAACAAATAAATAAATAAATAACTATTATTCTTTACCACTATTAAAATAGTGTTGGTGAGCCCCTCTGTAGTCAGATGATGTGGTCAGGCAGGGCACGATTGTGTTTTTGTCACTATATACATAAAAACTCATATTACAGTGAGGTCAAAATATACATGTGTATCACTCAACTTTTAACACCTTTAAAATGCATGAAATGAATGAGGTAGCCATTGGTTTCCTGGTCAACACTTTTGTGCTTGGTATAAGCTCTGAGTATCACTTAGATATGTCCTTGACCTTTAATATGACACAGGTGGATTTTGTAGTAAAATATGTGTTAAAGATGCTGTATCTCTCAATGCTGGAGTAGCTGACAGGCAGTGCATCTTCGGATATTGCACTTTTTTGCCATTCATACGGCTGACCAAAAGAGAGGGACCATTACATCCATCTCTACATCTCACTTGTGGTGGTTTATTTAAAAAGAACTGAAAAAGTTCATTCTGTTCTATAATCAATGAAAATGAAACAGGTATACTGTATTAAAACTTTCTCTCTGCAATAGGCAACTATTCAGCAGATGTCAAATACTGTGCTTGGGTACATGGTAGTTCTATGATGTTGTTGAAGATGATGGAACAAGCATCATGAGGATACTTAATTGTAGAATCCCTGGCATTAGAACCTACGTATATCTCGAGCTCTTTGCATGGTAAAGGTGCGATTGTTAGTGCTTACTTCATACTACTGAAACATCCATGGCAATAACTTCCAGAAGGATTGTTGTGTTAATCTGTTGTAATATAAAGACAAACAGGTTGTTGTGGAGTATACTTTTTGTGGTGTAGAAAATAGTTTAATCCATTGATTGAATTAAAATGCTATACATTTTTTTGGAATTGCATCCTGAGATAAATCTGATGCATGTTCAAACATTGTGCATCCACCAACAAAGTTCAGTGACCATCACCTCAAATCAGATACCATCAGGCACAAAAAAGGTTTGGAATAACTTTCCAAATCACTGCTATATCAGTGCCTGTGTTGGAAATTGAACTTGGTGGCTTACTGTGGCATCCCCTCTGGCACTGTGTAAAAAATAAACTCCAGGCTCCAGTAAGGTATGGGGGCTTGCATTACATAAATATTTGTAGAGGAAACAAGAATGTTAGAGTGATCAAATGAAGGGATAAGGGGAAGGTCTTCTCACCCTTCAGTAGCTAGTTAAGTCTCTGACAAACAGCTGTTTCACTGATCCTTAAACTCTCAGCACAGATGATGCTGGAGTCAGACTGTGCAACAGCCCCCCCCACACACACTACCCCACCCCACACACACACATTCTTTCTCCACTGTACTGTAACTTTACCAGGGAAACAGAACTGCTGATGCTTCTGCTGGCAGAAGAATGAGTCAGAGCAGCTACTGATTGAGCACAAGCTGGTAACTGGTGCTGGGGCCGCTCTTTCCCCTCCATCTCCCTTCCACAATATTGTATTCTTTTTCTCCTTTTAAATGAAGAATACTCAGCCAGGATTGGCTGCATAGGAGAGACAGCAGTACAAGCTAGCTACTCTTTATATTCTGTTGCTGTTTTATGAAAGTCAACCATAGAAGAGGAAATTTGGGTTTGCAAACCACTGTTTTCAACCACCATACCATGAGTGTGAATCTGTACATTTAGGTGAGTGATGTTTCCCCCCTTTGTTTAATTTTTCTCTGTCTCATGGACTGTTTCTTGTTCCTTTTAAATATTGTAGTGCTAGACATGCGGTTGTACTGTCATGGTAATTTGTGTCATAAAGTTATATCAGAATGTTTTGGTTCAGCATTGATTTTTGTGACGTTTGGATGTGAATTGCTGTTAATAAAACATTCACCTGTGAAAATATTGAAGAATGTTCAAATGGCATTTCACAATAATGGCACTGTGTTTTGCAGAATGAGAAGTCATTCAATTAATTACAAAAAAATTGAACAGGTTGTCTGTTAAATGCAGCATAATTGTAAGTCTGATTAGTGTTTTGGATAGCATTATGTTTCTCTGTGTGTTTGTGTATAACAGCTGTTTAAACATTTATAATGTAAGTAGTCAATAATGTGAAAAGACATGCTAAGTATATCAAAGTTACTTTTTCATATTAAATGTTAGGCAGCCTGTCTCTATACATGTCCTTGTGCCTGAAAGCACATGTACCACATAGGGAAAAATATTTGAAATTCATTTCATGGATATTAATCAAATAATATTTTCAGTTTTGATTTTTTTCCAATAATGAAGTCTGTAACTGCATTTATAAAATCAGTTGATCTTGTTTTAGCCTGCAGTGTCTCTTGTTTTAAGAGGAAATCTTAACTGAATAGACTTGCTCCTGACTTTAGAATAAGAATCTTGTAAATGTGACTGATAGATCCTAGTTTTCTTATTATTTTTTGAAGTTCATAAAACAGACACAGAATGCCTTGTGAGACCCTGTTGTTATTAACAGAACATCCATAGGGTATGAAAGAACTTAAAGAAATCCATTCAAAGTTCCACATTTTGGTTCAATTTGCCAAAACATTTTCCAGTTCAGACTCCCATTGCAAGAGAATATCATAATTAATTGTGTTCTATCTGATCTTTGAAAAAGCTGCTTCTATAAATTACACTTTCTCTACAATTAGAATGCTTTTCTAGAAAACATTATTTGAATTATGTATCATTAAATGGAGCTTCTTCATCATCCCTTCATTAATCATTTTTTTAGGTTTTCTGTCCCTGCAAATTTAGGATATGGATAAAATCCTTTCATAGAATCACACTAATTTCTAATATAAAATTATTATAAATATTTGAATGTTCTCACTCTTCTACTCTGACAGAATGCCTTTGCTGCCTTTGAGGAAATATTTATCTGACATTACTGTACTGGTTATAGCCCTATGTCTGCCTATCATTCCACCTTCCACCATCTTTTCATAATGTGTACTGTTTCTTGAAGAAGTATTTTAATTAGTGCCACCCTATTTATTTACGTATTGTGTGTGTGTGTGTGTCTGTTTAAGGAAACAGGATCATTAGAAACACCGTCATTTGTATTTTCCCACTACCAACTGGAGTTCGGGAGCAGATTTTCTTTTCTGAAGAAACAAAGCAGAGATGTGTTTTAATGATGGTGACATGTAGAATTTCCCTCCACTCCAGGGAAACTGCTTTAATGTTAACTGACAGACTTGATTAAGACAGATACTGTAGAAGTTAGAGTTTCCTATGCTGTATCTTCCTGATTTTCATGTAAGGCTGGCATTAAACTCAAAGTCAGCAACTTGAAGTCCGTAAGTAAAATCCAGTCTTCACTTGGCAGTTCCTTTTTTCCTCTTGCCATTCAGTATTTGACTGATATACGTATAAGACAGCAAAGGCAAAAACAGCAGTTCAAACATAAAAGGAAGCAACCTTCAATGCTCCTGTCTCTCCTTCATTTTAGACTCCTTTAATGGAAAAATTGAAGATCAGAGTGTGCCAAACATAGGAAACATCTGTTTTTCCTCCCCTTTCCCCTTTCCCCTTTCCCTTCCTTTCCCTTCCTTTCCCTTCCTTTCCCTTCCTTTCCCTTCCTTTCCTTTCCTTTCCTTTCCTTTCCTTTCCTTTCCTTTCCTTTCCTTTCCTTTCCTTTCCTTTCCTTTCCTTTCCTCCTCTGCTGTTGCTTCAACCATACTCTGAGTATACACCTTTCTCTGTAGCCTTTTCAGTACAGGGAGAGAGCTGTGGTTGCTGCTGTATTTGACAAGGTGATTTGGAAGAGAATATATCTACTATCTATCCCCAGCTAACCAAAGTTAATGGCAAATTATGGCAATATGTTCTTCTCTAGCCACAATTCTACAATGAAAATTCAACTATCAAGCAGTATAAGAAAAGAAACATTTCTTTGGGTAGCTGAAAGGCATCATATTGTGAAGAAAAAATCTATTTGTTCCTTTTAAAAGAAACATGTACAATACATTATGAGATACTAACTCTAGTACTGAGTTTCTGCATTGGCTAAGCCACCTTCATTGGCTTAGTCACCTACAGCAATCTTCCCCAGCTTGTGTGTTCCATATATGTTGTGACTACAACTGACCTTTCCAGGGTGGGAATGTTTGAAATTCTTGTCCCAACACATTGGAAGGAGACCAAGTTGATGGAGATTAATCAACAAAGGTAGCCAACCATTTCATATCACTGGACACACTTAGAATTCTGAGAGATTGCTTTGGGTGCTCTTAGAAATGGGTGCCCAATGCAGTGGCCAGTTACAAGTCACCCAATTACCAAAAAGAAGATTTAAATCAGCTGAAGCACATAATCTGCTGAGTCCAAGAGCACATATTCACAAGCACATTGGTGTCCATGGGCAGTAGACTGTCACTGTCATAAACCAACATTGGGTCTAGTCTCATATGCTAAGCCATTAATTGCTTAACTATATTTTACTGAATAAGCCATGATAGGCTATGCCATAAGCTACAATAATTAAGTTCATACAGCATTCTAGCAAAAATCAAATAAACTTTATTAAGGCTTAGCGTGATGTATGAATCCAGCCAGTGGTTGTGTTTGCACAATACATTGAACTTTATAACTATAGTTAATAAAAGACAGTGGCTAAATAAAACCAAAGACATGTGTTGTGCAAGCAAGACAATTGTATTAAGCTGTGATGGCTGGATTTGCATAACATGTTTGATTAAAATGTGGCTGGCTGGTTTTTCTTAGTAGTTTTGTTCAGATGACAGTGTTGCTCAAGGGCAGCTATACCATAGTTGAATCAGTGTTTTGGTTTGAACCAGAGTAATAAAGTAACCACAGAGGTATGGAGTGCTCAATACATTAGACTAAACTGTGGTTGGCTTTGTGGCTCGATACATTGTGTGAACTCAGCCAGTGTCTTGTGTGAACCTATGAGTTAAGTTAATATATTGAACACTGTCATTGAAGCTTATTAATCATGGTTTATTCTTGTATATGTTATGAGGTTGCAGTAATAGGTTGTTGTGTCATGTAACTGTTTGGATGCCTTAATCTTAGCATTTCTGTTCTTGTTCAATAAAACTAATAAGCTCCTTAACGCACCTTATGAAAAACATTACTCATGAAAGTAAGGTTAAAGGAGCCTTGAATTAAACATAAACTACCCTATTATACTTACATAAATTTGTAGCTCATATATGCTGACGGATTATATTATAGCATGATGAATGGGAGAGCTAATATTATCCATGTGCACTACATTGCTGACTATTGTACTGAACTTTCAAAACAATCCGTTTTCATGAGGTAAAGTAGAATAATTGACTGTCATAAAGGATTACCTGCACCTGAGAAGTTGCACTGATTAAAATTAAAAAAAAAAAAGCCTTTTGACTTGCCTTTTCTTCTAAAATGATGGATAAGAAAATTCACCTTAATAATTGACTTTCAAATAGAGTGAAGTTATGGTGTTATCTCCTTTACTTGGGACCAGTTTGCAGGATGAGATTGTTCTCATTTGCCTGGCTAAGCCATTCTGTCTGGAAGATAGACTCCTTGTGTTCACGAGGGTTCAATGGATAAAGGATAGCAGCTAAAAATAGACAATGAAGGAACTGAATGTTGTAGTGTCCTCCAAGGCACTGTAGCATCTGTAGTAGCAGAGGCAGGGCATTCCTTAAAGTCAGTTGGGAGATTACTTTCATTAGACAGTTCTCTTAAAGAACACAAGCCATTCTGGGTACACAGTACTTTAAAAATGCCAAGGAACTATGGCAGTGTTTTTCAACCTTAGCAACTTTATGAAGTGTGGACTTCAACTCCCAGAATTCCCTAGCCAACTGACTGGGCAATTCTGGAAGTTGAAGTCCATACATCTTAAAGTTGCTAAGGTTGAGAAACACTGAACTAGAGATTTTTTGGTTGCATTCAATCTGTTTCATTATTTAAAAGATTAATCGAGCGGAAAGTAATCACAACAAAAAAACAGGATTTTCCTTTTGTAATTCTAGCATGATATTATGGGATACATTTCTAGGTACAAAAGAACTCTGGGGGGAAAATGAAGTATTTGATGAAGTGCAGTAAATGAACTGTAACTTACTTTCTTGACTTTAGGAGACATTCTTATTGAAAACCCCAAGGTGTAGAAGGGAGTAACTGACTGGTAGTTATCAGTGGGAAAAAGGTTGTGCATGTTTGTCTATGGTTGCGATTGCTCCAATATTGAAAAGGCCTATCACGCTGTAAATAAGTGTGTCTATATTTTGATTATATGAGAGATGAGAGAAAGAAACTGAGACTTGGATTCACATGTTGTACAATAATATGGTTTGTTTGATTTTGGCTTACTGTATTTCATAAATCCATCAAATAGTGGTTGAAAGAATATGACTAATCAAATCAAGGTTTCATATGAAATATGAACTCAGCTTGTATAGAAAGTTAGGTTTTTAACATAAAATGAGCCACTCTGAATTAAAAAAAAAAGAGAGTGTTATGTGAACAACCTTGTACAACATTCAGGTATGCATGATTTCCTCTCCTCCCCGACATAGTTTTAAATGTACCACAGAATACTGTTGCATCCCAACTCAAGGGAACTATAGTTAGTTAAATCTGCAGTTCATTAAACTGAAGTTAATGAACCGTCTAGTATCATAAATTTGTTTTAATTAACTGTATTTCACCTAAGTTCTGCTGGCTATGTGCATATTACATGCTAAGTCAATAAACAATAATTAAAACAAGTTATGAATTAAAGCCTTAGATGGCAGGTCACATCTTTTGCAGGATATATATGAGTGTGCACAAAAGAGTATATGCACGCACATGTAACCTCCATATTTGCCCAACCTCCTTACAGGCATATTTAGATACAGCTATATACACATACATATAAACACTCATGCAGAGTTACATATATACACATATACACAGCCTCCAACCATGTACATGTACAAACCAATATAAACATACACACAACTTCTCTCCTATACATACTACTGCACATTTATACACATACAAATGCACAACCCTGCACACAATTTTATATACTCAAATAAACTTCTAGATATTTAGATAAAACCAGCTGCCATATTTATCTATTTGGTTACACTGGTCCATGCAAAATGAAGAACCTTGTTATGTGCAGTAGCTGGAGCTCAGGAAATTTTCTACATGCTTTAGCTACTTGCAATTTTAAGATACAGTTAAGGAAATAATTGAACTGTTAAGTTACTACACAATAGTTGTATTACTGTAGGCAAGTGCTCACAACATAAAGATATCTACCAAGGGACAGAGTTTCCACATAGCAATTGTTTTATATGAACCAAATAACAGAACTCACATGAGCTTGATTTAACCCAGCATTTTGTAAACACAGGACATTCTTTTAACATACTTGGTGCTCTTTGCTCAAATAATACAAATGTATCATTTTAAGTAATGCCAGTCTTCAAAAGACAAGAAAGAAGAGCTAGATTGCTTCCATTGATGTTGGTTGTTTAAACTATGATAAAGTTATGAAAAGTTGAAAGTTATGAAAGGTGAAAGTTCAGATATCTATGTTACTTGTTTTGCTCTGGCTATGAAAATGTATTTGGTGTGTTTTCCAGATGGCTAAAACTGGAGTTTTTATTTAGATTTCTTTTCTTTTCAAAAGTAAAGAGATAAGCAGATATGGATTTGTTATTTTAAAGTTATTTCTGTCTTACTGTCCTGTAAAACTGGCTTTCTAGTTCTGTTCAACTGTAAGAATTATCATGTAGAGCAGTGTTTCTCAGACTAGGCAACTTTAAGGTGTGTGGATTTCAACTCCCTGAATTCCCCAGCCAGTTAAAGTTGCCAAATTTGAGAAACACTGATGTAGAGGATGCAAGGATCCATTTGCCTATTCTTTCAAAAGTGTAGCAACTTAAAGCTGATAATTTTCTGAAAATGGAACAATCTGGGGATATATTTGTAATATATTTTCTATCAGCTCATTCGACTATTAAGGGTACCCATAATAAAGAGTATTATCAGGAGTGTTATTCATCACAGCAAAAGAATATTTGCCATTTAAAGATTAACAACATATTTGCCAAAGATTGAGAGGCTTTCTTAGCTTCTATTAACATATTGCAAGACATTGAGCTATGCAGAGTATTCAGAAGAGATGCTTCTCAAAATATTAACCTGAGAACAGCAGCAAGAGGTCCAGATAATTTGCTTTCTCTAGGGTTCTCTGAAGCTGCAGTTTGGCCACCTTCTTAGCAACCTTCCCCAAAAGGGAAGATTGGAGACAGGATGAAAGTTGTCCAGTACCCTGGCTTCTGGGGAAAGAGATGGACCACTGGCTCCTTATGCAGAGACAGGACCACACACTCACTTAAGGATGAATTCACCACTTCCTGGACCCAACCACATGTCATGTCCCTGGAGGCCTTGACTAACCAGAAGGAACATGAATCTAATACAGAGATGGTTGCACTTACAACCCCACTTCCTCAGAACCAATGGGCTCAAACTCCTCCCAGGTAACTGAGCCAAACTTTGCCTCAGCCAACTCCATGGGCCCTGTACAGCTGGAGTCCAGCTCAGAGTGAATCCAAGCAACTTAATCTGACAGATGCCTTAAATAGCCCTCACAACAGACCTGCAGATGTTGTCTGGCCCTTCCCTCCCCAGGAGGGACCAGGTCACTTTGAGCAAGGCCACCAGTGGCAAAATAGTCACATTTTGCTGCTCTTATCAGCACATGGTAGTCCTTTATTAAGGCTGTTATCTATGCTTGGCCAGATTTGCTCTTCATCTTCCTCCAGCAGAGCTTTAGGTGTTTTTTTCTGCTGTTTCGTCTCCTGGAGTTCCTCTGAAAACCAAGAGACTCCCCAGAATCCACAAATAGGGAGGCACCACATAAGCACAATCCAATCCAAGGCTTTTTCACCCTCTCAGTTCAAGTGATGATGAAGGCCTCAGCCAAACTCTGCATCAGAGCCTCAGGAAAACCTCTGAAACCCAACAAAGTCCATCAGACACTAAGGGTGGGCCAATCAAATGAGCCCTACCTTCCTGTGGCAGGGAGCAGCTGTGGGAGAACTCTAAGGTTATCATGACAAGGGACTGATGTTAGCATCTCTCACATCACCACTGCCCTGAGTCAAAAAAAGTGATCTAAATGCTAGGTGTTCAGCCTTTGATGACTTGGGTCAAAACCATGGTTGCCGTGGTAGCTGTGAACTCTCAAGCTGCCTCTGACCCCATACCCAGAGAAAGTATATTAAAGTCTCCCAGTACCATAAGTCTGGGAAACTCCACCACCAGCTAGGCCACAGAGTTCAGCAGTTAAGGCAGGGAAGCAAGAAGGTTGATACAATAGCAGCAATCAGAGGGCCTCCATTCAATAACCCAGTTGACAGCAATAAACAAACAAACCCAACCAGATGGCTAATCTGGCCCCTTCAGGTCACCTCTGGCCTAGCACTCAGCAATCTTTAGTCCTAGTTATCTGGCTGCCCACCCCCCCACCCCCCCAATACAAACATATCACCCTACACTAAAGCTGATACAAGATAATGACTGCGGCATTCAGTGATCAGGAATGCTGTCAGATTTGGTAAAGCCACATTTTCCTCATCCTCATATTCTTGTATTGAAAGGATTTTTTATTACTAATATACTGCAGTATCTTACATTTGAAAACCACTGTAAATCTGCAATTCAAATGGAGTGTGTTGTTTTGAATAGGCTTGAATGTACTGAATCAAGGACCTCATTGTGTCTTCAGAATCACATACATGTTATACTACATTCAGGAGAGAACAAAAAATCTAGTTGGTTGCATTCTAAAATGCATCAATGATGCAGTTTATGTTGTCTTAATTCACGTTAGCTTTTAATGAACATTTAGTGCAGGTTCTGCTTTTGCTTTTCCAAAGCAGGTGATCCATAGTGCATAGGTAAAAACCTATCTTAGGGCACATTCTCTGGTGGTAAAGGCAGTGAAACAATACTTCTCTGCAGAATGTTGTCTAGTAGCTTTGTTCAGGTAATTCACCTTTTGTGGGGAGGGATGGGTGGGATAATCTCTCTGCAGCTGCTATGAGGGATCTGCTAAAGATTTTGCCAGAAAATTTGCTCCTATTCACATGAGCATTGTCTGAGGAGGTCATTGGGATAACATTTTGTGAGGATACCAGGACTTTATTCTGAATTGTGGACTTCAAGGAAGAAGATAAGATTCTTTGCAGCATGAGTTTGGCCATCTGGGGCTGGATCCATACCCTTCCTGGTGCCTTTGGGTAGCTGGTAGGTGTCAGCGGTTGGATTTCAGGTGTGATCAATTCCTCTTTAGGAAGGGGGTAGTACCTGTTGCCCTGGAAAAGGGGGTGCTGTGTCCCCTTCAAAAGAGGGCATCTCTTGATCCAGCCATGTTGAACGCTTTCATCCAAACTTTCCTTTTTGTGAAGGTGAAGGGACAGCAGTGGTCAGGGAGCAGATACTCTCGTACATTTTATTTGTAGGATGATTGTGCCACATTTTTTAATGATTCTATCCTTAACAGTTGCTGATCCAGTCACACTGTTTTTTCCCCTGTTTAATCTGTATGTAAATCAGCTTTGTTTTACACATGCAGCGATACTAAATCTGCTGAATTCACATGCATTAGCACTTACACCCAAGGTGCAGTACTCCTCCTGAGATTTTCACTCCTTTCATGTTTGCACCTGTTTTCTGCATCACAGTTAATTCTCACCTATTGTTTCCATATGAAATTTTCTTCAGTATCTATTGAATGAAAGTCTTAATCAAGAAATGATGCACAGGATTCCAGAATCCAGCACATTGGTAATATTCACAAGGTCACCATTACAATAGTAAGGCAAAACAAATATTAGAGTGTTTGACATACTTTGGGGCTGGTACTCCTTGCATATTTTGGGCTGGCATAATTTTGGCATAACAAAGAAGTATGGTATATGCTGCATGTTTAAAAAAAAAAAAGAGCATTTAGGGCTGGTCAGAATATTCCCTCTTGTTTGACAAATAGCCTATCTCTTAGTAGGCAACACCATGTTCTTACATAAACAAATGTACTGGGAAAATTCATAGAAATATTCTTTTCTAGCAATAATGCAGTTATTACTCGCTATCTATATCTGCATGTTTCATAGGTTGCAGTTGTCTACTTGAATGCAAGTTACTGTGGTTACTCACATATGCTTTGTTTCAGTGTCTGCCATTGCTGTATTTCTCCATGATAGCATTATACAAAACAGATTGATCTGCCTCATAGATCTTAAACCTCAGACAAGTTAATTTCTCCTGATCTTAAGCAACTGGTAGCCTTAAACTGATTCTTAAGGAGACACACACACACAGCCCAAAAATGGAGATTGTACAAAATTGGATGTGTACACTCCATTTTACAAGCTGGTCAAAATGGTGGTGGTTGCATTTTGGATTAGTTGAAATTTTCATACATACATACCTACTTAAAGGCAATCTTATGTACAAGGTATTATAGTAATGTAACCTTGATATAACTAAGACATGAATAAAAATGGCTAGTTGTGATTTCTAGAAGAAGCTACATCTAGGACATCGGGTTGTTAAAATACATACTTGAACAATGTAATTGAGTATACAGTAAAGAAGCAATGGTAGATTAGGATTATGCCCTTGTTGGGAATATAGTATTTCAGGAGACGGCAAGTCCTTTAAGTCTAAGCTGAACATATCTACAATTACACAATTGAGGGCTCACTAAAATATGTCCATCTTGCTTGAATTAAATCTTATTTGGGTTTATCCAGTCAAGTAACAGCAATTCAGGATCTCAGCTATTCCCCTAAACTCAGAAGATAGAAATGAAAGAGAGAGAGCTCTGTGAAGAGTTGAGGATTATAAACTCACTCCAGACTTTGAGATGATATTACCACTGACTTCACTGAAAGTATAGAGAACAAGTTAGGGGCACCCAATCCAAAGGAAAGAGCATAAATCTCATCCTCTAGGACGACTAGAGAAATTTCAAAACAGTCTCTTTTGTCTGGCTTTCAGATCTAATATGAAATCAGTTTCAGCCTACACCTTTTATTTTCAGTATTATGTACAGGCTTTCTTAGTCATGTGCACACTAAGGTTGTGCTGAGGATGTATTGTGTAGTACCAGAGATCAGTCATAGTAATTTGGATAGGTTGTTTTGCCTGGATGGGATAGCAAGGTGGGGAACTAGAAAGAAAGTCTTGTCAGTGGGACTCAGATCTCTATCCAAGGATACCAGTCTTATCCTATTAAATACTACTAATCAAATTAAAAGAGAGATGACAAAGTGTGCTAGCTTCCAGCACTAACCTAATTTCTAGTTAGGTAGTAGTAAATCCTAGTAGAAGAAAGCAAACATTACTTTCCTCTAATATCAAGATATATTTTATTTGCAAAATCATTTTGAAGTTTTGCAGCAGTTGTTAAAGTAATCTTGGGAGGTCATATACCTAAATTATAGAAACTCAGAGTCTCTGTGAAGTCACATTGAGAACATTCCTGACACATAAAAGGCTGTAGTGGAAAAGTTCAAAAGAAGACCTTCTCTGAGACCTGTTCTACTACTACTTAAAGATTTATCGAAAAGAACACTGATGCAGTAACTTACATAAGAATATATGTCTATGACACAATTATGTGGCTTTTCTTTCAAGAAAATAGATTTAGTATAAAAAATTCTTGAAGGGATTCATACCTTCAGCAAATGTAAGGGTGTGTGTGTGTGTGTGTTAAAATAGTATTTTGATCTATTGTTCCTAATGGAATGCAACATCTGTAATTTTGGACCACCAATGTCGTCCTCCTCCTCCTCCTCTTCTTCTTCTTCTTTTTGAAGCATATATAATGTCATTCAGTTGCACTTTTATGGAATTGTTTATCATAGTTCTGTAAAAGAATATTCATTTCTGGTAAGTGAATTTAAGTGTATATAATATTTTCAGTTCTTCAAATCTTTCATAAAGATTTTATTGCTCTGGCTTTTACAGTTGTAATTCTGCTAATTAGCCTGTAATCAACAGAATATAAACATCGGCATTTGAGCCTCTTCAATTGATTACATTCAAACCCTCCAGGGGAAGAAATATAATCAAACAAATGTTTTATTCAGACTTTCCATTAAATAGAAGCACTAGTGTAGAAATAGCAAAGAATTAAGAATGAATGTGTGTGACTATTTTAGGGATGTTCATAGTCACACCAAAACAGGGGATCAACTACAGCCATAAAAATGCATCAGAAGAGAAAAAAGAAATAGTCATATATATTGGAATATCCTCTGTAGATGAAAAATGGCACTATTAATTAATTGTAGTCATCAACTCTTTCCTGATATTTATGATTTTTGTACTGAATTAGTGCTGTACTTATGATCATGTAAAGTATAGAAGTGCTATACTTATGACCATATAAGGTATAGTGTTATACCCCTCTGTGAATGCTTCTGCTCTTGTGGAGCTGGTTTCAGTAGATGTTCTGGTTGATCACTTGAAGGCAATGTGGAAGCTGATGTACAGCGTGATCTGGGTAAAGCTGTAATCTCTGTGAAATGACTCCAAAAGCAGTTTAAAGATGCATCTGGATTCATTGCTGCTCCTGCATAATGATGGACAGAATAATTTTTTAAAAAATGTATTTGTCATCTGCTACTTTTTTGAAAGGAATTGTCCCTGATTTTGGTCATTTGTGCTCAATTTGATTACTGTAATCTCCATATAAGGCTAGGGGTACTGTTGGTGAATGATCCTCCTTGCTGGGAAAGGTCAACCTCCATGCCTTGGATTTAGGGTCAGGAGTGGTTTGAGATTTCATGGTCTCCATGATTACTGTGGACTTACTCCAAGTCAGCATGGGCCTGACACATACCAGGGATTATAGACTTAATCTGTTTTTCACTTTGGAGCAGTGCAAATGTGATATGAAGGTACAGAACATTAATGTCAGACCTTGATCATGGTCAGATCAAGGCTTATTGGCAACACCAATCTCTGTGGGAGATGGTCCACATTAAGCATCTTATGGATCTAATTTCCACTTGGGTTCTTTGTGAGTTTCCCAGCAATATGGCAGGTTGCCTAATCAATCTCTGGGATATAGAGGTAACAAAGATACTAGATTGGGTTGTCCCTGTATGGCTTCTCTCTGTGTGCTGATCCTGGGATGCTCCTTGGTTTACTGAGGAGTTTCTGAAAAATGAAATTCCAGAAGAGCCACCTGGAATGATGTTAGCAAAAATGAACAAGTACAACCAACCAGACATGGATCAGTTTAGAGGCTACACCAGTAATGGTAAAGGTGGTGAAGTGCCAGGACTTGTCCACACATGGAATGCCATCAACAGTCCTGTTGGGAACCAGTGTCTCAGAAGAGTTATCTACTAGCCACCATGACCTTTTTGCCAGGCATTTTGCAGATAGGATCATTCATATCCACTTTCAGTTAGAAAATGAGCCATTTTGATGAAGTAGCATGCCATGTGATGCCAATTTGTAGACCAATTATGCTCAAACTCTGTTCAGGAGAATCCTAAAACTTGAAAAATTATTGGAGGTTTCTTTTCAAGGGCAAATCCCTTCTGTACGAAATGACTCCTTTAACTTATCGGATTACCAAGAATTTAAGTCCTGAGAATTCAAAAGATGAGATTTAATATAATGACTAAGGAAAAATAAAAATTAAAAAAAAAACATTTCAATGTAAAACTCGTGTAACAGCAATAATAATATTAATTTTTTTAAAATGATCAATAAGGACATAGATGAGTTAGGGATTACACTGCTATGTATGCATTTATATGTATGTATTCTATTTCTTTCCCTTTTTTCTTTCTTTTTCCTGTTGCAGTTTACATAATAAAAATAAAAATTATTAAAAAAATAATTTAAGTCACTTTCTTTTCCTGTACATAAATTATTCTCCTGATTTTTTACTAATTATCTTGCAAACATCTCGCTTCAGTTTGGCAGACATCCATTTTATAACAACTATGAGCCTCTTGTCCCTTACGTACTTTAACAAGAACATGATGGAACACATTACATTAGCATTGTTTTGTTTTATTTTGACAGGAAGAGGCTTTTGACTGTGAAACAGCTCATCATATGCAAATTAGCTCTTCATGACTAGCAGCCTTTCCTGATTATCCTTCTGCTGTTTTATGTGCTGTAGAATGTTCTTGCTGCTGAATTTCTATAAGCCTGACAATGTTTCTAAGCTGTTTCTTTCTTAGCAGGTCCATTTACAGTAATTGGTTGAGAGAATTCTTCTCATATAAGCCAGGCAACAGCTTAGTAACTGTTAATGCAGCACATTGTGGCCTTAACTAGATTTCTATTCAGAAACTATTGGGAGTTCAAGATGAGCAGGTGTGGGAATGCATAGGTCTTACAAATAGGATAGTTCTAGAAGTTACCCAGTCTTGGTCTATTTTAAGGTCAAAGGTAGATTGAAAATTTGGATTATAAAACGATGAATGGACTCACAGTTGGTACACAAATAGTAGAAAGTAAGTTTGACAACCCCAGAAAAGTCCAGATTTGTGTCAGCTGTCCTATGAACATCTTTGGGAGATAATCTTATACAATTCATTTTAAAATGCTACTTCTGTCTTAAAAGTTGCATTGGAATTTTTGAACGGCCAGACCAGTAATAAAGTTTAACGTAAACTTGATTTCTTTGAAGTTCCTTTGAATTCAGGGCAACTTTCAGAAGTATATTTTAGGAGTACAACCAAAGTAGCTTGGAATACTAAGAAGCAATGGTTTTTACAGATTCTTTTAAGATTCTGTATTCTTACATCTCTAAATGAATATGCTCTTGAATGATACAAGCAATGTAGCCTCTGTAACAGTGTTTCTCAACCTTGGCAACTTTAAGATGTGTGAACTTCAATTCCCAGAATTCCCCAGCCAGCCAAACACTGCTCTATAAGGTCCCAGTTCTATTCTTTATGCCCAAAACAATCTACATTTGCACCAAGAAAATATGTATTCAGTGACAGTTATAAATTAAGTATTTCAAGATTTTATTTTATTTCCTAACTACAAAATCCCATTACATCTCTACTTTTAGTGGAAGGATTCTCCATGCCCCCCCCCCCTTGCAGAAAGAGATGGAGAAGTGATCTGTGTAAGTTCCTCGTGTTCATGTTGCTCTGACAAATACATAGCCTTCTAGATCATGTTTTGAGGAACCCAAGGGCAGCAGAATCATCATAAAGATGTTTCTCTATCATTCCCCCTATAATTAAAATACTATCATCATCTACTCTGGGCAGAGCCAGTTAGTACTAGATGCCTGCTCATTAGCAACAACTGTTAATATAGGGATCATTAGAATGCCCCGTCTTGGGGGCATCAAAAAGTCAAGATAGCAGGCATAACCAAAGCTGTGCCCCTTTATACATGCAGGTGATTCACATGAAAAAGGCTGGGCTTTGATTGCATGGTTGCTTCTGCCATCTTAACTTTTTTGATCATGCCCTGGAGATGCCTGTGTCCTCTTTCCGGGATTAAGGAGTGGTTTGCTTTTTCTTTCAACATCTCTGTTTGCTAGATATATTGCATGGAAAGAGTTTTTGTCTAATTTTGTTCAAGAGATTAATATAAATTTGGTGTCAAATAGGGGTTAGTTATCAATTGTTGTTTAGGAATTCCATAATGTTCTTTTAAGTTCTGTAAATTCTCTCAAGATTTTTTTTTTCTCAGCAAGTATATGATTACAGTGGTACCTTGGTTCACGAACTTAATTTGTTCCGCGACTCTGGTCGCGACCCGAAATGGTTGTGAACCGAATCAAATTTTCCCATAAGGTTCAATGTAAATACGGTTAATTTGGTCGCCAACTGATTTCTGGTCACGACCCGAGTCAAATTTCTCCATAAGGTTCAATGTAAATATGGTTAATCCGTTCTGAACCATATGGTTTTTTTTAAAAAACCGCAAAAATATGACACAAAGTACAGTACGAAGAGAGAGAAAGCTAACCTTGCTCGACGCGACTCCTGGCATGGAGGACAGGAAGGCGGGTGGGGAGGCGGTTACTGCTTGGAGGGAGAGTCCCCCTTCCTACAGGAAGCCGCGACCACGTGTCACGGGAGGGAAAATGGCCGCAGTTACTGCTTGGAGGGAGAGTCCCCCTCCCTACAGGAAGCCGCAACCACGTGTCACAGGAGGGAAAATGGCCGCGGATCCTGTTCGTCACCCGATCCGGCGTTCGCGAATGGAGGCAAATTTTTGCGGCCGGAGCTGTTCATGAACCGAATTGTTCGTGAACAGATGCGTTCGTGAACCGAGGTACCACTGTAGGTTCTTTTCTCAGCATCTTCAAGAAGTTAAAATGTTTTATAGTTTACCAATGTTATAGTCCTATACATGCTGATCAGGTAGTAAATCATATTATTTCTTCTAAGTAAGCATGTAGATAATTGCTGTAAGTCACAGTTTAATTTTGATGTCATAGTTCTGAGTTTCTAAAAAAAGAAAAGGATTCTGCTTTCTTAATACCTATAAACAAGAATTCCTGTTGCATATTTCTATATGGTTCTCTATTTAGCACCTAGCAAATGTTCTGCCCTAATCTTGTTTCCTGTGGTTTTCTCTACTTTGAATGGATGTAAAGATTGTTAAGGAACATAATCTGCCAAGTTTGCATTTCTAGTTTTTTGTTCTTAAATAGTGTAGGAACTTAGCTTTGATTCTATCCAGCATGGTACTGGATATGCTGTTGACCAATAATATAAAATACAATTGAACAACTGAACTTCATAATCCACAGAAATAAAATGATATATTTTCACCTACTAATGTAAATACATATTTTAGGCTCCAGGCTGAATTGGACTAGTATAGATATACTGCCCTGTATTGTCAACATTCAGAGGGTTGAATATCAAGTCCTAACATTATTAAATTGCATTAATATTATATAATTTCTCTTTTTATTAGAGGTTGTTAGGACTTGATTTAAAGCTGCTTGTACCTTGCCATTGTGGCTGACATTCTTACTGTTGTATCTTCCAGAAATATCTTTAAGATTCCCAGAAATCATGTCAGTAGGATCGCATTCATTCTCCCCAGGAGGCCCGAATGGGATTATTAGAAGTCAGTCCTTTGCTGGTTTCAGTGGTCTTCAAGAAAGAAGATCCAGGCAAGTACCATCTCCAAAGCTAAGCTGTAAACTGAAGACAAAGCCACATATACTCAATCTCTTTAGGTCTAGAGATCTGTTCTTATTTCAGGATTATCTGTGCCTCTGTTTATATCTGACAATCTGTGATCAAAACAGCCATTAAACAACTAGAAAACAAGCTTCATCAAAGGTTATCTACTTGACCTGATCTCCTCTTTTACTCCAACAAGTTTCCATCAGCTCCACGGTATGGAATGAAAAGGAAGGATGAAAATGAAACAGCTTCTTCCCCATCCCCCATACTCAGATAAAAGATAAAATCTTAAAGCTGAATGAAACCATTTGATTTATTAAATATTTTGATTCTTTTTATGGCTTATCAGACAGTAGGTCCTGATGACCATTTACAGCAATGTTTCACAAGGGTGGGATGGTAAGTACATTAATATGAATAAGTCTCCATATTAAACTTAACTCTCAATTTAATATAGAGCATATTAGATCTCCCACAGTGCTCTGAACAATGATGTATGTGCTTTAGGGAAATATATTATGATGTCTAGATCCAGAAACATGGTGTAGCCTGCTACAGCCCACCACTTGCAAGAGTGTCTGCCGAGAAATTTTTCAAAGCCACAGCTGGCCCTGACTTTTGAAGGATATGTGTGTGTCTTTATTGTCTTTCTTTTGAGAAAGGGTTTACCTCTAATTCTGTGTTTCATATACAGTGCTCTTTTAATTTAAGTGATCCTCCAGTTTATACTACAACTCTTTTGCTGTTTTTGAAGGCAGGATTGTAAATATTTGTTTTCTTTATTTAGGCTGCATTTTGCAGTGAGGATTACGCTTGATGTTGGCTCAAGCTGCCAGGGTATTTCCCTGCACAAGTTTAATTCAAACGACAGAAGTTGCTTAGCTCACTGCGATCATGTTTGTTTTATAATAATTTACATTTTGCTTGAAAATTAATTAAAACAGCTAATGGCTACCAAGACCCATGGTGCTAGTAAACACCAATTAATGTTATAAGTGACCAAGCAGATAATAGCTGTTTATCAAGCTTCTTTATTTTATTGAATACGTATAGTGTGTTTTAATTTGTTGTTACTTCCACTAAATCTTTGCAGTGGGTCATAGTGCAGATTTAAATAAATGAATGAAATTGAATGATAAAAGCACTGGTCTTGTTAACAAGCTGAATATCAGATGCTGACTAGCCAGTTGCCATGAGGGCTTAAACCTGTTAATGCATCACTTTTCACTTCTCTGGCAGGCGACATTAAGTTTTTAGCCTGGAAATATTAATAAATGCTGTTTAGACAATATTAAAATATTCAGCATTTAATGTATTTATTCCATAGCCAACTCTCTTTTCATTTTCATTTTGTAGATGTAATTCCTTTATTGAGAATTCCCCTGCACTTAAGAAACCCCAAGCCAAAGTGAGGAAAGCACACCATTTGGGGCACAAAAGTAGCAGCTCCACTAAGGAGCCTCAGCCTGAAAGAATGGAGGAAGTTTACAAGGCCTTGAAGAATGGACTGGAGTAAGAGCTTTTATTACTGCTGGTTGTACTGCTCAATACAGAAGAAGAAAAGTGATTTCTGTGTGATAAACAAGAGTTTAACTACTGATGTCAAAGATGGTTTATCAGCTTCCAACCATCAAAAGTACCTAGTTTTCTTATAGCTAAGGATTGATTTGCACAATCCAGAGGTGTTTAGTCATCTGGATAGTTTCAGTCCAACAGATGCCTTTTATCCTTCTGTTTTAGTGCATAATAGCTGCAAGAATCTCCACCTTTTGTTATTTCAGCTCATGTCCAAATGATTGTGTGTTTAACTCTGTGGGCTAAATTGGACTTTTGGTATGCCATTACTGTCTTGCATTTAGCTTGGTTTGTAATGATATGAGGAAATTCTGCTTCTAATAGTGGCATATTTATAACAAGTTGAATTATACATGCTTTAAGCATAGTTCAGCTCAATCACATTAATTAACTGTTGGTCAGCTTACTTTAGGGATTGGGTGAACGTAGTGTTTATGCAGGGCTTTCTCAGTTGACTCTGAAAACTAAAAAGAATTGGCATGTGCATTGTGATCTGGTAACTTTTGACTGATTTTTATAAAAGTACCTTTTTCCAGTATTATTTTCTTTTTCCATGTTTGCTGCAATTGCTGTGACGTGCTAAAACTAAAACCTGTTATGAGTGATATGTTAAGCAAACTGAAGTGTGATTTTGATGCTAGAGATTATTGCAACTTTTTCTGGACCTCTGAAGACACGGTGAACATAAAATCAGATTAATAAATTACAGCATTAACTGTATGTTAAAAGGCATCTGTAGTTAAATTACTATGTTTTCTTTTTTTTTTTAATGAAACTGATATAATTTAAAACATTTCTGCCTCTTACATTTATATACAGTATATGTTGGGCGTTCTTATTCGATTCAGATAAGAAGAGAAATGTGAAGGGCTTAAGCTGCCTGCTTTTCAAAATGACTTACAATAGACTACAATCATGCCAGTTCTGGGAAAATTTTATAAGGATATATCAGTAATTTTTTACTCATATTTTATAAATCACATCTGAAAAAGTTGACTTTTCTGTCTTCCCTTCCACAGGTATACTCTATTTATAAGTAAAACTGTCAGCCAAATATTTACTTTATAAAGAAATAATGCTTCATTTTAAAAAAACCTTATTTATTCATTCATTCATTCATTCATTCATCCATTCATTCATTTATTTATTTGTGGTATTTTAAAATATGGGAATATAACATTGCTGATGTTTCAACTTTGGATTCTCTTTACAGTGAATATTTGGAAGTGCATCAAACAGAACTGGATAAATTAAATACTCAATTAAAGGACATGAAAAGAAATTCACGGCTGGTATGCTTGTCTACGAATTCAGAACAGTAGAGAATTATTTGCTAAGCAAGGAAATGAAGAGTTGGATTCTGGTGCTGGGATGCTGCATATGAAGCTAAGGGCTCATTGATGCTTTATAACAAATAGAATACATATTTTACCCACAAGGATTATACCACTTCAGGCATTTGACTGAAAATATCCCCATATTACTAGATGATGCTGATATTCCAGATCTCTGTTTTCTCACATACGCTTTCCCTCTTGATCTATATCATACCTATTTCAGCACTTATTGCAAAAGCCATTGTTAGAGAACAATATATGTGGCTATTTTTTTTTCTAACAAAGACTTGTGCAAAGTGAGAGGGAAAATCTGGGAGAAAAAAGAGTTAATCTATTTGTAAAAACTAACTACCGTACTCCAATCCTATTAAACATCAGAGAGATAAAAATAATATATTTACCTCTGGGTGTGGGTGTGTGTTTATTTTTTTTATATATATCGTGTTCTGTTCTGTTCTGTACTGTACTGTACTGTACTGTACTATACTGTACTATACTATACTATACAATACATATAAACAGTAGTTCCTTGAAATTGTATTCCTCTTGTGTCGATTGGAAAATGTCTTGGAATAAAGGTGGTACTGGAAGAAAAAAAATCTGCAAATCAGTTATTGTAACCACTTTTCTCAAAATAGATAGACAAGTATGGTTTCTATGTTTTTATTAGATTAAATCAGTTTGTTTTAGACAGAGTAGGCCAGTATTCACTCCTTTACAGGGGTGATTCATGGCTGAACGATGTCAGGAAGCCATTTTATTTAATTGTTTGGCTATGCCTTTGCTTGTAAAGCTTTTCTGGGAAGTTTAGAAATGAATTTACATTTTCCTACTTATCCTCATCCTGGACAGAACATTGCCTGAAAAAATGTCATCTATGTCTTTTTTTTTTTAATGACATTTATTTATTGCAATTGATTCATTTTGGCTCAGTTGTACTAGGGCATTGTGTATACAACCATAGTGTTTTCTTCCTTGGAAGAACATCTTATTTTTCAGTAATATATTTATTTTATTCATTTCAGGGGGTGCTGTATGACCTTGACAAGGTAAGTTTTTATAATGACTGTACTTCAGTAAACAACCAACCTCAATCCTGTGGGGTAGCAGAGAAAATTCTCCCTCCTGACTGGGAACTTTGGGTGTTGTAGTCCCAATACATCTTAAGGGCTGGAGAAGGCTGCAGCATGGCATCACATCATATTAGCTAGAGGACTCACAGTGCAAGTAATACTATCCATCATTTGTCCTCCATGTACTTTGCAAAAGCTACTTTCAGTCCATAAAATTGATTTCAAATAAAGTGATTTGAAGATTCTTGCCTAAGGTGATTGTAGGGACATCTCAGTAAGTGCATGAAAAATTGATTGTATATGTAGTTTGGAACCCAGTTATACAGTAACTTGAGATATGTTTAATGGAACTGGGAAGACCAGTTTTATCCAACACTATTAGTGATTATTTTTTAAGTTTAGAATGAAATTAAAAGTACTTTAACTCTGGTCTTTTTTTGGTCCAGATAGAGCTAAAGATTCTCACTTTTCAAGGAAAGATTGAATTCCTTTTGAATATCAAACTGGTCTTATATGAGAATATTAGACATATAGAAAAGTACACATTGGTTCAGCTAATCTCAGATATCTGTTTTTATTTTGTTTCTTTAATTGTTTCAGCAAATGAAAGCAATTGAAAGATACATGAGAAAGCTTGAGTTCCATATCAGTAAGGTAATTAACTTCCTTTCATTCTTCTTCCAACTTCGTTTTTATCAAAAGCCTGTCCAGCAATATCTGGTAGTCTAGAGAAACCATCTCACAGAGCAACTCTTTAGATAAATTTAGATTAAGGCTTGCAAGTAATCTTGTGCAAATGAGCATAAGAGTCAAGTGTAGCCTGTAAGAGAATTTGCCATGTCCCTCAAGTTGTTCTCTCTCACAGCAAGTCTGTGGTCAAACTGACCTGGAACAAGAGGAAATGAGATGAGATAACAAAATTGATGTACTGCTAACGTGCTTGTCTTTGCCTGCCGGGGGAAACAAGCTCATCTCTAGATGGAACGTTTCTTTTTGACATAATCTTGTCTTCAATTAAGCTCTTAAGAAAAAATCATCCAATTCTATTATCAGAATGTTTGTAATACTTTATCAGTAATCACTCCCTATTAATAGTTCATTATCTCCATATCTGTATACTTGCATGATACATAATATTTGTGTGTGCATGGATCCACATAGGCACATTCAGAGATTAGATACTCCTCTTTCATTTGTACAATAAAATATCTCACACCAATAAGTACAACAAAGCACCATATTCAGTCATGCTGAGTGCCTATTGCTGAAGGCCATGTTTTGGGACAAGAGTCTCTACAGCTGCCATTTGTATTTTGAAATGTTGCATGCAGCTGAAATGAAGTTAGCTGTAAGACTGCCACATGTCACTGGCTGACCTGCACTAAGATTATGTTTCCTTTTTCCTATAATAGTAGATGGCAAACAGTATAGAGTTATCTTGTGATTTTTTTAGTTCAACCTTCTGTTATGGGACATTCAGAACATAACCCTCTTAATTTTTTTCATGCTCATAAATCAAATATTCATCAGGAAAATAAATCCAAAATATTGTGTTCCCTGCTGGCAAGCTCATGCAGTACTTTGTGTTCGAGTCCCTCCCACTCAGAACAAAGGGATTTCAATGTTTTACTGAGTTGCTACAGAGCTAAATCTACGTCCAAATTGCTCAGTATGTTAACTTGTTGTTCTGTAACCCATGGTGACAAATATGGAGAACTTTATGTGAAGCAAGGTTTTTAATAAGAACAAAACATGAGCAATTGTAATTGAAAACATTTCAAAAAAAGTTGCACAACTTTGATCTCTGTGACAAGCAGTGTGGTTAGCCTTCCAGTGAAAGGTGGGTAATGAATTTAAATTTTAAAAGGGAAGTAAAGGAAGGAAATGTGGTCATGACACTTTTGCAACATCACAGATGGGTTTGTGGTAGACCTGCTCAAGGAAAAAAATGATGTACCACACACTCTTCTTAATAGAAATAAATAATAAGTGACAATTTTCATAGTCATTCTTTAGAATGAAAACAGGTATTCTGAAATTCAGATGCCATACTAGACCAACATATAATAGTTTTGGTAGCTATAAACAGTTTATATATAGGCATCTGTATCCTATAGGAATCACTCATTTTTCAATAATATAGCCTCCTACGGGATCTGGATTGTTTCAGGCTACCCTATCTGGGCTATAAAAATCCAAATTACCATTAGACAGCACCAGAGAGTTAGTGTTTCTATATTGAGAAGTCTAGATTTTTGCAACCCACATTTGATAACTGTAGGGCTGATTATCTTATGAACTGAAGAGCCTTTTTCATAAATGGAAAGCATTAGCATCTAGTGTAGTAGAAATTCCTCTCTGGAATAGGAAGTATTTCCCATCTTCCCTTTGTGGATTCCTGCATTATCATGCATCTTACTTTAAAGAGTCTTCCATCTCTTCCAGTAATTTTTCAACAGAAACAGAGAGGAAGAATCACAAAGTAATCTCCTTGTTCTTTCTCCAGTTCTGACTCTAACAGAAGTGCTTCTCCAGTCTTTTGTCAATGTTTGCCTTCATGCAGGTGTTTCATATGTCTTTATAGGCTGTTTGCCTTATTCTGTGGTGGTATCATATTGCTTATCAGATAGGTAGGCAGGCTTTATTTATTTATTTATTTATTTACTTACTTACTTACTTACTTACTTACTTACTTATTATCCCATTGGATCAAATACAAACCTCATCTAATATTTTGTTCCTTCCATTTAACTCCTGGATAAAATCCGAGCTGCTGGTTCTTAAAGTCCTAACTGATATAGGATCACATCTTGCATACATGTTAAATTAGTAGCTATAAAAAGCAATGCAGCATTTTTGGGCAATGGCATGCTTCTTTTGGAATTCTCTCCAGAGGAATGACAAACAGGGGCTTGGCTTTAAAATCTTCTGTGAATGGTGGTGGCATTCATTTTTATTGCATATTATATTGCTGGTTTTACGATATAATTGTTGGGTTAACTGTGCATTTTGGTGACTATTATATGTTAGTGTTAATTTGAACTATCGGATAGACTAGGTTATGATTTAATTGTTAGGTTGCCTTAAGAGGACTAATTTTTTGTGGTGGAAATGCAAGTTAGAAATATTTTAAATGGGACTGTACAAAGCACTGGAAGCAGTGCTCTCTCCCTCCAAATTGTTAAGGCAACCCTGTTTTTGCAGGATTTTTGTGGCTGCTTCAAAAGCCGCTCCCATTTGTCTCTGCATGCTTTTGAAACAGCTGCAAGAACCCCGCAAAAGATGTGGCTGTTTTAAATATTTAAAGAGAGATGGTTTTTTTCTTCTTCTGCATGTTATAACGCTTTTCATTATAAATGCTGGTAGCAGGTATTTTGAATATAGTTTTTTGCATCTTTTAATGAGGTAAATTGTCTTGGAGGTTTGATATAAAGTACAATTGTTTCAACAGTCTTTATAATTCTGTATTGTAGATCAGTATTTCTCAACCTCAGCAACTTTGAGATATGTAGATTTCAACTCCCAGAATTCCCTAGCCAGCATGACTGGCTAGGGAATTCGGGGAGCTGAAGTCCACACATCTTAAAATTCCTGAGGTTGAGAAACACTGCTGTAGATTATTGCCATTATGATATATGTTGTTATATATGGAATCATATTCTTCATTACTATTGAGCTGGTACTCATTTTTTGAGTGCTTTGTTTGGATCTGTCTAGTATGCAAAATCTGTCAGAATTAGCCCAGGAAACTCCAAGAGACAATACAGATTCAATCCAGCAAGGTTTATTGGCTTCACTCCCGTTACAGAATCTTCTCAGACTGAGAGCAACTCTCAGGGTCATCCCACAAACATCCTCTGCGTTCCTTAGGGAGGGGCCAGTCTCATTCTCTTATCTCATGTTCGCTCTTCTGGGTATGAGAGTCCATGTTTCATACCTCTACTCCACACTCCCACAAATCTGATGATAAAGCTCTGGTGTTGTACCCTTGCAGTGGCTTACATCCAGTCATGTTTTTTGTTAGTGGAAAACATTCCCATGCATATTAAGGAAATTTTTCACCCACTGCATACCTTTGTGCTGTATCCTACAATGTTTCAGAAGGTCTTCTAATCATTAGAAAAGCAGTCTATCAAAAAGGTTAGAGAAAAATGGGTAGGGGAATCAATAAAAATCCAGCCCCCAGCTTCATGTGAGTGGAAGTGTTTTCCATTTATGCCAAAGTGCTATTGTACATAATGTACTGTAAGAAGTGATAACTGAGTTATTTTGTCTTGCAAGAAGTATGTTGTCCCTACGTAGAAGGAACAAAATGGATTGTTTAAAATGGTAAGCTGTTTAAATGGCAGAACAATTCTATGCATAGTTCTTGGGACCACAGTTCTTTTTATTTCTTGTCTGGAAGTCAGTTCCACTAAGCGTAATGGGTCTCTGCTCTGAATAAAAATGCATAGAATTAATTGGTAACAATTGATCTAGTAGGAATAAAACATTTGGGCTGTGATTTACAGTTTTTGCTCAGTACTGTGAAGGAGACTTTAACATGGGCAAGAATATAATATTATTCTGCTTTTCTTGTTAAGTAGACTCTTTTATATACTACAGTAGCATGTTGCTGCTGTCTTTTTCTTATTCTGAGAATTAATTCAAATTATTAGAGTGGTAAGCAAGGTGAAATATTAAGAGCAGCTACTATTATTCGTTTTGAAAGAAACCTTAATGAAAAAAGAAAAGGTTTGCAAAAAAATTCAAATGGCTGACCATAATTGTTAGTTAAAAGCTTGAGAAGCTGCAGTATTAATCTTTGAAAAATAGTTGTTGTGAGATAACAAGAGAATGGTGTCGTTTTCACAGATAATTATTTTTAGCACAAAGATGATATCAGCAATGAAATTGTTTACCCACTACAGTAGTCTCTATAGTCTAGTATGATATCATATCATATATCATATCATTATCATATCATACCTGGATAATTCAAACACCTTTTGACTGGTTTTTATTTTTTTATTTTTTAAAAAATCTCAATTTTGCTGTTTTTCTTCCTATCAGGTAGATGAACTCTTTGAAGCCTATTGTATCCAAAGACGGCTTCGTGATGGTGCCAGTAAAATGAAGCAAGCATACGGGTTGTCCCCTGCTAGCAAGGCAGCTCGAGAGAGTTTGTCAGAAATCAACAAAAGCTATAAAGAATATACAGAGGTATAAAATTGTCTACTTTTTATCTAGACTTCCTAGATTGAAATTTTCCAAGTACTGTAATAGGAAGATTGAGATGTTGTGGAAAAAATAGATTGTGGATTTTTTTTTTAAAGTACAGAATTAGTTTCCAGTGACAATAGTTATTACATTTATGCAGCATTGTGTATTCTGCCATCAAATTGGTAGTTTGTTTACCGCTTGGGATTTGATTCCAAAAAAGTGCTTCAGAGCAAGGTGGAGCAAGACTATAGCAACCATTTGGAACTCTTTAAAGCAACTGTATCTTTTTCCAGGATAATGCAACTGCACTTTACAGGTGCTGCACAATCCCAGGAAATGCACAATTCCAGGAAAAGACACCATGGTTTTAAAAAGCTATAGGCAGATGTACCATTTTAGAATCAAATCTGAAACACTGCATTGCAGTGCTGTAAGTAGTTTGCAATGCAGAGATCCCCTTCCAATATATAGAATTTCAGGAAATTTAAATAACTTCCAGTGGAATATTAACATTCCTGCAGATATTAGAACTGATTTGCTTAAATTCTGGTATAGAATTTGATCAAATATATGTCTAGGAATTCATTCTTCCTTAATGAAGTTAATGTCTTACAATATCTGATAGGAGTATAATAATTTATAGTAGGGCTGATTATATTATATATTTCCAAAATGAGCAGTATTTTGATGTGAAAATTAATGTAAATGCTAATTCTTATGTATGAAAAGTGCATATGTGTATATTTCAGGGGTATCTTTGCAGTTGAAAGCTACAGTTCACCATACTTTTCTAGATTTCCTACTAGAATATCTGAACTCCATGGACAAAAAAAATGATCGCTGTATGATTTATTTCAACAAAACCCACTGATCTTGAAGAAAAAATTGAATTTTGATTCCTGGATAACAAGGAAGGCAGAATTTCCATACACTGATTTTCCCTCCCTAGACTATTATTGTAAATTCAACTCAGCCTACTTCAGAAATCACTACATTACAATTAGTTGTAATGAAAACAGTTCAGTGTATTTTTAAGGTACCTTTATATAGTTCATTTGGGATGGTTGATCTGATACCAATCTTTTGTTTTCCTACATAGAGCATGTGTGCCATTGAAGGAGAGCTGGAAAATTTAATGGGGGAGTTCTGCATCAAGATGAAAGGTAATTGTCTTGCCTCTAATGCCCTTTTCTACACAAACATCTCAGCAAGGGCTCTCTGTGTGTGGTTTCTGAAAGCACCAAGAGGACAATCCAATTTAGATAAGAGGTTTGTTTTCTTTCACTCACCTCTTCGGATATAAAGTTTTCCAAATATCTCTGCCTTGCTTTCAAAGTGATCAAAATATATTATGTCCACTGAAATAGCAAGCATTTACTGCAAACTTTCTAAACATTTTTGTCTTGCTTAGAAGGTTGTGGGTTAATTACATCTAATCAAAAATATCTTTTTAGACCAAAACCAAATTATATCTGAAAGATGCATATTCTTTGCATACATTTTATTACAGGTGAGACTCGAAAAATTAGAATATCGTGCAAATGTTCATTTATGTCAGTATGGCAACTCAAAAGGTGAAACCAATATATGAGATAGACGCATTACATGCAAAGTGAGATATGTCAAGCCGTACTTTGGTATAATTGTGATGATTATGGCGTACAGCTTATGAAAACCCCAAATTCACAATCTCAGAAAATTAGAATAGTGTGAAAAGGTTCAATATTCTAGGCTCAAAGTGTCCCCCTCTAATCAGCTAATGAATCCATAACACCTGCAAAGGGTTCCTGAGCCTTTCAGTGGTCTCTCAGGCTGGTTCAGTAGGAATCACAAGCATGGGAAAGACTGCTGACCTGACAGTTGTGCAGAAAACCATCACTGACACCCTCCATAAGGAGGGAAAGCCCCAAAAGGTAACTGCAAAAGAAGTTGGATGTTCCCAAAGTGCTGTATCAAAGCACATCAATAGAAGATTATGTGGAAGGGAAAAGTGTGGTAGAAAAAGGTGCACAAGCAGCAGGGATGACCGCAGCCTGGAGAGGATTGTCAGGAAAAGGCCATTCAAAAGTGTTGGGGATTTTCACAAGGAGTGGACTGAGGCTGGAGTTAGTGCATCAAGAGCCACCACACGCAGACGGATCCTGGACATGGGCTTCAAATGTCATATTCCTCTTGTCAAGCCGCTCCTGAACAACGAACAACGTCAGAAGCGTCTTACCTGGGCTACAGAAAAAAAGAACTGGTCTGTTGCCCAGTGGTCCAAAGTCCTCTTTTCTGATGAGAGCAACTTTTGCATCTCATTTGGGAACCAAGGACCCAGAGTCTGGAGGAAGAATGGAGAGGCACACAATGCACGATGCTTGAAGTCCAGTGTGAAGTTTCCACAGTCTGTGTTGATTTGGGGAGCCATGTCATCTGCTGGTGTTGGTCCACTGTGCTTCATTAAGTCCAGGGTCAACGCAGCCGTCTACCAGGAGATTTTGGAGCACTTCATGCTTCCTTCCGCAGACGAGCTTTATGGGGATGCTGACTTCATTTTCCAGCAGGACTTGGCACCTGCCCACACTGCCTAAAGTACCAAAACCTGGTTCAATGACCATGGGATTACTGTACTTGATTGGCCAGCAAACTCGCCTGACCTGAACCCCATAGAGAATCTATGGGGCATTGCCAAGAGAAAGATGAGGGACATGAGACCAAACAATGCAGTGGAGCTGAAGGCCGCTATTGAAGCATCCTGGTCTTCCATAACACCTCAGCAGTGCCACAGGCTGATAGCATCCATGCCACGCCGCATTGCGGCAGTCATTGCTGCAAAAGGGGCCCAAACCAGGTACTGAGTACATATGCATGCTGATACTTTGCAGAGGTCCGATATTGTTCTATTTCCAATCCTTGTGTTATTGATGTCATGTAATATTCTAATTTTCTGAGATTGTGAATTTGGGGTTTTCATAAGCTGTACGCCATAATCATCACAATTATACCAAAGTAAGGCTTGACATATCTCGCTTTGCATGTAATGCGTCTATCTCATATATTGGTTTCACCTTTTGAGTTGCCATACTGACATAAATGAACATTTGCACGATATTCTAATTTTTCGAGTTTCACCTGTATGTCCTAGTAGGATTGAAAAAGCAAACTCTCACTGCTAGGGATTCGAAATGTTGATTAGATGTTATTTGATACATGAGATCAATATTTTACTAATTAAAAAGATAAAGCTTATCTTTGGAAAATATATTACAACTGCATTGTAGGTAGGTATGTATTAAACTGCATGGTAGGTAGGTATTAAAGATATCCATATCTCTGACCCAATGTATATGTGCGAATGGAACAGAAAAATCTTTAGTAGACAATATTATCTCTTTTGAGAACATTTATGAATTTATAATTCAACGTTCTTCTTTCCTTGCCAGTCACTTGAATTCATATATACACTGAATTGTGTATATCAACAGAGAAATCAAAAGATCATTGACTTGGAGCATCCTTTGACACCCATGTATGTCTATTGGTGTTCTGGAGGTTTCTTTTTTCAGGCTTCAGCTATTTCTCTTCTCCTCTCCTCTCCTCTCCTCTCCTCTCCTCTCCTCTCCTCTCCTCTCCTCTCCTCTCCTCTCCTCTCCTCTCCTCTCCTCTCTTTTTTATGTGTGTGGGAAGATAAAATGGTATACCACCACAAAAATAGAAAAGGGCATTTCCTTCTTTGGAGACATCATTTCTTTGTGCAGAAGTACAGAAACTAAAAGTGCAGGAAATAAAAAAGTAGAAAAAAAAAATAATATAGAAAAGGAAAGAAATATATAAAGAAATTACTTCCCCCTTCATCACAACAAGTATAAACAATTTTAGTAATTTATTACCTCCTCTTAAAATACCTCAAATGCTTTCTTCTTCCCATATCCCATTTTTTATCTATAACAAATCCTTAAAGCCTCGTCATTTCAGTCCTGATGTCAGCAAAAGTCCATTAAGGGTTAACAGAGATAACAACGTATCTATTTTAACCTTGATCAAATAATCCAACTTTATATTCCTTTCTTTTACTTTTAACAATCTTGATCTTTAGTCCCTTCAAATAATGTCCTAGGACTTGATTTCTTTTCATTTTTTCTTTGTCCCTTCTCACAAAATTCTTCAAAGCTTTAATAAGCCTCTTTTGTAAATCCAATATAGGAAAATTATCCAAGTCACTCTCTTGGTTTGTTATTTGTATATCCCTTTTAATTATTAAGACATCAGCCGGTTTCTTTTGTATGTCCAGTGCAGCATCTTTTTCCAAATCATTCTTGTAGCCTGTCATTTTTAAATCCATTTTCAGATCAGTCTCAATTTTGTCAGGTAAAACTTGTTCCTCTTCTATAACATCTTTTAAACACAGTTTGTGTATAGAGGCAGACACTCTTAAAATTAACTTCTGGGTCCATTGTTCAAAAATATCCTTCAGTATGTCCAATGTTAAAGTATTTTGTTTCATTCTGTATTTGTAAGTTGAATTTAAATGTTCTTCTCCTTTAATGGTAATCTTTAGTTTATTCTAGTTCCCTCTAGTTTCCAATCTTCAAACTCCCATTCTATCTTTAAAAAAAAAAAGAATTCAAAATAAAAGTATTTTCCCACAGGAAGGATTCTTATAATTAATTCCAAAATCTTATTTCAAATACATCTCGACCCTTAGTCCATTTGTAATTTTCCAGAATCAAAATTATAATCACCCTTTTGCTGTTTATTCCAAAAAAAAATTTTTTTAAGTCCTTAAACTTGTATTTAAAACTTCTTTCACTAAGGATTGAAGGAAACTCACTTGTTTTTTTCTGGCTTGTCAATCCAAAGGTTCCTAATAGCTGAAGAGCAATTAAAAAGCAATTTCCAAAAGTGATTAGAAAAGGACGTATGTGAACCAAGTGTCCTTTTAAAGGCACCGACCATAGTTGGAGCAAGATGGCTATTCCCTCGTCTCCCAGAGTTCTAAACCTGCTGGAGATTGCTGTCTTGCGGTCTCCTGATGAGGAACAACTGTCTGGAGCACTTGTGAGTGATCTCAAGTCCTCTCCTTGTCTGGAGAGGAATTATGAAGAGCTGATGTACTTGCCAGCTCTTCATTCTGCTGCAGTCATGGGAACTGTCTTCATTTCACCATTTCTTCTCTGGAAGTGCTGGAGGCATCATTTCAATTAAACAGCAATATCAAAATACCCCGTGTTTCCTTCATGGATACAATGTGAAATCATTTTGAAATGCCTTCGTTTTAACCAGACAGATGCCATGTTTTGATGTGGAAAGGCAGTAGACTACATGTTGTAGGGATTTGCGGGGGTGGGGCTCATCATGTTAGCACAGGATGGTTTCTTGGTTTCCTTATTGAAGTGCTAAATGCTTGCTTTGCCACTAAAAGGCTGAAGCGGCATCCATTTTCGCTGCTGCAGCTCAGGGAAGACACTTTTCCATAACTTAAGGAAATTGCACAAAGGCAAGGAGATGAGTCCACAATGAGTCCACAATCTGTGAATCCATAGCTGTTAGCATTACCTAGGCCTCTTAACACTGGGGTCTAGAGCAAGAATTTTCTTCTTTCACTGCTGAGTGTTTCAGTGCTATCTTGTTCTGGTCTTTTGGTATCAAGCAGAATTCTGCAGCCAACATCTGTGGTGACCCATCACCTTAATTAGCCCAGAATTAACCCATAAGTGAAAAGCTGTGGAAGTTTCTCTTGATTCCATTACTTGCAATAGGTATCCTATTATGAAACTATGGTTGTCCAAGGGGAGAATTAGATTTATTTGATACTCAATCTAATGCCATCAAAATAGTTACTTCTAATAAAATTAAAATTATTTCTTCTCTTTTTTTAGAAGCTTTCTCCCTGAAATATTTGTCTTTATGTCACTTCCTGAAGTGCCAGGAGAATGCAAAATATCAATTATAGTAATATTTTTTCTTTGATTTGTTTTTATTTTTCAAATAGTACTTTTTATGGTTACATTAAATGAAGTGTAATGATTTAGGCTACATTTTCTGACATCTGCTGAATGCATAAGCATCTGTTCTCAACATCTGAGTGGCCTGTTCCCATATGAAAATGGATAATTTTCTTCTCAGCTTATTGGTATTGCAGAGGATTGATTCTTCTTTCATCTTACCTAAATCATTCATTGCAATAAAAAGAGCATATATGTTTCCACAGAGAGTAGGAATGGATGTCAGAACTAGCAGCAGGCACATTTGCAGGAGTCTAGAAACTGGATCTTTAATCTTAACAATACCCAGCATGATGTAATATGAAATACAAAGCTTTTGAGTGTTAACCGTCTAATATACGTATGTTGGAGCAGTTCCATAGCAAGTTAATGCAGGAGCATTTCTAAAGCCAGTGTTCCTATAGAAAAATCCCAGGCTTCATTTTAATTTGTTTTCTCCCACTTTATTCAGAGTGTTTATATGTTTATAGGTGAGTAGCAAAAATGAAGGTGTGACATTAAACTATCAAAAGGAGTAGCCACGTGTAGAGTATTAGTAAATGTTCAAAGTCTGTAAATAATAAATAAGAATGTGAATGGTAATATGAACCTAATAGAGAACTGTTTGTTCTGTTACTTGGAGCACTGCTGAAAGTCATAAGATATTCTGCATAATCATATGTGGAGGAAGCTATCTTAGTTTAGTGTTTAAGGCACCAGGCTAGAAACCAGGAGACTGTAAGTTCTAGTCCTGCCTTAAGCATGAAAGCCAGCTGGGTGACTCTGGGCCAGTCAACTCTCTCTCAGCCCAACTCACCTCACAGGGTTGTTGTTGTGGGGAAAATAGGAGGAAGGAGAATTAGGTTTGTTCACTACCTTGAGTTATTTATAAAAAATAATAAAGGCAGGATAAAAAATCTAACAAAAAAAAAAAAGTGAATTAGAATGGCGTTTGCCTATAGTATTCTTGCTTGAATAAATATTATGTGACACTAGAAAGAAAGCCAGTTCGCATGAATTAACACACCTTGGTCTCAGGGGAGCTGATTCTCATTTTTGACTGTGATCTAGAATTTCTTGATGAATATTTCTTGGTTGAAATAGTAATTTTTTTTGTACTGCCGTATAGGTAGAAGAGTACTTTATTTTTGTGATGGGGGGTCCTGGAGCTTGGACTGCTAATATTATATCTTGACAATTTTCATGAATTCTTTGGAGATGTGTCTATTGCATTTTAAATAGCATAGCCAAGCCCCATTCTTCCCCACTTTATTACCAATATTACCATTGTGTTGTTTATTCTTGGCATAAGCCGTATGCAGTCCTCTAGGTGTTGAATTCCATGTCCCATAACCCCAAGCCAATATGGCCAGTGGTAAGCATCTCATAATAACTTATTAAACGGCTTACTAAAATAGTAGACATACTTTCGGTCTCTCCAGTCATTACTTTTTTTGATGCAAATATGATGCTCTTTCAAATCCCTCTTCAGTTACAGGGTTTACTATGTTACTTAAAGAAGTCTTGATCCAAATGTAATGAGGAATCATGGTTTCCAGATCTGTCAATTAGATTCAGATCCCAAGCCCTCTTTTTGTATAGTGTGCCAAAGGAAACTGAAAACTTTTGCTTATAAATTTAAGTTAATTTTCTATTGACGCCAGCTAAGGAAAAGTAATTTGTTTAGCCAGGGGAAGATAACCTGTAACCACTGGCTGCATGCAACCCTCCATGTATGTCCAGCTGCCCCCATTCTTTTCTTACATATCCTCTTCTGCTTATTAATGTCTCAGCTGCTGCTACCACTGCCATTTTCTTGAAAGGCCCTATTTCAGATGGGTGCAGAGACCATACCATCTGATTCTTTTGCTTGGCTCTAAGCAGATTCTACAGGAAGGCCTGGCGCAATATGGTTCATGGGGTCACGAAGAGTCGGACACGACTTAACGACTAAACAACAACAACAACAAAGCAGATTCTATACTTTTATACAGGACTAACATTCCTGAGGGGAATAAGTGTCCATAAAATTGCAGAAAGAGGGCCAGCCTGGTGTAGTGGTTAAGGCACTAGGCTAGAAACCAGGAGACTGTGAGTTCTAATCCTGCCTTAGGCAAAAAGCCAGAGGGGTGACCTTGGGCTAGTCACCCTCTCTCAGCCCTAGGAAGCAGGCAATGGCAAACCACTTCTGAAATCTTGCCAAGGAAACTGAAGGGATTAGTCCAGGCAGTCGCCAGGAGTCAAAACTGACTTAAAAACTGGCAACCCCCGCCCCCCCAAAAAAAGCTTTATTAAAAGCTGGTGCTAAAAATTGCAGTGTTTCCAGCAATTGCAACATAAGTAAGTCTGGGAAGAAGAAGAATGTGAATCAGGTTTATATCTCAAGCTAACATGCTTCAAATGATTGCTGTGAGCATGGGCAAATGGTGATTGAAATCATTGGGTATTGTTTAAAAATGGTGAATGGTGTCTTATATTGTGGTAATAAACATAATGAATAAACATCATCATCATCATCTGTATTGTTTGATGATCTACAGTGTTAAGGTCATCCATCTATGAACATACTTTTTAACAGACTCCCCAAAAGCATTTGACTGAGGTTAAAGAGCAGTTGTAGTTATTGTAGATTACAAATAAATACTGTAAAAAACTAAATCATTAAAAAAATTGGTCAACACAGTTTATGAGGGACTGCTGCCATCTAGAGATTTAAAAAAGTGTGCTCCAATGTCAGTAGGATTTCCTTGCTGCTTCATACTGCTAAGCCACAGTCCCTTCACTGCAGTTATTTTAGACTATAGATTAGCAATTTTGCAGGTGCGCCTTTAGTTGAGTATATATATCATTTAACTGACCATTGTGAAACCATGAATACATTTCTTTTACCCAGCCACCTACCGCCCCACCCAATCCTTTTGTCATTCTATGTTTTTGATATTTATTTTTTTTTCAAAAAAAATAATCTGAACATGTCATTTCAAATTTTATATTAACTTAAATTTCAGCATTGTTATGACTTCAAGAATAAAATAGTATTTGTTTCTCTTGTCCTGACACTAAACAACTTACTTATCTTCAGAAAGTAGAAGAACAGGAATTAGATAACTACAGGTCAGTCAGTTTGACATTGATAATGGGATAAAACCTTGGTACAGACTATTAAATGGTTAGTTTGTGAGCATTTAGAAAAGAATGTGTTGCTTGGTAGGAGCCAACTTGGCTTACAAGAATAAGTCATCTCCAACCTCCTGATTTCCCTTTTTTTTTTTTTGATAGAGGGATCAGTTTAGTTGAAAACAGGAATACATTGATCTCAGTAAATTATTCAGTGAAGATATTCTAGGAGAAAATGTGGCAAAGTGTGGGTGTGTATGCTATGTGACATGGATACAGAGATGGTTGAACAATTGTAGTCAATGGATGTATGTCAGTGGCTGTTCATCAGCCTGGGAGGAAGTGCCAAGTGGTGTTTTGCAGGACTTGGGTCCAGTTCTGGGCCCAGAGCTGTACAACATATATATAAATGACTTAGATGAGAGTTTGGAAAATATGATTATCAGATTTGCAGATGACATACAGATGAGAGGTAGCGAACACCTTAGAGAACTATATTAAGTTTCAGGAGGATCTTGATAAGCTGTAACAATGGACAGAAACCAGCAGGATGAATTTCAACAGGGACAAATGCAGAGTAGGAAAAAACACAGTCATGAATATAGGATGGAGGCGAACCATATTGGGCAGCATTATGTGTGAAAAGATCTGGGTATCTTGGTGGATAGTTAGCTGTACTTGAGCTAAAAATGTGATGCAGCTGCAAAAAAAAAAAAAAAGGCAAATGCAGTCCTAGGCTACATCAATAGATGCATAGTGTTAAGGTCAAGAGAAATAATGATTCAGCTATTCTGCATTGGTCAGATTGCAGCTAGAATATTGAATCCAGTTCTGAACACTACATTTTAGAAGGACTTTGACAAACTGAAGCATATACAAAGCAACTATACTGATAAGGGGCTAAGAAAGAGAAATCTATGAGGAATGGTCAGAGTATGTTGGGGCGGGTATGTTGATCTTGGGAAGCTGAGCCAAGTAACTGTAGAATCAATTTTTACTCCAGAGAAAACACTGTGAAGATAGTTTGTAACTCTGGAGTTGCAAGCGAATTGTTTTCCATTGGTGGGAACTCCCAACTCCTCCCTTTCCCAACTCTTGAAGTTTCTCCTCTTCTCTGCAGAGTCCCCCCCCCCCCCCCCCATGCTTGTATAAGGATTTCATACCTAGAGTTCTAGGACTTTCAGAACAATTAAATACATATTTAAAAGTAAGCAATAAAAAAGGTCTATTATTAATTGGATTTAATGTGTATTAAAAAAATAAACATAGTAAAGAAGTTTCTCTTTTTGCTCACTTTAGTTCTACATAATGTCTTCTATTTCTAGGGACAGAGTTGCTCAGAACTTGACATGAGAAAAAGATAAAGGGAATGATATGACTTCCAAAGAGAAGTGACTGCTAAATGCATTCCTTATTTGAACATGTTTGAGATGAAGATAGAATTTAGTTTCTTTATATGATTTAGAAACCTACATTTTAAAGGGATTTGTGATTTTCTAAGACGTTAACACTCAAATTCTGTCAAAGTGGAAATAAACTGGGCATTCAGAATTCAAAAACAAGTCTGCTGATCATCTAGCAATGTTCTCGTGCATTACATTAACCCTTGTAATAGAAAGCAATCAGGTTTCAGTTATTACCTTTCTCAGTCTTTCAGAGAAGGTGGATGGGCAACCTGAATCATTTCTATTAATAAAAAGAGAACAAAATGAGCTCTGAGAGTTGCTCTCTTAGTGTCATAAATGCTCTGGCAACATTGTAGGGTGTTAATTTTCAGGATGTAAGTCACTGACATAAAAGGAGGCAACACAAACATTTAATCTGAAACAGTTCTCAAATGTTGTTGGCTTCTAGGTCTGGCTGGCTTTGCTCGACTTTGCCCTGGAGACCAGTATGAGGTAAGTAACTTTGTAAATGTCATTTTCCATCATGCATTTCTTACTGTTCTCATGTCCTGTACAGCAAGAAAGGTCCCACTATTCTCTGTTTATGGATGAATGCACTCTAAGCAGTTCCCACATAAAGACTATGAGACTGGTCCCAGAATGCTGATTGATGCCTCACAAGATAACAACAGATCTTTCTTTAGCTTTGTCTTGAAAGCGTGTCAGCATGTCTCTAAATATTTTATTCTTGGCACAGGTTTTTTTCTCTCTTGTGGCTCCCAAATCTAACTAGGGCAGGCTGAGTAGAGCAGGTCAGTTAGAATAGTTCAAGTCGGCTCCCCTTTTTTCCCCCAAAGACAGATATGTTATTTACCAACAAGTAGTAAGGTGGAAATTTAGAACAAAGTCATGTCTCTAGTCTGAACACTATGTGATTCTGCATTCATGTATCATGTTGTAATACTTCATGAAATAATATTTATGCTTCATGACCTTGTATTAGTTTTCTCTTCTTTGTGATGTTCTAGACTGATGTACTAAGAATTCAGTCCAGTTTTTTTCTTTGAAAGATATGATTTGCATTATTTTACAAAGGAGTTAAACAAGAAAACTGCCAGCTTCTGTAACGCATTGAAGTGAATCCATTAGTTTTGTTGGGATCTTTAACCTACTCACTGTGGTTGGTTCAGAATGTTAGAATGAGAGTGAAATATGTATGAATATGCTCAGTGAGTTCACATTTTGTTTTCATAGATTTTCATGAGGTATGGCCGTCAAAGATGGAAACTAAAAGGCAAAATAGAAGTCAATGATAAGCAAAGCTGGGATGGAGAAGAAATGATCTTCCTCCCCCTTATTGTTGGGCTGATCTCCATTAAGGTACTGATGTATTGCCTGCCTTTCTTCTTACAACAGTTAAAACAAAATACAATTATAAAAGATGACCTCAAAATCTGTGGAATTAAAATCAATTAATAATGAAAAGCTTGACAAAAGAAATGCATTTTCGGTTTTCCTAAATATAACTGTAATGTAACTGTAATATTGATCTGTAGAGGATCAGCAATGTCATTCTGGTTTTCTTTAATTCACTGAATGTATTGACAATTCTTTGTGTGCATCCATATATTTTACTGTGAAATTCTGTTGAGCAAAAGCCAGTCAGGGAAGGACACTGGGTGCTTTGTAACTTCATTTATGAGGACCAGTTTACTGTAGTTTTCAAGAGATTACTCGCATGTGGGAATTTGCTTTTATATGTTAAAGAGCACAATTAGAAGTTTCAAATATCATTTCAGGGATTATGCTTTTCAGTTGAACATTGAAATTAATTATTAAATGTTGAAGAATCAAGTAATAAAATGTTAAATGCTGTCTTATCAAGTAAGCCCTTTCAGTTGAATGAATGAACACACAATTTCTTCCATTTTTTTAAAATGATACTTTCAGTGCTTGTTTATTTTGAATACAAAAGAGATTCTGCCATTTATACTTTTTTCTTTCAATACTTTTTTCTTTCTTCTGTTATTTTATTAACAGAAGAAAAAGTTACATGTGCATTAACAATATAATGGAACATCAGCATCTAGTAGTGCCATAAAAGATTAAGGCTTTTATTTGCCAACTACTTCAGCTGCGTGTCCTGAGAGAGGAGTATTCTATATATGCCATTTTTCTGGGAAAATAAGTAGGGAGGGGTAATGAAAGAAGAGGTCAGAAATTGTGAGAATGTTTTGGAAATGGTAGCCATTAATAAAATAATGTCAGATTTGTGACCATTTATTATTATTTTTTGTATAAAGATTGTCCACTTTGTCCAGTTTTTTAAAATAGTACCCTTTGGCATTACTTGCCTTTGCCTTGGTCTTACATACTACTAGGTTTTTCCCCCTATTCTTACTTCCTCATTCATTGATCCTTCCCACAAATCATTTATTATTATTAGCTTCTGTGTCTCTGAACCGTGTAAATAATACATCATTAATAATATATTGTGACAAAAACTGAGCTAGATGAATCAGTGGTTTGCAGCTTTCTTTTTTATGACAAAATATAATACCATCCATGCAAGTGTGAAGTCCTCTATAAATCTGAAGCATTTTAGTATCCTTGTGATTCTCACATAATGGTACTCAATAATAACATTCAAGTCCCAGTATTTCTTACTCTTCTAAACAAATGAACAGTGTAGTCTTAGAAGTATTAGTATGCAAAAAAGGAGAATATTTGACATCTGGAGATGCTACTGAAATAATGAGCTGTTAATTGATAGTTATTTTGTTCCTAATTATTAACACTAATTCATTCTGAAGGTCACAGAAGTTAAAGGTCTTGCTACTCATATTTTGGTTGGAAGTGTTACTTGTGAAACAAAAGACTTGTTTGCTGCTCAGCCTCAGGTTGTCGCTGTGGATATCAATGACCTTGGCACAATAAAGCTGAATCTGGAAATTACTTGGCAGTAAGTAAAGTTGGCTTTGTGGAAAGTCAACATCATTTCAAATCAAGTGTTGTTCCAATAACAACAGCAACAGAAAATAAAATTGTGGGATGTACTTCTACTCAGCTGGCATACCAGAGTGATAAAAGTGCTATATGGTACTGTAGGTTTGACTTTTGAGGTGCCACGCAGATGGTATGTACCCTTCTGTTATGTATATAAAATAAAATGAGAAATGGAAATATAGACAGTTCTTTTCCTGTATTTAATCTCAGAGGGTAGTAAATAGGAGCTGCTAAACAACCACGATATACATCTACTTCTTCATAACAGTGCTTCTATATTCTTAGAGCACTTAATAACAATTTAGAAGCTGTTCTCCATATATTTTTAGAGGTTACCAGAAGTATGGAGGCTTCCAATATGGAAGCTAGCGACTTGGAGATGATCACATGTCATGGAAATGATGTTTCTCTCATTCTTAATTACAACTGGAATCTATACTTTGCCCCTATATAGTTGTGATTATTAACCAATAGACTTGAGTTATATACAAGAATGCTATTTTGTGAATCTGCTTTTAGATGTACAGAATGCCACTAGAAAGAGTCTGAACTGCTCCTGCTGTAATATCTTAAAAATGAAAACACTTCTTGTAATTCAGTATAATAACATTTTAATGATAATTCAATCTAATAACAGATTTATACTTTTGCAGTCCATTTGATGTGGAAGACATTACCCCATCAACAGGCAACACAAACAGAGCATCGGCTCTTCAAAGGAGGATGTCCATTTATAGCCAAGGCACCCCAGAAACACCAACTTTCAAGGAACATTCATTCTTTGTAAGTGAAATATTCCCCGGTAATAGTGAAAACAATCAGTGGTTAATTAGCATAGTTTGCTCAATTTTGTTTGAGATGATAGAAAGAGTGGCAAAGGAAAAAGGGAATATTGGCAAAGATTATCTCTTCTATCCCTAGCCTATCCCTTGATCCAATGGGAAACCTTCTGTAAATGAAAGGAGCTTTCCATATATCATATGGCTGGCCTAGATCCCACCCACCTTTTCTTTTAGGAAAGAAGATCTGATATTTCCTTCTCATGGATAAAGGACCACTTAGGTATGAGATGTTTCCATAACAACACCTCTAGTGTACGCTTTGGTTCTTAAGAATTCCAATAAAGTTTCTTATCCGTCTATACTTTGTACACTTACAGTATATTTAAAAGATGATATAGTCAACTAATTGCCACTTTTTTTGCCTTAACACTTGAAGAAATGCCTTAACACTTGAAGAAATACACTTACAGTATATTTAAAAGATGATATAGTCAACTAATTGCCCCTTTTCTTTGCCTTAACACTTGAAGAAATGGCGACATCCTCCGCATGACAGGCTCCACTCAGCCATTTTAGAGACTCTGCAGGATGCTTTCTTTGACAAGTTGCATCGCAGTCGCTCATTTAGTGATCTGCCATCTCTCAGGCTGAGGTCTAGAGCAGGGCTAGAACGATATGTGAGTCCAGATGGTGTGATAAATGATCTTACCGCATTTCTCAAGCAGTTCCTCTGTTTTTATGCATGTCCTAAATCTGATACTTCTCTTTAAGATCTGTCTTGTTTGCTGACTGTGTATTGAGCAAATAACTATAAGTTCAAGTTGCCTATATACTCAAATAAAACTATTTGGCTTTAGTTTTGCAATTTCTTTTTAGACAAAAGGCCAAGAAAGAAAGCACATATTACTTGAAATATTTTATATATATAGTTGCACATGGGCTGATATTTTTCTATAGACTATTTTTTGGCTATTTATATCCAAGACAGACTGAATTTTAATTAAGAACCAATTTGGGTGAAAGACAGGAGATTAAGAAAATTAATTAGATGCAGTCTAAAGTGAAAAAAAATCACATTTTATCCCCGTTGATTTCAGGCTGAAATACTGAAGGCTGCTTAATTCTCTTTGGGAAGTTATGTTTAAAGATTTGAAACTGTATCTCAGTATTGTTGAACAAAAAGATAAGATAATCCTCAGTGTACAGTAATGCACTGTACAGTAATGTCAATAATGTAATGACATGTGATATTCCCTTGGTGTGCATTTTGTTCCATTAGGCTATTTTCTCTGCATGAAATCTGGTCAGCAAAATAAAAGACTCTATTTTGTTCATAAAGATAGTGAGTTTGCAGTGCTGATAAAGCTTCATGATTGGTTTAGAACCTTTCTGTAGACATTCTGGACCAATTCTGATCCTTCTTATTTCCTGGCTTTTGAATAGGTTTTTAGTATCTACCTGTTATTTTAGAAAAGATCAGTTTTATAAAAGGTAAATAAATGCATTTCATAACTCCAAATAGCCTGGTTTCACAGAAGGTGGTAAATTGTGTTCCTTTTTTAAAGTAAGTGCTTAACATCAGTTTTGTTTAAAACTAGATGAACATTTTAACTGTTTTTATTATATTTGCAGTCAAATTTACCAGATGATGTTTTTGAAAATGGAACAGCAGAAAATGAGAAAAGGTCATTATCTTTCAGCTTCAATGACATTACCAATGGACATTGCACTACATCATACTGTTCAGCAGACTCGTCTTCCACCATAGATAATTCTAATCCTGAAATTATTGCCACAACCCCAGAAACCAGTGGGAAAAGGTTATCCAAACCTCACACTGTGCACAATATTCATTCAAGCTGTGAGGACTCCACATCTGAATCCAACAACTTAAAGTCACAAGAGCATGATGAAAATATGACCGCAAATCTAGATTCTGAAGTTTGCCAAAACACTCTTCATTTGAGAAGCAACAGCGTGTTCTTAGCAAGTAATGCCTCAGTGTCACTTCTTCAGGATACAGATGAGTTATCAGAAGTCAAACCTGTAGAACTGGATACTTTTGAAGGCAATATCACAAAGCAGCTGGTTAAAAGACTGACATCTGGAGAGAGGCCAATGACACCTGAAAAGTTTCATTGTGAGGGGTCAATAAGTGGAGAATCTGAAGGCTATAAATCATGTGTAGATGGAAGTTTAGAAGAAGCATTTCAGGGGCTTCTATTAGCTCTTGAGCCTCATAAAGAACAGTTTAAAGAATTCCAGGATTTGGACCAAGGAATTATACATCTAGATGAGATCCTAAAAGTAAGTTCAGTTTCACGTAAGAAATCTCATTCATTATGAATAGAAGAATAATTATTATCTAAACTTTTGTAGTAAAACTAGTTGTTTAGATAGTAGCCTTCTTGATACCAAGCATCAATACAGCATTCACATTCAACATAAGAATGACCAGCAAAGAAACCACAAAATGGAACGGCCAGCTCAAGTCTTTGTTAAAATAATCCCAGTAAGCTATTCCTGAATTATCCTTTTGGCTGTTAAATTCTATAGTATAGGTCTACTTTCCACACAACAAAACAAAGAAGCCTTACATGGGAACAATCATTAGATAAGCTAAAACAACAAAATTGTGGAAACTCTGATGCATTCTGCCCTCCTGTTCCAGTAATATGTAATGAGGTACTGTGAGGAGCAGATCCACCAGCTAAAATGTCAAAACCAGTTGAGTATAGGCTGAGCTGAACAACAGTTTTCTTCCCCCTGTTTGATCTAACTTGGCAGGTGGTTGGGTAAACTTAAACCCGGTAAGTTCAAGGACATACCCATATAGTTCTTAATTATGGTACAAAAGTGGTTCGCTACTATTTTCTACTGGAATATTTTTCAAGTATCTGTCTACAGTTCTGTAATTTTCTGATGGCCTCTCATCTAAGTATTAACCAGTTCCAATCCTGCTTACTGATTTGTTTGTTTTTAAGATCAACCAAGGCTAATTATCCTTCTGCCTATAGAAGAAAAGTCCCTATATTTTGCATTTTCTAATCACCAGTATTTAAACTTGACTTGAAGGAAATTTTCCTTTTTCTTTTCTCCTACCTTTAAATTTTTTTTCTGGACTGTGTTTAATTTGACGTAACATGACTGAGAGTTAAGCAATTCCATGTGCCGTTTTCATATGGCAAACCAGCAATATGCAGAACTAAGTTGTGGTTCCGTGCCATAATAAATTGGCATGCCAAATGAAACCATGCCAAATTAAATTAGTGATGTCATTGAGGAAACATTTCCTATATGGTAGAGTACCACAGGGAGCATGATAAAGCACCACTCATTGTCATAAATCCATTTTATTAAGGTATCTTCTTGTAAATTGAATAGTTTAAAGTTATTGTAGATGTCACTGGAGAAATATCTAGAGATAATAATACTCGGCATTTTTTTTTACATTGCATCTTTATAAGTTTAATTCATTTTTGTAATCCTCACCCATTCATTCAGTTTAGTTGGAATGCATATTTATTGTAATCGATGCAGTTAGTCAATGCCCTGTTGATGGTCAAATCAGTGAATATTTTGGATATCAAAATAGTGCAATATTGCTGCTTGAGTAGCTTCTGAACTTCATTTTTGGACTAGTGTTACAGAAGCCTTTCAGTGCACATACTTTTTCCAGATTTATAATTGGCCACTTTGATGGAAATGCATTAGAACTTCATTGGATAAACTTGGCTTAAAGTTGGATTCATGTAACACTAGCATTGGATTTCAACTGAAATGTATTAATAACCACAGAATATGACAGCTCTGTTAAAGACCATTAAATGTTACATTTACACTCTTCAATTTATGTTGAAGAGTAAGGCTTTGTTTGCTTAGGAAATGTAATTTTTTAATTACCCTTATTAAATAGTTTTTAAAACACTAAATAATTGGGTTTCTGATCTTCATTTTTTTCACCATATTTATGTGCAGAGCTAGTAAGTTTTTTTTTTTTTTACTTCTTCTAAAGATAGTTTTCTATGGATAGCTTACAACAATATTAAATCACAATTTTAAAATTTATTAAACTAAAACAGTAATTAAAATGCAATATATAAACAGTAAGAGCATAGATGTCAGATGTATAATAAAGCAGTGAGCTTAATCATACCTTTTGAATCTTGAATATTTAAATTTAATTTTATTTTGTTTTCAGACTCTGCCTGAGCTGTCCTTTTGACAGGAGTCACAGAAGGCCCTAAGCCATGGTTTGTTTAATAAAGTGCACATACCCATGCGTGCATGCATACATACATGCATATACACACATACACACACACACACTTATACATATACACACACACATACGCACACACAAATATAAATAAACCACAACTGATGAAAGTTGCACATTTTAAATCTCATAAATATTTATATTTATTTTTATATTTATTTTTATTTATATGGCTTAATTTGATCTGTAAGCCAATTCATGATGATTTTGGAAATGTATTTGTTTAACTGATAGTGATCAGGTGCAAAATATTGACAAGTTTTTTCACTTAGTTGTATGAATTCTTAAGTCTTCTATTTTAAAATGTGCTGTAAAATGTATTAGATTAATGAAGCATATAAAATAGGGACTTAAGATGACAGCCCATCAGTTTCAGTGGTAGGCATTGCTTGGATAAGGCCACATTTTCTTCTCAAGTTAGGGTATGGTAAGGGTTAGTTAACATCATGGACAGCAGTTCCCATGACACTGGGGGGTGGAGATGTTAGTTTAACCTTATTTTATTTGCTATTTTATTTAATGCATACAGGTAGTCCCTGGCTTACGTCCATTCTTGAACGTACAGCGGCACTGAACAAGGGGGACTTGTTGAAACACCCACACCCAATTTAACTGGAATATTCTTGAAGCAAAAACATTTTGAATGGCTAAACAGTTCTTTAAGTATGTATTCTTTTGGTTTTGCTATTGCAGTGCAGACCAGTAGTAAGTCACAGCAGGTCATCCAGCTTAAGCTTAACAATTGAGAGTGCATTGGAAAGTTTTGATTTCCTCAACACTTCTGACTTTGAGGATGATGGTGGTACTGATGAGCTTTGCAGTGGTGCTCGTGGTGCAGACTCTGTGTTCTCAGATACTGAGATTGAGAAAAACAGGTAAGAATGTCGGTATTGAATGCTTCTCACTTTATTCCTTTCTGCCAAGAATAGTACATAGTTGTCATTCAAGAAAGAGGAAATTAAATATTATAGCCCCTACTAGGTTAGTGATTTTCCACAGAGTACGGAGAATGCTGTTAGCAGAATGGATTGCGGTGGTTCCAGAAAAGCTTCCCTCTGTACTAGTGAACTGAGACATTCTGCATTCGTTCAAAAGATGTACAGTACTGAAAGGGAATAAGGATATTGTAATGTTTTTCTGTATTTATCAGATTATATTCTGTATAATCCACTGCCAGAGATCTATAATATAGGATGTAGAATCAGATTTACTTTCACGTATATTCATATCTATATCATCACAAACCTTGGGCAAGCTTCTTCTAATTTATAGAAGCAAAATTGGCCATAATAGGTAATAGATAATAGATAATAGATCTTCCATCCTGACATATTGATTTATTGATTTTGGTCAATATGGAATTAATCATATTTACTGAATGCATGCAAGGTTTTCTTTATATGCTTATGTATGTATGTATGTATGTATGTATGTATGTATGTAGGCATGTATTTTTTTATTTATTTATATGGCTGCCCTCTTACCACAGCAACTCTGGGTGGTGAACAAAGTTTAAACAAAAACCACAATATAAAACTATTAAAACATACAATTCAAATTAAAAAAAGAAACAGCAGCTGAGCGTAAAAATTATAATATAATATAATATAATATAATATAATATAATATAATATAATATAATATAATATAATATAATATAATATAATATAATATAATAATATAAATTACATAGGCTTCACTTACTTCATAGTCCCTATGCCTGGGGAAACAACCAGGTTTTCAACACTTTCTGGAAGCCAGCAGACTCAGGGTCAGTCTGATCTCAGGGGGTAAGCAGGTGCCACAACAGGAAAGGCACACTTCCTGGGTCCCACAAGATGGCATTCTTTAATTGATGGGACCTGAGACATGACCCTCCTGCTTGATCGAATAGAGCAGGTAGAAACCACTGGAGAGAGGTAGTTCTTCAAGTATCCTGGCTCCATGCCATGAAGGGCTTTAAAGAATGTAATCAGCACTTTGAATTGCACCTGGAAGCCTACTGGGAACTAGGCAAAGGTGTAATATAGCCAAATTGGGAAACATCTGTAATTGCCTGTGCCCCTGCAATCTGGACCAATTGCAGATTCCAGATGCTCTTCAAGGTCAGTTCTACGTAGGATGCATTGTAGTAGTCCATTTGGGAGGTGAGTAAAGCATCTGTGACCATGCACAGTGCCTTCCAATCCAGGAAGGGTGCAATTGGCACACAACATGAAGCTGTTCAAGTGCCCCCGTGGCCGCAGCTGACATCTGCTCTTTGAGCAGGAGCCATGAGTCCAGGAGGACCCCCAAATTGTGAACCAGTTCTGTCTTAGGTAGTGCAACACCATCCAGAACTAGATAGAACATCACTGGACCCAGGTGGGCCTAAAACCCATATCCACTCAGGCTTACCAGGCTTAAGCTGAAGCTATTCCTCCCCATTCAGATCTGCACAGCCTCCAGATACCAATACAAGATCTCCATGGCACTGCTTGGACAGCCTGGGATGGAGTTGTATAACTGAGTAGCATTTGCATATTTATGGTACCTTACCCCATGCCATTGAATGACCTCACCCAGTGGTTTCATGTAGATGTTAAATAGGAGTGGAGAGTATGTCAAGTTCTGTGGCACCTCACAAAGTAGGCATTGCAGGCTGGACCTGTCCTATCAACAGTGATGGGAACCTACCCCAGGAGAAGGAGGATAAAACTGTGCCCCCATGCGAACCCCCAAAGCTGGTGCAGAAGAATACCATAACTGATGGTATTGAAAGCTGCTGAGAGGTCAAGAAGAGCAAGTAACTTAAACATTTCCTTGACTGAAATAGTTAAAAGAGTGAAATAGATGTTTAAACAATGATTTTTGTATTCTATGAATAAAGAGAACAGAAAACTGGTATTTGTTTTTTTGTGTGTGAACCACTGGATAATTCCATTATGACTTCCTTTCCAACAGATTCTCACTCTTTTTTAAATTTCTTAGCTGGACAATTAGTCATGTGCCAGGAAAGCACTGACAGATTACATCTTAATTGTATAACTTTTAAAAACCACAAATCTGTAGTTCAGTTACATCCACAAATTCATAGAGCAGTTTAGCAAAGCATGTTGTCAACAAACCAAGGTGACTATGATAGAAAAAAAAAAGAAAAGTTATAGCAAAAGTTGATTTCAAAGACTTCTTAGCAAGAGTTCCTTACAAAAAAGTGATTGTTTCAAAGAAACAAGTAGGCTAGTGTGGTAACGATATATCCTTTAAATGTGGACACTTATTTGGCACGTTTTACCTAATGCTACTGCCAATTTGAGATACGACGTATTCATTAAAAGGTTACTGGCCTACAAAGAGCTGTTTGGTTACAGGAGAGTGCTTTCAACAATTTCTCTTTTGCATTGCTTCCATGAAAAGAAAATCAAACTGCTCACTTACCTCCCAGCTTGAACAGTTACAGGTCAGAACACCCAGAAGGCAGAGGGCATCTCAGTGAAGCATTGACAGAAGACACAGGAGTTGGTAACAGTGTTGCTGGAAGCCCTCTTCCATTGACCACAGGAAATGAAAGCCTTGATATCACCATAGTCAAGCACTTACAGTACTGCACACAGCTTATCCAGGTATCTTTTATAAGGGTACACATTTTTGTTTAAAACAAAGATGCTCTTGTTTTTCCTATTGTGTACACACCCTTGTTTGTTGATACTTAATTTCCTTTGTACTTTGTACACTTGTAGTTTTCTTGCATAAAGTTCAGCACAGGCATAATAAGGTAAAAAGGACAGACTCTTCTGTTGTGGAGAAACTAGCAAATGTGCATTCTGAAGAAGCCACAGAGTGTGAAAGATCTTTATCCAGAGAATACTTACTTCTCTCCAGATGTTCCAAACAAGACACAAGGGCCCAAACTCTATAGGAGACTGGGGCTGTCCATGCCAATCTGCATCCTAACTCTTATCCCCTTTTCTCCATGTATGATCTTATTTCATCATGGTCCATGTGAACCAGAACAGAACTCCAGTTCACTCTTTGCTGTTCAGTGTGACATGATCTGGTACCAAATTGGTAACAACACATAGACTCTATAGGAGGCAGAGTCTAGGTATACCCCTCTGACCCAAATTTCTTGACACAGTTTGAACTTTCATAAGTTCTTTGAAATACAAAAGCAGGATTTTAGCCACGCAGAAATCCCAATTAAATTAATAGGTTTTAAGGTAGACTTAAATTGATTAAAGTTGTAATTTTACATACTTCCTAGGGTTGAAGCACTACTGAAGTTAGTGAGACATATTTCCAAATAAGTCAAATTAAATATATTTATTTTGGTTATTGACCAGCCTAAGATAACATGTAAAGAGTAATTTCCCCTCTCTCCCCAAAAAGTAGTCGTTCAAGTGGATTATTTTGATTCCCTGAGAATACAATAATGGAAGTATTTTTTCCCATCTAATCTTCTTTGTTGGGAGTAATCTTAAACTTAGGGTTTTTTCCCCTCTGAGGTAAATATGGCATATTCAGAGTAATCGTAGTGTAGTAAATCTGTGTATTGTGCTGTGCTTTTATCTACTTTGCTGAGAAAAGAGTCTCTACAAAAGGTCACCACTAGGGAAACATACTCAGTCCTCAATATAAATAGAAAACATGTTTTCTGTTAATTTTTATGAAGTCAAAATAACATAATCCAATATACAATCCAGTGTAGCTGGCTAGAAATTGACAGGAACACATATTGCAGTGATTGGTTTGTTGTGAATCCCACTTTTAAAATATATGATAAAAATCATGTTTGTAAAAACCATAGAATCATTCTTATTTGATAAATTTGCATTCTTTCACATTTGGAATTTTGACCTAATTAATGTTTGTTCTGTATGAGGAATATTTACACTGTTGTTCTTCCCTATTTTACCAGCAAATTGTATTCTCTAGCAGAACTCCATTTGTCACAAGGTATCTTCTGGATAAGCTATCTCAACAAAATTTAGTGATTCAGAGTCTTGCAGAGATCAGCAGCGAGACTCTGGGAAACTTCAGACCTGTAAGTGAAGGTGAGAAATAGCATAAACAATGTTCATATGAAAATATTACATATTTCTGTTTTCTTACCATATGATATGCAGTGCTTTTCTATGCCTGTTTACTCAGACCTACTCTCTAAGACTGCTGTTGTACAATTATTTACTCCAGTGTAGGCCTGATTAAATACCATGAACTTCTGGGTAAACTTATGTGGAAACAGGCTGTAAAGTTTCAGTCCTGTGCAGACTCCTTTGGTGAAAAGTATTAATGAATTCAGGGGGATTTGTTTTTGAGAAACATGTATAGGATCAGGTTGGATGAAGAAGGTTAGTAGCTCAGGCACAGAACAGTGGTTTGCATGCCAACAATTCTGGGCACAGGAGTTCTAAGTCATTACAGGGAATGACATGGGAAAAAACAGGCTAAGGCCATGGGGCATTGTTGCTTGAAGAGGAGCAGTTGTGGGCAACATGTGACCCCTCTCCTAGTGAACATTCTTCTGGCATAAAATCTCAGCCTTAATATCTAAAGCCTTCTTAGCTTATATTTATCTAGATCAGTGTTTCTCTACCTCAGCAACTTGAGGATGTTTGGAGTTTAATACCAAGAATTCCCCGCCAGAATTCCCCAGCCAAGCTAGAGAGTTCTGGGAGTTGAAGTCCATACATCTTAAAGTTACTGAGGCTGAGAAATACTGATCTAGATCATGGAAACTATAGACATAACCAGTTAATTATTGTTATCTTTCCAGTCAAAGCAGATCAGTTTGGTTTCTTTTTCCAAGCAAATGTAACCTTTTACAAATTTCTACCCATTTCCCTTCAATACAGAGCTGATTATTGTTCAATTTTAATTTGTAGTAATCATTTGCTTTATGGTTTTCTTTCTCATTAGCGATTCCAGAACTTCAGAAAAAGATATCCCTTCTTTCTTTCTGGAATAAGTGTACCAATTCTTCTGGGTTGTATCACACCTCTGCAGACAAAATGATTAAACAACTGGATATCAGTTTTGCTACAGTGGTGAATGACGAATGTCCAGGACTTTCAGAAACAGGTACAGTTACCTAATATGCTTCCAAAGAAGTAGCATATTTTGTGATTTCATAGCAGTTGAGTGGATGAATGGTGGTAAAAAATGGTTGTGAAAATTACAACAATTCATCCAACAATTACATCAGATATTTAAAAACATAGTAGCTGATATTCTCTGCTGAATATTTGGTCTTTCAAGAATCAAATATTAGGGCTGTCACATAACTTGAGATTGAAGTCCTATATACACATTTAATTTCGAAGTAAGTCACATAGAATTTAGTGGGCCTTAAATTCTGTAATGCTATGTATGGGATTGCACTATTATTATACAATATTAGTGTAAGCAAATAAATGAATAAATAGATTTCCAGAGGTATAAAATTAGTTTTGAATAAAAACTGTATATATAAGAAATGTATATATTGCAGACAAGACCATTATACAAGGCATGATGAGAATAGTTATAATGGCAATATTTTTAATGCTACTGTAAGCCTTTTGTCAAATAAAATATGTTAACTAATTTTACTAGTTCATTGACTAAACATTGCTTCCCCTCCCTAATATTGAAATAATTACACAGGTGTGTATGTACATGGACTTTGAACACTCTTATAACCTTTATCCGAAAACGTACCCAAAAACCTATTTTTAAAAGTTGCTATTTAAATAAATTACTTTGGGATGTTGTTTTTTTTAAGCAATAAAATTTCTGCTTGCAGTGCCATATTTCTTTAGCCCATGCCTATAATGAACAATGGTTATATTCAACCAACATCAATCACTTATTCAGTGATTGGTAATTCACTTCATATCATGCCAGAAACCTTTTTTTTTTCCATTTGTTCTATTCACGTATGATAGAGATATAAGTGAATGATGTTATAGAGCAGATGTACCAGCTAGGTGCCCTCGGGTTACCCATATTATACAGTTTTTATAATCTCTGTTCATTGCCATACTGGCTCCTTCCAGAAACTATAATTCTAAACTTCTAGAAAGTATGAAGTTGTCTATTTGTTCTAAAGCACATTATCCTTTCTAAAAAAAGACTTACTTCCAGTCATTTTTGTCGCTCTTATTAATGAGGACTCATTTGCTAACTAATCCTTTTATCTGGTTACATGCAGTATTCAAAACCTTGATTTCTCATATCTTGGACCGTGTAGAACCTATCCTCTCCTCCAGCCTGTCCTTGGAAATCATAACAGTTTTTCAATATTACAACTATTTTGCTAACAAAAACGTTAGTGATCTGGCAAACTATTTGCTTCAGCTTGCAAGAGAAGGTAAGAAACAGGCTCTTTAGAAGTTCAAATTCCATAGTGGGACAATACTTTTAGTAGGAACAATTAAAATGGTAGAAAAACATCTGAAAGTTTTTGAGGCTTCCAGAACACCCATCAGTGTTCTGTACAAAAAAGAGGGTGTAAAAGGAACGAACAGGTACACAACTTAAGCCATGTGTTTCAGCCATGAGATCTACAGTTTGAAGAAGGAGATTGTAGATTGAACACTGTAGCTATGATCAGTAGTAGTAGTAGTAGTAGTATAGGCAGCTTATAAGAAATTATGCAATAGTAAGCAGAGTATTAAAAGTTTGGGATAAGCACAGGAAAATAATCAGTATGTTACTCTAGTACTGATTGTTAGAAAGAATATTTGTTTTCTAAAAATTGTTAGAAATGTTGGATAATTTTTCCATATTTGGTGGCAATGTGGCAAAGCTCAACAATTTTGGAAAATGATTTATAATAGCATGAATCAAATTCTAAAAGCTGAATTTCCTTTTCAATCTGATTGATTGATTGATTGATTGATTGATTGATTTTAAATCATTCAATCATGTCTGATTCTCAGAGACTGCCTGGACAAGTCCCTGTAGTTTTCTTGACAAGGTTTTCAGAAGTGGCTTGCCGTTGCCTCCTTCCTAGGTCTCAGAGAAAGTGACTGGCTCAAGGTCACCCAGCTGGCTTTGTGCCTAGGCAGGACTAGAACTCATGGTCTTCTGGTTTCTAACCTGATGCCTTAACCACTACACCAAACTGGGTCTCGCTATATTTATTACATATTAGTAAACCTCATATCCCCAAAGTATACTGAATTACCTTTGTATATGGTAACTGCTGCAAGTATATTCTGTACTTCTTGCTGAAAATATATATGATTCCTTCTGTAGTAGAATGACTTATTAAGCTGCAGGAGTCTGACTCAATGTCTAAACTAACTTAATATTTCAAAAGCAGTAAATCTGAGACAGAATTTAATTCAGCTTGGGAACCATTGTTGGATTATGTACCACATCCAAAATTTGGGCTTCTCTCAACCAAAGGTATGTTCAAGTGTAGGTTTGGATCTACTTGATCCAAAGCTTCTCCACTGCCATTGTTTGGATTCCTAATCTGTACTGGTCTGAGGCTGGTATAGAGATTTTCTTTCCCACTGAAATCAGTGGGAGGAAGAAAGGAGACCAAAATTCTGCAGAAGAAGAAATAGGAAAACCAAACCAAAACTGTTTGTGCTGGCTACTTGTGATCCAGGAGAGGTCCAGGATATCATGTATCCACAGTGGATATTCCCCTTGAGTTGGTTGAGCTTTCTGTCTAAGCCTGTATTCTTTGAGCCTGGTGACATGTGACAGCACCTAGCTGACTTTGTTTGGGTTCAGATGTTAAGCAGGATTAGGCCTGGTTAGTAGTAGAATTGGAAACCACCAGGGAATTCCTGAGCTGTAGGTTAGACTGGTAAGTAAAAAGAAGATGCTGAAAATAAAAACTAGGGCTTGCTGAATCTGAGCTGCAAAATCTGGACAACTGCTAGATGGCAGCAGAGAGTTATATTTAATTTAATTTTAATTGCCTTTTAATTGTTTGGCTGTTTTCAACCCAGGTATGGTAGCCCTATGTTAATGGCCACCACTTCTGTATTGTTGCCAAGAAAACTGTATGGGTATGCCCATGTAATCATTGGGAGATGAACCTGACTCAAGGTTGTCTTTACTTTACTAAGCAGAGAAAAGAATGCAGTCAGTGTTCTGGCAGTTGATCAATAGGAAGCAAGACAGCAATGTAACCTTTCAATGTCCCGACCAATGATTAGAGAAGCAGTAGTTTTTTTAAATGTCATAAGATTTTTAATTTGACTGTGCAACCTAATACCTGTCTATTTAGAGTCAGCCCTGTAAAGTTCAATGAGACTTATCCAAGGTAAGCAAGTATAAGATTGCAGATTATTTGCATTTATGTAATGAATTCTATTTTTGATTAAGGATTGCTGATTTTCTCTGGGTTTTTATGTGTACTTTATGGACTTTTCACAGCATAATTTACCGCCTAGGGCCTAGAAACTGAACAGGTTTTACCAACGAGCTAGAATTTCTCTCTCTTATGAATGAGGTTGTCAGATTTTCCTAATAACAGCTGGTGATAGGAAATAAATTTCCAGGGAGGGCAAGGCTAGTAATGGTTACAGCCATCATGACCATGGAATCATTCTTAGACTGGAGACAGTAACTCTTTCAATAACCAACTGTTAAGGAATGTGAAGAAGAGGGTGCTGTTGTGTTTATGTCCTTTGGGCTTCTCAAAGCATCTGGTTGATCTCTGTAGGGACAAAATTCTAGACTTCGTTGGCATTTGAACTCATCCTCATTCTCATATATTTGAAATTACTGTATTCTACATTTCATGGTTACTGTTGTTGCATGTAAAAGCTATTTCAAAGGCATCTGTTAGTCTAATCTGTTAATTTCTTCTAAAAAAGGGACAAATTGTTAAATCTCTTTGTGTTTTAGCTTTAATTGTACAAACTCTACAATCCTTAAGAGATGAAAAGTTCTTGCAGAACAAGGCCAATTTAACTTCCATCAGTCTCTCACCTCAACAAGAAGTGCTGAAATCTTTGGCTGTCCTTCTGACTGAAAATAAAAGGGAGACCTGTGAAGCTGTGGTAACAATATTGTCAGCTGCTGCAGCAGAAAACAAGCACTTCAGGGAAAAGGTAAGCGTTACAGAAAACCAAATAGACAAAAGTAGAGTTGCCAGATTTTAGCTGTGTTTAAGCATCATGCTAAATCATAGTGTGAACAAGGTTTATTGAACAAATCACAATTTACTGGATTTATATAACATGCTTTGCACAGACTGCATTTCTGATTCTCAGATAGAGTTCAGATGGTGCCATTGGGAGGCATAGAGGCAAAAGAGCCATTGTTATATTATTATTTGGTGTCTCTCATGGCACTACTCTGGTTTTCAGTAACTACATGAAACTGCTGAGTATTTGGAGCTGGGTACTACCAATATGCTAATGACACCCAAATGGATTTCTTTATAACATCTTGAGACAATAATGGAGCTTCCCTGGATGCCTATGTGCAACTGGGATTGGGCTAGATGAGAGGCAATAAATTGAAGGTGAATACCAACAGAAATAAGATCTAATTGCTAGATATCATTGCTCCAGGGAGGTGGTAGATCTTTCAGGAGAAGAAGTGTGTTTTTAGATCTGGTTCTCTCTTGGCCTTCCTAGTTGAAGCAATAGCCAGAAATCTTTTATCAGCGTCATCCCTGCCCACTCTTTGTTTTTTCCTTTCAGCATCTGTGAGATGCAGGCCACATTGCCTGAAGGGAATGGAGAGTACATTGCAGAACTGTCCAGCACTCTTCTGTAGCTATGCAAGATGGAGAGAAGGAGAGAGGAGATTGTGGGGATGGGCAAGCCGGTGGGCTCTGCTTGCTGGGATATTGGTAGCAGCTATAGGGAGGGAGGGAATGCCCTGAGCATACTGGTGGGGATGGGTGGTCCACTGGGGTATGCCATGCTGGAGCAGCTGAGGGGAGAGAGACCACAGTGCACACCAGCCTTGCCTTTCCCCCACTTGCCAGATTGGCTTTTTCTCTGCTCCTCAACCTCCCTAAACTACTTTTTACTGGAATAGCCCTGTTTTAGACCATGCACGGACCAAAATACACAAACATATGTTGTGGTTTGGGCATGACCCCAAATCAGCTTTTCCATACATAGGATGCTTCATTCATAGAACATTTTACACATCTCTGATTGCATCCTATACAGAATGGTGGTGGCAGGAAGTAAAAACTTTTATTTTGTGGTAACTGGTTGCTGTTTAAATGTGGAAAAATTCTACCTAAGCAACAGGAGCTGTCCTTTCAAAGAGATGAATGCTGCTTTATTTTTTATTTGGTGAATTTGTTTTCTAAGCAAAAGGGTTTTTTTCACTCTTGTTCTGAAAGGACATTGCTCCTCAGTCTCACGGCCTCTCTTTTTCTTCCAGGCTTTAATTTATTACTGTGAAAGCCTTGCCCAGCCCAGCCTCCATCTGCAGAAGGCTGCTTGCCTGGCCTTGAAATGCCTTCAGGTAAACTTCTGCCTTCTTGACTTTCCCATGAACTACAAAAGGCCAAGCCAAAAACAAAAAACAAAAAAACCCAGAAGTTTCAATAACCCCTCTTGAACACACAACAAGAAGAGCATTGTTCTCTTGAATTTGCTGTCCAGATATTACTTTACCAAAATGGGAGGGATTTGATGCACACAGTTTAACAATATATTTGGAAAAGACGCTTTACTCGGTGACTTGATCTTCAAGTATATCTGATGATTAGAAGATGATGGGAAGGTGCTACTTGACTGGGTGCGTTTTTTCTCCTCTGCTGTGTATGCATTCATGTTTTCATTACAAAAACATTTCTGATACAGCTACTAATGTGACAAATCCTCTTGTGCACAACTCATCCTTTCCATCCTGGAAATGTTTTCAGGGCTTCAATTAGTACCTGTTTATAATTGGGAGAAATTATAATGTGAAGAAAATGCACTCCCTTGGTGAGGAGAGTTGAAATAGAAAAAAGAATAATTCCTCCTTTCCCCCATCCCCTTTAGCAAAAGTTCTAGCCAAGAAGCCCCCTCCATCCCCATGAAATGGGTGTACCTGTTCTGGGACATAGAAAGATAATAGTATAAGACATAATGTCTGTGAGGACAGCATTAAGATTACAACATCACTACTAACAAATTGTCTATTGTTGTAGTTAACTGTTGTGTAAATTACCATAAGTCATTTGGAAATATGGTATATAAAAATGCAATAAGTATATAAATAATAATGTGTACCATTCCTGTATGGTAATTTCTCACTTTCTTTCTCTCTATGTATGTATGTATGTATGTGTATATATCTATCTATCTCCCTCCCTCCCAGCATTGCAAATACTTTTAATTTTAAAAAGTGTATAAATAATAGGGATGTGCAAAGCATTGGAAAAATTTGCTTTGTAAAGAATGCTCGTGCAAGCAAAGTCACTCTTGGAAGACCCAGGCAGTTTCTTGGGAGGCTGTTTTAGGCTGTCTGCAAGGGTACTCATAGCCCCTGTGGCTGAGCAAAATGTTCTCTGTCTGAGCTGTGGAGGAAACAAGGTACTTCCAGATGGCTTGAGAAAATGGATATGTTTTTTTATACAGGTTTAAAAAGCCACACGTAGATATGCGAATTAATCACTATAAAGCAAGATTTTCTGTAAGACAAGAACTGAATTACATCTTTATTTTTTTATTGTTCTACAGGCAACTGAAAGCATTAAAATGCTGGTCACTCTTTGCCAGTCTGACAATGAAGAGGTTAGGAATACAGCCTCTGAAACCCTGCTGTCTCTTGGTAGGTTGAGTTCTTTATGTTGTTGCTGGTGTCTTTTTTTACTCCAGATGGAAAAAGAAGTCTGGTGAACAGGACAAAAAAGTAGTGTGAGAAGGGCTTATAGAAAAGCTACAAAGAGTAGAAATGAGGTAGTAGTACCAAATTTACCATTTCTAATCTTCCCCAACTGGCATGAAAATGGTGGTGTATTCATGTGACTCACGGTATAAGAACCTGTACTCCTTTCACTGGGTTACTGGGTCACTGGAATTCTCAGGAAGCAAGAGGACAGAAGTAAGAAGGAGCTCCTCCTCCTTCTCCTCTTCCTTCTCCTTCTCCTGATTTCTTACAGGAAATTCCAGAGCTGTAGGCTATATTAGGAAATGAAAAGAAAAACCTGGAAGAAGTCCATGACAAAACACTGCTATTACTGTGCCAAGAAAACTTTAGGGCCACTTCCATTAAGTCATCAAGCTGCAGGTGATCTCAAAAGAGACACTGTCTTTGTCCATAATCAGAGTTCTTTGGAGCATCAAATACTATAGCCATGTCATACAATGTGAGATTGTGGTTTGCAGTTCAGAACCACAGGTCTAAAAGATGAAACATTTATTGCTGTTTTGTTTTGTTTTGTTTTGTTGCTGCTCAGGAGAAGATGGACGGCTGGCATATGAACAGCTAGACAAATTCCCCCGTGAATTTGTTAAAGTTGGTGGTCGACATGCAACTGAAGTGGCTACAGCTTTTTAAGTGTTTCATTTGCATTTTAAGACATGCCAACCTCATCTTAACCAAGATGGTCCTGAAAGTGAATTGGAAATACAAAACCCATTCTTTTGAAATTTCTTTTGAAACTTAGGAACTCATCAGCATTCAAAGAAAAAGAGAGAATTTAATGCATGGGCTGCTGTTGGCTTTTCTGTGTAGCTTATAGTGAAATATTGATTTGTTGAAGATTATGATAATCTTGCTTTTTTGTGAAATCCATGTAATTGTTGTAAAGCCTTGGAAAAATGAGAGATGTTTTGAAATTATTACATAAGACATGTTTAATGTAGAGCAGTGCTTGTTTGGTGGGCATAATTGTGCCAGTTTGGAATATGTGATGCTATGTTGAAAACATTGAAAAGCAGACATTTAAAGCCATTCTGACTCCCACCTACTCTGAGCCTCTGTATTTGTCAAATATCTGCCCATCTGATTTTATTAGTAGTAGTCATCTAGGTTAGCATAAGCAATATTCAATTAGGCCAAAGGATGTGAAACTCCAATGTGATTTGTGCCCCATTTTTAAATTTCCTTTCTTCCTTTCTTCCTGCCCTTCACTCAGAAATGCACATTGATGCTAGAATATTTTTTTCATTGATAACCAATTGTGTGAGTTGTGTAAGCAAATGGAAAATTAAATTTGCTCTTTTTTCTACAGAGGATTATATAGAGTATACTTAATTGCAGGTAAGCCCTGAATTCCCAGACTTTCAGGGAAGAATGAGGTTTTGTTACTTGTTAAGAGCTTGATTTATTTAATTTTGTCAATATGACAGATGACAACAAAGATGTCTTCTGGGCTCCCTTATAGAGCATACAGTAATCAAGATAGTTTGTAGCATAATCTGATGCAGACTTACTCTGAAGAAAATCCTCTTGAATTCATCCTGATTTACTCTCAAATAAGAATGCATAGGATTGCAGCCCCAAAGTGTTTAACTGAAGTCCTTGCTACTATTTCTATGGATTATACATTTCTAAAAGCAATTAGCTCCTCTGCTACTGTTGGGGTGCTACAAGGAGAAAAAAAATCATCAGTCTCTGAATCAGGTAGATTTTGAAGTTTTGTTTAGAAATATTATCTAATAAAGCCCTTTTTAGAAATGCATTGTTAAGACAGTATTTTTGTGAATGTTATAATGTTGTATATATCTGTATATTTATAAATTGCATATAAATATTACTTGATTAAAACTACATTTGTACAGTTACTGAAAGGTCTATTGGGGAAAAAAGCATTTCTCATAATGTGTTATGCTTCAGGTTTTTACAGCACATTGCTCACATGAGCTTGCAACCTTTTATGGTCGTCTTTTGTACTGATTCTTGACTTATATATGCCTTCTAATTTTGTGGTATTTGTTACTTCCAGTATTTACTGCTCCCTTTAAGTTATAATAAATATTATTTTTGAAATACGAAATAACACTGTGATAAGGTTTTGTTGCTTATATTGGTGGTCAGTTCCTGTAATGGAATGTGGGAATGACTTTGGGAGACGGGAAGGAGAGCTGCAGACTGGACAACCAGCGTGTAAAAGATATCTCAGCCCACAGAAGGAGGGAGGGAGAGTGTGGGAAACAACTCAGAAGGGACCTCCCTAGTTTTCCAGAGAGTAAAAGAAAGGAGGGGAGAAATACTTCAGTCTTGCAAGATTCTGTTAATGTAACCTTACAATACAGAGCTAGTACTCCTGGTTGTGCTTCTAGTCTGGGCTACCTCAAAGGGCTAAGAGTTCCCCAGCCTCAGTGTGTAAGGCTTTGAAAGCAGGATTTGGACATCTTCATCCTGCAAATATTCATGGATGTTGAAGTATTAACAGTTGTAGCAACCATGGTCAGGAATGATGGGAGCTCTTTCCTTCTGCCTTAAAGCTTCTCTCAGTGCCTTATCCGAAGCACTTTTGGCAGAATGTCTGCATTTTTAAAAGTAGTTTTAATCACCATATTTGCTAATTCTAGAGCACAGTTCAGTTAGCAAGTGTTCTTAAATACTGGACTTTCCAAAGGTGGGAAAGAATTTGCTGTTCTGCTGCTTATTGGAATGTGGTGCTGAGGAAGGGATATTTTAATTAGTCTCAGTTGATACAGAGAAAAGGGTGATTCAGAATCAACAGAGAAATATTTTTTAAAAGTAGGATTTAAGTGAACTGTGGAAAAACAGATAGGAATAACCCTAAGCATGACATCATCAAGAACCTGTGCTGTTTCCATTTCACATTCTGTTTACAGCATTCATTACCTAGTTACCTATCAGTTATGTGAGTTTTGTAGTAACTGAATCAATATATTGATTTTCCAGCAATTCCCTATTTGATGAAAGGAGACGTGGGTTACATACATACTTCTTAGGCAACATGGGAATTGTATTTAGTACACTAAAGACCTGGTATAACATCTATATTGACCAAGTAAGGGAACCAGTAATCAAGCTAGTAGATCCAATATTTCATCACCACAAAATTAAAATATATGGCATGGATCTGAGAAATACAGAGCTGTCACTGGAGGAAAGAGCCAAGTCTGCGTTATATATTGGCCTGCTAACTTACACAGGTATGCCTGTTAAGAGTCAACTGAGTTTGGGATAACAGATTCAAAATGATGGGATTAATAAACTTTGTTTATCTAAATAGTATGTAATACTATTGCTCCTAAATAGTATTAAGGAAGCAGGACTGATGTTCAGCTCGAGACACAGATATTATGGAGCCTTCAGCTATTGTAGAATCCTATACCCTTTGTTAGCTGGGACTTGGAAGAACTGTGGTTCAAAATTATTGTATAGTTAAAAGGCCTGAAAGTCATCATTGCTTTTAATGTTCCCAATTGCTCCATAAAAATGGTCTTTAGAAGCAAGAATAGTAATTAACTGATCATTTTGGTTTCATCATACCTCACTTACTTTTTAATCAAGAGAGAACAAACTTTAAAGCACGTCCTTCCTATTCCACTCCAAGTCAGATGATGCAATGTAGTGGAGCCATGCAAAATATTTTTTTTATGCAGAAAAAACACTTTCCTCCAGTTTATTTATCCTTTTCTTTTTCAGCAGGATTTTTTTTTCTACTTGACTAATTCATACATTTCTTCAACTAGGATTTTTATTTGAGAAATTAATTCATGTAAGAGCTGTGCAAAGTAAAAAAGAGCAGACTACCAGAATGTAATTGCATACAATCCCCTCCACAAAAACTCATATACCCATTAAAGATGGGGGGGGGGGGGGTTGTATCAGACACTCCTGCTTGTGACAGGAACACTTCCAATTTCAGCTGCTGCCTCCTTTGCAGACCCCTTCCACCAGATCCTATGTTGTTGTACCTGCCTCAGAAGTGATTTCTCTGGGCTAAACTGAGGAGCAGAAATCCATTTTGCTGGTTGTTTGTTTCAGGCAACAGCAATAACAATCTGCAATCAAATCATTTGAACAAATTCATCTGTCAGCTGAGTGGCGGCAGGGGTGGGGGAGAATCTGCCTCTTGCAACCTGATTACTGGTCTAGTTTACTGAAAATTTGGAAATGTTTGAATGATGCAGCTGGTCATGGTAGCAGTGAATATTAAGTTTTGCCTGTATCAAAGGAACTATGATAGATGAACCAAGCTAGATCTATGTGACAAAGTTATTAACATTATAGCATTAAATCGACTGCATCTGTTATATGGAATAGGGCATTTTAGGATACTCGTACTTAAAAGTCGTTTATTGAGAAAGTGGGTCAAGATTTAAGAACTATGATTGCTTTACAGGTGGTGTTGGTGCTGCAGCACTTGCTTCACAGTATCTTCAGGACATGATTGATATTTTGATTATGCCAGATACTTCCGCAAAAGTCAGGATCTCTGTTTTAAAAGGACTGTGCAGTGTATGCTACATCAACCCCCTAAACCAAAATGAAGCCAAAGCTTACCACCTTACTGAAATTATCCTTGCCTATCTTGAGGAAGACGAAGACTCTGCAGAAGCTGACTCAGATCTAGTTCTTGTGAAGTTCTGGGTTTGTTATCTTATGACTGTTGTCTCCTGTAATAATATATCTTATATTAAATTATTTCATGAAGTTGGTGGCCAAGCACTAGAAAGAAGGCTGGAATGCCTGTCTAATATGGAATGGTTTGGCTGGCCCCAAAACTATGCTACATTAATGTGCATGCTTATGGGATATCCAGGCATGGAAGCGCACAAATAGAATTAAGGGAATATGCCAGAACAAATATTCTGCTACTGACAAGCACTGGGTATTGCTTACCTATCTTCAAATACCTGACACAATAAACTTGCCGTTTAGTGTTTAAACTGATACTTAATTCTAAGATTCATTCAACTTCATTGAATAAATAAAAGGATAAATGCCCCAAGTCAAACTCAATAATCGAGCTGGTCACCATTGCCTGCCGCTTGGATGCTTGACTTCCTAGTCTAGCATCTGACCCTGGGATCTCCTAGTGGCCTTCCATCCAAGAACTACCCAGATTGAAACCTGCTTTGCTATTTTTGAGCTCAGCCAATGTTGGTTAGGTGAAGATGTCTGCTTTCATATTGATATATGCTAGCAACCTGAAGACATGCTTTCTGAAAATAGTTTTAAGAGAAATTAACAGCCTTCAAAACATAATTAAGTTGTTATGTCCATTAACACCCCATGCACTACTACTGTTAAAATTATTGAATTAATGGAAAACTATTAGGAACCCCATTAGGCTACACTAAATATTTTATAATTACCATAGAACTGGTCTTCTTAGATTGGGAAGAAACCTTACAATTTGTGAAGTAGATGCAAATTTCAGTTTGACTGACTGAGGTGACAGGGTTGTAGATTAATTTAGCCCCATCACCTCAGTCAGTCAAACTGAAATTTGGCTAACAATCCCTCCTAATCACATTTAGTCAAAGCTTCAAAATAAACAAAAAATATTTAAAAAGTTTTTTTGTAAGGGAAAAAAAAATCTGAGATCCACAGCAGAAAAATAACTTTAATAAAACTAATCAAAATGGCACAAAATAATAAGCAGCTCTCAAATTTTCCTGAAATCTTTATAAAGCAAGTTACAAAAAGCAGGGGAGGGAAGAAGCAAAGCAAAAAGCTGATATGTACAGATTAAACATTTATGCAAAGTGAAGTGGCCAGGGCAATTCATTTCCCTGTTAAATGATTAATCTATCCAGCTAAATAAAACCCAGTGGAATTAAATACATTCTCTTACATTGCACCAATTTTATAAGGACTTAACAGTAAATTTGGAAACAAAATATAGGTTACTGGTAGTTTTCTTCCAAATACTGTCTATTCCATGCACAGGACTAATTAGAGGGTCAGGATTGAGATAAACTGTGGATTTATTAAAGCTGTTAGAAAAAGTGTTTTACATTTGTAAGACACTACTTTTTGAGACAAGATAAGCCTGCAAATATATCCTGGGAAGGAAGAGGCAAAGGTGTGTCTGATTTGGGAAGAATTAAGAATGAGAAAAAATTACTAATTTCAAAATTCCTATTTAGGAATTGTGTCTATAATGGAAGAAATCTCTAGGCAAGGATAAAGGGACATGCCAAATAAAACTAGATTGTGTATCATGGTGGATCAAGAAGTAAGTTCCATTTTGAAAATGTCATAATTGGGTGGGTAAGTTTATTTGGTAATGACAGATCTCACAGCACATGAATAAAAACTATTTACAAGCTGAAATACATAGTATTTCCAATTAAGCAAGTGACTAGATACAGTCTAATACTTCTGGCAAGACTGTTACTCACTCTGCTACACATTAGTAGTGCAATCCCACCGTCCAAATTTTAGGTAAATCTGTAGATTTCAGAGGGTTTCGTGACTCCCCTGCCCCCCCTCCTTTAGAAGCCCAATACTTTCAGAGGTTATTTTTTCAATTTATAAGCACATCTGCAACATTCTCTGTAGAACTATTGGAGAATTTTGAAAAGTCCTCTTCAGATTCACCATCTAAATCTTCCTCAGCAGAATCGTTTTCTTCACATGCAATTTCTTCCAGATCTAAATTTTTCAAAATATCCAGGTTTTCTGGTGCTTGTCCAGTTATTTGCTAGATAAGTGAAACAACAGTGTCAGAAAGGGACAAAATTTCATTTGTGCAGCATAACCTTAAACAGTACTACTCTGAGCCTACAGAACAATCTATTTTATGCAATCAGGGCAGAAGCATCCACCAGATTTTTTAGGTCGACTCCTAGAATCCCTTGCCATGCTGGCTAAAATTAATGAAAGTTCATCTAAAACATCTAAAAAGACCAAGATTGAAGATGTTATGGTAGATGTAAGCAAATTATAGAGGCATGTGCATATGATGGAATGTTCCAAGCTCAGAACAAAACATTTTTACATCAGTTCTCCAAGTTGCTTTTAATGCAGCATTATCTAGCCTTGGAGCTAGACTCCTGTTTGACAAGTCAGGGCCTCAGTCATGTTTGTTTGCACAGTTGCTAGTGGTGTGAAGAGCTTTACTCACTCTTCAGTGATAGATTGGGAAAGTTCTATGGTGTCAGCTAGGCTTGAGGACCAACCTGTACTCCAGTTCTCTTTGCCCTGGAATACATCCTCTTTCTTGGGACACTGGTTGGCATACATGGGCAGCATGTTAATGCCAGCTAAACTTGTGCAATGACTACCAAAATGTGGAGAAATGGATCCGCTTATTTTCTTTTGGCTTAGTAAAACACTCTGAATATTCTGTTCTATAATAACTCCAAAGCTTATAAATGCCTCCCTTTTCCTGACATGGTGACATGCTTGTACTTGTCATGAACCATCAAGAAGTATATGGCATGGGATGTGGGGAGGGTGCTGCTTGATCAAGGAATACTTGATTAATCAATGAGTATCTATGATCAGTGTTTGCCTCTCCACAAGGTACCAGTCCAAAATGGTTCATAAATTCTCCCCCCTCCAAACTAGCTCCAACCAGTGGCCGTGTGATTGAATCTGTATTATTATTACTGATGGCTAATGTGCCCCACAAATATCCAGGGCTTGAAAGATTTTTTTTTAAAACCAACCGTGGTGTGTCTGAGCACTCAAAAGAATATAGAATTAAATGCTCCATTGAGAGCTTAGGACAAAACTCCAAAACCCAAAATGGCTGTTTAAAGCCCAAAACATTTGGCATATCTCTGAAGCACTGTAGGCATTCTCTTTACTGTGTGAAATGGCAGTGATCTAATAATGCAGATGGCAGTGTGACAATATAGAGGCAAGATTTAGATGAGGTAAATTCACAGCCTGAAATGCTGCTCTTGTATAGTATTTTATTTCTATTCTTTGTAAATTTGACTTTACAATTCAAATTCTACCTATAGTGGCACTTTGGAGCATGGGCAGGCACTTTGGAGCATGGGCTGGTACACGGGCAGGCACTGCAAAGCAAGGCCGGGCACACAGGTGCCACCACGGACAGGTGTTACAGACTGCAGGTGAGTGCTGCCAGGGGGCGGTCCTGCAGACAGGCACTATGGAACGTGGGCAGGTGAAAAGGCGGGGGGAGCAGGAGTGACTTGTGACCTCCTGCTGGCTTTCCCATTGACTTTGCTTGTGACAAGCTGGCAGGGAATGTCAGAGACCAGATTGTGACCAGATCATGATCACATGACCAAAGGGGCACTGAGATGGCCACAACTTCGCAGACTGGTCATAAATCCCCCTCATTCACTGCCATCATAACTTTGAATGGTCACTGAATGAGTGGTTGTAACCTGAGGACTATCTGTATTAGGCCTCTAGACTGAAATATAAGGCAACTAATCTCTATGGCATCTGTAGTGATAAACAGATCAAAAACAGACTCATTATACTGTCAATATGAATTAATGCCAAACTCAAGTTATATTTCTAAATAAAAGTGAGCATGGTGTTGGCAAATTACTTTTAAATCATGAACCATAATAGAGTGCCATTGTGTTCATATAATACACATTTTCACCAAGACCCAAGGATTAACAATTGAGGACCGGCACAGTTTGTAGGCTGTCAAAGTAGAAAAATCAAGGTCAGGGTTCAAAAAATCAGATCTTCTCCCATGCACAATCTATGTTGTCTGGACTTGTAGCAGGATGCTCAAGACCATGGTTCCCTCTACCCCACATAGATTAATCACTTATTTACTTTTTAATTCTCATGCCCATCTTGCTAAAAGGCATAAACTCCAGACAACATTTTGTTTTATTAATTGAGCAGCTTACCTCTATCATATTTGCCATATAATGTACATGGCCAGCTAGTTCTGCCAGTTCTTCATTTTCTTCTTTTAGACGAGCAATTTCACTATCTTTTAATTTGATTTCTTGATGCAACTAGAGGGGAAAAAAAGATTTTAAATAGGGATAGCTTTCCAAAGCATGTCTTCTGGCACTTCTACTGTATGAACATTACCTTTTCATTTTCTTGCAACACCTCATACAGGGCTTTCCTCCTCTCCTCAGCCAGTTCCTTCCAATACTGGAATGAAGGATTGCCTGAAAAAAAAAAAAACCCCTAAGTACTGATACTATATCCAGCATATAATTTGTTGGAATTACTCCAGCAACCTCACATAAAGTACTTTTTTAATAGAAATCATACCAAATACTACTATGGTATCAGTGCTCTTAAAAACCTACAAACACTGAATTCCAAAGTCTTAGTAATACCATTAAAACTTTTTAAAAATATAGTCCTCATGATAGTGACATACAGGGAAAAAGCTGAAGATCCCCCGGACTATACCAGGGTTATCTTGGAGGCTGACCCAGCTGGAATCACATGCTTTGCAGTTGGAGTGAGATCTAATTTATTTACCTATCTTTTAATTTATTTTTTATCCTAACTGTAGCTCAAGTGAAACTCCAGGGTTGGGTTACATGACTATCAAACAAGGGAATGTCAAGAATGCCATTAGGGCTTGTAATTTTCAAACCTGAACTCAATTAACACTTGTTGCACTTAAGTCACAATCTCCCCAGTATCTGGGTGCCCTTATTTCTCTGTACAATCCTATTCACTCTTTACATGCCTCTAAACAGGACCTTATTTTTGTTCCCTTTTACTGGGCCAAGAAAGCCACTGATCTGTAGCAATTTCTCTGAAGTGTTATGCCCAAATTCACTTCCATCTTCAGATACAACATGGCACAGAATGCCAGTTGCTGAGGTGCACCAGAAGAACAGGATACTTCCTGAAGATATAGGGTTGGTTTATATAGGAAAAAGAATGCTGGACTAGACCAACTCATGGCCTGCCCAGTAGACCTCTCTCCTTCGGTGTTCTGGAACCCGAAGAACCTATGGATTGAAGGAATTATGAGCACTGGAAAGGCTATATAAGCTAAAGCAGAGAATATGGTAAGTCACAAACTCAAAACATGCAGGGAACAGCCAGTGGATTTTATACTGAGAAATGTTATTTTTAAATAAAAAGCCAACCAGTTTCTAAATGAAGCAAGTATTCCAGTTACCATTTTATTCACCCATCTATACTAGACTGGAGGCAGTTATCTCAAACTCTTGGCTAATTGAAAGAGTGACAGCAATATATTTAAATCAGGCTTATTTCAATGTCAAGGACAGTCGTCTCTAGGCAGGATACAGCAATAATTTAGTTTGCTTTTTGTCCCTTGAATTTATATTATAAAGATATTCAGGGAACACTGGTGCCCTGTGCCTGGGGACCCAAAGGGGAGAAAAGCTAATAAAAAGGCAGAGGTATGGTCATAACTGAAGTCAACAATCAATAACATCAAATTGGTTTTCATGAGATTAGTCACTTATCTCAACCATCACTATAAACAAAGTGCATTATTTCACCTCCACCCCCTTTCATAATATTCCTAATCAAGTACACTCTAATTTAGTTCTGTGCTTGCACAAACATGCTGAAACCAACTAAAATGCACAGAAAGACAAATAACTATCAATTTCTCATTGATCTCAATAGCTAAGTTTTCTTTATATTTTCTAGAAGATACATAACAATGTATATAAAATATACTAACATGACAAAAATATAGTAACAAAAATATAGTAACATGAGATCAGATAAATTCCTAAAATCTGCAGCTATATACTGCCTACCAGGTCCAGTAGTAAATACCTCTAAAAAATACTACTGGATTATAACTCAAAGATGTGGAGTTCTGTTGTGGGGTTTTAGAGGCCTCTGGCTAGATGTTGTAGGAAACAGGATGACGACTCTAGCTTCCATCTGATCCAACAGGATTCTTATAAAGATTTGCTATGGTACTTATAAGAGGAACAAACCTTTTGCTGTAAGATCAGAAGGCTGGATGACTCCTCTTAAGTTTCTGTGTTCTATTTTATCAGCAGCCTCAGGTTTAGATACTTTTGAGATAAGCTGATCACTCCAAAATTTCTTCTTGATTGAAGACTTAGCCTGCTACAAATGTTAGTAGTTTAGATCTCTGAAGCTGACAACCATCCTCCCATCCATTTAATTAACCTTAAAACAGAGAGTCCAGAAAACAATACCTTGATCAAGAAACTACCAAGGAGAAAACCACACTCCCACCAAATCTGGCAGAGCAAGCTACTGTATATAAACAAGGAGCAAACCTCACACTTACTTGCACCAATGATGTTCCCTAGTTGGGTAATGGAAGGTCTGCAAACAAACAACCCAGCTCAGAGAGCACCAAGGACTCCACAGTTCAACCCTGAGCTACACATATTCACTTCTATTGGAGAGTCCAATGTTCATGTTAATACTATCTTGAGCTCCAGTGACAGAACATGAGTCGCTGATCTCTCTCAATTTAATATTCAATTCATTTGTCTATTTAAGCCAGGGTAGGAAGCCTCTTGGGGTCATGAGTGCAAAGATGCAAAGTGGACAAGGTACAGCATTCTCCAAGTTTGTGGGGGGTTTTAAATCAGTTGAACTAAAGTTTATTTTAAAACTTATAGTACAGCTTGGTCTGCTTCTTATTTCAAAACTGTTGTTTTGCAGGTTGCCCACCATTTATTTAGGACTCTAATACATGTTACTCAAATTAGCAGCATAATTACAGTTTAATTAACAAGTAAACTACAATTCATGTGTCAGCTCAAAACTGATTTGCTTCTAATGAGATTCTGTTCCAAAAGAAATACATACCTCATTTGCCCTGCCCACAAGACAACCTGTAATAGATGGCTGTATCATCTTAAGGGTCTGTCTCTGTGATGTGCAGTTTGTATTATTTGTAGAAATCGGCTGGGAAACAACATATTGAGAAAGTCAAGTTTTCAAGTGGACTATATTAATATTTAAACACTATTAACATGCTCAGATTAGTAAGAATGTTATTATGTTTGATGGGAACTTTTTCTAAAAGTTCAAAAATGTAAATTTCCATGTCAGTTAGACTAAGGAACCTCCTAGCACTGAGTTCTCATGACAGAAATATAACTAGACACCAACAAAAAGCCACTGATTAGTTCAGATGTAGTTTTACTCTACATTATTCTTAATTCCAGAAGTAGGTTGGTGACCCCTGAACAGTTATAAACATTCAGGTTAATTTGTACACTGTTAAGTCTGTGTTTGCACTGCAACCAGATACCACAGGATTTAGTACCAGTCTTGTATCAACAGTGGTATTTTCACTGTGCCTAGAGTCAAAACTAACTTCAAAATAGTTCTGTTTATTGTAATTTCACTAATAATAAAGATTACTAAAAGCTTTAGAGATAAGTTTACATATACAAGTAAAATATTGTACAGAGTATGTTGTTTTAAATTTGTGGCAGGCTCCTATTTGCTTAGTTTAAGAGAGAGTATACTGATCTAGCCAGAGCATTGTTTTGGGGGAGGGGGGGAGGAAGAAAAGAATGTCTGTCACCTTGTCATTTGTAAATAGCAATATCCTGCATTTGCTCTTTAAAAAAAAGTTACACTGCCCCCATGAGATAGTAAACAATAGTAGATAATCAAACAGGGATAGCAGGAACATAATGTCACACTAGCGTGAGAAAGTCTGTGATTCACACTATATTTCACATGACAAGTGCTAACCTTTCCCACGGTAAAGTTTCTGCTGCCAATTAATTTACTGTTGAACTTGAGGACAACTGCCAGCTACTTTGGGAACGAACACTGTGCTAATTTCAGATTATACCTGTAGGTATTGAATTAGATTCAAGAAATAGTCACAGCTATCACTTGCTTGGATTAACCTATTACTTGAAATATTTTATGTTTAACCAAATAAGCACTACTGAAGGTTAAAGAGATAGCAAGAACAAAGTAAACAGTGAGAATGTTGATGAACAAAGAACGTATTAGTCTGATACTCATTTTAACACAAGACAACATAAGTCTTCTATATCTAATTATTCTTCTCCTTCTCACGTTCTTTGCCAGTACTGCCATTATAAACTTCTGCATATACTTAGTACCCAAGCTCCAATATCTTTTAGGTGAGCAAGGAGACAAGTTCAGAAGTAGGAAGGCAAGGTTTCACCTCTGTAACTGAAGATGAAACTGGACATCTAAGATACTTCAGGTTATTCTACAACTTAACCACCTTTGTAAACTTTGTCTTGTGTGCTCTTTCCTGGACTACAAGACTCTGCTTACAGTCACTCATGCCTTAATCACCTCCCAAGTGTATTACTGCAACGTGCTCTACATGAGGCTACCCTTGAAGAACATCTGGAAGCTGCAATTGATCCAGAATACGGCAGTGCAGGCAATTATGGGCACACTTTGGTACATCCCTCTTACATCTCTGCTCTGTGAGCTGCACTGGCTTCCACTGTGCTTTGGGGTGCAATTCAAGGAGCTGCTTGTCACTGTTAAGGTCCTGCATGGCATTAATTAGGTTATTTGCAGGACTCCTTCTCTCCAACTGTTTTCACCTGCTCTGCTAGATTTGACAGGAAAGGCATGTTTTGGGTCCTGTCAATTAAAGCCTGTCATCTAGCGGGACCCAAAAAGCAGGTATTTTCTCTTCACAGCACTTGCCCTTTGGAATACTACACCCTCCCAAAACTAGAGGGGTACTGATCCTTCTGGCTTTTCAAAAAAATTTAAAACCTGAAAGTGTTCTTGGACATGATGGCTGGCAGGCTAGTGGGAGCCTGTGAGATACTGTTATTTTACTGATGACTGGGTTTGCCCTTGGTTGTCATTATAGGCTTTTATACTGATTTATTTTAATGTTTATTTTTGTACTGTGTTTTTACATAATGCCAGTTGTCTAGAATTGCTATGAAGAGACGGACAGGAATATAAATTGAATAAACAAATAAACAAAATGACAGAGACTAGATCAATCTCCCATTCTGGGGGAAGGAAAAGATGTCACCACTGAGCAATATTGACTAGATACAAAGGCTAATCAAGATTTATAGACTTTTGGCTCAGCAGCTAAGTCTGCTTATCCCATCCCCCAAATCTGCACTATTTCAACTATATCCCACAGCTTGTTAAGCTGGAGTACTGTATGCAGCAAAGAAGAAAGTAAAAAGAGGGGACAGACATGAAAGAGAACAGACTATTTCAAAAGAGAATGGCGCCTCCACATAAAAAGGGATTATACTTTTAGTAATACATTTTGCCTGAAGTATAGCTTTCTTTACTTCCAGGGGCATTTAAATAAGCAATACTTTAAAAAAAATCATTTATGAGCTAGGACTTCACTATTTAGTCCTTATGTCCCCAAAACAGCTCTAAGGAAGTCCTCCCAGATGAGTAAAACTTCTATACTCCTTTCCTGTCTCTTGTCACAGGATAGCAGGAAGGATTATCTCTCACTACCATTTTGGAAATTCATTGCTAAGAGGGGATGACAGTAAAAGAAAACAGGATAGAAAGCATAGCAGTGGTGATGGAAAAAAGACATGTAAGTCAGTCTGTGCCAGTAAAATGGATGGAGCTTGTATAATTTTCACATAAGAAATCCTTGAAACCAGAGGAGGAAAATCCCTTTCCAAGAGATAATTCTGACCGCTTATACTATCTATCTCTACCCCCACCATCCCACCCCTGCAGTAAAGAGGAAATAAGCAAGGTATCAGGAAAACATTGATATTCCTGTTCACCTTTGGCTTTAAGGCCACTCACTGAACTCTACCCACCCAGGTACCTAGTCATTAAATCCATTTAATGGATTTAAAAACACCAATACAATAGTATCATGGCCTAACACATGTATCTTAGAGACCTCTATAAAACTACCCAACCTATAAAATCAGACTATTATTTTTAGATATATTCTATGATTTGATGGGGATGCAAAAATTATTAACTTGCAGTTTTTAATGAACAACCTATAGAAATAATGTGAACATTAACTTTATGTTATATAAAAATCATTCAGATTCAATAAGATCTGATCCTGTATCCCATTTTTACACAAACAGCGTGAAGTGTATGCATGAGAAAGGGAATGAATGACCATAGCATTCTTGAGATTTCAAATGTCCCAACAAGCTCCAAACCGTATGTTACTTTCTGTTTAGATTTTAACTATACAGATAACATTCTGATCAAAAGCTCACCCGCTAGTTTGGAAGCACTTTTTCAGTGTAATACAAGCTTTCCTACAAACCAAAAAAACAAAAGCGTGTACTATATCAAAGTAATTTCCATTTCCCATAGAAAGGGAAAGCCACAATCTAGTGTTTGCTGAAATATGCCTACACATCCGACAAAATATGCCTCCAAATGATTGTATTTCATTCTTTAGGATGCCCAAGATACAGCTGCTCACATTTTTTGAACCATGATTCAAAACAAGCATCAAGCTTTTTTCAAACTACCTGAGAAGTTACTAAGGGGCACCAAGCCCTCTGACTTTATTATGCAATATTTTTTATAAATCTGATTTTGGCAATGATATGAAATGCTTTTTTGGGGGTTTCTTTTCACAATTCAAGTCCATTCATAAGCATTTCACTTTTTTCCTTTGGAAAAAACCTGCAAAAGGTGCTTTAGAACAGGGATTTTGAATATATCTTTTGAACATAGTCAATTGGAGTTGGGTGGTATCAACATCAAACAAACAGACTACTGATATTTAATGACATTCCAGATGTCATTCAAGGACAAATGTTCTTATATTGTGGGGATCAAATGAGCAACATAAAGGGTCTGTTCACTACTGACTCTATTTCTACCCTCCAATTATTTTTCTAGCACTACTATGGCAGATGATCAATATAGGAAACTTACCGCTATTGCTTGACTATATTGCTTATATGTACATGATGTTGCTTATTAGCTCCCAGTTCCATTTTATTGATTTGATTTTTACCTGCTGCAGTCAACATCCTCTCAGCAGTTCACAAATACAACCCTCCTCCAAAACAATAAAATCCACAATATAGTTGAAATACACAAGTAGTAAAATGGGAAGGAAAACCTATCCCAAACTGATGGCATTGCTTTAATCTTCTAAGGAACTTCACAATAATTCCATAAAAAAAATAAAAAATAAGATCAGTCTATTTTCTGATGTGTGGGAGGTTGTTCCATAGCACTGGCACACTCAGAAAAGCAGCACCTGCAAGCCTCAACTCTCTGTCCCTTGTGAAAACGGAGAACCAATAGCAGTTTCTTTCTAAATGTCTGAATTGTGTAGGTTGAATCCTTATAGCTTAAAAAAGAGCACTCTGAATAGCACCTGCAATCTGCCAGGGAGCCTATGCAGAACCTGTCTAACATGCTTGTTCCAGCTTACAGCAGCTAATACATGGGCTGCTGTATTATCAACCAACTGTCGCTTCTGAGTGATTTTCAGAAGTAGCCCCATGTAGTTTGCCTTGCAATAGTCCAGACAATGGTGATGTGGATACAAGTCATTGTTATGTTGTGAGACTGCAAAAACTTTCAAAGACAGAACTGAATCAGTGTACTTTATATATTCCTGCACATAAATCATAGCATAGAACAATCACAGATAAATTTCAATGACTGAAATAAGTCTTCCCTTTAGATGTTTTTCTTAATCAATATCAGTTTTGTTCAATCATCCCACCCCAACAATGCCTGATAAACCCACAACTACTATAGTTAAAGATCTGAAAGCTGCACCCTGAAATTCAGCACTGGAACAGCAAATGATATCAATGTATAGAAAATATTGCTGTATGTTTTAATCAGTAAATCGCTTAGCTAAACCTTTTGGAAACCAGTAAGGAGAATTTCAAAAGTGACCCTTGATTTAAAAATTACGTCTGAAATTGTTTTAAAACATTTCAGGAACAGAGAATATAAGTATAACTTTGTGCTTTTTTTTGTTTTTTTCCACTTCTTTTAAAGCACTTGTTATTTTTTTCCCCTTCCTTGACAATGTATGCGTTTCTACCATACTTATCTTTGTGCTTTGTTCTTTTGTTTTTTCTGTTATTATTTTAAAAAAACAAAAAGAATAACTTTGTGCTTTTAGGATATTGAGGTTTACATGAGTAAATGTGATATAATTGATCAGTTAAAGATACACTTCTAGCCATTCAAAAAGCTAAAGGAATTCCAGAGGCTAAAGGAAAATGGTTTTATGAACATCTGTTGACAAGTTTATTGAGAACAGCATTAAGTCTTGAAGACCTTTAGATGTTATGCCTTCAAGCTTTGTCCATTTCTGTGAACGTTGAAGCTCGCTCTTTGCAAACTTCAAAATGCTATTTGCATGACATCATGGGAAGGGTAGTATTTCACATAAGTACGTAAACCCCTTCAAATGATTCAATAATTTTATTGAGGAATACACATTTGTCTTCTTTGGGTTAAATTGAATTTGTTCAGTTAGCTATGTCAACAAAGCTATTGGCTGGGATGTTACATGACCCTAACATCTTCCAAGATCAATATCTCTCAGAGATTCCTCAATAACAGACCTGCTCTAGGAATACTGACCTGAACAGTGGTTTCTGCTCCTCCTTCAGTCATACAGGAACAGAATTGGAATACGAATAAACTACCCTGGTTTATGGTGGCCCAACTGAACTACCATGGTTTGTTTTTAATTTTCCTTTTGCTCTCCTACAGGAAACAAGTAGAGAAGTTTCTGAAATTCTTTCCAGTCCATTAATGGTAACTCCACTCTGGGTCACATGACCAGGAAGAAGGGGCCTTAGACCTTAGTCCTCTTTTCTGATGAGAGCAACTTTTGCATCTCATTTGGGAACCAAGGACCCAGAGTCTGGAGGAAGAATGGAGAGGCACACAATGCACGATGCTTGAAGTCCAGTGTGAAGTTTCCACAGTCTGTGTTGATTTGGGGAGCCATGTCATCTGCTGGTGTTGGTCCACTGTGCTTCATTAAGTCCAGGGTCAACGCAGCCGTCTACCAGGAGATTTTGGAGCACTTCATGCTTCCTTCCGCAGACGAGCTTTATGGGGATGCTGACTTCATTTTCCAGCAGGACTTGGCACCTGCCCACACTACCAAAAGTACCAAAACCTGCTTCAATGACCATGGGATTACTGTGCTTGATTGGCCAGCAAACTCACCTGACCTGAACCCCATAGAGAATCTATGGGGCATTGCCAAGAGAAAGATGAGGGACATGAGACCGAACAATGCAGCGGAGCTGAAGGCCGCTATTGAAGCATCCTGGTCTTCCATAACACCTCAGCAGTGCCACAGGCTGATAGCATCCATGCCACGCCGCATTGCGGCAGTCATTGCTGCAAAAGGGGCCCAAACCAAGTACTGAGTACATATGCATGCTGATACTTTGCAGAGGTCCGATATTGTTCTATTTCCAATCCTTGTGTTATTGATGTCATGTAATATTCTAATTTTCTGAGATTGTGAATTTGGGGTTTTCATAAGCTGTATGACATAATCATCACAATTATACCAAAGTAAGGCTTGACATATCTCGCTTTGCATGTAATGCGTCTATCTCATATATTGGTTTCACCTTTTGAGTTGCCATACTGACATAAATGAACATTTGCACGATATTCTAATTTTTCGAGTTTCACCTGTATATTTTGTCAGTGCAACTTGATGGGAGAATGATCTCTCTCAAATACAAACTTAAATTAGAACTAAAGGAAGAACAAAACAAAGTGTTATAGTTTGAACAAGTGTTGACTCATACAACACTGAATTGTACTTCATATATTAAAATGAAGCTTAGCAGCCTGAGTTATTAGTTTTACACATAAAATATGACAGCTTAATATCCATGTGCTCTATGAAGCATAACCTTTATAGGAAATAACAGAATATATGAGCAGGAATTGCTATTACATCTTCACAAGTGTTGATACTCATAATTGCACAATTAACATTTGTTACCTTCACTGAGGGATGTTTTTCAGTATTGGATTGTGGCTTCATTTTAGAATTCATGCTTGTTTTTAAAGCCAAAACCTAAAACAAATACAATGAAAACATTAACACAAATAGAATTATTCTGTGGAGCCAAAGTCTCTCAGCTCCTTTCAAGCCTCAGGCCAGAATTTCATGCTTCCCTGATAGCTAGTCATTCTGCATTGGAAGCTTGGATGCTCAGAAAAAAAAGGAACCTGAGAAACCTGGAACAAGAATAGACAACATTTAAAAGACTGAACGGGCTTCTGAAAAGAATAGGCCAGCCTCGTGTTGCATCTTGCACCAGTACCCTCTATTCACAGTTGAAAGCAGCATACCAACAAAACTAGCACTTGCAGCTACACGTTTCCCGCGAAAACTAAGCAAGCCGTCAGGCTTATTTGCAAGGATGACTTTTTTCAATGGGCCGATACGCCTCATCACCGCATCTAAATTCCTTATTTAAATGACCCGAGTATAATTTAAATATGCTAGTCCGAACTAAGCCCTGTTGAACGGAGGTAGGTCTGCAGCCTTCACTTCTGAAGTCCCATCATATTCTTTTAAGCCTGGACCCGCATGGAAGCTGTTTTTAAAGATAAAACCCAGATCTAGAGAAGCAAGCCGGGGCGATGAAATGGAGGGCAGGCCGCGTGCCCCGACTAGCCAGCCTCAGGAGATCACTAGAGGGGATGGACTCCAAATCCCATCCTCCCCGGGAAGGATGTCGGCAGAAACAGGAGGCTGGGGGGCGCCTGGGTCCAAGAGCGACTTCACGCCACGGGGGAGGCGGCTCGCCCGACGGAAAATGGCTCCCCTTCCCCTCCTTAAATCACCAGCAAAGCGTGTTACCTCCCCAAGCGAAGCGAGAGCCTCCAAAAAGGATGCCCCGCTCCCTAGAAAAGCCCCTCTGAACCAGTGAGAGGCGCGGACCCACGGAAGACAAGGGGAGAAACGACAAACCTCGGACTGAAGGCTCCCTGAGAGGCCGCTCGCGGACCAACCCCTCACCGAGGATCCCGCGCTTGCTTGAACAAGGAACCTTTCGCGCGCAGCCCTAATGCCCTCGCTGCGTCGGCGGGCGGGCCTTGTTACGCAAGTGAACACTGCGCCAATACCCGTCCGACGGTCCAACGACTCTAGCCTATCAATCCCGAATTCGGAAAACTTGGAGCCAATGATGGCTTCCCTCCTTCTAAACCCGCCCTCACCCAGATGAGTTGTGTCTTTTGCCTGCTTGGTGTTTGGAAGAGATCGACCGTGGAGGCTTAGAGGAAAAGGTGGCGTTGGAGGAAAAGGTGCTGGGCGTGGCGCAGCCGCTCGGGGCACAATCCTACGCATGCTTTACTTAGAAGCAGGCATTCTTGAGTTAAGTGATAGCATCTGATATTTGGGGCTTGCTTTCAAATCAATGAATGGGGGATTGAAGCCTATATCTTCACCCCATGGGAAGATCCGCTCTTGTTGGGGACCCTTTAATTACAGTTGATTGATTTGACCTTATTTGTATGCCACCCACTTCATGAGAGTCTGGTAAGACACAAGTAATAGTATAGCCAAAAATTCACAGCTGTAACACGATAAAACCCATGCAAATCCTAAAAGAGTGAAAAAACTGATTACCATCAAGGGCAATACAGCAGCCAGCCTTCCTATGGCCCATGCTCCAAAAGTCGGGATATCCCAGGGAGAAAACATACTTCCCCTCCCCCCATCCCCCAAACCATCCAGGGAGAGGGAATCACAAGCATCCAGGAGGGCGACTGTACTCAGTGGTGGCACTTTCTTAAAAACTGAGGACCTGAGCCATGAAGGGCCTTATAGGTAATAATCAGCATTTTGAATTTTCCACAGAAACCTTGCATAGCTCCTGCAAGATAGGCATAACCAGTATGACCCATCCCCAGTCTGGCTGTTTCATTTTGGGCCAGTTACAATTACTGAGCAGCCTTCAAAGGCAGTCCAGAGTAAAGTGCATTCCAGTCTTTTCTCTTTTCTTTTCTTCTTTCTTCTGTATTTTGTATATAATTTTTATTAAGGATTTTGATTACAATAGTAAAAACTAATACAAGCTAAACTTAAAGAAAAAGTAGTAAGGAAGAATAAAAAGTGCAAGCAAAAAGAAAAAAAAACATGATTAAAGAAAAGAAATATATAAAGAAATGACTTCCAACCTTCATTACAACAAGTATAGACAAATTTAGTAACTCTTCACCCCCTACAAGGTTACAAATAGATATCTCTTCATCCTATATACCATCCCTTATCTATAAGCAAATCTATAAAACATCAACTTTTCAATCCTCGTGTCAGCAAAAAGTCCGCAAAGAGTTGCCAGAACTTTGCAAATATTTTAACTTTGATCAAAGAAACCAACTTTATATTCCTTCCTTTTACTTCAAACAGTCTTAATCTTTAGTTCATTCAAATACTTTCATAGGATTTGATTTCTCTTCAAGTCTTCTTTATCCCATCTCACAGACTTTCTCAAGAGTTTAACAAGCCTCTTTTGTGGATCCAATAAGAAAACATTTTCCAGATCATTCTTTTGGTTTGTCATTTGTATTTCCCCTTTAATTTTTAAAACTTCAGCCAGTTTCTTTTGTATATCTAACAACACATCCTTTTCCAACTCATTCTCCTGGCCTGTCATTTGCAGTTCCACTTTCAATACTTTGTCTTGTCAAACAAAATTTGCTCCACATCTGTCATTCCCTCACTGACATATTTTGGACATAATTTATCCATAGAATCAGGCATCATTACTAACACTGTTGATATTGTAGCTACTAATTTCTGGCTCCATTCTTCAAAGATCTCCTGTAATATTTCCAATATTATGATGTTTTGTGTCATTTGGTAAGTTCCAGTTAACCAACACCAAAAGTTGGCTTGTATTTTTTTCCCTTCTATTTAGAATCTTTAGTCCCCTCTAGTGTCCAGTTTCTAAAGTCATAAAGTCGCTTATCTTTGTAATGAACCAAGATTGCCAAATAACTCTGGTTCCCACAAGAAGCTATTTATTTTTTATAGTTAATTCCAAAATCTTATAGTAGAAGTCAATATTCCAAATTTAACTGACGGACCCTTAATAACTTTCTTAGATCAAAATCTTATTTAGCTTTTTGCTGTTTATTTCAAATTCTTTAAGTTCTGAAGCTTGTAATTAATTTTTGTTGGTGGTGTTGTTCAGAGTTGAAGCTAAACTCATCTGGCGACTTTTCAGACTTATCATTCTGAAAGTCTCTAACAGCTTTAAGATGGTCAATAGGCAATTTCCAAAAGTAATTAGAAAGTGAGGCTTGTGCACTTAGTGTCCTTTAAAAAGCTCAGCCACAGTTGCAAGAAAGATAGCTAATCCCTTTGTCTCCTGGCACTCAAACCCGCAGAAGACCACTGCCTGAGGTCTCCTTGCGAGGAGCAGCCATCCAGAATACATGAGGGTGATCTCTCGTCCTCTCCTTATCTGGAGAGCTTCCAGAGGACCAATCTACTCACCAGTTCTTTGGTCTTTGCCGTAGTTGTTGGCTGTGCTTTCGTGGAGACATCTTCAGTTCGCCATGCCTCCCCCCAGAAGTCCTTTCTTTCTTTCCTCTCCTCTAAGTTATTACAGAATGATTAGGCTCTTCCACACAACTGAAGTAAAACACTATCATCCGGTGCAGAAGCCTGCAGAAATTCTGGCAGACAGGAAGTGCTCTGATTGCTTCCCAACCCTTCTCTACCTGGCCAACAAAGCAGGAGGTAGAGTGGGGAATGCCAACTTTGGTGTCAGATATTGGCAGCAGAAGGCCCGCAGGTCTTGCCACCGCTGCAAGAAAGGATGATGGGGAAGGAGGGAAGGAGTTCTTTCTGGAACTAGCTCTCCCAGTCCCAAAAAGATCCACTAGAGGGTGGCAGCTGAAGGACCACTTTCCCCTACTTCCCTTCCCACAGATGTTGAAGCCGACATTACTTGGTGGGGGGGACGCTGGCTGAAGAATTGCTTCCCAGTCACTTCCATTCCTCTGTGGGAAGGGAAGGGAAGCAGGAGCACTGATCTTCAATGACCAGTCTGTGGGTGAAATGGGTCCTTTTGGTGTCAGTTTTCTTACCACTAAAAAGACCCATTTCACCCACAGACTGGTCATTGAAGATCAGTGCTCCTGCTTCCCTTCCCTTCCCACATTCTCTTCTTCGGCCCTATTTCTTCTGCTGCCCATGGCTTGGTGGCATAAGTTTTATCTTGCCTGCTCTTCTCTGGACTTGCTCCAGGGTCAATGTTCTCCCTAAAATGCAGTGCCAATATATTGGATATGGTCTGACCAACACAGAATAGAATAGAGAATTGGAGAGGGATGCAGTTAAAACAAGAATTTGCTGGGATTTATGTAACTTATTCTGATCTTGTGTGAATCCCATTTAAAAAAAATATTTAGCAGATGTATATGCTGCCCAAATCTAAAAGGTCTAGGTGATTTATAAAAATAAAATAATAAATACAATCAATTAATTAAACCATAAAATTAACATCAGCAAGACTCTAAAACACTTAGATAAAAAGATACATGTTTTAAGCTTATTGCTACACTACCATGCAGAGGAAACCAGCCTCAATTCTAGTGGTAAATTAATTCAACAGAATTTGCTGTTGATATTATATTTATCTATTATCTAGGATACAAATATGTCCTGTGAATGATCTATTAAAATATCACTCACCACCCATGCTGCCGCATTCTGGCCCAACCATGCTTTCTTGACTGCCTTCACAAAGAACACATGGCACTAACACAGCCTTGAGGTCACTAGTATACATATCACTGCTGCCAAGTGTTTCTTCCCCAGAAATGGATGCAACTAATTTATCAGGTGAACCTGGTAAAAGGCCTCCATGCCTTGTTACATGGCTGTCCAGCATCAATGCCAGATCAAAAAGGAGTCCCAAGCTGCAACCTTGGTGCTTCTGAAAGATGCAACTCCATTCAGATCAGACCTATGCATATCAGTTCCTAAAGTCCGTGCCCTGGAATCAGCAACAACTGTTTCATCCAAATTCAGCTTGTTTTCACGCACAAAATCTCTTCCCAATTCAGAAACATGCAGTCTGAGCTTTGGAAAAAGAAAAATATAGTAGTTTACTACTGTCTAAACTTGCAGAAAATTCTTCTCAGCAGCTTCATACAGACACTAAAGACCAGTGAGAACTTGTGTCCTGCTTACCAGCTTCTGAACATTGCAGAAAGAGGGAATTCTTGTTCAAGAAGACTGAGTTGTCAAGTTTTTAATAGTATAGCACAGAATTAGATAACTTGCAGCTCAAGGTTTATATGGGACATTCAAAACTCTTTCTGTATCATTTTGAACTCCCTCTATGCTGGGGAATTTCAGCACTGTGATTGCTGAAAGTCATTGAGGAAATTCCCCACTTTTCATTTATTTTCAAAATTTATATCCTTTTCTCCCCATAAGAGATTTTGAGCAGGGAACACAAACTCTATACTGCAAAAACCAAATAATAATTTTTGAAATGGAAGACAATGTAAAACTGCAAGAGAAGTGGGAAAGAACCCCTTCTTCCAAAACATGGGAGGACTGTGCGCCCATCCATTTGAATTATTGCTCTTCCAGTGAAGATGTGAGTGCCCCCCCCTAAATCCTAAGCATGGTTCTACCCCTAAAACCCTAAAAAGCTGTCCACCTGGCATAGTTGACCATAAAAAGAGGGTGCAGAATTCTTTTTAATTAAATGTTTGTTTGTTTGTTTGTTTGATCACTGGCAATGTAAGACATTTATTTATTTATGGTAACTGATATAGTGTTGTAATCTGCAAGGATTCCTCCAATTTATCATAAATAAAACAATTGTAAAACCAAGACATTACAAATAATAATATACAGGTGGTTCTCGGTTAATAACCACTTATTCAGTAACCGTTCAAACTTATGATGGCGCTGAACAAGTGGTACTTATGACTGATCCTCAAAGTTCTGGCCGTTGCAGCACCCCCGCATTCACGTGGTTGTGATCCAGGTGCTTGGCAACCGGCCCAGATTTCCAACCCTCTCAGTGTCCCACGATCATGTGATTGCGATTTACGACCTTTACTGCCGGCTTCCCACAAGTAAAATCAATGGGGAAGTCGGCAGGAAGTCAAAAGTTGCAGTAATGTAAGGTCCTTGCTTAATGACCCACAGTGATTCGCTTAACGATGGTAACTGGGGACTGCCCGAATTACCATCACTAAGTGGTGCAGTCACGTGACATCATGCTTTATGACCGTGTCATGTAGTGATGGAAATTCCAATCCCAATTACAATTGTTAAGGGAGGACTACCTATATTATAAAATACAGATGTTGTGTACTTGTCATTCCACAAATGGTCTTCAGAAAAACTCTGCTTTAAATAGCTTCCAAAAGGCTTGGGGAGAAAGAGGGGCTTTTTCATAGCACTGTGAGCCTTTCTCCCCTTAACTCCTAGTACACACCAAAGGAGTCAATTGCAAATGGAGAAAGTGGTCATGAAGGGCTTCATAGATTAAAAACAGCAGTTTGAATTGCACTCAGAAAACCTGTGGGCACAACTCAGGCCCCAAATACAGTTGTTATATGGCTGTGGTAACTGACTCACATTCACCAGCATGCAGGGCACTGCATTTTACATCAATTGCAGTTTAAGTGTGGTCTTCAAAGGCAGTCCCATGTAGAGTACATTGTGGTAGTCCAATTGTGTAGCAGTAAGTGCATGAGTAACTATTATCAGGGCCTTCCATTTCAGGTAGGTCACAAGTGGCACATTAGATGAAGCTGGGCAAAAGCCATCTGGCTATCTAGCAGTAGCTGTGAATTCAGAAGGATCTGCAAGTCACAGCCATGCTACTTCAGAGGGAGGGCCACCCCAACCAAAGTTATTGCTTTTTTGTCCCAACTGAGTTGTAACAGCCTCTAAAAAGCAGGTAAAGATTTCCATGACATCTCCAGCCCAGATATTGAACAGCAAAGGGAAGAGAATTAAGCCTTTGTGAAATCTATAATTGAGTCCCCATTGGGCTGACCTCTTTTCCTCTATTGCAACTGAAACTGCCTGCTTAGGAAGGAGAGGAACCATTGTAAGACAGGGTCTCCAACTCCCTACCTTTGCAGACAGTCCAGAAGGACCCCATGGTCAGTAGCATCAAACACTGCTGAGAGATCTAATAAGAACAGAAGTGATATACTCTTTCCATCCAGATTTTTCATAAGTCTTTTTAAATTGACACTTTTGTCGACATTTATCCAAACTCAGACCACTGTGCTATCTTGCTCAGTATTTTCTACATTTAGGGATGGAAAGTTTGGGAGAGGGCAGTGGGCACATTTACATTTTTTTTGTAGAAAAGTGGCTTACAATCAGGGTCCTGTTTATTCAGATTGAGTGTCCTGGGGCAGCCCCTCTTCAAAGTCCCAATTTAGAATCTTTTCTAGTCTTTCCTGACTTATATATTGAACTTAGGACTTTTTACATGAAAAGCAAGAGACTCATGTCCAGGTCCATGCTTAGCCACAGAAGTTCATTGGGTGTCTTGAGCCAGTCACCCTCTCTCAGCCTAACCTACCTCATAGGGGTTTTGTAGGGAGAAATGGGAGGAGGGAACACTATGTTTGCCACCTTGAGTTCTTGAATAAAAGATGGTATATAAATATAACAAAAGCAACAACAACAACAACAACAAACAAATGGGTTCTCTCCCCAAGCCCCCATTCTCTTTATGAATTCCAATGTGAATAAAATCAGCATCATACAAAGAGTAAATAAGATGATCAAACAGAATCTTGATTGCCTTCTTCAGATGTATGATAATGAGAATAAAAATGCAGTGCCATGCATATCACAGTTCTAATGTAACATTTGGGGAAATTAATCTACAGATGTTTTCCCAGCTCTCTAGATTTCACCTAAGAAGTCACTGTTTTCCTTAAATTGGAAAATAGTGTAAGCTGCTCCTTAAACTGGAGCAGCATTCACTCAAATAAGTTCCCACATGCACTAAAAATAGTGCACTGTAAAATAGTGCCATCAAAGAATAATTATATTAGTATGAACTAGATCTAAGACAAGGGCACTTTACATTTATTACACCTTTAATTAAATGCTGAGATAGTTTCCAATATAAAAGAATGGCTATTCCAGAAATTTGTAGAACAGGCTTTTAGAACAGTCAGAACAATCATGGTGATACTATCATTAATGTTATAAACTTGAGTTTGTTTATTTTCCTTTAATTTGTATTTGGCTGTAGATATATCAGCCAGGTGTTCATAATAATGGAGGCACTCCTTCTTCACCTGATATAAAAGGTTTCCCAGTATGAACTGCTATGTTTCAATCAGAATTCCCTTTAATTTCTTCAACCAGGAGGTATTTGCAAAGAAGCCTCTTGCTTCAGATCTGAAAAGAAGCTTATTTCAGTAATTTAGATGACAGAGTCATTTGTAAGAACTATTATATATAATTAACACCAGAAATCCAACAGGAAGGCTTCAAGTTACATCCTTTTTTTTTTAGCCCACTAAGCACAAAGTTCTAGTATGTATAAAAACAAGCTGTGACATTTACATTCATTTAAACATTTTGCTAGTCTCAGTATTTCTTTTCTCTGACTCTATGTATCACAATGGGTTTCAGTTTGTCTTCTTCAAAACAAATTAGTACATTTGGTGTCATGACCGTTTGCACTTCAAAAGGAGCTTGAACGAACATCGAGATTTCTCATTGAGTTCAGCCGGCTTGTTTTGAATATTTGCTGCACAAAAGGATGTGTCATTTAAAACATGGCATGGAAAATATTCTCTTAAATTTTCTTCATAATACAAGAGTAGAATCACTAATCAAGTGTAATAAAATCTCTGTGTATGAATGATGCATCTGTTTTGGGGAAATGCATTAGGCTCCACGTCACATGTACGCCCTGGATTGTCTCAAGGGAGACTGATCAATTATGTGGGGATCCAAGGTCATTAAGTAACACATCAGTTTATTCAGGCCTCCCAAAACTGAGATTAATATACAAGTTAAAAATTTAAGATTGTGACCATTTACAGATTTCCAGAGGAAGAAATGGCAGACTGAAGACAGCTCCACAAAAAGCAGAGCCAACAACTGTGGCAGAATAAAGAGCTGGTGAGTAGACTGGCTCTTTGATAATTCCTCTCCAGACAAGGAAAGGACTTGAGATCCCCCACAAGTGCTCCAGACAGCTCCTCCTCACGAGGAGGCTGCAAGGTAGCGGTCCCCAGTAGGTTTAGAGCTCTGGGAGAAGAGGGAATAGCCATCTTACTCAAACTGCAGTTGGCACCTTTGAAAGGACACTAAGTTCGCATACTTCCTTTTCTAATCAGTTTTGGAAATTGCTTGTAAACTGCTTTTCAGCTATTAGGAATCTTTGGATCAACAAGTCTGACAGCACTGGGTGAGTTTCCTTCAATCCTTAGTGAAAGAAATTTTTAACTACAAGTTTAAGAGCTTAAAAAAATTTTTTTTGGAATAAACAGCAAAAAGGTAATTGTCAGGTTTAGCCCTGGAAACTCCAGGAGACAGTACAGATTCAATCCAGCAAGGTTTATTTGGCTTCACACCTTTTACAGAATCTTCTCAAACTGAGACCAGTTCCCAGGCTCAGTAATCAACATGACTAGCATTCCTCAGGGAGGAGCCAGTCTCATCCTCTTATCTCTTCCCCGCTCCTCTGGTGATGAGAGTACATGTTTCACTACCCTTGCTCTATCTCTCACAGTAATTAAAACTTTGATTTTAGAAAGTTACAAATGGACTAAGGATCCAGATAAATTTGAAATAAGATTTTGGAATTTGTTATAAAGAATCCTCATGGGAAAATGCTTTTGTTTTGAATTTAAAAAAAATAATAATAAAATTTTAAAATTGGACTCTAGGTTGGATTGGACACTAGAGGGAACTAGAGGGAACAAAAGATTACAATTCAAGTAGAAGAACACATAAACTTGACTTAGAATTACAAAATGAAGCAAAATATTATAATGTTGGATATGCTGAAGGATATTTTTGACAATGGACTCAGAAGTTAATTTTAATAGTGTCAACAAAGACATTTGCCTCTATGGAGAGATTGTATCTAAAAGATATTATGAAAGAGGAACAAGTTCTACCTGATAAGATCGAGACTGAGTTGACAGTGGATTTACAAATGACAGGCTACAAGAATGACATGGAAAAAGATGTTAGACTGGACGTACAAAAGAAATTGGTTGATGTCTTAATAATTAAAAGGGATATATAAACAATAAACCAAGACACTGACCTGGATAATTTTCCTGTATTGGATTTACAAAAGAGACTTGTTAAAATTTTGAAGAATCTTGTGAGAAGGGACAAAGTTCTATGACATTATTTGAATGGACTAAAGATTAAGATAATTAAAAGTAAAAGGAAGGAATATAAAGTTGGTTCATTTGATCAAGGTTAAAATAGATATGCTGTTATCTCTGGTAACCCTTAATAGACTTTTGCTGACACCAGGATGGAAATGACAATGCTTTATGGATTTGTTTATAGATAAGAGATAAGATATGGGAAGAAGAGATCATTTGTTGTATTTTAAGAGGAGGTGAATAAGTTAATAAAATTGTTTATACTTGTGATGAAGGTGGGAGGTCACTTTTTAATATATTTCTTTTCTTTTTCTTTAATATATTCTTTTCTCTTTCTCTTTCTAGTGTTCGTTTTTTCTTTCTTTTCTGTGCCTTCTTTCTTTTTATTCTTCTTTTTTCAGTTTGTATTAGTTTTTACTGTTGTAATTAAAATCTTTAATAAAATGACTATTAAAAAAAAAGATTGCGACCATTTACTCAATAGCTGTGGGAAGCAAACCAGTACAATCAACACAGTTGCATGCTTTACTTTCAACTTTTTGATAGTCTCTCTGAAAATACTTTCTTGGAAGTAATTTCCTGTTCCTTGCAGAGGAACCTGTTTCCAAGTAAAGGCACTTTTGACTGCATTCATTTAATGGATTGAATCTTGAATTTCTAAGAAGGAAGGTCATAAAGGATTACCATCCCCTCTTCTTCCTTTCAGCTGCCTATCTCTCCTCCAAAAATCCTCTGTGGGGGAGGCACATTCATAGATATGTAATGGTAGATCAATTTAGAAGGATGATGGAATTGTCCCAAAGTGGGGAATCTTCCGATTCTGACCTCCTCTCTGGTATTATTGAGTAGAAAAGGAAATGGCTGAAATTGGTGCATCCTAATCTGGATTACAAATGTGTTTCAGGTGAAGGGCCTTATCTGCTTTTTTTTTTTTGTTTCAGAATAAGATTAGGCAGTTTATGCATGCTCTTTTCTTTTTTTTTAAAGCATGAATAACTTGCTATGGAAATCCAATATTACCTAGAAAGGAATGAAAGAATTCTAGAGAAAAACACATAGTTTGACCAAGCTGGGTTAAAAGGAACATCCATTTAAAATTAGAGTTCAAATAAATGTTAATATATTTAATAAATGGTTACATAACCTGAATGTTTATATAAGTGTGGCAATCAAACTAAACGGTATAGTAAATGGAAAATATTTCATCACAAAACTTGAATGGAAGTCATTGATAGTTTCCACTAGATGGCAATCTAGCCTTAATATTAAAACTCTGTTCTTACAACACTACATTGAAGCACTGTTTAATGAATTAATCCTATTGCCTTCGTTTGCACAAAATATTCAGTCATAAACTATTCTACCATCCACCACATACAAGATGCAGGATGGCAGCAAAGAGACACAGAGGTCATCTGTGCAAGATTGATGTCAGCCCCACTAGGTAGACCAGACCAAGAAATCAACTTCACAGGAAAGCTAAAATTGCTTTTATTAAAATTGGCTATAATAACAGAATCTTCCAAGTCTGTTTGTGCTGTACCTCCTCCCCTTCTTATACTGTAGTGAATTAGGGAGGTGTCTGTCTGAGCTGCCTATGAATGCTATCTATTTTGGATTTAAAACATTTTTCACCCTTCGTCACTCTAGTAATGGATCTTGCACATCCCCATCAAGGTCACCTTCCTTATTCTGTACAAGTGATGGGCAAAAGTATGGCAGGACATGGGGATGAAGCCATTTCAGAAGTACAGAAATTAGAAACATACTGTCAATCCCTACTTTTGGTTGTGGATTTGCCCAGGCTGTTAATTCTGGATAATTTCAATCTTCCCTCTCTGGAGTCAGACGTGGCCACTGTGACAACCCAGAATGCTGCTGCCCCAATCTACATAGCTGGTCTCAGAGTATATTAGTTTTTCCTTGGGATGACTGAATTGTGATCTGGTCTGGAGGATGTTTCCATGAGGCCCTTGTCATAGATGGATTATTCCTTGTGACCATGGGGTTGACTGGAATCACCAGCTTCCACAGGCCAATTCAGATGGCTTGCCTCAAATACCCAACTGATCCAGAAAGTATTCAAGTAAGCACTTGGGAATTCCCAACCAATTCAGAGAGCAATCCTGTTTAACGCTTGGCTAGCTTCTGGAATGTGGAGGTGAGCAGGGTGCTAGACAGCATTGTTCCTGAGCAGGATATTCCCACCCATCAATCCCAGTCAGTTTCTTGTGTTTTATGAGGAGCTCTGGGTGATGAAGTGAGCGAAGAGATACCTGAGGTGATGCTAGTAAATGATGAGGACTGAGTTTGACCAGTTGTGGGCACATGGGACAATCTTGCCATGTAACACTGCTGCCAGGAAAATCCATAGGAAGAGTGATGAAAAAAAGTCAAGATGCCAGCTGCAATCAGAAATACCCCAAGGAGCTTTATTGGCTACCAATGTGCTTATGAGTGCTCAAAGTGCTGGTTATTACCTATCAAGCTCTATATGGCTCAGAACCTGTGCATCTAGGAGATCTCTTTTCCAGTCAAAACGAACAGAGAATCCCTGTTAAAGAGTCTCTATCTATTGTAAGTGCAATGAAAGTGCCATGAAAGACGGCATTCTCTGTGAGGGCTTTCCACCTTTGGAACAGCTTGGCCCCAGAAGCAATGATGGCTTGTACTCTCATGACCTTCCGAAAGCTTGTGAAAACTTGGCTGTTTTAGAGGGCCTTCAGATATATATCAATGATAGTTATTGGTGCAGAGAGATGAATGGCTTGAGGGTAGTGCTGTTACAGTCATGGTACTGCATAGGTATTGTACTATTATTGCTCTTATATACACCATCTAGAATCTTTTTAGTTTGAAACAGTCTATACATTTTATAACTAAATAAATAGCCTTTGATACACCTGTCCCCCATCAATGTCTTCAGTTCCTTTCAAAGCCATTCAAGCTAGTGACCATTCCCACATTTTGAGCAAATGAATTTCACAGGTTGATTATATGTAGAAATAAGTGCTTGCTTTTCTCAATTTTAATTCTCCTAATCAGTTTCATCGGATGGCCCCGATGCTAGTATTCTGAGAGGGAAAAAAAACCTTATTACTTTCTGTATGTCATGCATGATTTTATAATGTTATAATTGTTGTACGCCACCCAGAGTCACCTTGTGTGAGATGGGTGGCTATATAAATATGATAAATAAACAAACAAACAAACCTCAGTCATGTTTTCAAACTAAAGCCTTCCAAATATTCTAGACTTTTTTGTAGGAAAGCCATTTACTTTTAAGCCACTAATGATGTCACAATCTGTCAGCTCATCCCAAGCCAGTGAGCTGTTGCAGTTGAGATAAAAATGACAAATATACGTACTATGCGTATTTCTGGAGGGAGAAATGAGGTATGTGTAGCAACATATGCAATATGGGGTCTCATGCCTCAGAAATTCAAAGAGCCTCTGTCTAATTCCATACACATTTTATGAAGAATGAAATGAATTCACTAAAAGTTACACCCAAACAAGATTGCCACTACTTCTGATCTGTACCATCAAATTCATGATTACTTGAGATCAATGAAGCAACAACATTCTTTTTCCTTGGAAGCTACCATAAAAACAGAAAACTGGCACTCCACTGTTAGGTAGCAAACTCCAAGCAGGGCCTCCGCTCCGTTTTGATATGCGAGATCTTCAAAGCACTTGCTTTTTACTGAGAAAGTGGGAGGCGTTTGGTGGCGGCCGCGCAGTGACCCCAGGACTGGCGGGGGAGGGGGAGAAGCAGTGTGCTTTACGTCACACATTCCGGATTAAAGTCGGGCTACCAGAAGTGGGGTACAAAAATCCGGATGACCATATATGGCAGTAAAGTGTTAAAGAGTTTTCCGCATGCTTTTGATGACATATATAGGTTTCTCTCTCACTCCTCTCATCCTCACGTCGACAAAAGCGAAGGCGGGAGCGCGCCCACGTAACCTTGAACTGCTCCCGGCTGGAATGTCTCGACGGGGACTTTGCACGCTTTAAACGGCGGGGCAGCTTCCGATGTGCGGGAAGAAGCGCGAAGGCGTCGCTTGAACGCGTAGGCACCGAGTTGGGCTGCTAAAGGAGTGTCACCAGACTCGGGAGTGGAGCGGCGGACCGTAACAGCTGCTTCTCAGTTGCTGAATTAACAAATGTGGCCGGGCCGTTCCGAAATGAAGGGCGGGACCATCTTTCGCACGGCAAATGTTGCTTTGCGCGGCCAACTTCACGCAGCAGTAGTTCCGACAGGCTTTGGCCGCAGCTCTTAAAGATGCGCAGCTCCTGTCAGAGAGCGTTTTGTGCTAGTTTGATCGGATTTCTGGACCCAGAGCATAAAAGCTTATGTTTCAATTAAGTGTGCTGGGTTTTAAGGTGTCTCAAGATTTTCTGTTTTTGTAAGGGAAACGAAAATAGTTTAGGAAAACTCAGTTTTCAACGAAAACACTTTTTTTCTCAGTTGCACAACGTTTTTTCAGTCATTAATTCAGACATCCACTGGGTGGCTATTTGGCAGTCCAGTAAGGCTTTGTGTTTACACAGTACGCCTTACCCTATCTGGCACTACCTTTGTGCCAGAACATAAGCTCTGTGACACCAAATAAACTAAATTTAGCACTACAGTAGTTAAATCAAGGGTCCTGGCCAGTAACCCAGCCACACTCTCTCTCTCTGGTCTTCCTTTTGAAATAAACTTCTGCATAGGCCTCACTAGGATTAGACTGGGAGGACAAGGAAGAGGCTAACTTAATTTCCCTCACCCCCTGGTTCTGTCCCTTTTTCACACACAGAAGAACTGGATACAGTAGTTGGAACAGTCACCTTTGGGCATGACCTTGGAAGATAAGCATTGCTGGGTCTGGATATTATTTAGATTGCAGACCACCAGGGGAGTCCAGGACTGTGAAGTTGAAAAACACAATGGAAGAAGGCAACAGCAAACCACTTCCATATTGCTGCCAGTTACACTAGAAGGAGATTTTTCCTTATTTTACCTGCCATAGGCCAGAAGAGACTCTAAAGTTGACGGTTTGAGTCCAGATGCTACATAAAGCCCAGGTTAAAACAGGACATCCATATGACCAACTTTGGCTATAGTTGGCTAACACAGCCTCCCTCTTCATGTCAAAATGCTTGGGTTTCTTAGCTGGGACAGGATGCTGGGCTGCCTTTGACAGAGTTAAATGTGATATGTAAACAAGCCTTTATAATTAAAAAGCTTAATATCCTCAGGCACCTCATGATGCAAAGCGTTAGTCCTTACAAGTAACTGATATGAGGGGAAAGCTTGGCAGGACTGCTATGTGGAAAAAAATACCAGTACACGCACCCGAAATCTTAGAAAAACTGCAACAGTAAACCATCAACTAGAGAAGTTTACAGACAAGCCAATATTTTCAATGTGTAGTTAAAAGATAAATCCTCCACGCTGATAAAGTTGTGGCTCAAGTGTCCTTATAACCTTGATTTGGATGTAATATTGCAAGACTGGTTGAGTAAACTTAACCATCGTTTTTTTTTTTGAACCCAGATCTCTGAATTTATACGAGCGCTGAACTATCAACCAACCTCATTGACTGGCTTTGCACGCTCGAGCCACAATTAGCTTGCGATGTGAACTCAGCCCCTGAGTAACACCAAGCAGTCACCGCCTGCGCGCAAATTAAAGCCTATTACTTTACAATGCCAGAAGTCTTGCGGTGTTCATTGGGGCATACTTATTGGCGGGGTTAAGACTGCAGCCTGAAACACCCGCCACTGCGTAGCATATGCAGTCTACTGTATCCTGCATACACGTGTGCAGTCCTCAGGTGTAGTCGGTTGCCTTCCCCGCGAATCCAATGCAATCGGGCTTTCCAAACTCTCGCCGAGCCCTCTCCCCCTTCCTTCTCTCCCCCGCGTGTGCTGAGATGGCACAGTCTACTGCACAGCGCCTGCGCCGCGGCTCAAGGGTGGAGCCTAGCCCTGTGACTCAGGCGAAGAGGAAAGGCGGCGGCTGCCATTTTGAGGGGTTTTCGCTCCGGCTGCCGCTTCTTCGCCGCTTCCCGCGTCCGCCGGACCGAGGAACTCCTGCGCGCTATCCTTCGCCTGAGAGGGGACAGGAGGGGGGGCTTCGCTCGCTCTCTTGCCTCCTGCCCTTTCCGCAGTAGGAGCCTCTAGCGCAGGGTCTGCCCGGCCCAGCTTCCCTTCGCCGCTACCGCCACTTCCTCCTCCTCCTCTCCTCCTCCTTCCTCCGCCGCCGCCGCCACCATTTGCCCTCCCCCGGCGGCTCCGGGGCGCCGAGCTTAGGCTATGGGGACCAGGCTGCTGGGGCTGAGCAGCGGCAGTGCGGGCGGCCCGGTCATCGTGAACAGCGCAGAAGGGATGGGGGAGCTCGGCGGCTTCTTGGTGGCTTTATCTTGACATGGCTCCTGCCCGTGCTGCTAGCAGCGCCGCCGCCGCCACAGCCTCCACTGCTCCGCCCGCGCCCGCCGGCTGCGGATAGCGAGCCAGTCCAGGCCACACTCTCCGATCCGCTCTCTCTTGCCGCCTGCGCCTCCCGCCGAGGCCAAAAGGAGAGGGGGAGAGAACCTAATTATTTTTATGAGGGAAGGTTGAAGGGGGGAGGGTAATTTTTTTTTAAAAAAAGGTTAAGTCCTACCTAAACAACTGCGAAAGGGACGGGCGGGGTAATCCCCCTTTTTAATGATTTGATTCGATTTACCGATCCTCAAATAAATCAAGTTTGCCGCCACCACAAAAGCCTACCTGTGCAAACGGCTATTTTTGCTTATCTATTTTTGCAATTGAGAACTGGCATCCCTCCTCCATACTTTCGTTTAAAAAGAAAGAAATTGGAGTTAACTGAATGCAAGAGTGAATCCCGGGTTGTAGACTGGGACACCCCCCCTCCCCCTGCGCTGAGCACAGGCCCTTCTCTTCCTCTTCAGGTTGACTAAGGAAGAGAAAAGCAACGGTAAGGAGGCTAATCGCACCAGCCATGCCCAGTCCCAACTAAACAGTGGCCCTTGCCGGCAGAGAGAGGAGGATTTTTGCCCTTTTGGTGAGGATAGACGGAAAGACAGCTATTGGGGTATGTAGGTCTCTCTCCCTGCTAGGGGAGTGCTAGATAGACTGGAGATCTTTAGGCCAGATACTACCTTTTAGCTTCCCTGTAAGCTTTTATTAATGGCCATCATGATCCCTGTTTTCTCTAACAGACATAGCCTCAGGGCGACTGTATGCCTGATTATGAGCATGATGAAGTTAGAAATGACTCTGCTGTTTTCCAAACTTCTTGCTCTTCTGCAAACCAGCACTGTGTTGTCTGTGGTTGATGATTTTGTTGGTAGGGAAACGTCTTGCCTCCCAGGACATCCACTCCTCTTCTGCACTCCTTCCTTTGCTTTCTACCAAGTCTAATAATTATTTAAAATTAAGCGGGCAGAATAGCAATAGCAGAAATCTTGGTAATAATCAGCAGAGTCATGAACCTGGGTGCGGTAGAACACTGTCTTTAATTTCACTTTTTTTGTTTGTTTTTTGGGGGGTTGGGGCAAAGAAACAACGCCCAAATGGATTGGGTCCATCCCTTTTATTCCTTTTTTTTATACATATAAATTGTGATAAGATTTTTCTCCCATTCTTGCCCCTTTATTCCTGTGGTTTAAACTGTGTATATCAGTGTATTTTCTTCAAAAAAAAAATCTTTTTGGCTTTTGATAATATGTGCAAACCCTTTGTCCAGTAATGGTTGGACGACTACTTACTTTGTTTTATGACCCCTCTAGTAAGACAGTCTTGTAAAACAATTGCCTGAGGTACACTTTTGGGTTTTGCCTCTGTTTTATTGATTCAGTGGTATAAGCAGGAATAAAATGACTTGTTTCTGTTGTACTTGAGTCTTATGAAAAAAGGGCCCATAGTTTAGTGACAGTTTCCAAAGGCTTTTGTACCATCTGTATTATAAAATGGGGGACCCAAACTCCCGGAAGAAACAAGCTCTGAACAGACTTCGTGCTCAGCTTAAAAAGAAAAAAGAATCTCTAGCTGACCAGTTTGATTTCAAGATGTATATTGCCTTTGTATTCAAAGACAAGGTAATCTTATTTCTGTTTGTTGTATTGGCATATAATATGCATATTTAATTATCTTTGTTAGAGTCTCTCAGAATCAAAATGTGAAGAATATATATAAAAATCCATAAGATTTTCTTGGCATCAAAAACTGAGGCTGTATTTATTTATTTAATACATTTTTTAAATATACATAACTACTAACTACCATAATTAGTACTTCTGCAATGTTCCATTGTGTTTGCTTTGTTAGTAGAAATTACAGATGTTCAAGAGTGGAAGGATAATACTTAATATTTTATATTGTATTGAGTTTGTATGTGTGATGCATGAGTGGACTATAAGTACCCAAAATTGAATTTAAAAAACACCAAATTGTGCCTTCCAGCCAAAATTCAGCTATTTAAAGACACTGATTTTAATATAATTTAAGTATGCACATAAATATCTTTCATTGAATTAAAATAACTGAACTTTGAATTCGCGTACATCCTTTTAAAACTAAGATTTGCACTCCCCAGTAATTAAATTCCTTAATTTTTGTATTTGAACCTCAACATTTATTTCTTAGTAACAAATGTTTCTTAATTTTCTTTTGTTTAGAGGAAAAAGTCAGCACTCTTTGAAGTGTCTGAAGTGATACCAGTTATGACCAATAATTATGAAGAAAATATCCTGAAAGGTGTGCGAGATTCCAGCTATTCATTGGAGAGTTCCATTGAGCTTCTTCAAAAGGATATTGTACAGTTGCATGCACCCCGCTATCAGTCTATGCGCAGGGTAAAATCATCTTTTTCTTTCTTCTATTTTCAGTGGTCAGATGTTTTGCTTACACTCCTTGGTCCAGCTGTGCTTTTGGACCAAAGATTCACATACAGTCAAGTAAGATTTAAAAAGCAGAAAGTACTGGTTGTACCAAGAAAAATATTTTCAACAAGAAGTTTCCTTCTTTACTAATATGCCTTTAATATTAATATTAATATTTAATATGCCTTTACTAATATGGAATTTATTATGTTTCATAATAGAACTTACTGTATTTCTTTTAAAATCTTTGTGTAGAAAGGCATGCAGTTTTTTGGTATCATGCCCATGAGGTATATTTATATTAGAGTATATGTGTGGTTTGTCTCTAATTTTAATTGTTCTAGTCTCACCTCACCTACTTTGCTTCCTTCTCAGATCTAGTTTTACCAAGCTAAAATCATCTTATCAAAATATATTATTGGAATGTTATCAATAATTCAAAAGTACATCTTAATAACTGCTTTATCTTTAATTGCTGCAAAATTATCTTATATACTTAGTTCTGTTCTGTGAACAGATTTTGTGATCCAACAAAGGATTCTGCCATGATGTGACAACAGTATAATGCAAATGTGATTTACCTACTTGGATCAGCTTCAGTTCACAAGTATGTAATGGCAGTTGTGTGATAATGTCACAGTGCATGTATTGTCGTTTTGGCATCATTGCAGTTTCCTGTGTTGCCATTGGATCCTCCTAGTGGAAGTGAGGGAGATGATTCTCACTTATTGTGTCCTCTTTCTTCAGCTCTTGTGTGATCCTGAGGATTTTTCAAATCTTCTAGAAAACTTTCTCTAAACAAATTCACAGAGGAGGAGAATCCATAGAAATTGCCTTCGTTAGCAGGAGATTCCTGTAAAAACACTACAAATAGGATGCTCTGAGAAGCAGGAGGGTACTCCTTATTCAACATCTAAGCCAAACAGATTGGTCCTGACTGAAACAAAAACAAACCATGAAATAAATTCTTCTATAAATTATGTATACTGGGTTTTATTAAAGCAGCAAATATTAATGTTAAACATTATTTGAACAAGAGAACACCATGGTTCAAAACTGGATTATATTTGATGGCTGAGATTGATGCTTTAGTTCAGGAAATTTTGTGCAAAAATTGTCTTCAAAATTTTCATGCTGGAATTTAATAACTGGATAGCATATCTGCAGGCTATATTTTAAATTTGAAGCAGTTTTGAATTTGAAATGGTGTCTAGAATTTGAAAATTTTTTGCATTACTATTTAGGAGCAAAATATTTATGCTGTGCATGTATAAATGCTTACATGTACAGTTTTAATTGGTTATTGAACCCATTAGTGTGTATTTATATGTTACATTGTTGGACACTACCATGTGCTTTTTATCTCTTTAGGATGTGATTGGCTGTACACAGGAGATGGACTTCATACTTTGGCCTCGGAATGATATTGAGAAGATAGTCTGTCTTCTGTTTTCTAGGTGGAAGGGATCAGATCATGAGCCCTTTAGGCCTGTTCAGGTATGGCATATGCAGATAAAACTCAAGCAGATGGTATATCAAGTGAAAAACCTCTACCTTTTAATGCTGATCAGATATGACTTTTGGATTCTTAAAGCAGCAGTAAGCAATCTGGTGCCCTAGTGTTACTTTGAATACAACTTCAATATGATCAAATCAGCATGGACAATAATCAGGTATTATATGATTTGTAATGTAAAGCATATAGAAAGCAGCAGTTGCCTACCTGACACAGCATTTTTTTTTTAGCTTTTTATCCCACTTTTTTTTTTTTTTTTGATGTACAACTCAAGTCGGCAAACATACCAATACTCTTTCCACTTCCTATTTTCCCCACAACAGCAACCATGTGAGGTGAGTTGGACTGGGAGAGAGGGACTGGCCCAAAGTCACCCAGTTGGTTTTTCATGCCTAAGGCGGGACTAGAACTCAGAGTCTCCTGCTTTCTAGGCCAACACCTTAACGACTACACCAAACTGGCTTTTTTATTATTATTAATTGTATTAGTATTAGTTGTAGCACAAGACACATAATTGTTAGTGAATGTGCATGCAGATAGGTCTGGATGGCCTTAGTAGTAGTAATATATTGAATGTTTAATTCATAAGGCATTCTGCTGTTTTCTTAATATCACTTTATTTTTTCAACCAATCTCTAGTTCAGTAAGCTTATCTTTGATTAACACAGTGTAACAAATTAATAATAATACCATAATATATGATCTTGCAGTTCAACAATAAAAAAAATATATCTCCTGCTGCACTGAACTATAGGTAGTCCTCACTTAACGACCACAATAGGGACCAGAAAATTCATCGTTAAGCGAGGTGGTCATCAAGCAAATCACCATAGTTATTAAGCAAATTACGTGGTTCCCCATTGATTTTGCTTGCCAGAAGCTGGCCGGGAAGGTCGCAAATGGTGATCATGTGACCCTGGGATGCTGCAACCATCATAAGTGCGACCTGGTTGCCAAGCACCTGGATCACAATCATGTGACTGTGGGGGCGCTGCGATGGTCGTAAGTGCAAGGATCGGCTGTAAGTAGCTTTTTAGCACCATTGTAACTTTGAGTGGTCGTTAACCGAAAACTACCTGGAGTTGAAATTGTTAAAAAAAACCTTGTACTATATAGAACAACAGCGGGGAGATAAAAGAACTGAATCCTTTCCTTCAAACTCCAGGACTCAGTATTGTTTAACTCAAAAATATGTCACTTGTGCATAATTCATTTGGTGGATCTTAGAGGACAACTGATGTCCCTTTCTTCCTTTTTGTTCCCCTCCGGGTTTGTTTTCTTTGTCATAGTTGTTCCTTTGTCTTGTGCTGTTTTTGTGTTTTTTGTATTCTTCGTTTTTAAGTGTTTTTGACAGTTGTGGACTGCCCAGAGTCACTGGGAGTCAGGTGGCATGTATATTTAATAAGTTAGTAGTAGTAGTAGTAGTAGTAGTAGTAGTAGTAGTAGTAGAAAAAATATCCACTGCTTAATTTTGAATTATACGTCTCTTTTGTTGTTTAATATTTTGAATAGGCCAGGTTTGAATTTCATCACGGTGACTATGAAAAACAGTTTCTGCATGTACTGAGCCGAAAGGACAAGACTGGAATTGTTATCAACAACCCTAACCAGTCAGTGTTTCTTTTCATTGACAGACAGCACTTGCAGGTAAACATCTTCCAGTGTATAACAGTTGCCTCATTTGTTATTCAGCAGCTGTCTTTGCTTATATAAAACCAGTTGCCATGACAGAGCATTGAAACTAGGTAGATACCACGGTTGTGTACAGCAGGCATCAAACGTAATATTGTGAGATACAACCGTAATCAGATTGGCCATGTTTTTGTGTTTTGGCAGTGTAATGAACATTCAGTAGGTAGTATCCTTTTAAATTGTAGAATTGAAAATATAGATTTCCTTGTGTGGCATCAGCAGTGTTTATTGTTTATGGTACTGATGAGTTTCTACTCAACTCCATTTAAGTACAACTTAACCTGTCTTTGGGAAAAGCACTTGGTATAGTAGTTCTGAGAGAAAAAGTAAAGTACAGAACTCTGATCAGATTACATATCCAGCAAAAATATTATAGAGTGCCAGATTTTTTGTTGTTTTTCTGCTGTGCTTCCTTTCAAGTCCCTAAACTATTTCTGAAAAGACAGGTTGGGAGAAATTGAAAGCTTTTTTTCCCATGCATTATTGTTCCTTAAAAAACCGCCCTTGGTTCTAAAATTATGTATCTATTTTTTACAGACTCCAAAAAACAAAGCTACAATCTTCAAGTTATGCAGCATCTGCCTGTATCTGCCACAGGAGCAGCTCACCCACTGGGCGGTTGGTACTGTAGAGGATCACCTCCGCCCATACATGCCAGAATAGGGTTCTGGCCAGCAAAATGGGGGGAAATCACAGAATGCAGGAGTGTAGTTTCCACTTTTCTTGCCATTTATTCTTTCGGAATAGAAGAAAATGGACACATGTTCAGAACACTATCCATCGTGAAACTTGATCATCCTGGATTATTTTCTGTTATCATTTGTATCTCAGAACTTTTTTTTAAGATGTTTTCTGCATGGACTTTATGAAAGAGAATGCTCTGCATATTTCTGCATTGCATGAGCATCTTACCAAAATGTGAAATGAAGGGACTGTTACACACTGAAAGAAATGTTATCTGAGAGCACAAAGCGATCATTTATGGTGGTGTGTCCATTTGTGCTGGTCATGTCCCCTGTTTCAGTATTCATAGGGTGAAAAGTGAATGTAAGGGTGTAAAAGCCTTCTAAGCTTTGCTTTTAACATGATTGTATCAGAGCTATGTCAGATTCATTCTGATGACTAGCTCTCTGGCTTGCTACAGTAGATGGCTTACTATGGGAAAGAAATCTTTTAAGGAAGAAAAGCATCTCATTCATTGTAGGTATTAATTGCCTCTCTTATTTTGCTTGGCCATGTTTGAGTTTACTGGCATTCTCATTTTTGGATCTCTTTCCCCAGTTTGCTATATAACTAAATGTATAGTGTTCTGTTAAGTTGAATACATTTTACAGACCTGGGGTCTGAAGTAGCCTGAAGCAGCTAAATTAAAAATAGCAGCTGCAGAAAACCACGTTGGCAGAGGATTATTTTTTTTCCTGAGAGTTGACTTGTAAAATTGCTGGTGAACCGAGTAGGAAATACTGGTTTCCAAAACATTTCTTACATGGAAAACCCTCTGAGGTTCTTTGGGGGTGGGGGGAGGAATAAGATCTAAAGCATTTGTGGATTTAATTGTAAAATATTGTTTGGAGTGTCAAAGTTGGTTTTGACAGAACATATTTTGTTTAAGATTGTGCAATGAACATAAGAAAGACTACTGTATAGTTTTGGCAAAGAACGCTTTGCTTATGGGTTGAGTAATTTTACTGAAGTAAATCTGTATAAGCCAACTCCCTTTGGGTAAACCTAGTGCTTATATGTTTAAAATTTGTATTTAGCTTTTGTTTGGCAATTGGAACAAATGAAAATAAATTAGTTGAACAATTATCTGCTCTGTGAAAATCATGCTAGTTGTAAGATATAGGCATTACATTGGTACAGTAACATAATCCATGAAATATCAACTGATAATGTAGCATAATTCTAGAACATTGAATTGGTATCAGAGAGATACAAATTGAGTGAATCTCACTGGCTGACCAGGACAGTCGTTTCTCTTAGTCCAACCTAATTACCTAGTGATAATTATTAATATATATTTGGAGGAGAGAGTGCTATATATGCATATGTGTAAATGTGTGTGAGAGAGGCTGATATACCAGGGGAACATCTATTTTTAATAAGCTTTTTTTCATTCAACTCAGGGTTAATTGCAAATTAAAATAGTGATTTATGTATTAAAAGAATTATGCAAAATGAAAACATTTTTTTTCATATTTACTTCATTATAATGAAGTACATAACATGATTTTTTACAGGGACTTTGCTGAAAAGGATTAGCCCAAATGGCATTTTCCCCGCTTCTAAGCTGATGGAAGGAAATTTGTACCTCCTTCAAAGTCAGCCAGATGAAATAGAATTATCTATTGATTTACAGAGGCCATACATATAACAACAAATACATTATTGGAAGTAACATTTCTTTGAATGTTTAAAAGGAATGTGAGGAGTGGCCACATGGAGAATAATTAAAAAAAAATATCCTTGAACCCATTGAAATACATGTAAACTGTGGAGCATACTGGAAAGTGAAAATCCTGTGCCAATCGCTCATTAAACTGAAGCTCCCTACAGTACAGCAGCTGCTAAATTTATTCGTATAATGCAGTCCTATCAGTCTCCATATCCAAGATTAATTGCTATAAAATTATAAAGGTGTTTATGACCATGCTGTCTTCACTCTCTCTGTTTGGTTTCTTCATACTCTACTAATAAGGATTCCTTGTAACCATTTCTAGAAACTAAGATGGTCTCAAAACCGTATCTGGAATCTAAGCATTCTAGTTGGTGTTATGGTACTCTGCATTCATTAATTTGCTCTGTTTTCCATTGTGAAGGAAGAGGAATTTTTATGTGGAATAACTAAAGTTTAAGGATACAGAAATGTAAATTAAAAATTAGATAAATACCTAGTGTTACATAATGTTCTCAAATTGCCTTTTCTATTCTAAATTGTTATAAATCAGCTTGACCTAGCCAACTGAAGCAAATGCAACACTTGTATAAAGGCCAGTGGTTTGATCTTATTCCTAAATATATCAGAACTTAAAAGGATATCTACACTTTTTGTAAACCCATGACATGGTCTTGCATAAATAACACACATCTTCAATATATATGCATATATGAAAAATATAATGTAATTATTTAGTTGATTTGTATGGCTACCCATTTCTCTCTGGTGTCTCTAGGTGGCCGACAACATAAATGTGCAATTCAATAAACATCAAAATGACAGCTTATGAAACCTATAAAGACATAAAAACCAATCTACAATAACTCACAACCACCACCATATGGGCTCCTAGTAAACACCCAATCCCCATTCCTGGGAACACATCAATGTCTTCAAAGCTTTCTGAAAAATGACAGGGTTGGGGCCAATCTAATTTGGGAGGGGGTGAAGCAGGTATGGTGTTCCAAAGGGTAGACACTGCAACCGAAAAAACCCACTTTCTGGTTCCATAAGCTGATATACTTTAATCAATGGGACCTGCAGTGTGCTGCTGTTTCTGCCTGCACGGACAAGTAGAAACAATTGGGGAGATGGTCTTTCAAGTAACCCAGTCCCAAACCATGGGCAGCTTTGTAGGTGACAAGCAGCAACTTGAATTGCACCTGAAGGCACCCTGGGAGCTAGTGAAGCTTGGGGGACTGAGTTGTTAACATGGGTGCTCCAAAGTGTGTCTGCTCTGTTGCATTCTGGACCAGCTACAGCTTCTGGATATTCTTCAAAGGCAGCCCCATGTAGCGTTCATTGTAGGAATCCATTTGGGAAGTGACCAAGATGTGAATGAGTGATCTAATTCAGGAAAGGGTACAATTGGCACACATACAAAATTGTGCAAAAGCACTCCTAGCCATGGTTGCCACCTGTTCCTCAAACAGGAGCTGCAAGTCAGACTCCCAAATTGCACACTGGTTCTGTTTGAAGCAGTGCTACCCCATCCAGAACTGAAGATGGAAAATCACCTGTTCTTCCCCATTCAGACTCTCACAGCCTCCATACACTGAGTGAGCACTCCCACAGCATCACTTGGTCCAGCTTAGGTGAAGATGTAAAGCTGGGTATCATACACTTTACCTTGTGCTGTTGAATGTAGATGTTAAACAGGAGTGAGGAGAGTGTCTAGCCCCAAGGGACCCCACAAAGCAGTAAAGTAATGGAACTCTAGCGTAGAAATTATATTTTTTAAAAATACATAATTATTGTATTTTATATTTTAACAACTAGTCTTTATGAGAGAAAAAGTTAGTTTAGATGCACCTTTTCATCCAAGATCAAAGGAGCCAATGTTGAGGGCTGACTATTGAGTATTGAACGCTGAATTTGCTTCTTCCTGCAACTCCAAATCTGCTCCAGGGGTGGACTCCTTGGAAAAAATTTGAGAGGGATTATCTGGTCTGCTATCATTGCCCATGCTGGATACAATCCATTAGCTTCAACTGTTGCGCTATTACACATTACACCTTTGTAATTGTGCTTCTGAGAGCAGCCAGTATTTTCTATCTTTGTGCAATTCTGCTCCGTTCGTTGTTCAACATGCTCTCTTCATCTTTAACAACGTGATTGGCTTCTCTATAGGATCTCTTGTATTGTTTTCCCTCCTGCTCAGACTGAAGACAGGGAATGACTACAAAAGTGCAGAAGTCAAAACTGTAAGCAATTGACTAGTTGTTTAAATTGAAAACAACCCACTCAGGCAATTCAGGTTCTGTAAAATGTTTAACAAGCATGATCTCTCTGCTGTAGGGAGCATCAGAGCTATTTCATCCCCTGCTATTTTACTGTGTTGTATTATAAGAACTTTGCACAAATTAGGTCAGAATGTTGCAACGTAAGGGCAGACACTGCTAGTAGAATGTTGTAGAAGAGTTGTGTTAGTTGGTGGTAGTAAAAAATTGGGAGACTGGTAGCATCTTTTCAGACTTGCGTGAGCTATAACTCACAAAAGCTAACACCCTTTCATAAAATTTAATAGTCTGAAAAGATGCTACCAGTCTCCTGATTTTTGGTCTGTAGAATGGTATTTCATTTCATTCCACCCAGACCCTGCTATAGTCATCTATTTCCACCGTCCAGCCCACCACCCCTCCAACCCTGGTAGACATCACTGATACGGGCATCAAATCTCTGAATAAGCTGTAATAACGCCACTGCTGTTGGAAAATGGAGAGGACCGAACAATTTGCTACAAATCTACAAATCAAGCAAGCCTACAACCAGTGAAGAAGTCTTGGGATGTGACAGAATGTAGGTGCTGTTTAAAAGAGAGTTGGGTGCTCAGATGAAAAGAGTATCTTGTGAAAATTAGTTATGAGAAGGTGTGGACAGTTCTCCACTTTAGAGCTCTTATTACTGTATATCTAAGATAATGAACAGACGCCACAATGTTATGCTGTATTTTTGTAGTAGGCATAACATTTCCCTTCCATAGATTTAATACACAAGGTAGTTGTTATCCACCATGTTCTGTCTATTTAAATTGGCCCTCAGTGTTTTCTTACCCTTATTTATTTCTAATAGACCAGCATGGCTACCTACATTTGTTGTCTACTTCTAGCTATGGACAGAACTTGCTTTGATTCCTGTCCCAGACTATCTGTACACACTACCAATTAATATAGGAATGTTAAGGGACCCAAGTAATGGCCTGCTCTGGTTTTACCTGGTTTGTGATCTCACCAAGTCTATTGATCATAAGGAGCCTCCAACAGATTTCCATAGAAACAATACCAGTCTCAGACTTTCTTAACCAGGAGAGGATTGTAGAAATGGAAATGATGGCCTAACATCTAGTGAAAAAACTCTGCTATGGTTTTTTTTTAACTGCTAGGTAGTGACTATGTAATTTTTTTTTCAGGATGAGAGCTGTACTAAGAATTTTGAGGGATTTGTTGGGGGCCAAAAGATAGGGAGAACTAGTGCTATTTTTTGGGGGGGGGGTGCCTTCGAATCAGTGTTGACTCCCAGTGACTGCCTGGACAAATGCCTGCAGTTTTCTTGGCAAGATTTCAGGCATAGTTTGCCATTGCCTGCTTTCTAGGGCTCAAAGAGAGTGACTGGCTCAAGATCACCCAGCTGGCTTTGTGCCTAAGGTGGGACTAAGGCTCACACTCTCCTGCTTTCTAGCCTGATGCTTTAACAACTACACCAAAGTGGCTTTCAGTACAAAATTAGAGACATTAAAAATACATTTTATGGGTCTAATAATTTTCCTCTTTGGTTCCACTAAAAATTACAATTTAGCTGCAAATTTTGTTCTAGAGACTGCATCTTAGGGTTTGGAGGAAGCATATGCAACCCAGGACTGCAGATTGTTCATCTTTTCATTAGATACTGCTGCCTAATTTGGCTTCTACTAATTCATTAGAATGGGTATCCCCACAACACCATAGAGTTTTATTTAAATAAATTTATTAAATTTTAAACCAGAAACAGTAAAAACTAACAAAAACTAATATTAAAGGAAGAAAATAAGAAAAAGAAAGAAAAATTAGAAAAAAAGAATGACCAAGGTCAAAAGTGCAAAAAAACAAAGAAAAAGAAAAGATAAAAGAAAGAAAAAGAATTGACTTCCAACCCTCCTCACAACAGATATAGGTAACAGTATACATCAGTCCCTTGCTCTAAGTTTACAACATAACTTTCATTATTACTATAATCCCGTATTATTTCTAATAATCAAATCCATACAACATAATTTCATTTTTTATTGTTTCCTACAGAAAGTCCAAAAAAACAGTTCCAATTAACATTAAAATTATACAATATCTTTTCAAAGCCATCAATTTCATGATCTCAGCCAACTCCATCAGCTTCACCATCCATTCTTCCATTGTAGGTAATGTCATACCTTTCCACCTTCGTACATATAAAAAGCCTTACTGCAGTTATCATATATAGGAACAAAAATTCCATAGATCTTTTAACCTTAGTCAAAAATGATCCATTTTATAATCCAATTTATTATTTTCTCTTAAAAAAAAAAGGCAAATGAAATCTCGCCCCCTTTATATACAGATCTTTAAAAACCTCATCATTCAATCCTGATCAGAAAAAGATCCCATTTAATAACTACCAAAAACCTCAATATATATATATATATATATATATTAACTATAATCAAATTAGTTCACTTTGTAAACTTTCTGTTTACTTTTAAAGAGCTTAATCTTTAATCCTTTAGTGTCCCACAAGCTGATTCCCCATCATTCTCTCCTTGCCTTCTCCCAGAAACAGCCCCAGTAATTTCTCTTTGTCTCTTCCCAGGAACAGCCTCACCAATTCAACACATTTCTTTTGCAAATCCAAGATAAAAAGTCTTCCTAAGTCACTCTTCTTTTCCATTATTTGTATGTTCGCTTTGATCATGGTGACATCAGTTGGTTTCATGTGTAAATACATTCTAGCATCCTTCTGCATATCACTCTTATCCTTTGGCACTTTTAAATCCATTTTTGGATCCACCACATCTTTGTTCATACCACCATCATAATCCAGCATTTTTTTGAACTCCAAATCCACATTCAAGTCAATCTCTACCTCCATTTCAAAATTAACCATCTTATCCAATCTTTCCTCTATCTTCTTTTCAAGGGATTTGAATTTAGCTCCTAATTCATCAAACATTGATTGGAGTCCAAGTTCAAATTACTATCTTCTTTTGTTTTGAAAATCCAGCCAAGTAACAGGCATATCACATAAAAAGAAAAAGTTTTCCCACAGAAAAATCAAATCCAATGAATACAGATGGAGTTTTGTAAAATTATACTTATAACAAGTAAATCTTCCCCTTTCACCATAAGTAACTTTTATATCTTTTTTGTATTCTCCTTATCTTGCAGCTTTTTGCGAGTTGTTCAAATTACAATAAAACTCCAATTCTTCTTTTAAAGTTATAGTCTCAGAAATAATGAAAAAGCACCAAGAGAATTGCTTATCTGTTGCAAAGGAAGGTCTCTTTTACGTTTAAAAAGGTCTCTTTTACATTAAAAAAAAGTCCAAAGTGGATTAGAATTGGGGTTCGGCCAGCTCTAGTGTCCATATTTAGGCTGCACCACAGTTGTGAACGAAGATGGATCCCTCACCTCCCAGCCACTCACAGAAGCTTCCGTTTCTGCAATTAGTTTACGAGGAATGGCCATCCCGGAGACCAAATGGGTTAATTTCTTGCTTCCTCCTTGATCCAGAGCAAGTTGGGCAGCCAGTGCTTGCTGCTAACCACCGATCTGGCTGCAGTGCCATTTCCCCTCTCGTGGAGAGATGACTAAGCTACCATTGTCCCCACTGGAACAACACCACAGAGTTTCAAAAACAAAAGGCAAGTTGAGCTAATCAACTCAACTAATTAATCTGTACATGCAAGGATGATTGCTTTTTTTAAGCGAGGGGCCACACTGAAGGGAATTTTAATAACTACTAAACATACATTATTTCTTCTTTAACCAGAGAACCTACTTTCCAGGTAAAGATGCCCTTGAGGTAGCTTGACACCAATGGATTGCATATATAGCCTACAGCCCTGAAATTTCCCAGTGATCTACCATCCAATTACTAACCAGGGTTGACCCTACTTACCTTTTTTCAAGATACGCCAAGGTTAAATCCTGCCACCTGCAGTGAATATTCCACCCTTAGCTGCAATAAAACAGTGAACCCAAGCAAGGCAGAAGCCGAGCTGAGGAATGCAATGTGGTTTCTTCCTTTCAGAAATCCTTCTAGAGATCAGTGCAGTTGTAGGATAATTAGCAGTGGAAGGAGCAATCCAGTGGCTGATGCACCATTAACTAAGTAATCACAGAGGAACAGAACACCAAGCAGTCCCACAGGCACAAGATCATAGGGGACCAAGCCATGCACTAGCAGCTTCTGCTTTCTCCCACCACCATGTAGCCTTTTCTGCATTCAGCTTGAGTAAGTGTGGCTGATTCTGGATACTGTTCTACACTTTCAGATTTAAATAAAAAGATGTAAGGAAATGTGCAGAAGTAAGGGATAAAATGTTCTTGGTGGTGTTCCTTGTGGTAAACCTGGCAAAAATGATTTTACACTGAAATTAATTTTTTCTAAATACAAATTTTATTGAATAATAGCAAGTTTTCTCATCCTACTCAGTACCCTTCAATAAAACAAATTCCCTTGGAACGAATACTGCCATTTAAAAGATTTTGGGCTTTCACCCTGCTTTATTAGGTGGGCACACATTCAGCACTGGATTCAGAAAAATACACACAGGAAGCAGGTGAACCCCATGGCTTTAAAGGAAGCAATATAAAAGACATCTGGAGCCCCTGCAAACATATGGGCTGAATCCCAGGCTACCTTTTTGAAAACCCTCCCCTCCTCCTGCAGCTCCCAGCACAACCTCTGATGCTCTTCCCAAGGATACAAAACCACTTCACTGAGTGTTTGTTTCCCCCAGAGCTGCAGGGGAAGAATCACATCTAGGAAAACAGCCTCTCTTCTCTGCTTGATTCAACCCAGTGCTTAGAATCTGTCATCATCTGTCCCTCCCACAACCAAGACTCAAAGGGAAGTTCAAGTTTCAATAGGAAAACCCTCTGTCTTCTTTGCATCTTCTCTTCAGTGTTTCAAGATTCATACTTTCATTAGCTGCGCCACACTTTTTTTTCTAGCAGGAGAAACATTTACTTACAAGTAAGTTCCACTAACAAATAAAGGGCAGACCTAACCCATCCACCCTAGACATGGCTTTACATGTGTGTGTGTGTGTAAATATGCACAGACATTTGTATATATATTAGCATTTATACACCCACAAGTCTGACCTTGGCCCAACAATTTAATTTAAACAACAGAGTTTAGTATAGTAATGTTATTTCACTACCCAATGGCTGCACTTCAATTTTTGAAACTTCTTGTAGTGCAGCTCCTCCATCCTGCATTCTCAGCCTTCCCAGATTTTAATTTTAATTTTTTTCTGACTAGTGTCCCAGGTGCTTGGTGTGCCTCCCTTGAGCTATCAGTCTTCCCGTTGCCTTACTTGTTAAATTCACGTTGGCAAAACCCAGACTTTTTCCTTGCTTCAGGACCTCAGCGGTGATCAGGATTTCTTCTCCAATCTTAGCTGATGACATGTATCTTGAGTACAGAAGGGGAAAAATATTTCTTACATTTACAATGAAAGGCAATGTGTATTGTTGTCTTCCTTCAGTTCACCCTTACAACTGTCCTCTAAGGGTTCTGAGGCAGAGCCATAGAGGAAACAGACTAAATCTAAGTCAGCCACTGAGTTTCCTGCCTAAGCAACTTTTTGACTGTTTAATAAGAGTCAAAATGGAGTAATGAATAAATCGTTGGGTATCTTTTGTTCCAAGGCTCTGGCAAACCACTTCCGAAACACTTGCCTTGAAAACTGCAAGGACTCGTCCAAGCAGTCACTGCAGAGTCAGTAATGACTGAGCACAGATAAAAAAAAAAAAAAAAAAAAGCCGAGATATTCACAGAATGACCTCAACCCATCAGTTTTAGTCAAGCCCATCCAACAGAGTTTTGGGGAGGGCAGAATGATCTACGCCATCCCAAATTTCTTACAATAATTCCATTTCGCATACGTAAAAATCTTCCTGCAGTAAAACAGAATGCAGTGAAAAGGACATTGCTCAGACAGAGTGATGGGTTTGGGGAATTTGAATTCCAGGCCCAATTAATCCACAGTCCGTAACAGGCATCTTGGAGAAGACTTCAGGCTTAAGGTAGAGTATGTATTTCATCTAGACAGTCCTAGTTCAATCTCCAGTAGGATTAGGAAGAAGTTCTACCTGAAGCTGGAGAGCCATTATATGTACGTATGGTAACACTGAGCTAGAGAGAGCAACAATTTCTGCATTGGTACAAGGCAGATGTGTCTGTTAGCACATGACTTCAGTTCCTTGCATGGAAACTAAGAATAGCAATGACCTACTACAAAGATAAAGCTAAAATAATGGTTCTGGTACTTCAAAACACAGCATGACCAATGAATCTTTCGGTCGCTTTTAGAACCTATGAAGACTCTAGATACAGAAGTATAGTTTGCAAAAAGCATTTAAGCAGTTTTTAAAATTTATACTGGCAGTAGTATCGCAGCACTGCACTGGCGATCTCTTGGAATTAACAAAGTTGGATTTGCCATACTCATTGCAGAATGAAGGTTCAGTTAAAAGGAAACAAGCATGGAAATAAACATCACCAAGTTTGATACCTACGTAATGTTCATGTCCACACTGACACCGGGTGCTCCTCTTTCAGTATGCAGTAAAGCAACTGTTGACACAATGTCTACTAGAGTTGCTGTCAAGCCTCCATGCAGTGTTCCTCCTCTGTTTGTGTGTTGTTCTTCAACTTTCATTTCACAGACAACTTTTCCAGGGCTGGCAGAAACGACCTTTAGCTGGAAGGTGGGTTGAGAAGAGAAACAGAAATCTAGTTCCATAATGCCTCAGTGAGATTTTATCTGCACTATATACATACATGCTGGCTTTCTATCTAACAAAATAATAAAGATTCCATTCCACTCTACTTCCTCTTTCAGTCAGCATTCATACATCCTGAACAACCTTGGGTTACTTTACCTGCAAATTTACTTAAATGCTGGGCAGGGGATAAATTTGGTCTTCTTGGAAGTCCCCTCCAAGCTAACTCTCTCTTTTGCATGGATGATAGTAGCTTCTTTGGCCACACAATTCCCCAGCTGCAGTAAACTAGTTAAAAGTTGCATTTCTATGACAAATGTCTATATTTTGACTGCTTTATAGGGGGAGGCAGAGAGAAAGAGAGAATCTGTGCAGGCACCAAAACCCAAAAAACTAATCCCCCCCCCCAGTGGTTCCTAAAGTAAAGGTATCAGGACAGAAACAGGAGAAATGGAAAAAAATCAATGTAATTTTTATAAGACAAACAGGGCATTTAAAAATGGACGAAATGAACTTTTGCCTCTCCATCTTAGAAATATGTTTTAAGAGAGTGAAATAAGACCTCTTTATGTATCACAGAAAAGGCAAAATAGAAAGAAAAGGGAAACAATCAGAACATGCTAGTAATAGTTGATAATAATAGCCTATATGCACATTATAAGCCCAGACTTAATCAAATTGATCTGAATGCTGATTTGCTTCCTCAATGGCTACTGGTAATTTGCTCAGACCTGGCATAAAAGTATATGGTTCAAGCAGGATCTGCTCTATGCAATGTGCTGGAGAAAATTTGAAAGGTCCAGAGACATTTTTCCCCCAAATAAATAAATAAATAGTATTGCAAACTCAGCTAAAAAGCAATCAGGTCTTGGAATTTTCCACCACATGAAAGGTAACAAGGCACTAACAAGAAAAGTGAAAAAATTAATCACAGGAATGAAAGCCTATTTACAAAAGATTAACCATGAGCACCAGGAACTCAAGTTTTTTGAATAACAGCTAAAATAACAACTTTAGAGCCTAAATCTTAGGCTCCTTTGTTTAATCCAAAGGGTCTATTGTGTAGGAGATGTAAGACCTCATCCTATACCCCTCATTATAAATTCCATACGAATTAACATATGAATTAACCCACTCAATAAAAGTTAACCTTATCACCCAATTACTTTATTGACCCTAAGTCCTACTGCACAACTAATGAGTATCTGTAATTGTAATGCAACCAATCAAATAAAAGGATGACTCCCATGTCTATAAAAAGGATTTGTAAATCCACCCCTCTTGTTTTCTCCTCTGCCTCCTGTACTGATCCTTTTCGTAAACCAGTTTGTGCTCATAGGCATATGTCTATGCTTCTATATGCTGACAATGTAGTTGTCCTGTCTCAGACCCTGACTGATAAAACTTTCCCTAAAATCAATTGCTGCACGCTATAAGGACAAAGAATCATCAAGTAACTATGCAAAGACGAAAGTATTGGTATTTGTTAAATGTCCTAGAATTCACAAGTGGAACTAAATGGCAATGAAACTGAATAAGTTATGATCTTTCTCATGGTTAGTTCGGTCTTGGACCATAAAGCAATGAAGAGAATATCATGGAATTGCCCTTCAATCCACCCTAGAGCTATTTTCTATCAAAGCATACTTCCAACCTTTGTACAGAGTGCAGTTCGGGTTTCAAAATTAGAAACTGTACTGTCAAAATTTTTAAGAATCATCTCCCAAGTCCCACACAGTTCTTCATGTCTCCTGTTATGAGGCTAGAGTAATTAAGACTGAATCCAAGATTAGGCTAATTTTCTTTGCTTACTGGTTAAATTTAACATTTTTTATCCATTGGTTTGATCTCTCTGACATTAGTAGATAATTCTAAGGCTAGATGGAAGAGATACTTATCAGAAAAGCTGTATTTTATGGATTTTTGTAGATATTTTAATTAATTAATTAACATTTATCTATTTTCATTAATGTTTACTCTGTTTTTACTGTAAATCGCCCAGAGTCCTCTGCAGTGAGACAGGCGGTGACAAGTTTGAAATACAAATAAATAAATATAAATTCTCTTAGGAAACCTTTCTGTCTCTATAGTATGAGCAAACAGAAAATGTTACTGATAACAATATGTTCTGGTCATATCCTTGGATTCAAAAATATGATAGACTGCCCAGTACTTAAAACAAGGACAAAGCGATATCACAGCATTCCAACCTTCCAAGACAGTCCATTGCAGATCTCAGAGTAGCCATCTTGGAAAAGGAAACTTTAATAGCCCAACTGAGTGCGGGATTGCTGAACTATATATCAAAAGGTTTCACGCTATCGCAGAAGGTCTCCGGAACACATTACAATTGTTAATTGATAAAGTACTTGTAATCTGTGTCACATGTCACCTGCATAACCATTCTGTCTTCCCCTTGTCCTCCCCCCCCTCGACCGAATTTAAATCCTGTATCAGCCTAGCGTTGTATCTGATGAAGTGAGTGACAGTTTACAAAAGCTGAATCCCTTTTAATGAAGTGTTAGTCTGAAAAGGGCCTACCAGACTCCTCCTCATTTTTAGCTAGCATAGATTAATGAGGCTCTACTCCAGCAACCCTGAGAGTATAAAGCGGGCCCTTGATTTTCAGGACTTAGTTGCCGCAACCCTTCGGCAAGGTTGCGATCACCCTGGGAAAATCAGTAATATGAAACTAACACCTCATTACCTTATTGACCACCCGATCAAAGCCAGGCGACTCCAAAACGGCTTTGAACACCTCGCGAAGAGACTGAATGGTGAGATGAGTCATAGTGCCGAATGGGGAATTCTTCCAGAGCAAGATGCTAGCCAAGCCGCTGATCCTCCAAACCGCGGCGATGACACGAAGCCAAGCAGCGCTACCTGAGAAAGCCTCCCTTGTACGTCCGGCTCCCAAAAAGAACAGGTTGTCAGCACATCCAGAATTGCAACACCTCCTCACGCCTTTGATTCGCGGCCCTCAGTGCCAAACTGGGGGACGTCCCATCGGTCGAGCGTTCAGCTCGAATCCACCTGCCCGCCTATCTCCACCCCCGCGTTCCGTCGGCTCCCCGCTTGGAAAACACCGGAAACTTCAATCCCCATATTCCCTGTGGCGCATGCGCAGCGTTTTCGCGTCGAAGAGGCGTGGCCGGGAAACGCTGGCGATCCTCGCGGCGTGGAAGCGCTGAGGGTTCTTTTGTAAACAAACGTTCCGGGAGATGGAGGGCGACCGCGCGGCTCAGGAGGTGGAGCGAACGCCCTCCGAGGCGAAAGAGCGGCAGCGCGGACAGGCGGCGGAGGAAGGAGGGGAGTGGGAAGAACTGGAGAAGTACCGGAAGCGCCTGTGCTCGGAATTTGCCTCCATTAGTAGTAGTGATACAGCTGTGGCTGAGCGCTACCTGGCCGAGAATGGCTGGGATATGCAGGTACGTGCTGTTCGTTCTGAGGCTTTCTCCCTGCCTCTGTCTGCAAGCTCACGGAGCTCCATCACGATTCCGGGTTTTGACCTTTGTTTTGTAGAAGGCGCTGAATTCGTTCTTTGACCCGCCTCGCGAGCAAGACGCCCACAGGACGCCCCAGCAGGTTCCAGCCGCGGGGGCTCTGTAAGTTATTTGTGCGAAGGCCCTTTGCCTCTGAAGACAAGGAGGGAAAACCTTTCGTTCCCATCCGTTATCTGGCCATGCTAGTCCCTTCTCCCTCTTTTCTCGGTTTGGGCCTCCAAATTCGTCAGGGGATATTTTTATGGTCATTGTTTACAGTTATGAGGTTGAAAGCTTGCAGAGAAACGAAACTTGATGTTTTATTGTAAGGCTGTCAACCAGAACATAGTTCCCCATGCAAAACAACATATCTACAGCCCTATTTGCTAACTTAGAAGACTGGACCATACCTGATCATTTTCTCCATGCTTGGACTCAACTTTATGTCTGTGCATAAGTTCAAGGCCGAATGCAGTTGATTTTAAAAAATCTCTTGCATGCTACTGCTTGGAGTTAGCTACTTCAATATAATGCCCAGCAGTGACCAAAAGTTCTAGGTCAGGGTTGGCTCCAAGTCTAAGGGGGTTCTCAACTTTCCCTATTTGTAGTGAACCCTGTGTAGGTCTTAAATAGGAATACTGTAATCAAACTTGCACTTGAGATGTTTTGAATTTTGCTGCCGGTTAACTGGATGTCATAGCCATTGGCAAGTGATTGTGGGAGCGGTAGTCTAAAATATTTGGAGGGGGGGACTCTACTCTGCTTGTACATGTTTTATGTAGAAGTGGTTGTGGTGCAGTTGGTACTATCCCTTGAATAATTGTTTAAAGCCATTGTAGGTAATTAAAATGGTAGCTCTGATTGAGTGCTATAATTAACATGTCTCAACATGTTTAAAGTTTATAGCTGGGTGCACGTAATGTGCTGAGCCATATTTTTAACATATTTTGTTGAACAAATAATTTATCTGGTTCAGATAATGTGAAGCCATAAATCGTGGCTAACAAACCATACTGAATGGTTTTACACATGCCAAACTAAAACCATAAGGCACCATAGGGAAATTGATGGCCACACAGCTCCAAGGCTGATCTCTGGAGTGACAAACTGTAAATGCTGGATAAAACAGCAGCTGTAACTTTTTGTGGCAACCAGAGCATGCTATGTAATAAAGTGGACCTACTGCAGAGGGCAGTCCTCTAGAATTACTTTTTAAATTCTATGGATAAGTGTGTGTTTTGGAGAAAGTTGTTTTAGCTAATATGTTTAACTTGTGTATGTGTATTCTAGTGTTGAGCTAACTGATGATTCGGCTACCAATACTGTAGCTGCTGCGGTGGAAAGTGCAGGTGTTTGCCCACAAGATGACAGCACTTTTTCTTTAATTACTTGGAATATTGATGGCCTGGATTCGAATAATCTGCAAGAAAGGGCACGGGGAGTCTGTTCCTATATAGCTTTGTAAGTACCTGTCACAGTAATCCTATGGGTCTTTAGTAGGAAATAAGCCGCAATGATTAAATAAGTTTAATTATAGATCAAGCATGCTATGGACTACTTTACACATTTATCATTGACATTATATTTGTATTGGCTGCTTTTTAATAAGAGTTGAATATTTGTGTAATACGGTACAGTGCTAAAATATTTATGAATTTAAACCCACAGATAAATTACCAAGGGTTTTGTGTTATCTTAAAGCTTTTCTGCAAAAATATGTTGCTCTGCCTGGTCCCAAAACTCTCTATTTCTGTTGCATCAGTAAAACACAACTACCCATCTAGAATATGGTAAAAATAATTATTTTTAATTTGCATGAATTGGAATTAAGGTACTGTTCCTCTAAAACAAACTGTTAATCTTAAATTTGTGTTTGTCTGTTTTATTCACTCATTATTCTTGATTTATTTAACATTCTCTTTCTTATATTTATGATCTTCATAATTCTAGAATGCCCATTAAAGGACATTTTCAGAGAAGACTACAAGCAAATTAAAAGGACATAAATCACAATTAAATATAATAGTAGCACTATAAATATTATAAACAAGGCAGCTCAAACTAAACATGAAATGAAAAGACAAATAGCAAAAATTACACAATATAAAATTAAGATGCCTTGGAGGATAAACATGTCTGTACTTAATGTCCAAAATAGCTTAACAGATATATGAGGCAAATCTTTCTGCTGAAGGAAGCCCACAGACTGGTCCCCTTATTTTGTACAGCCATTTTCTGTTCTTGGATGAAGGTATTGTGTGATGATTTAGGGATCCAAGTTGATAAATATTGGAAGATATGTACCTTCAGTTACCTGGCACCAACCAAGTCATTCATTCATTCATCTATCAAATTTGTCACCACCCATCTTGTTGAAACGACTCTGGGTGGTTTACGGCAAAGATAAAATTCATTAAAATACAATATAAAACAATCCTAATAGTAAATAACTTCCAAGAAAGATGGAGAGTTGATGAATAACTTGGGGAGTGTTGTCAGGGTGCTAACCATCCCCAGGGATGGTTAGAGCTCGTATCGCCCCATGCATGCTGGCAGAGCCAGGTCTTTAATCCTTTTCGGAAAGCCGGGAGAGTAGGGGCCCGCCGCACCTCTGGGGGGAGAATATTCCAAAGGGCAGAGGCAACAGCAGAAAAGGCTGTCCTTCTGTCCTTCTGGGCCCCACCAGTCGACGTTCTCTTGCTGATGGGGTCCTCAACATACCCTCTCTGCCTGACCGGGTGGAATGGGTTGATGTAATGGGGATGAGATGGTCCCTCAGGTAACCTGGACCCATGTCATGTAGGGCTTTAAAGGTGATAACCAACATCTTAAATTGGACCCGGAAGCAAACTGGCACCTAATGCAGCATTTTGAACCAGCTGTAGCTTCCAGATACTCTTCAAGGGTAGCCCCATGTAGAGCGCATTGCAATAATCTAACCAAGAGATGACCAGGGCGTGAGTGACTGACCAGAGAGCCTCCTGATCCAAGAAGGGGCGCAACTGGCTTTAGGCTGTTAAAGGTTAAAACTAGCACTTAAATTGGGAAAGAAATTTCTGAACTCTTTAAAAGCAGCCCATCTATAATACACTGCAGTAATACAAAGAGAAGATTATTAAAGAATTGCAGTGGTTTCTCTGTGTAGGCATAGTTACAGTTAGCAAGTTACCTTAAATTGATCAAAAGCTAGTCATGCAATCCTATATAGATTTACTTGGATGTAAGTGCTATCAGTTAAACATGCCCACAGAATTTAAGATTAAAGCACTTAATAAAAGTTAAGACGATCATTTTGATAAACTGTTTAGTTGCATGTATCTGTAAGCATCAGAATATCTGATGGAAATCTGAAGGTAAGATTAGATTGCAGTACTGTGTGAAATAAGCCACTTTCAAAGTATGAGTTTTGAAACTGGATTCATTTAAGAAAAGTTAAAACAAACCAAGTTTAAGGTTTCTGTAAAAACCTAGTCCATGATTAATGAAATGAAAGTATCGGGTCTCATAGCTGCATTGAAGGAGTGTAGGATTCTGGGAGGCTGGGTTTGCTTACATTATATAGATTAACTATAGTTTTATCATTATGCTTGAACACAATTATTAATGATACATAAGTAACATTCAGAAATAACTTGAGAATCTTCACAAGTTTTCACATTAGCTCCCAGGCAACCGAGTACTTTTTAGTACCCTAAATAAAACCTGGGAAGTGTGAATCAGTACACTGATTATTTTAAAAAGGGTTAATAAAAATTCTCCTTGGAAAATTGCAAAGTATTCTCCATTCAGTTACCAGCACCATAACTTTGTATGCTTTCTTGAAGTGGCCACTTTTCTTCCTACAGTTACAGAATATCTCATTATAAATGCCTCTTTTTAATTTAGATACAGCCCAGATGTGGTATTTTTACAGGAGGTTATTCCTCCCTATTTCAGTTACCTCCAGAAGAGAGCAGTTAGTTACACAATTATTCCAGGTAAATGAAGTTATCAATTTAATGCATGAAGTTATAGTAGTCACTCTCAGCTTAATGCAGCAACAGTAATTACAATGGTATTATTTTTACGATACTGTATAATGCTATTATATAGAGCCACAGAAAGTTGATTATAACAGCTTCCTAGGAAGACTGTCTAGATTCACAAGTAAACTATGGTTGGCAATACATAAATGTGGGGTAGTGAACTGCAGCCTCATGCCTCCGGTATGGCTGTGTGGACTAGAAAGTTCTTGTTTTTATCAAATTACAATTTGGCATTATATCTGAGACTGGAAAACATGTTGCTAATCTTGACATATATAATCCCCTAAAACCTTTGGGGAACTTTCCAGAACACTCCAAAAGTTGCTGAACCAGTTCAGTGTAACAGAAGATGGAAATTATTAAATGCATGGGAAATAACTGATTAACTGTGCTTAAATAATGTAAAATAAATTAAATTTCCTTTTGCACACAGTTTTGGGATTAAAGGCTTTAGCATGCTGCTCAAAGGCCATGTGTAGTCTCGGTCCAAAAAAGGAAGTGAAACTTTATGTTAAATGGTGGTTAATTCAAAATGAGAAGTGAAAGTATGGGTGCGTGCATGCCTGAAGCTCCCCCAGACTAAAGGCTACTGTCTTCTGTTGTGTGTGGAATTTCTGAGTGAAGTGCCATGTTATTGACCTTTCCTTTTTGTGTGTGTGTGTGACCATCTCTCTCTCCAGGTAATATGGACAATTATTTTACTGCCATCATGCTAAAAAAATCAAGAGTAAAAGTTTTAAAACATGAAATAACAGCTTTTCCTACAACCAGTATGCTGAGAAATTTATTAGCAGTATATGTAAGTGAGTTTTACTTCAGGCTTATGGACAAAATTGTTTGGCAGCCTAAAGTTAACTTCGAAAAGCAAGTTAATGGGACATTAGTGGGGAAAGAACTGGGTGTTCTCACTATTACCTTTAAACTGATTAATTCTGTTGTTTTCACAAGTTAGCTTTGTATATTAATTAGCTCTTTGTATATAAAACATCATTATAAATACATTTGGAGAAAATGGGAAAATATAACTTTTTTGTAAATAATATTGTTACAAGGGGATTTAAAAGCTAAGTTCTTCAGTCTTGGCATACAATTAAGTTTAAAATAGGTTAGCTGTATTATAGTTTAGCATTAGATGTGAACCAGACAACTATATCTTGTTTTTTTTTTTTTCATTTTCTCTTATATTTGAAATAGCCTAAAAAATAAATATCCCATTAACATCCTGAATACTTTAAAAAACAATTGAGTGTGGATTGAAATGTAGTCCAACTGATTTATTAACTGGAGTGTCATTCAGTACATTAGTCCACCAATTCAGGGGCTCTAAAACTGTGAGCTGTGACCTCCTTGGGGGTCATAAGGAAATTTGAGGGGGTTGTACTCATTAATGCTCTGTCTGGGCATGGTTGATGAGCTGCTGGCAGTGAATGAGCAATGTACAGGATTCAGGCAGAGGGACTTGCCTTTGCCAATCTCCTGCCACAGCCTAATTCCAGGTGTTTCCCAAGGTGACCCAGCCAAGATCAAGGCACTCTTGCCTACTCTCAGATTCCAGATCTATGCAGGGAAGTTAAGCCCCTCTAAGCAGAATTGGGAAGTGGCTGGGAGCACCAGCATGTCTATGCCAGTGAGTTCCTGTGGGGCTGGGAAGTGGAAGGAGCTAGAAGGAGCACTGCACCGATGGATCTCTGGGCATGATGTTTCCCCACCTAAAGAAAAAAAGCAATTGGAAAATCTTCGGACCAGTGTTGCCTGGTTGGGGGTTGCATTTGGCATAGACAGGCCGCTTGCTTGCTTATGAAGACGCCTGAGCAGGGAATATGGAAGGCAGTGCGTAGAAAGAAGGAAGACTTCTTCCCCAGTTGTTGGCAAGCATTCTGAGAAGGAATCTAGTCCCTTAAAATTCAAGTCAGGGCTAAGAAAAAAGTATATTGTTTCAGCCCAAGAGGGCATGTTACAGAAGAATCACCATGTGCTGACATGTGCCTTTGGAGCTTGTGGGCAGAGCTTGCTTCCAACAGAGCAGATATGCCAAGGATTCCAAGGCCAGCCTTCCCTGGAAGCAGGAAAGCAGATGCCCACGAGAGAGTGTGGCTGGGGTGTTGTGTGGTGAAAGAAGGCAAACAGGAGCCTTGGACAGATCATCTTGGACAGCACTCAAACATGGGTTGAGCTGTTGCTGGGAGCAAAGAGGCTATTGAAGGAGAGTCCCAATCCAGGGCAGCTGTCTGCAGCTGGCTTGTCCAGGAAAAATGGGAGTCCTGGTAGAACATGGTCTGGTGGTGTTATTCAGGGGGAGGGGTTGGCAACAAATTCATTTATTGTTGTAGGGGATCACTGACAACCCTGAAATAATTAACACTTGCATTCCTATTTAGTTTCAGTTTAAATATGAGCTTAGCTGTGTCCAGAAGATTTACGGGCTTAAAAAAAGCTTCACCTTTGTGATGCCCCAAAATAGATAAAGGGTAGAATGGGAGAACTGAGTAATGTAAAGAAAGGTGAAATCCAAGTTCATTTTTCATGCTTTGCATCTTGTTCTTTTTTAACAGGTAACCATTTCTGGTAATGACCTGTGCCTCATGACTTCCCACTTGGAGAGTACTAAGGATCACAGTGAAGAACGTTTAAAACAGTTGAGACTGGTGCTTGCCAAAATGGCAGAAGTACCCGAGTCTAGTACTGTGATTTTTGGAGGTGATACTAACTTAAGAGACAAAGAGGTAAGCTAGGACAAATGTTTTTCTTTTCCCAAAAATCCTTCTTTGCATCTTCTTTTCTGGTCTCTGTAGTCAAAGTGCTTTCCCTATATATTACATGTTATTTTTCTCCCCAATGAATTATTCATGATATTCTTTTATTGAGCAAGAAAATGAGGTAAGAGTAGATAAATGTTGGTTGTTACAGATCTATTTGTTCCCAGTTGTGTATTCCAAAATTACTGTTACTAAGGTGATATGTGACTTCCTTTTCTCCCCCTCTCAGTCTGCTTGATCACTGTTTGTTCTCTGGTAAGATGGCTGGATCAGTCATTTTTTGATAGCTAAAAGAATTGACATAATTCTCCTCAATGCAATCCTGGCTTGTTTTGCTAGTTTGACTTAAGGTCAGTTAACAGTCCCCAGTGCAGATATAAGAACCAGTCCATACTTAATTAAAGGCAGGATTTTTGCCTTCAATTTGATGCACAATTGCCAGGGAGAAACATTGGAGCTCCAGGGAAGTCTAGAAAGATCATTTGGATCAGTCCATTGACTTCAGAGATAGCAAGAGTGTGAATTACTTTAGAAGACATGAGTGTTTTGTTTTTCTGTAGTTTCATATGGGTGTTAGACAATTTTATATTCCTCTGACATATCAGAAGCTTTCTAATCCTGATGACAACATAATTAATATTTGAAAGAAAAATGATAATTACTATGTTTTACTATTCTGCTCTTATCTTTATCAGGTTGCTAAAATAGATGGCTTACCTAACAATATTTTGGATATTTGGGAGTTCTTGGGCAAGCCTGAGCATTGCCACTACACATGGGATACAAGCCAAAACACTAACTTGAATGTACGCTACAAGTGCAAAACTCGGTTTGATCGTCTGTTTATGCGAAGTGCAACAACTGGTGGACAGATTATTCCTCAGAGTTTGGATTTAATTGGTCTGGAAAAACTAGATTGTGGCAGATTTCCTAGTGATCATTGGGGACTGCTTTGCAATTTTGATGTGGTATTATAAGAAGAAAACATTTAACTTTCCTAACTTCTTTTAAGGCCTTCAAAATTTTAAACGAGTTCTAATGTTAGTTTTGATTCACAGTCCTATGAACTAATCAGCTCATTTTAATTGTTTGGGGCATTCTTGCTTAGCAAAGGTGAAACATTCCATTAAAACATTACATAGCGCAGAAGACTTTTAAGTTAATTCCTGTGTGTGAGAGAGATTATTTTATGCTGTATATATTATTCAAAAGTTAGAACAAATTTTATCAAACATATCAAAATTTGTTCCTAATAAAGAATCCTTGTGAGTCTACTTTAATGGCACTGTGTTCTGGTAGCTGAAATGGGGAGATTACAAATTCAGGAGGGAAAGACTATAATCTCAGGACTGTTAATGCACTGCTGGAATATCCTCTAATTCCTAGTCCTCCCAAAGGATCAAGGGTTGCTGTCAGTGAATCCCACTCAGGCCTCTTCTTCCTTGGCCTTTTCTTTGAGTGCCCAACCCCTAACTTCTCATGGCTATACTGCTGCTTATTTGTTCACTGAGCTTTCTAACGAAGGAAAATTGAGAGCCAAGGAGGCATCGTGCCACACTGTTCTTCTGGGAGGTGGTAGGAACTGGGGCCAAAAAGAGAGAGAACAGATTGGTTCATGGCAAAAAGGTGGTAGGGATTCTCAAGGAGAGAGACCTAATGAAAGCAAGGGCTGTGTTGCAAAAGAACATGGCCATTCTACCTGTATTCTTATTTCCAAACCAAGGTTTTGATCAGTGGAACTCATTGCTTCACTGTTTCAAAATGTTTTCAGCTCTCTGGTTAGCTGATGTTGCCTTTAACTGCTGCTGCTAATATAAGATGTTCTGCTATTACAGAAGTTTAGTACCTTATTTCCTAGCCTAACCACTAGATCAGTGTTGTCCAAACCTGGCCACGTTAAGATGAGTGGACTTCAACTCCCAGAATTCCCCAGTCAGCATGGCTGGCTAGGGAATTCTGGGAGTTGAAGTCCATTTATCTTAAAGTGGCCAAGTTTGGACAACACTGCACTAGATGAACTAGATGGATATGAAAGGAATGCATATTACAGTTGGAAATAATGAAGTTGTTTAAATATAGTCCGTTGCTGCACAGTTTCTATTATGAAAGAGGGTCTTCTCCAGCAAAGTGATTTCTCAGTAGCCTTTCCTTTACGTTGTGAAAAAAAAAAATGCTCTGGCACAAATAGCAAGAGTGCTGCGGTCCTGTTATTCAATTATTCCCCTGCTGGCTGCGGAATTCTGGGAGTTGAAGTCCACTCATCTTAAAGTTGCTGAGGTTGAGAAACAGTGGTCTGTTAGAGGGTGAAGAATACTAGTATATCCAAACCATTATAATTCATATTTTTGGATGTCCATATTCTTTTGAACTATACTTACTTTGTGGCAATTGATAGCTGGACAATGGAAATGATTTCCCCTGGCCTTTCTGATTGCTAAGAGACTAATCCTTCAACACTGGAAAGATGAACTTAGGGCCTCAATTAGTAAGTTGATTGAAGACCTGATGTTGTTTGCGATGTCCGAATGTGTTGCTTATGGTGTTTCTTATGGATGGATGATTACAATAAACTCTGGCTGTTCTGTATTGAAACTGCTGTGTAAAACTCTGCACATAAAATACACATGTACAAGAGGTCTTTATAATTTTGTTACTGTATTGCTTTTTTCTGTTTCCGCCCTGTATTAAATAAAGCAACAGCAATAAGATTTAAAACGAAGGCTCTGTATAGCGGTTTGCTGTTCCTTTCAGTACAGCAAAATCAGCCGAATGTTTACTATGTTCGTCCTTTCGGCCTCTTGCACAGAAACTTTAAGATACGCTCACCTGCGTAGTGTCCACAGAAGCCGATTACTACTAGCACTCTCGAGTGCTCGCTCGCGTGACTTCTGGGTTCCCTCCCGTTCTGCGCCCCCCTAAGAGAGCTGAGGGGGGCGCAAACGTCGCCCCCGATGGCGGGGTTGGGATTCGGCGCCGGAGGGGGGGAGCTCAGGCCAGGCAAACGCGGGTTAATTGGTCTGAAAGCGAGGCGAGAAGGGCGCCTTCTCCACACACACGCGCGCACGCCCAGAGCCTCGCTTCCACCCTCCCGACAGGCATCAAGATTTCTCGACACCGAGCATCCTTCGCTAGGTTGGCGCCTGGGCGTCCACGCCCACTTTTTTTCCGGACCGCGGATTGAACGGTTTCGCCATCCAAGTCCTAGGGAAGAAAAGCCGATGGGGCGCGGATGGAGGCGGCTGGGTCCCGCGGATGTCGCCGTCGCTGCCTGATTTCCGCCGGCGATCGACAGGTAAGAAGAAGCGGAACTGCCCCCTCCCTGTCTCGGGGGCGCTGCTGGGCGGCGAGACTGCGGTGGGTGCAGCAGGCGCGAGTCCAGAGAAGGCAGCTGGCTGGGTCTGCCCTGGGTCGCGCTGGGTGCATTGCCGGGGTGCTTCTGGGTAAGATCCGAAGCTGCTTTATCCTCAGCCGGATAGTTTCCCAAATAGATGGTTTGCAGGGAAGAAATGCGACAAGCCTCTCCAATTCCAGGTAGCGCCTCGCTTTTCTCCTGCGGTCGGCAGACAAAGGCTTTATTCATCTCATCTCAACTGAGGAGCTCATGATGCTGCTCTGAATCCCCCACTTTCTCACCCAGATCGATATTCCCTAAAAACATGGCAGATCGTGTTTCTCTTGTAGCGGCAACAAGGGGGAGAAATGCATACAGAGCTGCCTGTCTGTCGCTTCTAGACCGCTGTGGGAAGCCCACTGCTCCCTCCCACCTGACTGAAGTTGAAGAAAAACAAATATATTTGTTGATTCGAGGGACGGGGACATTTAATTGATCTGGCTTTCCGAAATGATAGACATGGCTCTTGGTAACAGTAGGTTGGCCAACAAAGACCTGGAGCAAAGGATTTGATTGCTTCCTTGCAGGAGATGGTTTATTATTTGATAAATTGAACAGTTCACAATGTTTATGAGATGCATGGATGAGAAAGGATTAAGAATTCAGGGCTGGTGCTTCTCCCTTTAAAATTGATATGAAGAGTGTTAGACTGAAATACGCCCACATAGAGCATGCATATTTATTTTGGACACCTGCACGAAGTGTCAAAAACTGGCAACTCTTAAACTGTCAAGATCTAACAGTGCAATCCTATGTGTGACAGGTGAAAAGTAGGTAGCACTGAGTTCAGTGGTGTTTACTCCCTGGGAACTGGAATAGAATAGTAGCTCACTTATTTTCACATGTAATGCTTAATAGCGTTCCTCCTCCTCTTTTTGCATCCAGGTTTTGAGATTAGAGTAGCAAAATCCATATTAGCTAAAATGTATTTTCAATTTCAAAGTAGTTCTGATGTGTGTTGACAAATGCTGCAGACAGACCACAGACCATTTTTGTATGATCATTTCTGGAAAACGTTTTTGTGCTGCAGTTTATATAACTGTTGTGCAACAGCAAGAAAAAAAATATCACATTAGTATAATTTGCTTAAGGAGAGACAGCTGCAATCTTTGCTACATATTATGGATAGAATATTTTGATTTCAGTTCTCTTCCTTGCCTCAAAGAATGTTTGATCCAAACATTATCTGTAGATAAAGGATGTGTTAAAAGCTAATCAGGACTGTAACCCTGTGATGGAGTTGTTCCAGAGGAAACTTGGAGTTTCCCTGTTCACAAGGGTTTCCCCATTTACTTCAATGGAGGTTTTCTATTCCCTCAGTAGTGAAAGGGTCAGTTCACTTGGCAAGAGTTCCATTCGTGTTGTCCAGAGTTATGGATTGGACGTTCTGTTTCTACTATTTTTAAATCTGTTAGGTTAGCTTTTGTACATACTATGCATTTATGTCTACTCATGACACAATGATATGTTCTTGTACATGTCTACTTGAATTCAGTGGGATTTATTCTGAGTAGGCAAATGACTGAGCTGCAGAGACAGTAAAACTCCAGCCAATGCATGATGAGCTGCTTAACTAATTGCATTGCTAATCTTTGTATAGTTTGGGTTCCATACTCTCCTTGAGGAAATATGAAGACTAAGAGCTATTTCATATAATCATTGTTAAGTATCAAAAATCTTTGCAAGTTGTCTTTGTGGAGACCAATTGAACAGTGTTGGTACTATAGTTCCTCAGTAATGAGTTTGCAGACTATACATTTTGATGTGGATGGCGTCCAACTCTCTAGGTCAGGGGGTAGCCACTCTACATCTCTGGATACCAAGGTGCCCACTCTGGATACCAAGGTGCCCTTGGAGGCTGCCCACAGATCCCCAAGAGAAAATAAAGAATCATTTAAAAACAATTTAAATAGTGGTAACCTTGTGGTGCAGTGGTCTCCACAGTGAGAAATTTCTCACAGGTGAGGTCACTGTAATCCTATGAGAGCTGGTAACCTCATGAGAGGCTTTCAGATGATTTTTTATTTTTGTCATCTGTGCCATCATGTCGTGATAGCTGTTCTCTGCAAGAGTTGCTAATCCTTTTTCAAACTGATGGTGTCATGCTTCTGTTCCTTAGTCTGCTGAAGTCGTACTTCCCACTAGTGGTCTTATTTTCTTCAGCTTTTAATCAGATGCATATATTATACACTTGTCTTTTGCCTTTGTTATAGAGCTAACCATCTAGAGCCTTGTCCAGGTGATGATTATCTCAGACCTTGTTCTGATAGCAGTTGTCTGGTGCACAGAATTACCATAAGAATATAGAAGCAGCACAGAACTTACCCCTTCCTAACTTTTTTTCTTTTGTTCCTTCGAGTCAGTGTTGACTCCTGGCGATTGTCTAGACAAGTCCCTGCAGTTTTCTTGGCAAGGTTTTTGGGAAGTGATTTTCCATGGCCTCCTTCCTAGGGCTGAGAGAGAGTGAGTGGCCCAAAGTCACCCAGCTGGCTTCATACCTAAGGCAGGACAAGAACTCACAGTCTCCTGGTTTCTAGACTGGTGCCTTAACCACCATATGAATATATATTCATATCTATAGTTAGAAAACAGGTTTGTATATTCATATCTTTTGTAGGAAACAGGTTTGTAGTCATCTAATGTTTATTTCTTATTGTGCACATTTTACTTTTTTTCAGCATTAGCCTTTTAATTAGTTAAACTCTATTTCAGACTAGAAATAGAAATACTGTAGGAGATTTATTTTTTTTTACCTGTTTCAAGAGCTGTTGTCAATCTTGACTGTTCTTTTTAGATAAGGTATTACATCATGAATAATGAGGTTGAACAGCCTTTTTCCTTTCAAGGACCACATTTCCTCATGGGTAATCTGATGGGGATGATGGAAGCAGAGATCAGAGCAAGAATGAGTGGGATACCGAATCTCTTTCTCTTTCTGATACCATTTTCTCCTTATCCAAAGCCACAAGTTGATAAAGATAGGACAAAGATTTCCTACAATACAGGTAGTCCTCGACTTACAACCACAATTGGGACCAGACCTTCTGTTGCTAAGTGATGCAGTCATTAAGTGAGTTGTGCCCAATTTTACCACCTTTTTTGCTGCAGTCATTAAGCAAATCATCATGGTCGTTAAGTGAATCATCCAGTATTTAAGCAAATCTGGCTTACCCCATTGTCTTTGCTGTTGGAATCCCCCTGGGAAGGTCACAAATGGTGATCATGTGACCTGGGATGCTGCAACTGTCATAAATACATGTTGGTTGCCAAGCACCCGAATTTTGGTCACATGATCACGGGGACGCTGCAATGGTTGTAATTGTGAAGATCAGTCATAAGTCACTTTTTTCAGTGCTGTTGTAACTTTTAATGGTCATCAAATTAGTGGTTGTAAGTCAAGGACTATCTGTATATGCCTACATGTAATGAAGACTTTTGAAATTAGGTCTCATGTTGTCTACCCCTGATATAAAATGATTGAACTATGCAGAAGGGTAAGATGTTCCCTGCATCCTCCTGCATGGTTTTCCTGTAGAGAAAGGGGAAATGACCTTGGGAAGAAGGATGTGGAGGTCTTGCAGACTAGAGATTTCCCATTCCAGTTTTAAATATTTAAATAAAAATAAATAGCAGCTCAGTTTCTGGGGAATGGAATTCCTTTGCAATTTAATTAAGCCCTTTGAGTTTGTTCCATTATTTTCTTGGCTGGAAGCATATGTAATGCATATTGCTCAACGCCTGCTGTTATTTACAATAGATGAGGAGCAAATGTGTCAAGTTAATTTATATTTTAAACACCATCTCCATCCTGACCTTATTATATGTACCCTTTCTTCTGTGAAGAAAGATGGGATATTTAGGTTCTTAAGGAGTCTCCTAGATACTGTGTAGACCAAGCATCTTCACAATAACAGAAGTTAATGGATACTTATCTTCACATCATGCCTTGGGGTAGAGCAAGAGGGTGTCTCCTGGCCAGCCAAAGCAATTCTTATTTCTTGGAGTGGAATGAGAGTATTTTTTTTTAAATCAAGGAAACTGATGGGTATTTGCACTTATATGAATCTCGAGATCTGTTTATCCCAGGAATAGCTCAAAGACCATATAAACCCCATTATAATCTAGACATTTCAGTTTGACGGCTATAATTGTTTTTCTTAAGAAAAATATTTATAAACGGGTTAAACTTTGTGGACCAAAGCACAATATTATCTATCTATCCATCCATCCATCCATCCCCATCCCCATCCCCATCCCCATCCCCATCCCCATCCCCATCCCCATCCCCATCCCCATCTCCATCTCCATCTCTATATATGTCTGTCTGTATATGGGGAAATATTTTGGAAAATAAAATAACAGGAAAAGCTTCACACATTTTAAATAAACAGAATGGATATAACAACAATCTTTCCAGTTAAGTTGGCATTTCATCATTTCCCCCTCTTTGAAACTTCCTACAAAGTGTAATCAAATGGGCTGTGAACAGCTTTTGGGCAGCTGTAATGCTTTGAGGTTGCTCTTTACAGGAATTAGTATTTGACCTGCAGCTATTAGAAGCCAGAGCATCTTTTTTTTTTCCTGGGTGGCTTCTGAAACATCAGATTCTCTTGAACAAGGGAAACCAATGTCCACTTTTGCCCCGTGTATCACAGTGTTGTGTAAAGCTTCATTTTAATAATGGCATTTTAATAACTCCCAGAGCAGTTAAATGTTCATTGTCTTTTTAATGCAATTGGCTCTTGGAATGGTGAAAATTGTGCTTACCTGGTTTTGAATGCCTCAGATGGCTTAGAACAAGGGACTTGGAGAATGACTTTCTTCCATGTTCCCCTACTCCTAATTCTTAAGGTCTCATTTCCAAGAGTATTTAAGATTAAGGAACTGAAAAGGAAGAGACACAGTTTTTCAGTAGAGACACCCCTTCTCTGGAATATCCCCTGCCTGCAGGTTTGAGAAACATTGCATTTTTGTCTTTGAGGTTTCATAGTAAGACCTTTTAGACAATTCTGTTCCTGATTTTATTTTGGGTGGCTTTATGGATTTGCTAGCTGATTTATCAATTGCAGTCTGTTACTTGTGCTCAGTGGTAATGGGAGTTATTGCTTGCTTTCAGTTTTGGTGTTCAAAACTCACTGGCTGCCCTTGGTAGGATTACCAGATCTGATTGAAAAAAAAGTAGATTGCCACTAGTTGGAAGCTGAGAGCTTGAGGTTTCTGCATCTCTTTGCTGCCATCTACTGGTCATCTAGAGTTTTGCAGTTCATATCTGTTAGCCCTAGCCAGAGTGAGTCGCAATTCCATGTACATGGAATTTCTTCCAGGCAAATCAGTTGGGTGTGAAGGAGGGACAGAATTGTTTGTCCCTTCTTTACCTGTTCATTAGACTTCCTCTCTGGTCATGGATGACGGGACTTTACTTCCTCTGCAACTAGTACAAAAGCCAAGCCATTGGATGAAGGAGAGAACATTACTTCTCTTTTTCTATTCCACTTGGTTTCTCTGCTGCTTATGAAGGAAATGAGGCTATCTAAGTACAGAAGTTGAATGAGTTAGCAAAGAAGTGGAACTTTTTCTCTTTTGTCAATGTGCTATGTTCATCGGGGGGGGGGGGGGATTAGCCTGCTTTTTATTTGTAAAGCAGGTAAATAAAAATGTTTTGTAGTTTGATAACGTTTGGGGACATAAGTAGCATTGATTTTATCTGAGCTGGGTTTGATTGTTTTTACTGTAAATTGCTATGAAATATTAAGGGAAATTATAGGCCAAAACTTAAAGATACTAAGCTCTGACATTCAGGACATTTAAAAATGGAAAAATGGTGATTTAAGAACCTTTAAAATCTAGATTGCAAACATACCATGTTTTGATCCCAGTTTGCCAGCCCTGGTTTATAGAGAAATGATGAATCATGGGCAGGCAGCCTGCAGCCTAGTTTTGTATTTCAACCTCTGTCTCCAAAGATCTGGAACCAGAGGGAATCTCGCCTACATGTCTCACTGGCCATCACTATCTGGATTGCAGGAAAAGCAAGTAATCTAGAATGAGTTGCTGAAAGGAAGGGAATAAGGGAGAGAAGGGCTAAGGGATACATGCAAATGGGATTATGCCTTCAAAGTTTTAAAAGTTGCCCCTCTCTGATGTAAATCATCGCTTCTCTGCTCGGACATCAGAGGAAGTTTCTCTTGCACCTGTTAACAGGAGAGGAAGCGGTTATAAGCACTAAAACCCATTTAATATATCATGGTTTTTGGAGGAAGCCCATGAGCATTATTTACCTAATCAAATAATCAAAATTATTTTTGGCAAATGGTGGACAAACCATAACAAATATTATGTTGGGTGAAGATGCTTGTGAAAGAGCTACAGTTAAGAGATATTCATAATATTTTAATTAGTATTAATAGTATATTATTGCTTGTGAAAGGTTTTCATGAGAGCTCCTAACATAGAACTCTTCTACAGTTTTATAGAAAGACAGTCACAAATTATTTATCTTGTCCTTTTATCTTTCCTCATTTTTCCCCTTCTGCAACTACAATTTTCCCTACTTCTACAGCTGGAGGGCAATGTGTATATTTCTATCTGCTTGTTCTGTAACTTTTTAATTAATATCCATGGCTTTTTTACCTTTTTTTTTTTTTTTTTGCCAGCACTGCAGATTCCCCCCCTTGAAATCAGGCCCTATAAGATAAAGCTTACGTTAAGGTTTCTTAGAATCTCCATCCTGCCAGCTGAACAGGATTTGGTACGGAAAGGATGTTTCTTCGGCTAGGTCTGGGAATCTTCTGTTTACTCTTGGGGGCTTTAATAGGTAAGCCCTTTTTCCTACTATTCCTATAGTATCCTATAGATAACAAAGGTTAATTTCTTCCAAAATCATATGAGAAAGTAAGAACGTACCTAGCCGAAATTATCCGTTGTGCATAGAAGCTGGCAAAGCTGTTAGGAGAGGTAGTGCTTAATCAAACCTGTCCATCCTCCCCTTTTGACTTCCTACTTTCTGCATCCATATAGCCTAGACATTTGTAAATTACAGTGGATGTTAAAAATAATAAGAACAGAGATATGGCAGACCCTAGATTAGGTATTTGGCACAGAAGCAGCCCTGAATAGAACACTCATGGTTCCGAGGTAGCACCTATGCTTTGCATGGAGAAATCTCCTGCTGCTGAACAAACAAGACTTTCTTTTTTTTTTTTTGATGACTCAGCAAACTGCTTTGCTACTCAGTGTAGCTGAATGTCCTACTCTTGACTTCTGTGGCAACTTAAAAATATATTATATTTAATTTCAAAAAAACAGGGAGAGTTGAACTTCTGTTCTTTGGGCTTTAATTAGAGATAAGTGCTATCTGCTAAGCAAGAGCTGAGTGTTCTACTTCAAGGCATGACTTATGGTTTGATTTTATAGCTCTCTTGAACTGCCTCTGTCTCTCTCCCCATCTCCTGACTCTTATATTTCCAAAGGTGAAAGAGACAGGGAAGGAAATAATTATAGAATCATTGGAGAAGATGAAAATTATATGAATCATAGCTTATCTGGGGTTCTGATAGTCTTGTCAGCTGCAAATAGTTAATATTAAGCATGTTTTAAATGCTTCAGACAGTAAAAATTCTAAAAATTCCATGAAAGATAAAATAGATATTCATTGGGTTACATTATATTGAATAAAATGTAAATCAGTAATGGTGATCTCCCCCCTCCAAAATTAGGCTTTACTTGGAAGTCATGCAATGCTTGTGTTCTTTTCTGATACCAGAGCCTATTTTTCAGGGTGTTCCTGTGAGCAGTGCAGGGAAGGCACCAAGTACACCGATGCAATCATTCCCAATTTAGAAACAACTAAAATTATGCGGGTCCTACGTGCTGTGTCCATGTCAGATTGCATGGCAGCCTGTTGTGATCTTTCAGATTGTGACTTGGCCTGGATGTTTGAGCGGCATTGCTATGTTGTCAGTTGTCAACATAAAGGAAATTGTGAGCCCAAGAAAATGGAGAAGGTGAAGTCCTATCTGACTTTTGTGGTAAGAGCTTCCCAGAGACCAACCACCTTGCTGGGGCATGGGCAGGTGCCATCAAATGTGATCCGCTCCATGGCAAGTGACCTCTCAGAGGAAGTTGGTAGCCTAAAGGAACTGTCCTTCCTCAGCAAAGACCACAGTCTTGAGGACTATACTGATGAATATGGTGAGATGGATCAGAATCCTTTTCAACTGAGCCTCAAGCCTGAAGAGAAAGAGAACATTAACTATGCTGATTGGGGATTAGTGGTGACCACTGAAAATGGCTTCAATTCTTCAGGACTTAGTAATGGAGACAAACAGGAAGAGGTACCTCAAAATGAGAAAGTTCATTTGGGAAGCCCTACAAATATAAACAAACATGAAAGTATTCCCACCACTGAACATCCTGGAAAGTTGTCAGAAGATGCTTTGGGCTTGCTGGATAAATCTACAAATGATTTGGATTTTCATCCACCTAAAAATGAAGTGAACAGCACCTGGCAGGAGGAGGTATGTGTTTTTATATTTATATATTTTGATGGAAGGTATTGACGATTAATGTGAATATGTACATACTCCCATTGGATTGGATCACAAGTGTATCTAATCCAGTAATTTTGATAGTGAGCAACAAGATGCCCTTGGAAGGTGAACAAGCAGGCAGAGACTGAACTTGGAACTGTAGCAGCCTTCCCTGCTCTGACTTTCCCTATCTTAGGCTAAGAGAACATGATAGAAGTTGAAATATAAAATATAATAAAAATAATTAATGCTGGCTTCCCTAGCTGGTTTGAAAGGCTGCCATACAATGTAACAAATAGCCCTTGGCAGACCTAGCCATTATTAATGCAATTGTCATGTTAACCAGTGATCAGAACTATATCTTGTAGCAGCAAATTTCATAAACTAATACTTTCATAAAGCATTGTATGTGAAGAAGTATTTCCTTTTATCTGCTCTGACACTTCATCTTGCATCAGATCGTTCTGGATGTAGCTTGTATCATAATGACCAAGGCTGAGTCAGTATTGCAAATTCCTTGCAATATCCATGGATGCTAGTCAACATCCAGAGGGCCACAAATTCCCCACCCAAATGAGCAACCTAAGTAGTGGCAATTTTTTTCATTCCTGATAAAATTCTGTGTTGGTATGAAAAAAGGCAAAGCAGATTTCTTCAAACAACTTTCTATGAGTGAAGAAATAAACGTGCACGTGTGATAGGAAAAAGATCCGGTCATTGTGAAGCTTATACTGAAGCTGCCTGCCATTCCGGGGCCTCACCTTAAGGAAGCCAATGCACCTATTCAGTTTTGACTGCTCCACTAAGAGGCTGCATTAAAAGAAAAAATCCCTAGAGTTGCTACTTGTATCTTCAGTTTTTGCTAATTAGTAAAAGAAGAATGAAAAGAGCAGGGATAAACTTGTGCATATATGTGTGTTATCCAAATTAAAAGCTTTGGAAATGGTTTAGAAAGCATTGCCTCTACAAAGGAAACATGCAATTCTTAATTAATTCATTTGTTTTATCACATTCCCTTGGATCATTTAAAACATAAGATTGTTACTTTTGCTAATACAAACAGGACATAAAGAATCCTGTTCATAAGCAAAGCATAACCCTTTATGAGCAAAACATAGCTCTTTGAAAATAGATTAGCAATTTTTATATACAAATGAATTATGTATGCATGCACAGGTATTTTAGTGCATGTATTAAAAGGAAACATTTAAACCATCAAATGTACCTGAAACTTACTCTGTGGAAGCTTGTCCATTACCAGTAATGGTTAAATCAAATAGAAATTCATCAGGGAACAAATGTTTAATGGTAATCTAGACTAGGTTTGTTCCTACCCTCATATGCCAGATAAGAAGATAAAATTTAATTTTTGCTTCCAATTCTAGATTCATTCAAGAGGAATAAATGTGTGAGTTCTAGCTTGGCCACAGCACTCAGCTATGGCTTTGGAGTACTTCATTGTGGCTACTTTTGCTGATAGTAAGAATCAAGTTGGAGCAATCCAGATGTTTGCACCATAAATAAGAACAATCATAACTCTCTGAGCCAAGGCATATGGTGATGATGTAGTGATATTACAAGAGGAAGTGAGGTGTTTCCACTTAGGTTTTAGTTCTCTGCTGCCATAAGCCAATTCTGTGCATGGGTTTGCTTCCAGATTTTGGGGGTAAAGTCTTTGGGAACTCCAGTGGCATGAAAAAGAGGCTTGAGATATTACAGTACTTAATTCTGACCTAACTATTTATAATAAGGACAAAAGATTAGCATCAGAAAATAAGTAAGTTCTTCTAAGGCCTTCAGTAGATATGGTTTTAATAGCTGCCATATGTTCTTTTTTTTTTGGAATGTAGCAAATGAAAAAAAAAATAAAAACAGGGTATTCTTAACATACTTAGCAAAATAAAGCAGCTACTATGGTTCTTTTTTTTGTGAGAAGGTCATTACAACTACACTGGGATAAAATTGCTAAATGTTTATAAATATAAGCCTGTTCTGGTAAAGCGGTTTTGGCCTGATCTAATAAGGTAATATTTGTTTTTGCAGTCTTTGTTTTGATTGTTTAATTGTGGCCCATGTAAGGGTTGACTTTTCAGAGCCAGCCTTGAATTAACCACAATAAGTGTGCTTTGTGAAAGTTGGACAACTTAAGACAATGGTGCCTTTGTTTACACTTTCTATTTCTTATTGATTATTTTGCATGGTTATTTGGAGAGCAGCTCAAATGGAGAAGATGCAGTAGTACTGTGTCCATCTCATATGTAAGCATGTTATCGGATCAAAGGCATTTTTAATATTCTGTAATATTCCATGTAGCTGCTAGTCCCATATCTACTTTCCTGTGCAAGTGTCTTCCTTCCTTCCTTCCTTCCTTCCTTCCTTCCTTCCTTCCTTCCTTCCTTCCTTCCTTCCTTCCTTCCTTCCTTCCTTCCTTCCTTCCTTCCTTCCTTCCTTCCTTCCTTCTTTCTTCTTTCTTTCTTTCTTTCTTTCTTTCTTTCTTTCTTTCTTTCTTTCTTTCTTTCTTTCTTTCTTTCTTTCTTTCTTTCTCTTTCTCTGCAGATGGAGTTTTTTCTTTTGAGTTTGCAGGCATATTTGCATATTGCCTAGGGTTTCGTCCTATTTTGGTTCAGTTTTTGTAATGGAATTGGAAGCATCTCAGAAACCTGTTTGCACAAATACATAATTTGTGCAATTTCTTAGGATTTGGGAATGCACAGCACAGTATTTGCTGATAATGTTGTTGATTCTAGCTGGAATAGAATTTTGAATCTGGATCTTCAAATACATTCTTATTTTTCAACCTGTGCGGCAGAATGTATTTGAAATTACAATAATGGTATATTCCTGCAATTTGTCTTGTAGGTTGTAACACCTCCCCATAATCCTCCTTCTTCAGGCATTATGGAATTTCTCTCCACCATCCTAGCACAAACTGAAATGTCAAACCTAGATAATTTCATACAAAGTGAAACCACAACATTTCCCACCAGTGCTCATAGCACTGCACCTTGTGCTGCAGATGAAGTTGTGTTTCCCACTGCTACAACCAAAGCAGGTAATTCATGATGACTGAATTCATTATGGATTCATTATGACTGAGATTTTGAGAGTATATTCATAATCCATATCTCTTCAGCTGTTGAAATAAACATAACTTCAGTGTTTGGAAGTGGCCGCTGAAAGCCCTTCCTGGTTTAAGACTGTGATGTTGAAGGTGTATTTTTCTGTTGAATTGCCAGAAACTAAGATCTTCCTGGAGGTTCTCCTCCAGATGCTGCTGCTGCTGCTGCTGCTGTTGAAGCAGATGGTGACCATGGAGAAGGCATCATTGCATAACTTTTTTCTCTGAGAAGCTCATGCTATTGAGACACTGATGTCTTTTATTTAATAGGCAAAAAACTATTTTCCCCCCAGATGTCTCCAAAATTTTAATCTCTGATGTGTTTTTATTTATGTTGTGATCATTTTTAATCTTTATTTTTACTTTGGCCAGTCATTTCCTTATTCTTGTTGACTTTAGTTATATCTTAATGGAAAGGCAGTCTAAATAATTATTTAATTATTTCTAAATAATGACAAATAAAAGAATTGCCTTCAGGCAAACAGATAGAAATCCTGGTTTAAACATTCAGCCAAATGAGATAGTCAATGTTCTTTTTTGGTTTGTCTCTGAATTTGTATTGTTTATTTAATGCTTCCCCATACTTTTGCTTCTTTTTTTTAAAATTAGCACAGCAAGAAGAAGGGTTGTAGTCTAGCCTGCTCCAAATGGTCTGTTTTATTCTGTTTCCAGGAGGTGTGTGTTTTCTTGCTCTTTTCTTTTTTGGGGGGATGGAGATATTGTAAAAAAGTTGATCACTGGCTTGAATTCTGAAGTGATACCGCCAAAGTTTTCCACATAGTTCCAACTTAATTCTGTTCCATATGGAAGTAAGAAAAAAGAGAAAAGTTGAAATTGTTATGAACCACAAATGGTTAGCCTAAACCAGAGATCAGGAACAGAGGATTGTACTCCAAAATAGTGTCTGTAGCCCTCTTAAATTATTACTTTTAAAGTTTTAAAATACCAAATTTTTCATTATTTATGTGTATTTGTTGTTGGAAAGAGTACGTCACCTTTATACAGAATTGTCCAGAACTTTACTAAAACCCTAACACAGAGCTGGTAGAATTGTTTGTTGGCTAATAATTTTTGGTGAGCATTATGCAAGCCTGATTTAAACAGAAGAGAAACATCAACAGGTAAATTCAAACTGAGAGCTAATCAGCCATTGTTCTTGTCTCGAAAGAAAATGCCTGCATGTTGGAATAATCTAGACAACTATGTGATTCAAAATCAAATCATATCACTTACATAGAACATTCATTATTCTGGCTCACCTTCACACACACACACACACACACACACACCTGTCTATCTACCTACCTACTTACCTACCTGTGGAAGATTCTTGCTAAGCTTTACTCAATATGTTAACAAATGCTAGCCATCAAACTGTATTAATAAAAGTTGTCCTTCAGTTTTCAAATAACACTCCTCCACTCTAATTTATGTGCAGTAAAAGAACTACAAATGTAGGGTGGAGGTAATCTTCAATAAACGTTACCAAAAAATGAAGTTGAATTGTATGCATTAGTAGTGATACTAGCACTTTCACTTAAGTTCACACTGCAAGTAGGATGGAAATTTTAAAAAAGGTTTCACTGTCATTCAAGTGGATACATTTTACTAAACCTATAAGAAGAGTCTACTGAGGCAGAACCTAATTTAGTATTTGGGTTTGTGAATCATCTTTTTTTTTTTTTACAAGCTCCCGCCTCAGTATGGATGAAGTGCAAATCAAGGCTTTTCAGTTCTTCCCTCTTGTGCCAGACGTATGGGGCCTAGTATGAGAGTGGATGAAGTGTGAGCATGAGGTTCATGATGGTGCATGTATATAATAACAAATTATATGTAAGAAGCCATGTGTTATCGTTTCATCTGTTCTGAGCCAGCTCCTTATCATCAAATTTTAAAGTATGCAAATATTAAATCTTCAGAGTAAAAAATTACACCAACTAGAATGTTTACATAAATGTTGTTGGTCAACATGGCTCATGTTGAGTACTGAAATTGATATTTCATTGAAAAAAAGTGAGTCAAAACACTTTCAAAACTTCAGCTTCACATGATGTCTTCTTTGAAGTATTGGGAAAGCATTTTGCACTTCATACTCACCTGGTTTCATATTCAAGGTGGGATGTTTCATTAAGTTTTGTACTCACAACAGTTCAAAATCAGATATTTGCACACCCCTATTGTGTGTGTGTGTGTGTGTAGAAAAAATAAAGAAGCAGAAAGGCTCAGGTAAAAAACAGGCAAAGGAGTGAAGTATTTTATTAAATAAAAAAAATTAGAATTAAATTGTTTGAGGAAAACAAATGACAAAGTTAAAGTCAGCAATCCTATCATGAAAACATTCCAGCTGAATTATATGAATAAATTAGCAAAATTTCTAAACTAAGTAAAATAAGTGTACACATTCCCTCTGATTTATATTTATACTGTTATGGATCAGTTTGGTTAGCAATACTGTATTTTGCGAAAGGCAATGCCCAATTGTTCCAACATGTACCATGATTCTCTCCTAACTGAACCTCAGTGTAGTATTAATGCAAACTTTGTATGATGCCTGATTGTTGTATGAGACTTTCTCTCTAGACATCAGTTATGTCTCTTGTGTAGAAGTTTTGCTTGTGCATTCCAGAGTTGTGAGAGAGAAATAAAATTGCTGGAATGGATATCCCTGAAATTACTTAGCTCATATTTTATATCGGCTTTCCCCGAGGTGGTGTCTTTATGTGATTTGGGACTATAGCTCCTAGAATTCCAAGACAGCATAATCAAAAGGAGATACCAGGTCAGGGAAGAATGTTTTGCATGGTAGAAATTGTGGGATGTAGGAGAAAGGGTTACAATTCCTCTATCCCATGAAAATGTCTAGGGCTATGTCTCTCTTACATTCTAGCAGGCATAGTTAATTGTACTGCATTTTCTTTTTTTAGAAACAGACTATATTTATGAATGGAGCTTGATTAGTTATCCTGATAGCTATGATGGTGAAATGAAGGACAGGCACACACCAACTCTAAAACTTTCTCAAGTAAGTAGCTCCTTGCCCAATCAAACTTGTATGAAGTGCTGGGTATCTGGAAGTGTTCACATTTTCTGTTATGTGTAATCCTCACTGAATGGCTTTAAAGTTGTTTTTCTAAAAACAATCATGATAGCTGCCTGAAAATGAACCTCAATCAATGAGCAGTTATTCATATAGAAGGATTCCTGATCTATGGATGTGGGTGCCAACACAACCATGACTTCCAGTCATATGGAACCATGATGCATGAGATGTTCAACCAGTTGGAAGTCCAATTCAGATGTCCAGTTATCATGGCCAGATATGAGTGGGCAGGGGTCGCTTGTCTGTAAGATGCAGATTGGTTATCTCAGTTTAGAAGAGAAATTAATATGTAGTGATGGGCATCGACAGAGAAAAAGGTGACATTTTTTCTGTTATTTTTCAGATTCTAAATGCACAGAACAGGATTCAATAATATAGGAAGGGCCTTGTTGAATCAGGCCATCAAGTTCAGCATTCAGTGCCACAGATCTATAAGAATATAGTAATTGCTAAGTTGGGAAAAATCAAGAGTTTTCTGGATTAGGCTTCTGTTTCTACCTATGACCAGCCAATTGTCTTAGGGGACATTGCATTGAGAAGGTGAGAGTCTATCATATCAAACATGCCTCCAGATCTTGGCATGGTATTGATAGGTTTGTAGGTGGATTACATTTTTGTTCTAAATGCTGGCTATAACAGACCTGCCTATAGTTTCCTAAACTGTTTTCTTCCTAAACAATTTTCTGACCATTCTGGGTAATAGTCCAGGCCTGGAGAAGTCTTCTCCAACAATACTGATTGGGAATTAGGAAGTGGCAGCCTCCACACTTCTAGAGGACAGGGAAGGCTGTGCTGGGCACATTCATATTCTGGATTTGATATGAGTAGACTCACACATCTCAGAGTGATTTGTGCTATGCCCTTAAGATGCCCTAATTCTCTTTAAAATTAATACACCCATCCCCACACACTGTTTCTCTATCAGCTGCCAGAAGGTGCCTATGTCTTCAGAGTGACTGTTTCTGCTGAAAATGCATTTGGAGAAGGATTTGTAAACGTCACTGTCCAACCAGGTAAAAGTGCTTTCCAGACAGTTCAATTAATTTCTGTTCTGGTGAGTGAATGCAAGCTCACTGCTGATACTTTATTATTGCCAAATGTTATCAAATAAGAAATAACAGTGAAAAGTTCCCATCCCTTTCCTTGTTTCTTTTTAAGACAGAAAGTGTCCTTGTGGATTCGTCCTTGTAATTTGTTATTATAAGAGGGAGGGCAGTTCTCCGGGTGAGCACCTAAAGAAATTTTGCCTGCTTTGAATCTTCTTTTGCTCTATAGTACTTACTAATTTTGAAGCTGAAAGAGGAAGAAAAGTCATGTTGCCAAGCATATGATTTACTTCCAGCTGAATTTAAGTACTTGCAGCCTATGTTAAACACCAGGCATTGCCAATTTGCTTGAATTGGCAATATGACTTTTTTCCTCTGCATGTATGCCCTCTGCCTCATCTTTTCCCACCGATTTGTAACAATCCTAGATAGGACACATCAAATCACCTTGGATTCACATGTCTCCCCCCAAATCTTAGATGTAGCCTCCTGAGCCCCTTCCAAAGGTTGGTGCTGAACTATAATTTTTGATTCAGAAGAGAAGAGAAATTATTAAATACATGGGGAGTAACCATATTAACTTGAATGCTCTCCAAATAGAAAGGCAGGATAAAATAACATCAATAATAATAATAATACAGGTATGTTTAAATTTATTTAATTCTGTTAATAAATTAACATTTAATGATGCATGATGAGGTCCTGCTATCTTTATGAAAGGCAATTTCTGGCGTGCTAGTTGAAAGATACTGACAGCTCTTGCCCCCCCCCCCAAAAAAAAAGTTGTGCAGGATTATCGTAGAGTTTGTTCACATAAGGGACAAAACAGGATATTGAAACAATCACTGCTTTTGTGAACATTATGATTGCTCGAGCTGCTGTTTACTGTTTGGCCCACCCAGCATCACAAAATTCCAGCCTGATACAATTTACTTCATTTGGGGTGAACCATAAGGGTGACCTTGTTTGTATGTTTGTTGTGCAAATAGTAATTTATAGTGATCTTTTTTCTTTTATTTGATATTGCTCAAAATCTATTTTTTACTGCTCATATTAAGAATTTAATATTTTCAATGAACAGGGAGTGGTTTCTGGTTGTTTAATAGGCACAGTCTTGAAATGCATGCAGTGGGTTTATTTAATTATATGAGATATTCTGGTTCTCATCTTTATCCAGCAATCCGAATAAATCAGCCACCTGTTGCTATTGTCTCTCCCAAAGTACAGGAGATTTCGTATCCTACTACCTCTACCTTCATTGATGGAAATCGTAAGTACCAGCTGCAACAATTGCTTTGCATTATAATATAGGGATGTGGAAATCAGTTTATATCTAAGTCATTATGTGTCAGGTTTAGCCCAGGAAACTCCAGGAGACAGTACAGATTCAATCCAGCAAGGTTTATTTGGCTTCACACCATTTACAGAATCTTCTCAGACTGAGATCAGTTCCCAGGCTCAGTAATCAACATGACTAGCATTCCTCAGGGAGGGGCCAGTCTCATCCTTTTATCTCTCCCCCGCTCCTCTGGTGATGAGAGTACATGTTTCACTACCCTTGCTCTATCTCTCACATTATGGCACGGATTCAAACATTATTCCATTCTTTTCCATTGTCACCTAATTATTTTTAAGAAATTACATTTTTTTTCGATATTTAGATAGATAGATAGATGATAGATAGGAAAGCACCTTACGCTATTTTCCCTAATACAGTGGTACCTCAAGATACGAATTTAATCCGTTCCGTGACTCTGATCGCAACTCGAATTGGTCGCATCCTGAAGCAAATTTTCCCATAGGGTTCAATATAAATACGGTTAATCCGTTCCGCCCTCCGAATTTGGTCGCGCCACGAGGCAAATTTCCCCATAAGGTTCAATGTAAATAGGGCTAATCCGGCCTCCGAATTTGGTCGCACTACGAGGCAAATTTCCCCATAAGGTTCAATATGTCAGCCAGCATTGCAGGGCTAGGAAATTCCCCAGGCGTGCTTTAGTCAGTTTCACCGCTCGAGCGTTAGCGCAGAAAGAGGAAGTGCTAATGAAAGGGCCACCTGGCGCCTCTTCACTAATCTGTTAACGCCAGGGCCGCGGGCGCTATGGACAAAGGAAAGAGCCGCGGAATTGAGGAAGAGCAATCAGCGCGCAAGGAAAAGCTCCCGCTCCCGGCTGTGTGCACGAAAAAAGCCCAGCGAAAGCAATGACCACGCCAAAGGCTACGGACAAAGGAAAGAGCCTCGGAATTGAGGAAGAGCAATCAGTGCGCGAGGAAAAGCTTCCGCTCCCGGCTGTGTGCGCGACAAAAGCCCAAGGAAAGCAATGACCACGCCAAATGCTATGGACAAAGGAAAGAGCCGCGGAATTGAGGAAGAGCAATCAGCGCGCGAGGAAAAGCTCCCGCTCCTGGCTGTGTGCGTGACAAAAGCCTAGCGAAAGCAATGACCACGCCAAAGGCTATGGACAAAGGAAAGAGCCGCGGAATTGAGGAAGAGCAATCAGCGCGCGAGGAAAAGCTCCCGCTTCCGGCTGTGTGCGCGACAAAAGCCCAAGGAAAGCAATGACCACACCAAGGGCTAACAAAAATTAAAGAACAATGGGACTCAGGCTGAACCTGCCATCTGGACAATTAAGGGGGATCATTGGGGCGCTGATAATCTGCAGCCTGTAAGGAGGGGAGGTATAAAGGAACCAATGTATTGTACCAAGCCAGTCCTGGCTTTGCTTGTAACTGTTGCGTTACGCTTGAGTAAACCTCTTTTGTGAACTACATGTGTCACGGGAGTTTCTCTTGACGAACGGGGCAAGATCTTACACAATGTAAATACATATGGCTCTGCATTTTCTTTGGAGCCATGCTGACAAGCACACCAAAAACCTTCCAAACGCCACAAAACACACCACAAGCCTCACCGAACGTCTCCTTGCTACCGCGATCTCGCCCACAGGAAGCCGCAACCGTGTGGCAGCAGGGCGAATGGCTGCGGATCCGGTTCGTAGCTTGAGGTGGAGTTCGCATGTTGAGGTAAATTTTTGCGGCCGGAGCTGGTCGTATCTCGAAATTTTCGTAAGGTGGGGCGTTCGTAACTTGAGGTACCACTGTACATGTTATTTCTTCCTACACACATTCGCAAAGATATCCTTTTTCTGATACATCTTTTCCCAATTTATTTTTAAATGTAATTTTCCTAAATTTATACCTTTTTATAAACAGTCTGTCATCAGATAGATGTTGGCATATTCTATGAGTTGCCAGCATGTCAGTGATGTGGAAAACATAGTTCTGGTAGAGAACCAATATAATTACAAATTAAGGGGTTGGACTAGGAAAACCATGATTAAAAAGTCCGCTTTCATCCATAGCTCACTGGATAGCTTTGGACCAGATGCTGTTTCTCAGCCCAACCTACTTTACAAGGTTGCTGTTGTTGTGAGGAAAAATTGGGGGAGTAAGTGCTTTTTATGAATCAAGCCAATGTACAGATAAAAAAATCACAGCATTTTCTTGACAAGAAATACCCCTAGTATAATAATAAGTACTTACAGAGATACTTGCTTATTGATCTGTGGCTGTGATATTTCCCTTGAACACAGAAAGCATAGATGATACTAAAATAGTGAGTTACCACTGGGAAGAAATTGAAGGTCCCTTGCGGGAAAAGAAGGCATCAGCTGATACACCTGTTTTATACCTCTCTAACCTTATTCCTGGGAATTACACTTTCAGGTGGGTGATTCTAATTATTGCTTTCTCAACAAATTACAAACTAAGCCAAGAAGTCTCTACTTCTGCATTTATAGGAACTACCCAGTTCTTTATGTTTAGGGTTGGATCCAGATTGGTCTTTCCATCAATGGAAGAGCTCCTTCTATTCATGGAAAGCAACAGGATTGAGCAGAGAGTCATGAATGGAGAAAAAAATGTTTATAATTTCTCAATCTCCTCTCAGGCTGCTCTAGAAGAAACCGTCCACATAAACAGAATGAGTAATTCTGGAGACTACCTCCTTAGCCCCAGATTTATTCCATTTTTGTGTAGTTTGAATCTCTGACTTTACAGCTTCAGAGATTTTCTCAAGCGGCAGGCTGAGAGAACTAGCATTTGTCTTTTCTCAAATGTGCTTGAGATCCTATCATAAAATAAACACAAAAGCATAATTTCTTATTCTTAAAGGTGTGTCTATGAACATAATATTTTATCAATATACACTTTGATTCAAATGTATTAGATCAGGAGGAGATACAGGGTCAGCTGAAATTGGTCAAAGGCCCAGATCATATCCAGTAATGCACTGTAGTCAAAACTATGAGTGTCTATTCAGAAGCAGTGTCATGAGTTCAATGGCACTTTCTCCCAGTTAAATGTGCATGGAATTATCGCCTGCATACATATTTTTTCCAGCTAAGAGATGTGGTTAAGATAAGGGTACACATCTAGGTATATGAATTGTCCACATATTATTTTTGTTGTTATTGTTGTTCAGGCTAATCGTCACTGATTCTGATGGAGCAGCTAACTCCACAATAGCTTCCTTGAGAGTCAACAATCTATTGGATTCTCCTCCTGTTGCCAGTGCTGGACCAGATCAGGAAATTAGTTTGCCTCAAAATTTCATTACATTAAATGGAAACCAGAGTAAGGATGATCATGAAATTGTCAACTACGAGTGGTCCCTGAGTCCCAAAAGTAAAGGCATAGTGGTAGCAATGCAGGTAACTGAAGGACATCTTGCTTCATGTCATACCATTTGTATTATATCTGAAACTAATTTTGAAGAGGAATATTGTGGTGAAGCAGGCAAAAAACATGGTGAAGCTAGCACTGAAATTACTTGAACATTACTTTGAAATGCTTGCACTGGTGCCTGGTCTTTAGTTGACTATCTAAATACATTTTAACTTTTAAGTTTTACAAGGGTTGAACAGCAGCTTCTAAACAGAGAGATTACTTCTGATTTTTAGAACTTGATTTGAAGCAATCAGAAAATACTTGCAGATCAGTTGCTATAGTTGGGAGATAAGGGTAGAATAGTATAAAAGGAAATAGATACAACCATGGACAAAAATGTAGCAGTGTATCTGAAGGGCCCTATCTTGTTATGTGAGAATGTGAAAAAAACAGGGCATTATCTGAAAGCATAGACAATCACTTGCTAAAACTAAGCACGTTTGAGTCTAAACAACACTTGGATAAGAATCTACGTGGAAACCCCATGCATTCTGCCTTGAGATCCACAACAGAAGCAATATAGAATGTAGATGAACTAATTCTGTAAAGAAATAAGGATATGATTAAACTTGCCTGCAGTTCCAGTTCCTCTGGGTGGGGCTACCAGAGGATGCTTTGGGTCTTAGTTCCCAAAGTGACATTACATGACTTATGAGCATGTTACCAGCCACAAATGTTAAGTTGTATTAACATGGCAGGGGATGTTCCAACTCGATGGAGCTTCTGCTAGAAAAAGACAAATAGACATGCCTTACCCAAAAGTTACCTGTCAAGTATTAAGCAGCAAATTGCATAGAGTATTATTTGCCTAATTTATATAAACGTTTATTTGCCTAATATATATGAAATGTGTTCTGCTTTTAGATTTGATGTCCGTTTTAATTGATTTGAAATGTAACTGTTAAAGTTATGAGAGTCTGTTTGGTTTCATGCATGCTAAGCCATAATTTGCTTAAACATGGTTTATTGGATAAAACATAATGTGCTGCATTGATACAATATGCTAAATCATAAACCATAGTTTACAAAACAGAGTGAGTGTATCCGTACAGTGTTCTAAACCAGAGCTAAACAAGCCACATGATGGCTTAATGCAGTGTGCATACCCTATATCAATGTTTATAAGGATGATCAAACAACAAACATATTTCAAATGGAAAAGCATACGGTATTATATTGCACTTTTTTTTCTCACCTCTGATTTATGTCCTCTATGTGATTTTCTAGGGTGTGAGCAGCCCATACCTTCAGCTGTCTTCAATGCAAGAGGGAAAATATACATTCCAACTGACGGTAACGGATTCTGCAGAACAGAAGTCCACAGCTGAAGTCACAGTAACAGTTCAGCCTGGTAGGCCATCATATAGCTGCCTGACATGGTAGAACATCTGTGCTCGTGAGCTGATGTATTTGACCTTCATGTTAAAAGCAGGAGAGAATGGTGGCCTGCTTTGCAGTGTCCATTACAGGAACCTGCACTGAATAGAAATTGGGCTGTGGGAACTGACTGTATATGTCAAGTCTCCTATATGGGAGCAATACATCTGCCTTGTGGGAGAAACCCAGATGATGTCAACCACAAGATTCTTGAATTGGAAGGGCTGAGCCTTCCACTGCTCCGGATTAAAAGCCAACTGGCCTGTGCAAGAGGGTCAGATCAAGTCTTTATTTCAGCTATAGACCAGCATAGTGTGAGCGAGTCATAAATGGAGCTGGGGGAGAGATCAGTGTTGTCCTCTTCCATAACTGGAGAGGCACATATCCTTTTCATGGATAGGTGGTGATTCTTTACTTTCTTTGTTTATTTGGCTTTTTAACATTCAGCTTTTTCAATTTGTTTGTATCCTCCTTTTTCTGCCAACTTCTCTATAAGGATCCGTTCCTTTTATGTCTGAATGTTTAGTTTGTCTGTAAGCACTTTGGTTAAGAAATGAGCTATAGATATAAAAACAAACATATGAAATCAGTATCACTTATAGAACAATCTATTTGCCGTGTTTTTAGAAACTTCCACCTCAACCTTCACCAATCTCAGGCTGCCCAGTTAGATTGGATTGACAAGCCCTCTGTGGCTATGCTGGTCAGGAATGCTGGGAATTGTGGTATAGCATACCTTAGGGAAAGGCAGTTATCCCATGCTTCAGTATTATTGTTCCTGTTTGAGGTCTAATGGGCACACAAATAATACAGCAGTAGAAATAGAAATTAAAAGAATGGAAGTGGTCACCATAACTGTAAAGACCCTCTCCTCAGTTGATGCCTCTGAAGGCAGAGACACTTTGGGGGAAGAAGATGATTTTAATACATTTCCTTCTAAATATCTGCAAATAACCTTACATTTTTATAGCTTCTCAGTAACCGGTGCGGGAGGTGATTGCAGTTGACTGCATGTCAAGAGGTCTAGGACAAGATATTTGAACTGTACATTCAGGTTTTTTGGGTTTTAGCTTCATAACCTGCTTGCAAAGCAGCCTGGCTGCTGCAGGCTGCAGGCATCATCATGGTATTTTGATGGCAGTGATTGAGATGGGATCTGATTGGATAGCTATTTCTCTTTTGGTCTTATCATTGGGCAATGACAGTGGCCTGATTTATCACAGTGGAAGTGAATAGGAAAGATCCTCTGGCACTAGGCAAGGATAGGTTGGATACTTGTGTGTTCCTCTTTACATTCAGTGAGGACATTTGGTTCATCTTCTCTTCCTGGCCAGAACCAGAGGGGTGCAATAGAGCAATATGATAAATCCCGTATTCTTCCTGTTCTCTTTACTGAGGTTAAAATTCCAGTAACTTCTTATGGAGGAGGAAATAGACCTCATCAATATATAGAGAAAGAGCATTTGGATTTTATTTTTGTCTTTGTTACAGGACAAAACAAGCCTCCAGCAGCTGTGGCTGGCCCTGATAAAGTGCTGACTTTTCCTATCCAGAGCACTAGTCTTGACGGAAGCATGAGCACTGATGACTTAGGGATTGTTTACTATCACTGGGAGAATATCAGGTATTTTGTACGGAGGGAAGATGCACTCCAAGGCACAGATAACATTATTGATAATGCTAAGAATTGAAAAAGCTTAGGGGGGCAAGGAGAGTGGGGAGATAAAGTAAACTGATATTGCATGTGGGGTGTCTGCAGGGAGTTGGGGGAGGTTTCATAAAAGTGAGGATGGCGGCCTTGCCTATGTACTTGTAGCTGCCACCTTACCCATACTGTAGATGCATGCATTTGAAATCATGCTGGTTGTATGATTTGAACAGGGAATCTTAATTGTTCTTAATCACCTATTTCTAGTTTGGAACATTATCCATGCTGTTTCCTACAGAATTGTGACCTCTTGGAAAAAATAACATGTTTCCAAGGCAGGTGATGGTGAAGTGGGTGCCAAACATGCCACACTTTATATTAATACCTGTCCATTAACTTTGTTACATTGACGAAATCCGGGAAAGGGTTGTAATAGAGCAATGGTACTTTTCATAATTCAGTTGGGATAAATTTGCTTTCTCCTGGGATTACTGTATTTTGAAGAATCTCATGGACAATTAGTTCACCAAGTGTTTATTCCAAATAGTGTTCACAATGCCATTTTAATTTCTAGAATTCTGTGCTTCTGTGAAGATATGTCTGTCACCTTTGCTATGCTGACATGTAACTGAAATAATGGTGAATAACGTAACTTGGATATTTGCAACCTGAACTTAGGTTTGCTTACATAGAAATATGATGCATTATGTACATTGAGGCTTACTCCCTTATAAACGATTTTTGGATTATTGACTCAAACTCAACTTTTTCTGTTTTCTTCAGTATCATATTTTATGCATATGGCTTGAATTTGTTCATTTGGCACTCAGCTATTGAGTGAAACAAGAAAAAATGCAAAGGCTTTTCCCTTTTAATTTGACCTTTTTCAAAGCCATGTTCCTTTATATCAATTTGTAAGGGAGTTTGTAAAGCTTTGTGCAAATGAATGGATATAATTGTAAGGAACTGCTATATTAGTAGTTAAAAGATTTGAGCTGCTTACCAATTTTGGGAATTACTGTGATGAATTGTGACATCCTGGATATCATTGTTGCTGGGATTTGTGCTACTTATTTATTTAATTTAATTTAATTTAATTTAATTTAATTTAATTTAATTTAATTTAATTTAATTTTATTTTATTTTATTTTATTTTATTTTATTTTATTTTATTTTATTTTATTTTTTTATTTAAAAGATTTGCATGGCCACCCATTTTAAAACATAACTCTGGGCAGCTCACAATAATAATAAAAAATCACAGTAAAACTATAAATCATAAAACCTTAAAATGATAAAAACAAAACTAAAACCAAGAACTAAAACCTGACACTCCAATCATCTCCTAGGATGCCCCAATAGCTTGCAACAATACTTCTAAGTTTTGAGCTGAAACTGGATCCAGGATGATGGCCTGCTTTTTCTTTTTGCTACAGTGGGCCAAGTTCTTTGCACATAGAGAATGCTGATACTGCAGTAGCAACTGTCTCAGATCTACAGATCGGAACCTATCATTTCAGACTGACGGTAAAAGATGATCAAGGGCTCAGCAGCACTGCCACACTTTCTGTGATTGTTCAGGAGGGTAAGGTTTTCTGTCCCAATTTTTTGAAGATATTTCCTGAATAAGTGGCCTGTGTTTCTATTAATCTCCCGTGTTTTAGATATTTATGGCTTCTAATTTAATATTTCTAGTCCTAATCCCATTGTCTAACCAGGGGCAGGCAGTTTGGTGCTTCCTAGATGGTTGGGGCTGTTTTGATAAATCATTTCAGCATTTAAGTTTAATTCCCCTGCATTCTGAGAATTTTCTTAATATAAGCATAGCATTTGGGCTGTGTCTGAATTATCATCTTTTCTTGTTTGAACAAGTATCTCCCTTTGTTATATTTAGGTAGCAACTCTCCACCCAAGGCCCTTGCAGGGGGAAAACATATCCTTGTCCTCCCCAATAACTCTATTGTTTTGGATGGGTCCCACTCTGTTGATGATCAAGGAATTGTGTCTTATCTTTGGATCCGGGATGGACAGAGTCCAGCAGCTGGAGTAAGTATTTAAATTATCTAATTAGGCCAAATGGAATATTTCTCTGTGTTTATTTAATCAAGCTATCTTTACTTTTTACTGTTTATATGAATTTGAAGCCAATATGATCCATCAGATTGAGGGTTCAACTAGATTTTTGTGGAATAATCTCAGGCAAATCACTTGAAGATGCTTCTGTTCTTAGAATAGGAGTAAAGAAAAAAGATTCATGGTTTTGAGGATATGTACTTTGCGGCATACCTGTTAGCCAATGTGTCCTAGACCAATTTTATGGCATTCAGGCTGGTTGTCACTGCCAGTTGCAGAGAGAGATAGTTGTGGGACTTTATGTCTCACATGTCATAATAGCTCAATTAACTTTGGATACAATGAATCTTGATTGGAGTAAGTGTGAATGTGGGTGAGGGCAACTACTGTTTGATCAGGCAACAACATTTTGAGAGATAGTCCTGGTAACAGAGAGTTATCAAATAATTGGCTTCAGATAAGAATGAATTTGAAAGTTGTCTTTGAATGCCAATTCCTTTGCTTTTGCAGGATGTGATTCTTAGCTCCAACCGTGAGGCTGTATTACAGCTAACTAATCTCGTAGAAGGGACCTACATGTTTCACTTGAAAGTCACTGATGGCAAAGGAGATTCAGACATCGACACAGCAATTGTAGAAGTGCGGCCTGGTAAACTGTTTCCTAAGACATTTATAGCCTAAGCTATTTTCTTGTGTTGTTCCCAAATCCCTTTTCTGTGGTGAAGTGGCTAAAGATCTTCCCAATCCAAATAGTTCTTGGGTCAGATTTCCTGTTGATGCAGAAGTTTTTATGGTAGCATTCTGAACTTTCCATTGCAGTTCATGGCACATGCTTAAAGCAGATCAGAAGCATCGTCCAATCAGATGCTTTGAACTTTCATTGACTAATGGGCACTTCCATGTGGTTTTCTTGTCAACATAATGGAGGTGGTTGCCATCTTCCAAGATGTTTTTTAAACTTTTCAATCTAGCTTGAAACCCTGGAATTCCCTCGCAGTTTCTCATTCAAGTACCTAGCTAAGGTTAGCTAGGAGTTACCTCCAAATATTACCTCCATGTAGTTAGGCACCACTTGGCAGGCTCTGAGGAAAAACATTATTTTTTTCATTTACAGACCCAAAGAAAAATGGGCTTGTGGAGCTGATCTTGCAAGTTGAAGTTGGTCAGCTGACTGAACAACAGAAAGATACCCTTGTACAACAGCTAGCAGCACTCCTGGATGTCTTAGATTCAGACATTAATATCCAGAAGATACACGCTTATTCTGATATCAGGTACAAGAAAGTAGGGAAAACATAATACACACACACACACACACACACACACACAGAGTATATATTGTTATTCTATACACATCTACTTGGGTATTAGTCCCACTGAACTTCAGAGTAGACATTGTAAGATTGGGTATTAAACTTTGGCCTCACCTTCAGCTTGGGACCTAAATCCAAAAGTGGGTTTCTGCATTTCTAATAAAGCAGCCTGATATCTGAATTAAATCCTACAGTTCTGGAACTTTATGCTTTGCAATGTCTAGTTTTCCTTGTTTTATTTCATGGGACAGAAACTTAGCAGCTTTACCAGCAGCCAACTATATATTTACAATTAGGGGGTTATTCCAAGAAGAAAGAATCTTAATTGCAGTATGTGGTGTTAATCCCAGCTAAAGAATTCTTGTTGTAACAAATGTATTGATATTTAATCTATGTATCTTCCCTTCAGCACTGCTGTTGTGTTCTATGTTCAGAATGGGCATCCATACAAAATCATAAAGGCTTCAGATGTTGCACAAGTGCTGCGTTTGCAACTCTTGAAGGAAAAGCCAGATTTTCTACTTTTTAAAGTGCTTCGTGTTGACACAGCTGGTACGTATTGAATGCCATAGTCCAGGGCAAGAAAAATATCAGGGGTAGTTTTCACCCTTAAAAGTGGCCTAGATTTAATTTTAAGTACATAAATAATTTCAGTTGCTTTGTGATTTCCAGCTTGCCTCTTAAAGTGTTCTGGACACGGACGCTGTGACCCCATCACAAAGCGTTGCATTTGCTATCAACTGTGGATGGAAAATTTGATACAGCGATACCTAAGCAATGGGGAGAGCAACTGTGGTGAGTTGGGAAGAACTTAATGATGTTTTCCAGGAATAACTTACATCTTTTAAGGTATTATCTTGATATTGATAGTGCACTGCAGAAGGAAGTGAGAGTGCTGTTGTAATGTGGTTTATTAAACCAACCATTTGTCAAGGATGGTATGAAGATTCCTGGCTGGGCAAAGAGTTGGACTAGATGACATCCAAGGTCCTTTCCAGTCCTATAATTCTATGATTTAAAGAAAGGTCATAAGGAACAATGACTGATCGTGTTCATGGTCTGGATCGCCTTAATTTGTATGCCTAAAGCAGTGTTTCTCCATCTTGGGAACTTTAAGATGTATGGACTTCAACTCCCAGAATTCCCCAGCTGGCATGGCTGGCTGGGGAATTCTGGAAATTGAAGTCCATACATCTTAAAGTTCCCAAGGTTGAGAAACACTGGCTTAGAGTATGGGAACTAAATAGCTTGAAATCTTGGAACAGGAAGGCAAATATGATTTAAAAGGTATAATGGAGATGCGGCAAGTTGATTCCTGAGCATGATATAATGCTGGCGGACAATTTGTTAAAAAAAAAGTGACTATGCTGCTCTATACCTTCTGTACATTCCACCAAATCACAAAAACAAACAATTTCCAAAGCAGGAAAGGGTTTGGTGGTGGTGGGTAAACCAGTGGATCCCTTAGAGGTCATCCTAGATTCCTGGGATTATATTTTGATTCTGAAGAAGAAAAAAAAGGAGACCAACAGCTGTTGGGGTACATACCCCCCATGTACCTAGGGGAGAAGGATCTTTTCCAAAAAAAAATTGCAGTTCTTTCAGAGAGGAAGTTCTTGAAGCGACCACATCTCAATCCACCTCCCGATCTCCAACTTTCTCTTTTTGCTTTGGGACAGGAACCAGAGAAGATGGTGAGGGTTCAGCTATACACAGTCCTAGATTAAATTGATTATCTGGATCTCCTATCTGGATTCAGGCCTGGTTATGGGACCAAAATGGCTTTGGTTGCTCTGCTTCATGATCTTCAGAAGCAGAGTGTAGTCCTCTCAGTCCTATTAAGTCTCCCAGTGGTTTTTGATACCACTGACCACGGTATCCTTTTAAACCACGTACAAGCATTGGGGTTTGAAGGCACTGTTTTACAGTGGTTCTGCTTCTACCTAAGTGGGCAGTTCCAGTCAGTGTTCAAGAGCATGGTCGAGCCAGTGGTTGCTCCAGCACAGGGATGTTTTTCCCTCATGCTATTTAACATCTGTGTGAAGCCACTAGGAGAAGTCTTCTGTTGATATGAAATTCAAGACAATATAGATTAATGAGAAAAATGGATTGAAAGTATGGAACGAAATACAGTGACAACTGCAAAGTTTTTCACTTAGGAAAAAGAAGCCAAATGCACAGATACAGGACAGGTGATACCAGGTTTGCTAACAATATTTGTGAAAAAGATTTTGGAAAAATAATCTATAGACTGAATATAAGTAGGCAATGTGATTTGGCTGTAAAAAAAAGATAAACACAATTTTTTGTGGTAACAACAGAAGCAATCATTTGAATCACAAGAAGTAATGGTTTCACTTTATTCTGGGTTGCTCAGACCCTAATTTGAGTTTTGTGTCAGTTCTGGGTGCCATACTTTAAGAAGATTCAGGGAAACTGGAATAGATTCAGAGGAGCAATGAGAATGAACAAGGTATGAGCAACTAAGTCCTATGAAGGAACTGGGAATGGTTAGCCTTGAGAAGACTGAAGGAGAATATCAAGCCCCTCTTCAAGTATCTGAGGATGTCAACAGAATGCAGGACGTGGAATAATTAATTTAGATTATTGGAAGGAAAACAATTATCCTGAGAAGTGGTGGACTCCTCTTGACTGGATGCATTCAGAGGCTAGATAGCCACCTATCTGAGATGATTTAATCTGGATTCTTGCTATCAGCAGGAGGCTGGATTCATTGGCCTAAATCATAGGCAAATGCTACTAACCACAAAGACAAAATGTGCACTGTGAGATGTTGACTCAACCCCCACCTCCCAGCTTTTCATATTTACCTCCTGACATTAGATGCAAGTAAGTCATGGGGTTTGCATCATGGTGACGTAGTGCAGAGTTATTTTCAGTGGATGGGTGGCTATATACATTTGTTTAATAAATAAAAAATAAACGAAATGCACATTTTGCCACTTTCTCCCCTTGCCTCTCCTTGTAGATACCTAAATGGGTCTTTTCAACTTTGATTCTAACTTTAAGTGTTCCAATTTTGTCTTCTAGAATGGAGTATACTCTATGTAATAGCATCTGCTTTCATTGTGATTGCACTGGTGGTAGGATTAACTTGGCTTTGTATCTGCTGTTGCAAAAGGTAATAGTCCTTTATTCAGGTTAAGTCAGGGATCAGGAAAGTCAAAGCATTTTTTAAAAAAATAAACATTATTTATTGGCAGGTTGGATAAAATCATGTTATGCAAATGGTGGCCCTGATTCTCAGAGGTTATTGTTGTTGTAGTTCAAGTTGCACTCAATCTGTCCAAAGGCTTATAGCAATCTGAGATTGGTGTGAAATTAACAGTGCTTATACTTGACAATTTGCCACTGAATTGCAGTATTTTTATTTATTTACAGCCAAAAGGCCCAAAAGCTAATTGCAGTAATGTAATCATGGCAGGCTTTGGGGCCACCCTCCCCTCAAAAAAGGGAAGTTTGGGCTGTAGGCTGTCCATCTTTGGTTTATGATGCCTGCTAACATACATTAGAGGCACACTTTTAATCATAAAGATGTTTTAAGAGGACAGGGACTATCTGCTCTTTAATGAATCCATGAATTTGGAAAGTTATTAAAGTTATTAAACAGATGTGCTGTGACTACAACTCCCAGAATTCCTAGGCATCACGGCTAGCTAGTTGCAACACATCTTGAAGCACCTGATGAGAGAAGCTGATTTAAAAATAAACTCCCCCCCGCCGTATTTGTGATTACTCGCAATACAGTAAGGTGAGCAAAATGTTGTGCAATAAGCTGTCTAGCTGGATTTACATATCACATGAGGCTATGGTATGATTTACCTTGGCTTTTTAAATAAACCATACTTAACTGGAATCGTATAACATGCACCATTATCAACCATGTTTTATAAAACAGTGTGTCCACATAGGGCCACAACCAATTAAACCAGTTTGTGAAAAGGGTGAACCCAGTCCTTTTGGGTGTGACCACCCAGAGAGGCTTTAACCACACTCAGGACAACCCACAGAGATTTGATTATTTGTAAAAGGGCTCCTCAGGTGAAGCCCTGCGCATGGGGTTATGCTGTGTGCAGTCACACCTCGAGGGCAGCTGCACTTGTCAGATGGACATGAATAGCACTGTATGGGTGAAGCTCAAGAGCAAAGGCGTGCATCATTAGGAAGCTGGTTTACCAGAACCTAATTTATTTCTCTTTAATTCATAGCAGAAAGAGGACCAAAATAAGAAAGAAAATGAAATATACAATTTTGGATAACATAGATGATCAAGAAAGAATGGAGCTCAGGCCCAAATATGGTATGACATTTCTTTCCTTATTGTCTCTTTCATTTTAAAATGAAGAATGATGCCTTTACAGTTGAAGGGAGAGTTGCATCTGATGGAGCAAGCTGGTAATAAAAGTTCATGCCATAACAAATTAGTAATATTATAAAACTATAAAGATCTCTTGCATTTTTTCACTGATACCACTGTGAAAAACCACTGATTGTATTTATTTATTTAGTCCAATCGCGTTGAATCTGTCCGCACTAAAGCATTAATAAGTTGTTTTGATTTAACTCTTACTAGGGGTGATCCTTTTGACTGTAATTAATTGATTTTGCCATTAATTTATGTACCATTTTGGGCTTGAATTACTATTTCTATGGAAAAAGTCACTTGGTTTAGATTGCATTCAGCCATAATGTGTTTGCTTCACTTTGGCTCAGTGTGATCTGTGATTTCAGCCAACCAGTTATGATTAAACTAAAACATGGCTTGATGACTTGTTGGAACATCAGATAGTTAGAAGGATGTCCTAAGATCACTGCAGCGCAACTGTAATCCTCATCCTTGTGCCTTCCTCCCACCCAGGTATAAAACACAGAAGTACCGAACACAATTCCAGTTTGATGGTTTCAGAGTCTGAGTTTGAAAGCGACCAGGATACCATATTTAGCAGGGAGAAGGTTGAACGAGAAAACTCCAGAAACATGATGAATGGTGCCATGAAAAATGGTGTCTCCTTCAGCTGCAGCTCAAAGGATAGATAAATGAACGAGCCGCTTTGTTAGAAAATGGTACTATAGTGCACTGAAGACTGGACAGCCTTCTCTCGGTTTTCCTAAAGTCCCAAAGGGGCAGATAGACTCATAAACTTCCAGCATGGCGAAGAGGGGGATGGATCCTATGGATGTTTTGCACTGCTCTTCAAGCAGTAGTTTTTAACTTGCCGTACGTGGGGTATATGGAATGTTTTTTAAGCCACGGTTACCAGAGATGGCATTTACATCGCGTCTCATGGACATCTAAACGTTTACTGTTTAAATCTTAGCCAAGACTCTTAAGTTATGAAGATCATAGAGGAAAACTTCCTTATATTATTTTCCTTAGAACAGAGTGACTTTGTCTGTATAGGAAGTCACTTCTGTCAATATGAAAATTTATCATAGTTATTAAAACTGTGATATGTAGCCAAAACATTTCTCACTTAACATTTATTTGCTAAATAAAGGAGAGGTATGAGTGTGGAGAGGAGGGATGAATAAGTATCAAGCTATATTGCTGCTAAACTCTGCTTTGATAAAATAATGCTGTTAAACTGTTATCTGTTTATATTAATGACAGGTTGAGAATTGGCCCTGGCTTGCCTGAGCTTAAGAAATTAAAATAGTTTCCAAATAAAACATACATAGCCCTATTATGATCAGCAGTTATAGTGCAATCTAAAATGAATATATGGAAGGAATATATATTCAGATATGAATATATTTTGGAGGGAACAAAAACTGGCCCCATGCAAAACCTTGCTTCTTGCCAGTCTGTGGGAGAGTAAGCACATGACTTCTTTTTCTTCCCACTGAATACAACAGTTGGAAAACTCCAATGTCAGGCTATTTGTGGCATAACCCTCTTGACTGTCTCTTATTTTCAGGATCACTCTTGGCACTTTCTTCTAATCTTACCCTCTCCTAGCAAGCTAGATCTAGGGTTAAAATTGCTCTGGCTGTTCAGAAAAACAATTAAGCACCACTTCATACAAGGACCTTTCCTGGATAATTTGTGTGAGAGCTGTTTCTCAGAGCTAAATATGTATACTTTATTCTACCCAGACTCTATCTGAGTAAAATATAATCTGGGAAGCACCCTAGTATTTTCCTTAAGTGGTTATTATAAGAATGCTCGAACTTTCATAGGTTTGTAAGAATGAGCTGTTGAATAATTTCCTAGGGATTGTATCATGTAGTCCAAACTTGTGTGAAATAACCTTGCAGTAAATAAATAGGATGATTAAACACAAAGCCAATGGTGGGTGTGCGTGCATGTACATTCTGTACAAAAGCCAGGTTACAAGTCAGATGTGAACAACAATGAATGGAACAGAATCTTAAATGCATCTACTGGCCAATAAAAGCACACATCTCAAGTAAAGAAAATTTGGGATTAAGCTATTCTTTACATTAAGTGATCACAGATGTTATGCATAACCTCAGTTTCCTCAAAATCTAGATCAGCTGTAGGGACTTTCATACTCAATTTACTAAACTGTGTAACTGGAAGGCTTACATAAACTATTTTACCATCAACATTTGCTCTAATAAAGTGTGCCATTCCCCCTGTTTTTTTTCTCTAATTTATGAGAGCATCACAAAGAGGAAACAGTCCTGCAAATCTAATTTGACAATAAATGTGAATGTCCAACTTTTATTACATTAATAATTCTTTGTTCACATCCATATCTGGTAAAGAAAAAATCTAGGAAAAAAATCAAGTAATAAAAAACTTAATTCAAGTATCCCTTTATATGAATGTAAACATATACTGTGATTTAAAAAAAAATAGTAAACATACAAACAAATATTAGATACATTACCAAACTGATCCAACCATTGAGACATTTCTTTGAAATTAAAATATGTAATAGGTTGAAGTGTTCATTTGTGCTATAGCCAAACATTTTGAAATGTCTTCCATACCCTAAATGGCACAATTAATGAAATACTCTACTGGCTAACGTACAGATCAAGCACATATGGCTTCTACTTTTTTTTAATAAAAGAGTAACAACGTTACAAATAGTGCTTTTTGGAATTACCACAATCTGATTTTTTTCCCAGTACTTTAAAGAAAAAAACAATGTGGTAATGAAAGTTAATTTAAAACAAGTACTCTCTATAATCCAGTGTTGTCCAAACTTGGCCACTTTAAGATGAGTGGACTTCAACTCCCAGAATTCCCCAGCCAGACTAGCATGGCTGGCTGGGGAATTCTGGGAGTTGAAGTCCACTCATCTTAAAGTGGCCAAGTTTGGACAACACTGCTATAATCAAAGAAGGTTTTGACTTTGTGCTGTTCAGGAAATAACGCAGGCTGCTTCTGAAGCCTAGTGATGATCCTCAGAGGCAGTCTGTATATTGCGGAGGAGTTCGCAGTCCAAGGAGAAGCACTTTTAACTACCTCCTCGAACAGCATGGAACAAAAAGTAATGCAAAATTTCAAATGCAGTTTGGACATATAAAGTGCATGTTCAATTTAATGCAGCAATATGTCAGTGCCATGCTAATTTTTCTGTCCTATTTCAAAAATAATCAATTTATTTATTACAAAAGAGAATGATGAATCATCCAGGTTAGACTTAAGTTAATTCTACAGGTATCAAAGGATTCATCCATAGAGCACTCACATGTTTATAGCGGTCCCATGGATCAATGTGGTTTTAAAAAAATGAGCATATGTCAATCACATCTAACTACTTTATGCAGCTACTGGTCCCAAGCAGGTCTGAATGAATCTATTATGCATTAGTATTTATCATTATAATTTGTCTTTGTTACTCTGCCTCGTAAAATCTATAAGGATTCCATTTTTCTGCCAAATTAAGAATCTCTGAAGACTGTGTGCATTACATATTGGCAGAAATGATTACTGCCCATTAGTTTGTGTTATTGCAAAGCTTAACTACAGGATACTAATTGCAAATCTCTCCTTAAATAAGCCTAGTCCTACTGACTAACAGGAGGATATTAGAAATGAAATTATTATTATTATTATTATTATTATTATTATTAAAATTTGTCCCTGCCCATCTCCCCCCAATGGGGGACTCTGGGTGGCTTACAACCCACATATATCCACAAGGACACATATTTCAGACAACAGCTGAAAAACAACTATGAAAATTGGATTTTCCCCAATTAATTAGGAAAAAAGGTATTACAAAAAGAGTAAAATTCAAAATTTGGCACAAATATTCAAGATTCCATCACTTTTATAACTCTTCACATGTGAGAAAAAAATGGGTAGAGAACCTGCCCAGCATACTCCAAAAACGTTCAGTAATAAAGATTTCCAAATCCTTCTGAATGTCAACAGCAAATATGATTTGTTTCTGCATTGACCAAGATAGATATTAACATTTGCAATTACAATGTAATTATGAAGAACTGTTTATATATATTGACATAATTTGAAGTACAGACATCTCTACACATAAACCTGATCACAGTTATTTTATGAAAAGAAAAAAAAATCCAAGTTAGCTTGCTAAACAAAGCCTATAAATGGCCAAAACTATAGTCCTACTTTGGCTAGAGTCCTAACAAATGGCTATTGCAAACCTCCAAAACAAACATATTTTATTTCTAAATACTCATCAATACCATATTTAGAACCTTCTCTTCCTAGCCCTGATTGTTTTACCCCACCAAATGGGCACTCCACAGAAGAGAGAATTCCTTCATTAACACCAACCATTCCAACTTCCAGCTGCTCAGCGACTCTCCAAATCTGGGCTGGGTCTTGAGAATAAAAATAACCTGCAAATTTGAGTAATTGAACAGTAAGTAACTGTAACACCCGCTGCATTTGAAAGCTTCATGGGGCGGGGGAGGGGGAACAGGCCAAACAATTCTAGTGACTACCAGGAGCATCCTGATATGTTCCCAACTCCTGCTGAAGATAGAAGACTAAAGTACCATTGCTGCCCTTCCTCTTTTCTTTTTCATAAGAGAAAGAAAAAACTCCAATTATTTGCAATGGAGCAGAATTATTTCATACCAGCTCTAGTGGTATTCTATATTTTTCTCATGTTTGGGAATTGAGTTAGCTACAGTCTCTGAGATGGTAGTCAAAGTATGTATGAGTATGTACTATTTTGACTTCCTTGAGTATAACAATTTTTTCTCAAATTTTAAATGCTACCTATTTAAAAAGCACATACCTGCTAGACCCACATTGGCTGAATTTGCGATGGCAAGTGCTTCTTCCTCTGTATCAAATCTGCAAAAACAGAAATATGACATCAATGGGAAAGAAAAATAATTTGTCCTGAAATAAAGAAGTCTCATTTAGACTAACTTATTTATTTTGGAAAAGATCTGAAAATCTTGAAGATATCCATCAGGTAAAAGATCTCTGGCTGGGGAGAAATATTTAGGCCTACCAAGAAAGTACACAGAGATACTTTCATCTCATATTCATTTAAGTACAGTTAAACAAATGACAGCTCTGGTGTGGGTATATTTATATCCAGAGTTCCTCTATGAAATACTGAAGCAAACTGAAAGAGTAACAGCATAAGATATATATGTACCATGCATAACACATGGACATCTTCAGAAAACTTCAGTACTTTTCAAATTCTCCCAGCAACATTCATTGAAACAAGATGCTTTTTCTTCACCGTTACCTTGTCACAGAATTTGGGAAATGGAATGAGCAGCAAAACCTTACTTTACAGGCAAACCTTTCCAACATTTCCTGGTCGTGATGATTAAAAAAAAAACATAACCATAACTATAACTATAAACATCACAGAACTAACAAAGTCATTACATTTTCCCTATAACCTTTAATCCAAAAATGGTCAGGAAGGATCGCAGGGGGAAAAAATCCCATTCTGTGGGTGAGATAGAGAGAGAAAGAAACAGTGTGCCAATAAGTGACTGACTGAATATCTGTCTCAGAAGAAAACCACACAATTGGCTTATAACAATCCAGTTTCTCTTCCAGTATGTTTTGTGGCAAGGTAACATGGGTAGTGTTTTATTGATTTTATTGCAATTTCTCTGATTGTTGTGAGCTGTCCAGAGTCTTTGAGAGTCAGGCAGCAAACAAGTCTAATAAATTATTGTTATCATTATTTCACAGAGGAAGATTTCTGGTAGCAGTTTAATGATCTGTGATGATTACATGGAAATCTGTCAAAATACTTATGGCTTACTTGATAACTGGAGCTAAAGGCCCAAAGGTCTCCTCTTGAGTACATAACATACTTGTTGACACATTGCTAAGTAGAGTTGGCTCAAAGAAATTTTTCCCGTAACTGTGCCTTTTCCCTCCAGTAACTATGGATGCTCCTTGGGACACTGCGTCATCAATGTGTCTTTCAACCTAAGAACACATCAAACTTAGGACAAACTCCTATAATCCAAAGTAAAATGTTGTAGTAAATATTATTATAGAGGAACAGACAATAAACATGACTTGGATATGCATTTTAACCATCTTTTCTTTTATAAATAATTGTTACCTTTTCCACAGCTCTTTCATTAATTAATGGCCCCTGGGTAGTCCCTTCATCGAATCCATGGCCAATGTGTAGTTCCCTCTTAATGGCCTGGGCAAACTTCTTCACAAATTCATCATGGATCCCTTTTTGCACCAAGAAGCGGTTTGTACATACACAGGTCTGGAGGGGAAACAGGACAGAGTCTCTATGAACAACAGCTGAAATATCTAGAAATTAGAATTATACATCTCTCCTCCACTCAGCCTTAATGCATCCGTTACTTTGTTCAACTTCCATCTGAAATATGGAACCCATTTAATTATTATGGTTTGCAAGCACAAGCAACTTGAGAATGAGAAGTCCACAAATAGCAATTTATATGTTTTCATAAAGTCTCTATGTGATGCTAATTCTTTCATCTGCTTATTCAAAAGGTGCTATTTCAGCATATCGTTCTTATATTTTAACTTCAATGACAATACAGATCAGCCTTTCCCAACCAGCACTCTGCCAAATATGTCAAAGTTCCAAGCCAGCATGGAAAGTCGAAAATGGCAGCCCCACATATAGGTGATTTGAATCTCCCAATTTCTTAACTGTGTGACTCAATTTTTCTGATAAGGCCAAACTGCCAAACTCTCAATAATTTCTGCCCTAACAATTCTAGGCTGCAATCTCTAGACAAAATGCAGATAATAGGAACATTATCAAAAGTTGATGCAACAAAAATGTATTATTTTCAACAACTAAAGAAGCAAAAGGATTTCTCAAATGAGTTTTTAAAAATTATTTCATTGATAAAATATAGGATCCCCTCACCAAACTGCTGGGCATATACTGCCCACTCCTCCCCATCTTCTTCAGCACACTGGGGAGAGGACAAGCAAATATTCTTATAGGAATTAACTACTCCTCTAGTAATTTAAGCAAAGACACACATAACAAAACTGTTCAACAAACTGCAGTAGCTGGGTTCACATGAAATGCAGAGTCCAAACCTAACAAATGACACTCTGCCTGTGCAATTAAGATCATAGTCAAAGAATTTTACTCATTGCTAATAAATGAGTTGCTTGGAGTCTGGCAGCATATAAATTTAAGTAATAAGAACAACAATAATAAATGCTATTGATCATATTTTCCTCAAATATAAGATTCAATCAAAACTTAACAATGCTCTAAGTAGCTGCATACATAGGAAAAAATGTGCCATAAGGTTGAACAAAGCAAGACAATTAATCTCACCTGCCCTGAATTTCTGTATTTAGAAATTAAAGCTCCAGCAACTGCCTTATCTACATCAGCGCTGTCAAACACTATGAACGGAGCATGTCCTCCAAGCTCCATGGAAACCCGCTTCACTGTGCCAGCAGCATGGCGTAGCAATATCTGCAAGTATACAGCAGACACAGAAAGCTAATTACTCTAAGAAGAATATTTTCCTAAAGCCAATGTTAAGCCGTGCAGCAGAAATTATCAGTTTCTTAAATAAACATCCATTTAAACCTCGGATATGCCAGTGTTAATTTTAGCTTATAGCTCGCATGCTTTGCTTGTGTGTAGCTGGATTGCTTAATCTGCCCCAATCACATCTGACTAGAAAGCCTTGTCCTTTGAAGTAAATACACTGAATACTGTGTCTGAAATGCCTCACGTTGCTGTCAGGTAAGAAGAGTCAACCATCCAGAACCCAAAGCCCTCCAGATGCGATGGTTGTACAGCGCCCAGGATTCTGCGCCAGTGAGAATTCCAGGAGGTGTAGTTTGAGGAAATACCGCAGGGTGGGGAAAGGGATTCAAATCGAGGTTTTTCAAACTGTGTTTCATGGAACCTTAGGGTTCTGCAAAAACTTGATGGGGTTCTGTGAGAGACCCACCCCCCAAAAAAGTTCACTTGAACCCAGCCAATGTTCTATCACTAAAGCTTTGCCTCTTGATCAGGGAGATTACAGTTGTTGTTGTTTTTAACTAACAAGTTCCACAGACTAAAAAATTTTGAAAACCCCAGTTTAAGTCAATCAACAGTGATTATGCTTCTTAAGGGGCTTTTGGCTGAATTTCAGGAAATGAATTTAAATGCATGGATTCTGAAAATGTTTTAAGGCATTTCTTGATACCCTTTTTTACAAATATTCCAAGCCACAGATTAGTTGCTCCAAAGGGTATCAATTAAAACCAAGTCATGAATTCTCTTCACCCTCTTCTCTAGCAGTGGCTTTAGGAAGCATTTATATTTTCTTCTTCTCTGCGCATGTGTGTGTTTCTGCTTTTCTCTCATGCTGCGTCTATGTATGCATGTGTGTGCTGGGAAGCAAAGGGCAGGCAACATGTGCTATACTTTAATTAATGTCTCTCAACCTCAACTTCAACTCCCAGAATTCCCTAGCCAGCATGCAGCAGCCAGCAGCAGCACCAGCATTCTGGGAGTTGAAGTCTACACATCTTAAAGTGGCTGAGGTTGAGGAACACTGATCTAGATCGCGTGACCAGGAGGAAGGACGGGCTCAGAATGGAGTAATTAGTCAGTAGCATTCCAAGCTGCTGCCCAACTGCATTGTGGGAACTTTTTTCTGGAATGATTTCTCAGCAGCCCCCAGCTGGATCTGGATCATTTTTGAACTTAATACATTTTTTTCCTGCTTTCTTCGCCCTCTCCCCCCAAATCAAATTTGATCCTAATCTTTTAGTTTTGGAAGAGTTATCCTGTTAATGGACAATGCCTCTGTCTTACATTTAGTCTATTTTAACATATATACTTTCATTTACATAATTTCTTTCCAACTTTCTGTTGGGTTGGAAAGAAGAAAAACAGGACAAGAACAAATTTCCTTCTTCAATACCAATTCTTAATTAGAATCAATGCTACTAATAAAATTTGCATTAATTAGACCCTTCTTGAGACAGGACTTATGGGTCATAAAAGCCTGATATTAATAAAATATCCCAAAATTTAACATCATTATTCTCTCAGAGCACCTTTTTCCCCAAATGAATAGTTCTTTCATATGAAAAAAAACTTGATGGCCTGAAGCAGATTTCCACAACTTGATGTTTTTCACACGCGTGAAACTCCAAATCTCTAGCCAGCCATGCCCGTGGCTGTGGAACGTGGGCATCTGCAAGAGGGGGCATGTGAGGAAATGCCATAGTGCATGCTTTGTCATTACAGCTACCTGTGAATGCCTAGGCTGCACTGGTCAAAGATTCTGTGAGATCCATCCCATCTGCAAATCAGCAAGTTGGGAACAGGTGGGCCAGGGCATGCAGAAATCAAGGGGAAAGGATGGCAATCCTTGAAGAGTGAACAGAATCTATAAAACTTTCCCAAGAAAGCTGAACTACGGAAAAATATTAACATCTTTAAATATATAAAACAAATACTAAAATTGTTCCTAAAACATTTTAGCCACAACTTTGTGAAGATTTAAAAACCTAGAGTATAAAACTTTAAAGACATAAATATGCATACCTTTCCAGTAGCCGTTGAGCCAGTAAATGAGATTTTGGCTACCAAGGGATGAGTACAGAGCACCTCTCCAACTGCTGCTGCCTGTTGTCTGGAACATGGAATAACGTTATATACTCCTGCAGGAATTCCAGCCTGATTTGCAAGCTGCAGTGAGAAATAATTTGTGGGAGAGTCACAGACCTGGGTACTTGCACAAAACATTTATCCTGGATTACAATGTTATCACAGCCACATCCAACAACTCATATTCAACAATCCTATTGTAAAAAATGATCTCTGGCACATCAGTATAAAAATCTTACCTCGGCAAGTGCTAAGGCAGATAAAGGTGTATCTTCGGCTGGCTTTACTACCACCGTGCAGCCAGCTGCCAAAGCAGCACCCACTTTCCGGGTAATCATAGCACTCGGAAAATTCCACTATGTTAAAAAGATACATACAAGTTCAATAGATTTGGGGGCACACTGAAATAACAGAAGTTCTGAAATTTCTAACAAAAAATAATACCTAGAAGAAGATCACAAATTGTAATAGCACTGGCTACAACTTCTGCTAGTGGGAGTGACAATATTCTGGAAATCATTGGCTATCTTGTCTCGCATGGTTCCTCCCACTTTTTCAGTTATTAATAACATGTGAAGCAGATTTCAAAATACTGTATCTCGAAATGGACCTGTTCGAAAGAGTCAGAGATTTCTGGGTCTGGCAAGTTATGTGTATTTAAAGAAGACCACATAGAATCTGGTTCTAAACTCTCTTTAAGTTTCATTTATATTTATATGAGAAGTTCTGAATTGAACAGAAATCCCTAAATTAGTCCAAGCTGAATCAGGCTTTACCTGAATTCATTGATTCAAATCTTCTGATTACTGCACACCCTATTATTTAAACCCTGAACAGTTGGAATGAGATAATCCGAGAGTTGCCTGAGACTCTAATGGTCCACTCTCAATCTCTCTGCTACTAAATATCTGTTTATAAAGTACCAAAACTAGAGCCTTTTCTTTGATAGCATCACATTTCTGGAATCCCTTCCTCATTTTAAGTGGATCCCCAAACTGATTTTAACAAGGCAGCCAGACTCACAGGAGTAATGATGGCAGCAACTCCCACAGGCTGCTTCAACACAAGGACTCTCCTGTTTGTTGCTGAAGGTGGAATAATATCACCATAAATGCGCCGAGCTTCTTCAGCAAACCATTCCAAGAAGGAAGCAGCATACAGGACTTCACCTTGTGCTTCCTTCAGTGGTTTTCCCTGTGATACATTCAGAACAAGCAAACGAACATACAACAAACAATAAAACATCTCTTCTTAAAGAAATAATTATTTAAACTTTTCATTCCAATGTGCCTTTATTTAAAAATATTTACTTCTATTGTTATCCTCCGTATGTTCAGTCTGGTGCTTACCTTAAATAGAGTTTTTTCCTCCTTTTTTCAATGGTTGCTTGTCTAATATAAATAACAACAAGATATGGATGCAAATATCTGGAGCAAGTATGCAGGCTTGTACAATGTAACTTTTTTATTTATGCCATAATAATGAATGCAGAATGGACATTCTTTTGCTTTATTACTATTAACTCATAACTTTTCTTCCTCCATTCCTGTTCTTTTTTAAAACAAACCCAAAAACTAATAAATACATAAGCACATCTGTACCCAATTCTACCTTATATGAGAAAACATTATCTCAAGACCTGTGATTGTATACTTTTGCCAAGATTTATTTTTATTTTTGTATTTAATTAATCTTTATTTTGTAAAAATACAAATATAATCAAAATGCCAAGATAAACTAAAAAAATAAAGTTGAACAAAACAGTCCTTAAACTTTAAAAAAATGATAGAAACAGGAAAAAGAAAAGAGGAGAGGGAAAAAAAACACGGGGGAAAAAAGCTACCTTTTGCCAAGATACACAAACCAGAAACCTTGATCTTGGTATCATGGGTTCCAAAGATAAGTTCATACACTGTGCGAGCAAGAGTTTGCTTAGTGTAAGTTCAGTTAATGAACTTCAGATGGCTGCATTGATACAATCCACTAACCTGTAAACTATGATTTATAATTTGGAATGACTGTGATTATACATCACACAAAGCCCAAAGCAATCAAATCACATTATAGTTGCATGCAATGAAAGAACCTAGCCCAATTCATCTCTGTAAGCCGTTTTCTTCCAGCTGAGACAATAGACACTGCCTGAATAGAAAGGGAGAAAAACCCTTCATACTACTTCTGAGTTGCAAACCTCTGGATGATCACCAGATGGCAGCAATGTGACAGTTTTCATCAATTTTTTTAACCAGATGTTTAATTCTATGTTTCACTGAATTCTTGGATAAAAGTAGCAAACCCACTTGATTTGCTAAACCCACAATGTAATAAAGTTCAGTGCAGGAGGCATTAACATTTCACCAACAGTATACAGATAATCTATCTCAGCTATTAGTTTAGAAATATTATATGAAGCTGATACAAAGTTTTTACTGGAAGAATATATAGAAAGTTCACTTTCCTCTCTCTCTCTCTCTCTCTCTCTCTCCTTCCTTCCTTCCTTCTTTCTTTAACAGAAGACACTTCTTTTTCTTGCATAAGAAAAATCTATGGGCTTACTTGCAAATTCTGATGTCTCCATTCCAAAATGTTTCCAATTTTGATGGTTTCATGACAGTTACCTCATTGGATAGTTCTGTGTGACAGATTACCCACAAAGGCAAGTGATTATTGTTACCTGCACTTATGAAACCAAACTTTAGATAATCATCAATATATTTCTGGGTCCAAGAAGTTTTAGCTTCTTATTCCCATTTCTACTAGGCTACACACAGTTTTGAATATTTTATCAGTTGCATTTCCCATAACAGTTTTCAAACACTTATCTGTATTCAAGCTGAAATTACTATTTTTTAACTTTTAGTTAACCTAAAAAAATGGTGGCCCTTGTTATCTGTCATTTCATGTATCTGCAGTTTTGACCCTTTTTGTTCGTTTTTATTTTGTTACTTAACTTTTTTTAAAGACTTAGGTCATCTGATTGCCTATGCTTTGGTTAGAGTTCTCCTCTTCTCTCCACTCAGAGTGCTGGTAAAATCACAGCTGCAAACCTCTGGTTGGAGACAAAAGAGTGTGATTATTAAAATCATTACATTTTCTAAGGACTGTTATTTTATGTTTTACAGGGAACACACCAGGCCACAGACCATACTTTGGGAGTTGTTGATACAGAGAGCAGTTTCAGCCCTGATGGCCCCAACATGCCACTGTCAGCAAACTCAGCAATCAGATAATATAAACAACAGCTGTTTCCATCACCTCCCAGTTGCCCCATTTAGGGTTTCCTGGCTGCAAGGCCCAGGATGTTTACTGCATGAAGCTACACCACCATTCCTATTTTCCCCTCCACCTATGCAAGCACTATAAAAGAAATGTTAGGCTGGCCCCCAAATTTCTCTTGTAGCTTCTATTTATTTCTTAAGCCTTCAGTACTGAATTGCTCAGCTAATCAAAATGTACTCAAAACGACTTTATTCAACAGTATTAGAAGCTTAGAAGGAACAGGCTCTTCACTTTAACACTGCCCTTAATTCAATTTTGACAGCACTGAACAGTAACATATACATTACCCACATGCACTGGGATCACACAACACACAAGATTAAATCGAGATTCACTGTGTTCAGCAAGCATTGTCACTGTCTTAGCGCGTTGTTTGAACTAGGCCATCATACTATGCCATAATGTGGTTTGTTTTGGCTTAGTGTATTGTGTGAATACAGCCACTGTATTTTATGAACCATGATTTATAATTTAGAGTATATGCAAGCCCAAGCAAGAAAGGACATCTGAATTTCATTTACTGGTTCCTCCAAACTTTCTTCTAAGTGAAACTGTAACCAGCAAGCTAAGTTTCAGGCCCAAGTCTCAGTGGAAGATTTTCTTTCTTTTTATACTTACGTTCTCTGCTGTGATGATCCTTGCAAGTTCATCTTTATTCTTTATCAACAAATCATACCATTTACGAAGCAAAACCGCTCTATCCTGAATAAAAAATACAACTGTACTGTAGTAGGATCTTTGTAAAATAAATTTGAAAACAAAAGTAAATTTGTCTAAGTATAGCTGCAACTTGTAGAGTGTCTTACATTATTCAATCTTGATCAATCCAACAAATCTATGAAGTAGATCAAAGTTCAGTCTAATATTATTCATAAAACTAAAACCATATTTTAATACATCAGCTTCATAGTCAAACATCTTCAGTGGCTATCTTTTGTGGCATACCTACCTATAGTTAATTTAAGCATAGTTTATTCAGTTAATTCAATGTCTGAATTTTCATGTCTCACTGCATGGCTGAGTTTGCATCATAAGCAGCTTGTGGACAACAGATATAAAAAGTCATTGGCTAGTTTGTAGTACAGTGTATCTATTGTACTGTACAAACACAGGCCAAGTGAGGCCTGAGAGAATACAAGGGGTGGAAAGATACTTTATGTAAAAAACAAATAGACAAAACATTTAACATTTAAAAAACATCCAAGTTACTAAGAGGAAAATCCCACGCATGTCTATGCAGAAGTAAGTCTGACTTAATTCTAAATTTACTCTCGTTTTGGGCTCCAGAATGTAGAAAAATGCCGAGGTGTCCACAGGAAGTACAAATCATGAAAGTGGTCACACGGCAAGCTCTGCCCCTTTTGTACAAGTGTGGTGATGTTGTGTGCATGTATGAAAGGAGCAAGCTTGTGGCACAGTGATGCAATGTTGCTGATGAAAGCCTCTGATCCTGAGGAACCCCGGGGAAAGTAGATGGCTTTATATTTAGAAACTGGATAAAATACAATTTGAAACTATATATATGAATAAATGGTTTAGAAACAACAATACATTAAAGCAGAAAATAGGGAAATATCTTGTATTCTTCTAATGGGTCTCTGCAGGTATCACCACAATATTCACATATTGGAAGCATATAAATATTACACCTTATATCTTGTACAAAGTACATGTGCCAATTTAGTTAACAAGTAATCAAAGAAACTGCCACTACAGCAATTTCTTTCACTGGATTTGCAAACTGGATTTTAATCTACCGGCGACTACCAATCTGATTTTTTACCCAGAATTCAACCGCAGGACCATACCAGTGTATTTGAATACAGGTAGCACAATTTAAAAAAAATATTTGTTAACTCTAGATCCCGGACATTATTAAGATTGAATACATAGGTGTCTGCAGGGGTGACAAGGGGGAGCAAATGACAACACATGCTTGACATCAGCACATAAATGCCACAATTTGCATACTTCCATCAGATGTCAGGACATAAAGCACATAATGGCAGCATTTGTGTAATGATGACCTGTGTAATGGCCCATAATGCTTGGGCCATTACTTTGGTGTCACTGCGGTTTGCTGTAGAGGCTGCTGATTAGGGTTGACTTAGATTCAGAATAAAGTGTTTACTTTCTAATAAATTACATTTATTAGATAAGCACTTTATTCTGAATCTAAGTCAACCTGTAAGGAGCTGTTCAGAGAGAATACTTAGTGCTTGGCTAATCAGAAGCAAGCACTCTGCACATCTTCAGAAACTCCACGCTCTTTCTGCACTTCTTGAAATCATCCCCAGGCTCTTGGATTCCTAGGAAGCATTTCTTTCCCCAGCCCCCCACCCCAATTTGCCCATCTGGTTTCCTTTACGGCGGATGTCGGGGGCGGGCAACGACGGCACTTTAAATCTCTGTGCAGCCTCCTGCAAACCGCTGAGCCCCCGCAGCCTCTCTCTGGACGATGCGCCGCCGGACCGCCCTCCCTTCGCTCACCTTGGCAGAAGCCCCGCTCCACGCAGCGCCGGCTTCGTAGGCGGCCTTCACCGCGCCCTCAGCCTCCGCTACGCCGCAGTCCGCTACCTGGATCAGTTCGGCCCCGCTGGCCGGGTCCCGCACGGGGAAAGTGGCTGCCGCCTGGAGCCAGCGGCCTCCCACGAAGCCTCCAGAGCGCGCCAGGGAATCGGCGCCCGTTGCGAGACCGGGGCCAGCGCTGCTCAGCCGGCTCGGGGACTGGCTCGCCATCTTCGGCCTCGCCTGTGACGCCTGCAGCAGAAGCCGGGGGCTGCGGTAGTAGCGGTGGGCCAGCAGCCCTTGGAAGGGCCGCCACGCTCCCCGAGCCGCCATAGCCCTTCCCCCGAGACGGAGGGCGGAGCGCGGGGCGGGCGAGTGCGAAGAGCTCGCTAAGGGTCCCTGCGGAGCGACGCGAGCCTTTGACCTCCTCGGTTACTTGGCAGGCAATGATCACAGCAGTGTCAGCTAGGCCGGAGGAGCAGCGAAAGCACATGAGTGTTTGCAATGCTCACCTGGGAATAAGAGCCACTGGACTCAGTGGGGTTTACACACATTCATAGAGGTAATGCCATTGCATCGTGGCCCAGGATGGCTTTAAATGTAAAGTCACCCGGTGGTCCGGTTACCGTGAAATCACGCTCTCGGGCTGGCAGTCATAGCCATCCTTTTGTTTATATGGGACTTATGCTAAACGACCATGCCATTGTAGTTTAGTCGACACATACCCGTACATGCAATTTAGGAGAAACCACTTCTGAGTGTCATCTCACATTTATATGGTGGAAGTGATTCACTCGAGTCTGCTGATTTTAAGAAGAGAGAGGTGAAATGGTCAGTGTGTTAAAGTGCCTCATGAAGTCCCCACTTAAGCAGAGTAGTACTAATTGGGTGACTTTGGACCTGTCACTAGTTCTCAGTGCAAGGTTGTTGCCTGGTTAATATTAGCTGAAACCTCACGTATGCTATTTTGAGCTGTCAGAGAAAGGATGCAAAAGGATGGGACATAAATGCAAACACATTTTAAAAGTGCTTTTGTGGCACCTTAACATCTCATATTTTTTCTGCCATATGCTTTCAGGGAATGCAGTCCTCTTAATCAGGTAAATGGGTATCCTGAATTGTAAACCTATATGGTGGGGGCATAAATTGCAAGCAGTTTAGTCCGGGGAAAACAAAAATGCAGAAATACAGACAGTGAAGATTATTAACCATGGTCATTCAGATATAGATGTGTGATAATGCAGCCGTCCTTACGTATCATTGAGCTGATTAGTACATGCAATGTGATTAAAAAATAAATAACCCTTTATCCTGCTGTTACAGGACAGTTAAATCTCTTAATAAATTTGCATGTTGAAAACTGTGTTTCATTTAATTAAGAATGCACGCTTAAATGCCAGAGACTAAGTGTCCCAGGATGTTAAAATGACTCATCATTTTAAATATTGTCATTTTCTGTTGGAGAATTGGATCCACAGTTTAAGGAAGAAAAGATAAGCATTTGCTTCTGACCACTCACTTGCCACATAGAGTTGGGTCATGGCTGTGCAATGAGGAGGACTAGACTTAACTTCTCTCTGCTCAGTCCTCACCATCCAGAAAACACTGGTATGCAAACCCAGTTTATGGTTCAGTGTATTGGGCAAAAAGATGGGTTAACCTTGGGTATACTGGTTACATGAACGCACAAACAGGAGAGATGAATGGATGAAGTAGTAGTTCTTTCCGTGATCAGCATTAGTTTAATTGCCCAGACAGGGAGAAACAACATGCACTTATGTCATGGAATCCCATAGAAGTGCATTATATCTCTTATGCTCTTTAACATTTATACAAAGTTTCTGAATGAGGTCAGGTGATATTTATTTCTCTGTGTCATCACAGACTACTCTAGTGATACTGAAGTGGTGTCTAGATTTGGTAATGGTCGGATAAGGGCCAATAAACCAAAGCTTCAAATGGTCTTAGTGGCATGGATAATATTAGCTGTGGTTATTTCTCAACAAAAATGGTCTAGCTGTGGTCATCTATGCTCTCATCATTGCCATGAAAATGTTTTGTGCAAAATTGTCAGGATATTGACAGTACAGTTCATTCAAATGTTAAAAGAACTCCAATTAGAAGAACTGCACTGTTGGCTTATTTGCTTTTGCACTCAGTTTAAGGTGCTATTTCTTTCATTTCTAGCTCTTTGGAACAGCTTTGGAACCAACTTCACATGCCAGTCCATGTTTTAAGAACTCCCAAAACAGCACTGTTCCAAATGCTTCCTGTGCTGAAAGTGCTATTACAAATAAAAGAGCTTCACTCTGGGGATATCTCAGCTTTGGAATATTTCTCCTGAAGAGATTCAGCAAGTAATGCCTAATTTACAATCCTTTTCAGCATCAAGTTAAAATGGATCTGTATCCAGGCACTTCAATTTATATAACCTCTCACTCTGGCTTTATCATTGTACTTGTAGCTGAAAAGGTTATTACTGCTTTTTATCATGCCTACTGAATACTTGTATTTGTTTTTTAAACAAATTATTGTGTTTATGCACTATGCTACATCCGGATCTGGAATTACATGATGAAAGTTGTAGGAGTCTTTTAAATAAGCAAAATAAGTGGGCAGGGGCAGGGGCAGGGGCAGGGGCAGCTGCTGAAAAAATTATCTAGCAGTACTGTGGGCCCAAACTCCACCCCACACTTGGCAGAGAGAGGCCAAGGAAAGGGGTGGGGTGGGGTGGGGTGGGGGGCTTCTTGGCCGGGATTCCCTCCCTCGGTATTTTCCAGACTCTTCTGCCAGTTTGAAAGGAGAAAGGATTGCTGTTAAATATGATCTTCTGTATTTATTTCAGAATTTAATTATCAGCTCTTAGTTGTTATTTCTTTCTAAACCCATGAATCCAACTACATATAAGCTGGTATCTTGCAGGCCTCTTGTTCCTGGGTATTGTTTGCATTAATGGAATGAATAGAAGGACGAACAGATACACTCATTTCAGCTTCTGCTTTTTCAAAAAGATGTATATGGGTCGGTGGATTCTTTTGGGTACAGCTACAGTATTCGGCAAGGAAGGCTTCCAGGTGAGCCTTTTATTGTGCAAACACACAACTTCACTTGTCATAATGTTAAGGCAGATTAGATCTCTTTGCAACCTGTTATATTCGTCTCTGGCCTCTCCTTTATTTTGTATGACAGAAACTCCATTAAGCTATGTCTTTTAGTTGAAGTAGAGGAGCTATCCATCTGGAGAATTAAGGGATGGACTTTTCCAAGCGAAGTTCAGTAATAGTCCCCTCTCTCCATTCTAGCATGATTTGACTCATATCAATGAGTAAGGAATTTTAGGTTTCTTTTGATCTAATTCTTGCCTGTAAAATAATCTATAAGCTAGTTGATAGAAATGGGGAATTGAATTTCAAGCATGAAGCCTTTGCATCAGTGCCACTGTCCTATTTGACTAAGAAATGCACTTTAGCCCATGTTTCAAAGGTTGCAATCCTCCTATTGAACACATTTTCAAAACTGTGGTTTATACTGCAGAATATCAGCAGCATGGAAGCTTTCAGGATTTGGTTTATTCTGGCTGTACTTTGCAATTTTTGTGAAAGAATTACACCATGTGGTCTGTCAACACATATTGAAATAGGTAAGCTGTTACAATAAGGATATGATAATTGTAAAAGGTATTGTTATTATTATTAGCTGTTGTTTAGTGGGGACATTAATAACATTAATGGTACAAATATATAGCACAATTCCTGCTATAGTACTTCTATAGTACTGTAGATGTTGTGTTAAAATGCTAGGAGGTTTAGAGCTACATGGAAGCATCCTTACATTTTTCTTGGTGGCAGTATAGAAGTGGTTTGTTCTTGCCTTCTCTTGATTTATTTTCAACTTCCAAGTCTATCCTCCAGCCCTTGGATGGCTAACCCTAATTAACTCTGCTTTGCTTTTTTAAGATCAGGCAAGATTGTCTATGTTCTGCCACCTGTGGTAGACATGTAGATGTCTACATGTTGTCTACAAGTAGGTGTTTCCAAGTCCATTCCCCTTAAATCCAGGCTGGGATAGAAATGGCTATTTTCTGAATGTAATTGAAGGGTTTTGTCTTTTTATCTGCCCTCCTCCTCGTTTCCCCACTTATAAAAACAGTTGTAAAAACATGACTGTTTCTCCCAAATTGTTTTCCCCAGGTGAAAAAAATCCAGAGGCAAAGCATATAATCTATAAGGCAGTGCTTGCTCAGGCATGTTGTCAAGCAATAAAAGATGGGAAGGAATCTCCATGGCAGTAGGGCTCCCTATTTAACAGATCTATGTTTGTGCATGTGTGTGTGTGTGTATATATATATATATTATATTTTCTATGGTGAAGTGAATAGTTGTATTAGTACAGCAAACCAATTCATTTTTATGAAACTGATATGCACTGCATATCACACCTATATCATTGAATATTTGTCTGTATTATTCATCTACCTTTCCCCCTTGATAGAAACATGCCCTGCCAATCTTTTTACAGTATTCTGCGGGGTCTCCATGATAGGGCTTTCATCTCATCCTTGCTCATCCCAAGTGAGTTTGGTCCTTAGCTGTTCTTATTTTTAAGCAGTGCTTTTGCCCTTCAGATGGCAGCAGCCTGAATAAATTTCTGCTTGTGAAATCTGACATGATTTGATGCCTGTCCTCTTGGTGGGGCACTCAGTTGACTCATAAAATGGTACAGACATGCCTTGACACTCTCCTCAGCTGCCATTCTTTTTCTTTTCATTCTGGAAGAAATAGCATGGGTCAGCTGAAATTGTACTGGGTACCAAACAGTTGCTTTGGAGCTGGGGGAACTGCCGAGTAAAATGGCAGAGCTAGCTTTTGTACTTGAAGGGACAGGAGCCACCACACCGTGTAGATCTGTAGTTCAGTAGCTTGTTTTGACTACATATTTAGAGGAAGAGCATTGGTGGAGCAGATGCAGTTCTCCTGCTTTGCTGGGCTGCTGTAATGATCAACTGCTTGGTAGGCTTTTTTTGACACAACTCTTTGGAAATCCACTGTCAAAACAAGGCCACTGGTCTACTAATATGTGTTCGAAGTGGTGGGCTTTTCCTTATGCAGATATTATGATTAGATGCTGGGCAGTCTTGTTTGGAGACTGAGTTTAGAAATAAACTTGCTTCAAAACAAGCCCACTCGAAAGCAACCAATCCATAGATTGAGATGGGCTTGTTTTGGCCTCAGCTTAAACACATTGTCAAAATAAGCCTGTCCAGCAGCTGATCATCTGGGTTGCCTAGTAAAACAAGAGAGCCTTTCCTGCTTTACTGGGTCCCCCCCACTTCCCTGGATTACCCACCTGGTAGGCTTGAGGATGTATCAGATTTTTGACAGCTGACTATGTTTGCGATTGGCAGATAGATTCCTGCTGGCTGATGTAAAAAAGCAGTAAAACTAGAGACAATAATAAATGTTTTGATTAACCTGCCTTGCACACATGAAATCAAGATACAACCATTTGGCAACAAGCCAGAGCAGAGGACCAAGAAACCAGTTAGGGATCTGTAATGGAGACAGAACATTTTAGGCCGGTATAGTTATTGGCACAAGGATGAAGGGATAACATTTTAACTGAGCTGTAAGGAAAGGCCCAGCATCTTCGAAAGTATGTGTGAGTATAAACAAATGTGGATATTTATTGGCTCAGAAGCTGGAGCTGATTCTTTCCTACAGTTTGTCTATCCTACTACAAATTTATATTGCTATATGTGTTGTGATCTTATTTTTTTCAGCTCATAGGGCGCTAGAATTTTTCAGCCAGCAAGATGAAGGAGTTGACTATCGTAAGGTAGGGGGTTTATTATTGTAACACGAATCAGTATTTTAATACTGCCCAGCCTATAGGAAGGGCTATAAAAGCAATTGAATTGAATTGAATTGAATTGAATTGAATTGAATTGAATTGAATTGAATTGAATTGAATTAGGTGCTGCCTGACTTCAGATGACTGGGTGGTGGACAATATAACAAAGAACATAGAATATAATTCAAAAATAAAACTAAAAATAAATAAATAAGTAAGTGAAAGCTGATGAAGAACAAGATGGTGAATCCAGCCAACACACAACTCAAAAGGGGTTCCAGCCACCCCAGCCCAAGGTCTGGGGGAAAAGCTAGGTTTTCAAGGCCCTCTGGAATGCTATCAGGGTTAGAGCCTCCCAGATTTCAGGATGAACTTCATTTCAGAGGGTAGGTGCTGTGCCAGAGAAAGTGTGCATTCTGGGTCCCGAAAGATGACACTGTTTAATTGAAAGGACTGAAGCACGCCAACCCTGTTGGTTTGTATCAATCAGGCAGGCAGCAGACCTAAATGTAGGATATATTTTAATTCTGTTTTTAATTGTAGTTACTTTGTTGTGTGGGGGAAAAAGAAATATATTTTAAATAATAATATGTACAGTGTCTTAGTTTTTCAGCTACTTAGCTACATATGTAGGCAGTCTTTTTCAGCTTCTGCACTATATAAGCAAATATTACATTTTTAATCCTTTCCAAAATTTAAAATCCAGTTAGGATTGCATTTCAAATATCATTCAGAAAGATGAACAGAGCTGAATTGGAGGAATTCTGATGTTTTGTAGAAAGCAAAACCAGAGTAATTCTCATGATTGTTCCCTGTACTTGTGAAGTGATATCAGATAGATAGCCTTCCATTCTCTAGAGTCACAGTTGTCATTGTGTACTGAGAATCAGACTTGTTTATGTTTGTCTATAGCTGCAGGGAGAGTTCCTTATTTATTTCTTCAGAAGGAAAATTGTTTGCAATTAGTTGGCATGTCCCAAATGAAATATCTAATAAGAGAGACAGCTGTTTGTTTTCTTCATCCAAAGCATGATACATTCAGCTAGACAAATTCTATTCTCCTGTTGTTACCAGTTTGCTGAGGAGTGTGACTCAGAAGAGAGTGCTCTTCAAGCACAACTTAAGTTCAAGGAAGCTGTTTCATTGACCATCAGTCTTAACAGTCTCATGGAAGTTGATAAATTCCAATAAGCTGCTGATTTTATGCCTGGAAGTATCTATAGATTGTATTGTTGTTGAGTAATATGATGAGGGATAGTTAGGGAACAGACTTAACAGTTTGGGAACGTATTTGACGGACAGCTCTCAGAATTCTCCCTAAGCATGTTGAAGGGCATCCTACTGAGAAAGGTGCACATTTGGATTTAAAATGAGTAAGTTATGTTACTGCAAAAATCACTGTTAATGAGTATTAGCCAAGGTGGATCCTATTCAGAAGAACTTTCTAATAATGTGATGCTAGAGACAAATCATGTGGCTTATCTCTATTATGCCTTCTGTGATTTTTCTGGGGAATAACTTTGAATTTGTTAAATAAAAATAAAATGTTAAGTGTAATTTCCTTTCTGTCCCTTATATAATAATAATAATAATAATAATAATAATAATAATAATAATAATAATATAATAATAATATCCTTTTACTGCTCATATGTTTGGTTCTTTGTTCTCTTGTGCAGTTAATACTAGCTCACCAAGATGCATATCAAGCAGGAAGTCTATATCCTGATGCTTTTTATCCTGTCATCTGCAGAAATGGTAAGAGATCGTAGGTCAAATATCATCCTTTATAACATTACATTATTGCAAAAATAGTCCAGTCTATTTATTCATGTAACTGTCTGGAATACACAGGTAAGTGTACAATTTGGTTTTCTTCATGCATTGCAATCAGGTGTGAGAACCTGCCTTCTTTACACATTAATGAGGCATTCCTCTTCTTGATTAGGTGTGGTTTTACTTTATGATCTTGGCGTATGTGGATAAATCATAATTTAAATAGACAATGGGCCCATGTTCAGATCTAAGAATAAACTGCAGTTAATTGAAACTTTGAGTAGTGCTTATCATATTAAAATCAGGGGACACATAGTGAACAGATACTCACTTGGGGTTTAATAAATAAAGTAAAATCTCTTTTAAATCAAGCTTGACTTCTGGTGGCTTTGTGAGTACACCTGTGCAATTTCTTGGCAACAGTGCAGGACTCGCTTCTCACTGTTCTCTTCTGGGAAGTTTTTGATCTTAGAATGGGATCTTGGAATGTTTTAATTATTCATATTATTGGGATTTCATTATATATTTGTTTTGATCATATGCATTAAAAAAAATTTCATGTCATATTTTGGCATAAAAATTGTTATTGAATGTTACCTTCTGTATGACTAAAATGCAACATGTAGAATAAATATGAGATAAGTGTTCTTCTCTGAACTGTCAGGGTTGTTCCATTCTGTTTCTGAAGACACTCACTGGTCACCTTTTCTCAACACAAGTATCCATTACATCAGAAAGAACTATCCTCAGCCATGGGAAGAGGTAATATATTTTCCAGCTGTTGTTCAATTTGAAGGTCCTGAATACTCTTCTTTTCAAAAACGGTGTTTTTCTCTCACTTTTACACCTAAAAATAGAAGGTAAGAGAGAAATTGACAACTGAATTTTGGTGAGCAATCAGGGATCAGCTGAAAAACAGCTTCAGGTTCTGCTCTCATTTTATCTGACCTGTAGTGAAAGTACTACTTTAGTGAAAAAAATGTACTTAAAAATGTAGCAGTCAATAAAAGCTACCCAAGGACCATTCAAGTAAGGTAAACATATAGTCTTTTGGAATTATCCTTTATTATCCTTTTGCTGATTCTCAATTATTCAAATCCACTATACTTATGGTGACAATATTTTCTTGGAAAAAATAAAGGACAAACCTGGAAGTGGTTCATAAGGATAAAACATTTTAATTATTTATGTTTATAACTTTCTTTACAAAGGCAAATTCAAGAGCAAAACCAAGAAAAACTTTACAAAAGCACATATTCTACTAAAAATATCTAAAATCAAATAGTATATGTAAATTTATTTTAAAAAAAACAATTCAATTTCCATATTTTTCAGATGAATGTGAAAGACTGTGCATTAAATGGTACCATTTGTACTGTAAAAGTACAAAATAAAGGACAAAAGGGAGTTTTTGAAAAATAAATCTAAAGGACAGCTTTCTGAAATAAAGGACTGTCCTTTATAATAAAGGACTTATGGTCACTGTGACTATACTCTATAGTGATTTTTTTCAACTCTTCTTGGTGGTAGAGACCTTCTAAGTCAAACAGGTCTATAGACCCATGTTTGCTATCTTTTCCCTTCTCTCATTCATGTTCCTCTTTAGAGCCCATCCTGTATATGAAGTCTGACCGCTTTGTCTATTTTATCTGCTAAAACTAAACCTATGTAATTTCTTCTCTCAGTTCACTATTGTTTCCTCTCATTCTTTGTTCACCTCTCATGGCCAATGGTAGATTTTAGATTGCAACCTCCTTGGAGTAGGGACTGAGCTTCTTCATCTTTTTGTTGTTGATCTGAAATTATCTTACATTTTGGTCAACTGGATAAATAATATTCATGTTTGCATTGGTGACAATACCAACTTTCATCAACGAACATGTTGGCTTGAAGGTATCATCTAGACATCTGTCTGTCTTTTGCCCACTTGGTTTCAATAATGTTGCTATGGAGTTACATTTTAAAACAATTGGTACTTAGGCTACAGAGAAGTTGGTGGCTTTTCTCTTTGGGATTGCCTCCCACATGGTGGCAGATGTGAGCTGGCACAGCTTGGGGATTGAAGAGGGATTTCTACGGGCCATGGCAGCTGTAAGTAGTGTTCTGTTTATCTTTCTAGGCATAGGGTTTTTCCATGTGCTTATTTTACGACTGTATTTATCATTTTGCTTCAGTGCCAATGGTATATTAAAAAATAAACAAGGTGCATGCATTCTGCAATATTTTTATAAGCCACAGCAGAAAATTATATATTTCTAATGAATAATGTTTCAAACATGTCTTTGAATACCCACATGTTGCTGTTTTAAAGCATTTATATAGTTTATTGCAAAAAGTGTTTGCCTATTGGGTTTTTTTTTTTTTTAGCTTTTTATGGCTGAAGGCTATAACTATAGAGCTGTTTATATGCTGGGGCTGAATTAAAACACTTGGGCAGTTCTGAGGATAGCTAGAAGAGGAACAAGAAACACAAGGGGTTTTTGCAACCAGCTGACAACAAATTACTGGTAGGGAGTTCCTGTATACATGGGCAGGGAAGAAAGCCATGAGGGAGTGTTTCATCTCTATAAACTGGATTAGTTAAAAAAGGGGGAAATGAAAAAAAAAGCATCTTAAGTTTAGTCTAGTTGTTAAGGAAATAATGAATTATAAATACTTTTGTTCCTTTTTTATTTAGATCGATTTTCATGGGTCATATTCAGAAGCTCATTCTGCTGGTGATTTTGGTAATTTATGTACTTATAAATCTTTAAAAACTCTCCCCAAATTTCCTTTGAATGCTTCAAGATTCTTAGACTCTGGAGATGGCATTTTGTAATTTTATTTGACAAGTGTGTGTATGAGTATGTTTGCTATTGTTGTACATATATACCATAGGCATTCTCTGTTTGGGTTTCTCCTATCTCTAGAGCAACTTGATATTCAATATGTATCAGTTGCTGTTTCCCATATGAGATATATTTTTAATGAAACTGTAAATTATGGATACAATCTAAGGCGATACTTTAACTGTTATCCACAAGTCTGCATAAACCAGTGTGATTTTCTAAAATTGCAGACTCCCGTGATGCATCACAACCTTTTTTGAAATGTCTGAGTTTCATAAGCAATTTGATCCTTGATGCACAAGGGCTGACATTTCAAAGGCTTTCATTCGCATTCCAATTCCTTTGACACTGTCCCATTATGGCTCTAGAACATTTGTTGCAATGTGTGTATGACAGAGAGAAAGAAAAAGACAATCCACATAGAATGGCTACTAATCTTATAGGAAAGGCCCATGTGACTTCCTACCCAATATTATTGCAGTGCTCACAGTATGTCATATCTCCTTGGGCTCCATGCAGAGATGAATGGTTGTCCTGTGAAGATTGTATCAGGTTAAATCACATGATGTTATGGATTATATTCATAAAGCTTCAAAATGATGGCACATCTTTTTTTTTTTTTGGTTAAAGTAAATTGATGACATACTCCTTTCATTCTCGTTTTAGGAGGAGATGTGATAAGCCAATTTGAACTTAATTTTGATTATTTGAAATCAAGCTGGTAAGAGCCACAAATGAAATTGTTGATATTTGATGCACATGGACATTGATACACACACTCATATACTGTAGTGTTGCAAATTGCAGAGGGAGGGTAAGAGAGAAACAATTACTAAAATCTGTTACTTTTTCTTCTCAGCTAGTCAGGTGCTCAAGAACCATTGTGAATTAGACTCTAATGTTGTGCTGAATGAGAGATATCAAGGGTGACGTGTTTAGTTCACTAGCACGTACACTGCAGCCTTATATAAGGCTAGATGGGTCCTCTGATTATCCATACCTTAATTACATTCTGCCCTGACTACTTTAATGCACTCTATTTGGGGTTACCTTAACAAAGATGCAGTTGGTACAAATTGTGGCAACTAGGTTATTAACCATTGACAGGTACGGAGAACATATGAAACCTACACTGAGAAATCTACACTGTTTTCCAGTTGCTTACTTGGGCTCAACTTTACACTTAACAATCTTTAAAGCCTTGTTCATAGGTTGTTGAATGTTTCTATTTTAAAAAACTGGAAAGCAGGGGAAGAATTAGGATGTTCTAAGATCAGACCACACTGTATTTACATCCAAAAAAATAAAGCTGGAAAATTGGGCATCATGATGTGCAGTTTAAGTATCTAGTTTACTGTAACTCCGAGTATTGTATTATAGAGCAGAATCTTGCCTATATTAATAATTTTTTAATTTATATTTGTTTATTAGATTTCTATTCAGCCTTTCCTCCAGGAGCTTAAATTGCCAGTCTTGGAGAAGTCAAGGATTTAACCTGAGATCTTTTGAATACAAAACCTGTGCTCTATACCTAAGCGGCATCATTTTACCAGTTACATATTGCTGACATATTGATTGATTAGTGTTCTGTTGCTATACTATTTCCAATATTTATCAAGGAATTTGGGTGGCAGAGGAAATAATTGGTTTATATATTTTATTGTGCCAGTGCATTTTTGTTGGCTTCAATCAAAGTTCTGATATTAATACTTTTAGGTATATACCTGTTAAAGATTTACTGTCAATCTATGAGGATTATTATGGAAAGAAGGTGATAACTGAAAATACTATTGTTGACTGCACATACTTGCAACTTCTTGAATTGTAAGTCAGAGTAAAACTTAAAGTTTCATTTCATAAACAAATGAGAGTTTGTTAATTATTGCTGAATTGGTCAAGCAAGGGTAAAAGAAACACTGGTATATGGTGAACGTTAGAGAAGATCAGGTGTAAAAGAGAGAAGTCTTACCATGGAGATGCTTTTATATTTTGGAAGCAGATCTCCAATAAGGGTGATGGATGATAACTAGTTTGGTCATTTTATCTGATAAAATACATCTAAAAGCTTAAATAAGGCTATGAAAGGATTGACATACATACGAAATAAAATATATACATATCAAAAAAAGTGGCCACAAGCAAGACAGATTCTCTGTTGTGTGTGTTGGGAGGGGGCATCACTCATTTGATGAGCGTCTTCTGTAGTGAAATACAGTGGTGCCTCGGTTCACGAACGCTTCTGTTCACGAACAATTTGCTTCACAAACAGCTCCGGTCACAAAATTTTGCCTCCGTTCGCGAACTCTGCATCGGGTTACGAACAGGATCCGCGGCCATTTTCCCTCCCGTGACACGTGGTCGCGGCTTCCTGTAGGGAGGGGGACTCTCCCTCCAGGCAGTAACCGCCTCCCCGCCCGCCTTCCTGTCCTCCACGCCAGAAGTCGCGTCGAGCAAGGTTAGCTTTCTCTCTCTTCGTACTGTACTTTGTGTCATATTTTTGCGGTTTAAAAAAACAACAACATATGGTTCAGAACAGATTAACTGTAATTACATTGAACCTTATAGGGAAATTTGATTCGGGACGCGATCAAAAATCGGTTGGCGACCAAATTCGTAGGGGTCAGAACGGATTAACCGTATTTACATTGAACCTTATGGGAAAATTTGATTTGGTTCACAACCAATTCGGTTCACGACCAGAGTTGCAGAATGAATTAAGTTCGTGAACCGAGGTACCAGTTACAGTGATCATTTTAGTAGACGAGCTAAAGTATTCCTTTTGTCTTATAGTTTGATTTTTTCATTTTAAGAACATACATTATCTTAAGATAATGGCTGTTATATCTTTTCATTATATCCTTCCTTTGCTAGTTATTAAGGTGTTAATAACTAGCACAGGAAGGATATAATGAAAAGATATAACAGGGAGCAGGAAGAGCAAGAGTGTGACACTTATTGTGATTTGTCTCACAGTGACCTGTACTTCACTCAGAATATTTTAATTTGAATTGGTTCATTGCCTTCTTAATAAAAACATTACTAGTAATGATTTAAATTATATATGAATTCTATGAATTTTGAAATATCAACTGTGTCTTTATGGTGTTGTTAAAGGCAGTATACAAAATGAAGAAAATACAAGAAGCATTTTTTTCTGCATTGAAAAGTTCTATAATAATGTAAATTATAAATAATTGCTTCCATAGATGTGGCGAGCTCATCTCTGTTGCCAAGGCAAGTATATTTTCCTGAAAAAGCTGGATTGTTGGGTGCTACTCTTGAAATATCCAACCTACTAATTAAATTGCATCTTATTCTTCACAGCTTTACCCCATATATGCCAAGAAGTCCCCATTTTTAGTGGACAAGTTTTATGACTATTTCCTTGGTGGAGTGGATGATATGGCATTCTCATCGAATAATATTTTACAATTAACCAGTTGGATGTTAAACTATGGGACTAGGTGAAGTACTAGTTAAATGTTTCCAAATGGTCATTCCTGGAAAAAGATATATTGTTTCAAAGAAGAGATTTTACCTAGAAAAGTGCACTTTTCCTCAGAACCTTGATTCAAGCAAATTGTGAATCAAAATGTGGACAGTATAGTAATGTGTATTTCACTGTTGCTTGTTAGATTTTATCTTTAATTTTAACCTGCAGATTATTATTAAGAAGCTAAAAAATACAGGTGGTCCTCCTTTAGAACCACAACTGGGACTGGCAACTTGGTTGTTAAGCAAAGCGGTTCCTAAGTGAAACTGTGACTTAGGATCTTACTTCAGCTTTCCTTTGCTTTACAGACCTGCGAAGGTCATAAATGCAAGGACTGGTTGTAAAATTACTTTTTTATCACTGTCGTAACTGTGAATGTTTGCTAAATGAGGCAGTCGCTCAACAAGGACTATCTGTATGGGGAGTTATACTGTCGGGCAAGAGTTGAAACATATTAATTACAATTAATGTTCTATTAATATTTTCTTCAGTGATTGCTTTATTCCTGAGAATCCTTTGTATATACGGTGTGAACAGAGAAACTTTCTGATGTAAGTACATTAATTAATCTAGTTTAACTAATGGCCTGAATAAACTTCAAGATTTATATTACTTTCTTTAATTGCGGGAAATTAAGACCACATAGCTTTGTTTTCTGGTTATGACTTGGCAACAGAGAGGTTCCCATAGCTATGCAAAACCCAATAACACTTCTTTGTTCATTTCTGGAACTACTTCCAAAACATCACTATTGCAATTGCAGTTGTTCTCCAGGGAGATGTGATACATTTATGCCAATCCTGTTTCATGTTTCGTTTCAAATTGTTGTATTTTCTATCTTTAAACAAGATGTATTTAAGGCAATGTTAGAAGCATACAACAGAAAAAAGATGTTGCTCACGTATTATTTTATTTATGCAGTTTATCCACCACCTCAGCCCAAAATGGTCTCTAGGTGGTTTACAAATATTCATAATGTGGATACAGGTGGTCCTTGCTTAACAACCACAATAGGGACCGGAAAATTGGTCATTAAGTGGGGCAGTCGTTAATTGAGACACCATGTGACCGGACCCAATTTTACAACAGTTTTAAGCAAATCACTGTGGTTGTTAAGTGAATCATGTGTTCGTTAAGTGAATCACATGGTCATTAAGTGAATCCAGCTTCCCCAATGGATGTTTTTGCCAGAATTCACTTAACAACCATGTGAGTCACTTAACAACTGTGTGATTCACTTAACAACCACAGTGATTAGTTTAACGACTATCATAAAAAGCTTGCAAATCGTGATCACGTGATCACAGGGGGTGGTACAATGGTTTGCAACAATCTTAAGTGTGAGTACAGGTCGTAAAGGACTTTTTCCGAGGCCATTGTAACTTTGAACTGCCATTGAATGGTCGTTAAGCAAGGACTACCTATGTTAGTAATACACAAAACATCAATAATATTTAATAAAGCATAATATAAATATGTCATTTCATTAAAATTTGTATAAAACTAATATTGGTGCCAAAGATTGCACAGTCAGCACAGTTTTGGCTACAAGAGACAACTTGTGGAAAGTCATCAGCTTAACCTTCTTTTTCATAAAGGACTGGTATAAACTTTAAAATCAAGAATTCTTTGTTTTTTAAAACATGCTAAAATACTAAAGTCCCTCGTGTGAAGAACGCCAGAGACAACAAGGGAATGAGTATTTAAATTAAATATAAACTTGGGACAGAAGTATTTAAGAACAATGACAGGCCAAATTCAGAAAATTACTAAGGAAAAACCTTTGTTATTTTGTAACTAAAAGATTTGATTTTTTGCTTCATTAAAATATTTATTGCTGTCCCTGGTGTAAAATTAGTCAGCCCCACGCTTATCCCATTTTTATCTTCCTATAAGGAAACTTTCTACTTATTATATCCTATTTCAATAGGTTTAAAAAATCCAGAACTCAGCACCACAGGAAGATAACTTCTGAAGTGGCCAAAGCAGTTGAAAAGAATATCAGTTATACAGAAAGAGGAGTTTACTTAGAAGTTCCTCACTGGGCAATGGTAATTCATTTTGGATCTTAACGTGAATGGCAAGAAGCAAATACATGATTACAATTTAGGCATTGTTTGCTGGAGATTATCAGGATTGGACATCTTTTGTGTGTTCAGATGTAACCTCTACTCAGTGGTGTGTGCAAGGGGGGTCAAAACAGTCATGATGGTGGTTGCCACAGCATGATCAAACTCTTCCTCTTTTGCATGTACATGTGACATTGGCATACATGCAGAACGGCCTGGGCTTTGACCTTGCAGTATGTTTTATTCCTTTATACATTTAGAATTTATTCTGACTAAAATTACAGCTTTGAATATAGTTGGGCAAGATTTGCTGGACTAAAGGGATTCAGAAGAGGGAGAGAAATGAAGATTGCTGATGGAGAAAAGAGAAAAAGGAAAGGACCCACACAGAAAGTGAAGCAGTTTGCAGTGACAATTTTGCTTGCTGAGAGAATTGATAGCTTTGTCTATTCCTCACCAGTTTCTGAGATTTTCCCCAGCTTTTCACAGCAACTGTATTGGCTATAAAATGAAACCTGAGAGTCTGAGGAGGTCTAATATTTAGTAGATTAGAGCCACGGTTTTTTCCCATTAGTAGGAATATACCGTATTTTTCCAACTATAAGACGATACTTTTTTCTAAAATCCTTACGCTAAAAATTGAAGGGCGTCTTATTCAAGGAAGTCAGCCGAGGAGAGAACCGCGCGGTTGCAAAACTGCCCATACTTTGTCTCTGCAGACAGGCCTCCAATCACGAGTGAAATAGCTTGTCTCCCAAACAGACTTCCTCCAATCACGAGCCTTATGTAACTGACATCAGCTGATGCTGAACAAACCAATTAGAGGAAGTCTGTTTGCAGAGACAAGCTATCGGCAGTTTCACTCGTGCTTGAATGTAATCAGTTATGCAAAAGAGCATGGAAACAGAGCTGCAGAGAGACGGTTTGGACCTCCTCCTGCCGAGTGTATCAGGTAAATGTTAACTAATTACTAAATAAAAATGTGTTCTGCACTATCTTTAAAATATTGATTTCTTAATTATGGGTTGGAAAAGTGGGGGTCGTCTTGTACATGGGGGCGTCTTATTGACGGAAAAATACGGTACTCTAAGCAGCGTGTTAGCATATCCAACAGTCTATCAGCAGACCATTGGACATATGTCAGTACCTAAGCCATACAGATTTAGCAGACAATTATACCATACATTGGGTGGAGAAGTAGGTCTTTGAGGTGCCATGAGAATTGGACCCCTAAAGAGCCACGTTAGCAGTTGTTCAAGGATGGCCTACTTGGTGTTTCTTGAGGACAGCAATGCATCTGTTCCTCAACCTGTCCTGATCCACTGTGAAGGCAGCCTCTGCTTGTAGTTTCTTGCTCCAATGCAAAAGTGGTGGTTTTCCATTGCTGCCCGGACAAGCTAAGCATAGTGAAAAGTCTGCAGTGACTGGTTTAGCATTGGGGGCCTGCCCTGCACCTATTGGCTACCTGAGGTTTCTACAGGCACAAACTCCCCAACCCTGGCCACTGGTTTTCAGGGCCATTCACAGTCTCCCATTGTGGCAACAAGCCATCTCTTGCCAACCATGGTTTCTCCTGGCACCAAAAACACCTGCTAAAGGGAGAAGAGAGTTCTATCTCTCCTCTAATTTTTGTGAGATGGGAGAATTGTAATGGAACCATTCGTCTCCATTCTACTTCTGGGGGAAGAAAATGAGGGGAAGTGGGTCTTTAGGTGTGGGGATATGGGAAGATAGAGGCCAGGGTCAAGGAGTGAAAAATATTCTTTCATCTCCTGAGCCGAAACTATTTCCAGTCTGGGAAGATTTTCTGTATAGAGGTTGTAGCTAATAAACCCTGCTTGATTGAATCTGCATGGTCTCCTGGAGTTCCTTGGGCTGAAATAGTTCCCAGGGTCAACCAGTAAATACTGCTTGCATTCCTCAGGGAGGTGCCAGCCTCATCCTCTTATCTCTCCCCCGCGGCTCAGGAGACGAAAGAATATTTTTCACTCCTCGACCCTGGCCTCTATCTTCCCATATCCCCACATTAGGGGTCCAATGGTCTGCTGATAGACTGTTGGATATGCTTATAAAAAACTTTCCTCCAGGAATATTGGCGTAAGAGCCATGGTTCTGCTGCCAGCAGTTCAACAGTGAAGCTACCCATGGTTTCTTTGCATTATTGCTGGTTCTGTCATCAACCCTGCAAGGATACCCAACCAGCTTCATCAGAGCAGCCCCATGGTGAAACTACTATTCTGTCATTGACTGTGGGCAGATTTACAACACAGAGGCATCTTCCACCCCACTTCCTCTCCTCTATGGGAAGGGAGCAGGAAGAGCAGCCTTCAACCCCAAATCTGTGGGGGGAAGCAAGTCTTTCTGGTGCTGGGAAAATTGGCACTAAAAAGGCCCACTTTCCCTTATTCTTCCCCCACTGTTCTTACCATCCATTGTATACCAGTCAAACTATTGTAGCAATATCTACAACATGAATGAGCACTGTGCTGGTATTTAATTGACAAACTAGAGAGCAGATTTTTTAAAAAAATTCTTCCTGGGAAACTTCTCCAGTTAGCAGACAATTCAAGAAACTAGTACCATGTGTGAAATAACCTCTTCTATATATAAAATCAACACTCTGAGTATAGCGTTAGCTGTGCCAATGCCATGCCAGGCCTCTTCATTGCAATGATGTCTCTGCAAAATGAGAAATGGTCATTTACATCTAATATAAATTGCTAGTCTAGCATCCAGCAAATGGTTACAATGCTTATTGGTCACGTATTATTTCCCAGAATTATCTTCAGTTCCAGAATAGTGACACAGCAAAGAATTTGATGAATGTGCTGGCATTCACACAGCAACACTCATCTAAACACATCACCAAGCCCAGTGCTTCATATTTTCTGAAAACTCCGTATGCAAAACTTGGATCGTGAGTGCTGATTTATTAATTTGTTTTTGCTGTTTTTTTTATATTTGTTTGATAAATGAACCTGCATTACTTGAATACAGTTACTACCTTTAGGATATATAATTGCTTCACTGGTTTAGGAATAATCTTGCCAGGATGTCAGTGAATGAATATCCTTATTAAAAGTTTGTTTTTATTTTTAGAAGCCACTTGGATAAGGGTCTATGATTAAAATACAATAGCCACCTATACTTGCATTTCAAGGAACAAGTGACTAAAATGGCTCATCAGTAAAGCCATGGAACAGATCAAACTCAGCTTTTAAAACAACAATATTTGGGTTTGTCTCAGAAAGAAGCTTAATTGATAGGACTGATAGCCAAAGTCACCCCCCCGCCAAGTCCTGCTGTGCTGCCTTGTTGTGGCTGGGAGTGTTCCTGGGAGGGATGAGTGAAAAATGCCAGGAGTGCATGCCAAGAGTATATATTCCTAGCAGGGTAACCCAAGGAAAGGGTAAGCCAAGGTCATCCCAGCTGCCCAGCTAACGCAAGCAGGCACCTATATTTGGCAGAACCGATATAGAAAGATGCCAAAGGCAGATGATCAATTTAGTGACAATGACAAAGTCATCAAGGAATACTGTGTGGGAGAAGGGAATGGTAAACCACTCCTGTATTTTTATCAAGAAAACCACATGGATATAAAATATAAAATGATTGATGATATAGTGCCAGATGATGGGCCCCTCAGGTTGAACATGCTACTGAGGAATAGCTGAGAATCTTTTGGAATACTATTGGTGTTTATGACATGGCTAGATTAAAGGCTTCAGAACATCTAGTTGCTGATGTTGCAATACAAGAAAACAAAATCCAAAGCTACAAAGACATAATTACAGTGGGAACGTGGAATGTAAGAAACTGGAACACAGGAAAGCTCAACACAATGAAAGATGAAATGACTACAAATTGACATCTTAGCTATCAGTGAATTGAGATGGACTGGGACTGGACACTTTTAATCAGAAGATCATACTGTTTATTATTCAGGACATGAAAAACAAAGAAGGAACAGCATTGCTTTTATAGTTAGGAAGTATATAACAAGAACAGTACTTAGCTACAGTGCAATCAATGACCAAGTAATATTGATTAGACTTCATGGACAACTGTGGGAGATCAAGGCTATCAGGAAGGAGGGGGTGGATTGAGTTTGGCAAGATTGATGTCAGGCCCAGCCCAAGAACAGTGATGAAACAGTCCAGTCTAGTACAGTTCCTTTATTTGCTTACACTTATAGACAGAATCTTGCCAAACTCAATCTATACTACAGCAAGTAGTGGATATACCCTGTGAGATTCTAGGGAGCGGCAATCCTGAACTTCTTAGTCTTCCCACACTCCCCCTGCAGACTGCTGCCTCTTGTCTCCTTTCTCCTCCTGGAATGCACCCTCTCCTTGATGATAGCCTTGATCTCCCACATCATTCTCCTCCTCGTAGATATATTAATATGATGATCATTCAACTTTATGCTCCAGGTGCTGATGCAGAAGAAGAATAGGTTGATAAGTTTTATGATCAAGTTCAATTGGCACTTGGTAGAGCAGCCATGAAGTCCTTAGGAAAGATGTTCAGATGCCTAATGTGTCTATGTCTACAAAGATCAGAATTGTGCAAGCTGTAGTATTCCCTGTGATGCTCTATGAAAGCAAAAATTGGACTTTGAAGAAGCAAGGTAGGAAGAGTATTGATGGTTTTGAACTTTGGTGTTGGAGAAGACTCCTGAGAATACCATGAACAGCCAAGAAAACAAATCAATCACTGAACAAATCAACCCAAAGTTTTCACTCAAGGCACAAATGACCAGGCCCAAATTATCCTACTTCGGACACATTATGCAAAGACCAGGCTTTCTGGAGAAGGGTCTAATGTTGTGAAAGGTGGAAGGAAAGAGAAAAAGAGGATGAGCAGCAGCAAGGTGGATGGACTTAGTTACAGTAGTGATAAGTGCACCATTGAAAGGGCTGAAGGACCAGGTTAGGGACAGACTGTCATGGAGAAAATCTATGTGATTGCTAACAGTTGACAATAATTTGATGTCATATAATCATCAATCCATCATATCCTAAGTCCCTTAGATTTGTTTCCAACAATATTGCTTTTATAAAGGACAACCATGGGTATATCATAGTGTTTTTTCTCTATATGTGTCAGCCCTTTGAGGTAGTCCAGACAGGAAACCAAAGCCATGAATACTAATACTACCTTTATTGTAAGATTACAGTAACAGAATCTTGCAATTCTGGGAGTTGAAGTCCACTCATCTTAAAGTGACCAAGTTTGGACAACACTGCTTTAGGATATATAATTGCTTCACTGGTTTAGGAATAATCTCGCCAGGATGTCAGTGAATGAATATCCCCTCCCCTGCCTATTTTCCAGAGAACTGGGGAGGGTCCCTTCTGAGATGCTTCCCCCCCCCGCATCCCTCCTTTGGACTCAGATGTCTCTTATCAGACCATTGTCTAGGTTGCGGTTCTTCCCCTTGTCTCCCAAGGTTTTTCTCACAGCCCCTTACAATATGGTATAATATAACAAATCCACCCTTGCCTTATTTCATGCTGTTATACATAGTACAATATTTTGAAGTGGAGATGCTACATGGGTTTTTAACTTTTGTATTACCAATGGAGAAAGCATCTTGTGGGGGATTGTTTTATTTATAATGAGAAATGGACTTAAGGCTGGAATCTTACACACTTATCTAGAAACAGGTACTACAGAAATTGGTTGAGCTTATTTCTAGGTTGATGGGTACAGAATTGCACTATAAACTACTGAAAAGTATTATGGTTAGAATAGAAGTTGGAAACTTATTCAAGTGATGTAATTATAAGAACTAACCTTTTATGGATTAGAATGCACATGTAATAGTTTGCTTTCATACCCTAGGGAGTCATATCTTCAGGAAGTGCTAGCATGTATATGTAAATAAGGCATTATCCTTATATAATTAAGTCAGATGAAACTTGCCAAGTCAAGAGCAAGCATTGAGTACTAATGATTTAGAATTTAAATTGTTTAAAAAAATCCGAAGTGGTTGACATACTTTTATTCAACCGATTATGCCAGTAACTTTAAAAGTTTTCAATTTGCACAGACTTCTTTAGTCAAGGAAGAGTTCTTTAAAGACTTGTTACTTCTGACAGTACATATGTTAAAATAGGGGGCTTCAGTTTTTTTTTTGGGCTGGAGTACATTTGGAATTTTGAGAACAGTGTGCTCCATGTGTCTCTGTTGATCTCTCCCCTTCTTTCCTGGGTAGGAGGAAACACTTTCAAACAAAGCATTGGGCACTAGCTACCCATCATTTTTTATGTTCTGAGTAATTGTATGATGACCATTTGAGATCCAGAGGTGTAAGTGGAAATACAGATGATGCTGATGATTCGTATTTTGTGTACAAGTTTGTAGTTTCAATTTTTTTCTAAAAATAAAATATTTTAAAAAACAAATAGCGAGGTGGAGCAGGGGTCTGGCAATGTAATGGGCTGTCAGGCAACTACCAAGAAAGGGGTCTGCAAGCTTGTTAGCATTTCTGGGTGCTTAGTTAGGCCCCTCAGTTTTCCTTCAGGATCATCATGGAATTACAGTTTCTTTGAAACCTGCACAGGAAATGTCAAGCAAATGGACATTGGCTCTATCTTCCTTCATATGCAGGGCTATGACTTCAGCTGACCTAAACCAGGATGGATACGATGACCTGGTAGTTGGAGCACCAGGTTATAGCCAGCTTGGACACTTTCAGTTGGGACGTGTGTATATTGTTTATGGTAATAAATTGGGTTTGCCTCATTCCAACCTGAACCTTGATCAAGAAGCAGATGAAATACTAGAAGGCCTTAAGGTAGCAAAACAAGTCGAACATTGATAATGAAATATATTTTGTTTGTATTTTGGATCACTAGTTCCATTTATTATTTTCTACAATAGTTTCATTAATATGGTTTGTGTCATAAGTAACTAGACTGTTGTCTGAGCCTTTCCTTCTAGATGTGTGGAAACTATAACAACCAGACTTTCCAGCCACTGTGGCCTCTGTATTGTCCGAGTCATCTAGAGGGCACCAGGTTGAGGAAGGCTGTTTATTAATTGCTGCTGAAATCAAATAATTGGGAGACCTAAATCAGGTTCACAAAAGATACCACTTCCCACATAAAAGGCTTTGGTCATTATTTGTGTCTTTTACATGGCTTATTCAGGCAGTACTTTTAATTTATAAATAATTTCATAGAAATAAAATGAACAGCATAACTTAATGAATAGAAGTGTTAGGAACAGACTCATGAGGATTGACAGTTTAGGTAAAGTCTATATATGGATGGCAAACAAATGAGATGTTGTTCCCCTGGGAATTGTGAATAGAGTTCACTGGTGATTTGAATTTTAAATTTGTAGTAAGGAATAAAAGGACTTAAATTTGAAGAAACAAAACTTAGTAGATGGCACTGTTAAGTTTCATGCAGCATCAACCAAATTCATTTTAGTTCTCACGCTTCCTGCTTGATGAGTTAATAAAGAATAACTTGTCATAACTAGTTATTATTGAAATAGTATTTAAAAAGTAGCAGTGCCCAACTTGTGTATTATCTGAATGTGTCTTTGTTTTAAAATAGCTCTGGTCTCAAGAAATGTATGTGTGTGTGTGCACCTAAATGCCTATATGTATATATCTAATGTATATGTCTGTCTGTCTGTCTATCTAGCCTTCAGGAAGGTTTGGTTCTGCCATTGCAATTTTGGATTTCAATGAGGATGGAATATTGGATCTTGCAGTAGGAGCCCCATCAGTAGGATCCCAGGAGCTTAGTTACAGGGTAGGAAACTGTAAAATGCTAATATAAAATACAGTTAATTTGGTGTAGTGATTAAGGTGCTGGCCTAGAAAGCAGGAGACTGTAAGTTCCAGGCCTCCCTTAAGCATGAAAGCCAGCTGGGTGACTTTGGGCCAATCATTCTCGCTTAGCCCACCTCATCTCACAGGGTTGTTGTGGTGAAAATAAGAGGCAGGAATATTAGGTATGTTTATGCCTTGAGTTATATACAGTATATAAAAAAGATAGGAAATAATAATAATAATAATAATAATAATAAGGCTGCCTAATAATAATAATGCTAATTAGGCTGCCTTTAATATTGGCTTACATTTTTGATTGTCTGAAATAAAAAATATGATGGAAAGAATTTATTGACAGTCTTAGGAGTCTTCTATAGGTCTAGTCCTTGTGTAGCAACTGCCTTGTTTAGTGACTGTTCGCAGTTACAACTGTGATAAAAAAGTAACTTTGTGACCAATCCTTGCATTTATGACCTTCGCAGGTCTGTAAAACAATGGAAAGCTGAAGTAAGATTGTAAGTAGTTGCGATTCCACTTGGTGACTGCTTCACTTAATGACTAAGTTGCCGGTCCCAATTGAGGTCGCTAAACGAGGACTAAATGTATTTTATATTGGCCCATATCTCATAGATGAATTGATTAGGTTAGTCTAGATTGCAAAAGTTTGGCTTGGTTCTACAGTCCAATCCCTTTATGTAGTTTGCTGCATTTTGGCTTAGTATATTTTAACTCACCTAATGACTGGAAACACATTTTAATGTGACAATGAAAAGAATAGAGGACTTCCAGTGTAATATTTTAAAACAAAGGGCTTTAGTTTGGATATATCATCTATTAAAACATTATATTCTGTTATTTAGGGTTCTGTATACATATTTCTTGGCAACAGAGGAGGAGGTTTCCGCAGCCTTCCAAATATTACCATAGTTTGTCAAGTAAGTTTGCTGATGAAAAGGCTAAGCATGGAATCCAAATTTAATCCAAGTTTTCTTTTTCCTCAGTCACAATAAGCATCTTGAAAATTAATTTTCCTGATATTATTCAGTACAATTTTTGCTTGGGATGAAAGCATCATTCTTATGCGCCATTTCTTTAAACACAATCAAAATATGTGTGGAGGATACACTCTTTTTTAATGGATACATTTTTAACATATATCCACCGTTCAGGAGCGGATAGTGCTAATACATGGTAGATCTTTTGGGGTTCTTTTGATAACTGAAGGTAAACTATGTTTCTGGTAGTTGTGCTTCAGTATGCAATGATATTACGTATTCTATAAATTTTACTAAAGGAGCTGTATTTCAGCAACTGAGTTGTATGTTCTTCTATGTGGAAACCAATATATTGACATTTGCAGGAAGTATATTGTAATCTAGGCTGGTCCCTGCTGACAGCTGATGTTGACAGGAATGGAAATAATGACCTTGTGCTTGGTTCTCCATATGCACCTGCTGGTGGAAAACAAAGAGGATTCGTGGCTTCTTTTTATTCTTTCTTCAACAGAAGCAGGCAAAGTAAGATTTTTTTTTTTTTGAGAAATGTTTGTGTTTCTTATAGTATCTTATTTTGGCACTTTCAGATTCTTGCTGAAACAACATCAGAATAATCATCTAGACCCTTCTCCAGGTTTTTAAGTAGCACTCATAGGAATGGTTCCTAGGCAAAATATTTAATGTTAATTCAACCATATTAAATACGTTACTTGGTTAATTAATATTGTATTAATTTACCCTAATCCAGAATGAATTAATGCAAGAGATTCATATACCATCCCATAGATTTTCATACAGAGTGTACTGGATTTCTTCCTGAAACAGTTATCTTTAAGGCTTAGAAAGAGATACTGAGATTATTTCTTAAGTCCCCTACCCTAACTGGGCATTATTACTAGAAGGGCATCCAAATGTTATTTACTTTCTTTACAAAAAGCTTGGTACAGTCTAAGAAAAGAGTTCTTAAGGCTCATCCCAACCTTAGCCACCATGCCCAGTATAGAACCACTTCAAAATACCGTATTTTTCCGACTATAAGACGATACTTTTTTCTAAAATCCTTACCCTAAAAATTGAAGGGCGTCTTATTCAAGGAAGTAAGCCGAGGAGAGAACTGCGCGGTTGCAAAACTGCCCATACTTTGTCTCTGCAAACAGGCTTCCTCCTATTGCTAGCCTCCAATCACGAGTGAAATAGCTTGACTCTGCAAACAGGCTTCCTCCAATCACGAGCCTCCAATCACGAGTGAAACTGCCCATACTGTCTCTGCAAACAGACTTCCTCCAATCACGAGCCTTATGTAACTGACGTCAGCTGATGCTGAACAAATCAATTAGAGGAAGTCTGTTTCCAGAGACAAGCTACCGGCAGTTTCACTCGTGATTGAATGTAATCAGTTATGCAAAAGAGCATGGAAATAGAACTGCAGAGAGACGGTTTGGACCTCCTCCCACTGAGTGTATCAGGTAAATGTTACCTAATTACTAAATAAAAATCTATTCTGCACTATTTTTAAAATATTGATTTCTTAATTATGGGTTGGAAAAGTGGGGGTCGTCTTGTACATAAGGGCATCTTATTGACGGAAAAATATGGTAGATGCATTCTCTTACATACACACATGTTGTAATGGGGCATTTGTTTATATATGCACACACAGAGATGTGCTGGGTTGAGCCCTGGTACTCACAAGGGGGTCTCTAGATCCTCCACCCAGAACCTCCTCCTCCTATTCCAGGATATTCATTCTGGTGGGAAATTCTCCTTCCCACCACCACCATCATGGTATGGGCACACACTTGCACACACATGCAGAGGGAAGTGGTGGACTGGGCCCCTGGTACCCACCAAGGAGATCTGTAGAACCTCCACCCACAACCCTCCTATGGAGAGCCTGTTCCACATATATTGCTGCCATCCACTCTACTCTAGAGCAAGTCCTTCTCTTTTTACTGATTTGATTCACAAGAGGTACCTCTAACACCTCTAATTTTTATCAATAGTTTAGCCTTATGTGGAGGAAGTGTGCTGAAGCTAAAATCCTTTAGAATGTGTGGGCTGATTCAATAAAGGAATTCAACGGGGGAGAGAGAGAGGGGGAAAGGGAACAAACTGAACATTTAATGTGAAGAGTTAACTGGCTATCCAGTGGACAGTACATGCCCAGAACAAGGGCAGAAGGAGAACATATACAGGATAGCATCTTCAATAAACAAAAGCCAAAATTCAGATTCTGCATCTAGCTTCCTCTAGTCTTCAGACTGCTATATTTTTCTTAGATCTCCAACACAGCTTTCTTGAATTGCATAATCTGTCTCACCCGGCATTTAGTGAGAAAAAAGTGCAGATCAAAGATAAAATCGAGCTGTCCTGCCTTCCTTTTAAAGCCCACCTAAGAGGGAATTTGCTTCTTATTGGTTGTTCCAAGTTTGATTTTCCCAGGCTTTGGTGGCCTCAAATAGTCATTAGGAGTCAGGCAGCATACAATTTTTTAAAAAAAATTACTCTTTCTTATCTGAACTTTTTGGGTGGGATATCTCCACATCCACTGCAAAGAAATATATACAAATATAATGTATTTCTTAATTTCTTCCACCTAGAATGTTACTACTTCTTTAGATTCTGGATTAAGGTCATTTTTTAAAAAATGCATTTCCTAAATTGGACATCTATTTTTTATAAAATAATGCATTTATCAACTGACATTGTATGCTGGATGACAATAGAGAACCAGTGCGGTATAGCGATGAAGGTGTTGGATTAGGAGCAGGGAGACCCAGGTTCTGCTTTGCCCTTAGCTGTGGATGACTTTAGGCCAGTTGCTCTCTCTTAGCCCAACCCCAACAAGGTGGTGGTGGTGGTGGTTGGGAAAAATAGGTGTTGTGCTGCATTGAGGTATAAGCTCCATGCTAAATAAAAATGCTGATATTATCCACTGATAATTTCCTGAAATATGTAGAACAAATTACCTTAATGAGAAGTCAGCTACTGTATTATAAAGTTAGGTCAACAATTTTAGTTGCGATATGAAATTAAGTATATGTAATCAAAAGTTGGAACCAAAATGAAAATGTGAAAGCCTATGCAAGTCTATTCCGAAGTAAATTGCACTAAGTCTATTTGTCTAACTAAATCTTATTGTCATATAGGAGTGAAGCAGCATTACATGTTGAACTGAGCTGATTTACCCTGCTCTGGATATCATTATGGACATAATCTGGAGTTGACTGAACCTTCAAGTGAGATAGATGGGTATATGGATAGACACACACATACAAAGTCACAGATACTGATATGCATACATGTATATAAAGTAATGGTCCACGCTGCACAGTAAGACTGAACAAAGCAAAGGTTCTTGCCCATTGCATAAAGTATGTCATGTGTCCCAAAAAAGAAAACCACCTGATCAGCTTCTATTTTTTCTTTATTTGTCAGGCCTGCTCTTTGTATCAGATGCTGACTGGATGGTAAAAGGAGAAACAGATTATGCTTGGTTTGGGTCATCACTCAGCAGTGTCCAGCTCCCAAATAAGACCTTGCTGCTTATTGGTAGTCCTTTTGGGAGAAATTGTACAAGGTGTATGCTCTTATTTTTAAGTGCCTATATATGTGATTGTTGTCTAGCCTACCTTCACAATCTGTACTTTATCATTGCAAATATATGCAACAGAGCAACATTTTTCTTGGGTCTTCTTTTAATAACTCTAGTGCTTTAATAATAATTGTTATTTTTCAAGTATAACCTCGTTTTCTGCATTTGAATCAGAGGTATAATTCAAGGCCTTAGATACAGTTCCTAGAAACCTCAAACGTTGTCCTCAAATTATAACTTTTAATGTGACAGAAGGGGAAAATTATTAAATGTATGACTGGAAAATAATAATATTGCTGTTAAATATAAATGTAAATAAAATAAAACCAATGTCAATTTTGCCCTGGCTCCACCCATGACTTTTAGGAATGTTTCCCTGCTATATACCATTCAAAGGCTAAGTATAGCCCTTGGAAGAGAAAAATGGCGCACCTTTGGCTTAAAACAAAACTAAACAATATAAAGCCTGAAGCTGTGTCTGGCCCAACTGGGTTTTTACAACTGATTGTGTTGTAAAGTCCATATAGTCCTATATTGGCAGGTATGTAATCAGTTGCCTGCAGTTCTCAGTACTGGATATATAATCCATACCTCTGGTCTTAAAATACTTTTTTCTTAACGTTCAGTAATTATTTTCCTTCTAAAATAAAATGTTTACCATTTTAAAAGTATTTGCAGAGCATTTGGGAACAAGGCCCTGAGCATTTCCTTGTAACAAGTAGAGACCATGCCTGTTTGTTTGTTTGTTTGTTTGAAAGTGAATTTGCTTTATTTGTTTGTTTGTCAAATTTATAAGCTGCCCTGCTTATAACAACTCTGGGAGGAGTACAAGTTAAAAACCATACAATAAAACAGACAAAAGAAGGTAGTCAACTGGGGTCTAACATACCCAACACATTATTACAAACCTCTCAGAAGGTACATATTCTCCTAAAGTAGGGCCTGGGGAAAGAATCAGATCTTCAAAGCTTGTTTAAAGGACAGGAGGATCAGGACTACTCAAACCTCCAGGGAAGGGGAAATACTATTACAGAGAGCAGGCACTGCAATAGAAAAAGAATGTCTCTTAGGTGCCATCAGATGACACTGTTTTAAAGATGGAAACTGGAGCATGCCCACTCTGTCAGTTGGAGAGAGGTAGTTCGTCATAGCTAGACCCCATGCCATGAAAGATTTTATAAGTCACAACCAGCACCTAGAATTGCACCTGGAAGCTTACTGATAAATAGTCCAATTCAAGCAATAGAGGTGTTACGTGGGAATAGTGAGGTACTGTACATCCATAACTGCCTTCACCACTGCATTCTGGACCAGCTACAACTTCCAAGTGATCTTCAAGGGCAGAGCCATGTAGACCGCATTCCAGTAGTCCACATGTGAGATACAAAGACATGAGTGACTATAAGGAGCACTTCCCAGTCCAGGAAAGGGTGCAGTTAGTGCTCCAGACCAAACTTTCCCAGAGATTTATAAACTACCCAGATGTATCTGCCTTTGGAAGAAGCATATAATTAAAAATGGCACCTCAAGCATGGGAAAATGAGCAATAATCTGGAGAATAATGGGAATTGTAGTTCATATATCTGGGAAGCACTAGTCATATTAACCTGACAAGTTGAGATGAGTATCAGCATGGTCCAAAAATTGAGGTTCTGAAATGAAACAGTGATATTGGTGATGATGATGAGTCTATGTCTTGCAATTTTTTTTCAGTATTGTTCAATGTTCACTGTAATCCTTCTGGTGTTTTGACCATAACCATCTTGTGCTCTAGCCTAGGTTGCTCTTTCTCCCAATATAACAAGCAAGCTGTTGGAAGGGTATATGGCTATATCCCACCAAACACAAAAAGCTGGTTTACCTTAAATGGGGATGAGGTAAGTTTTTGTGATGTCCTTTGAAATAGTATAAAAGAACAAGAACAAGGAAGGTTCTGATTTCATGAAGCTAACTATATATATGTATATACACTGATATTATAAACTTGCAGGAAAATGGGAAATTTGGCTCAGCTTTGGCAACTGGTATCCTTTCTGTAGAGGGAATCTCCAAGCAAGTACTGGTAGTTGGTGCACCAACACAAGGTATGTGACACTGAACCTGGAACAGTGCTAGACTTGGCAGCATTTTTATTTTAACAATGCATCCGACAGATGATAAAGTAATTCTAATAGGCAAAGGATCATGATGCTGAATCCAGATTTAGTTATACGTAGAGAAAATTCATTAAAATCAATTCACCATATACAGTGAATAAGACCATTTGTGATCTATGTTGCTCTTATGTTGAAAAACTGAGGCTATAATATTTTGTCATTGTTAGTGTCCTAGGCATCTTGGTTCATTTGATTCCTTAGCCATATACAGCTTTACATAATATTACACAAGTAATTGAAGTATATTTCTTCAGGGACCCATTTTGGATGTTTAGGTGTAAAATCTTTTACATCAGGAAGTAGGCCTTTATTTTCAGCCATGTGATTTCAGGTGCCTCCAGAAACTACAAACAACAAGGCTGGGGAATATGGGTTGTTTACTTCTGATGGAACATAAACATGCCTTCTAGCTGAATCAGCTCCTCATGACTACATCTGTGCAGTTTTGTTGGAAGTATTATTAAGTAGTCTTCTTCTGGAGTGTTTTTCAGTTCCTCAGTCTAACCATCTCAAGTTTCTCTGTAAATAAAAGTTTTGGCCACAGTGGCATTACCATTTGAAAAGGAAAACATCTCAATTTTAAACTGTAAAGGATTCCAAATCAAAGATCTGGACATTCCAAATTACTTTCAAATATTTATAGCAGAAGGTGAATAGGACCGTGTGCAGTAATATACTCAATATAAGGGCTTCCCACTGTATTAGGACTATAATCCCCTATTGCTGATTTCATTCCTTCCTTCCCCCGTAACCAGTGCTTTTGCATTTTGCTGCGTGCCCTGCTTTACTATAGGCAAAGGACTGGACTGAACAATCAGAGCAATGATCCAACTAACTCATAACTTGCATCTCACTTCTCCAATATTCTGTTCATGTCAGGCCCAGCCCAAGAACAATGGTGTAACAGTCCAGTTGAGTTAAATTCCTTTATCTGCTTACATCATATAGACAGAATGTTGCCAAACTAAGTCTGTACTACTGCAATTAGTGGATATACCCTAGGAGATTCTAGGGAGTGGCTATCCTGAGCTTCTTATGCCTCCCACGCTCCCCCTGCAGACTGTGTTGTCTTTTGTCTCCTTTCCCTTCCTGGAATGCACCCTCTCCTTCTTGATAGCATTGCTGTCTGTTGCTATCCACCACATCACCCTCCTCTTTGTAGATACATTCCATCACAGTTCATTTCAGCTGAGATCTTTGAAACTTGGAGATACGTAGCCATTTAGTGCAACATTTAGTTGAAAGAATATCACCTAGCTGAAATGACAATATAGCTTTCATTAACACAGCTCTGAACATCGTTATTCTAAAAGCAGATCTTTGTTGGTTAACTGTTCGATCATTACTTCAAGTAGGTTCAGTAGAGCCAATGTTTCCTGCATTTAATTCTGAATTCTTAACTCAACAATGCTTTGTTAACACCTATTTTTATAACAAACTATCCCAGGAAAAGTACCATGATTCTATCACTTTGCTTGGTTTCCTTCAGACAGCACCTCCAGGATTTCATTTATATCCACAGTGCTACACCAAGCAGGAACTGTTTTGATATATGATTTGATGGGAAATGCCAAGCCTTCCTTACTCAGCACATTCAATGGAGACAGGAGATTTTCACGCTTTGGGGAAGATGTGCACTTACAGGATCTGAACAACGATGGACTTGGTAAAATGTGATAGTCATCATATTTTTTGCTATAATTTTTTATTGTGAAGCATCAGAAGGATTGCACAGTAACTTCAAAGACAAATCCCTATTTTGAAACTTGCATCCTAAGATCACAATAACTGAGGCCTTGGTTGCAGCCTGAAATGGGTGGGTGACTGAGGCTCTGGCCTGGATTGCTTCTATGAGACCTCTCTGTGTGCACTGAACCCAGGGTACACCTTAGTTTTTTGAGGAGCTCCCAGAGTTGAAGCACCAGAAGTGACACTCAGAGTGCTGTTAGAGAAAGACTAAAGAGTGAATCTGAACATGAATAAGAGTCAATATTTGGTGATAAGGGCAGCGAAACATTGATATTTCTCTGCCCTTATTGCATCTGCTGATAGCCAACCAGTAGCCCTGTTTAGAGTGACTCACCCTGGGGGGGTGGGGGGCTGGGCCACAAGACCATCTGCAGAACTGTGGTGAGGAGTATGTATGCTATTTGGCAAATAAAGTCACTCAGATTCACTCGGAGCTGGACTCTGACTGACTAGATCCAAGTGAGTTGCCCGGGGCACAGTCTTATTTGGTTATCTGGACTGAGTTCAATTCTGTAACTCTCAAGGAAGTGGACAAAGTCCTCCAATTTGCCAGCTCGGCCACCTGTTCGTTAAATCCTAGCCCCTTCTGGGTTGTCAAGGAGGCCCAGAAGGTGACCACGGGATGGGTCCATTTAGTGTATCATCCTCTTTGAGGGAGAGGGTGGTTCCTCTGGCTATGAAGAAGGTGGTGGCATGCCCCCTTCTCAAGAAACCAGCACTGGACCCCTTCCATTCTGGACAATTGCCCAGTTTTCAATCTTCCCTTTGTGGGGAAAGTTGTGGAGAAGGTGGTCAGTTGGCAACTACAGAGGATCTTGGAAGAAACATATTACCTGGATCTGTTTCAGTCAGGTTTCAGACTGGAGTATAATACTGAGACATTGCTGGTTGCACTTGTTGTTGACTTTTTGTGGAGTCAGGATGGGGGTTGGGCATCCATCCTTGCTCTCCTTATCTCTCAGCAGCTTTCGATACTGTTGACCATGATATCCTTCTGGACCCACTGAGGGGATTGGGAGTGAGAGGGACTGAGTTGCAATGGTTTGCCTCTTTCCTCAGTGATTGTTTCCAGTCAGTGTTGACAGGAGGGGAGAGATCATGCCCGTGGCTCCCCATTTATAGAGTGCCTCGGAGCTTGATGCTCTTTCCCCCTCCTGTTTAACATCTACATGAAACCATTGGGTGAGGTCATCTATCATGTCAGGGTTTTGTATCATCAGTATACTGATGACACCCAGCTCTACATCTCAATCCTGGGCTGCGCAGGTAAAGCTGTCAGTGTTCTAACCCAGTGTCTGGAAGCTATTTTGGTCTGGATGGGAAGGAACAGACTTTGGCTCAATCCTGACAAGACTGCGGCTGTTTGGCTCTCCTGAGTTGGGGACATTTTTGCCCTTGGTCTTGGATGGGATTTTACTTCTCCATTTGAGACTGGTGTGCAAATTGGGGATCCTCCTGGACTTGCAGCTGCTGTTGAATGAGTAGGTGGCAGTTCTGACCAGGAGGGCTTTTGCACAGGTTCATCTTGTGCATCAGTTTCACCCTTTTCTCAATTGGGAGGCCATTTAGATGGTGACTCACATTCTGGTCACCTCATGACTAGACATTGTAGCGTGCTGCATGTGGGGCTGCCCTTGAAGACCATCCTGAAACTACAGCTGGTTCAAAATGCAGTGGTATGTGGAGTAATGCTCTCTGCTTGTTATACTTGTGTGACACTGCTGCCATGTGAGCTGCATTGGTTACCAGTTGGCTTCTGGGTGCAATTCAGGGTTCTAGTTGTTACCAATATAGCCTTTCATGAGTTATCTAAGGGGCTGCCTAGCTCCAATTGTTTCTGCCTGCTCAATATGTGGGGGCAGAGTGGGTTGCTCCAGGCCCCTCAATCAAATGCTATCATCCTGTGGGAGCAAGGAAATGTGCTTTCTGTCACTGCCTCTGCCTTCTGGAACAGCCTCCCTGAGATATGTATGGTGCCCGCTTCTGGAAGGTCCTTAGATCTGGCTCTATTCCCGGACCTGGGGTTAGTGTTTCTATGGAGCCCCTGCCATGTTGTTTATTATTATGGTTTAGTCTGGGCTCTCACATTTTGTTTTATATTTTTAACTGTTTTAATTGTATTTTGGATACTGTAAGCTGCCCAGGGTCTTTTGGAGTTGGCAGCCATAATAAATCTAATAAGGTAAAATAAATTATAAAATAAAGGAAAGGAACCAAGAAGCAGTAATTTCTGAAAAAATAATTTTAACAGCTTTAAAAAATTTATAGAAGTGAACGTATCATAAAGCAATACAATCAGTGGTAAAACGGCTTTTAAAAGAAACTTGACTCTTGATATTGTTGTTGCTACCCTGTTCTAATTATGCTTAGCTATTAGATGAGGGTTTTTTTTTAAAGTTCCCCTTCAGTTCAGCAGGATTCTGGGTGAGCATCTAGGGCCAAGAAAAATTGTTTCCAAGGGGGAATTGTCTGTGTTTGATTTCACTCCTTAAAATGCCCAGATTCTAGGAAAACTGACTTCTCAATAAGCTGTTACAATTCATGTTGCTTTATGAACTTGGAATCACTAGCAGTACTTATGCTAGAACCGTAACTGTTTGATGAAGATTATGCAGAATGATAGTCATCCAAATTCTGGATACTGTGAGAAAAGTTCCAGTAGTCCAATAAACATTTAATTTCTGCCTGTGCAGAGTTAGCTCTTTAATTGCAACTGTTTTGTTCTAAAAAGTACAAATGGCATTTTGTATATGCAGCTATAAGTTTTGGTCATGTTTATGGTGTGAATCTTCTGCTGTGAATGTTGACAGATGAAATTATTGTAACATCACCTCTTCGAAACAAAAGAATTATAGATGGATTGTTTGGAGAACAAGCTGGATATGTTTACATATATAGTGGAAACCAGACCACTTCAGGTCATGTGACAGACCACTGCACATCATGGGCTTCCCCTTGTCCTGAAGACTGGGTAAGTTGTTTTGTTGATTACACTTAAAACTAGTTTTTAAAATATTTTTTTAAATAAAAAATTAAATAATTTTAATTAAATTCCAAAACATTACAATTAAAACTCCTTTTAAAAGTTAACTCTGATATTACATAAAACTAAGAAGCAATGTAATAGTGTAACCATATTATTGCTTTATAATAAAACCAAATCATTTCAAAAATATACCTAATCTATTACATGTAGGTTGTGAAGCTGAAGAAAAAAAGCTGTATTAAACTACCTAAAAAGAACTCAGAACAAAATCCACAAAAATAACCCTCCAAAAAAGATGAAAAAAAATCCTAAACTAAAAAAAAAAAAAAGCAAAACACCTAAATATCTAATTTAGATTACACACACACACACACATAAAAGCCCATTGAAGTAGTAAAAAATTGATCAAAACATATGCATTTGTACCAAAAACTGTATAATTGTATATTGTTTCTGTTCAGCAGATTGATAATATCCATTATGTGGAATAGGTTTCTGTACTGAAATGAGTTTCCACAGTAGAAATCAGGCACGTTCAATTAATTCAGAAATCTTTTAGAAATGTTTGCAATTGATTATTGTACCATTTTTTAAAAAAATTGTAGCCTTTCATTCTTTTCTCTCTTTTCCTTCCCCAGGCACAGTATGTCATAATTTCTCCAGAGGTACAGTAATCCAAGGTTCTAACTGGATTAAAGTACTGTGATTATTGCTTTAACTTAACGTGAACATTAAAGGATCTTTAACTATTAAATTGTCAATTGATTGAGATCATTAGAACACCCAATTTATTTAGTTTCAAGTTATAAGGAATTTTGTTGTTTCTAATCTAGCATCTTACTAAGAATCCATTAGAATCAGGAAGATAATCCTTCCTTTTTCACTCAGTCAGACCCAAGCATGAAATTGTCACAAGTAGAGAAAGGTTGTCAAACAGCATGGATATGTAAAGTTGGAGCCATGTTTAATGTAAATTTACTAAATTAATGGTACTTAATTAGTTCATGATTAGCATAAGATATACTGATTAAAGTTGGATACTATCTTTAACCACTGCAATTTTTAGTAAATTTGTGGCTTGTTCCTGTTATTGAATCCATTGATTTCAATCTGATTTGTGGCTAAACAAAAATGTTTAGAATCACATTCCCAATTGACTATAGAGCACCATTTTCATAGTTTTCTATTTTGACCGAGGACAGTGGCTTTTTGAGGATTGATGCTAATAGGCACAGCCAAGCCCCAAACAAGTCATGTCTTCTTTCAATCCATGCAGCAGGTTGCTGACTGGAGGATCTCTTTCTTTCCAGAGAACTGATCACTTGCTGATGGTTTTTAAAATTAGTTCAACAACATTTGGTATCGATTAAATGTTATGTGACACCCACCCCTGAGCTATAAGATGTATCTTTATTCATTCAGTCACCTGAAGCTGTTTGCTCAATAGGTATTGTTCTCCAGTACAGCTGTTCCTAGTTGTAGCAATTGGGTAGAAGCAGCAGTGAACATCTTAATTACAGAGTATGTCATTGGTGGTTATATTCTCATTGCAGGAAAAATCAAGATTTGGGAGTGCTATTCTTACAATAAAAACTGGAGAAAAGGTAATTAAAACAAGTAGTACTGTTTTTTCTCACAGTGGTAAATAAGCTCAGATCATAAATCATTTGTTATTTATTTACTGATGTTACTAGTATCATACAGAAAACTTACTGAATTGACTGTTTTTAACCCACAGAAAACCAAAAGCAGTTGAGGAAAAATCCATGCTTGCTACATCTTTCTTCTGATCACCTAGCATTTAATGGAAGTTTTCGAATCTGATTTTTTTTGGGGGGCGGGGTTCCTTTGAGTACTTTTTGACTCCTGACAACTGCTTGGACTAGTTCCTGCAGTTTTCCTGGCAAGGTTTTTCAAAAGTGGTTTGCCATTGCCTACTTCTTAGGGCTGGGAGAGAGTGACTGGCCCAAGGTCACCCAGCTGGCTTTGTGCCTAAGGCAGGACTAGAACTCATGGTCTCCCAGTTTATAGCCTGGTGCCTTAACCACTACACCAAACTTAATCTGATATAGTGCCACTCCAAATGCGTTAAAAGTATAATTCCCCAAATTCCTAGACAAAGGCCATGCCAGCTGAAAATTCTGGCTGTCATTTTCCAGGCAACAAAGTAATCCTGTCACAAAATTTCAGGATAGAGTTCTTTTTCCTAGTATGCAGTACTAATAGCTATTTTCCGCCTTGGCAGAGTGAAGTTGTTGTAGCTGCTGAAAGAAGTTCAACTGAAGCCCGGCTTGGTGGAAGGATTTTTCTCTACACCTTCTGATTACCATCCTGTATCTCAAAGAATCTCTTCAATGGATTAATCCCCAATTTCATGCACCAGTAATTCCTGAAAACAGAACAGCATAACAAACCTGCTCCTGGTTTAGCATACGAACAGTACTAATCTTTTAAGAAGTTAATCATGTATCTTAAAATTAGTTATTTCCTTTTAGATGTTCATGTTAAATGGAATGATAAGTGGAAGGTTTTCATTAGCTATTAACCCTAACCCTAATATTAGAATTAAATATTTCTATTATTATAATAAAGAACACGCGCTGAGGCTCCAAAACTATATGTGACTTTTAAGAGACATGGTCTCAAGCTAAAAGATGAAAATTATTAAAGACATCAGTATTTTTATTATTGGTAACTCATTTGACTTATGCTGCATTGAACTTAGGTTTGCCATCCTGCCCACTTGTTGAAGAGTGGCCCCTAGACATGATTTATGGCCATGTTGATATGACGACATGGAGACTCTAGGAGGTATTAAAATATTTTCTTTTCAGAACAGATACGGTTACCTAGTGTATTTGCAGTTCAAATTAATTGTCCAGTAATAGGAGTCCACATACATTCTCTATGCATGGTCTTTTATAATATTAGAGAACCTATATTTGATAAATTCAGTAAATTTCAGAAACTCACTCAATATGCCAACTACTCTGTTAAGTAATTTCTATAGCCCATGGACAGAAAAGCCTACATTTGATCCCTAGCATCTCTAGTTAAAAGGATCAAGTAACAGATGAGGGTAGAAGAAAACTCTACTCAAAATTCAGAACAGCTGTTGTTGGTCACTATGGACAATAAGTGAAGAACTCAAGCTGATGATAATGCAGCTTCTTATACTCCAACACATTCTCAATTTTGCCTACCATGAATCAGATTTTGTTGATACTATTTAGGTTAATAATTAATTAAAGTACTAAATTTAAATGATCTAGGCAATGGCTGAATTATTAGTTTGCATTTGGTGCAGTGCAAGCAATAAGATTACTTCTGACTGAGTAGCATTCTCCAACTGCTCTGAATGACTTCATATTACAATAGCTGTAATAAGACTGATGCTGCAGTGAGATCAGAACACAGAAGAGCTGTTTGGAAGGAAGAGTTTGAGGAAGAGTTTCTCCTAAAACAGTACTAGTAACTCTACTTGTTTGTGGCAATTATGACAGGAATATAAAACTGAGTAAAATAAGCTTTTTACCTGTCAGGGTCCAGTAACTGAATAGTTAGAAATAAGATAAAAGATGATACCCTGAAAGAAATATTCCTTTGAGTTAAAACTGTTCACTGGACAGAGTCTTCATAAAGTAGTATGTGTGGACAATGGAACATTAAATTAACATTTTAGTAAATTATATCATTTTCAAGAAAGAATTTGCTATCAAAGATAACACTATTTTTACATAAATATATCTCACTTCAGAAATAATTTAGACAACACTTTTACCTTTTATGAACTATGCCTGTGACAGAATACAAGTGAAACTAATTATTAGGGTGACAGAGTTTTCTTACATTGGCAAAAGATTAAACTTCATCAGAATTGCCACAGGAGGCATTAGTTTGAAAAAAAGGGGTGTGTGCTTTTTAACATCTACATGATTTAAATTTTCTACAGTTCTATACAAAACTCTGAAGTCTTCTCTCCATAACTGAAGATTTCTAACTTCGTATTTTTGGCATATAACACAGTCAAATGATAAAGGCTGCTGATATTTTTAAAAAAAGGAAATCCAGGATTATAGTCTCAAATTCCGTTATTCTGGACTATTCAAGTCATTGGCTGGTCATCGTACTTCTGCTTGACTCAAAGGATTCTGTTTTAAAAACATTCTTAAACTCTACTTTCCCATTTGCTGACTGCGTTTTTTTCAGCAAAGCAGGGATCTAGAAGGGAAAAAGAGAGCAGAATGAGGATTGTGAAAACTGGTGGTGAAGTTGGTGGTGCAATGGGGTACTTAAATATGCTAAAGGAAAGCTGCTTGCACTAGCTAACCTGGACAATCTCACTACCTCTTTCAACCTCATAAGCAGAATGGGCTGGTTCATTATCTACACTTATGCTTAAGAACACTGGCAGTATATTACCATTTCTTTGCTTATTATACCTAGTACACTAAGTATAAATATAGTGTCCTTGGAGTAAGTCAAGTCATATCTAATGAAAGTACAAAGGGAAAGTCTGGCTTGTTCCTTAGTCTGGAACTATGTATACCTGAAATATGCTCTCAGAATCAAATGGAGGTTTATCAATTAACTCTGCATTTCTGCTAAGCCATGTGCAACCACCATTAAGCAGAAGTTCTTAAAGGACTACATTTGACTTTTTAAAATAGGAGTCCCCCTTCAAAACCCTGTCAGAAAGCAGTTCATTCTGGTTGTTATTCTTAGAATTCTGCCTGAAATTAGGATGCATTATCTCAGAGGGCAGATGATGCTGTGATTATAGCAGGAAGATACAGTTTAGGGCAGACACAACAGCAAAGCCATACGGTTAAGGAACGCTCAACTTACTACAAATACAATTCTTTAATCATCAACAATCTTGCATAAATGCTAAAACAAGCATTTTATAAATGCAAAAACAAGACAGCTAACCAACAGAAATCAGGATCTGAATAAAGCTTGTAGATTAACATCACCCTAAACTCAGGCAAAATACAAAGGAGAGAACTGGAAATGCACAATAATTCATCATTCTGTTTTGTTGAGATCCCACCTTTCATTCAGGAACTCAAGGTAGTGTATGTAGTATTCCCTTCTCTCATTTTTATCCCACAATGACCCTGTGAGATAAGTGGAGCTGTGAGAGAGTGACTGGGCCAAAGTCATCCAGTAGGCTTCTGTGGCTAAGGGTGCACTTCAACCTGGGTCTCCTTGGTGCTAGTCCAATACCTTAACCATTAGATCTCACGTAATCAAATACTTCAGTAAGTTACATGGGAAAAATTAAGCCTTTCCCATATAACAGGTGTGGAAGAATGTTTCTCTGCCAAATCCTTAACCAAGGTAGGTCAATACAAAAAATCAGATCCCACTTGTCCTCTATAATCCCAGAATGCAGAACAAGAATAATATTCTTGTGCTACAGGAAGACAAGAATCTGATCAAATATTAGAAAAAAAGGATTGAAGTATAGGAGTTCAATAGTGGAGGGTTGGTGAGCTCTCTTTCCCTGGATGTGCTCAAGTAGAAACAAGACAGCCAATTGTTACAAATGCATTAATAAACTGACAGGAGATTGGACGTGGCAGTGTAACTGGCCCCTTCTGATTCTGTGGTGGAACTTCCTTTCTGTCAGAAATTATGCATTTGTCTACAAAGTACTGATTTCAACTCAGGAAACTTATTATTGCCCTGGCATTCCTGCAACTGTTATCACATGGATCCTCCAAATCAGACCTCAAAATGTGTAATACCACTCAGTGGACTTTTGCAGGCTTAAAAGTGAAGTGGACTGCCATCTTGGCAGCCAAGGATTAGTAGGAGAAAACCATTCATGAATATATACATAATAATGAGATACACTTCCGGCATGACAAATTTAGCTAAACCACTACTTCTTGGTGGCTTTTTATAGACAGCAGGCAATATATTAATGAATTCATACAGCCACGTTTTATTACTTCTTGTTTTATTTCAGGCTTTTATATTTATGAGTCAAACTGAGCTTTGTTGATTCTTTTATTCCCAATATACCTGCATACAAGAATTAAGCTAAACTGTTGGGGAGGAATGAGGTAGTTTAATATAAACAATAGTGAAAACATACTTACTGGTGGAAGTAGTGAAGGTTCTAGATGCCGCCCAAGAAATGTAAGCAGGCGCCGCCAAATTAAGCCACTGCCTAGGAACATAATTCCTGTCACCAGCCAAAACATTCCATGGTTCTAATATGGTAAGAGCACACAATGAATGATTCCCATCTCAAAACCTTCATTATATTTTTAAATCTTACTACATTTCTTAAAATGACTCGTAAATCAAGGTAGTGCATTTATCAACCCAGGAGTAGCACAACACATCAATCATGTAGGGATGACATAGAAAGTGAACAGACCCCTGACATATGCAATGGCTCCTTTCCTTCCCATTGGGGTTCCTCCTAAACAAAGACAACTGCTTTGAGTTTCCTTCTTCTATTCTCTCATTTGCTCTATTGGAGCTTCCAGAAACCTTTTCTGCCCTATGAAGAGGAAACTAGTGAAATGGAGAAAGGGAGATGAAGTAAAGTTGATTTCTTCAAAAACCTTCTGATCCCCCACAGGCTAAAGCAGACTGCATTCGTTGAGATAGGATTGTGATCACTGGTGTTCCTAGTATGAATTTCACCAAGTTGAAATGCCAGCCTTTTGATGTGACATGACATAAAACATCTAGAGATGCTGTACAGTTCCATAAAGAATAATATAAAACATTATAAATAGATTGCTAGCCTGAGACAATGGTCTCATGATGCTTCTTAAACAATGAGTATTCTATTGACAAGCTCTAACAACCTGGCACACTGCAATTAAAAGCAGCCCTTATGACTGGAATATTTTACAAATAATCTGGAATGGTATTTTCAGTATTGTTTCTTACCTCTTCAAATGATGATTCCAAATTCATACCAAATGCTACTCCTATCAATCCAAAAAGTGAGATTGAAAAAGTACCCATGGTCAGCTGCAAGTTCAACCTCATCATAACATTACGGTGGCTAAAGACATAAAATATAACTCTGTTAAATTAAAGGATTAAATGTGACCATTAATATTTGCTTCAGAGATTTAAACAACTTTAGAGAAGATGCTCTTTCATACTTGCTTCTAGGACTAGAAATCCAGGTTATAACCAGAATTTTAAAAATCTACCATATTTTAGCTACACATTTTAGCTAAAATTGACATATTTTAGCTCAGCCTGTGGTACCATCTATTTAATGCTATTGTTGCTCCAGAGCAGTGTTCAAGCTTGGCAATTTTAAGATGTGTGGACTTCAACTCCCAGAATTCCCCAGCCAGCATGGGGAATTCTGGAAGTTGAAGTCCATACATCTTAAAGTTGCCAAGTTTGAAAGATACTGCTCCAGAGGGATACATCTTTACCAATGAAGATTAGTTTGCCTATTACAGGTAGTCTGTGCTTAACAATCCTAATTAGGACTGGAATTTCTGTTGCAAAGCAAAGAGGTTGTTAGGTGAAAAATTATGTGACCGTACTGCTTAGTGACAGCAGTTCTGGTAGTCCTGGTTGTGGTCGTTAGGTGAAGACCATGCTGTTGTTAGGCGAGGACCTCCTCTTTCTCCTCCCCTGCTGTGCTTGCCTCTGTTTCAACTCCCCCCACCCACCTATCTCTCCCCATCTGCCCTTTTGGCTGCCCTGCACTCTGCCACCCTGTGCAAGGCTGTGCAATTTGTTGAAGATATGTGTGAAGATCTGACTTATGTAAATTTAACTTTATGGAAATTTGGCTGCTGACTTTTTGAACATGTGCAAAAATGGTAGATGGGCACAATGCTAATGGCAAACTGACTTACATGCTAGTTAACTTGCATACAAGGTTTTCTGCAATGGAACAGTTACATAAGTCAGGGACTGCTTGTATATATATTCAGAATAGCTTGTGGTTAAATTGATTTCATTATTGACAGAGGTCTACTAGTCCACCTGTGTAGAAGTATTAGCTTCATCCAAAAAATTAATTCATTAACACCAAAACTTAGGCACTGTCAAGTTAGCACAGATAATGGAATGCCTACAAAGCATAGCAATGTCAGTTACTAAAAATAACCAAATAATTTATAGGAATACAAAATAAATTTATTCATTTCAATTGAGAAAAAGCTTTATAAACAAAAACAATTTTAAACCAAATTTCAAATGTGTTTTAAAAAGTGTATGTTAAATTTTAACAGTATGTTCCACACAGCTAACCTGTCTAAGTTGATAAAGATGATACTTTCGGAATCATCAATCAGTATTTTAAGTTCCCGGGTTTCATTAAGAAGATCTTCTGCCTGCCTGTAGTAATTTTCCAACAGCAGTTCCATCTCCTCCACATGGTCAATTCCAGAGAGACTTGCCTCACTGTGAACAATAAGCAAAAGACCAATTGCAAGCAGAAGCCATAGCGAAAGTGTATTGCAACAAAATATTAAATACAAATTCACTTTTTATCAACCAACAGGAAGTTCCTCCTAGCAGTGTAAAATCTGAAAACCACTGTCCCTTGAATGATATCTACTGTGAACGTAATATCAAGAGTGAATCAGCAATTAGGAAGAATCTTTAGTTGTACGTTGGATCAGCACCACTGTCATTTATCTCCCTCTAAGCATATTCAGGTTGGGGCTTTCACTTATGCCGGCAAAAGCAAATATTTTTCTTCCCTGGCAATGGAAACACCATATACTGACTGTACAGAAATCTAACAAAATCCTGACTTAACAGATCTTGCTTACTTAACAGATCTTGTTCTGTTCTTATTTTGCAGGTTTTATCATTCAAAATATTTTTACAGTGAGATTTTCAAACTATAACGGCCTTATTAATAGTCCACGTAGAATACAAACTGTAACCAAACTTACCCTGGGCTTTTTTAATGATTATAAAATATCTTTACTCAGAAGATAAAGAAGATAAATGGGTAAAAAGATATCTTTGCCAAGATTTGTAGAAATGGTACAATAATATGGTAAATGTTGTGGATATACAATATTGGAATAAATCTAATAGCCTGTCAACTGGTGATAAGGTATCTACATTTATACAAAAAATTATAATTTCTTTATTGCTTTGATTAAATACCTTTAAACAGGATAAATCCTATTAAGTACAAATGAGTATTTCAGGTTGTATAGCTCAGATAAAAGAGGATATTAAGAGAAGGATGAAAATATCTGTGAGTTTATAGAGAAGAATGTAGTGAAAGGAATATAGCTTCAGGACTGATACACATTTTGGGAGTGTTAGTTATGTTAATTCCATTTACACATTTCAAACAAATTGACAAGTTAATGGTAATTTTTAATGGAATGGTAAAACATCAATGACCTTTCTGTAAAGCTATATCTTTCATGTGATAATGGTGGTTTCAATTTTCCAGACTTTAAACTAGATCACTGGGCTTATTTCAGTAACATACTGAAATTCAAAAAGGTAATGGATAGTACCATGGTAGGCCCAGTTAGCTATTATTTGGAACCTTTGAAATTCTGGTAGGTACCTTGTTCCAACTACAATAAGTACTCAGTGGTTTTTTTTTTTTAGCACTTGGCAAATACACGCATTTGGACATTAATGGGAAAGAAATTAAAATTTGATTTGTATTCTCATTAGAAATTGATATTTTGGAACAGCCCCATTTCAAAAAATAGCCCCCCCCTTTAAAGAATATGGGTCAAAAATGGGATAGTCGCCCTTGACCAGTTAATTGTTAATGACACTTGTAAGATTTTTAAAAGATTTCAAAAGGGATATAATTTAACTAAAGAGCTGAATGGCAATAAAAGTGCTGAATTAAACCATTACGTTTTGCTACAATGACTTGTCACCCCCTCATTTAGACTACTCACCCTCTTAGACTACTACAACATGTTCTACATGGGGCTGCCTTTGAAGATCACTTGAAATCTGCAGTTGATTCATAGCACAGCAGTCCATGTACTGACTGGTGTTCATTGGTGGGAGCTCATTACACCAGCATTGTGGACCCTGCACTGGTTTCCAACAGGCTTCCTGGTGCAGTTTGAAGTGCTGGAATTAACCTTTAAGCCCTACATGGTGTGGTGCATAGTTATTTGCTGGACTGCATTATTCCATTGGAGTATTTTCAGAGGTAATTTTGACCTTGATTCCATCTTTGGCTATATTCTGGTTTGGTTAATTTAATATTATTTTATATTTTCATTAGTTTGTGGACCTTTCATTTTTGTTTATTGTATATTGTTTCTTATGTATTTTTCCTGTGCCCACTGAGAATCCTTAGAGATTTTGGCAGTCTACACATGAAATTAAGGAACAAAAATATGTTTTGTTTGATCTGAAAACTAGGCTAATTAAAAAAATCTTTTGGGGAGTTTCTTGGGCTTCTCAAAAGAAGTTTAGAAAGGGCTGGTTATCATCCTATGTTGGAGATTAAATAAATTGGAAGGCACCCTTGCACACATGATTTGCTCATGTTCTCTAATAAAATATTAATTCAACATTGAACCAGTTTTGGAAATTAAGGTTTAAAGATGTTAATGTTTTGTTCAGTATATCCTCCAAACATAGAATTTGCCTACTTATGGGGAGGTTTGGATATATTATGTCTGGATTATGTTTGGGTTTCAGACTCTAAAGGCTGGTTTAATGAAATTTGTCAACTGTCAGCTTTTAACTAGCTTTATACCAGCAGAAAAGGAAGATGGTATAATGTGATTCCATGTGATCTAGATTTACCATAGTCTAAAAACTGAGTTGTAGCAGTCTGCATTAAAATTACAATTTGGGGTTGTAGAAAAATAGATGAAATTTGTCACTATTATATTATTTGATTTTATTTCTTATATATTTTCTCATCTTTTAATTTTTTTACTTAATTTTTTCTTCTATTTTTTTTACATTTTTAACGGTTGTTAGCTTTTTTTATTACATAGTTCAGGGTGAATTGTCTGAATGGTATTCAATTTTTTGCTTTTTATTTATATTCTATTTGTACTCAAGAAAATCAATTAAAAATATTTTGTAAAAAATGTAACCAGATCTAGTTCTGAATGAAATATGCGATGTAACAGAATCCTACTGGAAGTAGATAATCAAACAGACTTTGAAGACAGTCCGCTGAAATGCATTTGTCAGCCTCCATATTTTACAGAAACCACATTTCTTTTAAAGGTCATTAACTACATAAGTGTCATATGATGGCTAACTGGTTTCTGACAAAACAGCATTTGGTGTGCTTTTGAGGGGAGCAGTATACATTCTCAGTATAGCTATGCTACAAACAATAGCACTTGGTGAAATTCTTTGTGTGGTGGAAAATTAAGACATTTGGAAAATTAGCCCATTTACAAAAATAAAGAAACCTATGCTCCCTCCATCTCAGAAACTTTGAAGCGAAATTTGGACAATCAGAAACATATTCCTTGAGCCTTTACAACTTATACTTACAATACTTCTGGGTCTGTCCATTTAGTCAGACACAGCTCTTCCATGACTTCTTTGTCATCTAGGATTTCCAATATTGTCTCTTTGAAAACTTTAAGATCAGTTTCTAATTCTGACAAACTGAAAAATAAAAGCATAAGAGACCCACCACAAAATATAGTATATTTTTCAAAGTTAAAGTTAACCAATATTTCATTGAAGATCTGTTTGTACACCTCAGCTTGCTCTGTTAGACTTCTTGCTGGGTCAACTTAAAATCCAAAGTGCAGTCATTCTTGAAGTCTCTCCACATTTAAGCAATAATGTAGGCCATCTATGCTTGAAAGAATGCTCTTTATCCATAAACCTTTACAGTGGCTTCATGTTATGTAGAAATAAGAATCTGTCATCTGGGCTCAATAGATAGAAAAATAACTTGTATTTAAAGTGTTATGCAGTTGGGACCTGCTACCTGAAAGACCATCTTGGCCTTTACGAACCTGCTGGAATTTGTAAGAAGTCCTCCTCCAGCTACGTCTCTAATGTAGGAGAAAAGGTAAGTACTAATAGCCATTTCGATAATGATGTATTATATTATTAATGCACCAGCTTCAAATCATTCTCTTAACCAAGACTTGTAAGAATGACTATTATCTGATTTCCTGCTATTGTTAATTCTTGGCTTTCAAGTGCCCTAAAACCCTTTTTCTTTTGTCACTGTGATAGGTTTGTAGTATAAAATTAAAACAGAAATTTAAGCAGTTTATTTTTATATCTGGCTCAAACAACCAATCTATCTTTCAGCAGTAGTTTACAGGGTCTCATTTCCACAACCATATGATGGGTAGCTATATTAATCTGTTGCAACAAAAAATTATAACAGCAACAACTGGAATTGAACAAATCAATTCAGCACTTAAGACATCAACCTACCGTGCTTTTACCCTTGCCTAACATTTAGTTTAAGCCATCTGCAGTAATAAGTGGTGCTGTTATTATACAATGCAAGAAAATGGCTTACTACAACATACATAACAAGGTAATGTAAGCGAGTGAAGGGAGACTTGCTTACCTCTTTCCATTTTGCAATAAGATATGGACCTTGCTCCGATCCAGAGACAAAAGCTTAGGATCCACTAAAGCATTCAGTGTCTCAAGAATCTGAGGCTGCAGATGGCTAAGTCTGCCACTCAGGTAGCTGATCTAGATAACAACAGGATCCTTCATAAGAATTAAAATAATCCTTTTAGAATGCCTTCTAAAAGAGTCCTCTTGTCAAACAGAAAAGACATATAATCCTGAGCTTTTAACAAAGTTGGTAATCCAGGCAGAAATATATGCAGAACATGGAAATAAAACATATACCAACCTTATCACAATTTTGATGCCTGCTGAAATCTTTTATTATTCTATTTCTCATTGCCATTGATTTAAACAGTGAATGTAATGTTATTATTTTATGCTATATTGTACTGGATATGTATGCAATAACATGCAGTATATAATTATTTAAAAGTAAATATTTGCACTCAAAACTACTTCTGATACATGCCAGTTATTACACTGCATGAAATAAGGGTTTTTTTAAAAAATCAAATCCATAATAACTTCACTTGTGATCAAATCAGCCTGTCTGTCTGTCTATCTATCTATCATATTTATATAGCCGCCCATCTCACACAAGGTAACTCTTTTTACTTTCCTTGTAGGGATCTCACAAGTTTCTGTGATTTTTTTTCTTGCTTTATACTAATTACAGAAGTTGTCAGGAAACTAGCTCAGAAACAGAGTCTTTAGGTACAGAATAAACTAATAAGGACAGCCATTTGAACTAACCCATAGAAAAGTGTGACCTTTAGCCACAATTCTCATACAGTACAGTGGTACCTCGGTTCATGAACTTAATTCGTTCCGCGACTCTGGTCGCGAACCGAATTGGTCGTGAACCGAATCAAATTTTCCCATAAGGTTCAATGTAAATACAGTTAATCCGTTCTGACCCCTACGAATTTGGTCGCCAACCGGTTTTTGAACGCGTCCCGAATCAAATTTCCCTATAAGGTTCAATGTAATTACGGTTAATCCGTTCTGAACCATATGTTTTTTTTTTTTAAACCGCAAAAATATGACACAAAGTACAGTACAAAGAGAGAGAAAGCTAACCTTGCTCGATGCGACTTCTGGTGTGGAGGACAGGAAGGCGGGTGGGGAGGCAGTTACTGCTTGGAGGGAGAGTCCCCCTCCCTACAGGAAGCCACGACCACGTGCCACGGGAGGGAAAATGGCCACGGATCCTGTTCGTAACCCGATCCGGCGTTCGCGAACAGAGGCAAAATTTTGCGACCGGAGCTGTTCGTGAACCAAATCGTTCGTGAACAGAAGCGTTCGTGAACCGAGGTACCATTGTATTTATCTGCCTCATTCAGCAAATGATTATAATGTTCTCAACCCAATGTCCTCTAGATATGTTGAACTTAAATTCCTGGATCTCTGCAGTCCACCATGTCCAGAGGGCTCCAGGTTGGAAAGGCCCCAACAATTGCTCTCAGCACAGCATAAGTATGCTCACCCAATACTGTAGTATTGCTTCTATAGCTCTGAATTCAAAAGGCAATGAATATGTAACTAGTTGACCTTCTCCAGCTAGTTGAGATGCCAGTTCTTGGAATAGCCAGTTTTCCAGATTTAAACTACGATAGTCCAGGATTAGAAGATACTCCGGTGTTATCACAGCCTTCAAAAACTAAAAGAAGCAAAGAAGAAAATTAGCCAACATTTCATTACTTGTTATGTTTTCTTTAGTTGTTATGCTAATACTATATAATTACCTTCTCAAAGAGACTTGTCTAACCCATCCCTAGGGTTGTAGTTATAAGATGAAAAAACTTTTTTTTAAAAGCAATCAGGATTTCTTGACTTATGATTACTGAGAAATAAACCCTCATGGAATTCAAGAGGACTTCCTCCCTAACAAATAGGTGTAGGATTCATTTTTTACTCTTTTGGTGGAGATGTTTCTTTTGCTATTAGCTTTGGATTTATATGATTTCCATTTTGTTTTCTTTATTGCTGTTGTACTGTTATTCAAACTGTCTCCTATTTTTATATGTTGCTTTTATTTCTACTTTGCTAATTTTGCTAATTTAGCTTTAGTTGCTCTTTCTTATTGTACACCTTTTGATTCCATCCTTCCCCCGAGTTCTCCCATTACATTCTACATCATAACTCTTCAAAGTAGATTAGGTGAAGAATGACTGCCTCAAGATTTTCTAGTGGACTTCTTGATAAAATAAGAATCTGACCCTGGGTTTCTTGGATACAATCTAGAGACTTTTCTCTCACTTTGCATTGCTCATCTGCACTGTGCTCTTTCTCTTCCTAAACTATTTTAATCCTGTTTGCCATTTTAAATAGTACAATTTAATTTTAAGAACTTGCTCCTATGCTTGCTTCAACTCCCATTCCAATCTTTTCTGTAACATTGCACAATCCAAGAGGCAGAAAATGTTTTACTGATTATATGCAAAATATTTTGGAAGACTTCGGGGAGAAGAAGGAGGTAAACAATATTTTATTTATAATTAGTAAATAAAGGAAAAGAAATATGCTGTTTCAACTTGCCACGTGTAAATATTTCAAAGGTTTTCCCAATAACTCAAAGCTGTTTAGCCAGCATTTATATTTTCATATATTTTACTTACCTCCATTCTCATAATAATTTTGTTGTTTCTGGGTGTTATATTTACTTGATGTTGAAACCGTAGATCTCGTGCTTGAAGACTTAGTTCCTGATATAGTTCTGTTTTCTTTCTTTCTGCCCAAAAAAGATTTTTAGAGTAATATGAAATGAAAACATAGACCATCTGGACAATCAGATTATTTCTCAAAGTTACTTCAACACACACAATAAATATCTGAAATTTAGTAGAAAGTATTAGCAACTGCTGATAAACTGTCAACAACTACTGATGTTGCAATATCTATTTAACAACTCCATCACGTCTGTAAAATTTCACTTTTTTGTTGAATTCATAAGTAAAAAAAAAAATTCTACATACCATAGGAGGTAGAATTGCCTTCTTTGTCAAACTTCATCTAAAAGGAAAGAAATGAAAAATTGTTAAACAAGACAATAGCACATTCTGAAATTAAGTGAAAATTGTCCTATTTAATATTAGTATTTCCAGAAATATCAAATATAATTAAGACAGATTTCTATTGAATTTTATATATGCAGAAATAAGACAGTAACTGTAAGATGAATAACACATTTTCACATAATGTACTTTTGATTCACATGACTCAAGATGGGTGGGCTTTTGAAAAATACACTGTTTTCTGCTATGGATTAGAGTGGCAGATGTGGACATTATTTTATAAACGAAGAATACCCAACAGAAAATAACAGCATAATAGTTAATAGTATAATGAGAATAAAGATAATAGAACAGTTGTGTAAAACTTTTATCTCAGTGCAATCCTAAAATGATAGACCTTGAGATGTCTCTGGAAGGACTGGATTTCAGCTTCCATAATCCCTAGCCAGCACAGATTATCTGGAATGGCACAAGACTGGGGAAGGCTGCCCAAAAAAGTATGTTTAGATCTGTCTCTCAGTTCATTTATTGACAATTGATACATACATGTTTCTTTTCTTTTCATGTATTCTTTTGCACCCTGTCTGGAGTCCAATGTTGTGAGTGAACATTGCATTATTTAGGAATTCTAAACACGTGCATTCATCTGTTACTTTCCATCTCTATACCTGCAGCATCTTTCTCCTCCTTGTAGCATGAGTCACCCTTCATCTATGCCTTATATGTCATGACCCTGTGGAGAAATACTTACCACAGAAAAGATTGGCGCCACGCTGGCTAGAGTAGCCTGAGTCACCTCTGTACTGCAGTGCCGAGAAAGATCATCTAAAGCAAATAGGGAGAAATAGAGGGGAAAGGCTATAAACGAAGAGTTGCTAATATGAAGAATCAGCAGGAATGCTGTTCAATAATAAATACCATATTGAAAAAAGATGCCATAGAATAAAAGGTAAAGTTTTCTTTCAGCTCAGTTCCTGGTTGCATTACAGACACAAACTACACAGCTTTACTGGCAACAATACAGAAGTGGTAGACATTGTCTTCTGAGATGTTTTTCAGCTTTTCAGCTTAGCCTACAGCCCTGGAGATCTCCCATCCAAGTACTAACTAGCTCCACCCTATTTAGCTCCCAAACCCAGACAAGATCAGCCAGGCTATATCACAGAATGCAGCTAATCTATTCTTGGCACAATTAGCAATTGTGTAATATTAGCATCCTTAGTTTACAAGTCTACCACTGATCAAAATTTTCACAGGTCTTGATGACAGATTAGATTAGGTTGCTCTCAGAAAATAAAGCAGTTTGGTGATTTCTAATGAATGCCTCAAGGGGACACCACAGGACAAGAAATATTTCCACACGCAAATGCCTCCTTCTCTTCAAGGTAAGTATCTTCCAAACTGCCCTCAACCTGTCCTGTGATTTGTTGAGACAAGGTAAGAAAATGAACTCCATACACCACAGCAAATTTGCAAAGCTTGTGTTTAAGCTAGAGGAATTATTTGAGAAATCGTAACAATTTATATGCACATGTATATAATTTTTATTGAGCAGGGATGATGGGCCTTTCTGCACCATAAAGCTGAAGTGCTCTCTGCTCATCTCAAATTTCAACTGGCATGAAATTTGTTGTCTACGTTGCCAATCCCAATCTTGTCTCTACTGCCCCGTTCTAATCACTGCAGTCCCTTACTTCTCTCCAAGGCAATGTCTGGTAAACCCTACCAGATTTTACATACCTTGAGGTTTTCCTCTGATGGTGCTGAAACAAGGTGTGTATGTGTATGTGGTGGTGGGGTGGGGGAAGACACTATTTTAACACCAACACAACTAATGATGACTTAAGCCTGTTCACTCTTTGGATGGAGATGAGGTGATGGGGACAGAGCAAAAAAAAAAAAAAAAGGCATGTTTGTATTGGGGCTAGGTATAAGTGGGACAAGGCCCTTTTTCACTTGCATTTTCTGTATACCATCTGTCATTTTGATGTAAAGCATTCTGAAGAACTGGGATAATCCAGTATTTAGCCTGTGATGAAAATTCTAAGTTCAAAATCACATCTCAGTAGAAGGTGGGAAAAGAGAAATGGTATTTTGTGTGCCATTCCCTATCCTGACCTTGATATATTCATTTTAAGGTCAAAATAGAATCTCTATCTGGCTGCATGCAAAACTCTGAACCTAACTGGAATTCTTGAAAGCACATATAGAGTTATATAGTATCCCATAGTATCTGCCCAGCTGGTTTGATCCGGCAGGGTTGGTGTGCTCTTGGTCCCATTGATTAAACAATGCCATCTGTTTGGACTCTGGAAAAGTGCCTTCTTTGTAGCAGCACCCATCCTCTGGAATCGCTCCCACCCTACTGGTATTTCAAAGAACCCTAAGGATCTGGCTCTTCGTCTAGGCCTTTGGCAAGGCCGTCTGACACCCCTTTGTTTCTTTTTGTTCCCCTCTGGGTTTGTTTCCTTTGCCATCTTTTTTTTTTGTCATGTGTTTTTTTGTATTGTTTTGAAATGTTTTTAACAATTGTAAACTGCCTAGAGTCGCTGGAAGTTGGGTGGCATATACATTTACATTTTAATTATTATTTATATGCCAAAGGCTTCATCCTGACCTTAAAATTAACATTAGCACAGTGCAGGGCCTTCTGCTGCAGCTGTAGCCCTTTCCCATGCACATTTAAGTATTTATTTTGAATACTGTTGGTAACCATCCAGTCTAGCTTCATTCATTCAGTCTTCCAAAGCAAATGGGCAGCATCCTAACCTATGTTACAGGAGTATCATAAGCATCCCTAAAATGTACACAATTTGTTCTGAATGCTCAAAATTTATTTATGCTGTTAATTTATGCTGTTAAAAGTAAAAATGTAATGACTACATATCCCTTGGAGAATATTTACAGACGGGATAAGAAAGGTATTCCAAAGAAGTACTTGACAAGACACACAAAAAAACTTCTCATTTCGAAACAGTTGGGCATGCATATGTATTTTCCTGTTAAGTTCTGAATAGAGCAGCAGCACTGAGCAGCTTCTTCTGTATCCCAAGCTGTTATGAGTTCTGCATGGAAAGACACAGGTTTCTCTACCTTGTATGCCTCCTGCAGGGCCAAGAACAACTTTGGAAAAAGGCAATGTAGATATCTTGAAAATGTTGCATGCTCCTCAATGGAATTTCTTCAGCTAGTTAAAAAAGGACAATTGGAAGAGCCTGCATTATGTCACCTGATGGCCACTTCACTTCAAGGTAAAACAAGCTGCTTGCAGCTTCCTGCTTTGTTCCTTAATGAAGAGCATCCAGATACTAGCTGCAGACCTACTTGAGATCAGATCTATTATCAATAAACATTCTGCAACCAGTAGTATATTTATAATTACATTACAAATCAAGCCCAATACACTTTCAACATACTATGCTGTAGTTTGCTTAACTATGGCTGAAAACCCCATTACTGAGTTTCACCGTCACATTATGCCATACACCATCATTCACAAACTGTAATGACTGGATTCACATCCCACATCGATCCAAACTCCAAACAAATCTGGCTGGACTGTGAAAATCCAGTCAATTGCTTGAAATATGTGCCACAGAACTCAACCAACCTTTTTTCTGAGTACAGATACGTTCAGGGTACTTGTTCTGAGTGGAAAAGTTCAATGCCTCAAGTTACAAAGTTGTAGACGCTTTTATATTCCCACTGGGGAACTTCGGAGCACTTTGAGTAGTTCCGCCCAGGACGCCCACGTGTTCAATCATTATTTATATTCAGATGCAAAGATCTCTGCTGAACTTGATAGCACTTAGACAGCAACACCCTATACCCGTTCGCTAGCGAGTAACTCCGTGTGATTTATTTCCCACAAAGGCAATGGAGATGGCCGAAACGCCTAAAGGCACGACTTACTTGCGCAAAGTAAGGTCTGCCCGTCAATTCGGTGCCACCGGCACTTTTCGGATCTGCAGCTAAGCGGCGCCCCAGCCGCAGCACTTGGGAAGCGCCACGAGCACCCTCCTCGGAGCAGACGATAGCTGTGGCTACAGCTGCAGCAAACCCGCCTGCCAAACAAACAGTGCGCGCCAGGCCGCAGACGCTGCCTGAAAAGCCGGACATACTCCATATCTACCACCACTCCACCGCTTTGCGCGTCCAAAACGCGCAGCTTCCGGTAGCGATGGACGTAGAAGGGGTGGAGTTGCGCCCAAGTTTGCTCCGGAGGCGGAGTCTGCCTGCTTCGGCGAGCCGGCGAAGCTGCGGAAGGGCGCGGTACCCACAAATACAAGATAAATTTAGTGCTTTGTAATAAAAGTTGAGGTACGGCCGGATGTTGAACGTGTGGAGGCCCTAAGCTACATGGAGCTTTGAGCCCCCCAACATTAAAAAAAAAGCATTCTAGCAAAATGAAAATAAAAATAATAAATTTAATTTTTTTTCACGTGTACTTGGCGATGACTGACTAATAATCTACCAAAACCGGGTATCTTTCAAAAATTCTATTTGCGCTAGAAATTTAATTGAAAATGCATAATGATCTCTTACAAATTTCAAAGATGCTAATGTACAAAAACATAAGCAGTTACACAGCACTGCAACATTTTTTTTAAAAAGCATAGACTCTGCTAAGTCTTTCGCGTACCGCATAAAGCTGACTTTTTTTTTTTTTGCGATTTTTGGAAAGTCAAGTCATAGATGATGTCATCAACTTAGAGACGAGGAAATTGATAATGCACGAAATGCTTAGTGTAGAACTCTACGTGCACGTGGTATTTAGCACAGAAAGCCTTTGCTTTAGAAATTACCTTTCTCTTGAGCAGTGTCTTACCATTAGGCTCAGAAGGAGTCCCAACAATGCTTCTACATTGGGGAAAGCCAACTGAAGATAAATCAGCACAGATCCTGATAGTATAAATATCTTTTATTTGAATTATTTGGATAATTTTGTAACTGTATAATGGGGTGCATGTTTCTAGGACCATGAGGACTTTTGCTTTCCCCTTTTAGCTCCTGACTCAATGGCAAGCTGATCAGAGCATGGAGAGTATATGGTATTAAATCCTGGGCTACATAGAAGGTTCAATACCGAAACCAGATTGATTACATACTTTGCAGCCAAAGGTGGAGAAGCTCTATACAGACGGCAAAAACAAGACCAGGAGCTGACTGTGGCTCAGATCATGAGCTTCTTACTGCAAAATTTAGGCTTAAATTGAAGAATGTAGGGAAAACCACTAGACCACTCAGGTATGACTTAGATCATATTCCATGTGAGTACACAATGAAGGTGATGAATAGATTTAGAGGATTAGATTTGGTAGACAGAGTGCCTGAAGAACTATGGACGGAGGTCTGTAACATTGTACAAGAGGCAGCATCTAAAACCATCCCAAAGAAAAAGAAATGCAAGAAAGCAAAATGGCTGTCTGATGAGGCTTTACAAATAGCTGTGGAAAGAAGGAATGCGAAAAGCAAGGGTGAAAGGGAAAGATATAAGCAACTGAATGCAGATTTCCAGAGAATAGCAAGGAGAGATAAGAAGGCCTTCTTAAATGAACAATGCAAAGAAATTGAAGAAAACAATAGAATGGGGAAGACTAGAGATCTCTTCAAGAAAATTGGAGATATCAAAGGAACGTTTAGTGCAAAGATGGGCATGATAAAGGACAAAAAAGGCAGGGACCTAACAGAAGCAGAAGAGATTAAGAAGAGGTGGCAAGAATACACAGAAGAACTATACAAGAAAGATCTTAATGTCCCTGATGTCCATGCTGGTGTGGTCACTGACCCTGAGCCAGACATCCTAGAGAGTGAAGTCAAGTGGGCCTTAGGAAGCATTGCTAACAACAAAGCTAGTGGAGATGACAGTATTCCAGCTGAGTTATTTAAAATACTAAAAGACGATGCTGTTAAAGTGCTGCACTCAATATGCCAGCAAGTTTGGAAAACGCAACAGTGGCCACGGGATTGGAAAAGGTCAGTTTACGTTCCAATTCCAAAGAAGGGCAATGCCAAAGAATGCTCAAACTATCGCACAATTGCACTCATTTCACATGCTAGCAAGGTTATGCTCAAAATCCTACAAGCTAGGCTTCAGCAGTACGTGAACCGAGAACTACCGGATGTACAAGCTGGGTTTCGAAGAGGCAGAGGAACTAGAGATCAAATTGCCAACATTCGCTGGATCATGGAGAAAGCACGAGAGTTCCAGAAAAGCATCTACTTCTGCTTCATTGACTATGCAAAAGCCTTTGATTGTGTGGATCACAACAAACTGTGGCAAATTCTTAAAGAGATGGGGATACCAGACCACCTTACCTGTCTCCTGAGAAATCTGTATGCGGGCCAAGAAGCAACAGTTAGAACCGGTCATGGAACAACCGATTGGTTCAAAATAGGGAAAGGAGTACGACAAGGCTGTATCCTGTCACCCTGCTTATTTAACCTATATGCAGAGTACATCATGAGAAATGCCAGGCTGGAAGAATCACAAGCCGGAATTAAGATTGCAGGGAGAAACATCAATAACCTCAGATATGCAGACGATACCACCCTAATGGCAGAAAGTGAAGAAGAACTAAAGAGCCTCTTGATGAGGGTGAAAGAGGAGAGTGCGAAAGCTGGCTTGAAACTCAACATTAAAAAAACTAAGATCATGGCATCTGGACCCATCAATCCCTGGCAAATAGAAGGGGTAGAAATGGAAGCAGTAACAGACTTCATTTATTTGGGCTCCAAGATCACCGCAGACGGAGACTGCAGCCATGAAATTAAAAGACGCTTGCTCCTTGGGAGGAAAGCTATGGCAAACCTAGATAGCATATTAAAAAGCAGAGACGTCACCTTGCCGACAAAGATCCGCATAGTCAAAGCTATGGTTTTTCCAGTAGTAATGTATGGCTGTGAGAGCTGGACCATAAAGAAGGCTGAACGCCGAAGAATTGATGCCTTTGAACTGTGGTGCTGGAGAAGACTCTTAAGAGTCCCCTGGACTGCTAGGAGGTCAAACCAGTCAATCTTAAAGGAAATCAACTCTGATTGCTCATTGGAAGGATTGATAATGAAGCTCAAGCTCAGATACTTTGGTCACCTAATGCGAAGAGAGGACTCTTTGGAAAAGACCCTGATGCTGGGAAAGATGGAAGGCAAAAGGAGAAGAGGACGGCAGAGGATGAGATGGCTAGATAGCATCACTGAAGCAATGAGCATGAAATTGAGCAAACTGAGGGAGGCAGTGAAAGATAGGAAGGCCTGGCGCAATATGGTTCATGGGGTCACGAAGAGTCGGACACGACTTAACGACTAAACAACAACAACAACATAGAAGGTTGAGAGGATAAATAACAAACGTTCATTATTATTTTGGAAGAGGATCATACACTTTTTTATTAATTAGTTAGCATTTAAAATGGTTGCTTCTGTTATGCTTGTCATTTCCATTATATATATATTTTTCTTTTGCATTGGCTTTAACTGTTACTTTAACATAACAATTTATATTTTATAAGTAGTTTGTAACCTAGACTGTACATGAACTGTGAAATTATTGGTATAATAAATTAATTTATGAGCAATGCAATGTGCTCTTCATTTTTTCAATTTTTCTTTCTTAATCCCTATGTGTGTATGGGGGGGAGAATACACAGAAGTTGTAAACACAAATGTGTTATAAGTGGACAACAATCCATTAAGAACTCCTGTGAAACCCTGTAAATTATTCTTGTGTAAAAGTCTTGTCCTTATTTTGTGTGCTTGCAGCAGGTGGCAGTATATTAAATAAATGCTTGAGCTTAGTAGATGTCAAGGATACGGTTCCAAGCAAAAGATATGAATAAAATATTGCATGGAAAATAAAAGCAGCAAAGCTCCTGTATTATCCTGATCCTGCAAATCATTCTAGTGCTTATTACTCTTGAGCACATTCTCAATTACTCTTGAGAACTCAGTAGTTATGCACAAATTAAATATTCTCACCGCACATTTTTTCTTGCCAGGACATATCTAGAAAATGAACTAGATGATGACAGACTATTAAAAGAACATAATTCCACAGAATGATAGTGTTGGAAGAGACCTTCGATATCTTCTAGACCAGTGTTTCTCAACCTTGGCAACTTTAAGATGTGTGGACTTCAACTCCCAGAATTCTCCAGCCAGCATGTTGAAGTCCACACATCTTAAAAGTTGCCAAGGTTGGTCTAGACACTGGTTTTTTTTTCTCAAGCTGATATTTTAACATCCTTTACAGGAGAGTTCTTTGAAGTGCAGCCACGTTAAAGAAAATTAAGCACAATATATTGTAATTATAGTTAAATGCAACTGCAGAGTGCCTTTGGAAACTTTATTTTATCAATCATATGTGGCATCAGGATAACTAAAGAATCAAGAGTCAAAACTTGGAAATCTTAACATATTCCAAAGTATTTTAAGTACATCCTCTTACTGGTACCCTTGAAGACTGCTTTCTGCAGGAGAGGTGACCAAAACAGATGTTGGGTGATCCAACAGTTTTTAGTTTTTAAAAAGTCGTTAGAAATTGGTGTTTGATTTTTATCCAAACACTGATACTAAGAGAAAGCAACAAGCTCCAATGGAACAAAGCCATATGTACATTTATTTGCACTGTGCCTATATTTTTCACAAGTCCAACCAACAGCAGAGGGAGGAAAGATTGCTATGCAGAAGGGATTAAATATTTCCCTTCTCTAGAACAGTATTAAACTCTTTTTAAGGAAAAAGAATACTTGGGCAATATTCATGTGACATATTTACCATGGATAACTGAATCTGAACTTGGTTTTACTGAAGTCAATTTTCTGAGCTTGCATGACACACTGAATTACTGTATAAACAAATCATTCAGGCTGAGTTCATACAACACACCAAGAATAGCTTGTTGTTGGCTAAAGTGTCTTTCTGTTTCATTTATTTAATTTCTATCCTGTCTTTGTACTCAGAGCTCATTTAAAGCAACCATGTAATGTGAATACCACTTTCATGTGGTTTGATTTAGGTCTGTTGGACACGTTGGTCATCCTGCATATCACTTTCAGTAGCTAGCCTTATGACTTTTTAAAACACACAAAGGCGCACACACACATTTTAGTTTCAACAACAATCCTACAGTTCTTTTGTAAATAACATGGATACACCATATTTTTGCTATTCTTGTTTCATCCACTGCTCCACAGATGATAAAAAAAGAATAAGAAACCCCATTTGGGGGCCACTCCAGCCTCTGATCTCTTTATCCAGTGGCTGGAAGTTAACCTTCTATTAGGTTAATTATTTCTGTATTATTAGAGAAAGAATGGTAATTTCCTTTATCTTCTTAGTCTTAAGATTGTACTGGTTCTGTGATCTGGGCTATTGTTTTTCATAATGTTGATCTTCTTAAATATACCCCTAGAGACTGTGTCTTTACTTAAAAATAAAACAACAGCCTGTTGCTAATTAATAGAGTTCATAGGTGTGATTAAATGCTAGTGTGCCGTTACTCTTAATTGCCTTATTATTTAATGCTTGGACAGAGCATTATATTTTTATGAATCCCTAAATCAGCCTTAGCAGTGGTTTGAGAACATGCAATCAGTATTTTTGTGTGTTTGTGTTCTAATTTTGTTCTTCTAATCAACTCAGTAATCAGTAGTTATTCGAAGCACCAAACTATACATATTTCAAACTGTCCATGAAAATAGTCCAATTATGGGACTGCCTCTCCCTTAGACCATTTGCCTATCCTGCCAGGTGAGATAGGGTGGGTGCGCTCCAGGTTCCCTTCCTTAAATGTCATCTGGTGGGATCTAGGAGGTGCCTTCCCCATAGTTGCCCCTGCCCTGTGGAACAGCCTCCCCCCTGAGATCTGGCAGGCCCCCATCCTTTTGGCTTTCTGGAAGGCTATGAAGAACTGGTTCTATGGGAGAGTGTTATTTTGGGGTGCCGTGAAGTGTGGTTTCCTAGTTTTGTTGTTATTGTTTGTGTTTGTTTTATTGTTAAGTTGTGAGCCATCCAGGGTTATTATATATAAGAGGGGCAGCCATATAAATCTTTTAAATAAATAAACATTATAGAATTATTGCAGGGGATAAATGGAGTGTTTTTCTTCTGTAGATACACATTGTTGATGTTGCTATAATCCTAAACAATGACTGTATATTCTATTTTACAGAAAGCTTTTGTTAGAATATTTTAATTAAAATATATCAGACACATTTGTTTAATTGGGTTATTATGTGTAATATCTCATTCTGCATATTTGAAGACAATACAGTGACTTCATTCATAGGCAGTAAAATATAATTATTTTGCTAAAGTTTTGTTGTTGTTGTTGTTCAGTCGTTAAGTCGTGTCTGACTCTTTGTTACCCCATGAACCATATTGCGCCAGGCCTTCCTGTCCTTCACTGCCTCCCTGAGTTTGCTCAGTTTACTTTCTTTTATTTATATTTCAGTTCTTTTCTATGGGGCACTGGGGCAACTTCCTGCAAAGTCCACTACAGCACAACAGTTTAGATATTACTTCTCAATATACAAGTCACTGAGAAGCTACTGCTAGTGGCACTGAATTCAGAAGTGGTAATTTTCAAATGAACTTGTCATGGGTCATATATAAACATATGTAGACATACCTGCCAATGCAATATGTTTCTGGCAGTGATGCTCATATACATAAAAAAGCATCTCCAAACAGTTGTGTTTATCAGGCAAAACTGATTTTACTCCAAATAGATTAAAATGGTAAAAACTCTAACTATAGAGTTAGATATTTAAATACTATTTCTTGCCTTTCAAAATTTACATTATACACTACTATTTCCAAACTTGAGTTAATTAGCACGAACAAGGGTCATAATGTAAACATCCATGGAAAGCAGATGTTACTGTATGTATGAACAGTTATGAGGAAATAGCTCACGGTTGTTAACTGTATTAAATACCATTCTTTATACCATTGTAAAGACCATTCCAAAGCTAACACTGAGCACTGTAGCCATTAGCGCTATCAAAACTAAAGAATACCATTTTCTCTATATGGCAAAACCCTTCCCTCCCAGAGCTTATGGGTGGACAAGAAATGAAACATGACTCAAACTGGGCCATGTTCCTTAACAGCATTTTAATAGATATTGTGGAATAATGTGGACAAATGGTATCTTTGTCTAACACTTCTCAGACTTAGCTGTGGCACTGAATACAGCAGCACAAACTTTTAAATGTTTAAATTTCTCCAACTGACCAAAAAGGCAATAAATCATATAAAATTAAAAAGTACACACTTAAGGAACTTGTAGATGAAAATGGTAATGCTCCACTTTCATATATATTAATTTAGGACTAAATTGAAAAACACAACTTGTGTTAACCAGTAACTGTAGTACATCAAAAGCTGCTTTACTCCAAATTACTTTTTTGGTAATGGTTAACTATCTTCTTTGTAGCTCACAGCAGGGGAGAGATTATTTTCTTTCCTGAATGCTGAGATAAAAAGAAAGGAAAAATTCCTGAGTGCTTTTATCATAACCTATTTGAAATCAGGACTATTTTTTTTTTAAGACAGAGAAGCAACACAAATTTTCAGACTTTATAAAACCTATTGGGCAGTAAAGCTTCCACTGAGTTGAGCTGATATCTCGTGACTTAACGGACACATCCAAGTTGGGTTTTGTGAGGCAACAAAATGGAAATGGTTTGCCACTGCCTTATTCTAGGACATGTTTTCAATTTCCTAGTCTAGCCTACAGCCCTGGTAGGCCATGGTAGCCTTCTTTCACCATACTACCCAGGCCTGACCTTGCTTAGCTTCTGAGCCCAGATCAGATCAGCTGACGTGATATTAATTTTGAAACCTAGTTAATGATGTGTTGTTTGTTAACCACTTATCCAGCTCAGAGTACAAGAAAGGTCCATTGAATTCAAAGTCTTAAGTTGATTTTGAGCAGCGCATTACATCGCAGATCTTTACACAGAGAGGAGGAAACAAGTTCATTTATAATATTCAGTGTTCGAATGTATGAGCTATAAATTTCTTTTTAATGCATGAATAACCGTGTTGATTCATAATAATTTTATCTTTAACTTTAGCAGCATACTGTTATTACCAGTGCTGCTATATGTGGAGTTTTCAAATATGCATGATAGAAGCTGCAAAAAAGACTGAAAATACAATTCACCCAATTTTTTTTTAAAATGTATTTGTTAATCAGTTTTCTAGGTTACCCAACCACTCTGGGCAACCTGACATACAAAACCAATAAAATAAACCCCCTTATGGACTTTTTGCTGAAAAAAGAAAAAAATGAAATTGTGATTTGGGGATTTATTAGAAAGGGTAGATTATGGAAAGAAAGAAATTATGTCATCATCTTAGAGAGAAAGTAAAACATAAATGCATTTATAACTGCTGTTAAAAAGATTGGAAGCCACTTCTTTGTAACTTTTTAAACAGCAAGCAAATACTCTCCCCCACCAGCAGAGATAAAAACAAACAAACAGCCCCCCCCACCGCCCCCAACCACACTAACCCAAGGCCTTGGGGAAGAATCATGTTTTAGTGGTCTTTTAAAGTCTGGAGTATGCTGATACAGAAGGCAGAAAAGCACTATGCTCGCTTTCCTTCCTGAAACATTTTTATGAGACTGAATCAGAAGTGCCGCTTTCTTAATTAGGCTGCACTGAGTCAGGTTTGACACATGGTGATTTGACACATGCATTCCGGCCTGGTTTAGGTAGAAATTCATAGATTTTCCATTTGATCCCCTCTATCTGCTAGTTATTGCCTTCACCTTCTTGTACAGTACTTCTCTCAGTCTTGCCAAGTGCAATTATCTTTTTCCTAATCTGTGTTCTATTCATATCACATGCCCAAAGTATGTAAGTTTCTGTTTGCTGATAACTGCTACAAAGGAGCAATGATCCAGGCTGATTGACTGGTTTTCCTTGTAGTCTATGGTACACTGCTTCCAAATCTGTAATTTGAAAGTGTCTATTTTCTTTCTCTCACTCTTTCTCAGAGTCCAGCTTCCACAGCTGGAAAAGCTATCGCTTTAACAGTCCCAATGTTATGAAAGGTTGTCTACAGTAACTATATTTGACCTTTCCTGAGCTAAAATTTAACTATGAAATCTCATTCAGTTCACTAATAACTTTTCATAGATAACATTCCACAACACTGTCTCACACTTATCTGGATCTTCTTGTTTGCATATCACATGTTTTGTGTATCAGCTATATTGCATGTCAGAAAAAAACAAGTCATGGTTATACCTTATGATTTCAACCTCCTCTTCCTCCTCCTCATTTTGTAAGCCAGCCAATTCTCATAAAACAAAAGGAAACCATATTATTGACCCACAAGGAAAATACATCTAGAGCAGGATAATATCTTTATTACAAAGAACAAGAACATTGGAAAATTGCACATAAGCCTTTGATTTCTTAAAAAAAAAACCCTTCAATAAAGTCTGTATTAGTATAGGCTTAAGACTGAGCATAGGAAGAAGCTCTAATCTTTGGGTGCTTTCAAAAGTAATCTTTGGGTGCTATATGTAGATATTGTGCAATGGTCCATATTTTTCTCCTGTTATGCAGAATTCATCTAATTGACTCTAATAGTGGCTGATTCCACTCAAATGAATGGAGGAGTCCTAGGTAGCGATGAGGTTTGAAGCAGCAACTGAGCTTGAAATAAAGTTGTACAATTATCAGCTCCTTGCTAGATGCAACACATTTCTAAGGAAAAAAAATGAGAATGTTGGTCACAGCAGATAGCTGATCTTGAGGAAGCTAAGCAGGTTTGGATCTCACTTGTTCTTTGATGGGAGGCTGTAAAAACACCTCAAGGCTGTAGCCTAAACTTGGAAGAAAACATTTCAGAAGAAGGCAATGGCAAACTTCTTCGGTGCTGGTGCCAAGAAAACAGCATGGACATGTTGAGTGCAATCACTGCAAGTCAAGCTTGATTTGAGAGACTCTTGTAACTATGTTTTGGAGTGTGCCTATTAAAAAACAAACTCCTACTGTGTTCAGTGGGAATTACTCCAATTCTACACAAAAGGCATTGCTTACATGCCCTCATCCACACCCTTATTTCTTGTGTGTGTTTGTTGGTCATATTCAAACTAATTCCAACAGTTTGGAAGAGCAGAACTGAAAAGGGTCAAGCCACTTTTCTCCTCAAAAGACCTGAAGTCCTGGAGCTCAGAGGCAGTGATTAACAAATGGGGAAACAGATCATCTCCAAGCCCCAGAGAGCCACAATATTATTCTCCCCCCCAAATATCAGACATACTCATTTCAAACACACCATAGCTGAGCTTCAAACCAATTGATAAAGCTTATGAACACAGCTGACATGGTAAAATCAAATCCCAGAAGTTTAGATTTGCTTCTCAATTGGTACAATGCCCTTGTTGAAAGTACTCTCAGATAAGAGGTATAGGGTGGCACTCCATTTTTATCCTACTTTTCAGAAAGTTATTGTCCCCCAAAGTAACCCAAACCTTTTAAAAATAAAAAATACCCCCCTCTCTCAAACCAACAAATCAACAGCAAAAGGATAATGGAGGGGATGGTTCCTCATGCTGGTGTTGTTATCCAGTTCTCGTCAATGGTTTTTGCTTGCTAATGCGCTTGACTGAAAAGCAAGAGGTTGTCCTTGGACCTGTTGCCAATGAAAGGGGCAACTGCCCAACAGCTGGACTATCAGTGGCTGATATAACAGCCTACTTTGTTTTGCTCCTTTCCATAATGTTCTTCCTGGGGAGAACACTGAGCCCATAGCTGAGAGATGAGATCAGATTGTGCCTCTCTTCAGTTCTCTGCTCCCAGAGCAATGCAAATATATCTGTATGTATACATACATATACATACATACAAATATGTGTATGTATGTTTACACACACAGACTCAGATAACTTCTAAAACAAACAAATGCCAAACTTAATTTTCATCTAATCTGTACTTTTCTTTTAATGACTTACCCCCTTGGCTTTGCTGTCTTATAAAACTGTTTTTTTTTAAAGGTACAGCTAATTGACTGTGAATAGAAAACTAGTATTGTATGGTTTTAAAGCTTTGTCATAAAATAAGTACCTATTATAAAGATTTGAAGAATTCTGTAGTAAGAAATGCTTATAATTCTTAAAGTAAAAAAAAAAAAAATTGGATTAATTTCCAAGTAAATATATTTAAGGTTGTGAGGTTGGGACACCAGGGTCTCCAAAATGTAATTGGACCACACTAGAAACATAGTATTTAGATTCACCATACAAAGAACTTTGTAATAAAGTGCAACTCAAAAAAAGCATTTGTTTTATAGAAAGGCAAGAACATTTTAACAGATTTCAACATTTTAATACCTCTCAGACAATGTATGAGTTATTTCCAATAGAATGCATTTCTGTAGTCAAGTACTAGAACTTACACCAGCATACAGAATAACTGTTTAATTTGAATCAGTAAAAATGGGTTGAATTTAATTTCATGACAGTAAAGTGTTACACTGTCAGAATCCTGGTCATATAAGCATTCAGTAAGATATTATTTTCTATGGCAGTTTTGCACTTTTGGGGTAAAAGTGGGTGTGTTAAAGCTGATATATTACTTAGAAAAGAGGACGAATGGCATATACAGGTGAAACTCGAAAAATTAGAATATCGTGCAAATGTTCATTTATGTCAGTATGGCAACTCAAAAGGTGAAACCAATATATGAGATAGACACATTACATGCAAAGCGAGATATGTCAAGCCTTACTTTGGTATAATTGTGATGATTATGGCGTACAGCTTATGAAAATCCCAAATTCACAATCTCAGAAAATTAGAATATTATATGACATCAATAACACAAGGATTGGAAATAGAACAATATTGGACCTCTGCAAAGTAGAAGCATGCATATGTACTCAGTACTTGGTTTGGGCCCCTTTTGCAGCAATGACTGCCGCAATGCGGCGTGGCATGGATGCTATCAGCCTGTGGCACTGCTGAGGTGTTATAGAAGACCAGGATGCTTCAATAGCGGCCTTCAGCTCCGCTGCATTGTTCGGTCTCATGTCCCTCATCTTTCTCTTGGCAATGCCCCATAGATTCTCTATGGGGTTCAGGTCAGGCGAGTTTGCTGGCCAATCAAGCACAGTCATCCCATGGTCGTTGAACCAGGTTTTGGTACTTTTGGCAGTGTGGGCAGGTGCCAAGTCCTGCTGGAAAATGAAGTCAGCATCCCCATAAAGCTCGTCTGCGGAAGGAAGCATGAAGTGCTCCAAAATCTCCTGGTAGACGGCTGCATTGACCCTGGACTTAATGAAGCACAGTGGACCAACACCAGCAGATGACATGGCTCCCCAAATCAACACAGACTGTGGAAACTTCACACTGGACTTCAAGCATCGTGCATTGTGTGCCTCTCCATTCTTCCTCCAGACTCTGGGTCCTTGGTTCCCAAATGAGATGCAAAAGTTGCTCTCATCAGAAAAGAGGACTTTGGACCACTGGGCAACAGACCAGCTCTTTTTTTTTTTCTGTAGCCCAGGTAAGACGCTTCTGACATTGTTTGTTGTCCAGGAGCGGCTTGACAAGAGGAATACGACATTTGAAGCCCATGTCCAGGATCCGTCTGTGTGTGGTGGCTCTTGATGCACTAACTCCAGCCTCAGTCCACTCCTTGTGAAAGTCCCCAACACTTTGGAATGGCCTTTTCCTGACAATCCTCTCCAGGCTGCGGTCATCCCTGCTGCTTGTGCACCTTTTTCTACCACACTTTTCCCTTCCACATAACCTTCTATTGATGTGTTTCGATACAGCACTTTGGGAACATCCAACTTCTTTTGCAATTCCCTTTTGGGGCTTTCCCTCCTTATGGAGGGTGTCAATGATGGTTTTCTGCACAACTGTCAGGTCAGCAGTCTTTCCCATGCTTGTGATCCCTACTGAACCAGCCTGAGAGACCATTGAAAGGCTCAGGAACCCTTTGCAGGTGTTATGGATTCATTAGCTGATTAGAGGGGGACACTTTGAGCCTAGAATATTGAACCTTTTCACACTATTCTAATTTTCTGAGATTGTGAATTTGGGGTTTTCATAAGCTGTACGCCATAATCATCACAATTATACCAAAGTAAGGCTTGACATATCTCGCTTTGCATGTAATGCATCTATCTCATATATTTGTTTCACCTTTTGAGTTGCCATACTGACATAAATGAACATTTGCACGATATTCTAATTTTTCGAGTTTCACCTGTATAGTGCTACCTCATCCGATTTTTCTCTGCAACAACTCTGTGGGATAGGTTGTGTCAGCCCTTCAAGGTAGACCAGGTTGTAAAACAGACCAAAGAACCAGTGGAAGCCTACTGTATTATTGTAGATATAATAACAGAATCTTGAAAGCTTTGCTGGTTCCCTCTCCCTCCCTCTTATACCAAAGAGAATCAGGGCAGGGCAATCTTTAGTTTCATCCTCACTCCACCTGTCTTTCAGGTGATGTTTTCATAATGGCTGCTGCATTACCTCCCTTAAGGCTACAGGTTGATCTGACAGTGATTGGCCCAAAGTCACCCTCCAGAGCTGAGGGTGGACTTGAACCCACCACCTCTCTGTCAGAAGAACAATGTCTATTTAGATTCTGTGCACTGGGGCTGTTCTGGAAAAAGTTGCCAACTTACCATTTCCTTTGGTTCCTATTCTGCAGGAAAGAGTATGCCAAATGCCTCTACCCAAGAAGTAATCTTGGCACTTAGTGGACCATCTTGGGGGAGGGGTGTTGGTTTGCAAAGACCTCACGTTTTTCAAATACATAATGGATAAATGAATAATAATAGCTGCCAGTTAGAAGCAGTTAGGAACCCAAGGCCCTTTTGGAACTCAGGAGCAACCAGGGAGCCCCAACTGCCATTTTTACCTTCAGGAGTCTTCCCCCACTGAATTTCCCCAGGCGCAAACCACTCCACAGGTACAGTACTGGGAGCTCACCCTGCTTAGACCAGGATCCGAAGGACGCAGTTTGGTCCTCCTGCCCCTCACCCCGGGCCGGCTGCCATCTCTCCTTTCTCTCCCTTGCTCGGTGACCAGGCTAGGGAAACCATAACCCCGCGTAATCCTCTCCTGAGAGGTCCCTGGCGGGGCCTCCAGGTTGCCTCGCAGGATTCGTTGCAACCCCCTCCTTGCTCCCGAGCCAGGTGCGTTGCTGTGGAAACGGCGGACAGGGAAAAAAGTCCAGCATTCTGGGAGCAAAAACCCGCGGCCAGGAGCGGCCACGCCTTCTCTGCCGTCTCGATTCAACTTTGGGAAGCATGAGAGTGCTTTACTGTGGCAGCCACGGCTCCAGCACCACCCCCAAGCCTCGGTCGCTCCTGGGGAGAGCTCATGGTGCCCAAAGCTGAACCCGTGGTAGGCGGAGAGGAAGAGAGAGACGGCGGCTGAGCTACCCGGGGTGAAAAGAGGCGTCGGGACTTTGCTGCGCTCAGGTGCTTGTCTCACTTTCTCCTCTCCACTCTTTGCTCAACACCGGGACGACAGCCTTTGCTTGGCGCGGTTCCCTCCTCTTATTCCGGATTTGTGGCTTTCAGGGCATTCCCACCTGGCATACTGGAAGTTCCCGACTCTGCGGGTCGATGACAAAGTCTGCCTTCTAAGGTGGCTGGAAAGCCGCCGCTTTCTCCTGCATTGACAGCAATGTCTCGTGGACCGAAACGGCAGAGTTGCTTTCAGTCCTGTGGCAAAACCTCTCTCCTTTGGGATCAAACTCTAAATGACAAAATTGGTGGTGGTGGAATGCAAAGAGCCTCCTGGGCGAAGATATAAGAGAAAAAAAAATGTGTGTGTGTGTGTGTGTGTGTGTGAGAAGGAAGAAAGCAAACAGCTCAATAATTTCTTGGTCTTTGGATCCTGCTGAGGATATAGCATTGTAGTAGCTCCAAGGCAGCCTTAGGCCTGGTGTTCACTTAGGTGTGTGTCTGTGTGCTGTATGTAGGACACATCTTTGCAAAATGTATGGCTTTCTAAACAGAAGTTTAGATCAGCCCGTTGGCCTCCTTCTCACCTTATTCAGATATTCTGTAATCCATGAAATTTGAATCAGAGTTTAGGATTCTGCTTCTAAATCATATTGAATACTAAATATGCATGAGCTGATCATTGAGTAAACTTAGTTTGAGGCCTCTGTGTCTGATGTAGATACTAGGAATAAATTAATTACTGATGTATGGCATTATCAGGAGTAATGAGAGAGTGTGCTGTGATGGTTGAGGACAAGATCTAAATGAATGAAATGGGCCAAAAATGCAGTGAGACTATAGCCACATACCTTGAAACCAAATGATATAGGAATGTAGTAATCTTGAGAGGATTCAGTATATGATAAATTTTGGACTATATGTAGGAGACTCATAATTTTTAATGCTTCTCTTTGTGAAAAAAAAAAAAAGCACCCCCTTTCTGTTAATATAAATCTATATAGGCAACAACCATTCTTCTCAATATACTAATAATTTATTATGGTGGTGGTGTTTTCTATGCTGGTCTTTGACTGTAATAAAGATTTGATTGATTGGTGGCATTTTGACATTCTGCGAGACATGGTACCCTTTACCTTCAGTCTGGATGAACTGTACAATTTAAATCATTTTTAAGATTCTACCATTCTGCTTACTGCTTCATCTCTGCAATAGAAGCAGTAAAGAATTTTAATTACCTCAGTTGTGTCTTATTATCCTACCCTATCTTGTTTTTCCCACTTTTTATTCCATTGAAAACATTTCCACTTCAATATGAACAACATTTTGCAAGTAAAATTTGCAATCTCTCCCAAACAATTGATCATATGTTCCTTTTCTATCCTCTGCCATTTCTGTTTGTGTTTCTGCCAGTTGCCATTAAAAATTACAGTAAGTGTGCCTTTTAATATTTGATAAGAACACTTCCTTTATCCTTCCAACTCTGAATTTCATGGTAGGCTCATTTAGAAGGCCACTCCATGGTTAATTTTTTTTAAGCGAAGAAGATAAACGAAAGAACAGAATGAATGAAAAGAGGGAGGAGTGAAGGTATTGGTGAGGGGAAAATGTGATACAGTGCCTAGTTGCAATTAAAAAAAAAGTGGGTTTTCTGGTGCTCCCATAACAACAGAGTTGGAGAGGAGTGTGGTTTCTTCACTGTACTTGGTAAGCATTTCTGCTTTGTATCTTTAGTTTGTGTGAATATGTAGGAGAAGGGACTCATGACGACTTTACTATTCTCAAGAGACTGGCAAGAATTGGTTGCCTAGCAGAGGGACTCTGAACTATAATGGAACTGAAACCTTTGGGAGACCTTAAGAGCCTCCCTGGTTTTTTAGGCATAGAAATACTATTGGTGGTTGTTCCAGTGTGCCAGTCATCTTGTAGATATGTATGCAGTGCCTATACTGCAAACTGGAATTCAAACATAGTTGTCAGAGAAAAACAGTGGAAGAAAATAAATCCTATTCTTAAACTTACAGGTGTGCAGACCACTGTGTTCATTACAAACAGGAACCAGGACAGGAGAGTGGAAGGACGGCTATGAGTAGTCCCAGTGCCAAGCCAACATGTCTGTCACAGCCTGTGGTGAAGAGTGTGATGGTATATCGCAATGGAGACCCTTTCTTCCCTGGGCGCCGTGTTGTTATCCATGAGAAGAAGGTGTCTAGTTTCGATGTCTTTCTAAAAGAAGTGACAGGTGGGGTGAATGCTTCTTTTGGGGCTGTACGGAATATTTATACACCCCGTGGTGGGCATCGCATCCGGCAGCTAGATGAGATTCAAAGCGGAGAACACTATGTTGCTGGTGGCAGAGAAGCCTTCAAAAAACTAAAGTAAGTAGTAATGTTTTGGTTCCAGCCCACATGACCTGAAATGAATGAAACTGAAATGAAATGAAACTGAAATGTGTGGTCTTTTAAGTGGCAATATCCAAGTCCTCCAAAGGGGGGTAAAAGCACTCTTTTTGTTTAGAGTTAAAATGTTTTAACTTAACAATGAAAACTTGATTGTTCATAGGCCCAGTTCCCCGATCTTTTTCTCTGCCTTCCCATGTATGCATCTTTATCTCCCTATAAATTTTTTCTCTCAGAAATGATGGGGCAGTTAAGCAAAGAGTCCTATTTCAACACCATTAACAATATTGATGTAAATCTATTTGACATTTCTGTAATTAAGGCTACAATCCAGAAGCAGGCAATTTGGGATTCCTCAGATGTCTTGGATTTCAGTTCTCCTCAATTGCAGCTACCGTGACCAGTAAAAAAGAGATTGTAGATCTAGTCCTAAATATCTGAAAAGAGCCACAATACCTACCCCTAATACACATACTAGGGTGATTAAATACAAAAGAGGACAGGGTACTGTACTGGTAACAGTGGTGTGGAACACAGTGATATAGCAGACTTAAGCTTGCATGCAAGGTACTCCTGATGAAATTCCCTCCTGATATCCAATACTTAAAAGAGACCTCATCTTTTTTTTTTAGCTGTCATCCTTAATATACATTTTCCACTAAATTTTCTGAATATACTTTTGAGTAGATGTAGCCTGCACTGTTTTATGCTATATATTTTCTCTATTAAAAAGACTAAACATGAAATATAAACAAGTTTGGTTCAAGTTTACTCCCAGGTAAGATGCATAGGATTTTGCTAATGAAGTTACAGTGTTAGAATAAAAGACTGTTCTGAATTCCAAATCCTAGTTTGAATCCAAAGATTTAGCAGATATTTCTTCTGCCTGGAGAATCCTTGATTCAATTTAGTTGTGAAACAGTTCATGGATCATTAACAGAACATTTTCAGCATTGAAGCCAAACTACAGTTCCCATAATTCTTTATGGGAAGTAGAAATAGGACTGGCTATAAAATAATTTAAATCAATATGAGTTTATAAAATAGATATGCCTTAGTATAATTTTACTCTTTGTTGCCTGCTTTTAGAAGTAAAACTTGCTGATGTTCTTCTGGTCTTCTAATATGTGCTAATAAACTAATGTCAGAGGTAAAATATATAACTTTGGTAAGTTCCATCCCTGCGCTCTGCATTCTCTTCAGTCTCAACAACATTGCCTTGATTAAAATCTATTTAATCAATTATTAACAAAAAGTTCCAAATTCTGCAAAAAATATACTTTTTAAATTAAGAATAGTATGTTGCACCAGTTTACAATCTACATTTGTCCATAATTATTGCCTTATGTTATTCTTGTATTTTTACTTTTGGTAGATTTTATTGTTTTAGTGTTTGCTGAAATGAGTGTTCAAGAACTTTGTCTCATAAGCTTAAAAAAGAACTTTGTAAAACAATTTAGAAATGTAGAATATGGGCTTCCATGTTTGTAGAATTTTAGACTGCGTAATGTTTAACAAATAACAATAAAATATCCTAAAATATAGGATAGTCCTGTCATCATATAATATGAATTGCTTGTCATTGCTATTTGCTGGATTCATATATCATATTAAGCCATAATGTGGCTTGTTGGTTAAACACTCATCTGGTGAATGCACTACAGAGGCACCCAAAGTTGTCAAGTGTTTGCAGTAGTTAAAATAAATAAATACATACACACACACACACACACACACACATATACACACACAGAAAAATTCCGAACAGCCTACTAAGAATTGAGTTTGTCACATCGATATAATATGTTGGCTGGTTATTAGGAAAAAAACATGAAAATAGGAAAATATAAGGCAAGAAGAAAAAGAATATTCTTGAAAATGTAGTATTAGATAGCTGAAACTCTACAATATTTTATTGCAGGTTATACTTGTAAATAACCTATTTTATTTTCTTGTTTTTCAGTTACTTGGATATTGGGGAGCCAAAGAAACGACCTGTGGAAATTAATAATGAGGTAGTGTATGAATATATGTCTGTATTACACTTGAAGTACAAACAAAAGAAATGCTTATTGATTAAGACTGCATTCTGTTCTGACTTATTTGGAAATCAAAGGGAGTTATTTCTGAGTAAACATCTACAGCTTTGCTTTTTAAGACTAAATTTACATAAGGCATAAGATGGTTAGTCTGGTCTGGTTTAGTGAGATTTGTGAACCCAGATATTTGTTCATGCCACAATAGTTAAACAAGCAGTGGGCTGTCTGAGTCCAGCAATATGCTCTAATTTTTAAAGAGAGACTTACAAAACTAAGATCTAGAAAACTGCTTGTGCAATCAAGCACAGCTGCTTTGGAATCTGCTTTTCCCTCCTTGTCGAAGAGGACCACTTGATTTCTTTAAAAGAAGTAAAAACAAATTAGGAACATAAGAAGCTTTCTTACACTGTCTAGATTAACATTTTGTATTATTAAAACACAGTGGTTTGTTAGATAAGCCATAGTGACCCAGATCTTACATAAAACTAAGTATAAACCATGGTTTCAAAACTCTAATGGCTGGATTCACATCCCTCATTAAAACCAATTCAAAAACAAACAAAACACATTATGGCTTACCTAGAGTGACTGTGTTTTGAAGAGTAAAATTTGGGATATGGTATTTATGTAAATGTTTATTAATACTCATGTTTGTAAATGTTATGTAATGTTATGTTTATTAATACTCATGTTTGTAAATGTTATGTAAATGTTTATTAATACTCATCCATAACTCAGTTTCCCAATCTCAGGCATGCCACAATAATGTTTGAAAAATTTCTGTTATAATGAAGCAGCTTTCACTAATTCCAAACTCCTGTTTCCTACTGTGTTCAAAATTATTTCTAGATCAAGTCAAGGTAATAGATAACTAACAATCAACAGAATAAGGCTACTATATTTGGGCTGCAGAAATCTGGAAAATCACTAGAAAGCAGCAAAGATATCCATAAATCTCTAAATATTAAGGAATTATTGAATAGAACTATTCAGCTACATTGGTGTCCTTCTTTCAGACAAGAACAAACTATATATATATTACATACAGATTTGTCCTCTGAAGTACACAGAAGTCAAAGCTTTTACATTGATCTGTGATCCAGGATTTAAATTCTAGACTTTTTCTTTCACCCTTCAAGTCAATAGATACTCGGCCATTTTCCTGATTGCTATAGGAGGCATCAGATATATGTTATGACAGTTCTCTGTGGACTGTGAATCACTGGTTCCTGCATCACAGCTTCATTCCTTATACTTTCCATCATGAGGTATCCCCAGGCTTAATAACTGAAAGAAAACCCAGGCATTGTCAAAAGAGTCTGATTAACTGATGCTATGTTTATGGCTATTGCATCCTGTACTCCTGCTACCTTGCTCTGTATCAAGCTAGGGTTACCATCTCTGGGATGCAAATATCCAGATGACCATGAGATGGAAGCCAGGAGATAGTTTTCTGCAATTCTTTGCTACCCCTAATGATCTTGTGAATTTTTACAGCCTGGATATGTGAGTACTTGGGGACTTGGCAGTCTATAAATATGACAGACAGACAAACAAATATAGTAACCCTACTCAGTTTCTCATGCAGGTGCGTTGAGTTGTGAATGCCAAAATTGTTTCCCATACTGTAGCTTGTGTGAGTCTCATACTGCTTGATATTGCTGAGATGGGCTCCTGGAAACTGGAACTTCATAGTTTTGAGGTGATGGGGGATTGCCTGGATATTTCTCCAAAGTCAGGACTGGATTTAGGCTAATCGGACTGCCCCTGTAAATTCAGGACACCTAATCACTCTAGACTTATTGAGATATGCAAACCCAGTCTATGATTTGCTAAATTAATCTGCATCAAGAAATGGAATGGCTTTGCAAAGTGGTTTGTGTTATTGACAGACCATGATAATGGCCACTGTTCAGCTGTTGGAGGCTCTTGTAATCTAAGAATGAATTTTGAAGTGACTTCTGAGGATCCTGTGCAATTATATTTTATAAATTCAGATGCATTGACTTGACTGTTGATGTTTGGCTGTACAAACTGGGGAACCAGAGGTGTAAACCATAATTTGCCTAACATTGGTTTATGACAGTACAAGAATTATTTTAGTGTTAAAATCTATTCTGCTCTAGATTTATATTTGGTTTTTAGATTTTTTTTTTAATTGCTACTGTGGTTGTCTTACTCTGTTTAGGGACTTTTCCCCTAGAGATAAGATTTTAAAGAGTGAAATATAGAGAACACTAAGCAAATATAATGCTTACCACAAATGTTTTACTTAAGACGAGAATGTCACAAAATGCCCTACTGTATTTGGTAGAATATATGATGGAGAATAAAAATGTGTCTTAAAAAGGAAGGCAAATATTGTAAATTTAACGACTATTTTGCGTGAACCATAATGTATAATGCACTAATTTGATAAAATATGGAGGATAGATGGAAGGATAACTTGAAGTTTAGATAAAATTAAGAAGTAATGTAAAGCTCTTGGATTATTTACATGCTTTTTCCTTAGAGTTCTTTCTATAATCATTGCCTCTGTTGCAGCATTGATAGATTTTGAAGTTGAGCACTTAAATACATATTACTAACATTTGGGCCTACTCCTGGTTATCATACTTGGGATCAAAAAGTCATTGTTATTGAAGTCTGACTGATTTGTAATTATTGATAATTGTTTTGTCCTTATTTTTAAATAAGAATTTTAAATAGAGTTTCTTACAGCATGTGGCTTAGCTTTAGAATTTCATTCAGCATTGCTTAGCTAAATACCTTCAGTATTTAGAAACATATGCCTTGCAAGCTTTCTAAGCAATGGTATGATTTCTGGACAGTTTGTTTAGTCCTACTTATTTTTTATGGCTTTTTGATTCTTTGAGTTCCCTGGCTCATTTGCATTTCCCCCCAATCTTCCCTCTCATAAACTGCAACTTATAAACATGATTGGAAGTAGGTACCTGATCAATTAGATTACTCACTCATGAAGTGAGTATAGAAGTGTAAAGTTAATTTCTGTGCCTTGTTCATTACACAGTGCCAGGAAGCTGATTTTTTAAATTGTTATTTAATTTTTATTAAACATAAAAAAGTAGAATCAAAAATGTAGAGTAAAAAAAAAGGAAAAGAACAAGGTAAACAGACAAAAGATTGAAAAGTATCATAAGATTAATTTAAGGAAGTACAAATCGTGGAGTCCTTGGTGCTGTCTGAGCTTGGTTGTTTGCTTGCAGACGCTTCATTACCTGACTAGGTAACATCATCAGTGCTAATGAGTGTGGGGTTTGCTCCCTGTTTATATGCAGTAGCTTGCCCTGCCAATGTTGGTGGGGGTGTCCCAAAGGATTTCATCCTTGTCTTATTGACAATTAAATCTTGCAGTCTGTATGTCTTAGTATTTCTCCAGTAACCATCTTAATATCTTAAATTTTATCCTCAATCTTTTATCAAACCATATAGTTGTTTGTCAGTCATTTAACACCCTATCTTCAATTTTTATTGGAATTATTTGAAACAGAAAGTTAAGCCTTGGCAGAATATTCATGTTTACAGCATAATTCTTCCTAGCAGGACAGTTTTACCCTTTTCTTCTTAGGGTATCTGCCATTATATTCTTCCAAAACAGTAATTATTTTTACATAGATCTCTGTTGGGTTTTGTTTAACTTCTTAACAGTAATATTTAATCTCATTATTTGTAGCTGATACTACTTTTCTTCAGATAGGTTCCATGCCAGCATTTAAGTCTTGTTCTTGTTAATCCAATATCCGAATACTGAACTATACTACTGCATATGTTCCATTATGAATTCTAAAAAGTCCTTTGGATGAATAACTACAAATATAATATTGTCAGCAAATAATTTCAATTTATATTCCTGGTTTGCTAATTTAGTTCCTGAAATTTTGTTAGCTTGTTGTACCTTCTTCAATGATTCTAATGTCAGTAAAATTAAAGGTAGTCCTCAATTTACAACCATTCATTCAGTGACTGTTATAATAGCACTGAATGAATGGTGGTTACGACCAGTCCTCGGAGTTCCAGCTATCCCAGCATCCTCATGGTCACATGATCGCAATCTGGTACTTGGTAACCTGTTCACACTTATGACTGGTTGCCAAGTGCCCCACGATCACATGATTGCCATTTGCAACCTTCCATGCTGGCTTCTCCAGAAACTCAAAGGGGAAGCTGTCAGGGAAAATCACAAGTCGCTGTGATAAGTCTCCCTCACCTGTGGGAGTCACCCGCTGTGATAAGTCTCCCTCACCTCTACACCCGTGTACCCTCCCCAGCCTCTCTGTACTTGTGCTGTGCTGGCCACTTGCACACCCCTGCGTGCCCTCCCTGACCCATGTAGTGCCTCTTGCACAACCTCGTGCACCCTCCCTGACCTATGCGGTGCCTCTCACACACTTTTGCACACCCTCAACCATCCCCGGCCTGTGCAGTGCTTCTCATGCACCCTTGTGTACTCTCCCTGACCCTCATGATGTCCCTCACACCCTCATGTACCCTCCCTGATCCCTGTGGCACCTCTCATGCACCCTGGTGCACCGTCCCTGACCCACGTGATGCCTCTCATGCATCCTTCCCAACCCATGCCTCTTGCACGCCCCTGCGCACCCTCGTTGACTCTCCCATGCCATGCCTCTTGCACACCCTCCTCAACCCTCTCTCTCCCCCCCACCCCACCCACTCTCTCGCTGCCTCCCCCACCCAGCAGCAGCCACTTACTTGCCTGTGGGTCTGAGGCATGCAACTTCCTGCCGGCTTCCCCACTGACTTTGGTTGTGGGAAACCAGCAGGAGGTTGCCTCAGCTAATGACCATGGGATTCAGTTAATGATGGCAACTGGGACTGCAGGTATTACTATCGCTAAGGAATGCGGTCGCACTTTACAACCACATCACTTAGGATGATGAGGTTGTAAGTTGAGGACTACCTGTAAAAAAGGAGAAAGGGAAAAGCCTTGTCTTGTTTTCTCCATTACAATATATTTTTATTATAAGAAACCACTTTCCTATACTCTTTATACTCTTTCCATGTACTCTTATCTTGGCTTCTTGTTCTTTATAAATATTCTGTATCCACGTAAGAAAGTTCAAGCTACAGTTCATGTTATTTAAATCTGTAAACATGAAAGCTCATTCCAAATTATCAAAAGCTTTCTCTGCATCAAGAAAAACAGCTGCTTTCTTTCTTTTTTCTGATTTATATTGTCAGTAGCATTCAAATATATCCCTCATATATCTACTGAAGACAAATCCAATTTGATTGTGATATATTAATTCAATTAGAAGATAATTTAATTTCCTTGCAAGTTTTGCTATAAAAAGCTCGTAATCTACTGTAGTAAAGAAATAGGTTACAGGTGTACAATATAGCACAAATTAGATAATTTCTGCCTTTGTAAATCAAAGAAATAAAAGCTTCTTTCCATGATAGAAATACTTGGTGTTGTTGGATCTTGTTCATTACCTGGGTTAAAGGTTTAACTAGGATTCCTTGAAAGGTCTCATAGTATATTGCAGAGATACCTTCAGGTCCTGGAGATTTATTCAGTTTCTGTATTACTTCTTTGGTTTCATCTTCTGTTGTTAATTTAATAAAGTTTCCTTTTGTTGGTCTGTGAATTTTGTGAGTTGTACTGAATCTAAATACTAATCAATAATTAGATGTCTGTTTACTATATAAACTAGGGTAATAATTAACAAATTGTTCCATCAGGTCTTTCATTTTGTCTTCAAATGGTCTTTTCCACATTTCAATTCTTAAATGGACACCAAGTTTTGCATCTGCTTGCCACATTAGTCAATAGCCAACCAAATATATTTTGGGATGTCTGTGAGCAGTACCTTCATTAACTTGAAAACTGGAAGTTCTATGTAGCCATCATTTATCTTCCATGCTTGTCTAATCTCTATAGGTTGAGGTCATCATCACATTTTGACAGCTGTGAAAAAGTTGTTTGTTTTGAATAAGTTTTGGATAATGTACTTCACATAATTAATCATTTATAAAACTATGTCATGTTGTCTCTTAGCTGCCTTTTTCTCAAATAAAATATCCCAAAGGATGTATCTTTCTTGGGGAAGCTAAAGTGCCTGCTCCTTGTTTATCATAGTTGTTATTTTTTGCACCTTTTCTCTATTGGAACAACTTGCTGATGCTGAAACATTCAACGCATTTAACACTGCTGAATGTATTCTTGCTTTTTTTTTTTTTTTTTTGGAAAAGTGATTTAAATCGGAACTGTTAAATCATTTTAAACGAACAGTCCTATCCCTTGAATGTATCCTGAAGTAGCATCTCTCCCAAAGCCTGGTTTTATCAATACACTTAATATCACAGAATCTAGGTCTAGACTTAAACCTTACAGCACTAGTACAAGAAAGTACGTTTCTGGGGACCCGCACTGATCTTTTTCAATAGTATATATTTGCCTCTTATCAAGAGAGGGGATGATGTTGGAGGTTCTTGAGCTTTAAGTTATTACTTTTATAAATGTGTGCCAACCAGGAAGCGCAATACAGGCAGTTGTCAGTTAACAACCATTTGTTCAATTTGATGGTGCTGAACAAACGGTATTTATGACTGGTCCTCAAAGCTACAGCCATTGCAGTGCCCCTGTGGTCATGTGATAAAAATTCGGGCACTTGGCAGCCCACCCACATTTATGACGCCCACCTGCCTATCTCCCCCCTCCTCAGCCCTTTTGGTTGCCCTGCACTCTGCTGCCCCTGCTGCTCCCACCACCCTACCCTCCGCCCTGCACCCCCACCACCCTGCCCTCTGCCACCCCCGCCACCCCGAGCTGACCTTTGCTGTCTTCTTCCCCCCACTGCTGACAAGGCGCACTGGGGGCTCAGAAACAGTCAAACACCAGGCCTGGAAACAAAGCCATGTTTTTAAAGATTTGTAGAACCCTTGTAGGGTGGCTTTAACCATCTCTTAACTTTTCTTTCAAGGTGGGTTCAAACAGTGCAGTAAGCCATAGCTTGTTGTATTCATGGTTTATTAAAGAAACCATTGTGTCTGGATTTACAGATTATACTAAACCAAAACTAAACAGATCAAACTGTGATTTTTGTCTTACTGTTATTTGTTTTTCCATCCACTGTCCTGTTAGAAATGGGAACATTATGTTTTTCTTTTTTCTTTTCTTTAGCTGTATTGTCTTTCACACTTTTTCTTTTCTTTTTTCCTGTTTCTTAATTTTTTTAATATATGTTTTCATATTTGTGTTTTATTCATGTAAAAATCTTCAGTGAAAATTATATATGTATGTATAAAAAAGAAATAGGAAGCTTGGGTTTGTTCAACATGCTAAACCAAACTAAAATGGAGTTATTAGCTTGTGCTATATCATGTTGTGGGTAAGCAGCCATTATCTTAGTATACTGTGTTAACTAGGCCATCATGTTAGACATAATATGGTTTATTTGTTTAAGCATAGCATGTTACGAAAATATAATTATATTTCTTAATCTAGATTAGTGTTTAGCATGTTGGCGAACCTATTCAAAAAGTAGAACTATCTTCCATCCTTTTGAGAAGTAGATTTTAATTGTGCGGCAAGAATTATGCTTCTTTTGTCCTGCCTACTATTTAGAGCCAGTTTGGTCTAGCGCTTAAGGCATCAGGCTAGAAACCAGGAGACTGTGAGTTCTAGTCCCACTTTAGGCATGAAAGCTGGCTGGGTGACTTTGGGCCTGTCACTCTCTCTCAGCCCAACTCACCTGACAGGGTTGTTGTTCTGGGGAAAATAGGAAGAGGAAGGAGTATTAGGTATTAGATATGTGCGATTGCAGGGAGGCTGTGGAAATGGGCTTAGAGAGTGTGTGTGTGATCACAGGGAGGCTGAGGAAAGAGGGTGCAGGGTGTATGTGATTGCAGGGAGGCTGAGGAAAGAGGGCACGGGGTGCAGGTGTGTGTTCGCAGGGAGGCCATGGAAAGAGGGCACAGGGTGCAGGTGTGTGACTGCAGGGAGGCCGTGGAAAGAGGGCACAGGGGTGCAGGTGTGTGATCTCAGGGAGGCCGAGGAAAGAGGGCACGGGGGTGTAGGTGTGTGATTGCAGGGAGGCCGTGGAAAGAGGGTACACGTGTGCATGTGTGCAATCGCAGGGAGGCCAAGGATGCGTATGTGCAATCAATTGCAGGGTGGCTGTGGAAAGAGGGCACGGGGGTGCAGGTGTGTGATTGCAGGGAGGCCAAGGAAAGAGAGCACTTACATGCGTGTTGGGATTGCAGAGCAGCTGTGGAAAGAGGGCACGTGTGCATGCATACAATTGCAGGGAGGCCGAGGAAAGAGTGTGCGGGGTTACATGCGTGCATGTGTATGATCACAGGGCGGCCGAGGAAAGAAGGTGTGGTGCATGTGAGCAAAGAAAGGCGGGAAGGAGATTTACCCCAGTGACTTGTGACCTTCTTTGCTGGCTTCCCATTGCCTGTGCTTGGGGGAAGCTGGCAGGAAAGGTTGCAAATGGTGATTATGTGACCACAGGATGCTGCAACTGGTTGTAAGTGTGAGCTGGTTGCCAGCACCCGAATTTTGTTCACTTGACTGCGGAGGCACTTCAAGGCCGGAACTTCAAGAACCTGTCATAAATCTCTTCGTTTAACACTGTTGTATCTTTGACTTTGGTCACTGAATGAATGGTTGTAAGTCGAGGACTACCTGTAGACTATGAAAAGGCCCATCCAGTCCAGGATTCTGTTTCCATATTGGCCATAAACACAAAGCACCTTCCTATGTGTGCTCAGTAGCAACTGATACTCTACTAGTATTCAGAATCATGCTAATTCTAATACTGGAGATAGCATCAAATAGAATGACCATGACTAGTATCCTCTGGTAAATAGCATTAACTTCCATAAATCTATCTTTGCAGACCTTCTAACTGCCCCTGTGCAAATAGTTGAGCAAACAGTTATTGAAAAGATCAAATAAAGTTAAGCAAATAGTTATAAAATAACTTCTACTTTCCATAGAAACTATACTTCTCTTGATGCATCTTAAAATCACCTTTATTTTCTTGTAAACATACTCTTCTACTAACTGGTGTTCAGTTTATAATCAACTACTATTCCAAGAACTTTTTCATAGCTGCTATTGCTAAGCCAGTATCCCCCATCTGTGCATTTAATTTCTGTTTTCTAAATGTGGAATTTTGTATTTGTTAATTTTTATTCTGAAATCCTCAAACCGTTTCTCTAATCTATCAAAATTATTTTGAATTGTATTTCTGTTTTCTAGTATGTTAGCTATCCCAGCCAGTATTATATTACTATAGTTGCAAATAAGCGAAAAGCAGTCCCTCTATCTCCACATACAAATCACAGGACAAACCTTGAGGCACCCTAGTCAATATCGCATTCCAGTGTGATGAGGAGCCAAGGATTAATATTCTCTGAGTATCATTTTTGAGCAATCTGTGTATATACTTAATTATCATGCTGTCCAACCCATGCATATTTAGTTGCTAATCAGAATGTCACGGACACTAAATGCTTTCCTGAAATTGAGCTATGTTATAACCACAGCATTCTCCACAATCTTTCAAAGAAGTAACCCAATCAAAATATGTTAATCTTGCAAGTTTTATTCTTGACTTCTGATATTTACTGCATGGTGTTCAGTGTCTTTATAAATCACTATGTTTATGATCTCTAGAATTTTCTCAGGTACTAGTGCCAGAATGATTAATTAGTAGTTTTATCTTCCTTTTCCCATTGGTGTTTTGAAGATAGGGATAATTTCCTTCTACCAGTTGTCAGGCACTACTGTTCTTCAGGATTGCTCAGAAATAACATGTAAAGTTTGTTTAAACTATCAGCTAGTTCCTTTAATACTAATAATGCAATTCATCTGGTCCTGTAGATTTAAACTCATTTGCAGTAAATTCCTTGACCAGGTTTCTATCAGTCTCATCTTCTTTCTTCCTCTGCCTCCTTTTCTTTACAATTGTTTGGTGGAACACATACCTTCTTCTTAGAGAAGACTGAATCAAAATAAATGTTGAATAGTTCCTTCTTTTTTATCTGTTAGCAATTTGTCATTTTCACTGAGCAGCTATGTACTGATTTTTTTCTCTTCCTTTTATTCTGAACATATCTAAAGAGATCTTTTTTGGTTTTTTTAGCATTCTTTGTGAACCTGAGCTCATTTGAAGCTGCAGCGTTTCTGATGCCATCTCTACAATTCCTAACAACCTATACATAATCTCCCTCTTTTCATCTCATATGTGTATCCTTTATTTATTTATTTATTTTATTTTCAGACCTCCACTAAATCTTTTGTGCAGTTACTTTGGCTGCTTCTGCTGCCCTACATTCTTTTCCTCATTATGGTATTTCCAGCTGTGTTTTTAATATCTCCTTAGAAACTCTCACCAATCTTGAGCTCCCTTTCCAATTAGCTGCTCTTGCCATGGAATCCTATTTATCATTGCTCTGAATTTCTTGAAATATGCTTTCTTGAAATTGAAATATGTGTCCAATTAAGTTCAGCTTTGATTTCCTTAAAATCAAGAACTCCAGCATTATATGACCGCTTTCCTCTGAGCCTTCTGGTATTCCCACCTTCTTCTTTAACAAAGTACAGTAAGTTTTCCTGTTGGTTAACATCAAGTCAAGGATAACTCTTATCCACCCTCTGAAGGAAAAGTTGTCAGTAAGAAAAGTCAGGAATTCTGCAGAAGGACCATACTTGGCAGAGTTTGTCTTCTAGCAGTTGTCTTGAAGCTTCCCATCACTACTGCTTCATGTCTTTTGGAAATATTTGCAATAATTGCTGTTGCACCAATTGTTCTGTTCTGTTTTGGATTATAATCTTCCCAGAAGATATTTGTTAACAGCCTTACTATAAAGTATATTGTCATTCCATATATACAAAAAATCTTACAGGAACCTCTTGTTTTATAAAAGCAGCAATCTTCTTTTTGTAAAAGACAAATGCTTTTTTAAAAAAAATGACATTAAAAATCAATACTTGTTGCTTCGGGAACCTTTTGTGCTCTTTAAAAAGTTGCATCTGTTGGGCAGTAGAACTGTAAATAAACAACAAAATACTGTAATCTGTACAAGAAGAGGGAGAGAAAAAAAAGAAACTTATTTTTATAGGGTTTTATACTCTATTACAGCTCTTCTCTTACATGTTTTTAAAGATGTAGAATAGCTCTTTAAGTTGTTTGGTAGTTAGTATCTTGGTAACCTAATGAGTACTGCAAGACATAGACTGTTATTCTTTTGAAGTGAATACCTTGAGGATTCAATGTAGTATTGACCAGAAAGCCTATGAAAACAAAAATGTTGTTTCTGGTTTACATGTGTACTGATAATTTTAACTGTCTGAAGAGAGGATTCCCAACTTTTGAATAAAATTGCATATGGTGATTTATTACTATACAGTACATTTAGAAAGTTATTGTAATTTCAATATGTAAAGTACATCTCATTATAGTGGAGAAATCTGTATCTTGATACATGCGTGCCCACTCAACAGTCTTAATTATGATGTGTAAATTAAAGGCACCTATTTTCCATTCTTATGCTTCTTTAGTTTTAAAGTGGAATGGCCTTCTGTTCTCTGATTGTGTGGTTGCTTGTAAGTGTTGAGAAATGAATGGGTGATGGTGAAGTACAGGGAATTTATAGAGAATGTGCATGGTCAGTATAATGGTTACAAGGGATTGGAGCAAAGGTACAAATATTTTGGTAAAATCTGCAGATGGTTTAGACTACAGATTTTTGTAGGTGTAGGAATAATTTATATCTTTGTATCTCGATTTTGTTTCATTTATCCATCTTTTATAAGGTGGGACATAGTAAATTAAATATTTTGAAATACTGTACTTAATGTTTTATATACTGTATATATATTTTCAAAGAGCTTTCTTTCAAAATAAGCAACTGTTAGAGACTAACATAATTAATTTCTTTTGAATGATAAAATCCCTTCCAACCATATCATTCTATTAGATTTCTTTGTCTAATGCTATTGATAAGAATAATTGCATTTTATTGCAACCCAGTTATTACAGTTCTTAGAATCTATCTGATCTCCTTTGAGAGACATAGTTTTCATAAATTGAAATAGTTTCTCTTTGATCTGATTTTAAAAACAGCTGCGTTTTATGTCTTTTCATTTACTTGATTTTTTGAACTTTAATATAGCATAAAAGTATTTTCAGGTTTTTTTCATTCTCTGGTTCCCTATTTGCCCTAAGTAAATATAGATATTTATTGGAGTGTGGAAACTAAATATAATAGGCCACTGTACTGAACTGACCAGGTCATTTTTTTTATTACAGACACTGATCAATTTACCTGGCTGAAATCTTCAAGATTTAAATAGGTTTAGTCTGAGCAATATGACTTGGAATTGCAGTTGAGTGATAGGTCATATGCTTTTACTTCAGAAACAAGATGAGGAGTTTTTGAACGTGCCTGTTGTTAAATTTACAATTTATTATTAATAGGATTTAACTACCACGTCAATCCAAGCAGATTCTAGATGGGATCATACAGATACTAAAATTTGAAACCATTTTAAATTTTAAAATCTGTCAATTTTACAGAATGGCTCTAATAATAACATAATTTTTGATTGAATAACGACTTTGGGCTGTGAAATGTAATGCATAAGTTGATAACCTGTGTGAATAAATCATTTTAGGGAACCTAAGGTCAAAGAATAGTAGAGATCGGAATGTCTCTTTATCATTAATTATATCTGATAAAATATGTTATTATCCTCTAAATCAACTATTAATCTCCAAAGTGATTCACATGATACCAAGCTACCTTTAGTGTTTTGGCTTCTATTTTGTAGAGTATAAGCAAAACTAAGTTGCTATTGATCATACTCTGAAAAGTTTATACTATAGCTGGCCTGCACAACATGCAAAGGGGAAAAGGCCACATTGATAAAATAGAAATAATTGTGGATCGCCAGGGAATACCTGGCATACTAATCAGCTCTTTGGTGGCTAGCGGAGCAGTGGGAGCTCTGGAGCTGGCAGTGTAAGTGAGGCCTGGAAGCATTGGAGATGGTTGGTAGCATGTCTTTTGTGGTGGCAGTGGCTTCTTCCTGACGATGCAAAGTTTGGCAGCAGTGAGTTTATTGAGTTTTTAAAAAGCGCTGTCTGGCCACCCAAGGCTGCTTGGCAGTCTGCATGTTGTGCAGATGTGGTCTTTAGGATTCTGTATATATAAGTGATTAGCTGATATTACTAGATAAGAGGCAAAAATATAATCTGAAGCTACTACAAATCTTTCATGGATATGTAAGAAACAGGAGAGGAAAAAGAAGAAACTTCTTAACACTCAGTTTTTGCAGCTATCAGTAGAAGGCTACAGGTAGTCTTCAGTTATGGACTGCAATTGGGATTAGAATTACCATCACTAAGCAATGCAGTCATAAATGTGATATCATGTGACCGCATTGCTTAGTGAGGGCAATCCAGGCAGTCCTAGTTGTTGTAACTCCAGTGCGTGGGTTGTTAAGCAGGAAGTGGAGGGAGTCCCAGGTAAAGAGTGTTGGGGTGCCACAGGGGTGGGGGAGGTCTGAGAGCACAAGGGGGTGGGGAAGGTCTGGAAGCACAGGCCGTGCACAAGTTGGGGGAGGGGGGTGCTGTGTGGGCAAGCTCAGGAAGGCCAGAGAGAGAGGGTGTGGGTTGTGTGCAAGTGCAGGGAGGACGGGGAAAGAGGTTGTGGGGTAAGTGCATGCATACAAGCACAGGGAGGCTGGGGAAAGAATGTGTGGGGTGAATGTGTGTGCAAGCACAGGGAGTCTGGGGAAGGAAGGCACTGGGTGTGCGCAAAGGCAGGGAGGCCAGGGAAAGAGGGTGTGGGGTGAGTGCGTGCGTGCGAGCGTGCGAGTGCAGGGAAGCCTGGGAAAGAGGTCACGGGGTGAGTGCATGTGAGTGAGCTCAGGGATGCTGGGGAAAGGGGGCGTGGGTTGCATGCGAGTGAAGGGGGGAGGGAGGGCATGGTGCGTGCAAGTGAAGAAAAGCCAGCGTAGGGGTGGGGAGACTTACCCATGACTGGGGGCACGCTGCAATGGCCGGAGCTTCGAGGACCAGTTGTAAATCCATTTGTTCAGCACCATCATAACTTTGAATGGTCGCTGAATGAATGGTTGTAATTCGAGGATTGAAACATAAAAATAAATATTTCATATGAAGATAATGTGATATGAATTTGAGAAGGAGTCCAGGATTTTTTTTCAGTACAGTAATTGTGCTATAATTTCAGTTTAGACTGAAAGGTATATACATCATGTGACATTATGCACAATATGCAATGAAGTTTTTTTGGATTTTTACATCTTTGTTGAAATGAATATTTTATACATATGGATCTTAAATAAAGTAATTAGGGTTTAAGATCCATGCAGTTCATAACATCTACTTCAAATCATCTTATTTAAGTAGATTTAACTGATTTACTGTGAGAAGTAATATTCAGCACAAGGAATGTTAAAAAAAGGATTGTCTGTCTGTCTGTCTGTCTGTCTGTCTATCTATCTTATCTATCTATCTATCTATCTATCTATCTATCTATCTATCTATCTATCTATCTATCAATCACTTTTCTACCTGTAGTAGCAGCAGGTCCAGAACAAATCATAAACGTAAAACAGCTAAAAATCAATAAAAAGTTAAAATCTTTATATGCGCCACTTTATCTTTTTCACTTTGTTTAAAGAAAGGGTGCCAGAATTTTAAAAACTGATTAATGTTGTTTTAAGCTTGATCCTACTGTGTACTTCTCAGGCTTCACTGGGTTTTTATCTGTAAAGACCTAGCATACTAATAAAGAAGCAACTTCTGTTTGTTTCTTTTGTTGACATTAGCCAGACTGAACATTGCTTTTGGTGGAAAGGCAGGATTAAAATAATAATTTCTATGACTGCATGCAAATATAAGTGAAATACCCAACTCTTGAGGTAGAAAGTAGAATATTATACTACTTTCAGAATAGGGCTCCTTGTTTTTTTACCTTGAAAACAAAACAGCATGATTTATAATCTTGGTTAGTTAATATCACATTGTGGTGCAATAGTCAAGAGAGTTGAAAGATGTTACTAATATTGTTAATTTAACCATGACATTTTCAGACCACACTTTATATACTTGAGTTTGCTTTATCCTTGTGTTTGATTCCCATTGACTGGATAGTCATAGAAGGTATTTGTTGCACATAGCAAAATCACTGAGGAAGGTACATTTTGTGCACCTTATTGATTGGGTCAGAGCCTTAATGAAAGCCCCAAATGGTAAAGACAAGCCTGAGAGTGTGAGAGTGGTAATTAGTAAAAGTGTATATAACCAACTTTTACATTATTATTTCTAAGCAATGGATCTCTTGTTCATTAATACTGAAACAATGGCATCGAGAAAAGGTTGATAATAAACATGATTATTTGTTGAACTGCATAACATTGTATATGCTGTATGTGGTGTATTGCAAATTTATGCCCGAGGTGCTAAATATGTCATTTTGTTTTTTTGCCAACAGTTAGCTCTGGAAGATGTAAGTATCTATACTGGATATTTATATGTTTATTATTGATATATTGCCCAGATATTTGACAATCTATATGACTGCATGTAAAATATCCCACTCTTGAGGCAGAGAGTAGAATATAAATATAATTAAATCAGGACGAATGTCCTCAAATATCACTATGACTAATGTCCCTTATCTGACTATATATATGTGCGTAAGTTGAGAAGTGTTAGTGTATATAATGTATTTCCTACTTCCAACCAGCAATATAGACTCTGTGTGCATAGTCCCCATAAAATTAGGGATTGCTTTTTCATTGGGAGACTGATTTCAGCTCTTCCTTTCCCCCTGTCACTCCCTGAAGAAGTTCACATTGCTGTTGTAGACAGTTAATCACAGCTAGAATTGCAGAGCTCCAGCATGCCAAGGACACATGCATTCCTCAGGGAACTGTAGATGTGTACAGTATATTCCTACATTTTTTATTTGCATTTTTTTTTAGTATTTATTACTTATTTAGTGGCATGCATTTTGATTTGCTGAGGCTCATACTAGAATCTGTGTGACTTGATCTGTCTTTTTTGTTTTGTTGTAGTTTTTCAAACTGAAGTCTGGTGAATAATAGTACAGGTAGTCCTTGACTTACGACCACAATTAGGACCAGAATTTCCATTGCTAAGCAATGCAGTCATAAAATGCGACATCGCGTGACTGCGTTGCTTAGCAACGGCAATCCTGGCACTCCCTGTTGCTGTCATTAAGCGAATTCCAGCAGTCATTAGCCAAGGACCCACCTCAATCCAAGCCATTCTGGGCTTGGTCCCTCCCAGCCCCAAGCCTCAGTTCTTCCAAGGTAAGGGACTGCCTCCCCTTCTCCCCCTAACTGCCTATTACCTATCTACCCTTTTGGCTACCCTGCACCCTGCCTTGTGGTGTGGCAAGAAACCCCAGAACAATGCGGCTCTGGGGCTGCTTACCATGCTGCAGCTCAGGCCCTTCTTGGTGCACTGCAGCAGCTCTGGGGCTGCAAGAAGCCCTTGAGCTGCAGCGCAGTGCGAAGCTGCAGCCACCCCACCCCACCCCAGCAGTATGGTGCAAAGCCGCAGTGTCCCAGGAAGCTCCAGCAGCTTGGCGCAAAGGCGCAGCCTCCTAGGAAGCCCCAACAGCATGGCACAAAGCTGCAGCATCCTGGGAAGCCTCAGCCACCCCAGCCCAGTCCCAGCTGCAGTTGCCCTTGCCACCCTGCACTCCGAGACCCCTGCTGCCCTGCACTCTACCACCCTAGCTGATATTTACTATCTTCTTGCTCCTGCTACTGATGAGGCATGCCCAGCCCAGCAGCGTGATGCAAAGCAGCCTGGCCCTTCGTGAGGCAGCTGCTGGCCATGTGAGGCCATCTTCCCCAGGTCTTGCAAGTAAATTGCTGTGTGCAACCTTGGGAAGAAAGCCTCATTTAGCCAGCAGCTGCCTCGTGAAGGGCCAGGCCAGGCATGCTTGGTCAGCAGTGGAAGCAAGAAGATGGTGAAGGTCAGCTAGGGCGGCAGGGGCTGCGGAGTGCAGGGGGCCAAAAGGACATATATGGGGGGAGATGGGTGGGAGAAGTTGAAGCGCCCCTACAGTCGTAAGTGTGGGCGGGCTGACAAGCACCTGAATTTTTATCACGTGACCACAGGAGTGTGCAACAGCCATAACTTTGGGGACTGGTTGTAAGTCCCCTTCATTCAGCAGTGCCATAACTTCAAACCGTCACTGAACGAATGGTTGTAAGTCAAGGACTACCTGTAGTTCTCATCCCAGCATGTTATCTGAATATATTTAATATCCTTGTAATAATTTTTTTACTTAGTCACTACCACCCATGGAAAATGAGGAAAAGCTCTGGTAATAGAACAATAAGCTGGGAATTGATTGTTTAAACCTCTGATTGAAAGAGAAGGCAAGGATATACTATGGAGAAATAAATGTTCTTTGATTTTTGGCTCCTTATTCTAAGATGTACACGTAATCCTCATTTAGGAGCCACAATTGGGACTGGCAACTCGGTCATTAAGCAAAGCAGTCGCTAAGTGAAACCAAGACCATGCTTATGATCTTACTTCAGATTTCCTTTGCTTTACAGACCTGCAAAGGTCATAAATGTGAGGATTGGTCATGAAGTTACTTTTTCATCACCATTGTAACCGCAAATGGTTGCTGTATGAGTCAGTCACTAAATGAGGACTACCTGTAACTTCATTTCCTGATTCTGGCAAGGAACTTAAAGTAAAAATTTAGAGTAAAATCTTGAACCATGCAGATTCTGCATTCTTTTTAAAATGAATATATTACTTTTGAAAATGGCAGATTGTTTGAAAGTTGATTTATATTGTTAAACAAAGTTGGCTAGTGCTTGGGTGGGAATCTACCAGGAAATACCATGGTTATAAGGTAGATTTGGAACTAAAAAAAAGTATCCTAGCAGAAACCATTAACAAACTATTTTCACATTGTTGTCAAGTAAACTGCATGGATGTGTCCATGAAGTCACCAGGAATTGAATTACACTATACCATAATCTAATGATACTTGGGAAAACACTGCCTGTTAATTTTTGTGCTGAAGTAATAACTAATTTACCTATGCCATGAGTGCAATCAGAAATATAACAGCATTCTATAGTACTGTTTAGGTTTATGACTGGTTCACTCTCAGCTCAACATCTGAGAGACAAAGCTTCCATAAGGCTGTCATTCAATATAAGAGCAAAATTTATCAGAGATGCTGACTTGGTAAGTCCAAAAGCCAAGTCACTTTCTTTTCAGAGTCAGGTGTAATGGAACAAGGGATTCGAGCATTATTAGATATCATTAGAGCAATACCAGTATTAAGCTAAATAAAGGTTGACAGAATTGTATGAAAATTTTTAGTTTTCCAAGAACTCTTCATCATTTAATGCTTCACAGTTAAAAATCCACAAAAAGGGATTTTTTTTTTTATGTACTCTGTGAGTTGTTACTGGGATAATTGCTAAATTGATATTTAGATCAATTCCCTCTTAGGGATTGTATATGAAGTGTAGAAAAATAATAAGAAACATAATTAATTATATGAAATTAAAAAAAATAAACCCAAGTCTATTGGAAAACAACCCACACTAACCAACTGCTCCACTACCAAAGTAACAACCCAATCTCGCACAAGAAGAGCTGTGTAAGAACATTATTTAAAGGAGCACAACACACTGCAGCAACCTGGAACACCAGAAAGTGGAAACATACAACATCTTCCAACAAAATGAATACCCATGCAACTTTATCAAAAAGTACCTGACCACGTAACCCACTACAGCACAACCAGAAAAAACCAACATACTACTACAATCACACATCATCACTGTAGCACACAAACCAGCTAAAGCTCTCCAAAACATTTTAAGCAAACCAAAAGACCCAATACCCAGGAAAAACAGGACTCATCTACAGTATGCAATGCAAGGACTGTAACAGCCACTCTGACTGTTACAGTCCTTGATAGACTAGTAGAGAAGGCATGATGAAAACTCAGTCTCACAACATTTGGACAGATTCAACCATAGTTTCAACTGAGAAACTATTAGCATCTTATATCAAGCCAAATCCAACATGCTAGGGAATTTCTGGAAGCATCACATTCAGACAAATCTGTCATCGGTAGATACATAGAGATAAACCACATTTACAAACCATTCAAAAGAGACAATAAAAAACTGAGTAAGGAAACAAAAAGACTAGAATCCTCTCCAGCAGCCAACACTCAGATAAGCAGGGATCAACACCAGACAATCAATCAGGGAGAAAACAATACAGGTAGTCCTCACTTAATGACCGCAATAGGTACTGGCAACTCCATCACTAAGCTATGCTGTCTTTAAGTGAAACATCACATGACCGTGCTGGACTTACAATGTCAGCTCCACCACGGTTGTTAAGCAAACTACTCATGATGGTTAAATGCAATATCATGTGACTGTGACTTGCAACTTATTGCCAGCTTCTCCATTGATTTTGCTTGTCAGAAGCTGACTGTGAAGCTCACAAATCATGATCACATGACCATGGGGATGCTGTGATGGTCATATCTTTGAGGACTGGTCATAAAGCTGCTTTTTCAGTGCTGTCATAAGTTTGAACAGTCGCTAAACAGGCCAGTTATTAACCAAGGACTACCTGTACTCTAATCAAAGAACCACCAAGGAGAAAACCACACCATCACCAAAACTGACAGGGCAAGCTACTATATATAAACAGGTAGCAAACTCCACACTCACTTGGTAATGCAAGCAAACACCAAGCTCAGAGAGCACGAAGAACTCCAAATAAAAAAATAAATTAAAATGTAGCCAAATCTAGTTTACAGCAATGCCATTCTCCATTTCTCTCCATACCTTTTCCTTGGAATCCATCTTTGCTTCCATTGTGTCCATATATGACTTTGTAAAATGCCTTCTATTTTTTAGAATTCTCATCTCTCTCTTTGAGAAGCTTATCATCTCCATCCAACCACAACTTTTTTGGTTTTTCCCTTCCTCTCGACCCATTCAGTTATTATGTATGTACAGGTGAAACTCGAAAAATTAGAATATCGTGCAAATGTTCATTTATGTCAGTATGGCAACTCAAAAGGTGAAACCAATATATGAGATAGACGCATTACATGCAAAGCGAGATATGTCAAGCCTTACTTTGGTATAATTGTGATGATTATGGCGTACAGCTTATGAAAACCCCAAATTCACAATCTCAGAAAATTAGAATAGTGTGAAAAGGTTCAATATTCTAGGCTCAAAGTGTCCCCCTCTAATCAGCTAATGAATCCATAACACCTGCAAAGGGTTCCTGAGCCTTTCAATGGTCTCTCAGGCTGGTTCAGTAGGAATCACAAGCATGGGAAAGACTGCTGACCTGACAGTTGTGCAGAAAACCATAATTGCCACCCTCCATAAGGAGGGAAAGCCCCAAAAGGTAATTGCAAAAGAAGTTGGATGTTCCCAAAGTGCTGTATCAAAGCACATCAATAGAAGGTTATGTGGAAGGGAAAAGTGTGGTAGAAAAAGGTGCACAAGCAGCAGGGATGACCGCAGCCTGGAGAGGATTGTCAGGAAAAGGCCATTCCAAAGTGTTGGGGACTTTCACAAGGAGTGGACTGAGGCTGGAGTTAGTGCATCAAGAGCCACCACACACAGACGGATGCTGGACATGGGCTTCAAATGTCGTATTCCTCTTGTCAAGCCGCTCCTGAACAACAAACAACGTCAGAAGCGTCTTACCTGGGCTACAGGAAAAAAAAAAAGAACTCGTCTGTTGCCCAGTGGTCCAAAGTCCTCTTTTCTGATGACAGCAACTTTTGCATCTCATTTGGGAACCAAGGACCCAGAGTCTGGAGGAAGAATGGAGAGGCACACAATGCACGATGCTTGAAGTCCAGTGTGAAGTTTCCACAGTCTGTGTTGATTTGGGGAGCCATGTCATCTGCTTCCTTCTGCAGACGAGCTTTATGGGGATGCTGACTTCATTTTCCAGCAGGACTTGGCACCTGCCCACGCTGCCAAAAGTACCAAAACCTGGTTCAATGACCATGGGATTACTGTGCTTGGTTGGCCAGCAAACTCGCTTGACCTGAACCCCATAGAGAATCTATGGGGCATTGCCAAGAGAAAGATGAGGGACATGAGACCGAACAATGCAGCAGAGCTGAAGGCCGCTATTGAAGCATCCTGGTCTTCTATAACACCTCAGCAGTGCCACAGGCTGATAGCATCCATGCCACGCCGCATTGCGGCAGTCATTGCTGCAAAAGGGGCCCAAACCAAGTACTGAGTACATATGCATGCTGATACTTTGCAGAGGTCCGATATTGTTCTATTTCCAATCCTTGTGTTATTGATGTCATGTAATGTTCTAATTTTCTGAGATTGTGAATTTGGGGTTTTCATAAGCTGTACGCCATAATCATCACAATTATACCAAAGTAAGGCTTGACGTATCTCGCTTTGCATGTAATGCGTCTATCTCATATATTGGTTTCACCTTTTGAGTTGCCATACTGACATAAATGAACATTTGCACGATATTCTAATTTTTCGAGTTTCACCTGTATATGTGTGTGTGTGTTGAAATACAATCCTGATTTATTCTCTTTATAAAACCAAACTCAACTTACTTCTGGTGTAATGGTCACACACTGGTTCAGTCCACATTCATTTAGTACCCATTTATTCTTGACCGTATAGCTTCTTGTTTACTACTGCTATAGTAGTAAACTGATTGTAATTATGTGATCCCTATTTGCACTGTATTCAGATTTTATGTTTCTCTTGAAAAGTATGTCACTTCAGTATAACAAAGTGAGCAAAAGCACATTGTTATACACAATAATTTTCTCTTCTTTCAATAAACATTCATTCCTCACAAGATGGTAGATTTATTATTGAGAGGATCTCATTCCACTATATTTTCAACACAAAATATAGAGCATCTGAACTGTACACATAAAATTACTTTTTAAGCCTTTAAAGTATGTATGCATAAGACCTCTCCCTTCAGTATCCTGTCACATAAATAGAATTTTGGATTTAATTCTACTAGTATGAATGATAATACTAAAAAAAATTGAATATTTTTAAAAATCATATGTGGCCTACGGGCTTAGTGTGTTATACAGGTTATTGGATACCAGCATGGATGGGCTGGTATAGTATATTTACTTATTTATATTTATATTTATTTATTTAATTTCTATAGCCACCCATCTCAACCAAGTGACTCTGGGTAGCAAACAGTTCTAAAATAACTACTGACCAACTTAAATTCTCACAGACTCCAACTGATTGTAATTATGTGATCCCCCCTCCCCCGTTATTTTTGATGGAAACCACTTAGAAGTGGCTGATTAATCTTGAATGGAGGATTGTTTAGTCTTCTCCCTATCATCCATTTGTCTACTTAGTATCTCATAGTTACGACTTCTACCTCATGGAAGGAATGCCTCTCAAATCCGTGGGATAGGAATGAAATTTGGATCAGGCAAATGATTAACAGGATTAAACAGTTCCTTTCTTTTCCCCTGTTACCAATCTTCCCCTTAATATTTCACTTTTGTAGAACCTTTTCATTAATGGAGAGAGAATTGCACAGAGATTGCAACTATATGTGTATCTAGACTGGTTCATAAATGACTTGTGCTGCTTGTAAATGATCTAACCATATAACAATTACATTTTGCTAAAGACCAGCACCAGAGCACTCCATTGGCTTACCGGAACTCACAGGGGATTCCTTCCTGTGCATAGGAATGCTGATTCTCAGGCAAAATAAACAGACGGACAGCTAGCTAGCTAGATAAATAGATAACCAGCCAAAGAAGAAATATGAGTAGTTACTCTGTCTGTCTGAATATATGTACCTATATTATGCATTCAGTATAAGAATTTCTGTTACAGTTCTTTTTGCCCCTACTTGGTTGATACCTTAAGGACATTAATCCATTAATTTATACAAACTATTTATCAGTTTGTTATTAGTACTGATAACTCTTTCCAAATAATCATTGAATGGAAGAAGAGAGGGATAACCCTATACCTGATTTCTGTATGTTCCACTGATTTTTTTGAACAGATCATGCATATATAACTTGCAAGCCCTGTCCCTTTGCAGGTGGGGTTGGATAAGTTAGCATGAGTCTAATATCCTGCTTTGCATGGATATTAGAGATAATTTTTCAAGGTGCATCTGTTTTAAAAGGATAGAAATGACTACTAGGAATTCAGATTGTTGGGAAATCAATATAGAAAGTCAGTGTTATAAATGACAGACTATACAATTATACCATAATCAGAGGATTGTGGTAATATAAATACAGCTTAATTATTTTTGGAAGTAAAGCAATTATATTTACTGTTCTGAGGCATTTTAGGACTTAGGGACTTGTTTTGCTTTTTATTAATTTAGTAAAAATTTTAAACCATCCAATAGCCAAAGCTCTCTGAGTGGCTTACAATAAAACACAGTAAAAACATATACACCTGGTGCCAAAATGATGTGATGTGGGCACAAGTCAAGTCTCTTCTGGGAGAATGTTCCATAAATGGGGTTAGATCATAGAAAAGGCTCTCGCCCTTGAAGAGACCCACATCTCCTCCTTTGGTGGGGGACCTGGAAGAGGGTTGTATTTGTAAATTCCCAGAAGAGTATAATTACTTTAAGATCTATATCAATATTGCTTGTAGATGCTCTTTTTAAATTATTGTATACATTTATGGTGGCTGTGTTTTCAATCAGTATCATTTATATTGAAGAATATCAGGATTTTGAAACATTTTGAGATATGTATGGAGTGGTGAAGAGAGAGAGAGATTGGCATGTAAGAGTGCAAGTAAAGTAGGCAGAAAAGTGAATCCAAATAAATTCTGAGGAAAGATGGTGATAGAGAATGAATGGTAATGAGATACACAATACTGTATGTTTTTTTCCCCATCTGCTGGTGAAATACTAGTGTATTTCCTTCACCTTGTTCCAAGTGACTTTTCAGGTAATTGCCCAGGTGCCCAATAAGTCCATCCAGACCTGAGTTTTGCTTTGTACAATATTCTTCAGACAAAATATTCATTTTATAAAAATACAAATGAATGTTTCTGAAAGAAGCCATAATTTCTCTTTTTTTTCTTTTATAATGCAAAATGTAATTACAGTGAAAATATGTGATGACTCTTATCTCCACATAATGCTGTTTCAGCTAAGCTTCCACCCTCTAGAACAGATTTTGAGAATGAGGAAGGTCTGCATGGGATGGGGGGAAGAATTACCCCATCTACATAGCATTGTTAGAACCTGTTTCATTGGCAGGAGATATTAATTTAACATAGTTTGTGCAACAGTTTTAGCAACAGGCATCCTTTTTATTGCTATGTGGTAGCTTATGGTATTATGTTCCATCAGTGTAGTAGGACCTCTCAGAAGTGGATAAACCCTTGGAAGAGGAAGATTTTATCACTGGCCTAGAGTGGTTTTAGTTAAGAGTTGCTGGAGGGATGGCAATAACACACATGGGATAACTATCCAGGATGTCTTGCTTCAAGAAAGTGATGGCATTGACAGAACAGTCCTCCATGAAGGACTGAAGCAAAGTATTTCTTTTGTTCTCTGTTAGACAGTAGCCCCCAAAACATAACTTTATGTTTGTCACCTGTAGCTACTCTAAGACAGAGATTTGATTCATTTAGGAGGGTTGACACAAACAGGGCATATGGCTAAGAAGGTTTTGTAGCATCTCATTTATTTTCTTTTTGTCTACTTAGTCAGGAGTGTAACTACTGTGGCAAACCATTTAGAATCCAAAAGGGAGAGGAAAGACTGGCTCTATGATTCTTCTGCTCTGTGTACTGGGGTTTGGTTTGGATGTAGGCCTTTTGGAGACAGACTTCTTGAACTCTGATTTACTAACATAATCTGGTCACTAGGTTTGAGCCAAATTATTTTATTTTTATTTATTTGTTAGATTTATAAACTATATTTCTTGCAGCAGCACAAGATGAAGAACATAGCATTTCCTTACAGCAACATCCTATGACATTTTTGCTGTAAAAATAAACCTGTTGGGGTATAAGAGTAATAGTTAATCCTATTGCAATAGGGAAAAAATTGAATGGAATAAAATGTTTCAAAAATACCGCCACATACTCCACCCACTGATATTTCAACAAACAATGCTCACTTTTTAAAATGTATATTTGTTGTCATACATTTTGCTTTCAAAACAAAATTCAAGCTGGGATTCCCAGAAGATGGAATCTTTTTTGTATTCTAGAATCACAAAATATACATAACCTGTCTCACACACCCGTGCATGCAAGTTGCCCATGCTACATTTTGAACGAAATTCTTGAAGAACTATAAAACATGTTCTGAGTGTTAGTATTCCATTTGGTATCTAAATGCTGGATAAATGGACTCTTTGCATCAATGGAATGATGCATAGGCCAGTGCAATGCACTTTATAAATCAGCAAAACTTTGTAATTCTCAAATGCCTCAGTCATACCATGTACTCCCATATGATTGCATTATTTTAGAACATGTTGTTTTCCAGAAAGACCAAGGCAGCCTGAAGTACTAATGATTTATTGATTAGAGACTCATCTATAAACAGGTTGTTGCAATGTTTATATTTGGGATATAGAGTTTTCCAGAAGTATATAATGATACTGCCCCATTGATAAGTTCAGATCATTTATTTCCAATCAAGAGCGTTCAACTTTTTATTCTGTGGACTATACTTGGCCTTTGACTGGCAAGCCAAGGATCACACTCCAATAAATTGATGTGTGTGTGTGTGTGCGCACGTGTGTGCACTTTTGAGTCAGTATTGGCTCCTGGCGACTGCCTGGACAAGTCCCTACAGTTTCCTGGGCTAGATTTTGGAAGTGGTTTGTCATTGCCTTCTTTTTCCTAGGGCTGAGAGAGAGCGACAAGATCAAGAAAAAAAGTGGTTGGGACAGGACAAAAACTAAGTTTGATTTTATTCCAGTTAATTTAAAAATTATTTACATTAATTAAATACAGTTAATGCGAGTATAGTACTTCTCATATATTTATTCTATTGTCATATATTTATTCTGTTATATTAAAATTACAAATTGAGAGCAATTTTTGAAGGAACTCTGGGGAGAATGTCACATTCAAGGCTCTTGTGGGGACCGTTTATGTATCTGTAGCTTAGACAACTGTCTTCTATAATCTGGTGACCTGTTGAGACGCTTTGTTAGGTTTCATCAGCATGCAGAAAATATAATTGCACACTCCTGGGAATATCTTGAGTGGCTTGTTGTAGTATAGCTCTTCAGTGTAGAGGACAAACATTTTTTTAAAGACACACAAAAAATACAGAGTATGTGGAAAAGCCTGTGATTTTAAAGTAGCAGTACATCCCAATCTTGTTAACTGCCCAAATTCTAAAGGTTTTTAGGTAAGTGGGCAGTTTGAGTCTCTTATAGTTGTAGATATTGGTTATTGAATGTCTCCAAGGAAATCTCAGCATGGAGGCTTTGAAAGGATTTAGATGGAAGCTTGTTTAATGAAAAACAGCTCTTCGTAGAACACATATGTAGAAGTGCTGATGCTGTATGGGTTTTAGCTTCTCTTTCTGGTAGTCAGTACCAGACAAGATTTTAGCCAGTTATTGACACATATGCACTAAATCATTTTCCTAATTTCAGAGAGAAAAAGATGTTTATCATTTGATAAGCCAAACAACCATTGTCATACCACAAATAATGCTTCCTATGGTGCATTACACATATTTTTCATTAGGATTGTGTACATGTTCATTTGTGAGGCTCCAGATTATTGAGAAACTTGAAGCTCCAGTAGTGACTAAGGAATCATTCATGTGTATAAACAACATGTTTGAATACTTTACTTGAACATTTGAAAAATGTTACTTTCCAGAGTATTTGGAAATGATGAGTTGAATTGTGGATAGCTATCAAATGGGAGAGTACTCTCAGAGAGAGAAAACATGTTATATTAATTTCCTATATATTACATAGTAGTCCAAATGTTCATTATATTCATTGATGTATGTGTTTAAAGAACATAACTTTAAACTTTATATATTAATAAATAATTAAGAAAAAGATAAAAACAATTCATATTTATACGTACACCCAAATATGTGATCCTGAATAATATAGCACCATCTGTGTGATTATCCTGTTTAAATTCTGCACAAAATCTTGGCTCCAGATAGGGAACCTATACAAAACCAAATCAATCTCAAGTACATGTTTCAGCTACAACTTGGAAATTACTGTACTTCAAAGCAGAAGCAGTGTGGAAGAAAAATCTGATTTATTTCTATCTTTTTCCAGCAGCCTGCCTTTCATATTATACAGTTATATCCTATTGTTTTCCATAGGACAGTAATGTCAGCTATTCTAACCAAAGCAGAAAGAGATTCATATTTTAAAATAACAGCAACAAGATAAAAAGCTATTATAGCCATATATGATCATCAGAAACAAAATTCAAAATTTTGGAATTTTGGATTTCAGAATTTGAGAGAACTTAAGCATTGTTTTGTGGCAGTTTGCTCCCAATAAAGTTATTACCATACTATAGAGGAAGAAAAGTGTATTCAGTTAGTCCTTGGTTAATGATGGTAATTGGGATGGAATTTCCATCGCTAAGCAATGCAGTCATAAAGCGTGACATCACATGGCCGCATTGCTTAGTGATGGCAATCCCAGCAGTCCCTGTTGCCATTGTTATCTGAATCCCACCAGTCATTAGGTGAGGACCCACCCCTGTCCAAGCCATTCCTGGCTTGGTCTCTCCCAGGCCCAAGCTTCGGTAAGATAAGAGACTGCCTCCTCTGCCTCCTTTTGAACTCCACCACCTGCCTATATCCCCCCATCTCTGCCCTTTTGGCTGCCTGCCTACCTGCTGCTGCCAACTGCCCCCATCTCCCAGCCCTGCTAACTACACTGCCTACCACACTGCACACCATTACTTACCAGCTGGGGCCTTCTTTTACACTGGTGCAGCTGGGGCTTCTCTTGTGCCCCGCCCAGGGCCTCTGTGTGCCAGGCAGGGGCTCCATTTGTGCCCTGCCCTGGGCCTTCTTTCACAAAAGAAGCCCAATGCGCGATGCAGAAGGACCTGGTGCAAACAGAGGCCCTGGCTAGCATGCAAATAGATGCCGTGGCTGGTGCATGAACAGAGGCCCTGGGTGGGGCACAAGAGAAGCTCTGGCTGCACTGGTGGGAAGGAAGGCAACACAAAAGAAGGCCCTGGCGGGTACAGTAGTGGTGTGCGGCATGGCCGGCAAGGCTGGGCAGCAGGGGCAGCTGGTGGCAGTGGGTAGGCAGGTGGCCAAAGGGTAAGTGTAGGTGGGCCCAAATTTTGTTCATGTGATTGTGGAGACACTGCAACAGCCAGAACTTTGAGGAGTGGTTGTAAGTCTCTTCGTTCAGTGCCATCATAACTTTGAATGGTTGCCTAACGAATGGATGTTAAGCGAGGACTACCTGTGCTTTTTGTCAATTTAAATGTAACATGAAAATATTGTGTGAGTCTGGGATTGCTGCTTATGCTATGTCAAGGTTTAACATATTTGAAATGGGCCTCTGTGTGTGTATAATACATATAAAATACATACACACATTATATAAATCTAGTGATTGTTCATTTTCTCTTACTCCTTCTGGTTATGTGTCCTGATCTGGTTCTAAAATACAGTGTCATGCAGTCTTTTCTCCATTTCCTTATATTCTTCTCTGCTTGTCATGATTACAATTAAATAATGTTAGTTAAGCATAGCTTTTTTGTGTGTTTAAAATATAAAACTAGTTGTTGGGTTCAAAATAAAACAGTGTCTGAAATCATAGTTGGAAGGGGTTTTTTTCCAGATCCTGGTATGTTCCATATCTAGTAACCCCAGTTTCTTGTTTTGGACATAAGGGAAAGTTTTATGAATTAAGCCTGAGAATGTTAAATCATGGTGTGTTGAAAGAGCATATTGCAGTTTAATAATTTAATATATATTACATCCAAACCAAACTTAAGCTACATTTACAACACATGTTGACATTTTTGAGTGTAAGAAACTTTAAAATAAACATAACTTTTTCTAGTTAGTGGCACTAGGTCATAGTGTCAAATGAGAGCGATGTCTTTCCAAGCCACTAGGCATGAACTATGAAAAACAGCTAAGAAATTAGCAGAACTGACAACAGTGGGAGGGCAAAATTTCTGTGATTCCTGATTCCACAACATCCACTAGCATATTAATAATGGTACTAATTAACTTCTGAAGCTCAAGTCAATTATAATGAAAATATATAGCAACAAGAAAAACTAAAGGCTGGATGAGAAAGGGAAAGCAGAAACCCTGCAAATGCTTATCTAAAAGACAATTATAATTACATAGTGGTGTGCAAAATAGTGTTGATTGAAGTGCAATGTCTCTTAAAGTACTGATGGAAAAGATTTTTTAAAATAGTCTTAAAGCAAACTAATGCAGTATAAATACCTGACTTTGGGGGTCTTTCAGGTGAAGCCAGTTACCCACAGCAGAATCAATGTGTCTGCACGCTTTCGAAAACCACTTCAGGAGCCATGCACTGTATTGTAAGTATTTATTGAAATCATTTATACCCATACTTCAACCAGAGAGTTTCTCAGTGTAATATACAGATAAATGAAAAGAGTTCCTGCCCTGCAGTTTACAGTCTAAAAAGGCATGACAAAAAAGGAAAAGGTAGCAGAGTATGAAAAGGAAATAAAGATTATTCACATTATAGTTCTTAACATTATAAAGATTTAAGTAGAATAAAGATGTTGGATGTCTGTTGGATGGCTGATGGTATCCTTGCTTTTTTCTCCTCTGTTACAACCTAGTGAAATGGCCATTAGGTGACCATTGGGGGTGTGTGGCCAAGCCTGAAAAACTTGACATATCACTCAGCCTTGCTTTTTTTCCAATAACCTTTATGTTGTATTGCTGAATACTCAGCTGATTATTAACCTTCTATAATTTTTTTAGCCTGATTGCTAATGGTGATCTCATAAACCCAGCAGTGCGTCTTTTCATCCCAAGAAAAGCACTAAATCAGTGGGATCGTGTCCTTGAAATGGTTACTGAAAAAGTTACACTGAGAAGTGGAGCTGTGCACAGGTAAGGTAAAATTGCCTATTGCAGATACCATTGCACTTTCAGATCACTTCCTCTGAACCGTAACTCAGCAGGAACAGCTTCTAACGTGAACATGCTGTAGGATTTTATATTTCCAAGATGATTTGTCACTTTTGTTACTTGATAGTAATAAGTTCATGAAGCTTCTATATGTGTACATTTGGTATTCATTTGTTTGACAGTTATTGCCTGGACTTCTACTGGCAAGTAGAGTCCTGTGTTTGTCTAGATAAAGTCCATAGATTTTGTGGACTTAATGTTAAAGTGTTTTCTGAATACAGAGCAGTGATTGATGTTGAACATATTGCAGAAGTAAGTTTTGGTAGGGATAATATTATGAAGTAAGCAGGCAGGCAAGTCTGGCATCACCAACAGTTATGGTCTTAGGCAGAAATCCAGATAGAATACATTCCATTGATATCTATATAAGAAAGGCCTGGAAAGCGAAAGGAAAGCTTGTATTTGGAAGCTAAGTTTCACAGTTGTAAAGTTTCACATAGGTCAATAGTTTCTTTGCTTTGACTGCTTATTTGTCATTTTGAGAAATGTGTGTTGATTAAATGAGAGTATTATTTAAATTAAGCAATAACTGGTTCTGACCATAATTTGACATGTTAGCCCCTTACAGGTAAAACTCGAAAAATTAGAATATCGTGCAAATGTTCATTTATGTCAGTATGGCAACTCAAAAGGTGAAACCAATATATGAGATAGACGCATTACATGCAAGGCGAGATATGTCAAGCCTTACTTTGGTATAATTGTGATGATTATGGCGTACAGCTTATGAAAACCCCAAATTCACAATCTCAGAAAATTAGAACATTACATGACATCAATAACACAAGGATTGGAAATAGAACAATATCGGACCTCTGCAAAGTATAAGCATGCATATGTAGTCAGTACTTGGTTTGGGCCCCTTTTGCAGCAATGACTGCTGCAATGCAGTGTGGCATGGATGCTATCAGCCTGTGGCACTGCTGAGGTGTTATGGAAGACCAGGATGCTTCAATAGCAGCCTTCAGTTCTGCTGCATTGTTCGGTCTCATGTCCCTCATCTTTCTCTTGGCAATGCCCCATAGATTCTCTATGGGGTTCAGGTCAGGTGAGTTTGCTGGCCAATGAAGCACAGTAATCCCATGGTCATTGAACCAGGTTTTGGTACTTTTGGCAGCGTGGGCAGGTGCCAAGTCCTGCTGGAAAAAGAAGTCAGCATCCCCATAAAGCTCATCTGCGGAAGGAAGCATGAAGTGCTCCAAAATCTCCTGGTAGACGGCTGCGTTGACCCTGGACTTAATGAAGCACAGTGGACCAACACCAGCAGATGACATGGCTCCCCAAATCAACACAGACTGTGGAAACTTCACACTGGACTTCAAGCATCGTGCATTGTGTGCCTCTCCATTCTTCCTCCAGACTCTGGGTCCTTGGTTCCCAAATGAGATGCAAAAGTTGCTGTCATCAGAAAAGAGGACTTTGGACCACTGGGCAACAGACGAGTTCTTTTTTTTTTTCCTGTAGCCCAGGTAAGACGCTTCTGACGTTGTTTGTTGTTCAGGAGCGGCTTGACAAGAGGAATACGACATTTGAAGCCCATGTCCAGCATCCGTCTGTGTGTGGTGGCTCTTGATGCACTAACTCCAGCCTCAGTCCACTCCTTGTGAAAGTCCCCAACACTTTGGAATGGCCTTTTCCTGACAATCCTCTCCAGGCTGCGGTCATCCCTGCTGCTTGTGCACCTTTTTCTACCACACTTTTCCCTTCCACATAACCTTCTATTGATGTGCTTTGATACAGCACTTTGGGAACATCCAACTTCTTTTGCAATTCCCTTTTGGGGCTTTCCCTCCTTATGGAGGGTGGCAATGATGGTTTTCTGCACAACTGTCAGGTCAGCAGTCTTTCCCATGCTTGTGATTCCTACTGAACCAGCCTGAGAGACCATTGAAAGGCTCAGGAACCCTTTGCAGGTGTTATGGATTCATTAGCTGATTAGAGGGGGACACTTTGAGCCTAGAATATTGAACCTTTTCACACTATTCTAATTTTCTGAGATTGTGAATTTGGGGTTTTCATAAGCTGTACGCCATAATCATCACAATTATACCAAAGTAAGGCTTGACGTATCTCGCTTTGCATGTAATGCGTCTATCTCATATATTGGTTTCACCTTTTGAGTTGCCATACTGACATAAATGAACATTTGCATGATATTCTAATTTTTCGAGTTTCACCTGTATAACCTGAAAGGGGCAGGAGTTGAAGATCTGAGTCAAAGGAGGTTTTCCTCACTCCCTTAGCATCTACTTCAGAGCTGAGTTTCTCTAGAGCCAAGTAGAAATTCATTGGTTTCATGAATGTTATGATCAGGTGTAAAATCAGCTGATACTAATCAGAATGCTGTTTCATTAGTGCTGGAGATAAGACACTGGAACCTGACTTTTGGATTTCCAGTGCAAAATGTCTATTGCCTTATACTTAAAGTTCAGTGCTTAGCAACAGCTACCTTGCTAAACTCTAAAATATAAGGGATTTCAAACTAGGATGACTCTCCATTCTATAGTGTCTGTCTTGCTCCCTCCAAACATCAGATGGGTGATGCTACTTCTATAGTTTCTGCTGTTGGATTAGCAGATAGCATTAGACTTTCCCTGCTCATATTTATAGACTATTGCTTATCTGAGTGGCCAGAAAAATCTGTTCATTATGAGTGATATCATTTTGGTATGAGGGGATTCAGTATGGAAGTAAAGTGCTTAGAAATAGATAAAAATATATGATTTCTGTTAGCCTCTGAACTGCATCCCTGCATCAAATACAGATATCTTTTTCTAATCTCATTCACCATACAAACACATTTCATTTCAAATACTAAAAATGTAGGAGCAGCAATGTACTAGCTACCCTTTTCAAATAGAGCTGGTTTCTCCCATGTGTAGTAGGAAAACCCATGAAACTGAGATTTCATGATCATATTTGGCATGGAAAGTTGATTAGGCTTGTTCAAACGGTGTGCAGTATAAGAATGCGCAGGCACTTGATTTGGAGATATAAAAGTAGTATATTACCATAGTTGGCTTTAATATTCATTGTCATATGATGCTCTTTGTTCTAGGAAAAAAAACCCCAATGAGCAGTTTGCAGGAATTGGACTGAATCAGCTAGATTATGCCCATGGATTCACTACAGCCTTTAGTTTGAGAAAATGTTTTTGAAATAGATACAAATTTTCCAAATTTATAGCAGTACAGTACCTCAATTCATTTGGCATTTCTTTAGTACTGCATGTAATAGACTGTTTATCTCATTCATATAATGTTTGGGACAGAGATACACCCAAATTATTTATTTTACTTTATTACTGCTTTTCTGTTTGAAGTAGCTCAAATATTACAAAAATACATCCTTTGGGTGTTTGAGCTGGCATTTTCCCTCATGAATAGAATAACTCAGGGAACACATTTATCTAAACATTTGTTAAGAACACTGGAGCCCTTTGTTGTGATTTTCCTCTCTATCATAGCCAAAAGAGTTATTTTTCACAAAGCTTAAAATGATGTCATTTAATTAATAATTGACAAGACTGTTTTTCCTTGTGAATGCTTTTCATTACATTGCAGTCATTCTGTTTTTTCCTTTGTATTTTATATTTTTGAGAGCTAAATTACTAAATTTCTGCAAGATTTATAATCTGATTCTCAGTTACATATTTTTAGCCTTAAAAACAGCTTTGCAGGGGATATTGGTTTGGGGGTACAGGATTATCGTATTCTTCCCTGTACTCTTAAGCAACTATTCGGCACAAAGGGTGAAAAAACAAGTTCAAAATTGATATTGTCTTCTGTTGATATTGTTTTCTTTTACTGATAATAGCTCTGAAGGACATTAATTTCCATACTACAGTTGATTTTTTTAGAACTGCTATCTCAGTCCAGATCACTCCCTTTGTGGGGAAAAACAGATTGTTCTACGGTTACATACATATAGGTTTGGTCTCTGTTTTGTGTATTAAAACAATCAGAAAGATTCTGGGTCAGAGTTATTTTTCTGTTTATCATATTAAGAATGGCACAGTCACAAGATTCTTGGTGGTTTACAATAATTGCAAGCAAAACAGGTATTTAAATAAAATATCTATGAAATGGACTAAAATATATAAAATTCTAGAACCATAAAATCAGAAGAACAATCAGAATGTGCATCCTATCATTCAACATAGGCTCTCCAGAATAACTCAGTTTCAGGAGTTTCTAAAAGGCCAGGATGGGGTGGGGGGAGGGAGGCAACTTACTTTCTAAGAGAAGGCTGTTCTGTAAAATAAATGCTGCTACTGAGAAACAGCACCTATGAGCTTCTACTCCCCATACCTTGCAGAAGTTGGGGATCATCAACAGTTTCTGTCAGGACATATGAGTAGAACTGATCAATACCAGTTGGAGGATGTAGTCTTACAAGTATCTCGGTCTCAAGTCCTATAGAGCTTTACAGATAGTCCTCACTTATTGACAGTAACTAGGACTGGGAACTCTGTCGCTAAGTGACATGGTCGTAAGGTGCAACATTGTGTGACCACAGTGACTTATGACAGCAGTTTTGGCAGTCTCAGTTGTCGTTGTTAGGTGAATCCTGCATGATCACAGCATCCCATGGTCATGTGATCGCCATTTGTGACCTGCTGGCTTCCCCATTGACTTTGCTTGTCGGAAGCTGGCAGTGAAGGTCACAAATAAAAATCACATGATCATGGGATGCTGTGATGTTGTAATTGCAAGCAGGTTGCCAAGTGCCCGAATCGCGAACATGTGACTGCAGGAAGTCTGCAACAGCCACAACTATGAGGACCTGTCATAAGTACCCCTAGTTCAACACCATCATAAGTTTGAATGGTTGCTATTAAAAGTTTAGACTAAATGCAGACCATTTTTATGCCCTAAGATGCCGATGTGGACCTCTATACAAGAAGCTTTCTATAGAACTGAAACAAGAGATAAAAATAAATTGATGAGATATAAAGACTTATTAGAAAAAGAACAAGGAGAATATAAAATCAAATCAAAAGAGCAACTGGTTTTAGAAGGATATACTTTTGGAAAACCCAGACACTACCAACAATACAAGAATGGTTGTTAAAACTGATGGAAATGGCAGAAAATGATAAACTGACTTGCTTATTGAAAGAAAACTCAAATAACTGTTACCTTAAAGAATGGAAACCATTGATGGACTATTTGCAAAATGCAGGTGGGGTGAAACTCACATGGGGATTTGAAGATTAGATTATAAACGTAATGGGATATGTTTTGACAAAGAATTATTCCTACTTAATGTATTAAAAACTAGCACTTATGATAGTCTTATTATTCCTAAGACCAGAGATAGATTGGAAGTTATCTATTTTTCATATCTTTTTTCTTTTTCTTTTACTTTATCTCACTTTTCCTTTTCCTTTTCTTTATAATTTGTATTTCCAATTTTCTTTTTCATTTCTAACTTTTAACTTTGTAACTTTAAAATTTCAATAAATTTCAATAAAAATAAAGTTTGAATGGTTGCTGAATGAGTTGTCATTCAGCGAGGACTACCTGTATAGGTAATTGTACCTGGAAGATAATTGAAAGCTAGTGCAGGGCCTGGAGCACAGGTATAATATGCTCACAATGACAAGCACCAGTGATAGCCAGGCTGCTGAGTTTTGGACTAATTGAAATTTCTGAGTAGTATTCAATCCCAAGTAGAGTACATTTGAGTTTTCCAAATGAGTGGTGATGAAGATATGAGTTGCTATTGCAAAGTCCTCTTGCTCCAAGTAGGGCCATAGCTGGCACACTATCAGACTTGGGCAAAGATCCCTCTGGCCATGGCTTCCACTTGCTCATCCAGGAGTAGCCATGAGTCCAGTAGAACCTCAAATCATGAACCTGCCACCTTGTTAAGAGATATATTGGAGTAGTCAGAGCACCCTGATGAACAAACAACAACTCTGTCTGTCTGGGATTCAACCAGTTTGTCCTGTCAAGATCCTGACAGCATTCAGACACTAGAACAAGACAGTATCTCTGATCCAGGATAGTGATGTACAGTTTGGTATTATCAGCATGCTGATGATACCACACCCCAGACTGACAGATGTCCACTCCTAGTAGCTTCACATAAATGTTAAAAAGCAGAGGGGAGAGCTGTGAGTCTTGTATCATCCCACAAGGGAGTGATTGCCTGGCTGATCTGCCCCCACTATCCCCACTGAACTTGTACTTAGACTTGGTCAGGTTTGCTTCTCATCTTTCTCCACCAGAACTCTGGTGACTAGTGATTAATTTGCTATTTTAATACAGAATGAGAGATCTTTCAAAAGTGCATTGTGTTTGTTTATTTCATTTTCCTGGTTTTCTGTAAATCAAGTTTTTGTATTTGATTTCTTAAGAGAATACACTAAAGCTACTAAAATTTATTACTGTTTAATAATTAACAAGTTAGCTACTGTGATTTATGGTAACTAGACTCCATTAGTCAAAATTCCAGTAAAGACTGCTAATTCTGATAAAGACAAAACTCCATATTAAATAAATGAATGCACAATTAATTTTTCAGTATGGCACAGCAAGATTGATCAGAACAATACAGGGTTTTTTTTGCTCTCAGTTACCCACGTCAGTAATAATACAGATTGTAGGATTAGTGAATATTATTCTTGATATATGAGAATAACCAGTTCACCTCGTTTCTAACAACTCCATCAAGTTAAGCCAAAGATAGGAATAGAAAATTAATTGCTGCTAATCCTGGGTAGCCTAAATAACTGAGCCCATCTAATTGAAATATATTAGAATTGTAAATGAAGAAGGAAATCTACTTATTTTATTGGTAAATAAAAATTACATGAGCTAGGATGTTAAATGAGGCTGTGCAGGAAAACAGGAGTGCTAAAACATGGATGGGTGCTTTGCAGCCCATGTTGCTTGTCCAGCCCTCCAGTTTCAAGTTGCTGAAATCCAGTAGAATTGCCAAGTTTTGGCATGGAATTGTTCATTTATGTTTTAAAAGATAAGACTTAACAAGGATGCACTAAGCTTTTGATAGACCTAGTGCATTTTTTTCTTAAACCAAATCCTAAAATTATTAAAAAAACATAAAAAGGACAGACATTAATTACTATCTCAATTGCCATAATTGTATCACTACCATTGTGACCATAGAAGACTAAAATAAAACAAAACAAAGCTTTTAAGAAGTGATCCCTGACTACAAAAATGTCATCTGCCTGTGGTCTAGGAACTGGGGATGGAAATGATGCTGCCAAAGCATCAGTTAGAGACATATACAGTAATGCCATTTTTTTTTCAGATACAGAGCTCCTAGAGCTATCTGTCAAAGATATCTTTCACCTCTTCTAGCTCTCCTTAATGGGTTTTTTTTTTCCTCATTAGAAAAAAGATGGAAGCAATAGTAGGGAAATATGAGGGAGTTACAAATGCAAGACAACCATATGTGGCCTTTTCCCCCCAAATAATATTCTGTGAATAACTTAGAGGAACTGGACAATAGAAGCCTTACATGGAAGCACCTTAAGGCTCATGTCATTACTTTTTTTTCATGAATTTTGAGATTGAGTCTGAAAACCCGAAGATAATCCCCATTGTAAATAGTAGTCTGCTACATAGCTTTAGTTCATGGAAGAGTACTTTTACATCATTCGTGTGATTAAAATCACAGCACTGGAAAATTAGCTAAATCTGTTTTTTAAAAAATGAGATACTGTGCATAAGCTGTCAAGCCTGTTTGATAAATTCTGTCCATGCTACACATTTTTATTTTAAGAGCATCATGGTACATTTCAGTTAACTAGCATTGTTGTACAGGAAGCATTTCTGAGACTCTCTACAATGAATATTTGTTCTGAATGTCAAAATGTAATTCAGCTAAGTACACAGTAGCTGTATAGGGTTATGAGAATTATGGAAAGCTTAAATATTTTTGTGTTCCATTTAACAAATCTGCTACTTGGTAATCCATATAAATCTAGCAATCTATGTTACTTTTAGTTTTTGTTTTGTTTTGTGTTTTTAAAAAGCTGAAACATTTTTGAATCTGAAAAGCATGTGGAAAAATTTAAATGGGTCATAGTTCAGTATGGAGATATGTGGAAGAACTCCAGTCTGTGTACTTATCCTGAAACTGTGCTTGACCCTTAAATGGTACTGCATCAGCAGAAATTTTAAGGGTTTGATATGTAGCTTTTTCTTTCAACTACTCTGATTAACTATCAGCATTTTGAATAATTCAGTAAATAAGATGGCCTTACATCCCATCTAGTGGCTATTGTTAGCAGTGCAGATATTGAACAATTTCTCAAGATAAGGATGAGGTAGGAATAGCTTTTTGGGTATAAGATATTCTCTTAAATACATATTTTTGTTAACATCTATTGTGGGGAGATGGGCGGGAGAGAAATCTAATAAATAAATTAAAAAAATAAAATAAACTATAATTTAAGTGATTTATGTGTGTGTGTGTGTGTGCGCACCTTCAAGTCAGTGTTGACTCCTGGTGATTCCCTGGACAAGTCCCTGCAGTTTTCTTGGCAAGATTTCAGACTTGGTTTGCCATTGCCTCCTTCCTAGGGCTGAGAGAAAGTGACTTGCAGAAGATCACCCAGTTGGCTTCGTGCCTAAGGAGGGACTAGAACTCACAGTCTCCAGGTTTCTAGCCTGATGCCTTAGCCACTATACCAAACTGACTCTCAATTTAAGTAATAGTAAAATGCTAAAATCGAGGCTGCCTATGTAATAGTATTCTGTGCACAGTAAAAAGCCAAGTTTTCTAGTTCTACTTAAAAAAACGATGCTTTTTAATAACTTCAAGCCAGTTTCAAATCTGCTATTCCTGGCCAAAGTGATTGAGAGGGTGGTGAGAAACAATTCTAAGTATTTCTGCATGAAACAGATTATTAAGGTCTAGCTTTGGTCTGCATCATAGCACAGATATGGCACCAGTCATTCTGATGGATGACCTGCTAAAGGAGCATGATAGGAGGTAACTTGTCCCCACTTGTGTTCCTAGATATCACATTGGCCATGCTATCCTTCTGTAGTGCCTTCATGTTGGAGATATGAATTCAGCAGGAATCTTTGTTAGAGGATATGTTCCTGAACATAACCAAGTACTGAATATATTTATTGTATTTGTAGTAAAAGTTTTATCAAGAAATACATGAAGATAGAAAAGCCTCATTTTTATTTAACCTATATCCAGAAGAGAGGGAAGACAACAATGAAGTCTGAAGCACAAGAGAGTTCTCTTCTCAAACACAAAGAGTCATTTAATTAACAATAGGGCAGGTGGGAGAAACAGGGACAGTTATGTGAAGACCCTTCCCCTCATCTCTCTCTTTCTTTTGTCTTTTGCAAACTGGATGAATTATGATAATGGGCTATGATAATGGACTGAAGCTGAATTTAGAGTAGCCTGAGGTTTGGTGGTTGGGGGAGCTCTCAACCAATCTGAAGGGACTTTTCCTGTCCGAGATGGAGCTATTCTTCTCCTGCAGTTTAGGGAAGCTCTTAGCCCTGTGCTGTCCCTGAACGTTCTGGTCAGCATGGGAGTCAGGAGTGCCTGTTTCTATCTGCAGGTAATTACTAGCTGCATCCCTTCTTTGTGAGATCTGACCTGGTTCCTGTTACCCATTTGATTACTGCAAAGGGATCCAGATGGAAAATGGCCTTGAAGGAGGTTTGCAAACCACAGCAGCTAAACTTTTGTTGGGTAAATCCCAGCAGGAGCATGTATCACTTGTTTTGGCTAAACTGCATGGGCTTCCAGTTGCTTCCCAAGTTACATTCAATTTTTTTGTTACTACATTTAAATCTCTATATGGCTAGAGCGCCTTCAACTTAATGGAATGTCTTTTGTACGTTGCTACCTGAGCATCACATTCTGCTGTTATAGGCCTCTTGTGTATGGCACCCTGGGAAGAAGCCCTCCTGGTGTCAACTCGGGCTAGATTTTTGTTGGTGGCAGCCCCTGCTCTCTGCATTTCCCACCCCCCAGTTTATCTGCTCAGCCCCTTCATTGACACGATTTAAGAAATTCTGAAAATTTATTTTTATTTTTTAGATTTTCCTCCATAATATCTATATTTTAATTACTAACAGTTTTTAACTGCTGACTCTGTGTGCTTTTAATGTTCCTGATGTATTGTTTTGTTGCAGTAATTTTGTAATATTTGCTTGATTTTAGGTTGTTTCATGTTACTACATTATTCTAGGTTGTTTTATTCTTGGTATTGATTGTTGTTTATTAGTTCTGTGAGGCAGACAGCCTTTCATACTGGCAGTGTGCAATATACAAATTTACATTTTTGCTTTTGCTGTGGAACAATAGTGGACAATTTTGCTGAGAATCACTGATGATCATAGCTTTGTAAATATGACTTTTGATATGTAAAGCCAGTTTTCTACGAAGTAGAACAAATTCATGAGAACTTTTCCTGTACAAATTCCTTGGCTATAGTTTATATTTTTTCTTTTGATGAGACTCAAGATTCATTTATTTCTTTCTGAAATAAAGCTCACAATGTATCATGAGATTTATCAGGTGTTTGTTGGGTGATACTGCAATTCAACTGTTAGAGAACAGCATTTATTAAAAGGTTAATATGCTGCTATTATATCTCTTTTACAGGCTTTACACTTTAGATGGAAAACCTGTTGAAAATGGGTTGGATTTGGAAAATGGTCAGTTTTATGTAGCAGTTGGCAGAGATAAGTTTAAGAAATTGCCATATGGTGAATTATTGTTCAGCAAGTCCACAGTGAAGAGATCTTACGGGTATGTGAATGTACCTAGCTTTATTGATGAACAAAAATTGTGATAACACGGTGTTAACAATTCTTGGCCCTTAACAACAAACAGATATTGCCAGAGTGGTCACAACTGAGATTTGGCTGACTGTAGATTTCTATAGATATATGAAGGAGTAGCAAGGTATAATTGCTGATAATATTTGTTCACCTTGATCACCTAATTCATGTCATGTTTGTCCTTGGAAGCATTTATATCTGGCAATGTTTGGGATTACATGAATGGATAAAAATGTACTTAGGAGATATTGTAAATAAAGGTTTTGCTTGGACTGATGAAGCACTAAAGCAACTTTGTTCCACTTAAACACTCTTCATAGAGCTGGTTCTATGCTTCATAGATCTGGTTCTATGCTTTGTAAAGCAAAGTTCTTAAACTATGCTTTACAAAGCACAATGGCTGTGCTCATACAACATGTGAAGCTATATCTAGCAAGCTACATTAAGGCTGAGCATAATGTGTGAGTGTGAGTCCAGCTGTAGAATGGTAGATCAAAAGTTGCCTTTGCAATAACAAAGTTGTAAAATCAGGCATACTCAGTTCAGCAGCTTCTTATTTATCCGCAGTCTTTTGTTGCTTTTTGAACAAATATTTTCTGGTTGAACCTAAAATACTACTGCCCTTTAAAGCTCTTTATTAGGTAACACACAAACACACAAAAACAAAGTGTTCCTTTGCAGATTATATCAGATCACACTGGATGAATAATTATGTGTAAATGCTCTTTCCATCCATTTTGTAGAGGTTGAGTCCAGGCTAACAGCATTCTGCCAAGCATGTTTTTGAGCAGTCCTGGTACACATGCTTTCTCTCTCTCAAATACACACACACACACACACACACACACACACACAGTAATAATACTTGTTTGGTTTTCATCTTACCAGTGCAACGTTAACTAGTGAAATGGTTAAACTTTGTAATATTTAATAAGATTTATTTATTTATGAAATGTATAGGCTTCCCCAGTGTGTAACACAACTCTAGATGGCTTATAAAATCCACAGTAACTACAATAAAAACACACCAAAAAAAAAAAAACTTCAAAAGTCAGAAAACAACAACAATAATTTAGAAAAATCAGAACATCATACAAGGGGTTCATCACCCAGTCTAAGCCGGAGCCTGGGAATAGAGCCAGGTTTTAAGGGCTCATTTAAATAGGACCTGGTGGGAGATGCTGAACAAATCTTGGGGAGAATGGTGTTCCAGAGGACAGGCACCATGAGAGAAAACTCCTGCTTCCAAGTGACGTTGTTTAATCAATTAAACCCAAAGCATGCTGTATCAGTCAGATTGTGTGAGACAGATAGAAACTACAGGGGATAGGTGGTCCCTCTGATAAACAGGCCCTATGCCATGAGGGGTTTTTAAAGTGATAACCAGAACCTTGAATTACACCTGGAGGCTTACTGGCAACCAGTACAGCTCATGGAGCAGAAGTGTCATATGGGCAGGCCAGGGCAATAGTTCAGTCATGAAATGATCAAGCCCAAGGGTCTAGGTATAAGCCCAACTGGCACACAGATAAATTTGTCAAAGGTCCTCTCAGCTACAGCAGTTGCATACCAATCTTGAGGAGGGAAGTGCAATCACATTCCAGACCAAAAATGGAACCGTTCCAGGCTTAGGAGGTCCAAACATCCACAGCCACTCTATCTAATCAGAGTTGAGCCAAAGTCTGTTCCTCCCCATCCAGACCCACCCCACCTCCAGACACTGGGACAAGACCTCGACAGCATCAGCTGGTTGGTTCAGGGCTGAGATATATAGGTGGGAATTATCAGCATACTGGTGATATTGGACCCTGAGTCAACAGATGATCTCACCCTGTGGTCTCATGTAGATGTTAAACCGGAAGAGCGAGAGCATCTAGCTCTGAGACACCCCCCATAGGAGGAGTCTCTGGCTTGATATCTCTGTCCTGCCAACAACAGCTGGACCCAACCTCAGAGAAATGAGGAGAACTATAGCAACTCTGTGCAGTCTGTTTAGGATATGCCATAATAGTTACAGAGAACACAGCAAAACATAATAATTTGTTTCTAGACATCTTTGAAATACATTTTTTGGCAATAGTTGGGCTGTTTTAGTGTGTAAATAAATAAACATTTATTTGTTTCTGCAGCTCAAAGTCATCCTCACTACCACCTATTGGTGGATCTGGAAAATCAAAGGGGAGTGTAAGTATCAAATATAATACAGGTTTCATGGTTTACTGTGTTTAATCCCATCAGATAAAGTTATGTTTCCTTTATAGATTCACTCACAGATACCTTGTCAGACATGGCAAGGAAGCACATAGACAGGGCATTTGCTTGACCTTCTTGTTTGCCTTGAATTTCTCTAACTGTGAATAAGTTGATTTTTCATATTAAAGCTAAAGTATAATGATGTTAAAGTTACAATTTAGAAATATTTATAATAAGGAAGCCTTTATATGCGTACATTTGAAGTTGATATTTAATAGCTCTTTCTCAGGTTCCCACAAATTAATTATTATTATTATTATCTGTTTTTTCCCTTTCATTGAATTATCACATTAGTCAAAATCTACTGACACAGGAGACACAGTGTCTTCTCCTCAACCTCCAAAGAGAAAGGAGAAGATTGGACACAATCAAGAGTCTAAAAAACCTACAAAATCAAAAGAAAATGCAAAAACTGTGACCAAATCTTATGTTTTTCCAGATAATGGTAAGTACAGTAAAAGCCCATACCATAAGGATACCATTTATTTTTTATTTGATTGATTGATTTGATTTGATTTATATCTTGCCTTTATTTGTACAACACAAGGCTCCTGCCTTCTATTTTCCGTACGATAATAACCCTGTAAAGTGGATTGGGTTAAGAGAGAGTAACTGACCCCAAATCACCCAGCTGGCTTCTATGCCTAAGGGAGGGCTAGAACTCACAATCACTTTGTTTCTAGTCCAGCACCTTGTTACCAGATACATTACAAATATAATAAAATAAGCAAGTATGCAATGATGAATATTAAAAGTAGCTGTCATAAAATATTCCGATTTGCTATTTCTTAATTTTATGCTTTATTTATTCTATTCCATTCAGTTAATAAGATAAAAAATGCAAATAAAGAAGAGTTATTGATATGACTTATTGATAGTGAGACATTCTCATGCTACCTAATTACATTACTACAGAGGAAAGGATTTTGACCATCTTAGTAACCAATCACAGCATAGTGTTAGTATTATATAAATATAGCAAGAAAACAGAGTTCATATTGCAACATTTGTGACAAAAGGTTAACATCATTTAGGCTCCATTTCCCCATAACCATGAATGTACAAGTGCACAGCTTGGTGATGAGAGCTTTACGATATATGGCTTAAAGTGAACAGTTAAGGTCAATAACAAATTAGGAAGGATGGATGGATAATATATCTTTTCAGAACCATTATAGGTATTCTACCTCTAAGCTCCAGAATCAAACACAAGGAACTTCCATTCTTTCCTACAATCAAGGATACAAGGACAAAATAAAAGGTAAGCAAGGGAGCATTGTAGTCAGGGGAACTCAGGCTTTAAATTGGGTCTTCTAAATCATGGCCCAAAAACCATCTCTGAGGTTTGTGGAGCAAAGGAACACACAAGATTACAGTGTGTTTTTATCTGCCCCTCTAGAATATGTGGAATATGTGGCTAAACAATTCTACCTCATTTATTAGAGGTGCAATCTAAGAGACCTTGTTGCTAACAAAAGTCAGAGCTCTGTATGGGGTAGGCAGTGGGGAACACAGTTTCCTTTCTTGTTGAAAAATGAGTGTGGAGCCAAACACTGCTAACTCATTTTTTCTTACAGAGGCAAAGCCAAGGCACATGGCTGCAGAACAAATTATAACCACAAATCAAGTTTTGTTCAGTTCCTCGTGAATGGGTGAGTATTACTTTGTTACACTTACTCAAAAGTGAATTCCTAATGACCTGGGTTCATATCCCTGGGAAGGGTGGGGGAATTTGGTTGTGAGATATGAAATAGGAAAATGCTCAGGTAAACATACTGTTCCAGTCACTTGTTCAATAATCACACAGTTACAACACTGTTCTAACTACTATGCATTATGCAGCACTATGTACATATTTCTCTCGTCTTTCCACAGACAACAAGGCAGCCATCCAACACTCCCAGAGGCATAACTATTCCCCACCGGGACTTCTGCAGATTACAAAGAAGGATAATAGCAGCTGTTCCTGTCTGAAGTTGCTATCTTTGTCCTGAGACTCTCGGGCTTTCACAAATGGAAATGTAACAGGTGCAGTTATAGCCAGCAAAAACATACAGTGATGGAAATAGCTGCATCTGTTACTCAGCTATCTTTCAGGGGCCTTCCATGAGATGATGCACTGTATGCCATTAATAATTTTTAATAAAAGTTGTGACTCTTTCAGCTGTGGCTCTGTTCTTATAATTGTTAGCAGATATGGGTCCCTCCTATTTGTTGCCCCTTTCAGATATGTTCAGATAGGGTTCTTTAGCATAAGAGTGTTTTATTTTCATCATCTTCTTGCTACTTACTACTAAGAATTACGTCAGCAAGAGAAATAAAAAAGCCCAAACAGCTCAAAAACTCCAACTCTGGAAGCTGAAGTGCAAAAAGGCAACTATCCTAGAGGCAGCTCACTACCTAAAGGAGTGACACCAAAAAGGCTCCCTTCTTTGGGAGAACCTCTTTGGGAATAAATGAGGGTGAAGGGTGTTTCTTTTGGTAGATTGAGGTAGAAAGGGGGAAGTGATGGCCCGGTCTACCTGAATACATGCCCACTGCCTCGATATATTTTTGTTCTTAAATCGTTATATTGTTTTGGTGTTTTTATATTGCTTTTTAATTGCTTATGAGCCATCTGGAGTATTATATTTGAGATGGGCAGCTATAAAAATTGGAATAATAAATAAATAACAAAAATGCCTTGTTAGCTGGTTGATTACTGTTTGCTGGTAGAAGAGATGTACCTGAAACATTATTAGAAGGATTGGGAGAATCAGGGAATTATGACATGTAAAGCACTACATAAATTGGGAACAGGGACTCTGGAAGATTATTGTTATAACACTGCCCAGGACTTAAAGTATTCAGGAGAAATCTCCTTTAGATGTATATCTGGTGGGAACATAATGCACGTGCTCTGGCTTTGAAACTTCCTTGCATGGAGTTTCAAACAAATTTCTTTTCTGTTGTCTTTCTAGCTATAAGGAAAAATACTTTTAACATCTTGTAATAAGTCATAACTCATGAAGATGGAAGCATGTTATTAATATGTTTTTACATTTTGTGTGTGTGTTTCAATGATGCTGTTATAAAATTAGTCTTGTTAGTGTATTGAGTTCTGCCTGTTGGCAGAAAGATAGAATCTAAATTTCATAAATTAATAGATTAATAAAAGTATTAGATTGGCAAAGTTTCCTTTCCTATCTGGTCCTGGCTGCTTGTGGTGTAGTGTGGTATAGTGCTATCCACCCTTACAGAGCTTTTCATGAAGGGGATGTTAGGAAGCTGAAGTTTGCTTTGAGAAGGAATGGGGCACACGATTTGAACAATGAGGTCTTTTGAAGAACTGCGAGAACAGGGCTCCTGCTGTTCTCCAAATAGTGCACCTGTTCTCATGAGACCTGGGGAAAACCAGAAGATTTCTGAAGGACTGCCAGGATGAGGTGCATAATTTGGAGAAGGAATGCTGCATGCAATTTGGAGAAGGGATGGTGTGTGTGGCTAGGAGAATGGCGCAAGTGGCCTCAGGAAGAAGGCCTGGCGCAGCCAGCAGCTGCCTTATATAATGTAGGGTCAGGCTGGGTGTGCCTCATCAGCAGTGGGAGGAAAACAGTGAAGGTCACCTGGGTGTGGCAGAGCCTATGGAGCACAGGGTGGTGGGGGCAACTGGGGCTTTGTGCAATGGTGCTGGGGTGGCTGGCCACGGTATGGACCTTGAGGAGGCATTTCTTAATGGCAGTGGTGGCACTGGGGCTGAAATAGAGGCCTGGGATGGTGGTGGCAGTAGTGGCAGCTGGGTGACACCGATGAAGGCCCCAGACATCTACTTCAGGTCCAGCCCTGGTGCTGCTGCTGCCAAGTGCCACTGTCCAGAATGGCCAAAAGATCATAGATCGGGGGGAGAGAGAGGCAGGTGGGGGAAATTGCAGCGCCTCTTGGTCGTAAGGGTGGGCGGGCTGCCAAGCACCCGAATTCTAATTATGTGGCCATGGGGGTGCTGCAAGAGCCATAACTTCAGGCATGGGTCGTAAGTCCATTTTTTCAGCACTGTTGTATTTTTGAACAGTCACTAAATGAATGGTCATTAAGCGAGGACTACCTGTACTATATGTGTTTTCTCTAAGAATTTCAAGCTGTAGGCCTCTTAGTTCCTTTTCAAAATACATTTTGCATGGAGATGCTTAATTAGCAACATCCATTCAATGGTGCTTCTATAAAAAGTGCTTTGCAGGAAGTGTAGTGAAGAGGTAGGGAAAGCTGCAAAGTATGGCCTCTTAAACTCTTTCTAACCTTTTTACCAGCACTAACCATAGGAGGCATCTGTATTTTCTTCTGTGTAACAAAGTAACATGTTGCATCTGTGTGTGTTTGTATGTATGTGTTCACTGGGAAGCATGGGATGGTTGGGGTCATGTGACTGGGGGAGGGAGGGCTTAGAATGGAGTAGTTAGCAACATTCTGAATCACTGCCCTATTGCCTTTTCCATAGAGATGTTTTGGGAGCATTTTTCAAGTACTCTTTTCTCTACAGCCCTGAACTGAATTCAGATTGTTTTTTAATCCTGATCTTTTTTTTTTTTTGCCAGCTTCTTCCTTCATACCAAATTTGATCCTATGTATCCTGTTCAGTTTTCAGAGAGCTATTCTGCTAATAGACAGACAGACAAACAGGCAGAATCTCAAGCCCTTTTACATAATTTGAATCATTCCATTGGGTTGGGGAAAAAATGAAAAATTCCTCACATAACCAAAAATAAAATAACAAGAATTCTCTACCTACTATTCTTTGCCTCCACCTTTTCATCTTAGAGGTTAGCAAAAAGAAATTGTCCATGGACATATAGCTCTTTTAAGTTTTAGTGGTTAAGGTATTTGCATGTGAAAAGTGCATGTCTGACTGAATTCAAGATCTACTGAAATATTGGAACTTACTTCTGATCCTGAGTAAATACTCATAAGGGCATCTGTCTTTTCATCCAGCTGTCTGTTGTGTAGACCTCACCTTTCTTATTGTACAAAAAATCAGGGTGATGTAACAACAGTTAAAAGTGGGTTCCATGTTTCTGTTGTTAGCAGCAAATAGGTTTTAAGAAATGTTCTGCTTTCCTATCTTTACATTTTAACCTTCATTTTAATCTCACACAATTTTTGTTAAATGAATGTTATCTTCTTTTGCAAGTTTGTCTCCCAGGATAACTTGGCTGGGGCTGCTTTTTGTATACAAAACTAGTCCATTTTTGTGATAAATTTCTAATTCTCATAGGATATTTTTTAAAAATACTTAGAGCAATGACAATTTCTCCATGTCCCTTTGTGTATTTGTGTGCTTTTGGAAAGACTAGGATAGAATCCCTTGTTCTCTATTCCTTTACATATCTGCTAGAGCTAATGAAAAATACATTCTGTATCCTTTTTGAAAAAAAATATTTATAAGATAGCATGTGGTAAATTACACTGATTTTTTTTCTTTTGAAGTTACATTAATTCTCCTGCTTACATACAGAGCTTAGAGCTCTGTAAATGCCCCTGATTTACATAAAATATTCAGGGCAGCAAACTATTATTACCATGATTATTTTCTCCCTAATCATGAACTTCAAATTTGAAATGCATTAAATGGTTGTGTGTACTATTATCATTTGTGTGGGAATACATTTTTTATTGTTAGCACTGCTTAAGAAATAAGCTTATGCAAGGAACATTAATTTTCTGGATGTAATTAAAGTATATTGATTTCTTATTAGCTATTTGTCTAATTAATGTGTTATTTAATATTCCTGTTTATCAAAGTATATCAGTTTCTGTCAAGCTGAATGCATGTAGTAAGTGTCATAAAGGAAGAAATATTTTTCAGTAGATAGAAGAATTCACAATGTTTTCAGAAGTTACTGGACTTCCAGGAAAGAAATGGTGGACTGACGATGGCTCTGCAAAAAGTGGAGCTGATGACTGTGGTGAAATGAAGAGCCAGCAAGTAGACAGGCAGTTCAGTAATTCCTCTCTGGACAAGGAAAGGATTTGAGATCGCCCACAAGTGCTCCAGATAGCTGCTTCTCACAAGGAGACTGAAAGACAGCAGTCTCTGGCAGGTTTAGAGCTCTGGGAAATGAGGGAATAGCCGTCTTGCTCAAACCACGGTCAGTGTCTTTGAAAGGACACTAAGTTCACATAATTCCTTTTCTAATCACTTTTGGAAATTGCCTGTTAAGTGCTTTTCAGCTATTAGGAACCTTTGGATCAACAAGTCTGAAAACACCAGGTGAGTTTCCTTCAATCCTTAGTGAAAAAAGTTATAAATACAAGTTTAAGGACTTAAATTATTTTTTTTTGGAATAAACAGCAAAAGGGTGATTAAAACTTTGATTTTAGAAAGTTACAAATGGACTAAGGCTCTAGATAAATTTGAAATAAGATTTTGGAATTAATTATAAAGAATCCTCCCTGTGGGTAAATGCTTTTGTTTTGAATTCTTAAAAAGAAAACACAATAAAACAAGACTGTAAAAACTGGACACTAGAGGGAACTAGAAGGAACTAAAGATTACAATTAAAGGTGAAGAACACTCAAACTCAACTTACAAATACAGAATGAAGCAAAATATTTTAACACTGAACATACTGAAGGATATTTTTGAACAATGGACTCAGAAGTTAATTTTAAGAGTGTCTGCCTCTACAGATAGACTGTGTTTAAAAGATGTTATGGAAGAGGAACAAATTTTACTTGACAAGATTGAGACTCATTTGAAAGTGGATTTAAAAATGACAGGCTACAAAAATGACGTGATAAAGCATTGGACACACAAAAGAAACCAGCTGATGTCTTAATAATTAAAAGGGATATATAAATAACAAACCAAGAGAGTGACCTGGATAATTTTCCTATATTGGATTTATAAATGAGGAAGCTTTGAAGAATTTTGTGAGACAGGACAAAGAAAAAATGAAAAGAAATCAAGTTCTAGGAATTATTTGAAGGGACTGAAGATCAAAATGGTTAGAAGTAAAAGGAAGGAATATAGAGTTGGTTTATTTGATCAAGGTTAAAATAGATATGTTATCTCTGGTAACTCTTAATGGACTTGCTGACACTAGGACTGAAATGTCAAGGTTTAATGGATTTGTTTATAGATAAGAGATGGGACATGGGAAGAAGAGATCATTTGTTGTTTTTTAAGAGAAGGTGAGAAGTTACTAGAATTGTTTATACTTGTGATGAAGGTGGGAAGTCACTTCTGTATATATTTTCTTTTTGTTTACTAGATTCTTATTTTTTCTTTTCCATTTTTTCTATTTTCTTTTCCTTTTCTGCACCTCTATTTTTTATTTTTTTAGTTTGTATTAGGTTTTTTTTATCATTGTAGTTGTTATTTTTAATAAAATTACTGTTAAAAAAAGAAGAAGTTATCCTTGGAAGGTGTACATTGCTTTAACCTCCAAATGGCTCCTATTATATTTTCATGTAGGACTCAGTTACTTGAAGGTGCTAGATAGCCACGTTTATCTCTTCTATGTCTCCAGGCAACAAAAATAATCCTTGCTCCCCTTTTCATGCTTCTCATGCTCATTGTCATCCAGAGAGCAAACCAAAGGGAAGAAAATTACAAAATGCAATTCTCTTTCTCTGCCTCTTTTATACTTGCAGTGGGATGTTGTATGTAAGAGGCAGATCTTGAGTTGTGACATCACAATAGAAGGGTCATCGTTTTGTCAAATCACAGCTTGCTTCAGATCCTCCTGCTCATGCTCTGCCTTTCTCGGTGGCTCAAGATGTCTTGAATTTCAAGGTTTTAAACCAAATTATTTCTGTTAAACCTAACAGTATGGCCCGCGGCTTCTTCATTGTTGTTTTTGAGCCCGCAGTATGGAATGTTCTTGTTTGCCTTTTCAGTCATTGACCACTTGTAACTTCATGAACACATCCATGCAATTTTCTTGGCAATAGTATGAAAGTGGTTTGCCAGAGTCTTCTTTCAGGATGTTCTTTTTAACTTTTCAGTCTAGTCTACAGCCCTACTTTTCCCTGGTAGCCTTCCATCTGAGTAATAATGAGGCCTAATACTAACCCTGCTTCAATCCCAAGCCCAGGCTAGATCAACCTGGTGCTGCCACCTGCTGAGTTTCTTAAAAAATATTGCAATACATTTCCCTTGTCGGACTGCATTTTTTCCCATATCCCTTCACAAGGGTGAGCCAGTGTTTTCTAGTAACTAAGCTCACTCAAGCTATTTTGGGGGAAGGTGGAAGATAATATTTTGTAGAGGGTTTTTTGTTTTTTGTACTTTTGTAAACTTCATGGCTGTTCCAAGACTGGTTGATATCTTTTGTCTTCTGTGTAGGCAGTACTATTTTGGTTACGTAAGCAGAAAGGGTTACCTCTAAACACTGAAATTACTGGGAATGACGGATTACTGTAGACAGATACTTTATTTTAAAATGCCTTTCTCAGCGGACTCAATGGCCGCTAACATCTCAGATAAATCCATTAATTAATCAATAAGTACATTATAAAAAGTAGCAGCAATTTACAGCACCATAGCATGCTATAACTTAGAGTGTGTGATGTGTAATGATTTGGTTCATTGGTCTTTACATTTAAAATCTAATATTCAAGAATCTCATTCATAAGACAGATGAACATAGCATACAGATTTAAAACTTTAGTTTCAATCTTCCATAGCCAGGCTGGGAATTTTGGGAATGGTAGTGTCCATCAAGGAGGAGCTTGCACTGGAAGCATTTTATATGAGCTGTATGAATTGCTGATAGATGGCATATATTGCTTAATTGCTTTACATTCAGTTTGTGTTTAGCTATAGTTATTATTTTAATAAGGGTTTTTTCAAACTTTGCAAAACTGTGACCCCCCTAAAATGACAAAATGAATTTGCATAACACCACTCCATGAATAAAAGTTATGATTAATTGGGGTTAGAATTGATCAAAAAATATACTGTTAACAATTAAATTTTAATCTATATATCAAACAGTGATTGGTCTTTAAAAACTATAAAAATAAAACTATCATTGGAAATAAATGAAAAATGTTAGAGGGGAAAAACGGTATTAAATGTGGTTTGCAAAATACTGGCAGGCAGTAAGTTGCTTTTTGCACTCTTTCTCCCAGTGCAGCCCCAGTGAAATGCCAGTTGCAGCCTATTTTCTTTATTTTCCAGCTTGCTGCTTGCTGCTTATAACACTCTCTGCCATTCTTGCAATTTCCTCCTTGCTGCAGTCTATCATCTCTCCTTTCTTCCCATGTATTGTAATTTCCTCTGTAGATTGAGCATCAGGTCAGATGATCAGAACTTTACATAGAAGCCTTGTGCTCTCCAGACATTACTCCTCCTTTGAAAAGTGGTGTATGTTAAGAAACATAAATGACACTTAGGCTCCATACAGGCCTTTGGAACTGTTAGGTCACTTTGCTTTCAACATGCTGTTGGATGCAAAGCAACATGCATGTTCAACATACTCAGAAAGAACTAGTGACAAAGGCCGTTTCTGGTGATCCTCCATCTATTACCTTGATGCACATTTTGAGACATGCTAATTTAAATGTATACCTTCGTGCAAGGCAAAAATTAACAAACATATAATGTAATAAAATAAAACGGATATCAGCTGAACAGTCCAAAGGCCTGACTGAATAGTTATTTTTCACCTAGTAGCCAAATATTTCCCAAAGGGGAGCTATGCTTTGTGCTAGAACCTGTACACAACCACTTTCAGTACACTTTTTCAAAGTCCTCTCCTGTATTCTTGTTAAGTTTCAAAGGCAAGAGGCAGATTTTATAGCTTTTAAGAAGCTTAAAATATATTTCTTTGCCTCTCCTTTCTAAATGTATATCAGATAAGTTATTCTTTTCTTCTCAGCCAGGCATATCATTTTAAAAATATTTTTACTAGCTAGAGAACAATTTGTATTGATAATTCAATTAATAAAATACATAATAATTAAATACCATTTTTATTTCTATTAAATCTGAAAATGGTTTTCAAGTAGTTCAACAGTAGATTTGCTTGCAATTATTTTATTAGGTTGGTTATAGTAAACTACCACTTGTTCATTCATTTAGTCATTCTGAATGGACATCCTTTCACCAGGATTGTCTTATAGTAAGTGCTTCTTTGAGTTCCTCTAAGTTTATGCTTGTGTCATCAGTGATGTCTTGCCTTCTTGAGGCTTTATTGATCAAATGAATAAAGCAAACCCCAAGGAAAATCTCAAGGATTGTATGCATATGTATAAGTGACACTGATACGGAGTTTCTCCATAAGTCCTTATATTGATAAAACTCTTAATACAGTATATGTACATTGTTTTCATGAGTAACTATGTTAGTATATATGTTTGGAAAATCAGACGTGCGATTTTGATGAGGAAACAGCCTCAAGTTACTTTTGCATTAGTAATGCTGACATAGTTATAATGCAAAAGATAATCAATGAGTTGGCATTTTTAATGCATAAGATCAGTAAATTGTGACAAATGAAAATCAAGTTCACAAAGCTTTTTCAGGCTGTCCTGAGATGCAGTTCGGTCATTTTACCACACAGTGTCACAAATGGACTCTGCTTCTTTCCACTTTTAGATGATGGTATTTACAAAGCTGGAGAAAAGCGATTTGAAATGCATGGGGCAGCAGAAGTCCAGGAAGATGAAGACACTCAAACTGAGGTCCCAGTTGACCAGGTAATCTCAAAAGTTTAGATAAACACCCACCTTTTAATTAAGTTAGCACTTTCACATTCATATTGCATGCTTTGGAAGTGTACCAATGTGAAGGCTGCTGGGGTTTAGGAAGAAGATAGTGAAACTAGGCAATAACTCATTTTTTAATGCGTGGGATGGGGAAGAGAAAATTTAGCTTTTAAAAGAACCGCATCTTGATGCAGCATTAGAGGAGGAAATCTGGGTGATTTCTTTTCTTTTGGCAGATTATCAGGCTTTGTAGGTAACTCAGCCTTTCTTCTGGATAGCTTTTGACAGCTTAAATTTGATCACTTGGGGATTGAGTAATTTTTTTTTTTTAACAGAAAAGTGGCAGCAAGTTTGCAGAACTGAAAATGGAGCTTTCCCCCTTAAATCGGATAAATACATATCCTTTCAGCCAAAGAATGCATTACCCGCTACTGAGAAAATCAAGATGTTTTGTTAGCAGTATAAACTTTGAAAGATAGACAAGCAGATATCAATTTACAATAGTATCGGTGGAGAGCTATGCATAAGATAGCAATAATGTCCAGTGTTGTTTTGAAAGATGGTCACATTTGCTAAGGAACAAAGGGACAGCACTGGGGTGGGTGTGATATTTGATCCAAATCAACCCCCTACTAGGTATATACCTTTTATCTCCTTCTTTCTGTTCATAATGAGCCTTCCTATGTCTTTATATTTAGCTCAAAATGTAATGTTGTCTGCATATCTCAATATTTTGTCCCCGCCTCCTGTTTGATCCAGCTGTCATCTCTTCCAATCCTGCCATATTTATAATATATTTATTATATACTTTAAACAGATATGTCTGTTTCACTGTCTCCCTTCCATATTCTGAACTACTCAGTGTCCCCAAATTCATTTCATACTGTACAGTATTGTATTGTTCTTTGTAAAAGTTCTTCAAAAGAATAGTTATGTGCTCTAGCTGACCTGTTAGCCTATTCAGTATTCTGACATGGTCTACACAATCAGAAAACTCATGTAGCCAATAAAACAAAGATAATCTATCATTTTATATTATCTTGCTCTTTTCATTATCCATCTTTTGTCTGAAACTTTACTGTTCATTTGGTATTTCATTCTCTATTCCTTTTGTAAGATTTTAAGCAAAAGTTTCTGACATGAGGAATTAGTGCAGTGATTGAATAATTTGCTCTTTTTCTTATGTTTTTATGTTTTCCTATCTCTAGGCTACAGAGTCTTGTTTCATATTTGTTGACATAGCACTGCTAGTACTTTAACAGGCCCATTGCCACTTTAAACAGTTCAGTGGGTGTTTTCCTACTTGATAGCCGATCTGACCTGTTGTCTGACTTATCACAGTTTCTAATGGAATTGATTTCTGAATATATTTTCTCCCTGCAAATATTTCTGTTATTTAACACCATGTTGGTGAAGGATCTGTACAGTCTTTCTGAAATTTCTTAATAATGTTTGCCTCTATTAGATTTTCCTGTGATTACTGTTGGGTATTTCTATCCTAACTGTAAATTTTCCTGTGATTTCTTTAATCTTCTTAAAAAGATCTCTCATTTCCCTTTTCTTGTTATATTCCTCTATTTGTTGACATTCTTGACTGAAATACTATAATCTTTTCTTGCTTGATGTTGGAAGTCTGCATTTAGTCATTGTAAATCCTTCTTTTTCCTGGAGTTTTAACCTCTGTTTTGACATAACAGCTTGTTCTGAAAGCCACTTGGATCTTTTTTTCTTTGAAATCTTGAGAATATTTTTTTCTACTTCTACTTACATTTACTTCTACTTACATTGTAAAAACTGTTATTTATCCCTTCCCATATTTGTAGGTGTTCTTTCACATGTTAAGCATACTGAATCTTTTCCCTACATTGATGTTATATTCTTAACCTCCAGGCAAAATCTTTTTAATTTTCTAAATTTGACCCATATATTTGACACTAATAATTCATGGTCTGTTCTGCAATCTGCATCCGATTGCCTCCTGACTGACTGGCTTGTACCCCTCTATCCTCTGTTTCCTATATGTAGTTGATTTCATTCTGGTATTGCACAACTGGTGATGTCCAGATTCAATTTTGGCAATTTAGTAACATATCCTGCAATGTGCATATATTTTCTACCTTTTATTTAATTTATCATAATTCTCCATGGATTATTTCAATGAAAATTGCTGAGTATGGAAACCATTTTTTTCCTGTATTCATCAGCGGCCAGCAGAAACTGTGGATGAGGAAGAAAGTGTAGCACCAGAATATAAAGCTTTGAATCAAGGAGAATATTCAGCAATGAAAGGAGATGCTGATCAGAGTGGAGAAACTGGGGAAGCTATCAATGGAATGGAAGAAGACAAAGAGAAACAGAATGACCATTATGAAGATGAATTACAAGGGCAGAACCTTGACCAAGCAGGACAAGAAGAGTCTAATGGCCACCTGCATGGTAACACAAATGAAGAAAATGGTGAGGTAATGGATCCCAGTAGTCATCCAGAAGAAACAAAAGAAGGTATTGATGATCAAATCCAGGTAACATGTCTTTGCTTTTTGTGTACGTGTGTGAAAATGCTTCCATTTGTCTGCTATAGCAGTAGGTTAGTCTGCAATCTATATACATCATCCCTGGTGTTGCAGTTTTAAGGAAACTGTTTGCCTTCTCATTGTGGGTTCTTCTACTGGTGGTATTTTCATAGGGGATGCTGAATCCAGTAATATAAGAATGTTTGATATGCAAAACACCTCTATGCATTCTGATCACAGTTTTACACTAGAATTAGCAACACTGTTTTTCAAATAATGCATTTAATGCATTTGCTAAACTGTTTGCTAATCATATAGCTAACTTAATCTTCAGTTGTCCAATTCCTTTTATTTCTACAAGATAATTAAGAATGCTAACCTATTCATTTTTACTATTTCTTTTACTAGCAAGAAAATTTCTGTTTCTGATCACTTATGTATATTGTGGATTAGTTGCTTTATCACTAGAGATTGTGTTTGTTGTGATCCAATTAAGTTAATCCATACATATAGCGAAGCGTTAGAACTTTGATAAATGGAAGCAATTGGCATGCTCAGTGCTGACCTCCAATTTGCAGAGTTCAGAGCTTCTTTATCATTATGAACACACATACACACTATGAAACAAAATACTACCTATGACACATTCATATGTGTTTTTTCTTCCTTCTAGGTTGATACCAATTATGAAAAAATCTCAGCCCCAAGAGTCACCATCACCAGTCCACAAGAAAGTGAGAAAAATGAGCAAACCAGTGACTATGCAGCAGTAGCATAGGCATATTTTAAAAGATATAAGTTATCAGAAAATGAAGAATTTTATGTTTGGAACAAACGGCATCATTTTCTGTGTTTGATTAATTTACAACACAATAATATGATGGAACTTTTTACCCATTGAGCCTTGACATGAAAATAGTATTCAGACATAGATAATTAAATGGACGTTCCTTAAAAGGAAGTTTAAATTGTAAATACAGGCATGGGTTTTCCTCTGATACAAAATTTAAGGGAAAACATATATTAATAAATAGGGTCATTATGGAACATTAAATATTGAAACATTAGCCTTAGGTAAGCTCACAAGAAAGATAGGTAAAAAACAGAGCTAAGAGAGCTAAATAATATTTTTGTGTCTTTTAAAAATATGTTAAACATTTTAAGGTGATTTAATCTCTACTTATATAAGCTGCAGTATATTTAAAGGATCTATATTACAGTTAGGAGCCTGACTCTTTGTGATATGGTGAATGTGGCTAGAAAATTTCAGCAGTAAAGACTATGTTACACTTGACGAAATACCTGAATTCACCTCTGCTGTATTTAAGGGCCTTTTCTATTACACTCATTTTATATTTACCTGTGGATCTGCTCTCCCCATTGAAACTGATGGGAAGACCATTGCATATATAAGGTGTTCCATATACTGATTGGAGCCCTCATGTCTGTAGTGAATTGCTTAATCAGTTGGCAGAATGTGGTCACAAGATGAAGAATGTTTAATAGGTCAGTTAACTGTTAATTAAGGTGCATGAAGTAGGATTTCTATTATTAGAATAGAGATCCTACTTCATGCACCTCAATTGACATATCCTGTATGCAGTTACATTATAGTGAATTCTGATCGTTGGATGCAGATTATTTACAAATAAATATATTCATGGGTTCATCCAACATTTCTTTGTTCTGTGCAGGTTATGCTTGTTTAAGTCAAAGATTCCTCCAATGGGCTGGCCATGAGGAACATTTTGAATAATCACGGCAAGTTGCTATATAAACTTACCATTGATGTCCATTTTTTAAAACCCAGGGCAACTAACCAATCACAATATTATGGTTTGGTAATATTTATTCCTTAAAAAACCAATTATTTTAAAATTAACTTCAACTTGCAAATCATGTTCTCTTTGGCTTAAACTTCAGCTCATGAAAAACTGGTATTTTCAAATACTGGAAAAATATTGATAGTTTGTATATAGCTCCATTTATGCTGGATTCAGAGACTCCAGAAAGAGCTTAGTTTTTAACTGTTATGGGAAATTAATGCTCACTAAGGCCATGTATTTGTTTTATGTGAGATCTGTAACTCTTACTACGTTTAAATTTTGCTTATAGCCCTTGTTTAAGCCATTTTTTAATATATAGGTTGGATCTTTATTTTAAGTTGATATGTTTAGCTTGTTTTATATAAATGGACATTCATTTTATTTCTACAATATGACCATCTTAAAGTATCTTTGGGTTGTTAATACTTTTTGTTGCTGTTGTTATATATGAATATAACTTTACTATGTAATCCTGGGGCTGATCTGTAGACAGCTAGTTTGAATATTCCTCATTTTGCTATCTTGCCTATTCTGATAACAGCAGCCGTTATGCTGTTGTAGTTATGGCAAATAGCACAGTTAGTTAATGTCATTTTAGTCAGAGGGGATGTAACTCAATTCAAAATGTGTCCATTCTAGTTCAGTGTGTGTTCTTAGAAATTAGTTTATCTCTAAACTGATGTGACACTGAATAAGTGCTGTCTGTAGATCCTTAACCCTCTGTTTTCAGTGATTAGAAGTAATACTGAGAAATTGTTTTGTGGCCGCCAAACACTTATTTATTCATTACATACTGATGTTTCAAATGTGGTTAATTGATCTTTAAAATAATTCTTGTCCTATCAGATTCTGGATCGATTTCTGTACTAATTTTCATACTGCTTTGGTTGTTTGTACATAAGATGGATAAATGGATGCAGCATATTAAAATATCACTATTTTTAAAATATATTTTAAAGAAAATATACTTTTGGAAGCAAATATATATAAATACTATATTGTAAGATTTGTCAAACATATTTAACAAAAGCATTTTAAATAAAATTATATGCCCTGATTCTGTTTGATGCCTTTTTCCTGTATCTGTGGTAGTTTCTTTTTCCAGAGGAATTTTAAATGTGTTGATTAATGGAAAATAAAGATTTAGTAAAGGTAATCATTTTTGCTGCTGTCAAACAGGATGATCAATTAAATAATAAAGTAAGTTTAGTGAATCTGGAAAATATTTGTTACAAGAAACAAGATGAACCTTTCACTAGATTAGCTTATTAAATATTACTTCTTCATGGAATAACAACCATGTACATATTTACTGCTGTATTCGTTTTTGATTGATTGCTTTATTTATTTATACAACCTTTAAACCATCTCAATATTAAAGCTGATGGTTCACAAGGAACAACAGCAACAAGCCAATGCAGTAATAAATACAATAATATCAAAATTACTTTAAATATTATAATTAATAATTAGAAATCAACACATCTGCCACCAATTATTCCTATCAATGCCAAAGGCCTTCTGGAACAACCATGTTTTTGTTAGTTTCTGGAAGGCAAGCTGTTCTGCAGCTTTTGGGTCCCCTCCTGCCTTATTTCTCAGTAGGTGGGGGACCTTCAGCAGGCATCTGTTCATTCCAGTTGGACAGACAGATGTAGTAGCTTCATAGATACTTAGGCCCTGAGCCATTTGGGGCACTATCTAATCAGTACCTTGAACTGTACTCAGAAACAAACCGTTAGCTAATGCACTTCCCACAGCAAAGGTGTTGCATGACAGTCACTTACGTGAAGTTTCTGAGTGCAAATTGAAATTGTAATCCTTGTCCCTCACTGCAGATATCCCAAGAAGCGAAGGGTGAAAAAGGGCTGTATCTTGGCTCCCCTCTATCATAGCAGCCCTAACTAAAAGAATGTCATCCCCCCCAAACTCAAAGAAAGATACCTTGCTGTGCTGTTTTATGCAGACATTACAGCCATCCTTTCACTTGCTCAGGATGGTCTTAGAAGTCTCTGGGCCTTGGCAGACTTTTGAAGCAGGGTTCCTCAACCTTGGCAACTTTAAGATGGGTAGACTTCAACTCCCAGAATTCCCCAGCCAGCCTTCTGGGAATTCTGGGAGTTGAAGTCCACCCGTCTTAAAGTTGCCAAGGTTGAGGAACCCTGTTTTGAAGGGAGGAAAAACTCACAATTAACTACTCACAATTAATAACTCACAATTAACTACTCTAAAACTAACATTAAGGTATTCTCAAGGGGACTTAGATGCCAAAAATACCGCTGGCACATTGATAACAATCAGATTGAGCAAGTTTCTGCCTTTCAGTATATTGGCATTGAATTCCAGGCCTCTGGAGCCTGGGGGAAACAAAGTTGTCTCTGACAAAGCTAAGGAGAGCTCCAGGGCAATATTGGGCTTGACGTTTTCCACTCTAGGGGCAGTGGGTGCATCCCTGCTGCCATAAAACTGTTTAAAGCTAAATCTGTTTTGCAGATGCTTTACAAGTATCATTCGTAACACCTTTAAGTCCCTAGAGATTGTCCAGTCCAAGTTTCTGTGTACTGACTTTCAGATTCCATGTTGTGCCTCAAATGCTCTGAATGGTTCCCCTTGAGGAAAGCCCCCATTTGTTACCTGTCTTACTGGTTAAAACTTTCCTTTACCAACTGTTCACTGACCCCTTTAATTCTGACAACTCTCCTTCATAATGGAAGACAAACATTTTGGACAACCTGTATTTCTGTGGTCTATCTCCCCAGTTTTGGGGGGGGGGGGGTTAAAGATATCCAGAGCAGAAATTTGCCAGCAAGTTTATGATATAGCATGGCAGATGGACTTAAGGGTTATTAGTGACTCTCACAGGCGAGTTCTAGACCGGAACCCACTTGCTTCTGTTAAGCATTTATTCAGTCTCACATCTGTTACGCACCACAGAACTTACTGCCTGGTGTGTTTCAACATCTTTCCCACAGTGATATTGGAGGGTAGGTGCCAGAAAACCCTTCTTGTAGAGTCCGACCTTGTGATTTTGCATAAACCTGAAACCCTTGCCCACACTTTTTGTCACTGTCTCTTCTATGGCACTCTAGGCTGTACGCCCTTAACACCTCTCATTCATAAAACTCTATTCTATTCTGAGGTAGAGGTTGTATATTGCCTCCAGCCAGATCAGAGCCCACTTACAAAAAGAGTGGCTAAGTTCTTGTCAGTTGCTATCTCAAGCAGAAGAAGAATACTGGTTTTCTCTGATGCTGTGGATATCTTGTTACCAGCTCTCTGTTGTCTAGTTTTCTTTCTCTTTTTAGGCTTTTATTCTCTTTTAGTCTTTATTTGTATTACACTTATATTTTCATTGTATTTTATTCTCTTTTAATTGCCTTTTTTTTAACTTGCTGGTCATTGACTGTATTTTATTTTATTGCTAAATAAATCCTAGCCAGTTCAAGACATTATGCTGTCTCCAGTCCAGATTGACAACTAAATGATATGTCAGCTCTGACAATAGTACAACATCTTCAGTGCACTGGAAGGCAAAAAAAGTTCAATATGGGTGATGCACAGCAGCCCCTCACCGCTCTGTTCTTCATCACCCAGCATAAGCTGTCTTGAGTTGTCTAACTTACTGTGGCTAATGGTAATATTGACCCTATTACTTAGATTAAGCTGTTAATTAATGTGGCTGTTATTTACTTCTGAGCAATATACAAAGTGGAGCAAGCTACCTGCCACGGAGGCCATACATTTTAGAGTTTGGGTAGACCAGATGGAAAATATACCTCACTGATCTGCCTGTGCTAAGACCTCCTGCTGGGAGTCAACCAATAGCGCGGGAGGCTGGGTGACTGTTTTCAGATTGTTAACCCAAGTGACAGGAAGGCCTGTTCTTGCTCCTTCCATTTCCCCTGTCATGGTGAGCTCAGATTCCGAAGAGGACACCGACAATGAGCAGCCAGTTCCGGAGTTACCAGACGAACTGCTGCCTGAGCAGCTGCAGGCAGAGGAGGAGGAGCTGTCCGGTAACCAGCAGGCACAGCTGCCGCTGGACTCCGAAGATGAAGAGGGCTCGCTGTGTGGAGAGGACAGCCGAGCAAAGGCGCTCCGCAAGGTTACTTGCAAGGAAGGAGCGTCACCCTCCCAAATGAGCCACCCCGGGGCTGCTCTAATTTAAGAAGAGCGGCGAGGTTAAGCCTCTCCGTTGACTGCAACCTCCCACTCCGCGCGGCCTGACTCCTGATCTGCGAACCTCCCGGCCTTGACTGTGGAACTGGACCGGCTGACGAATCTGCTACAAAGTTTTGACCCTCGGACCTCGCCTGACTACTCTTCTGCTCGCTGCTTTGGATGGAGACTTTTTCCAGGCAAGCTTGCTAAACTTTGGGGGACTTGTTTCTTTACAGCCTATGCATGTGTTTGCCCTTGCATTCTTGCCGCTCATTTATTCATTTTGCAAAAAAAAAAAACACCGTTTAGTAAAAGTTTGCAACCATCTCCCCATGTGATGGAGCGTGCTTGGCCTGGGACAGGACATCCCTTCCACTAGAGTGCTGATCCAAAGCTACCCTCTGGCTAATGGGGTCACTATTCACATTCACATCTCTCCCCCACTGATAGTTGTGTGTATGTAGACAAGAAGAGCTAAGGTAGCCTTTCTCTCTCCCTCTCTTTTTTCTCCCTATGAGACATCACTGCAGGCTCTTTCTTCTCAGCAGGGTGTTGATAATGCATGTAAGTCAAGCTGTGAAGAAAACTGCTGGAAAAGATGGAGCAAGGGAGATCAAGAAGTGATGGGGACTGAACCGTCCTCCTAGCAATTCTATCAACTGTACCCATGCTTTTTCGGCTGGTCCTATCATAGTTAGGGTGCCATGGAGGGGAACAAATTAATAATAACTTATTTGATTATAATTTTGTATTGCTACTATATCAGGATTGGTAGATAATGTATATTTGGGGTGGGGGGGTCAGATGCTGCAATGAATTGGCTGGCCTTGATTACTATGTTCTTTAACATAGGGAAAACATAATCTAAGGCAGCAAGATCTCTTGGGAAGACCTGTCTTATTCCTTTTGCTTAGGAATGAATCTTCCTAAAAGCAGCTTGTCAGAGTGTTGAAGTCTTTCTTCAGTATCTGCCAACTGCTGAGGTCAGAGAAGTTTTCTTATGGCTCGCTTATGATTTTTTTGGGCCAAGTTTCTTTTTTGATTTATTTTGGCCACGCATTTGAATCTAATATTGCATCTGGTTTCAGCTGGGTTTTAATTTATTTACCTATACTTTTTATGTATTTCTCTCATAAATTACATTAAATGACTTTTGAAAGACAGAATAGCAAATCTGTTAAATAACAAATGTCTGTGAATGGATGAGGCAAGTGAAACAAAGCAACTTTATTTAATTTAGTTCAGTCCTTAAATTATAAGCAGGGATATATTTTTTGCCTTTGACTTATGATGTCTTTAATGTGCTACAGGTAGTCCTTGTTTAGCGACCACAGTTGGGACCAGCAACTTGGTCATTAAGCAAAGTGGTCACTAAGTGAAACCATGACTGTGCTTATGATCTTACTTCAGCTTTCCTTTGCTTTACAGACCTGCAAGGGTTGTAAATGCGAGAATTGGTTGTAAAGTTACTTTCTCATCACCATTGTAACTGTGAATGTTGCAAACCAAGGCAGTCACTAAATGAGGACTACCTGTATGTTTACTGATGCTACTGCATAAAATAACAGTCACAATAATTAACAAAATGGCAACAGCTCTAGTGATATATTTATATTCCCCGCCTCTTTTTTTTTTTTTACAAAATACTTTAAGAATGAAAATGCATAAGGTATAATTGTAATGCTATCAAAACCATATTGGACCTACTGCACAAATCATAATGGAGAATTTTCTATCAGATACCTGAAGAAGAGAGAAGAGATGTTCCATCCTTTAATTCATGATTCACTATGCTATGGGAATAAAGATATTTTTTTTTTAAAAAAAGAGATTGGCCATCAAAAAAATGAAAGAAATGTATTAAACAGAGTGCATTCATCAACATGAACAAGGTAAAAAGTAATTATGCTAATCAAGCAATGCTAAATTAGAGCTCAGCATAAATTGCATGAGCGATTACTCTTCTGTTCTATGTCTTCGTGGGATTTCTAAACCCTGAAACAATGGTTGGAGATGTTTGGTAGAGAACTGAAAGAACTGATTGAATGCTACAATGAAGCAAAGGCAAGTTATATTATGTGGAAACATGGATTGTGGTGCAGCCAGGTTGCCCTTAAAAGATCTTGGTAGCAGCATAATTTTGCTTCCCATCTCATGGTCAAGGTTATTTGCCTCTTATTATGTGGTCAATAATATTCATGCTTTTCCCTCAAGTTGCTGTTTTTATTGTTTCTTCATCTGCATCTTCAGACATAGTGATAGGATCACTTGCAAAGCCCTCTAGGACAGGAGTTTAGTGCAAACTGTTATTGGTCCCTTGACAGAATCAAGATAAATGTTGTTATGGGGGTAAAATTCTGACATTACTATTTTTATTTCTGTTGTGTTAATAAAGGATGAAACATTTTCCTTCTGTAGAGGAAGGAAATAATGAGAAAACACTTTGCAAACTATCCCTCTGAAACAGGTCAAAATAGGCCATTTAAAAAAAAACCTTAACAATTTAGTCCTAGTGATCAAAAGCCAGCCTTGCTCCTTAAGTATCTATAAAGGTAGTTTAGGCTTGCTCACACAACTATGTACATTGAAGAAGGGCAAAAGCTGATTGTCCAAGTTTTAAGATTTGTATTGACCAGTGGTTTCCAACCTTTTTTATGCTCCACACCCCTAGGAAATGTTTGATTAATGTTCACACCCCCTACAAAAGTAATATCGTATTTGAAGATGAAGTCTAATTTCTAATGTGGGTGAACAAATTGAACTTAAAAAAAATAAGCTTTTAGCTCAGTGCATAAAATTGTCACATCCCCTGAAGTTCTATCTTGCACCCCCTGGGGTGTGGGCACCCCAGGTTGGGAACTCCTGATATTGCCCAAATATGGCAAAACTTTGAAACCCTAGGGGGCTTTTCATTCTTAACAACATTGCTGTTTGGTAACAGATGCATCTGCCCGTTTCTGAACAATACTGTTCTTGACAACTTTGATTTTTTTCCCTAGAAACTCATTTAAATTAATTTTTTCAGTCTGATTTTAAGACATCGTGCTATCAAAATGCACTTGAGAAAGATGGTGACTATCTCAGCCATTGCTTTAAATGTCCTTCATGGAACCGTACTGAGAGACTCAAAATGTCACATTTCTGTTCTTCCCAGTCTTTAATTAAAGTTCCAATTGGAAAGGTCACAGAGCCCTGACTTGCTGCTGCCCTTATGTTGCCTCCTTGACAGAAGTGAGGAAAAACTACAGTGAATAAGACATCTGTGAAAAGAGCAAGATTAGTCCTATGGTTTGCTATAATGGCTCTAAAGTACATACAGTACTAAGAAAAGAATGGTAGAATTATTTATAGAATTACCTCTTGAGGAATTACCAAATTATTTCTTGAAGCATTTCAAGAATTACTGAAATTCTTAACGAATTATTTCTTGACATATTTCAGGTACCTTGTTTTAATAATAAATGCAATCTCTCAAGACTGACTGCTATGATTAGCTTTTTAATGCAGAAAGGGATGCTGGGAGGTAGTGGCTGCTTAACATTTTCCATGACATTTGTAGCTGAGGGCATTTCCCCATGGCACATTCTCCAGTCCCTCTAAAGTATTTTGAAGTGGGCTGTGTGATTGTCATCAGTTCTGCTGACCTTAAAATGTTGAAGAGAGGCAAATAACACTGACAGCCTGTAATGATATGTGGGAATGACCTTGGGAGACAGGAGGAAGAACCACAGATTGGACAACTGTCATGTAAAAGATATCTCAGTCCACAGAAGAGGGGGCATGGGAAACATGTCAGAAGGGACCCTCCCTAGTTTTCCAGAGAGTAAAAGAAGGGGAGGAATATTTTCAGTCTTGCAATATTCTGTTAATGTAACCTTAAGTAAAGATAGAGCTAGTACTCATAGTTGTGTTTTTTGTCTGGCCTACCTCGAAGGACTAACAGAGCCCCATTCAGTGCTCCTTCTAGCTGAGTGGTTAGGGAATACAAAACCTGTAGTTCGTGCCACATGTCTAAGCTATGGCAGCTCCTGGAGTAACAAAATCCTTCTGCCCCTACTTCTAGTGGAAAGGGGAAAATAAATGGCTGGCTCCTTCACCACCCTCAGTGTTTTCAGTACATGCTGTGTGCATCTGTCTGGTTGTTTGGCAGAAAAACCCCTTAATATGAGGGGGGAAGTATTTGATGATCAAGACATTCTTGATGATGGCATGGAAGTGTAGCTTTGCTGCCAGGCCCTTTCCCAACAATGGCAATCGTGATTGCAGGTTGTGGAGTAGATCCTCCTTACATAAGCATGTGTCTGTGTGAATGTGAGAGAGAGACCCAATATGAGTGGCTAGGAGTTGGGATGAGGCAAAGTATATGCGAGAGCCAGTTTGGTGTACATAGTGGTTAAGGCACCACGCTAGAAACCAGGAGACAGGGAATTCTAGTCCCTCCTTAAGCACAAAGCCAGTTGGGTGACCTTGGCCAATCACTCTCTCTCTCATCCTAGGAAGAAGGCAGCAGTGGCAAACCGCTTCTGCAATCTTGCCAAGAAGATTGCAGGGACTTGTCCAGGCAGTCACCAGGAGTCTATACTGACTTGAAGGAGCAAAAAAAAAAAAAAAAAAAAAGCAGAACATTCTCTGTATTTAGAAGCAGAGAAAATTTAGTTAGTCAATTGTTTATAGAGATTGGGAAATAGACTAAAATCAGATTAAAGGGATAGGATTTACTGATGAGGTCCCAAGTGAAATCTAGTCTGAAGTCATCAGTACATTCTCAAGTATGTAGAAGTGGTGCAAAGGAAAAGCTTTGTAAGCTGTAATGGCCCGAAATATCACTCAGAACAATGTTCTGTTAACAGCCATTGTGCCACTTACAAAGACTTTAATACTGTCAAAGAATTGTGGTTTTATCATTTGTGAGGACTTCAAGTATTTTGTAATATGGTTTTTTAGTATAATGCATATAAATCAAGAAAATGCACAGAAGTGTTGTATTAATTTACAGTGTTATATTAATTTACAGTATTTGCACAAATTATAATCACATATCACTGTGAAACTGTGTTTCCCTTCCCCAATCTTCAGAAAAATTCCTGTAGGCAGTAATGAATTTTACACATTACTCCAAGTCACAGTATAATGAATTTATAGTTTAATGTGTTGTGTGAACCCAACCACCTGTAATTTATTTAACAAACTAAGGCTAAACGATGCAACGGAAATCCCGCCTCCTGTGCTGCCAGCTGGGCTGACGCTCTAGGAATTAGGCTCTGGCAAAGTCTAATTCTGAAACTAGAAAGATGCAATTGCCTTGAAAACCGCTAGGGGGCGGTCACTGCAGGGTCAGTAATGACTGTTAAGCAGATTAAAAAAAAAAGGCTAAACAAATGGTGGTAAAATACAATGTGTGAACCCAATCTGTAACTCCTAGTGGATACTTAATAGTTATAAATAAATAATACCCTCATCAAGAAAGCTGGTTCTCAATAATTTTATTAGTCCATTGGAAAAAATAGACAGAATTGTAAGGGAACACGTATTGTCAAAGAATACGAAGTTCACATTTTTTTTTACATAGTTTTCTTTAGTTCCATTGATTAAAGAGCTGATAGTAACTGTCTCTTGAGACAGGTATGCTTTATATTTTTAGTGAAAAGGTAAAACTGAAGTAAGCATTTTCACAGCTGTTTTCTGCTTAAGGATAAGCTTGCTTTCTAAACCAAAAAAACCAGAAATGTAATATTTGGTACTTCAACTCAAGGTCAAACAAATTCAACAAAAGACAGAAGAATATCTCAGGTATCAAACTAGATGCGATACTTCCAGATACTCTTCCTACAACAGTCCTGCTGAAATTAATAGCAAATCAAAGATAGGGGGATGTCGGTGGTATTTTCCACAAATGGGGCAGACCAGTCTCACTCTGGCTTTCTCTCTCTGTATGTATGTATGTATGTATGTATGTATGTATGTATGTATATACGCGTTTGTTCCCACCATGAAATTAAAAGGAGGGATTTCCATTTGCCTATGTACACCGTAAGAGCTCTATGTACACATCCCAATGCCCAGGATGGGCATTTTATTGCCCTCACCTTCTCCTAATCAAACGGTGCACCCTGTCTAGCAAAACCACCCAGGTCATTTTTTTCCTTCATAAGGGCCCAAGGCCAGACCTGCAACTGAGTTAATTATGCCTGTATCCTTTTCTACGCAGATTCAAGTGCTAGCCGAGACCACCTTTTCAAAATCACAAAACATGGGGCACCTTTTAAAATTGCCTTGGTGAATCTTAATAGAAACGGAGAGTTAAAAAAGAAAGATATATATATGGGCTGAGGGATTGAGAATGACCCCAGAAGAAACCAGTTTGATGCAGTCTTCCTTTTGATGATTAAAAATATTGAATTTCTTTAAAAAGACGAGCTGCATATGATAAATTGGCTGGTTGGGAATGAATTTGCACAGTGAAGCAAAGAGTGGGCTGCATCATGCAAGAGGGCAGGACTTTGATTTTCTGCTTTTGGAGGTGGGTTTTTCTATGTTTTTAAAACAGTATTAAGCCTACTTGAGATACAAAACACAAGCAAATTGCATTCCCATCTCAAAACAGCGGGAAGCTGAAATTCACAATTGCAGTAGGAGGGATTTTTGAAGGCCAAAGAAATAAGTATTGGGGCTAATGTGATCCTGGGGTCCCATCCCACACATTCTTGTTGGCCAGTTTAAATTTAGAATGGATAGAACACTTTGGGCATGAAAGAGGAGAATCGTGTGCGGCTGATGGTTTCTTTTCTGTTTGCATAGGAGACAGGCAGCTGTTCTGCTTGTACTCCAGGGGAATAAACAAGTCTGGTAGAAATAGAAATTGTCTGCTTTCTGCATGGTTCTCCAATACATGCATACACAGAGCTTTTGTGGGACTCTGACTGTTCTTTTTGAACAGAACACTGTTTAAACTGTTCACACTAAACGAACATGTTCATTATTTAAAAGGAACAAAACATGTAAAGTGAAGGGATGGGTGGAGAAGAATGAACCACGTTTTGGGAGGGGAGAATCTAAATGATTCTGTGGACTTTTTAAAAAATACTTCACAACATATATGTTAATGCTTTATTGAAACCAGTAATGGCTGAACTTCACTTTCTTGTCACTTCTGTAGTCCTATCAAAATAATTTTTTCCTGCCTCCTCCTTTCCCTACTGAGTGCGGAACTGCTGCACTGCAAACGCAGATTCAAGTGCTAGCCGAGACCACCTTTTCAAAATCACAAAAAGGGTGTGCTAGGAAAGAGAGAGCGAGAATCAGGTTTCAGATAATGGCTGGATATTTTGAACTTTGGACAACGTAACAGGTATCTTGGATTCTCCAGGTGCTGGGGCTTTTGTGACTGGGTGCGTCTGGACTTTTATATCTGCTATTCTCTCCTTAAATTTCTGTTGCAGGTACTTTTCTTCTTTGGAGTAGCTTTTTGCAAATGCAGACATAAGCAAGCAGGCTGCCATTGTGGTCCCTCCAATGCAAAATAATATTGCTCCTGCCAACTTACACACATCAAGGGCTCTGTTAAACTGAACAGCATGGGTATCCACCACCACAAAATCTTCTACTCCAAGGGCTTCAATTTTGGGGGGTACCAGAAACCCCACTACTAGAACTATGATCCCTGTCAGCATAAACATTGTCCCCGAGATGAGTCCAACCTAGAAAACAAAGATTTCAGAAATCAGCAAGGCTATTTTGATGGCTTTTGCTTTGTGGCTTTAGTCTTAGGCATTAAATATATCTGATGTGTCACTGATACTTATAGTCACTTCTGTGAAACTTGCAACGAGTTGCTTAAGGCTTTCATTCTGTTGACAGATGAATCTGTTCTCCAGTGGAAAAGTGTGGGATAGAAATTCTGGCAATTGCTGTTCTATCACATCTGGAGAGTTTTGAGATTGGGGAAGGCTGACCTATGTCTACAACAGCATAGTTACCAATACCTAAGTACCATGAAAATCAATAGGGTCTTATCAACCAGAGACATATCCAATAAGCACAAAGAACAGTAAATAAGTTGGTTTATGTATATATGTCAGCTTTTGATTTAATAAAAAAGTATCCCTTCTATAAACATTTGCATTTCCAATTTGAGTGCTATGCTTTCCTTCTATGACTATTCCAATGACAAAAATTGGGACATTTGGGTCTAATATTTATTTTGAATATCTGGTCTTTTTATATTCTGAAATTCTAGACTCCTGTACCTCCTTAGAAGACAGTGAGTTTAATAAAGATTTACATAGCTTGTATCTACCATTTGGCCTAATGGGGCACATCAAAGCCTTCCCATTTTCTGCTTTCAGAATACAAGGAGGGTGTCAGCTGAGAATAAATACATTGTGTATTTATTGATTTATTAAATATACATCCCACCTTTCCATCCCACATAGCGCTTAGAGCAAAGTAGTCATAAACTATAAAGGAAACAGCAAAGTTATAATGGAAATGCTAAAAACATGTCAGTTATCAGTGCTGGTGGGTTGTGATGCTTTTGGAAGTCATCACTCCACAGGTCTGCTGCAAGACCATTCGTAGGTGGTAGCTGTACCTTCCAGAATGCAGAGCTCCACTTGTTGGGTGATCGCTGGATCTGAAAATCATCATCATACTCCCAAATGGATGCTGTGCAGTCTTCATAAAACTGGTGCAGGTAAGAGCGAACTCCATAGCGCTGGTAACCCCCCTCTGTGGTACCCTGTTGCCCCTGCTTCGATGCACAAATGTCAGCATACGCACTCATCCTTCCCACCTGCAGTGAGACAGAATGGACATTGAAATCCCACTGAGCTATAATGGTGCTGTGCCAATTACCAGGAGGATCTCTAAAAAGAGGAAAAATCTCACCAGAGAAATTTTCCAATAAAATATATTCTCAGATTTAACACTGGGTAACGAGATTATAATAGCTGGCTTTGAAAATAACACAAGCATGCTCAGGTGTTCTTTCAGATTATCTTATTTTCTAGGTGACTGGATCAATCATTTAGAGAAGACCTCTTAAAAGCCCCCCCAACTTTGTGAGGTTTGTGGGATATGGGTTGGATGGCAGGCCTTCTCTGTGGCAGCCCCCAATTCAGAGATAGCGCTCTCCTCTGAAATATGCACAGCCTCAATCTTGTTAATATTCTGTAAGCAAGTCATGATGGTATTATTTTAGCAAGCCTATGGCTCCTAATGATTCTGAGTAGAGGCATTCATCTTCTGCGTTTAATATTAGGGTTTTATGATTATGTATTTTTATTACATTTCTTTACACCACCCAGAGTCCTCTGGGATTAGGGCAGGTTACAGTATTGTATAGTAATTAAATAAATAAAAATGGAAACATTCAGTATATGTTCTAGATGTGTCTGACTAAATGAAAACAATTTGTTTAACTGAGATCTACTAGTATGATAGCAAGGATGGTATTTTAGAGCCAAAATATCACTCACGTTTCAGTGAGAAATCTCATCCAAGCTTCTCAATGAATTGCTTTGCCAACAAACTAATCCAGCATGCTGTGACACCTGTCTTGCCCTCAATACCATAGTATATACAAAGGAGGCAAAATACTAAGAACCAAAAAAGTAAATTAACCCTGCCCAAAAATCTTGCCTTAGTATTCCTCCCATTTTTCACCAGATTTAGCAAATGCATGAGTAGTTTTCATGCAAAAAGTAGCATTCTAAAGATGAATGATCTGAACATATTAAAGCTATGTATGAAGGGGCCAATGCATGAATTAAGTGTATGCAGTTCATATGGAACATTTATAACACTGGGTATGTTCTCTGTGGTCCAAATTGTGTCTATTTGCCCCTTGACATGCAAGCTTTCCCACAGCTGAATTCTCTTATTTTTTTTTTTAAATAAAACATCTGTTGCACCAATATACTTAGTCCAATATTTCTTGTCAGATAGGTGGGAGCTCAAAGTAGAAACAGAGCACATGATTTGCATGTAAAAAATCTGTGGCCATCCCAACAGTTGAATTAGCTGTACCATTTAGACAAGCCAGTGGCAGGCATTGTTTGGTTTGCATATTGTGCTAACCATAATTTGTTTAAATATAGCTTGTTAAATAAGGCACAATTGGCAAGGTTAACATAACATGCTATAAACTGTGGCTTAGAGACCAGTATAGTTTAGTTCACACATTAAGCAAAATGATATTATATCTTAGCATAAGTAAACACACTGAACCAGACATTACTGACCGTAGTCAAGTTCAATATAAGAAAGCTTCATCTGTTCCTATATTCACTGAAACAATTCCTGTCTCATTCATAGTCTTTCTTTACAAAGATACCAAACTGACTTGCAGAAAAATTATTGCTGACTTTTATCATGGAAATATGTGTGTCACCAGTGCTTAATCCATAAGATCATTTATTGTCCATTAATATAGCACGTAAGACGCTTAAATTTTAAACCCCTTCATGCTTACCAATAACTAAAATATAATTTCAGGCAGAACTCAGAAGCAGCATGGCTGAGATTATTGCAGTTCCAGTGCAGCTGTGAATATAGTATAGCACTGAACCATGGAAAATGGTCTTATTGCTGCATTATATGGGGGGGGGGGGGGAATATAAAAGTGTGAATAAGATCAACAGAATCAACTGAATCACTGTACTTGCTATCTAAAATTGGATATGATTTCCTTTTATAGAACTCCCTGAAACATTTTGATTTAAACCAGATTAACTCCTCACTACTCTTGTTTCTAAATTTATTTTTTATAGTGGGTTTAGATGTCACATCCCTTTTCAATTAGCAATTATAACAACTTGCTGCAGAACACCCAGCTCTACTCAGATTACCTGTGATGGAGAAGAGCACAGGTCTTCATATTTAAATTATATGGAAATCAGAAGGCAATCACATTCAGAAGACAAAACCTAGCACAGATCCTGATATTTTCATCACTATGACAACCATCCTCAAATTCTTCAGATTATATCAAGGTTTGGAGTAAATGTACACTGTATTTTTCCAATCTCCTATGAGTTATATTTTTTTGACTAGTTTAGGAGAGCAATTCTGTATAAACTTCTGTTTTTCTGGTGTAACAGACTGATTCCTTTTTTTAATGTGGAACTAGATTTTTCCAATATCTTGAATTTAGAACCTCCAGAGAGTGTAAATGTCCACATCATTGGTCATTAATGTTATCCATATGCCTTTTAAACAATATTGGTAAACATTTGATATGGTGTTCTGCCGTTACTTTCTTCTATCATGAGCTGTCCTTTGAGTGGGCAACTTATGGCCCAACATTGTATGTGAATTTATTATGAGGATGGCTAGAGGCATCAGTGCAAGGAAGGCCCATGTACTGTATAACATGACTGATGGATATGCCAACTTGTACCACCCTTGCATTGGAATCTTCAACCCTTAGTCATAATATGTTGGAGACAGCCCTTGTAGTTCTGGAGGGAATAGTGTGTTTGGGGCTTCTTTTCTTGACTGGCAATAGTCATGAGCAAAGCTGTACCAAATGAAGCAGTTACTATATTGGCAAAGAATTCTGAAATATATCAAGTGGCTGAAACCCAAACCAGAAACTTGGATAGAGAGATACAATTGTTTGTCCATTTTTACTTCTACCCAATTGAATTACAGCCAGCGAGTCCTTTGGATGTCCATAAGCCTTCTGTCTTTATAGCACTTGGCTTTTCACAAAAGATTGGACTGAATGAGGACTTTGGGGCAAGAGAGTTAATCGCCCAACAACCACATTTTCCTTTCACATTTTCCTAGACTTGTTGCTCTGCTTTACTTTTTAGCTGGTTTCACTAGCCACAACTGTGTTTACTGTCTGTTTTATTATTGTACTTTAAGTTATTAAATTATTTCTTGTGAGACACAGAGAATTCTGTAATAAATTGGACTATAAACACTGTTAATAGTTACAATGTTACGTTAATAAGGCTAATAATAAAGACTTTTGCAGCACCTTAAAGACTAACTTATGGCATAAGCTTTATTATTTTCACAATTGTCTACTGCAGTGGATAGTATCTCAGTGATTAATTTAAGGTACTGCCATATGACCCTGTTTTTATTACAACAGATAATATGGCTACCCTTTAGGAAATGATATTTACAGTTCACTGAAAGTTGATTTAGCTATCATAGAATCACACTTGTCCATGAGTGGGTGATTATTTTTGCATTAGCTTGAAGTAGTAATATGCCAAAACCTTTTTACTGGCAATTTGGGTCACTGCAGCCTGCTCTAGGAAGTATGATATGCAAATTAATAATCGAAACAAATGTTATCAACTTCATCTACAGGCTGATTAAATCCTTGCTGTGTATGCAACCCATTTGTGTACTGACAAAGTTTGCACACTACCACAGCTGTGTCAGTTATACCATCTTCTGCTTGATAGAACAGCTATGGTTAACTTGCTGTCAACAGGCCAGTTGGAACTTCCTTAGACTCTAGACTTTCTAATTGGAGAGAAAGCAGTTAATTCAAAAGATCACACTGTCTTTCTAATGTAGCATCCTACCTCTTGCAATTCTTTTATTTCCTATTTTCCCTCCACCAAAGAGACAATGATACCAGTGAGAACAGCAATACACCTCTCTATGATATTGCCCACATTCTCAATCTAATGCATCATTCTGGGAACATTTCAAGGCTGAAAAACAGTCAATGATCGTGGCCACTGAACAATGTCCCACACTTTCCTGGTGGACATTTCTTGGAGGCAGTCAAACTCATAGAGCATTGTGTATATGCACTACTGGTGACATCATCAATCCTTAACAATGGGGGTGTAATCCAGTCCATTCATCAATGTAACTGTTGGGTAGGAAGCAATTCATGGCTCACGTAACAATGACAGATTCAGTGAGGTATTCTCTGACAATACCTGCTAAAAATGATGTGAGACTCATTTCCCACTTGGTTTTTGCTCAGCAACAGTGCCCATCTACTGCTGAATGTCACATAATATGTATAGATCCCCAGCTGTTGAATGTATACAATTCATCATGTGATCTATTGGTCCAATTTTTATTTCATGTACACAAAGTTCACCTCAGCATGTCCTATGATCCATTTATTGCCTAATTGCATTGGTGGACTGTAAATGCATTTTAATTTTAATTCATCTAATAACAGAAATTATGTAAGACTAAAAATTAAAAATTATAACCACTAGCAATAATCGCTGGAGGGAAAATGAATAAAAGCAGCCATTCCAACACTATAAAATTATAAAATATAGGCTATATAATGCATGGGAGAAGATATGTTTTTGTCTGGTATGAAAAAAAATAACATGGTAGATGATGAACCATCTTGGAAGAACATTCCATGTGTGGAGTGCATAACTGAGAAAATCCCTCTTTAATAGCTTCAGTGAGAGCACTCAGATTCTCTGGAGGTAAACTAAGGGTTCAGACAGGTATCTAGCTTTCAGACTACACATCCATGATGTTGAATCCATGCTAGAACATTCCTAACAACTTGTTAGAATGTTTTGAATTAAAGATTGCCAAACTGGGATTCATAGAGACAGGTTCTTCTGAAGATCCATTTCCCTCTTTACATCAAGGACCTAATGCTCTCTGCTATCATCTTGGCAGTGCAAGCAATCTTCTCAAGAGACTATTGGGAAGGGAATGTTTGGAGCTGTCCAAAGTTCAGCTGCAGGTTGATATGGCCACAATGTCCTGTTCCACATATGGACAGGCCAAACACAGAAAATGGAAATGCAACACAACAAGGGAGTGACTACATTTGGAATGGTATATGAATTTTCTCTAAAATGCTATGCTGTGGATTGAAAACATTAGGAGTTGCTAATGGAATTCCTTAAGAGAGCTCCAATTCAACTGGTTTTATAAGCTTGTAGATATTCATACTACTCTTCATCAGTGAATCCATTTAAAATTATCATCTTATAAAGGTAGTTATTTGTCTTATGCTCTGGAACAGTCAACAACAAATCTAATAGGAACAGCCAGCAACAAATTGCATTAGTAATTTTAGCAGGAGGAAGAAAGTAAATTGAAAGCAGAAGAAGAATAACCTGCGATAACTATGGAAGAAGAAGAAGAAAATATCAACAGATGCCTGTCTTCACTGATAAACAATACATGGATGGTAACATATGACAAATTATTTGCCTGCATTGTATTCCCAAAAGGGAAACATTTTTTTTATTTAATTTGTACAAACAGTTATAATTATGGTTAAACTATAGCATCAGTAAGATTATGAAGAAATGGCAAAATTACGCAATCAGATTTTTGAAACATGTAGTTTCATACTAGGTGACCCTGTAGCATCTTTTGTTACCATGGTAAAGGCTGTCTTGAATGATTTTTCAGTGTTGTTATGTTACAGTGGTACATTGTAGCTGTAATCAGATTTGCGAATAGATCAGCTATATATACAGGCAGAGTTGAAGAAAGAAAAAGAATCAGATGAATCCTTAAAACCCAATCTGTGATATTTTCATGAGTAAGCAGAAGTACATCTCAACTTAATTTAAACAATAAATTAACTGGAAAACTAATGAAATTTGTCACAATCAGTGCAAGGACAAATAAACCAGAGATCTTTTTAATGTTAGTCACACTGCTCTTTCTGATCTATAATATTTTTGATACTAAGGAAAAAATCCAGAAACTCTGTTGTTTAGTCCAAATACCACTAACAAGAATTCATCATTCACTGAAAAAATTTATAAGCAAAACAGATCTCAGTGCAAATGATGTCATTCTCTACTCAAACAAGCAAAATATAATTTATATTAATTTTAGTGAGTTTGGGATGAGAACTTATATGCATGCATCTATTTTCTAAAGTACCAGTTTTATTTCCACAGAATAGAGTAAGAAGAGATTGATAATTGGCAACCAAGTCAATGTTTAAAAGCATCTAGTTTTTATTTTCAGGTAAAACCAATTTATATATATACATGTATGTGTGTCAGATTATGATTAATGTATCTTCTGAGAAAAAGTTAAATATTTCATATATGCTGATCTTGAATAATTACTTTGGCTTAATTATCATCATTATAGTTAACATTTCAATATTAAATATACTGAACTTTTATGTTCTATTTTCAGTTTTTCAAGTTAAGAAAAGCTGAAACCAATTCCTTAAGCTGAATGGCCTCTGTGAGTTGAACCATGGCCATAATATCACAACTTTAGACATTTTTCATGTCTTTATCAAATGGTCTACTGATGTCCCTTATGCTCATGGGTCCTGCATTTCTGCCCCCTACAGAAACCACTTAATATGCTGTAGTCGGAGGAACTGAAAGGAATATTTTTCTTACATTTTTTAAAAAAATTATGAGTTTTTCCTTTTAGCAATGGAGAGGAAGTGTACAGCATGGAAAGAACAGGCAAGGAGTTCCAAAGGACACTTTTATTGTTATTGAAGAGGAGAAAGAGGTCTTAGTGATGACCACAAGTTTAAGCACCTCTACACTTCAGCAACATTTACTAATATGGCAGGGAGAACACTTACTAATAATGCAAATCGTACTTAAATCGTACAATGAGCCTTGAGGTCCAATAAGGAGGGGCTACAGGCAGCTTTTTACTCATGCTGCCACTGGCTAGTTATGTTTTCATGTTCTACAGAGCAATCATCATCACAATGGAAATGCTTCTAAAAGCTATTATTTTATAGCTGGAAAAAAATGAAATGTTCTGTAACATTTCCCAAAAAGATTAATCAGGAAAATACTTTCTTATTCATAGCCAATGATGCATAAATCACATACTGTATTCACCAAATGAGTATTTTTAAGCTTAGAATCACATACTGAATTGCCTGTGAACAGATCACAAAGCCTGCTAGAGAAATTGTGTTATCCAACAGTATGACATGAGTTATTCTGCTATGTATCACATTACCCTAACAGAATAATAATAATGTCTAAAACAGACCTGTAGTACATTATTATTACTTGGACAAAACATAAAATGATAGCCAATACATTTTATGCAGAAGCCATTTTAAAAATGTGATTTGAGGTTCATTTTTGTAAATGACAATATTGGTTGTTTTTGTCTGTATGATCAGATATTTGACGGACAGTCTTAAAAAATGGCAGAATATGTTCTCCTTCTAAGACTCCTCCACTGAACTCAAGGTGGGGAAGTCATCCTACAATTTTAGAAGACATGGAAGGTCTTCTGATAATAAATGAAATATTGCTCTCCTGTAAGGAAGAAAAGGAATGGGGAAAGAAATCGACATGTGGTGGCTTTTGCTGTCTTCAGTCTGGGAGAGGAGAATTCTTCTCCCGCCATGTCCTTCACTCTGTCCCGTTGCTCCCAAACGGGAGCTCTCCAAGGTGCTAAAGGCCAGCAAAGAGCCATGCAAATGAATCAGTGTGATAGTCTCCCATTTATTCTGCAACGGCAAACTTCGTTTTCTCCCTCTGGTATTTTTTCCAATAAAACCTTTGAAGAGTCTGGCTCTTCGACTCTCTATAGGGACGGTTCGCCCTCTGAACCCTCTGTTTCTATTTCGAACCGTTCTGAAAGGACTCTTCCTCGCCCCGCTCGACCTGATTGCGTTCTTGAAAATCAGGACGCCAGTCTGGTAGGTAAAGTCCCACTGAAACAAAGAGAGCACGGTGCTCTCGAACCCCCAAATCCCACCTCGGCTGCAGACAACTATCTTCCTCTAAATATGCTATGCATTCGTTATTACTGCTATGTCCTTTTGCATGTTCTCTCTTTCCCTCGCTACTTTTTGCGAGTCTGCAAGGATGGAGTTGTTGGTACAAACTCGAACCCACACTTTGCACAGCTAACATTATTCCTCCCTCTCCCCGCTCTGCTCTTCGTGTACTGTAGCCGGGTTGGTTTCAGAGGCTCAGATCAGAAAATGACACGACGCAAAACAAATCGTAAATCGGCGGCTGTGAGCGGACTGCAATGAACAAAGCGACTGGTTACCTGATCCGCTTCTTCTTCCTCCGCCTTCCTTACCGGGCGAGCAAATGCAGCCGGGTTAGCTGCAGATCTCTCGCTCGGTTGCCATCTCTGCTCTGAGCTGCTCCAGCCTCAGAGGCCACGTACTATTTACACCCCTGGAGCCTGGCGCGACCAGTGCCTGCGCATTGAAAGCCACGCCGCCGCTAGGCTCTGCAGGAGGAGGGGAGGAGGAGCCGCCGCCGCCGCCGCCGCCGCCGTTTCCGAAGACCGCTCGGCTGGGCTCAGTGGCTGTCGCTCGCTCGGCAGGCCTCGCTTAGTGGGCGAGACGAAGACGCTGAGCCCCGCGGCTCCAGCGCCTTCTACCCGGTAGCGCCCAGTCTTTGCTCTTTTTTGGGTACACCGCTGGTAGCTGATGAGCTGTTTCTTCCAGCGCTTGGCTATACCGTATGTGTGTTGGGCCCTCTGCCTCCATTGTTCTCATCCTCCTCCCACCCCCAGGTCCCCACAGCCAGCCAAATTCTTCCCACCGCATCAATGAGAGACACCAAGGGTGCAAAAAACAGGCTGGACTAGTGGGTCACACATGCTATTCACTTGAGGAGCAATGAGGGCTTCACAAGAACAGTGGTGGGATTCCCTTCTGGCTCAAGGAGAAGATGATGGAAAGTGCATTGGGGCCAAAGCTTAAGTGAGGGGGACCTTCACACACTCCCTTTTCCCTTTGCGATTCATACACACCTTATCAGAATTGCACTGTGGCAGAGGACTAAACCTCAGTTAGGAAGCAGAAGTGGAAAGGCACAGTGAGCCAGGTCTGCCTACAAGCCAGAAGTTCTCTTTGCTCTTCCACATGATAGCATTAAAGTGCTGCTGTTCAGTTGGGAACTGACTGAAAACTCTAGCAATCTCAGGCTAAATGCCATTGACTTTAATGTCCCTTTGGCTGGGATTACACAATATGCTAAAACTAAAGTATGGTTGGCTAATTTCTGGTTCAGTGTGTTGTGCAAACCCACACAACTGGGTTATTCAATAAGCCAAGGTTATGTGACTAGTGAGTTAGTCTGTTGTACAACAGAAGTCTTACTGGGATCATATGGCACCCTGGGCCTCATTCACATTACTATGACTCACAGAGAAAGGGTGTAAATGTGCAAATGGGTAGAATTGAGAGGTGGTTTATTTGCTTCCTCCCTCCAAGTATCCAATAGTGTGAGATGGTACAAAAAGCCCAGAGTACTCAGAAACAAAGAGGCCTGAGGAAGCAGCTTTTGCTCTCTCACGGACTCAGAGCAAGCCTGCTGGGCCTGATGTTTCCAGCTGCACTGTCCAATACAAAGGAAAGTTGGGAGGTACAACCTCCTGAGGGTGAGGGCAAGATGCTATCAAGAGTAGCATAGTTACTTCTTATAATTTCTCCCTGTTGCCACTCAAAGAGAAGTGGGAGAGCATGAAGAGCCTGTGCGTGGTCCTTTTGCCCACTTCCTATACGTGACCCATTCATCCTGGAGGACAAACAAATATTTGGAGACTGCAGCAAGTATTTGCACAACTCCTGGCTTGCCTGCTTTCAAAGGCCTGAAAGAGAAGGTTGCCCGGTGGGTGACATCTGCCCTTGGTGTAGAGAAGGAAGATGTTGCCTCTGATGAGCACTCAAGGGACTGAAACCTTCTGAGGCTATTCAGGAGTAATTCAGAAGTGGGCTTCTGAAGCTCCATGGTCTTTGCACCTGCTCTTTTCTGTTCATCTCAGTTGCTGTTCTGTTGTTCTCAGCTCCTGAGTAATTATTCCTTTTTTTTTTTATAATAACTTTATTAAATTTTAAGAAAAAACAATAAAAACTAACAAGAACTAATATTAGGGGGGGAAAAGAAGAAAAGGGAAGTTGAAAAGAGAGAAAAGAGTAAAGATTAAAGATGCAGAAGAGAAAAAGAGAGAACAAAAGAAAAGAAAGAATTGACTTCTGACACTTCTCACAACAGATATAAGTAACAATATACATCCAACTCTTACTCTACGTTTAACAAACAAATTCCATTATTTCTATTAATCCATATTATTTCTAATCATCAAAACCATATACAGAACTTCATTTTTTTCAGCAACTTGCAAAAAGTTCAAAAACGTTTTCCAGATAGTATTAAAATTACACAATGTTTTATCACAAATCAACACCATCAATTTCGCCTTCTCTGCTAACTCCATCAACTTCATCAACCATTCTTCCACCGTAGGTAATATCTTGTCTTTCTACCTCTGTGCATATAGGAGTCTTGCTGCTGTTATCATATATAAAAATAAAATTCCATGAGTTTTTTCCAACTGTCTGTCCATCAAACCTAAAAGGAAAGTCTCTGGTTTTGACTGTATATTGATCTTTAAAACCTTCTGCATACAGATATGAATCTCAGTCCAGAATTCTTTAGCATTTTTACAAGTACACCAAAGATGGTAAAATGTTCCTTCATGTTGTTCACATTTCCAACATATATTTTACATACCTTTATACATTTTAGATAATTTTTCTGGTGACATATACCAGTGATACATCATTTTGTAAAAATTTTCTTTTAAATTATAATACAGTGTTTAATTTAATTTAGTCCTTTCTGCCACATATTTCCCCATTGTTCCAATTGTATATTATAGCCAAATTTTTTAGCCCATTTTATCATACACTCTTTAACTTGTTCATCTTCTGTCTCGAATTTCAATAAAAATTTATACATTGCACTTGCTGAGATAAATTCTTGACCCTATTTCTTGCAAGTCAAATATTTTATATCCTTTTTTCTAATGTGAATCTCTTGTAAGCAAGTTACATCTTTTTTCAATTTTTTAAAATAATGAAATACTTTTTTTCTCTTTTGCGGAGCATTAGCTCCATTAATATTCCACGTTAACCATTTGTAATCCATATTTAGGCCAATAATTTAGAAAAGTCTATGCCTGTGGCACCCAACTCTGATTCCTCAGTATCCTCTTATTCCCTAACCTGTTTAGTCTTCAAAGCTGTATGCTCATCTTCCTCCATTTGCATCTCATCCAAATCTCCTTTAATTTTTGCTAAAAAGTATTTAGCTTTTTGAACTAAATTCAAACAAAATCTTTTCTGTTGGGAGGTAAAAATCACTCCCTCTAGTTTGTCCCAGCCAAACATAATCTTCTTCTGTTTCAGTATCTCCATTAAAAAGAAGTAATTCTTCCTCTTACGTAAAATTCTAACAGGAACTTCTATTAGTATAATTATATCCACATTATCCATCTTCAGTCTGGTTTTGAAATGCATTTGCAAGACCTGGTCCTTGGTTTTTCTCCTTGCAAAATGTACTTGTATATCTCTTGGAACATGTCTTATTGCTGCATAGCATGAATTAACTTCTCCAGCTAATTGTTTCACAAAACCATCCATCTTATCAATTTTTTCATCCATCTTTTTTTCCAGGGCTATAAATGTAGCCCCTAATTCATCAAACGTAGGTTTAAGTAAACTTAAAGCCACTATCTTTTCCTCTACTGGTTGTTCTACAGAACTTCTTCTTTCTCTTAATTCTTTTACAGCTTTTCTTGTTGCCATAGTCTTTCTATTAGTTTCCTCTATGCACACAACTGAAACAGAGAGCAGGATACCATTAATTATAGGAGCAAGTAAATTGACAGTTCACACCCTCTAGTGTCCTTCAGGCTAAACTGCAGGCTTAATTCAAAGTAATCACACAGGCATCATTACAGCCTTCTTGTATTTTAAAAAGTCCACCAATCAGCAGGCAGTTTAACTAAACAAAAAACTTTCCCATGAAGAAGACAAGCCAAAATACTGCAAATGGAGTTTCATAAAAAATTAAACTTTTAGCAGATAAATTCTTTATTTTCTTCTATATATAGATTTAAAAGTCTCTTTTAAATTCCACTTTTTATTCCAGCTTTTAGTGATTTAATCAAGTTCACTTTAAACTCCATTTATCAGTGTAATCTCAGAAATAAAGATAAACGCTAAAAGAAATACTTATCTGTTGTAAATGAAGGTCTCTCTTAAGCTGAAAAAGTAATTATAATTCGAAGCGTTTAAGAAATGGAGTTTGGTCAACTCGAGTATCCATAGAAAAGGTTACACTGCAATGGTGAACAAGATGATTCCGCCACCTCCCAGCTGCTCCACTTGAAAGCCATTTGCAGAAGCTTAATTCTCTGCGATTAGCTCTTGAGGAATGGCTGTCCGGAGAGAATAGGATAATTTCCTCGCTTCTTCCTTGATCCAGAGCAAGTTGGGCAGCCTGTGCTTGCTGCCAGCTGCCAATTCAGCTGTGGTGCCTTCTCTCCCTGTTGCGGAGAGAATGTTAACCTGCCATAACACCACTGGAAGTCCTAGCTCCTGAATAATTATTCCAATGATTTAGAGATAGCTATCTGCTCTTCCTGTTATATTAGGGAATCTGAAGGATAGTCGACAAATATAGGTAGATAAATATGAATTCCATACATTCACTAAATTATAACTGCAGGATTTTAGGGGAAAGTCATAACAATGAATAGGGAAAAGTATCATATAGGTGCAACCTACTAAATCTGGAACTCAACAGTGAAAATGCAAAACACATGCCTTCAGTATTGTGTTTCAAGCAGCAGGAATAGAAAACAACATCAAAAATAGCTGTTTCAAATGTTCAATTTGAACATGTGTTTTCTAAGTTTTATTCTGAGGTTAGAACAAGATTTTGGCTGTTGAGTTTTATTCCTATCACTTTTTCATTTTGAAACATCTTCCCATTTTGTACACATGCATGGAACTATCACTAAATTCCTAATCAATTTTGTGCATGAGAACTATTCTATTTTTAAATCATATGATGTTATCTTTGGGCTGAAAGGAACCATCAGACTTTTCTGCCTACAAGTCTGAAGAAGATTATTAGTTCAGAGCTCCATATTCACCAAAAAAAAAAAAGTTTAAAACAAAGCCAAAATGGTATATTGATATGTTCACATGACCAGTTCTGTGGCCTTCATGCTCTGCAATGCTTGCACCCAAGCAACAGATAAGATGGAATGTGATTACATGCCATCTTTTGGAGGGCATAATGTGAGAATTGTACTAAATGAGACCAAAAGATCTTTCTAATCCAGAATTCATGAATCCAAATAAATCATTAAGTACTTACAGGAAAGAAAGATAAAAGTTTTGGAATGACCTTCACAATCACCAGAATATTATTTGTAACAACATATATTGATGATCCGTAGTATGATCTCAGACAAGCAGTACATACAAGAGGACCTAAGAATATTTCAGAACTAGAAGAGTTCTGTAAGGAAGAGTGGGAAAAAAAAATCAAAAGCAAGAGCAGAAAGTCTTTTAGCTGGCTGCAGAAATCATTTGGGAACTGTTATTTTTGCTAAAGGAAGTGTTACAAAGTAGTGACTGGAAAGGTATCCAGACTTTTGCATCTATCTTACTATTTTGTTATTTTGCAACTGTAAACAACTGCGCATGTATAGTAAATATGCTTCCAGATTTGCAGAAAGACATCATATTTACTTATGTACCATGCAGAGGCTGTGTTAGCTTCTGTTTGCTTAGGGATTCATTAAAACATACAATTCAACCAGAGATGCCTAAACTTTAATATGCAACTGAATAACTATCTTAACTAATAGACTTTAACAGAGTAGCAATATTTATTTAATCCCTATTAGTGCAAGGTTTTACTTAATAATTTTTAATATATAAGTTTTATTAAAGCTTTTAAATAAGAAGCTAAAAACTAACACAAACTAATATAAAGTAAGAAGAAGAAAAAGGAAAAAAATCAAAGAAAAAGTAAAAAGTGCAAGAAAAGAAAGAAAAATATAAAGAAGTGGCTTCCGATATTCTTCACAGCAGTTATAAGTGCAAATATATTTTAACCTCTCTCTCTAATGATACATCATAGTACTCTTCTTTCTATAATCTACCCTATCTAATCATCAAAACCATAGATCATTTTTATGCAAAAAGTCCATATGAGGCTTCCAGTCACAAATAAATGTAGATAGTGTCTTTTTTCTAATCAAAGAAGTCAATTTATCCATTTCAGCAAAATCTATCAACTTCACTAAACATTCCTCCATAGTGGGTATTGTGGAATCTTTCCATCTCTGTGCATATAGCAATCTCGCCACAGTAATCATATATTGAAATAATCTTCCATGGCTAAGGTTCTGCTTAATAATGATTCATGAAATAAGCCACAATTGGCTGAGTTTACATATCACATTAAGCCAAAGCCCCAAAACTGCATAGTGACTTAGTGTGATGTGTGAACCTTGCCAGTATCTATTGACTCCCTTTACCCACATGCTTATTATGACTCTCAAAGAACCCTAATGCATTGGTGAGATATAATTTAACTTTGCAGGAACCAAATTTGTTTAGAAGGAGAAGAATATTTGATTTGTTTAGCACTAAGTTCTCCAGAACAGACAATAAACTAATTAGACTGCAATTTCCTGGATCTGCCTCTAATCCATTTTTTGAAAAAGAGCTATTACATGGCTACTTTCCAGTCCTTTGGTACAGGGGTCACTGTTAGGAATATATTATATATCTGAAGATCACTCATTTCATATTTGAGTGAATTAATTTGCTTTTTATTTGTCAATACATTCTAGAGTGCCTTTTCTTCATTCAGTTTCTCTACAATTTCCTTATCTATCTTTAGTTTGCTCTCAATTTCCTTTTCATCCAACAGTCCAGCTGCCTCTCTGGCTGGTTTCCCACTTCTAACATATTTTAAGAATTTATTATTATTGAGTTGTATGTTATTATGCTCCTCAAAATATTGTGGTTTTTTTATATCTGTTATGGTCTCCTTTAATTCCTTTCATGGAAATTTATGCAGGCATTTCTTTCTGACCTTAAATTGGTCAAGACTTCCATGTTCTGAAAGAAGTGTTCTTTAGAAGACATTAACTTACTTATAAAATGGGCTCATGATTTTAAATGGCCAAAGCTTCATTTGTCAGTTTAGGCATGCAATATACCAGATTTCTTTGGGCAGAGAAGATAACTTGGTTGTTGAAAAATGTATTAACTTTTGGATAAAATCTCATTCCAGATTGCCTTTCAGATGTTCATCCATGAAATCCAGTAATCCAAATTCTTTTTTGTTCTTTTAAAAGCTCTAAAGTCCTGATCCTACCATGTTAAAGTTTCTGAACTAATTGGAACCTTGTGACTCTGCTTCAGTTTTTTTTTTTTAATAGCATAAAAGTGATTTTGGATATGGGGGTTGTTAATAGATTTGTTAGGAATACTGTATCAGGGCAGGAACACTATGGATGAACATAATGTTTTCTGTATCTCCCTGTTGCCATGTAGTGGTCACATGGATTTTTGCAGCCCAGAGATTGTATGCGTTAGGTTGTTCTGGTTTTATTCTTTATATTGCATTTTAATGCATTTCCTTCCTCAGGGAATTCAGGATGATATACATGATTCTTGTCCTTCAACTAATTTTATTCTCACAATAACTTATTAGATCAGTGAGACTGGAAAAGTAGTACTGTCTCCAAAACATTATGTGAATGACAGGGTGGATGGGGATTTGAATCTTGATCTTTCTGATCCTAATCCAGCTTTCTCACCACTACCTTGCTATTGCAATATTCATTTTTCCTGGTAAAAATGTACTTGGTAAAATTCTATTCAATTGACAGGATAATCATTCAAGCCATGTCAAGCAATTTAGGCAGTTTTGAATTGCATCAGGTGTTCCTCAAAGAACCCAGCCACTTTTGATCAACAACTTTAATACACACAGCCTTCTTGTAGTTATTCTAGTTAAACCAGTCTTTCCCCAACCCCCCTGGTTGTGATGGATTACAACTCACATCACCCTAGCTGACATGTGACATAATGGGAATTGTAGTCAAATAGATCTGGAGAGAACTGGTTGAGAAAGCTGAGTTAGAGGCTTGTAGATTTTGGGATGAGAGGAGGTCATACATCTACGTAAAGGTAAACATCTAATAAAATGAGCATGCTGTTCCCTGGACAAGGGCTGGACTTCTGTTCTTTATTCAGTAATTATCTCATTCTGTGTTTATATACTTTGTACATTTATTAAACTAGGATATTTACTTATAAATAAATAAATAACAATATCTTACCCATCATACTCATTCCACAGCGGGATACAAGATAATATTTGAAACTATGAATTATATCATGCTAAAACCATAAAGTCACAGTGTCTTAAAACCATCAACACTGTAACACTTAAAGTGGAAAGAAAAAGAGCAAGAAAAAACACCCATTAGCAGAGAGCAAATCTGCACCATTAGGTTGAAAAAGAATAAATATTAGGGTAACATTAAATGGGAATTAGGCCACTTCATAGGGTAGAGTGTCAATCAACCATAATAGCTACATGGAGCTAGAATCTCAGAACACTGGATTAATAAAATAGTAAGAAGAGTAAAATTAAAGGCCTTTTACTTTGCTTTATTTGCTTTAAGTATCCAAACAGCATTTGACTAGTGATTTTTAGATAGAGGATCCTGGGTTTGAGGGGTTTTTCTTTGTGTTCCAGTAAGACCCCAGTAAGACTCTTCTCACATAAGTATAATTTATAACACACAGAGGAACTTCAGGAAATCTCCAAATTTGTAGTAATTAATAACCTTTGGGAATATAATCTTCACTAACAAATAAATTCCATACATTCATGTCTACTTAAAAATGAATTCCTTTGAGTTCACAGGTGCCATATTTGTGCATATGGGAATTAATATCCCTTGAACTCAATGGGACTTCTAGGCAGACTTAGCATTAGTGACTTTAATTTTAAACCAATTGGGAATCTGTTTTAGTGGATTAGCCACATTCAAATATCTAAAGTAGTCTTTTTTGTTACCTCTTTAATGACAATGGCTGAGTTCACACATTATAATAATAGATTATAGCACTGCTGCATCAATAACTGTATTGTGATGCTAAATGAGGTATGTACAGAGTTTCATTTTGTCTCTAGTCAAAATACTCATGAGGTTAATTAAAATATGATAAAGTATTCAGATGATTGTGGCTGATGCCCTGTTGGGAAGCAGTATGGAAATCTGAAAAATGAAATAAGGTACACAGTAGACAGAGAATGTCCAGTTAAGTATGAATACACAAGTTTATTTTCTTCCAGATCTGGACACCAAGAGAATATAGATGGAGCCAGCTGATAGCACACAGTGTACTTTCAGCAATGACACAGGATTTTTAATATTTCCCAGATGATGCCTGAAATTATTGAGGTTGCCTTTCTGTGGCATTCTGAATGGCTGGCCCCATCTTTCACTTATTTGAGCATTTATATTCCCCTGTCCTATGAGTCAAAGTAACTTCATTTTTTTTTGGTACCTTCAAATCAGTGTTGACTCCTGGCAACTGCTGACTAGTCCCTGCAGTTTTCTTGGCAAGGTTTTTCAGAAGTGGTTTGCTGTTGCCTCCTTCCTACGGCTGAGAGAGAGTGACTGGCCCAAGGTCACCCAGCTGGCTTTCTGCCTAAGGTGGGACTAGAACTCATGGTCTCCTGGTTTCTAGCCTGGTGCCTTCACCACTACACCAAACTGGTTCTCTAACTTGAAATATCATGACAGAATTGTAAGAGTGGGTACTCCTAAAGTTAAAATATTAGAAAACCGAGAGCAGTAAAAAGCGCCATGAAGCAGGAGATCACAAAGGAGGAATCAGCTTGACAAGCAGTTCAGTCCTGTCCTATGAAAGACCTTTATCTGAGTCTGGAAGCAGGTAATCCTCAGAAAGAAAATTCAGTCACTATTTTCTGTGTATGGGTGGCAATAAAGTAAGTTTATGGGTGAGACTATTTTTCTGAAATTAGGACCTGCCCTTTCATTTCCAAGGGATGTTTTTCTGCTCCTATAAGTCTCTCTTGTAACCCACAACACACTGATCTTTAATATTCCATTTCCTACCAGGCATGACCCTTACTTTTTAGTTATAGAGCAAAGAAACTGAAGAAACTGACAAAATTTAACAGGTAAAGCCTTTATTGGCAAAACCTCTTTATGGGGAAAAGCTTCAGTTACTGAATTCCTGGTGGTCACATAGCTTTAAAAGTTGGAGGAATCCTCAGACTATTTTCTAGATAGAAGTTTTGGCATTTAATACTTTAGCACCAAAATAGATACATGAAGAAAATAATCTATAAAATAATCTATAAAAGAAGATTTGGTGGGACAAGAATCTCTTTTATATCAGGTTATTGTTCTTTTGGGGTAATTTATTTTGTTCAGGTAGTGGTAGCAGGCCCTCCATCTAAACACCTCATCCAACCTTCCTTCCTTCCCAGCTCTCCAACCCCCCAAAAATAAACCTTTCTCTTTCACTCCCCCACCTCCCTGACCCCCACTGTCACCTGGGGAGCAGAGAACTCAACTCCCCAAGGGACCAGGCAGCACCACCCTAACCCCCTCATCTCTCACATGAGGGGAGCAAAAAAGGATCCAGCCACACCTAACCCCCACTCCAGCCACCAAAACCATGTAAAAAACTGGTCCGTGCAATATCCTAAGTCTGGGTTCCAGCAGCTTCAGTCCCAGGTCCGTCCAAGTTGGCAAGGGAATCCACCAAAATGGCTGCTTTACCATGTGGCTGTTTGAACAGTAGCTGCAAGACACAAGGCAGCTCCCCCACAGGTCCACTGTCTTCTTCCTGCTTCTGCTGCCACAAACTGCCTGGCTGCCTGGGCCCTCACCTCCACTGGGGACTCCAAAGGCCAGGAACTTGTAGCCACCACCACTTCCTCATCCTGTGCCATCACAGGGTCCATGGAAGATTTAAATCACATTCCTTAACTCTGTCCTAGGCTAATTGTCACTGGGCGTACCCCTAAAACATTGTCAGTAGGGCATCAAAGGAACCAAGATTCTCTTTTTTCCACTCACAAGTCATGTGTTTTGTGTTAAAAGTGCCTGGCAGGATTTCAGGGAGATCCAGAAAAGATGACAAGTGAAAGGAAAAGAATGTCTCTTTCCCAGTGATATCTCAAGAAGTACTTCTAGGAAAGGGTATACATTATGATCGAACAGAAAATACAAAACAGAATATAAACCAAAATGTAATCTGTGACAGTTGGCAAGGGAGTGTACTAGCAGGTTCCGGAACTGTTTGTTCTTGTAGATAGGAAATCCTGAAATAACCTCCAATTTTTGATTGTTTAAACAAGCTTTTGGTAGGCGGCCAGGGTTTAATGGGGTTTTATGGATCTGGTAATGCCAGTTCTACAAAGGACAAATATTCAAAATAATGTACGTTTCCAAGCACTGAACTCTAAAACTCTTGCAGAATCTAATGATGTGTAAAACTCAGAGCATCATTTGGTGATCACTCTGAATTTTGAAAACTTCAGTATGGACTAACATGGTACCTTTTTTTTAAAAAAAGTTTTGTTTTAACCATGTAATTTATATGCCAAATCCAATGTACACAGTGCTTCACATTTCAGTTATATTAAAGGAGGTAAGCAAGAACTCCAATATTGAACTGCAAATGATAGAGGTAAAAGAGAAACTGAAATAAAAATATTTTTTTCAGAAATTAATTGATAGCCATTATTTAATTTAAGATTATTTGTTTTTCTTCCATTCTTGTCAATTCTGCCACATTAACTATTTTTCATAAGATTTCAGGTGTAGTGGGAAATGGAGCACCTCAGACAGAAAATGGAAATATGATATATAATTTCATCACAGATAAATAATATCTCCTCTGTACTACACGATATTGACTGTCATTTCTCTTTATAGGATTTCCTACGCTGGTTGTGATTCTGAGAAGTGATTCATAAAGTTTTTGGGAGGAAGCTGGATGCTCATTTGAATCAAACTTGGATCTTCTCATTATATTGCAAAAATGCCAATTTTCCATTTATTCCATTTGTTCTGATTCGAGATAAGACATTGTGTAATTTTAATGCTAACTGGAAACCTCTTTTGGACTTTTGTGGGAAACAGAAAAAAATGAAATTATGTTGTATGGATTTGATGATTAGAAATAATATGGGTTAATAGTAATAATGGAAGTTATATTTTAGAGTAAGAGTTTGATGTATATTGTTACTTATATCTGTGGCAAGGAGGGTCGGAAGTCAATTCTTTTTTTCCTTTGTTGTTTTTTTCTCTTTTCTTTTCTGCACTTTACATCTTTACTAATTTTTCATTTTCCAGTTTTCTTTTCTTTCTCTATATTCTTTCTCTTAATACTAGTTGTTAGTTTTTACTGTTCTTTTTTTTACAAAAAAAATCAATAATATTACAAAAAAAAATTGGTAACCATTGATCAACTATGATATCAAGGTCAATTTTGGAAATAGCTGCCCTTGTGAGAACTTTAACTGCTTCCTTGGCTCTCTGGTGTATGGATTTTTCTCACCATGTGGGCAACTGCTATAGACAACCAACTTCTCATAAAGTATTACACCACTGTTGTCCAAACTTGGCCACTTTAAGATGAGTGGACTTCAACTCCCAGAATTCCCCAGCCAGCCATGCTGGGGAATTGCTGGCTGGGGAATTCTGGGGAATTGAAGCCCACTCATCTTAAAGTGGCCAAGTTTGGACAACACTGTATTACACGGTTGTACTCTGTCAGGGGCAGCTTATTTTTACTCATTAATCCAATTCACACATTACAGTAAGACAGATCTTGACAGGCTGAATTCATATCACACACCGGGCTAAACTATAGTTGTCTAGTTGAGTCTCAGTGGGTTGTATTGATTAACTCAGTAAACTAAGGTTCAGTGAACTGTAGGTAACGGTGGTATTCAAATCCAGTTTAGAATATGGACAGTGTGATACTGTTGGTTGACTCCATCCACAACACTAACACTGACATCACTATCCCCAGAGTCCACAGGCTTGACACAACTGTCAAGAAACAAATATATAATTGTTCCATATAATTAGGGTTCTTCTGTTGTTGGAGTGCTGGTCATGCTTAGTCTCTAATTTCAAGGCACAGCTCTTGCAAAGTTCCCTTTTCAGATGTATGCTGGAAGGGAGGGTGATCATGACCCGTAACCAGGTATACCTGCAGGGGTATGTGTGTGTGTAAAAAAATGCAACATTCATAAAAAAGGGGTGTGGGCTTTGATCACACTGACATGGATTAGACTGTTTCATCCTCCTTTCAGATGCCTCTGTTCATAACTCTGGAGCAGTGCATCACATGCTATACATGGAAGCATCTTTAAAAGGGATTGTATACTATAAGTGCTTATGGTTCCAATCTTATCACAATTAACCCCAAATCCCACTGAAATTAAACTAATAACCTACTTAAGACTTTCTGATAAGATTACTGTTTCTAAGACTTTTGTCAGATCCTATAAGTCTCTTGTTTTTGATGTAGGTAGAAACTACAACTCAGCATAAACACCACAAATTGATTGTGGAGACAGAGCTCTTAAGACAAGTTATTGATCAACAGGTCAGATACTGACACTCAGACAGCAGTATGTAAAATGATGGGGTGTAGTGATAAATGGTGAGTAACAGTTGTACAGCATGTAATGACTATGAAATTGCAAAGACTGCCAATTCCTTTCTTCTTAAATTCTTAAATTCCTTAGAATAACCTGGATATATTTGCACTATCACAACTAATATGAGCCCTGGATCTTGCTTTTTTGTTGCACATAGCACTGCAAAATTGATAAAAATTTCAAGAGACTGTAAGAAATTATCAGTGAAGCTGCAAAAAGGTGGTATGTCATCTTTACACTGGCTTGTAATACTTTGGTAGGAATCTGCTAACTCTACAGGATGGCTGTGGATTTAGATGGCTGTGCATTTACACGGCTGTACAGTTATGAGGGCTCTATTCAGGCTTGATTCACTGGAGCACAGATAAAGCATCTCTCTTTGTATTGTTAAAGCAGCTGTGTCTTTTTCCAAGGCTTGGATGGTCACTTCAAAAGTCATCCCCAGTTGTCTCCATAAGCAGACACACATACAGTCACTTTGCTTTGATTGTTTTGCCCAGTCCTAAAGTTTATAAAGCCTTTCTGTAAAGTCATTTCACCTTACAAGTCAACAGTTTTAATGAACCATTGCAACTTCCAGTATGATCTTAAAGATATTACACATACATACTTCTCCTCCCCCCATGGTTATAAAATATTTTAAAAATGCAATAAAAGGAACTGGAGAGCTGCTCTCAGCTTGTTGGTCATTTCTTAATAGGAATTGCTTATTTCCTTCTCCATCCTGCTAATCCTTCAACTTTCCTTTGGGATGCACATTTTTGCTCACATCCCAGCAGTTATAGTTGGGATCCATTTCCCAGTTGCTGACTCACCCAGACCCAAAATAAAATGAACACTGAGTTTTCTAGGCCAAGAAATCTAATGCATTTATTTTCATCCTTCAATTTCTTTGCTAGAGAATTAGAATGTATGCAGTACTTTTCACCAATTTTTCAAACAGCATCATCTAATACACTGCATATCTTCAAATGAATTTATTCCAGTAAATTGTACAATTGATCTAGGCAGCAAAAATTCAAAACCATTTTTTTGGAAAGGTTGGCAATTACAATTCAATATTTTATAGCCTAGGGTTTATATATTAACTCAGAAATCAGTGGTGCTACACTGAATAGTGTTTAAACCAAAGTAAAGATTCTTCCTTGTGCTGCTTTAACATTTGTGCCTTTGAAAACCTGAATGGGTTCAGATATCATGTTAACCCTTAGGGGTTGTGCAGTCAGCCAATTCTAGCTTTTTCAACAAAGCATGGCTTATAACAAGCCGCTGAAATAGTTGCATTTAGAGATTTAATTTAAGCCAGGGTTTATTCTTAAGGATTAACAGAATGCTGAAATTTTTAAAGGAAAAGCCTTACTAAAAATATATCTGAGCATGTATATAAAATTATTTTTATCATTCTACATCTAGACATATTATATTGATGATGGGGGGGAGAGGGGGGAGGGCTGAGCGCAAGAAATCTTTTTCTTGAGAAAATGTTCCCCAGCCACTGTTAAACTCTGAGCCCTATAACACACACACACATATATACACAAATGGCTTGGATGCAGACTTAATAAAGTAAAATCCTAGGCCTGGTTATGTAAGAGTAAATGCCCCTATATTCAATTCACATCATGATCACTTTGTTGTCGTTTAAAAAAATCCAAGACCAAAAAAAGCTTAGCTCGAATTGAGACTTATTTCTGATATGTATAGAGTCATTCTGTAAGTAAACTGCACTTCAGTCTTATTTAAACAATAGGCTAGTTGGCATCAGCGAGATGGAGTTTATGTGGTTCTTGACCCAGCAATATCCATTTTTCAGGCTCATGCCAAAACCTGAAACCAACCCATCTGCTATATTGTATAAAAGGGAAGGGCTGAACTTACACGAGGTCCGAAACCCTCCTTCTGAATCATTTTTGAAGGTGCTCAGCCTAATATATATGGTTGTCATTTTACATAACATGCCTTTTTTGCACTTAAGATGACTACCGTATCAAAATTGTGGCAATGATAATATGGAACAAGCATTTAGAAAAAAAGAATAGCTAACTATACCCAAAGAGCCAGTTTGGTGTAGTGGTGAAGGCATCAGGCTAGAAACTGGGAGACCAGGAGTTCTAGTCCCACCTGAGGCACAAAACCAGCTGGGTGACCTTGGGCCAGTCACTCTCTCTCAGCCCTAGGAAGGAGGCAATGGCAAACCACTTCCGAAAAACCTTGTCAAGAAAACTGCAGGGACTTGTCTAGCCAGTCGCCAGGAGTCAACACAGACTTGAAGGCGCGTGCACACACACAACTATACATAATCATGTCAAATCTCAGCCAAGCAACACATCAGAACAGAAGTTTGCAACAAATGTAGTACAGGTTATATCATGGGACACTGTTGACTGACTTTTGTGCTAATGATCAACCCTTTCCTGTTACCAGGACTTCCTGTTACCACAGACAGGCATCAGCTCCATTTGAAGAAGACAGTCCTGTAGCTGCAAAAAAAGTCCAAGAAGCCTTGAATTCCTTTAATGATCTAATTTGTACACTGCTGGGAACTGATAATTAAATTTTTCAAGGTAATTAGATTAGGAGAGCTAATTATCTATCAGACTTTTAATACCTGGTGTCAAAAGGGGGTTCTGGGATCATTGCTCAAGAACTGATGGAGCTTTCCTGAAGGAGTCATGAAAATGGAATATCTTTAAAATCTCACCTAAAACTAACAGTAATGTTAAAGGAGGAATGACAAGAATAAAAGTGCAGATACTTCTAAGCAGACATGCCTAGAAATAAGATGCTCCAATAACAGTTGATTCAAGTGTCTTAGATGATGATGGTTGCTATTTGTATAATCAAAATTAGCTCTGATTTGATGTCCTCAACCCACCTGGAGAATCAGCATTAAAGATACAAGTGGCTGTGAGTCTTTAAAAGGATTGCGGTGTCTAGACTGCTCCTGTTGAAAATTTCTTGCTCAAAAATAAGCAAATAATATCTGTTGTCTCCTGTTCTTGGGTGTCACATTTTCTGTCCTTGTAAATCAATAAGCAAGGTTCCTTTTATTAGCTTGGATAGAAAAAGTTGTAGCCTCCTGAAAAGTCACTCCAAATATCTGTGATCAACTGATAATGTAAAATGATAGAAGGGAGAAATCACTAAATACATATGGAATAACTATATTACCCACATTTGATTTAATATAATTTTATTAAAATTAATTTAATTTTCACTCTGACCCACTAAAACATTACATATTCCTGTTCAAGCACATGTACAAACTGAGCCATGATCTCGCATTTAGAACTCTTCTACATTTACCTATTTTTTTTTCTTATCAAAAGTCTTCCATTAGGGAGAGAAAAAAGAATAATTTGATTACTATGTGGGACTACTCCACTTGTAAGCACCTAATGACACTAACGGACCACTTAGTGCAGTTCTTTAAGAATATTTTAACTCTTGCTCAACTCTGAGTTCAGCTTAATCATTTTTGACAAGCAAACTGGGTTCATATTATACAATTGCCCCAGCTACCTCATCCTAAAATTCTTTTTATCTCAGAATAATATTTGTCAGTGCTAAAAAGATGAATTTGGAAAATACTTGATGCTTGTCTAGGTATTCATTGATAAACTTTTACAGATTAGAGAGCTAATTGTTCATTCAAAATCTTTCCCTAATAATTCACAGCTTTAACTTTTAAATGCACATTACATTCTTTTGGCCAGTGCTTTACAAACCCACCTTGATTTAAATCCCACTCTGTTCAGTAGGATTTGCTCTTGGGAAGAATACAGAGGTTTGTATCCCCAGCATCCTTGAGAATAGAGCTATTGAAAGCAGCTGCTTTAAAAGCTGCATTAGCTTTATGAATTGACTCCTAAAAGCAACAGCATCTTTTTTTTTGGTCACGCAGAAGCCTGAACAAAAATTGGGTCCTGTACTTGTGGATCATTTTCAAAGCATGTGTAGCTGTATTTGCAAGAGGGAGGTGATAGTTAAAGCACAGCTATTTGTTAGCATCTTCCACAAGCTACTCACAAAGACATTGACTGCATATGGATTAGCACATAGTGAAACCAAAGGTCCCCTCTACTAAGCATGTGTAATAATAGCTTGCATAGCCCTCCTTTTTTGTTCTGTGATTACCTAGTTTATAGTCTTTCTTAGAACTTTGCACAGCTGCAGCAACAGAAATCTATTCACGCATTAGTTCTGATGCCAATGCTCAGATTTTGCTTTTTCAACATGCCTGATAAAATTGGGCATAATCATTCAGGTTTATTCTCCATCCCAGGATTGTACATTTTTTTGCTCTCAAGGCCTGCTGTATTCATCTTTTGTCATATGATTATGACTACTAATTATAAACCCATCTAATTTACTACTTGAGCTGTGGCTCCATTTGAAATTCTTTAGTTCTCCATTACTTTCCAACAGAGAATGGATGCCTCCAGCCTGCAGATAGCAGGCCCTCTTTCTCCTTTTGCTTTTTTTAAAATAAGAATGAATAAAAAATAATCAACCATGTTCAACCATGGCTGTACCCTGAACCGTTCTGAAGATCTACAGGCGTATATAGATTAAATACATTCTGTGGTTGATGTGTCTTCTAAAATGTCACCAACAGGTTTGGGTAGTTACTGGACCTGCATTCTTGATTTGATTGTACTCTTACATATTTAGAAACATCATAGTTTAAGGAGAAATTATGGAAAATAGGTTCCAACGGATGTATTACAATTCTATGCACGCTTATTAGGAAATCTGGGAAATATGTGTACAAGTACACATATTAAGAATCAGACTGTTTGCTTCGGTTCTTCATCTGTCAATGGCAGTATCAATGGAACTCTTCACAGGGTGGTTGTAAGGATGTATTATATAGCTACTTCAGGCTATTCTGAATGCTAGAACTTACTATGCTACAGAATAATGCATTTTGTTACATATATCTGGATCTGTATCCAGCTCATTGCTATCAAAATATACAGAAATGCACTAAGTCTTCCTCTTGGTGGTAGAATGGTTTCTTGTTGCTACTGAAATTGATCTTATTTAAGAATATAATGTGGTTCAATTAATATATATGATAGATTATTTGATAGATTTCCTGGAGATTTTGTAATCAGGCCCTGCTGCCAAAGGAAAGACCACAGGGAGCTTGTGGATCCCCTGAAACCCCAATATTGCAATCTAACCTAGCATGAAGAGATTCTTTACTTTTCATCCTGAGAGACCATACCAATTGCTTTACAGTTAAAAGCCTCTTTAGTTGATTCCTTTCTGGAACTATTTAGAGTTTTATCTTACCCTTAACCCCCCCCCCCCCCCCCCCAAAAGACAGGCATCTTTAATCACTGAAGCATGGAACAGGAAGTTATTATTCAGGTTTTTTGTCTAACAGCATAGTCGTGACTCTAAACTCCAGGGTGGCCTATCAGGAAAGAACAAGTATTGTTTAATCACTGAAAGCTATGCCTTTTGCTGTAAGTATTTCCCCCCAAACTCTAAAGGTTTCATCATCTCTCTCCCCACCCTTCCTAAATAAGGACTGCCAAAGTAAATATAAACTGTTAATCTGGTGAAAACATAGTTAATTGGAAAGATTTATAGTCTTGTTAGTGGAAATGTTTTTAATTTAAAATGTCAATGTATTCTCTGAAGGAAAATTATTTCATTGGAAGTCATAATTGGACAAGGGCATTTTGCTTAATAGCAAGACTACAATGAGTTTTATGAGCTATAAAATGTCACATCAATGTGCATAGGCTTCTGTTTAGAGCATCCTTGTCATAGTGATGTTTAGACAACTTGGGCCACAATTTTCACCACGGCTATTAGCTGTAGTGGTTAGTGAGGTTGAGGGTTGTAGTCCAGTCATCTGGATATAGATGTGGAAGGCTGTTCTTGTCTAGGTGCAAAACATTCAACTAAGTTTCCCTATTATAGAAGATGGCAAAATGCAGTGTGGACTAAGCTACCATTAGATGGATACAGAGCTGGCTGAAAAATTGTAAACAAAAAGAATATGTCAAATCGGAGATGTCAAATGGTGTACTGGAGGGCTCTGTTCTGAGTCCTGTGCTGTTCAATGTATTAAAAATGACATGGAAAAGGAGTTAAAATATTATTATCCCATTTATGGATGATACAAATATGGTGGTGGTGGTGGTGGGGAGAAGCAAGCATCTTAAAATGGAACAGTGGGCAGAAAGCAAAAAGTTGAATTTCAACAGGAACAAAGGCAAAGCCTTTCATTTGGATAGAAAAAAATCAAAGGCATAAAGGGTGAGACAATATTGGCCAGTAGACCTATAGAAAGGGTATGGGTGTTGGTGGATCACAAGCTAAATATGAGGCAACAGTGTGATGCAGCTGCAAGCAAAGCAAATGCGGCCCTAAGCTGCATCAGCAGAAGTTGTTCCTCTCTGGTCTGCATTGGTCAGATCACACCTAAAATATTGGGTCCAGTTCAGACATCACATTTTATGAAAGAAATTAATAAACTGAAGCATGTCCAGAGGAGAGCTACCAAGTTGAGAGAGGGCCTAGAACTTACAAGGAATGGTTGGAGGGATTCAATATATATAGCCTGGAGAAGTGGAGGAGACATGATAGCTGTCTTCAAGTATCCAAACATCTGTCAAGTAAGAGATGAGGCAGAATTGTTCAGAATTATTATAGAAGACAGGAAAGAAGCACTAGACTCACATCACAAATCAAATTAGTATTACTTTGTAACATAAATGAGAGCCAGTTTGGCATAGTGTTTAAGGCATCAGGCTAGAAACTGAGAGACTATGAGTTCTAGACACAAAGCCAGCTGGGTGACCTTGGGCCAGTCACTTTCTCTCAGCCCTAGGAAGGAGGCAGTGGCAAACCACTTCCAAAATCTTGCCAAGGAAACTGCAGGCGCTTGTGCAGGCAACACTGACCCGAAGGCACATATACATTGTAACTTAAAGTTGGACATGACAAAAAGTCCAAATGATCAGAGTTGTTCAGCAATGAAATAGATGGCTTTGGGAACTGAAGGACTCTCTTTTGCTGGAAGCATTTAAACAGGGACTCGATATCAGGGATGCTGCAGTGATGGATTCCTGCACTGAAGAGGGGTTGGATTACATGATCTCCAAGATCCCTTTCAATCCTTACATTATATGATTCTACAGAGAGTTCTGGAGAACTTGTAAGACAAATGGTATACATTGAAACTTGTTTTAACAAATAGGGGATGGAGGTGTCCACTGAGCTGAAGAAAACGTCAATGCATATGATGCAAATGATGCAATTTAGATCATTTGCACAATGTTGTCATAATGCAGATGATGCCAATCACAACGAAACTTTGCCTGGTGCATGACAAGTCAGGAAAATCAAAGTTTCACTGTAATTGTGTCTTTCATCAGAGAGATTAAAGTGAGTGGTGTTATTTATTTATTTTAAAGTCTAGATTTAATCTTTTAATGCTCAAATGCACATGAATCCAAAAATATTTAAAAAGCAACGCTAATGAACCTTGCAAAGTGAACATATTGCTAATTATTTGAAGACACAATATAAATACACTGAGGTAATATCTAACTGTTCCTGCTTGGTTTTTATATTTTTGTCCTATTCCAGTGAGTAAGACCTGTATAGGTAAGCATTCTCTGGCTCTGGAACAACTTGCACAAATCAGATAGGCATTTCCTTCCAGTGCTTTTGAAAATCCATTTGCAACCACTATTTTAGGCAATTAGGCTTATATAACCATTTGTGATTAGAGCTCGCTGCAGTAGAACATGTTTTTCTAAATTATATTAGCAAACAGTGGTGTAGATACAGTGAAGGCAGGGGAAGTGACTACCTTGCCCTCCTCTTTTCTGCCCATGTCTAGTGGTTGCTGGATTTTTGCAGCCCTGATATACCATCCCAAGCAAGGTGTCAATTGTAACATAAAGTTGGACATGGCAAGAAATCCAAATGATCAGAGTTGTTCAACAGTGAAATAGAGGGCCTTGGGAACTGAGGGACTCTCTTTTCCATAGTGTAAAATAAATTGAGAAGGAGGGATGGAGGAAGAGAAGAGCTACTCCTATTTTGTCCTTGGCTGTCACTCGGGAGTCAGTCAGTCTGTCACTTTACCTCACCAGATGTATGCACTGCTAGTGGAGCCCTTGGAAGCCTTGATGGATTCCACATCAATTTACCGCTTTGCTTCTTGCTCTCTTTACTGCTTGGGATTGAACTAGGGGAAAGAGAACAGGCATACCATATTTGGCCATATCAAGTCAATCAGTAGATGACAGCGTAGAGACACAGAAGACTATATTTCCTTGCTGGCATCTAGTGCTCAGCTGAAGTTTTGTAACCCAGATGTAGTAAGTCTAAGAGAGAAAGACTTTCAGGTGGTTGAGTGGGGGATCAGCCTTCTACATGGAGGGGGTGTGAATGCAGGAGGCCAGGCAGGAGAAGGGAAGGGAAGGGATATTTTGAGTGATGGAGCAGGTGTCAGCTCCACTAGGTAGACCAGACCAGGAAATCAACTCCACTGGAAAGGTAAAACTATTTTGAGTGAGAATGGCTACAATAACAGAATCTTGTTATTGTGTTGTACCTCCTCCTCTTTCTTATAGTTCAGTGAATTAGGGAGGCATCTGCCTGAGCTGCTTCCAGATGTTATCTTGCTGTTCTGTACTTAAAAAAACATTTCAGTCCCTTTTGCCTAGATAACAGTTCCTGCATATTTCTGTCAAGGTCATCTTGCCTACTGTCTACAGCAGGCAAGGGGAAACCCTTCTTTTCTTTGTCTCCCATCCTCCCTCAGTTGCCACAGTTTGAGCTCTCACCACTGGGGGCTCTATCTGAAAGGGGCCCAGAGATCTTTGTTGATACTCCTGCTAGGAAATCAGATCGATTCATCTATGAACAAAAATGATTGCATAAACTGCTTGGATGTTATAACCTAGTTCACACAATATGCTAAGCTAAAGATGTTTAACTATAGTTTGTTGAATAAACGATCACTGCTGAATTAACACAAATAAAACCATAAATTATGGTTAACAAATCACAAGATTGGGTTTACCTAACATGCTGAACTAAAATATTGTCTGGTTTGCTTCAGCTTAACATGTTATATGAAGCCAGTCTAGCACTTAAATCCTAATATTGTTTGGCTTAATGTGTTGTGGGAACCAAGATTTGTGGATTGCAAATAATGGTTTATGGTTTACACAATATGTAAATCATCTCTGCTTCACACATCATGCTAAGTCAGGACCTTTTAAATAATGTTTTCTTGGATGAGTTACAATTCCTGTTCACACATAATGTTAAGTTACAAAGTCTGAGTTGACACAACTCCAAATCAAACAAACTATATCATGCTTCAGTGTGATAGTCTTTGGCTTCAACCCTTATATACCTGAAATTACATTGAGCTAAATAAATGTGCAGAGGATTGATCTATTGGTCATTTCATCTAGAGACTCTGCTCCTTTATTGTAACTCTGGATAGGTTTATAGTAGTTATTAAACAGAGGTAATTGTACTCAGTATATGTAACACTGTCATTCAGACTTGCACAATACTGGCGCTCCATACACCAAAGGATTGATAAATATGTTTGTTCCTACCTGCCTGGAACTCCATGCATTGAATCAAACCATGGATACCTGCTCTAGTCATTTGTTCACATGTTTTAGTACAATTGACAAGCCTGAGCTACAGCTTTAATCAAATTTGCATGGAAATAATTGCTAGGAAAAGGTGATATTTATACTCTTCCAAAACATTTCATCAATTTACATATTCATGTCTCATCCCCTGCATGATGCTGAGTAATCAAGTGAGACATGAAGTCATGCATATGCAAAAGCTGTGGATGAACTGTTCTTTCTCTCCTCTTCTTCCAGGCCCATCTCATTCCTACTATCTGCATGGAACAGCAGAGGCTTGACCTGAAGCAATGGTTACTGCAAGCAAATAATCATGTATTGCTACTTTCCAGTTGTTTGACTCTTACATAAGAGGATTAGAGTATTGAGCCTCTGTTATCTATCTATGCATGCATGTTCACATTTCAGTTTGCAACTAGCATGAAGTAAATCTACATGAGTGAATAAAATTAGATATGTTGTAACTTCTGATTTCTCATTGGTAAAATGGGAACAATATTAATAGATGGTTAGAAATAAAGTCTACTTGGGACTGGATTCCTGAACTCCATTTCTTAGATCGTTTCAATGACAAAGCAAGACAAAAAGGCTGGTTAATTCTTGCATAGTGCTTGACAGTAGAGAACAGTGGCAAGCTAGTGCTGTCCAGATGTTTTAGACTATGATTCCCATTAGCCCCAGTCAGCATGATTAAATGATCAGTAATCTGGGCAACTGAAGTCCAGAACATCAGCAGGGCACTCATCCTTGACATAAAGACTCAGGAAATTACCAAATTCATTTGGATTATGCATTTCCAGGTCAGAATGGAAGACATCAACTGGGATTTGAAAAAGAACTGATTGGTTTCCAATGGGAACAGAAAACATAAAGAATGCTTTGGTATGGTAACAATATTTTTGTCTCTTACTTGAGAATCAACATGTCCTTAGTTGTTTTTCCTAACTTATTGCAAGCATATATCACTGTCCATAAAACTCAAGGCTCAGATTATAGCAACAATCCTATGTTTTTTAAGTGAGAAGTACTGTAAACCATTCTGTACTGTTTGCAAAATTTATTGCTTTGTTTGACTTATTAAGGTGTGTCTGTATGTTACCAATGATGAAGCAAAAAAAAAAAAAAAGCTTTATGTCTCATTTTAGTTATGTATTAATAAATAAAGGCAGTGCACAAAATGCATACATAAGTTATAAATAAAATTCTAAACTCATATAAATTCTAAAGTCAGCTTTAAATCTCAGTGCTTAAATGTTAAAACCTCTACAAGGCCTGGAAAAAAAAATGTTTAAACCCTCTATTAAACTGTAATAAGGTGGGGGGGGTCTGCCTCAATTTCAATAGCAATCTTTCCCACAATATCTCTCCAGCATAATTAACAGTATAATTTGCTGTTGATGTTAGCTATTCTGTGGCAGGATGCTAAGGACCCAAGAAGTCAGGGTGGGTTGTCCAGGACTAGGCAGTTCTAAAGGCCAAAATAAAACTTTAGGCTAGGAACTGGCAGACCGTGAGTTCTAGTCCCACCTTAAGCACAAAGCCAGCTAGATGACCTTGGGCCAGTCACTCTCTCTTAGTCCTAGGAAGGAGGCAATGGCAAGCCACTTCCAAAAAACCTTGCCAAGAAAACTGCAGGGACTAGTCCACTCAGTTGCCAGGACTCAAGACTGGCTTGAAGGCTAAAAAAAAAAAAAGCTTTAGGTATGAAAGTAGCAACTTGGTTTGGAAAAACAACTGTCAACCAGAGTAGCTATTTCAACAACCCTGCTGCTATACTCTGGGCCAGCTGCAATGGGCTACCCCATGAAGAACACTTTGTAGTCATCCAGTCTATCAGCATATGTATCAGTGTAATCAAAATTCTCTCCTCCAGGTTAATCAGTCAATCAGCTGACTGTGATAAAAGACCCCCTTTACCAATGTGACTGTCCCGTATCAGTGCTTGGATCTGGGAGGACCTCCAGATTGCAGACTTGCTTCTTAAGGGGCCTGCGATCCCATGCAGAACAGGCATTTGAATTCTAATAACCTCCATATCATATTGTGGCCCAGAATGATAGAAGCAGATGAAATCAAGACTGATCTAAAATCACCTCAAATTCTGTGGAACATTCAGAGCCCTCCATAGTAGATGACTTCTTGCTTAAAAATTCTGGTTAGCATAGTACAGACCTTACATTATTCCTGGAGAGCAGAAGAGGACAATGAAGTAATTTTAAAAATAGTGGACAGAGACTGGAATCATGAACCTGGCATACAAAGCCATTGCTAGGTATAACAAAATGCCATATGTAAGAATTGCCAGGGGCAAGAATGAAAGGAAAATACTTTTTTCCAGATGTCCACTTCAAGACCAAATTTCAGGGTCTTGAATTCAACAACTTTCCATGATGGATTTCATGTCTACTGATTTTCTACAGCTTTTCACAATGTATCCCAAGGAGCATCCATCAGAACTGTTTCCATAGCAACTGTGGCTCTGCTGGTTCAGTTGCCAGTTTCGGAGAGTGAAAATGCATTAGCAGCCTGAGTCTATCTGGTGTGAAGTTGTATCTGCTCCTTTTATTTATGCGGTGAATTGGTTTTTACAGCCTATCTTTTCCATTTTATTCAAATGACAAAAGAGAGTGTTTTAGCTAAGTCCTTCCCCTATGATGTTCATCTTCCCAGCCTTTCTCTAGCCAGCTTTACTTTAAAAAGGTTATTTGCTTATCTTACCCTCTGTTCCAGTTTTGCTAATCTAACGTGGTAGCAAGGCTAAAATTGGAAACTGGGCTGGCCTTACTTTTAGGTAGAGGGAGATGGGAAGCTAAGGGAGCAGAAGTAGTAGGAGGAACGGTGAGCTGTTGGAGGACTAAGCTACATCTGGCAATGGCCTGCAATGGTCTGGAAGAGCATTCCCTCCAGCAATTTTCAGCTACCAGTCAATTCAGCTTCTATGCATAGCATGGGAAGGGCTCCATCTTCTCTTTGCCTCAAACAGCAAAATGTCTTGGAAAAATAAGACCAGACATGGAATCCACACAGTGGAGCATTATTTAAGGAACTCCATCAGAACATATGCAAAGACATATGCATTTCTATCGGGGCACGATGGATAATCAAAACACAGCCTTTGCATCCATGAGAAAGCTTGTGTTGGTTTTCATGTCACTTTATTTACTCCAAGTGATTGTGCAAAGGATAACAGTGCTCTTTAGATGTACTGAAATGGCACATGCTTTATGTGCGGTCGCACGGAAACCATCACAGGAAGTCATTGAAGGCCTTACTGTGAATTAGTTCACACATGATTTAGATTGGAGCTGGAAATTTCACTTATGTACCTTCACTTGGTGCTGTTCTCTGTAAAAAAAAAAATGACAGCTATCCTGTCACAAAGCTGTTTATTACCACCAGCCTGGACATATTAGTAAAACCAGTAAGAGAGAGTGAGATAGAGACAGACAGATAGATGCTTATACTGGACTATTAATCATTTATAAATGCTTGATGGAACAGATGGCTTATCAGCAGCATTGATACCTGCCATGCTTCCTGGGGGTAAGCCTTCCACATTTACAGTTAAGGAAATATAGCAGCAGATGTCTTTTTACTTACCAAGTATGTTCCCACAACATGCCCAGCTGTGACTGGCACAAATCACAGTTCAGTTACTTACCAGATGATCTGGTGCCAGATACCCTGAAAAGTAAGACAGCATTGGCTTGCTACAGAGTAGCCGCTTTGGAGAACTTCCTAGCCATTGTTATGATGGTTGGTAAACTGTTATTTCTTCTCCCCCCCCCTTAAAAAAAAAAAAAGAACAGTTTTTTAAAGCATTGGAGGCCCAATGGAGGTTGGAGCCAATATTGATAGGAAGAAAGGCTTGGTTTTCCCCACCCTTTCTCTCCCAGTTTTACTGCACTTCCTCTACACTCACAGGGTTTCCATGAGAAGCAAAACAGGGACAGAAACAGAGCAGCCCCATAGCTGTATTCACTCTGATTTCCTCTCTCTATGGAAGGCTGGGAAAAGAAGGCTGGCCTTCTTTTAAACTTATTGTAAAGTATGGATGGCATTTAAAGCCCAGGACATAATTAATTAAAGAATAACTGGGGCATCCTTCTCCCCAAACAAGTGCTGCCATTGACATCATTAAGTATCTTGCCTGAATGCAAAGACAATCTGGTTAGCCATCTCAGTGCCAAACAGGCGTGGGTAACGCATTTAAGCTGAAGAACGAGATTCCGCTCTCTCCAGCCCTACTGACTGAAATGATATTGGGGCAGAGGTTCAGGGAGAGAAAGACACCTCTGAAGTTGTAAACTGCCACAGCTCTTTCACTCAGTGTTTGGAAAGAACACCTTTGCTCACATGCACGCACTGCGCCCTCTTTCCCCTTTTGCTTGCATGCACCATGCCCCCTTGGCACTGCGACTCTGGGGCTTTGCAGGGGGAAGGATTTGCAGGAGGAAGGAGAAAGCCTCACCAATGGCCAGCAGCTTCCAACATGAGCTGCAGAGCGTGCGCCGGAAGCGCCCCTAGAGAGTCCTTCAGCACCCAGAAGAACCCTTGAAGAGTTGTTGAGTGAGGGAAGGGGGCGCGGTGCATGAGACCAAGTGAGTGAAGGGGGAAGCAGGGCCAAGGAGTCCCTGAGCTGCAGCATGGCAAGCAGCCCTAAAGCCATGCAGTTCTAGGGCTGCTTGCTGCCCCTCAAGGTAGGGTGCAGGGCAGCTAAAAGGGCAGAGATGGAAGGGGAGATAGGCAGGTGGTAGAAGTTGGAGGCTTGGGGCTGGGACGGACCAAGCCTGGAAGGGCTTGGCTTGGAATGGGTCCTCGGCTAACGACTGGTAGAATTCATTTAACGACAGCAATGGGGATTGCCGGGATTGCTGTTGCTAAGCAATGTGGTCACATGACATCTTGCTTTATGACCACATCACTTAGCAATGGAAATTCCGGTCCCAGTTGTTATTATAAGTTGAGAACTAAGTTTGTATTAGTTTTTATTGTTGTAACTGTAATTTTTAACGACACTGCTATAAAAATAATATAAGTATTTTGTCATATTTTTCTATCAGTTGAGTTTGCATGGTCACTACGTAAATTGCATGAAGAATTTACTTTGGAGTAATAAGCATATTGATCATGGTTGTTCCAACTTAAATATGAAATCATGAGGTGAAGAAGAAAAAGTAATCCAAATAGAGTTTTTTTCTTTAAACTATACCATTTCCCCCCAATATTTGTGAGCTGTTATTCAATATTTCTAAGAGACAGTGATATACAAATAACTTTCTTGGAAAGGAGAAACATATTACCTTGCATTATTGTATGCAAGGAAACATAGCTATACATTAACCTGTGTTTCCTTATTTCTACCTCTGTAGAAGATGCTCTTAAATACATAAAGACAATATCCACAAGAATTATTTTTTGTTTCTTTGTTTACTTAGCTAAAAAAATAGCAGAAACAAAGTACTCTGTCTAGGTATTAGCATGTTTGAGCAATTGCCGAGTAACCCCAGATTCATTGGGTGCACTGCCAGATCATGCCGTATAAGCAGCAAGACTTTTGAATGGGAGATAAATTAGAGTTCAGCTTCACCCCTTTTTGCCCACAACATTGTAGTATTCCAGTACCTAATGTTGGGCATTGTACTGGGGTAATACAACAGAATGCAACACATGAAAAGCAGAACAAGTTAGGATATGGTTCTCGTTCAACAGCATTACTGGCTAAGCCACTCACCCCCAAATTTGGGGAAACTTAAGTGGTTTTGAAAAGCAGCCAAAGTGCTCTTGGGTTCCATATTTGCCATTTGGAGTGCAGATGTCAAGCACTGCACTTCAGGTAAGCAGAGTGGCAGTTGATAGGAGGGAACCGGGGCCATCAAAAGTACAGAGGATCTCAATGAAATTTGGCATCAATGCTTATTTATTTTACTCTCAAAAAAGCAAAGCAAACAAGTACTCTGCCCCTCATCTAACATTGCAAGTACTGGATTGGTAGTGAGTTTAAGGATACTTCTTTTCAATTATCTGCAATCATACATTTCTTACTAAGCTCAACAAGTTCCTCCATGTGGTAAGTTACACATAAGAGCTGACCAATCATAAATTTCAGTAAGCCTTTTTCCTTTTATTCAAATATACCCTTTTCATGAGGATTCAACTCCATCCTCAGGGCATGGTAGGGAATGATAAGAAATATTACTGATATGCTTCTGGAATTATGAAAACAGAGAAAAAGACTCCAATTAATTCCTTGAGCAGATGCTTCAATACTTGCCCTTAATGTTTTGTTTCATGTTTTTAACTATTTTAATTATATATTTGGATACTGTAAGCAGCCCAGAGGCTTCTGGAGTGGATGGCCATAATAAATTTAATAAACAGACCAATACATAAAGATATTTGTGGAAAATATTAGGTCACATGCATAGCTTTGACACTTTTAATTATGGAAAGCTTATGATTCAGGATAATATCAGTTTAAAAACAGCTGATAAATCTGTGTTTTGGATGAATTGGGCACTTCACAATATGTTTACTTGGTGAAGCTGTTTTTAAAAGATTTGTAGAAGTTAAAAGAGTGTCTGATTTATCCAGAAGTGCTTCTTGACAGTTTATTCAATTTAAAGATTTGTAATTTGGCCATTTTCATCTTGATACCTGCCAATCAAGACCTAGGATGGAGTCAAAATAAACTCTATTTATTGAAATATTAGAATTTCTGCTAGTTTCTTCAATCATCTGGAATTCATAGTTTAACAGGTTGTTAAACCTGGGAAATGACAGTTATTAGCAGAACAATGATTTTTCAAACAGCTTTTCTACAAGTCATCTCTCATACTGGTTTCCAAAATTTGAATGAAAGGAATAGCAGAGGAAAATGTTTATCCCCCTTGTAAAAAGTTGTTGCCTGGGTAATGGAGATACTACATCGTATTCCAACAGTTTTAAATGTGTGTAACTGCTGAGACGATAAACCACCCTGATATAGATTGTACATATAGATATAGATATAGATAGATATATAGATACATACTGTACATACATACACATACTGTTTCTTAATTTGTGATATTATCTTGTTATTTTAATTACTATTTACTGTGAAGGATCCCCTCTTTAAGCAAGTAAAATACTTGTGTACAAGACTTGGATGGTAACCCTAATAATAATCCTGTAGGGATACATCTCTCTGAACTTACAGTTTTTGAGTAGACAAACATCAAATTCCACTGTAAATAGTTAAGTTGATACGTATTAGAAGGAGAACCATTACAAACTTTCTGATTTGGTAAATTTTTGTCTCACATATACATTTTAGCCCATTATATTTGCATTCCAGTCCTAATGAAATATGCAATGTTTTATTTATTGGCTTAGATTTCTAGCATTCTCCACCCTGGAATATTTTGGTTGTGAAGCAGCAGATTTAAAAGATTTAAAGCTTTCTAAGACTGGCAATTAAAATAAATAAAACCAGCAACTATGTATAATTAGAAGGGATTTCTGAACACTGAAGATACATTCAAGAGTCCCTACTAATAAATATAACAGCAAGTATCATCCAGACTTTGTAAGGACTGATGATTTACCTGCTGTGGTTATTTACAATGCATCTTTCTAATTTGACGTTGTTGCTTTCTGGACGTGCATGGAGCCTTTCATTAGTGACTGTAGAAATCAGCCACCTAGAAAATGATTCTTAAGGTATTTGGATAATAGTTCACTTGTGGCCACCAAGCCAAGCAGTTTTTTTGCTTGCAGCTTGTAGAGGCCACCAAATGGTCCTTCAAGTGGAATTGGATTGGCAATGAGTTAGTCCCTGAACTTTGCCTGGAGCTTGCCATCGTGATTACTATGATTGTTTTGCTTTGCTTCATTTTTATTTAGGGCTGGTCAATGACTGTAATAAAGATGATTTTATTTGATGTCATATTTATTTTTGAAGATTATCTCCCCCTTTCTCACTATAAATAGCACTCAAGGCAGCTAGTAACAATAAAATAAAAAAGCGTATCAATTTAAAATACATCATAAAAAAGTAATAAACAGCAATTACCAGTTAATACCTGCTTTAGCCAAAAGCCCAAAGGAAAAAAAAAAAGTGTGTGTGGATGGAAAGTCATCAAGGGTGCAGACAGTTTTGCCTACTTTGTCAGGAAGTTATAGAGCCAAGAAGGCCTCTTCTTGGGTTTCCACACCTATCCTGTTGAGAAGGGAGAAGGGCATTTCTGGAAAAACATAAAGCTTACGTAGCTTCTAGTGGGAGAACATGATCATTCAAATAGTCTAGTCCCAAGTCCTACAGTATTTTATTTTATCATCAGTGCTGCAAATTTAGCAGAGAATTTGATTCTGGAAGCTCTTAAGCTGAGGTACAAAAATACCGTGCACCTTTTCTCATGTAGTCCTTCCAGTTGATATGTCATGAGAAACTGAAATGGCAGAAGCCTGGTGCTCTTTTGCACTGGATTCCTATGCTTCTTCCCTAGGCTTATTATTTTTTGGAGGGATAACTGGAACAGTCCTTCTCTGCCTGATACTGGCTGATTAGGACGAAACCTTTAGCGCAACCAGTTTGGGAGGCACTGGTTTTGGAAAAGTCTGGCAGGAAGCAAGGCTTTCTTAGCAGCTATGGGACTCTTTGGGACATCTCCGCAGGGAAGGTCATTTTTATGGCACCTTGGTACTAGTTTTGCTCTGTAACAAAGTTGGCTGTTTGAGATAACTTTCATTTAACTTTCATTAATTTCATTTTCAAAAGCCTTACCAGCTAAGGTAGCAAAGGCATCTTATTTCATTTTTCCAGGATTCAGTTGTCTCACCCAGAAATGATTAATGGAGGTGGGAGGGAAAACACTCTAAGGAGGAGACAGTTGCAGCAGCATTATAAATGCAGAAAAGACAAGTCGGTTAAAAAGGACCCTCTAGCCCAGCCTGAAAGCCAGTAGCTGAATGATGATTTATTACTATACTTTCATGGTACCCTTGTTCAGACTGGCTTTGGGTAAGTTTGAGACTTGCCTTTTCTTTGATCCAGTGGCTGCAAATATATCAGGAGTGGATTGTTGAAAAAAAGAGTGGTAGGTTTGCTGAAAATAATTGGATGGTATAATGCATGATCAACCAACCTCCCTAATTCTACATAATCGACCAACCTCCTTAATTCTAACTTTAATGTTCATACTCATGCTGTGAATATCTTTGTGATTGTCTTCCAAAGTGCTGCTGAAGGTGGAAGAACTGTTCTGTTGTTTTTCCTGGTCAGTTGGAAACCCTAATTAAAACATCCTAGCCTGCGATGATGTGAAAATAATCAGCTGTCTCAGAGAGTAGCACTGATATAATTTTAGAGGCTCAGGTACCTGCATTTGGTGCTGCTTGACTTTCTTTAGCATTATCTCTGCTCTATGGTGGACTTCACTAATACAAACACCAAGCTGTTCTGACTTGCTTCTTAGTGGCACCTTTGGAACATTTCATCTGGATTGGTCACTATATAAGATGACTGATGGAGGAAGATCAGCTGAGAAGAATGCCTCACTCAGTATGCAGAATGGTGATGCTCCTTTGACATTTCACAAACAGGCATGATAGTCATAGAACAACTGATATGAGATACATATCAATATGAAATGGTCCTAATATTTTTATTGCACTTCAGTCAAAAGTTAGTAGGACTTCTAGAAGCCAAGTGTGTTAGAGTAGGATTTCAGACCCAGCCAATAAGCTGCCAGTGACTCACTCCTGAATCACATCAAAGCCTTCCTCTTGACTTCATCCTAACCATTGATTTTAAAAAGAGTAATTTTTAAATCATGTCTAAATGAAGCAGTTAAATATATATATATCTATCTATATCTATATCTTTAATGCAGGTCAGGTCATGATTATTCAAATTCCAGAGGTATCAGAAATAACAATCCTAAATATGCATTCCCAAAATACATTTTAAGAAGGCTTTAAAAACGGTATAATACTGTTGCTGAAGAATGACAGGAACTATTCATTCTACTAAGTTGTTTTTCTTTCCTCTCCTCCCAAACTATGTTGGATGACTAAGCTCATAAAAATGTGCATAATCTAGTACTTCAAATGAATCATTAAATATCAGAAGATGTCTTAATGAAAAATATTGTTCACACTACAGAGGCACAGGAAACATTTTATGTGGTGGCTTGCAGTATAGCACCCTTCAACATTAAAAAAAAAAAGGAAAGAAAAAAGAAACAGAATATCATCAAATATTTGCTTCAGGCAATCTTGATATGAAGGCTCTCTTTGCACTGCACATTTACCACCATTTAAAACACTTAATTATGGCTAGAAAAACCCTACTAGTGCAGCAGTCATTAGTCTTCAACAGATCCTTAGCTAACAAGAGGGATGCTAGAGAAACTGACTTAGGGCACGTCCATACTTTCTCCTAACTTCAGCTCAGAGATGACTCACTAATAAGATGCAGCCTTCCTCTCTTACTCAACAATGAGTTTTTCTCATCTGATACAAAAGTAGAATTCTTCATCTTGTCCTGACAGAAGCCTTATCATATGCATAAGTTGTGATGCTTTGGTGGTAATCGTGGTAGTGGTTGGAATCTGCCCAGCTTCTATTGGCTGCTTTCAACTGCTGTCCCCTCCTCTCCCGTTATTTCTAATTTCCTTCCATTTTTGTTTGTGCTGCTGGACTGATGTGACATCAGGAGAGGAACAGCACCGGCACCAATGTTCTTGTTTACCTGCTATTGTTAAAGTGGTAGATGAAAACCTCTCTCTAATGTGAGCAGCAATGCCCCACAGAATGATAGAAAAGTATTTATATTTAACGGTTCTGATAGATGGCTAAACTCACCACTCTAGCCATCTGTCAAAACTCCCTTCCTCCTCTCCCCCCATCCCAAATAAAAAAAAAAGGGATTGATGGTCTTCCCATTGGCAAGGAAATCCTCCAATCACTGCACCTCAACTTGACCTGCATTAAACTGTTAGGACATTACCAGTTATGTAGATGCAGCAAAATATGCTGGCCTACTTTTTTTGTTGCCTCCCAGACTGGAGGAAAGCACATTAAAGTGGCTTTCTGAATCTGGCCTTGGTCTGCATTTAAAGTGAACTAAAACTGATTTGTACTCTGTGTTCTAAGATGTAGTCCAGAACACAATTATCCTTCTCTGAAATTTGTGATAAAGTTGTGGGCTTGAAACTTTATGTGCTTTTTGTGTATTTTAGGCTTGTTTTGTCTTTGAGGGAAAACATTGGTGGAAAAATTCACAGAAAATTAAGGAGAAGGATATAATCTATACTTAAAGTAAGGAATGGTAAGTTCCAAACAGCCTAAAAGACCTGATTTCTCTTGCTTGACTTGAGCACAGATAAACACCAATCTGTTGATGTTTAGGAAAGTTACCAAGAGCTTGCTGTTCTGGAAAGGATTAGGGACTGATGGACCTTTCCCTGCAGTTGGTGATTGGTGTTATGGTGACTGTTTTTTCTCAGTGGGATGACCAACAGTGGGAAGGTTTCATGATTATTATTGATTCTTGGGTTTTTGTTATAATTTATCACATTACTTTTCCTTTGTATTATTTGTATCTGTTAAGCAAAAATGATTGTGAAGGAGGTAGATGACCAAACCAGTCACTTAAAAGACCCAAACCCAACCCAACCCAACCCAACCCAACCCAACCCAACCCATGTCCCTGATTTTCAGCACAAAGTTGAGAAAGGCATAAAAATTCCAGAACTGAATATTAAGTTGGAAATGGAGACAGGACCAGTTCTGCAGCTAGACAGAGTGAGACTGTCACCTCAGGCACAAGATATTAAGGAGACGGCTCAAAGTTTTAGCCTGCTTCCTATAAAAAGCCAAACTAGTCTTTCTAAAAAACAAAGGAGTCTTTCTTTCAATTGTTCTATTAAAATATCTTTCTACTATCAACTGTAGCATAATATTAATATTGAAAATATAGCTTGGCAATTGTAGAGTGGGAAATGGTAGGCTCTGCATGTAGTTCTGCATGAATTTTCTTCCTCCTCTTACTCTAATTAGGTGCTGTAAGGACATTTTGTATTTTGAGGGATTCCCCTACATTTTATGCATTCATGACTTAGTAGATGGTGTGCTCATATGTACCATTTAAAGGGAATTAGAATTAGATTCAGGCTGGTGTATAAAATTCTTGTCATGTAGAACTGAATTAGGTTGAAGGCGTTATCAGAATTATTAGTTTTACGTTGTATATAATCCTTCCTGAATAGACGTAGATCATGAGCTATGGATCATGAGCATAGGATCATGAGCTATGAAAAAAACCAAATTACTCTGGGTCCCTATATAATTGTCAGTTTTGCAAACATTGTTTACTGTTATGGTTAATATATCAACAATAGATAATGTAACAGTAAGTGTTCCAGCAGATTCAGGACAGCCTGTTTTGAAATGCTACTTGTTCCATACACACGGCTATCTAGACATGCAAAATTGAGGGATCTCAGAGTGGAAATGAGACGGCGATTTCAGCCCTATCTTGACAGAAGAAATATAATGTATTTAGATTCTTCTTTAGACGCTGGGAACATATTGTAACAAGACAGGCTGTAAAAAAGAGAGGAACTGTACAAATGATAGTGGAAGCTGAACACCATTAAGCATAGGTTCTGAGTTGTTTTTAAAATGATCCCAAGGAAACACTGATAGAAGCTAGACAGCATGTGCCTTGAATGAATCATCCCTAGGGGATAAGTATAAACATATTTTTTGATTTACTAAGCATTAGTGTACAGAAGAACATGGTAGCCAGGCAATATAAAGTCAAGTCCATAGAATGATTTGGAGATTATGGACAGTTGGTCTGTATCTGGATCATAAATAGCTAAGACAACTTATTTCAGTGCTCCTGAACAACAAGTCACCAGAGCTTTGACAAGGCCATTCTTTCTTAAACATTAGCTTGCATTTTGATAGTCTTTTTGTTTTGTTCGTGAAGGGGCAGTCATATTTCCTCCTTGACAATCTTTCTTAAACATAATTGGTTTGTATCTTTTTGATATCTTTTTGTTTTGTTTTTGAAGAGGCAGCCATGCTTCCTCTAAAAAGAGATCCTTGCATGTGTCAAGGAAAAAGAAATCTGCCAGACAGAAACATAACCAACGTGGAGTTCTTCAATACGTTTGCCAGACATACCATAGTGAACAGGCAGGCTAATCCTCACTCCACATTCACTAACACCAAACAGTGTCTGAATTTCAGCACAGACTTTCAAACAGAATATTCCTGTCTGAGGCATGATTGGAGGCCACACATGCAAGGATATTACTCCCAAATCCTACCCTTTCTGCTGTTTGTCTTTTTCAAACAAAGGTAGAAGCTGGAAACTGAAGTTGAGAAGAGAAACTCCAGCAGCCTCAGAAGAAACTGACTGGAATCTTCAGAGATCTGGGGGGAAAATCCAGGATTAGCTGAGACTCAAAGAAATCTGTTTTGGAAATAACAGGCTTTGAAAAGATAGGTAAAATAACTTTTAGCTAGAGCTATTAGGTAAGATTAGTTTTTATTCTGAAAAAAATCAGGGGTCTAGAAGCATCTTTTTAGACTAACACATTTTATTAAAAAGAGTATGCTTTCGTGAGCTACAGCTCACTTCATCAGATTATTGTATGTGTTGTATTTATGTTCTCTGTACAAGATCAAGAATACTTTTGTGCAACTTTACAGCAAAGTTGTCTTTGACTTAGGAGTAGACTTGCATCATCTTGTGGTCTACCGGAAGCCAGCTTTATTTACTTATTTACTAGATTTATACACTGCTCCAATCAGCAACATGACTCTGAGCACTTTGAGATTACCTCATTCAGTAATCAAATTAAAGCAACATACCTTTTGTTTTATATCTTCCCCAGTAGGAAATACTTTTAAGCCATGATCTGTTATTTGAGGAACAGTATATTTTAATGCCCTTTGCCACTGAATGTTTTATATGTGACTGCTTAAAGCTAAGAATGGATTTTTACATTCTCTCAATGTAAAAGACTGGCCATCAGGAGGCATGAACCTCAAAGCAAGGCATTCCTGTCTACATTATCTTTGTCATGTTAGGATGCGTTCAGTTTGCTTAACCCTGTTTATCCCAGAGTTGGCTTTAAAACTTTGATAAGGGGGCTATTTATTTATTTATTGGGTTTGTAGGCCAATTGTAACTGTCTGTGAGTGGATTATGTGCCTGATTTTAACATTTAAATAAGGTAAAATATCAGTAATACCACAACATGAACAATAGAATTCCCAATTTTATTCTGAGGTTCAGTAAAATGACTTAATTTTAGATGAAACTTCACATTACAGGAGGGAAGAACTTGCAATATATCTGAGCCTGAATAAGGTGAGAACTACTGAAACCCTATGCAGTGGTCCAAATGAGAGGTGATTAAGGTATGAGTGATTGAGAGAAGGTCCTCCTACTTCAGGAAAGGTTGTAATTAGAGCACTAGATGGAGTTATACAAAATCTTTATCATAGCTGCATCCTTCCGTTATGGTAATTTGACCCAAACCTCTGGATGCCCTCCTAGTAGCTCCATATGAAAAAGTATAGTGTCTCTCTCTCTCTCTCTATCATCTATTATCTAAATCAAGGTGATTATAACTATAACTGGGTCGATACAGCTTTGAAACATACAATCTTCTTATCTAGTTGGCAAAGACAGAACAGCAGACTTTCTATATTTTCTAGACTCTGTATTAGTGCCATCTGGTGATCAAGAATAACGTTACAAGAACTTAGGGTAAAAATCATGACATTTTGTTTAAAACTGCACTTAATTTCTGAATCCACCACAGTAATAATAAACTAAGAGGAGCATACTTTTGCATGAAAAAAGCAGAACACATATAATAGGATGTTAAAGATCTATTGAGACCAAATGTTAAGGTACCATCTTGGATTAGGGAGATACGGCTTCAAGACCCCAGTAAAACATGATGCTTACTTGGTGAGTTTGGATCAGTCACTCCTTCTTAGCCCAACCTACCTCATAAATGGTGGTGGTGAGAAATTAGGGGAGACCACCAAGTAAGCTGTCTTGATCTCTCAGAGAAAAGGTGGGATAACAACAACAACAACACAGTCTACCAGATAGTTCTAACTGGATTTGGTACTTTTAATTATTGAATCCTTCCCAAGGATCTAGCTAAAGATACTACTGTAATGTATGCGCTGCTCCAAGTAATGCAACTATTTATAATTGATATGTTGAGATTCTCTCCATCCCTATTGTGTCCAAGTGCTTTTCTAGATCTTTTGGTACAGGTGGTCCCCATTTAAGAACTTGTTCAGTGACTATTTGAACTTATGATGGTGCTTGAACGAGTGGTAGTTACCACTGAACCTTGTTGCAACATTCTGCAGTCATGTGATCGTGATTTGTGACCTTCCCTGCCAACTTCCCACAAGCAAAGACAATAGGGAAGCTGGCAGAAAGTGAGGAGTCGCGGTCACGTGAAGTCCTCACTTAATGACCCACATGGTCCTCGTTTAGCGACAGCAACCGGGATGCCAGAACTGCCATCACTAAGCAGCATGGTCATGTGATTTTTTGAATTGACTGTATCGCTTAACGACGAAGTTTCTAATTCCAATTAGTGTCGTTAAATGAGGACTACCTGAATGGCACCAGCACACTATTGGCGCCATTAGTACTTTCCACATTCACTTGATTTATTATTATTAGCTAATATTTGGAGGCAGTGGAAACTGAAACCTGGCATACAAACTTCCCCAGTTAAATGCATTTTAATGTGAGGCCTCAAACTCTTTGAATTCAGGAATGCCTTGCTTTGAGGTTCATGCCTCCTGATGGCCAGTCTTTCTGGCTAGTCATTTATCTCTTCCATAGCAAAGAACCTTATCAGAGGCCCCCAAGAGACAAAAGAGGTCACGCTGACCTTTCCCATTCATTAGAAAAGTTGCTCCTAAACCTGTACATGTACAATTTTCTGCTTGTGTGCTTAGGATTTGTCATTTTGGAGGGAGGTGGGAAACAAAGCAGTTTCATGCTCCCAGTAGTAAATGGTCTAGCGCAGAATAATAATCCTTGCAAGTTCATTACATGATATTCAGGGAACAAGAGGCTGAGAAAGCCTGCCCCTTCTTTATCTGCTTTATGCTCTGAAATGAGGTAGAGGATAGCCTAACCCACTTTCTGCTTTAAGTACTCAAAGCGTTTCATGTTTGTTTGTTGTTTAAATAATTGCATAAATACCAGAAGAAAAAGCTCCATAATTCAGAATAAATTTATTTTATGAAACTGCATTTTTAATCAATTTTAAATGAATGAGAAGGCCGAAAAAGCTAAACTTGGTTAATTGTATCCCTAGGGGGCTTTTTTATTCAGTGAGATGCAGGAAAAAATGGCTGTTTTCTTGAAATTTTAGTGGAATGGTTTTGCCACTGACTAGCTGGATGTCAGATTTCACATTTATATGGAAATAGTACTGTGCACTGGTGCTCTTTAGAAACCATTTATCACGCACAGAGTACAGTCTTCATTTATTTTCATTTTCTTTTTCTTTTTTATTGGAACTATCAAATTTTATTACTTACATTGGATCTCAGGCATTGTTGGTAATAAAGCTGCCAGATGAAAACTCTGGAAAGAGATGAACAACTTTAAACTAAGAGAACAGCATGACTTGGCTTACTGAGGCTATAGCCAGTAATACATAAATATATTTATTTTGTATCCATTTTAATCTAAAGAAGGAAGTGCAAGCAAACAGTCCTCCAGATATTTCTGACAAATGTATGTATTATTTTAGTCTTCTGATGTGTACGTATTCAAAAAGACACTTGCTACACATCATTGATATTATCTGGCTGTTTTTATGGTGTGTAGGCCATAATAGTCTTGCCAGTAGACTTTTCAACAGTTGTAGAGGATGCCTCTATACGGATATGCCACTGTGTATTTCCAAATGGACAAATCCCAACATTACCCCCCAAAAAGTACAAGGAATTCCATTGCCCTTCCTTAATATATACTGGTAAGAAGCTTTAAATATGCAAGAAGTAGTGGGAATACAAAGGAAGATTGCATTTGGCAGATGAAGTCATCTGGACTCTGTAAAATGTCATTAATGAGGCAAGTCAACCAAATTATACACTTTGTGGAAGCATCTTGTTTTATATCTACATGGCAGAAGGTGGGCAACCTGAGAGTTATTCAGGTGTTTTAAGTTATCTGCATTCACGCTGGTCAGAATGCCAATCTTGATTCAGGATATGTCTTCACCTGCTTTTTGAAAATAATTGAGGACAGCATCATTTTATTTTGGAGACTAAAATGTAAAGGATGCAGATGTACAATATTTTTCTTGTTAGGAAAGGCATTTACTTCCTGATTATAGGTTTTAAGCCAATACTGAAAACATTTTCAAGGCCAGCATAGCAGATAAAGATACGTTTTGGTTCGGGTCCTAAAAAAACTGAACACATATCTCAAAGAAACAGGCCTTCATTTAACATTGGCTTAAAATTAATTTAAGAAATTGTCAGAGGTCTGTAGAGGAGATCTTGTTTTATTTTGGAGGGGTTTTGACAAATGTGTATTTTTGGAGTTTAGCAAATATCTATACAGTACAGCAATTTCTGGTAAAGGTGGGTTATGTAGTATTTATAAGAGAGGGGAGAGATTCCTCTGTTATTTCATTGTACGGCCAAAGAGCCTTTTCTGATGAGTATCAGCTGCTTTTTGTTTTGATCAAGACCCACCACAAAACCCTGATGATTAGGCCTATATCTGTGAATACCTTATATCAGTTTCTGGTGTTGTAACAGGAAGAGGAATAAGTTCATTGTGCCTTTTTCAAATATAAGTGTGTCAGTACTGGCCATGTTTTTTTTTTGGTCAGAAAGAAGGCTCAGCACGATAACATTTTATCTTCTTCCTCAAGGGACTGTTACAGATTTCAGTAGCTGTTACCCAGAGGGTAGGACTATTTCCAGTTTCGATAGCTATTCTAGATGAACCCATTTGTATGCCTTATGTGTAGAGTATTAGTCTATGAATGTATATCTCTTGTTACCTTGGAATGTGACTATGAAAACATGAATATTATAAAATGTGTAGCAGTTTCCAAAGGCACTGAACAGATTTATTGCAGCATGAATGAGCTGCTTCTTCAGGTGTCTGAAGTGCGATTATTTGTAAACAAGCACACACACAATTTGTAAACAGGTGAGCTCAAATAGATATAAAACATATTATTTGAGGAAATGGTTACCCTCACATGTTTATTCATTTACTTATTTTCCAATATGATATGGGACATTCTTGACCAGCAATGACTTTCTGCTGTCTAATAGTCAGGACAAACAACTCAGTCTTTGCACAAAACAAAGAATAAATATTTCCCATTAATGATAATTTTCAGAAACGAGGAGGCTATCACCCTGCAAGTTATCATTCTTCAACCTAAATAAATAACTTCAAAACTAAACTTCAAACTAAATAACTTCAGAAGGAGTCTCCAGCATGACATTGCTGAGCTATATATATTTACTTCTCTTTATTTAAGATTTAATTCAGATCATGCCTTTGGATTAACAGCTGTTAATCCAGCTCAAGAAGGCTAGAATATTATACTATCACTTATTTGTACTGATGTGATAGGAATTGTTGTTGTGCCTATCTTGTATGCATTAAGGTTAATATAGAACTGCATTAATAGAACTTGCTGAGATTCTGGCATGTTTTACTCTGTTTTAAAGTAATCTCCAATTACTGAATGATTTACAAATTAAATCCTAAAGCTATTTCTAATGCAGCCTTTTCAACATGGTTCTCTCTAGGTGTGTTGGGCCATAACTTGCTTTATAGATAACCAGGAAATCAGTGCATCAACTCTGCACATCTTTTTCTGTGACAAGTATCACAGTTTTTACTTTGTATTTTAAAGTATTCAAGACTAATAAGCAGCAGGGAGGTGCACACTTCAAAACTGAGCAGAAAAAAAAAATCAGCTTTGTATAAGCACAACACCTTTCTGCTGCTCATTAAAGTAGTCCAATTTCTTTTAGGGTCCAGAAGCCATTGCTTTAAGGAATGCATTCATTACAGATAATGTAACTGAAATCTGAAAAAAAGTTGGACTGATCTCATGAATTGCAGAAAGGGGGGTGGGAGTCAATACTTGTCTGAAGATCAAAGCACTTCTTCCGAATTATTTTTGAAAAACACACAGCCCTAACAACATTGACAAGTGATTGTAATGATAACAATAGCAGGCTAGGCTGAAAACTTGTCACAATGCGGGATAGAAAGGATACTGAATATCTCTCCATATGTTATAATAGTAAATGCATAGATAGCCTTTCAAAACCTCTCCCAAATAACAGATCTTATGGGTGTAGTGTTACATATAATAAATATACCTTCATAGATATGTATCTGAATTTTCATCTGAACAAAAGCAGGCAGGAAGCTTTGTATTTTAATGTAGATTTTAAAAATTCACAATTATGTGAAAGTGGAATAGGATGAACATGCACTTGAAAACAGAAGTGAGGGATTGGCCCATCAGCCATCTCAGTTGTAGGCACAGATCAGGCTAGCTAACATTTCTAAATACTGTCTCTATGAAATAGATAAAATGTAATTACTGCTGACACGATTCATGTGTTCATGAAATGGGGCTTAGCTCATGCTAACACCAGCTGCATTGGGGTTAAGATTTTCGTATTACTGATTCAATTAACTTTTGTTGCTGAGTTGTATAAAATACTCTTGGTTCTCAAATGCTTAGCAACAGAGTTGTAAAAAATGTGAGAAGACAAAAAACACAGAATCCTGAACATCCTTTCATGACCTTGACAAGCTATATCCCAGTTCGTATTATGATGAAACTATTTTTTTTTATACTGAAAAATTATTCTTCATTTAGAATAATTTCAGAAGTTTTCTTTCAAATTCAGTGCAAATATTTGTTCTCTACAACCAGCTCTATTTAGTCAGATGACAACATTCAATTAAAAATCTATGAGGAATTTCATTATTTTATAGCTGTGGTCTAGAATACAGCTCTGAAAAGAAAAATTGAATACAAAAGTAAGCAAGCAAGTAAATAAATAGTAAATAAATAAATCCTTCCATCTGATTATTTTATAGTGTCTACTTTTTGCTCTGGAGATCTTTCTAAACTCTCTAACATACATTTTTCGTGCTCAAGACAATAAGAAGCCTTGGGAAAAAAATGAAATATAAAAGTATGATAGCAGCATTTTATTGGAGCAGATTTGCTGCAGCAGAGTATATTCTGAACTGAAATAGATGTTTCACAATTGAATTTACTTGAACAAGCCCATGGTCACCATGGAGGCCATGAATTCCCAAATGATACTTGAACTGGCCCCAAGTACATAGAAGCTGAAGCAATCCAATACGGAAAAGAAAAAGACGTCCTACACCAGTCTTGAGGCCAGTTCAAAAAGCTTAGGGAAAGTTCCTGCTAGATAGCAGGGAGGTCTGTGCACCAACAGGCTATCCTCTTGTCCTACCCTCCAACTTAACACATTCACACCCCACTATCTCAGGACTAGAATCACAGGGAAGGTGTCTTTGAAGATTAGCACCACCACTTCCTCTTCCTCCCCAGCCTTAGTGTTAAGGCTGATGAAGGACCTGAAACCCAGAAGGACAGATCTGTGAGAGTTTAACATCTCTGCCCTAATCCAGTCAGGTTTCAGTAATGCATAAATGAAAGGATGACAAGCTGTTTGCTTATGGCTAGACTGAACCATGCAACTAAAAATAAAAGGCCATTACATTACCCACTGGAAGTGGATGGAGAATGCCATGTTCAAACCTAGGGCCTGATTGTGGGCGTGTACATAATGCTTATATTTACAGCAAAGGTAATTTAATCAAGAAATTATCAAGGCATCTAGTCTTACCCTCATGTTGTTTAATTTAATATGATGGATTGAGTGACTTCTATTCTCGAACATAAATATTCCTTTTTTTAGAAAGCAAAATCATCAGTGAGTATACTCTTTCAGTGCTATCTCAACATTTTTAATGTGGGGAATATCAATGGAAAAGAAGGCAGTTTAGGCATCTTACCCTGTCTTCCAGATGCATGAACTAACACTCCCTTCACCCCTGGATTAAGAAAGGCAACGGAAAACAATATAAGGTTCCTAAAGAAGGCATGGAAAAAATACATTACTGAAAAATGTATAGAAAGGAAGACTGTCCTTTTTTTTAATGAGAAAAGACAGAATTCCTTGGGGACCCCTGTTTTGTTCTTACCCCTGCTGTCATGACTACCAGGGGATATAATCAACCTGATTCCATATCATCTGTTTTGCCTTATACCTCAAACTGTCCTGCTGTGCATGTACGCACAGCTTGTGTTCAAGCTGGAAATATCATAACATTTCTCTGCCTGGAGGAAGGAAAAGGAAGTGAACTTTGGAGAGATGTGCAAGGAAACAAAAGGTTTTCTCTCCTTGCCTCTTCCTTTTAATGTTTTCTTCACTCTTTGTCACATATTCTCCAATCAGCTTGACACTTTCCCTTCCAGACATCATCATAAAAAAAATTGCAGAAAAAGTACCTCATTATGGTCCCTTTTCTTTTAATTCCGTCCATTATGGGCAAAATCAGATGAAACTGAACAACATGGCACAGCGTGTCTTCCAGCGGGCAGTAATTTCATCCTTTCCATCTTGACATTTCTCCTTCATTTGCTGAGGGTAGCGCTGGATCTTTTGCCCCAATTCTTCTCTTTTTTTTCATGCAACTGCCTTTGGCATTGACTTTCTCAATCTTACTCTCAGTTTGTTGCATAATTCCCCATGCATCAAGAGAGTTGGATATTTTGTTTCTAAGGAGTTTTATTAACTCCTACAAACCACCCTACACCTGCACGATCACGATAACATACAGTCAGGTCTAAGTCTGAATCAAGTCACTGCTCCTCCATCTAACTCAGCTGGGCTAATTCAAGTCAGTGTTTCTCTGTAGTATCAGAGACAGATGTTCCTTTTCAATCTTTCAGACTTAATTTTACAGCCAGAATGACCATGAATAGGAACATATGAGAACAATCTGCATGGGGAGTATGGTTTGGAGAATTTCATCCGATCTGCATTTTTAAGCAAAGCAACCTTATTTCACTTTCTAGACCAATTCATGGTCTATAAGGATATTATCACTGATCTTTTGGTGGTGGTGTGGAGGGATAATGTAGCTCTATGTATGTTTTTGCTTCATATTCAGTGTTACATGATTATTCACAGAGTAATTTGTTTCAGAAAATCTTTGTGTAAGATATAGTAAAATGCTCTGAGTTTGCATAGTGCCATTTCTGTATGATGTGTATGGATATTCTTTTCATCCTCAACTGTTAGCTTTGTAGGGCTCCAAAAGTAGGTCCGTGTCTTTTATTTGGCATGTTCAAAACAGAGTGTAGTTATGCATGGTTTATTTTCAAGGTCCTCTAGAAAAATTTTTGATGATGATATAGTACCCTGCATAAAGAAAATGTTGGGAATCTCTGTCCTAGATAAATATAGGAACATTAAGTCAATTATCTTTTGGATTGTGCAGTTCTTCAAACATCATGGTGCAGTTTTTAACTAAAAACGTACAACTTAAAATGGATCTGTATTGTTGAATTACATCTCCCATTGGAAATGATACAGTAGTTTAGCCATGGGCCTCAGGTTCCCCATTTTGGGTTAGGAAAGTGAAGCTTGGTTATTATCAGAAATCTCAGAAATCTTGGTATTTACAGAGTTCTCAGGGACTTCCCAGAACTCTTAGTAAACTGCAGTCCCAAGACTGTTGTGCAGGAAGCTAGGGCAACAGAACTAACAATGATTAGTTGCAATGGGGTAGATGCACACTGTTGGTGAAGCTTGGGGCCTCAGAATTTCTCACTCCAAAATTTTCAAATCCTGGGAACTTCTGGGTGAGGAATGGCGAGCTAGCATGTCTCCGAACAAGCAGAGATGACATCGCAGTTGTGACTAATGACTGGCGAGTAAACATAATCCTATGGTCCTATGGATGGGAGATTGCCCAGCTGTGCTCTTGATGGCTGCTCCTCATGAAGAGACCACAGGGTAGTGGTTTCCTGTGGGTCTGAGCACTGGGAAATGAAGGGGAGCCATCATGTTCTCAACCGTAGTGAACCGTTTAAAGGACACTGGGTTTGCTAACCTCACTTTCTAATCACTTTTGGAAACTACCTGTTTAACTAACTTAAGGCTGTTAGAGATCTTCAAAATGACAAGTTTGCAAAGTTACCTGGTGAGTTTATCTTTATTCCAGAATAAAGAAAAAAAAGCTATTTTAAAGAAATTAACTAAGAACTTAAAGAATTTGAAACATATGGCAAAAAGCTAAATAAGACTTTAATCCAAGAAAGTTATAAATGAATTAAGGGACCAGACACATTTGGAATATTAGGACTTTTGCTGTAAGATTTTGGAAATAATTGTATAAATAAAAAGCACCTTCATGGGAACTAAATTGTTTAGTCTACCTTAAGTCATAACAGAAATGTGAGACTTTATGATTTCAGAAATTGGACACTAGAGGGGACTAAAGATTCCAGGTATAAAAGAAAAAAAGAGAGAGACAGTCTTGCCTTTTGTCTTTGGTGAGCATTGAGACAAAATGACAGAACATGGTATGATATTTGAAATACTCAGGATATATTTGAAGAATGGGGATAGAAACTAACAGCTACAATGTCAGCAATGGTGTCTGCTTCTATGGATAGACTATGTCCAAAAGATGTTAAAGAAGAAATGACAGATGTGAAGGAGAATATTTTGGAAGATGTACAGGATAAAAGCTGAAACAAACCTCATCTGATACAGAAATATTAGAATCTAAAGAAATAAAGTTTATAAAATTAACTTTATACAGTTAAAATATTGCAAAATAAAAAAATGTGGATTATAAGACAGAGATGACAGTTAAAGTGGAAATAAAAATGACAAGCCAAGAGAATGATCTGGATAATGACCACTTACTGGATTTGCAAAAGAGGTTTGCTAAAGGCTCAAAGAAGTCTTTGAGATGGGGTGAAAAAACCTGAAGAAAGATCAAATCCTACAACATCTGAATGAATTAAAGATCAAGATAGTTAGAAGCAAAAGGAAGGAGTAAAAAGTTGGTTTGTTTGACCAAGGTCAAACTAAGACATGTTTTTATAAAATTCTGGAAGCCGTTATGGACTTTTAGCTGAAACCAGGACTGAAATGTTAATGATTTATGGATTTGTGTATGGGTAAGGGATGGGTTATGGGAAGAAAAGATACTTGCATGTAACCTTATGTGAATGAAGAATTATTGTCTGTACTTGTGATGAAGATTGGAAGTCACTTCTTTAAATATTTATTTTCTCTTTTTCTTCCTCTTTCTCCTTTTGTCCCTTTTCTCTTGCACTTTCTATTCTTTATTTTTCTTTTGCTTTCTGAGTTTAGTTTGTATTGTATTTTATAATTGTTTTTTTTTTAAATCAATAAAAATTATTTAAAAAACCCACAAAATTTGCAAAGTCTCAAATATACTATCAAATCCAGCTGAACTTTGGGATGTATATTTTTAATTTTTACAACTAATCTTTTTCCTTAAAATGCCCATCTGATGGCTTAAACAACGAAGGTATTTTTCTGCATCATGGCTCAAGCCTTTTCTTTAAATTTAAGTAGTGTGGTGTAGAACATAACAGCAACACTCCAGGTTCAACAGTCTTATGGGTAACCTGTTAAATATGTGCAATCTTAATTAGCTGGAGAAAAAAGTGTACCTTTCCCTTTGCTCTGTGCAGAACTGCAAGCATTTCTGATGCTACTGTGATTGGCGAGCAAGCCAGAACATCAGCTCTCAATATCCTTGTACCAATTTTTTCTGTGTGCAAGCCATCTCACACCCTAACAGTGAGAAAGTGGTTGCTATGGATACTGCCTATAAAAAGGTCATCTTCAGGAAATTATTTTCTTTGGGTAGAATAATACTAGGATAATGAAGCTTCCTGGAGGACGGTGAACAAACAGATATTGTTATGCAGTAGTATGTAATTATCTGGTGGCTTCTTAATGCTGCTTATTGTAATCTTCTCCATATCTGTCTGCATTTACTGTCACAATAAGCCAGTGGGCAACCAAGTGGTTCTGCCAGCTGTACTGCCATGAACTTCAGTGGTGATCCCAGAACCACATTTGTTAAGCTCTAAATCATGCCCCAGAGGCACACAACTCTCCTGACAATGACTTGTAATGTAAGCAAGAGAATCAGAGCTGGTCCTATCATTAAGCAGAGGAAAGCAGTCTCCTCGAGTAGCAAATGCTGAGGCAGCAGGCATGGCTCATTAGCTGTTCGTAGATTCCTCTAAGAGAAGGGAAGGCAGTGCAGTGTGTGAAACATGGCCTATTCTGCCTCTTAAAATGTTTTATTGATCTTAGGGAGTCTGCCCCATTGCAACTGTCGAAATGATATTCAGCTACCAATCCAGTTAGTTAGCAAGATTTATTAAGAAGGAGGTTAAAGTAATACACAAGAATTCTGGTGAGGACCTTACTTTCAAATGAGAAACCTAAATCTGAGGCAAATTAGAACAGGAAGAACTTTTGTTGTAAGTGCTGTTTTTCTAATACTAGGGGAAGGCGGATGATCTCTTTTTGTGAAGGAGGGGCAGAGTGTACCTGTTGATTGATTTGGAAATTGTTACTAGAGTTCTTACCAATCTGAGGACTTTCACATTCACACTCTATCCTGAAAGAATTAAGTAGATCAGTACCCATTTTCCAGAATTAAAGTTTTGTGAATCAAAGCAACATTTTCCCAATATCAATTAGTACATATCTCAGAATTTTTTTATTAGTCTTGTTTTAAAAAAAGGAAAGCATCCCTCAATAGTGTATGTTAGAAAGACTGTAATTTTTATACCACACCTATACTGAAGAAAAATAAAAATAGGGTTCAAGTCTGGAAAAACTAATATTTCCAGTCATTATTGAAAAACATTTGGAAATTAGTTTTAGAAAGCAAAGATAGTGATGAATTCACTGATAACTTTGCAACAGTTTGGCAGGCTCTTATTGTCTTTCTGGAAAAAATACATACAAGAAGAGAAGTTTATGAGATACGTCATTTGGATTTGCAATTCATCTGGACTTATGATCCAATTCAGATTTGTGATTCAGTTCAATTTGAAAATCTGGTTGGATTTAATAAAAGCATGCCTGAACCTGTGAAGAAGTCCATTACATCTTTGGATCTTATCCCACTCTCTCCAAAGCTATTCTGAGCCACCTGATTCAGTCTGAAGCACTGAATTGCTTTAGAACTCCAATTCAGAACTCTAATTAGATTCAGAAACTTGATCAAATCTTTGAAATGAATGTCTCAACTGAAGCTTTGTGCAGCCCTTCTAAGCACTGATGCTGAAGTGAGAAGAATGTTTGCACACACAAATATTAGCTCTAAACACATGGGAAGCTGCCACACTGAACCAGAATTTTGGTCCGTCTAGTTCAGCGGAAACTGATTGGCAAATGGCTCTTTGGTAGGTTCAGGCTAGAAGTTTCTAATCTTGTTTGGAAATGCCAGGGATTGAATTTGGGAATTTGCAAGCCATATTCTTTACCAGCTATCTGGTATACATTATCTGTGCATATTATAAGTTTCTAAGGTTGAAGTGTGGAAAAAGGATCTTGTTTGAGAAAGAGCTCAGCAGTGAAAATAACCATACAGTGATGAGAAGGAGAAAGAAATGAAAAGATGATACAATGAGATCTTGTATAATGCCAGAACTGCCCCCCTCCCCCCCCCCCCGGTCTGTAAATGTTCAGTTAATTTATTAGGGGATTTTTAATAGAATCGTATAGCACAAGGCCTGTTTTTTTTTTTTTCTCCTGATACTTGTTTAGCAACTGGTAACTTTTTAGATGTTTTTAAAAGCATTGCATGTTAAACTGAGAACCAATAATGAGATTAAGTTTGAGCTATCTGAGTTATTTCCAGGTTTGTCTCTAATTTTCTTAGTCTATTGCTCCCATGGGAGCAGAAGAAATAAGATGGCATAGACATTTACTTTGCTGAGATAGGCAGCTAATCCTGAAATATTTTTGAGTGTACCCCTGTATCTCGTATTCTGATTCTTGGGATCAAACAATGTCGATTTCAGTGCAAGGTACTACAAATAATGTCGAATTATAGATCTGTACTAGGGCTGAGCAGTTTAGACTTCCTTACCAGCAGAAAAGCATTAGCTATGTTCAGGCTTAGTCAATAGCAAAAATGTTTCCAGAAAGATTAGTTTCTCAAAAAGTTAATTGTGATTCCGTTATAACTTTTTTTTGCATTGAGTATTACATAGATACAAATACAGCTCATTCACTTAGAGGGCAATATTACCTGCTGGAGTCTTAGAGAAATCTAATGCTTTGCCAGCTGGCAAGAAGGAGTATTGTATAACTATCTTTTTCTCCCTAGCCAGTTTTTTCCCCCTTCTGTTTCAAAGGAATTCCCCTATTGTAGGGGATGGAATAAATTTATGCCAGCTCTAAGACTGGTAAAACGTAGATATGAGTTTCATGATGTATCAGGGAGCCTTGATCTTGCTGAATTCCACTCACCTACCAAAATAATATCAAAGGATAAGTGTCTTCCTATTGTGTATTGGTTTTGGAAGGGCAAACTCTGTGGAGCTGCAGGGAGGGTATATGAAGGATGGGCTAAAGCTGGAAGAAATGACATTGCTTAGCTGAAAGAATCTAGAAGAAGTTGGTATGTATATATTAGTTTTATTTTAGTTTTAGCCTTTCCCTTAAAATGGCACTCACTGATGTTAGCAATTCCTTGATCTGCCTTTTAACTGACCAAAAGCATTTCTTTCTAATCTGTATTAAGCATCAGTTTGCTTTTGTTAACTCAGTCCATGATTGATATGAAGCACTGTTTTAGAACTTGAACAGTGTGCTTGGATTTCAGCCCAGGAGGATTTTTACCACAGTAGAAAGGTATTTTCTGAAAAAGAAAGAATAGAAGTAGTGTATCCATTCTAAATATCAGGCCTGTTTATCTTGATAGACTGCTAGACTTTCCCCAGATTTTACTGCTGTTCTCTTGAGCTGCTCATCAGTGTTTTCCAAAATGGAGGGAAGGGTTGAACCTGAAAGGTAGAGCCCTTGTTTTGCATGCAGTAAACTCTAGATTGATCAGGCAGGACTCCAGTGTGAAATACTGGAGCACCTCTGCTAGTTGGTGCAGATAATGGTAAACCAGATAGAGAAGGGCCTTGTTTCATTATGGCAGCTTTCTCTGGTCTTTTGCTTAACAAGCCATGTCAAGTTGTGAAAAAAGCAGTGTGTTAAAAATCAATTATCATACATACAAGAAAAATGAATGGGTGTCTTCTAGTTGGGCTTACTTTGTGCACAAATTACTGTTGCATCTTATATTGTGTCTATTTTTGCACTGCTCTAGCAATTCTTCCATCGTATCCTCAGTGTTGAATAGGTGGGACATAGCACAATGATTAAAGTTGATCTCAGTTTGGATCCCTTTTGTAACTAATTTATAACAACTCTGATTCTAGGGCTGTTGGAGACCTTTTGCTGCCTAAGATGAATGATGATGGCCTGTCCCCATCTCCTATGCTACGTGCAGAAGCATATTGACCAGTATTGGACCAGCAATATTGAAGCATATTCAACAGTAGCAGACTCTACTGCACCTTGGGGTAACAGGATAGCGCAGGGGTGTATGAGAGACTTGGCTTTGTTATTCAGCACTTCATTATCCCCAGTCCATGTCCTGGAGGCTGTCTCCTTTTGCCCAGTGGTAGGGCTGGGCTTCACTGGTTATCTGGCTTATATGAGATATCAGAATAAGTCTCTAAACATGCCAGTTCAAGAGAGAACAGAAAATTGCACCTAGATTTTAGGACTCTAGCACCCTAGACTGGTTGGCCCAGTACTTCTGGCACCCAGGGTGGGAAATCCAGCCATGTCTTTCTCTTGAAGTAAAAATAATAAGCATGACAAAAAAGAGAGAGAAATAACTAACAGTTGAATGCTCTTTTATGACATCCAGAATCAGCTGCCTGAGGCGGCTGCCTTGCTTATCCTGGTGACAGCTTTGGCCCTAGCTAAGGGACACAGATTAATATTTATCTGGAACAGTGAACAATGGAAATGTCAGCTTTCAGATGAGGCTGCTGTCATTAAGTCTGATATGGCTTAGCTCTGATAAAAAGGAAAGCATTTAGCGGGCTCTTTAGTTTGCAAAAATTACCATAGGAAATTTAAGCTGTTTTTCTTAGAATTTGGAAACAGACAATAACTAGAATATGGACATATGTTGATGTGTACATACTAGGTTGTTCCTTTGGAAAAATAATGGCACAAACAAGGACATGCTGAAAGGTTTGCATAAGGGCATTGATAGAATCGGGATTAAAACTAAGCAGGGAACGCTGCCAGTTCCTTGGAAGCAAAATAACATTTCAGAGAGACAAACTATCTGCTGCTGGGTTAGCTTGACAAGAATATATTATGGGCTGTGATAAAGAAGCTAGGGAGTAGCAAGAAAAAACAGATATACAAAGGCACCTGTTTTGATTAACTGACTGGGAGAACCTGTACCAATGCTGAAACACAGAGCAACACAAGTGGAAGTAGATTTATCAGAAACCTCTAGGCTTAGTTTAGGGTTTTTTTTTAGGTCTTGAGTCTGGTATCTTTTATCCAGTTTTGGCATGCCATAGCTGTTAAAATCAGTAAGATATGTGGTCATCATTGGATGCTATACTATAATCTCAGACTGTCAGCAGTGCAGTCTCTTTTTTTCAATCAGCGCATGCAAGATCCTCGACGTAAGGCCGCAAAACAAATGAATACATCAGGGTGCAGTGCAATGAAGTGGAATATATCTTTCATAATTCCTAGGTGGAAAAGAGTGTAGCCATAGAGTTTAAATTTGGTATCTGTCAGGAGTAGCACTCCCACACAATTTCTGCTTACCAGGGAAAGTAAATTTTCATCTATTCCATCTATTTCTCTTGCCTGGAATCCCCTGTGCCGCTTGCCCCATCCCTCAACCTTCTACGGCAGATTTTCAGGAGTGTATGGGGCTTCAAGTAATTAACAAAAGTATTCCTCCATTCTGTTATGCTGGCAGGATTCTTCACTGGATTAGTAACTTCTATTGACTCTCTGGGCTCAACCACATGTTTGTGATAATATGCTTTTCTTCCATCCTTGAGTCAGGAAGAAAGTACATTGGCATTAAAGGTGCTGTCCCCACATCCCATCTTTACTGTGCCTTAGCTACAGGGCCGGTCAGTGTTGGTGCCTGCATGCACTGTAACATATGGTGGTTTGGTGGCCCTTCCCCCTTCCACCCAGCAGCATCTAACCACAGGAAAATGAATCACTCCCCGAATGTATTTGTAGGGCGATGGGAACTACTGTATTCAAAGGAAGACTTATGATGAATGGAGGTTATCAGGATTATTGATATTTCATTTGAGGGCAAAAAATAATCCATTTCTTTTTCCTAGACAGATCAGTGTGAAACCTTGGAGAAGAATATTTATAGCTTTTAATCTAACTTGAAATGCAGCTGGAATATCATTTCCCTTCTTCTGGGAGTTGGAAATCACTGCTTGAGATTTCTATGGCTAGAACTTTTAAAACTACTGCAAGATTTCCAGCTCCTCAAAGAAAAGTGCCACAATGAAAATAAGCATTTTTTTTTTAATTGACTATGGTAGCCTGCTGCTGATCCATCAAAAAGTGTATCCAGTTTCATTCTAGGCTGATTCATATGCTACAATTAATTCCTTCTAGGAAGATGAGAATTGTTCTTACTAATAAATAGTAATATGAATGGTAAGATCCTGTATCTTCAGTGTCATGCTGTATTGACTGAAGTCTTCAAAGATTTTAATTAAGTGTCCCAACAGGAATATTGACCTTCTGGAAGAACTGCATTAGGTCTTAAATGAGGTTGATATTCCCATCTCTGAATTCAGAAAAAGAGAGGAAGATAGCTGTAAAAGAGAGGTATCCAGTCTTACTAGCAGGGTCAAGTCCCTAATAGAAGGTCACAACCAACAAACTAGATTCTCACAAAGTCTCATTTGTTGAGTTTATTGCAAGGAAAAAAGGGTTGGTTGCAGATCTTAGAAACTTGATATGTGCACTTTAGCCCTTATTTATCAGTGAGTACATTAAACCTCCTTGATGCTTTTGATCCTTTTTTTAATTATCTCTTGACTGGGGGAGGGGGAGCGGGAGCTTGCTCCCTGTTTAGAAGATACAGAAAGAATGTCCATCTGTTCTTGTTCTACAATATTTTGGAAATGTCAGTTCCTATTCTCAGGCTCAGAGAATTCTACTGCAGGCACCCACAGCACAAATGTCCATGGAGGCACAGAGTCTAGTGGTTGGATGAAGGGAACAGTCACACAGCAGACATGTTCTCCAATTGGAACCCAGGATTTGCTGAGCTCTGAGGACTTCTTCTCTATGCACTGTGGATTATCCAGGTAGGAGGTCTTCTCCTCAAATAGCTGAGAAAATACTACTTTCCAGTTGGAATATCTTCAGCCTGACTGAGCAGTGGGCTACCTACATTTCATTGAGAAATAGTAACTTGGGCATTGAGGGGCTGACAGGCATCTCTGTGCTGTGGGAAGCAGGATATGTGGATGACTTCTCTGTTTATGGGAGGAACAATCTAGAGCCAACTCATGGTTTGTCCACAACTGTTCCTGGATTTGTTCCTGTGGTCATCTTCACTCCCTCCTTGTTGCATCAAAAAGAATGCCAGTTCTGTCTTGCTGGAGAAGAGTAGAAAAGCAGTCATAGAGATATAAAACAGCAGCAGTTTTGGCTGCATCACTTCCTGCAGTCTTGGTTATACAATAACTTTTATTTATCTAGCGTATTTGAATGGTATAAACAACATTTATTTTTAAATGTCTAGCCTTACTCCAACCAAAAGCATTCTGCCTCCCTTTCTCCCTCTCCCTACTTGTTCTCTGTTTGCTTGATGTTATTTTCCAAATCTACAGACCCCTGTTTTCCTACTGTGATGCTCTCCAGATGCACTGGCTTCTAGTTCTGCTGTCTGTGAATTCTGGGAGTTAAAATCCAACACACCTGGGGAGCTCTAGTTTGAGGAAGCCTGCTCTGTGAAATTTTGGATGACAACGGTAATCATCAACCTTGCCATCATCATGCCAAAAAGTGTCTTAAATAATTATTAAAAATTAGCTACGTACCTATGTATTTATTAAAAAAAAAAAATCTTATACAGCACTTCTTAGAAGCACCTCAAAGCAGTTTACAATAAATAGCAATAAAATACATACATTTTTTCAACATTCATACTGGGAGGGCCTGAATGAAGAGGTGAATTTTCAATGGATGCTTAAAAGATGTTACAATAGACGTCTTCCAAATTTCAGGGGTGAGAGCATTTCAGAGTGCAGGCGCTACCATAAAAACAGTATTCAGTGGCTTTGGGTCCATGTAGCAGGGTTTCCCCTGATTTTCTTGATGAGGAACCAGATGTATAATGGCAAAGAAGATTTAACAGTTGTCTTTATGCCAAGTCATTTAGGGTTTTATATGTCATAGTCCAAACCACCAACTTAATTTGCAGCCAATGCAGTTGTTTCAACAATGGTGTAACATGTGCATGGCCAAGTCCCCTGTGCAGCAAGCTGGCTATCACTTTCTGCTGCATCTTCTGACTCAAATTCAAGAATAGCCTCACAGACAGTAAATTCCCCTAATATAAATGTGAAGTTACCAATACATGAACAGCTGTAGCTAGCTTGTCCCTGAGTAAGAATTAGTATACTTAGTGTACCAACTGGAGTTGGCAATAGACTGATTTTTGCAGACCAGACATAACAGGCCTATCAAAATGCTTTTGAAAAAGGCCTGTTCCACTACAAACCACATTCCCAGATGGTAGAAATGAAATGTTCCAAATAATGGTCAGAATTATTCATATCCATTGCACCATCCACAGGATTTCCAAACCCATTGTGAGTATAATCTCCCCATTGGGGGGAGATGGGTGGTTGAAAAATTTAATAAATAAATAAATAAAAATAATCCTATATATGATTAGGGTACATGTCTGTATGTATGTCTATGTGATGCATGTGACACACACACTACACAGTGGGTTTTTTAATTCATTCAAGGGATTGGTCCTGCAGCCTAGCATCTATCACTTCTTGTGTTTCCCTTTCTTTCTCCCTGTATGTATGTCTTAAAGAAATAAGATAGTATCTTACTTTTCTCTGCTCCAGGCTATATACATGGTTGCCCCTATCTAACATTTTACCATCATGATGATATTATGAAGTAGATCACACTGAGAGTTACTGGCCCAGGGTCACCCAAGAACTCCATGGCTGAGTATGGACTTGAACGTGCATCTCTTCAAGACTACTTGAATGCTCTAATTATTATATAATGCTTTCTCAAAGAATACAGATCAAAACTGGAGATGTGTGCATGTAAATTTTTGGTTTTTTAACCATACAGAGTTCCTCTGAAATTAAATGCCACATAGAGGAGATTCTATGATAGTTTATGAATGGCTGGGTTCATATTTGGCTAAGCCATGATGTGGGGTTTTGGAGATTTAACTTCAGATGTGCAAGCCCAGCTATTGTGGCTTCAAGATCATGCATTCTTCAGATTATAAATTTGGTTGTTAATTATTCTTCTCTGCTGCTTGATCTATGGCAGTTTACAGTTTAGCATGACATGCAAATCCAGTCAAATTAATCAGTAGTCATGGTTAAACAAACTGTAGTTCACCAGAAAGTGTAACCCAGTTGGTGCTACTTAATACTACAGCTGTTAGCAAACCTTCAGCTATGGAACATGCCCTGAATAGTCCTAGTGATCCTCCTTCACAAATGCTGTGTGCTTTTATGTCAGGTAGGGTCTGTTCCCACTTCATGTGCCATCCAGAGACTTCTGGTAATGCATTATATAGAGGAATATGGTGAAAAGAACCAGAGAGAAGAACCATTGTTGTGGCCTTCTTTCATCAGAGTCTGGCTTGAGTAGCTTGTTTGGACATATGCTATAAAAGCTTTCATTTCTTTTTATAGGTGATCTGCTCTGGTTTAAAATGATTGGGTCCTGTTTTAGCAGAATACCTTGGACATATATATTCTGCTAAAAGTGGCTAAACGTGGTCTAGGCATTTAGGAAAGCATCAGATACACTGCTATTTAGGTTCTATTTTCCTAGAAGGATGCAAAAAGGCAGAAAAATAAAGACACAAATTGTCAAATGGAACCAAAGACTGCATTAGACAGCAATTACAGAGCAATTGAGGTGCACTGGCCTTTAATGTTTTTCTCTGATACAGTCTGCAAATTAGTTCTCTGGGGAAAATTAATGGAATCTAAATTAGACTTTAGTCTCTCCTGCTTCCTTAAGATTTTGGATGAAATGTTGTTTCTTCTGATCCATCAGAATAACCTTTGTAGCCCATCAAGAAAAAATGGAAAAGAGTAGAGTGTGTATCTTATGGCTCTTCATGAAATAGGACAAATAAAGTCAGTCAAACTAAGGCAGGATATAGGCTGGCTGTAAGAATGCTATACCAATTAATTCCTCTATTCCATGAAGTTAAGATACATGGAACTGGAGGGCCTGAATCAAGATGTTATGGGCAAGCATGAAACACAAGTAGGAGAATGGACTTTGAAGAAAAGACCAATACACGAGAATGACATTGAATGTATTTCTGTAGCAATAAATCAAATACATCAGATTGTAACAATACAAGAAAAAGAACTGGGCTGGTGTAAGGTTATATTTACAAATTTAAAGGAAATCTATGCAGAAATAGATACCAAGCTATATCTGAAAGTGATTAATGAAAAGGTATGAAGTTGCTCCTCGATTTGCTACAATCACCACTCCTTAACTGATTTCTTACCTTTGGGATTGCCTTCCTGGGCTATTGTCAAACTCCCATAGAAAGCAGGAACACAGAAACATTGCCATTTTGCACATTTTCAATTTTTGCCTGGAGGAGAGGCAATTACAACTTTTTAATTCACAGATATGACTTTTTATCAAGTTATTGATTTGATTGTTCTTTTTTTCATTTTGAAAAGAAATGAAGTACCTGAAGAATTCGAAGTAATATTTGCATTTCAGATTCCTCTCTGTAATTATTTTGAATTCCATATTGGGTTTTTTTGTGTCTGCATGATCCAAATTTAGAATTGCATTTCATCTATCCATCCATGTATGTTTTGACATTGTTTTTGAAAAGTGTTATAACTACATCCCTTTTTATTTTGAGTTACTGGGGAAGTAGCATATTAGCTTCTAATGATTTGAAGAATTATCCTCAACTTTCTTTGTGATTATTCTATGTTATAACAGGCTTTGCTTGGGGCTCATCCTCACAGTCTGGTAACCATGGCATTTTACTACCAGCCCATCACAAAGACAGTGCATGTAGCTGATTCCGGTAATCTAAATAATTTCTGTGATAAATATTTCTGATGGGAAATGTATTTTGTTTACATCCAATTCCATCTGGTTTATTCAGAACCAAATGGAATGATATATGATATAAATCATATATAATTTCTTCTAAAAATACTGTTAAAATGACATTAGTAACACTAACAGTGACCGGGCTTTAGAAGTTATATTAGCAATAAACATTTACTAAAGGTATATAGGATTAACTGTATGTTTATGTTGATAATAAATTATGGATGCATTCAAAGTTTCATATTTGGAATGTAGTGGTGGTGGTTTTGGTGGTTATCTCTGTTTGCTCTCAACATGATGTATCACATAATCAGAACTTTTGACCGATGATCTTGTGTGCCCTTCTGTCTGAGGGTGAGACTTGTACCTGCAGCCTCTACTGTCTAGACACAGATATTGACAAACAAGTCATACTGACATAAAAGACTAACATACTCAGCCAGAAGCATTTCAATGATTTTGCCCTTTTATACTCTCCTTCAAAGCTTTTAATCAGCAGCAAAATATCCCTCTGCAAACAAAATGTTTAATCAAAGTGTTAATCTTAAAATGCTCTTCTTAGGAATGGTGGATTTTGCATATGGTGAGGGCCTCAAACTCCATGGTGGATGGGGATGATGGGAACCATAGCCCAACTTATAAAAAGACTGCCAATGAAAGCAAATTTGGACCTAACCAAATAAACTCTTGCTATAAGTTGTAGTGATGATGTAATGTCAACCCACTAAACATTATATAATTAAGCCTGCTCCTTTGTCTTCCCCATTTGTTGCCCTTCACTCCCATTTCCAGCTAAATCCAATTTGTTATTTCATCCAAACATGGAACTGTTGGGAATGTCTGTTCATCCAGACAAGACAGCTAATGACCTTGGTTTTCAACTGGCTAATTTAAACAAGTCATAGTTTAAAATAGAGAGTTTTTGTAATTCAGGTGAAAAAAGTTGCAGTTGGTTGAAAGCAGTATCTTTTTGTGACAATGTCAGAGGCTATGGGAGATTCATGTTGCAACAAACGATGTTTTAGCATTACTGTACTTCAAAATCCACCCAGTATACTCAACTGTTTCCCTTTGTGCAAAAGGAGAAATGATTAGAAACTTCTCTGCATGAACACACACACAATAAATAAAAATATAGGATATTGTCGGGTTTTGCACACCATGGATATCAAACCAGTATATCTTCCTGGGAAAGGAAAATGTGTAGCTGAATTGCATTTTCATAATATGTCTTGGTAGACCTGAATTGATCCAGCAATTCAATTATCCATAGAAGAGCTGGTCCCCAGTGCATATGCTTTCCTACACCAACACTGTCTCCAAGTGTAGTATCTCCTTTACATGTATACAAATCCGAATAGCAGCTCTATAGGAAGAAGAAAAATAGTACACTGAATAGTACACTGAATAGTACATCAGTACTGAGGGACAAATCAGTCCACTGCTCTGGTTACTGCATTAGTGAAAAGCAGGATTATCCTCTTGCATCTTTATTGGATCTAATTTACTTTTCCTTAGATAGCATAGGCCTATTGCAAATACTTTATTATTAAAGATACTAGAAAATGATACCATCATGCTTTTGAGGAAAAAAAAAGTTGTGAGAAACTATGATGGAATTATAGAGATATCAACTATGTTAGTTCTGAGACAGCGAGAAAAGGAGAGAGAGAAAGAAAAAGAATTGATTCAACATCAAGGTGAGTAGTTGATATTTACCAGGATCCTGTCCTCCCCTTAATTTGAAGATGGGATATTTGCCTACCCTCAAACCCTTGTTGTTTGACTAAGCATGCTCTCCAAGAATTTATAATTCCAGATAGCACTGAGATGATTTTGGAGTCCTCCTTTAATACTCAAGGATGCAGTTCTTCAGGCCCTAAAGACATAAATATATTTAGAGTAGCTCATGTTCCTCTTCTGTGTGAGGTTCTGCACCACTTGAACACAGCTCCAGAACTATTTTTCTCAATGCTGTGGGGTTTGGACAGCTGAAGCAACTGACTGCTAACTTAGCTGTAGCGTAAGAGAAGTTGCAAAAATTCTGTTCTCAAGTGGGAGACTCTGTGGTTCAGCAGGAGTTGGGAGCAGTTTGTTTTACCATCTGTGGAAGCCCTTGCCTCCTCCCACTTCTGGCTTCCTGTATTTGGAGCTCTCTAGTTGATTTCAGAGGCAAGTTTATCAATCAGTCTAGTCCTAATTTTTCTAATCAATGTCCAGGTATTTTCACAATGTGTATAAAAGGCTTGCTTTGCATTATGTAGGCAACTGTTATCAGCTAACCTGATCTTAATCAATTGCTAGCCAGCCAGTTAAACAATCCTGTAAAAGCTCTCTTTATTTTCTTTTGGTTGTATAAGCAGTGAGCAGCAATCGCTTGTCCACTACCTTGGCTGCAGCCATTGGAAAAAGCACTTGGCTGTTAAATATTGGTATCATGCCAATATTACTACATTCAATGGAAGTGTGGTTGTGTATCTATCTATCTATCTATCTATCTATCTATCTATCTATCTATCTATCTATCTATCTATCATCTCTCTCTCTCTCCTTGATATTGACATATCATGGCAGTTTCCCCATCATACCAACAGCTGAGATTGCAACATGGCCAAGTGTACACAGCATCCACTGAAAACGTGGAGGGAGGAGAGGAGAGGGGAGGGGAGGGGAAGAGAGAACACTGATAATTTATTTTTGCCCCTTTTTATGTAGAGCTGAGACACTGGAATGTTGAATTCTGATTGCTGCGAAAGCTCAGGAGGCAGGATACTAACTGAAGACGCTTCTTCATGTCCACCTTAATGCGCTATCCTCAAGTCCCTTGGTTGTCAGAAAAGCATGTTGGTATAAATTCAAGCCTATTCTCTGTCAGTAAAGACTATTGCCCTTACTGTTTTGTTGTTGGATAAGTTAAGGAAAGCAATTGGTGGATTCCCCAACGGCATTTCCCCTCCCATCAAGCATCACCTACCAGTGTAGCACAACCAACCAATTATTCTTCTTAATACGTGGGGCAGGATTGGGTGAGTGTAGCCAAGTCCCTGGGGTGGAGGTTTAGCTAATTTTCAAGTTATGACCTATGACAGAGCTGGGATGGAGATGGTGCATCCATCCTTTTGCTCCTTAATCTCTAAGTGGCTTTGAATACTGTTCAACACAATATCCTTCTGAGTTGGCTCCATGGGCTAGGGATAGGGGCACCATTTTATGGGGGTTCTCTTGTTTTCTCCAGGGCCAGTTTCAGGCAGTGTTGGTTTGGGAGGGAAGATTGCTTGCTAGGCCCCTCCTTTGTAGAGTGTTGTAGGGTTCTACTCTCTCACTCCTGCTATGCAACATCTAAATGAAATCTCTGGGTAAGGTGACCTGACAGTTTGGGGTTTGGTATCATCAGTATGCTGATGATACTTTTGACTCCAGGCTGGTCAAGTGAAGTTGTTGAGTTTGTTTCCCAGTGTCTAGAGACTGTGCAGGCCTAGATAGTTAGGAATGGTCTCTGACTCAATCCTACCAAGGCTGATGGTGATGATGATGATGATGATGATGATGATTTACACTTGTATGCCTCCTGATTCTCAACAACTCTTATTATAAAGAAATTATAATAAAATCAATAAAATAGAAATGATAAAGATAGAAGATAAAAGATGGCATATCTTTAACCTTGGATGGTATGCGATCTGAGAGTCTTCCTGGACTCACAGGTCCTGCTTGATGAGCAGGTGGCAGCCATGTCTGGGGAGGCCTATGCACAGCTCCATCTGGTGTACCAGTTACAACCTGTCCTAGCTCAAGAAACCCTTCAGCCATTCATACCCTGATCACCTTGTAGCTTGACTACTGCAACATCCTCCAAATGGGGCTACCCTTAAGACTTCCTGGAAGCTGAAACTGGTCCAGAGTGCAGCAGTATGGGCTGTGATGGGCATGCTTCAGTATGCCCATGTAACAGTCCTACTTCATGGGCTGCACTGGTTTCCAGTTTGCTTCTGGGTGCAATTCAATGTGCTTGTCATTATCTATAAAGCCCTACCTGTCATAGGGCCTGGTTACTTGATGGACCGCCTATCTCCCATAGTATCTGCCTGGCTGATTTCATCTGGCAGGGTTGGTGAACTCCTAGTTCCTTCAGTTAAACAATGCAATCTCTTGAGACTCTGGAAGTGTGTCTTCTCTGTCACAGAACCAGCCCTCTGGAATGAGGTTCTCCCCAGGATTTGGGTGGCCCCCTCCCTGCTGGTGTTTCCGAAGGCCTTGAAGACCTGGCTCTTCACCCAGGTCTTTGACTAGGATGGATGTATCCCCTTCCAAGGAGTAGGTGTGCTTTGTTGCTGCCCCCCCTTTTTTACTATTGTATTGGTTTATTATTTTTTTCTTTGTTTTATTTGTGAACCACCCAGAGATGTTGTGAATTGGGCAGTGTACAAATTTAATAAGTAAGTAAGTAAGTAAGTAAGTAAGTAAGTAAGTAAGTAACCAACCTGGTGACAGGTCAAAGTGCTGAGATCCCTTTGATCTGTTAATCTGACTATTCCTGCTTGAAATCATCCTTCTGTACATAGAACTAGTAGTTTCTCAAAGTAGTGTTTTAAACATAGGTCTAGTGCTCTTTTGAAAGAGCACTAAACCCATGTTTAAAGCAAATCAGGCTAGCCTTCTTTCAGAAAAAGACTACTGCTTCCAGACATAAAAGGAGCTTGTGCAATGCCTGACTGATATTTTATGAAGTGCCAGTGAGGCATTACATGAGCTCATACATTTATGGAAGCCAGGTGTCTGGTGGTTTCTTCTGCAGGCCAGGCCAGAAATGGCCATGGTGGGTAGTGCTTAGTAACCAGAACAAAAGTGGTGTATTTCCAGCAGCCTTAAGTGACCAATAGGAACTGGCAGATCCCAGCCTCTAAACCACACCACTGAAGAAACTTCGTAGAATATTACCACAGCAAAGAGGGAAAACACTACATTAAAACTGGTACAATAAAGTTAATTTAAATCTGTCTCTGCCCGGGAATGTGATGAAACCAATGTCACAAGGACATGTCATTTGAAAAAGGTTCATGGGGCATCTTTGTGCTACAACTAGAAGGACATGAGGATGAGCCCTGAATGATGATCCTGTTGGTTGGCCAGAGGAAGCACTGAATGGTTTATAATATTCCCAGCTTATTTTCAGCTTTCTCAAATTAGCAGAATGAAGACAATCATACAGCTGCTTTAGAGGAGTTTAGCATGGAAAATCTCCTTTTTTATGGGAAACAGCTGAAGCAAATAATATTGGAACTTCTGTCTGCTATTCAAGAACATTGTTCCATCTTTTCCATGCAGCAAACTCAATTCTTCCCTTTTCTCCTGCCCTGAAACATCCAAGCCTCCTTTTTAAACAATTCTTGCAAGCTTAAGTTCATCCTTAGCCACCTGAATGCTAAGAGGCAACTTTATCAATTAGTCTAGTCCTAAAGAATGAATTTGTGCAAATGCCTTTCCAGCCAGAGCTGCCACTTACCACACTTCCAATATTTTGCCAATTTTTTGGTGGTGGTTCAAAAATATTCACAAGTGCTTCACAAGAGAACCTGGACAAAATATCACAGCATTTTCTGATGTTTTTATAGAATTAAAAAAGCATCCTATCATGTATATGTTTGACCAGTGTGGCAAAACATCCTAGGATGTTTATGTTGGCATCCTTAATAGAATTCATACTTTTAGATTTGCTGTTGTAGTTGGGTATTTACTTATTTGCCCTGGTGGATGTCAGATTACATTTGAGGTTAGCATTATTTTTCCTTGGTCAAAACCTTACTAAAACAGTAGGAGCACATTGATGTATTACAGTGAAGCATAGATTATCCTCTTTGCTGCCTCTTTGTGGTTTAGTTTTGGAAACACAGTCCTTCTGAATTTACCATTTAGAATTCCACAGGAGGGCAGCCTTGGTCAAGCTATGCTACAAGGAGGGAAGGAATCAGTACATGCAAACATTCTGAACAAACTCTCCTACTATGGAAATAAATTATTAGGAAAGAAGCATAGTTCTACAGCCTGAGATTTAAAATATGCAAGGATGCATTCTGATGAGCACCCAGTGCCTAAAATAGGTTTTTATTATGTGTTTCAGAAAAATCAATGATGCATTTTAAAATAAAAAGTGGGCTAGGAATTATCTCTCCTTGTTTAATCCCTCTACAAATGGGAAATACATGCATATTCTCATACATTTATGTACTCAGTACCTTTCCCTGAATGCGTTGATATTTTGGAAATGTATTGCATTTGTAACCTTCCTCCAGGAATTTCAGCCAGCATTCTGTAATTCTGTAAACAGGAAGAGTATTCCCACCCATGCCAAACCCTCCTGACCTCAGAACCATTCTCAGAACAAGTGATGATGGTCCTCATTGCAGCTGCCAGGAACTCTGGATGACAGATTAGTATTCCTTCCAAATGGCCAAAGGGATGTGGGTGTGCTGAAGGACACTGTGGTGGCATGGCAGTTTAACAGTTGTAGGGAGCATGGAGAATCAAGGAGCTGGCAACTGACAATGTGAAAATAGCCTTCCCCCAGGCTCTGTGAAGTTCCAGCGTTATGGCTTCCAAAACAACAGTTTTGCAATTTAGTGGAGCTATAACAGAATTGAAAGCAAATCAGTTCATCTGTCTCATGCTGATGATGGCATGGAATCATAGGATATGAAGCTGATCCAGGGACAGTGCCATTCAATACCCTGTGTAGAAGTGCCCTGATATATTAATAATGAAGGTTAAATATGGATTTGCAATTGTTGTTGGCAATCTAAAAGTGAAGGTGCTCACTCCTGTACAGAAGCAACCAGATTATTTTAACATTGCATCACATTCACTGTAGAAATGGTGAGATATGATTATTAAATTACTAAATTATCAACTCTGTGATAATTTAGCTATTGGAACCATCTATCATTGTTGGTACTGATACATAGAGAAAAGCTTACTGTCTTCCTGAGTTTTTAATAAGCCTGTGCTTTTCATCTTCCTGTTGTCATCTTCTCTACTGTAAGAAAATATTTACAGCCTGTGGAGTCCACCTAATACTTATCAATCAAACAATGCCCAGCCTTCGTGTATTTTAGTGTGAAATCAAAAGATAGATTAATACTGTATTAATTTAAGGCTAATCATAACGGTGAAACTGGGGAAATATACCACATTTATTTTAGACAAAACAGTTATTCTAATTTCTAATTTTTTAGCTTGGGACTTCTTGGACTAGTTTTTCCATCCTTGGATGAATGCAGAGTATTCACTTGGCATAAAAGCGATAACCCCCTCCCCCAAACTCTACTAGCTTTGAATTTTGCTAATTACAGTAAATTGTACCAAAATATGGAGGAAAACCTTCCAATTTCTTATTTACATCTTATGTAATGTTCTCTCTTCTTGTAATAACTTTCAGATTTTTTCCCTATTGCCATATTAGTAGAGCCCAGGATTAATGAAGTTGAATGGTAGAAGGTTCAGGACAAAGAGAAGGTGTACTACTTCCCATTGTGCATAATCAGCTTCTGGAATTCAGTAGTATTAGATGTAATACGTTTGGATACTTTTAAAAAATAGGAAAAATAAACTGATTATCAACGGCTATGGTCATGATAGCTATGTACTGCTTTCACTACCAGGAGAAACATGGAGTTGAATGTCAATTGCTGGGAACATGAGTGAGAGAGTGCTAATATGTTATATCCTCCTTTTGGCTCCTCTGGGGCATCTGATTTGTCACTGTGGGAACAGAGTGCTGGACTAGATGGATCTTCAATGTGATCTAACAGGGCTGATCATACTGTTAAGTTTTTAATTTAGCAAGCAACATTCCTATCCTCTTCAAATAATTCCTTAATTTTTTCTCAGCAAAGCCTATTGTGTAGATTGTGTCTTTATAGACATGTATCTGTACTTCTATATCTATATATTTATGCATTTATCTATATCTGTAGCCATACATATACCTATATCTACATGTATAGTTCAGTTAGTAGGATGTAGTTGTATCAGAGCAGAGTTCTTGTTAGAAAGATATAACAATACTTCCTCATTTCCATTTCCGCAGAACCTTCAGGGTCATCTATCTTGAATAATTGCAGCTTCATCTTAGAAACTCCATGACTGTCAGCTGGTGGGGCTTCATACCTTTCCCAATATTCATTGGTAATCTTCCCAGCTGGTATCAGAGGAAAACCCATATTCTGCATTCCGCATTGTCTCCTACCAATGCCTGATGAGAGAACTGGTGAACGACACTTAAATAAAAATATACTAGCATATGTATGTATCTCTCTCTCTCTCTCTCTCTCTGTGTCTGTCTGTCTGTAGCATTTATGAGAACAATTCTAAAAGCTATTTAAGAATTTTAAGTAGCAAACTTTGTTGGGGAAGCTATTTCAAAAATACAGTACTGCACGGAAGAAGCCCTGTGCTGAGAGTTAATATCTTGGAAGAACTGGCGTTACGAATTTGCCTGCCCACCCATATGATATATAGAACCGTATGTAGGTATGTGGGAAAAAAGGCCTACTGAAGGAAGACAGAGTTTGCACTGTTTTCAGTATCCCAAAGACTAATTATTTTGGTACCCAATCCTGCAGATATGGCACTATTTAGGGGCTGTTTTCTGTTCTTTATTTTTATCTAGAGCTTTTCTGTCTTGAATTTAGTAGAACATCATTGCAGTGAGAATAAAAAATCATTACTAAGTTTTCACATAATCGCCTCAGTTTTATTTCTCCTTCTCCAGGAAGGAAACATTTCTTATCTGTTCATAACTAGAATAGAAGTGCTGTTGGACTCTGCCCTTACATTTTAAAATGCATGGGGACACACAATTTCATTAGGGCACATATAGTATGGAAATGTGTGGCCCTGCTCCAAGTTGCAATATAAAATGTTATCCTTCTCAAAAACAGTACATTTTTTCCTATTTAAATAAAGAGCAGGGATCACTGAGATATTGCATGTTGGCTATGGTAATCAATTTATAACTTCTGCCTCGCCTCGCCTCCCCTCCCCACTTATTTTGTAGCATGGGGCAATGTTTCTCCATGGTGATTTAATTAACTTCATTTTACAGCATGGCGGTAGAGATAATAAGTCTAGTGGTAACACAAGGGCTGCACTGTCAAATGCCGGGGTTTGACTCATATTCGCCAGCAAGATACTGGCTGTACAATGGGAGTGTGTGCAACAAAAGAACAGCCTGTTTTATTAATTTGCCAAGTTCCCCCTCCCCAGCGCTCCAGATCCTTTGGGAAGGCTACTGTGTATTTCTCGGAGACTGATGGGGAAGGAAGCAAGAGTATATGGTGGGGAATAATGTTTTTAGTAGGTTGGAGCCATTTCACAAAAAATGTCCCTTCAGGAAAACAGAATCAAGATGCTAATGTTATACCTCATTTATTGCCAAGCATATTCAGTGACATTTCATAATGTACATCTGTCAGCCAGAGATATAAATGAATGAGGCAAATTGTACAATTTACCCTCAGGAACTTTCATTAGAGTCCCCCAAAGTATAATATCTGTGAGGTCAGAGTCAATTAATCAGATAGCTGTGTTTGCTTTTCTGCTTGCAGTGGTTTCTCAACAAATTCTTGCAATGAGGGAGAAAGAGAGTGTTTTGTTCTTAAGAACAACACAGAACAAAACAAAATCTAAACTGTTCAGGTTATTTAGATAATGGTTACATATTTAATAATAACAACAACTACAAAATCAATGACTGCATGTTAACTACAAAAATATTGCAACCAGCATGTGCTACAGTTTCCATGGGCAAAGTGTTTAGCAATTGGTCTAGGTCTTGACTTGTCTGCCTTGCTTCTCCCATCTGACCCACATGGAGGATGATCTAAGACATTTTGCCATACATGGAAAACTAGCCCTTCACCAATCAAAGTGCAGCGCTAAAACATACGTGTTTTAAAAGGTTGGGTGAATAATGTCATTGTTATGAGCCTAACTGGAAGCTTAAGCAACAATTTTGGTTAGTTTTCTGCCTAGAAGTAGGTCAGAACAGTACCATTAAGATATAAGTTTCAATGGTGCAGTTGGAAGTTGCTTCAGGGACCACCACTGAAAATGGTTCACTGGTTGCCAGTTTCCCACCCTGATTACAGGGCACTCAATTATTAACTCCATGATATGCAAACCCACCAATTTCCAGTGGAATTTAGAGTGCTTTGCTATATTAGGATTCTAGAAAATGACATGCTGGATTTCAACCTGAGTTGAGGTTCCTCCTTAAACAGGTCAAGGTGCCAGGGAAAGGAGGCAGCTAAACTGTGACATTTTCCTACTAGAAATTGCTCCTGGATATGACTATATTTCTAGAAACCAAGTCTGATCAGGAAAAAAGTATTATTCTGTCTTCATGAAATATAGCTTTTTGAAAGGTAAAAGTGGTTTTCCAATCCTTTAGAATTTCTTTAAGGGTTATGCAAAATAATAATTTATTTATTTATATTTCAATTTTGGTTGCCGCCATCTCACTAGGAAGTCATAATAATGTCGTTGGAATAACCTGAAGATTTTGGCATAATACAATGAACTCTCTTATTTTAAGCAGTATGTTTTATTCAGAAACTTTAAAATTGGAAATAGCAGCATTAAGTAAATCCATTTTACAAAGGTAGACTTTTATTAGTTATTTATAAACCTTTAGTTAATGTCTGTTCTTATTGTTGATTCTCCATTGACTGTGAATATTGATCACTGTATAATTTACTTGATATATTTTAACTTATTCTTTTTAAATGGCTTTTGGAAATGAAATGTTTTTAAAGCTAGCTCTGCCCTTAGTATCAACATGCAAACCAGGACATCATTCTAGGGGACTCCTCTTACCCATCTCTCACCAATTTCAGTGGCAATGTCAAGAAAAACTTAAGAGGGTACAAAAGGTGCCCAATGCATTTCTGAAAAGCCAAGTTTGTCCCACCTATTAGAAAAAAATACTACTGTGTGCATGGGTGGAGGGGAAAGCCCCTTCCTCAACTTATCATCTAGCTATCTGCTTCCTATGACTCCTCTCTTTTATGATGGTTGCATTATTTAAAGCAAGTTCTGCTTTCATTTATATATACTGTATCTGTGGATCTGAGAATATGAAAATGGACACATTTCATACTGATGCCTTCACATCAGTTCTCACTAAAGAGTATTTGGTAGGATCTGCTGCACATTGTATTTTACTATTTGTGTTAAGAATTTTGGATCAACTTATCCCCCAAAGTTCTTGGTGAAACTTAAGAGTTAATTTCAAAATGAATGGGGCATAGCGCATGCTTAATGTACAGCTGGAAAGACCATTTTGTGTTCAAAAGGACACATCAGGAAGAAGGCTAGGTCAGAATCTTCTTGACTTGCTAGATGTCCAGACATGATTTCCTACTCATGCCCAAGGGCTAGAATCCCAAGAGGTCTATTACGGGTGATACTTTTCCTGGATGTGTAACCTTTAGGCCAAATATAACAGACACTTTCCTAGAACAGCCATCTTAATACTGCTACTTATTACTGTTGAGCTAAAATACCGATGTTCCATGAAGTTTGAAAAAGAAGAACCAACTTTTCCATTCTGCAGGAATTGACAAGTTAGTCTGCTTCAGCAAACAGGAACAACAGCATTTTGGCAATGAAGACTTAAATAGCAACAGATTAATTATGGCCTAGATTTAAAGGTCTAAAACCTACTTCATTGTTTTATATTAGTTGTTCTCTCTCTGTCTCTCTCTCTCTCACACACACATAAGAAGTGTATGTGTGTAAGGGATGGAGGGGAGAGACACTAATAAGTAAGCCTAAAAATCCATGAAATTCAAGTGATTAAATTTGTGACAGTTCAATAGTATCAAAGTTAAGGACAGTTCTTACTAACAAGTAATTGGCAAGAATGGTGCTATCATTAGTCAAAAATTGAGATGATAGATGCTGGTTAATAGTAATAGATGTAAAGTATGGGAGGACAGAGTTTGTGTGCCACATAGCTTGTCCTGTGACCCTAAACTAGCCTGAGGTCAACACTGTTAAAGTAAGATAAAACAGTTCAGAAGTCCTCCAAATAATTCTTTTTACACAGCCAGCAAAAATTGATCAAGTGAGTAGTGATAATATAATTTTCCTAGCTGCATTATTTCCTAACAACACCTACAGTAGGAGAGCAACCCTTGTGCGAATTATTAATTTCTCAATAAATAAAATCATATTAGCTGTTAAAGTCTTGTTCAGCAATTTCATGCTAGAATCTCCCTTTGAAATGTTGCTTTTTTAAAAAATGGTGATTTGCGGCAGAACATGCAGCTGAACTTTTCATTTTGATGGATGTTGTTGTAAGATTTGGATTCTGATCAGCACTCCATGTCAATTGGGGATGCTTAAAGTAGGACTGTGGGTTGGATCCAATGTCCAGAAATATCCCACACTTTCTCACTCCTCATTGGTCCAGTTAAATCTATCCCAGCTCATCTCTAGATCCAGAGCCGGTGTCCCAACAGTATTTGACTTCCTTTTATAAAGATACCATCCCTTTCAGCGATTTCTTCGGTTAGAGGTGCAAAAGTTATCAGTTCACCATGTCTTGTTGGATCAAGTTATTGACTTGGACCTATCCAAACTGAGGGTACAGTTATTATTCAAGTTCCCTTTGTTAGCTATGTCAAGGCCACCTTCAGTCAATTCATTTTTCATTCAGTAAATCTGAAGGCTATGGCTCTTTAAACTTTCAGTTCACTATGGCAACATCAAGTCAGAAAATCCCAGTTTTCCTATTTGATTGCACAACATTATCCTTATCTCATCCCAAGCCTGTGAATTAAATAGTTTTACATTGTCACTTCCTGTACTGGATAGGAGTAGTATTTTCCTCCTCAGACTACCCCACAATAGCTAAGTATATAAAATATATAAAGTCTATAAAATCTGTAGCACTTTGCTACCCATTATCTTGGTGGCAAGATCGAGTAACTTGATTATCACTGGAGATGTGTATTGGGACTGTTGGGAGGCCTTCTGGTCTCCAGCTACTGGCATTTCTTTCCAAGAATTTGCTATTTTCATTAGCATTATGCTTCCTGATTTCCTTTTATGTCCATTACCTCTTCTCCCTATTTTTTACACCAACTTCTCTTCAGGTTTTCATCTAGCTTGAGCAGAGAAGAGCAGAAACATGAAAACGGGTGGGCTATTTGCATAGCTGTTGTTGTTATTGTTACTATTATTATGGGCAGCTTACAATTAAAAGGAAAAGAAAAAAGAAAAAAAACCCCAGATATTAAAAACCAACCCTACACCAACTGGAAGACTACACCAGTATCCCCAAAAACAAAAACCATAAGTGCTCCTCAGCTATTCCTATCTAAGGCCTGGGAGAACAACCAGTTTTTAACAGTTTCCAGAAAGTCACGAAAGTGGGAGCAACATGGGTCTCTGGAGAGGGATCATTCTGAAGGGCATACGCCACCACAAAGAAGGTATGCCTTTGAGTCCTGAAAGATGACACTGCTTCATTGATGGGACCTGAAGCACAACACTCTGTCTCCCCTCACCGGATGAGCAGAAACATCTGGAGACAGGTGATCCTTCAAGTAGTCCTTCAAGTCCTATCCCATATAAGTGATAACCAGCACCTCGAATTGCACCTGGAAGCTGACTGGCAACCATATCAGTTCCATATTAGCACTACTTTGAAATGGCACTGATACAGCAGGCCTGCTTTTCCTCCTTACAGCTTCCTGACAATACTGTACTGAGGAAACTTAAAGTGGGCTTTTGTTGCTTGTTTGCCCATTTCTTTGTATCACTTCCTTGTTTCTCTGTTTCAATTACTTTCCCTCAGTCCCCGTGAAATAAGAGACATGGTCGCCTAGTGGGCAGTTAGTTTCAATTATGCCACTTTAGAGGACGTAGCTAATTACACAATCATAGCAGGGTCTGTCTCCCAAATTTCTGGAGCTATTTCTGTCCTATCATCTTCTCATGTTTCTTTCTTTCACGTTATTTTTAATGTGAGCTTCCAGATGGGGTGCAGAAGAAGAGCCAGACAAACCAATGTAGATGTGCACAGACGGTTGGAGTTCCAAAATTGCAGAATTGCACAATAACAACTGACCCATTCTGTTTTTTCCACACTGATGCACTAGTGGATATTTTTCTCTACTGGCTGATGACATGCTGGAGGGAGAAGGCAGCAAAGCCAGTCACCTTGACTGTAACAACTAGCCTAATCAGGATAATATAATTCAATATAAAACTAACAATAGACAAAACAAAGCAGGATCTGACTTAGCAAAGGAGTCAGCAGATTTATGCTGTCATTGTCTTGTGTCAGTAGAAGGATGAGTGGATAGCACTTTAACTTAACAGTGGAAAAATGGTCTGCTTACAATTTTTGGTTAAGTAAAATTATTATTAATGATGTTTTTTCCTCCTTACAACCAGACTTTATATCTCACTGTTGCAATTATTTATTTTTCGTGATTTTAAAACATTCCCATACAAATACAATCTATGCATGAAAACTCTGCATTTGCAGATAGTGTACATAATCATATATGAGAAATGGCTGGATTAGTTTTTCGTACACATAGAAACAATTTTTTAATTTTGTGAAACCACTAAAAGCAAAGATTCAGTTTAGAGATGAACTTTAAAGCTAACATCCAGATTATTTAATATTAACTTTGTTGTTTAAGAGAAACGTAGCATACACACACTCTACATTAATCTAATTTAAGTTTTAATGAATCTAATTTAAGTAATAAGATTCTTTTTTTAAAAAAACACACACACTCTGATCTTTATTTTATTGAAAGTTTCCTATAATATTAGAAGAAAAGGCCCTGAGTAATTGAAGATGGGTATAACATTTTACTTACTGTTTCTTACATTGTTTTTCTGATACTTATGCTAGAAGGCTGGTTACCCTGAATAATTATAATTTTGAGGATCAATACATTTATTTAGACAATCTTACTGGAAAAGTATTAATGAATACATAATGGTGATGAAATGTAGATATCTGTACAAATACCCAGAGGCTAAGAATAGATATAGGGTGATATGAAAATATTCTTTCATCAGGTCACTTACATAGTGCTCTGTATATTTGAGTTAATAACAAAAGTTGAAATACCTAAGCCAAAAGCTGAGCCAGTAACAGGCACAGTCAGATAGTGCTATCTGTTCATTGAAGTGGCCAAAATGCTGGCCAAAAAGTATGCCAGCATAAAATGTGCAGCCCTGATTGCTGGGCCCTTCTCTGTCACATTAATGAGACCAGTCACTGTTGATGTCCTTAATGTTTTAATGAAGGGCACGTTAGGAAAGCTTTGTTTGGCTCCTACCAAACATTGCTTGCTGGTGGGAAAACAGCCACCACCCTCTCTAATTGGGCTGGGCCAGAGTCGGGCAATGGATGGATGGAAGGCAATGGAAATGGATGTTGAGAATGACATGTTTAGCTACCTCTCAAGTTATCTGACTAAGAGGTAAAAGGCATGGAAAGTGACCGACTCTATTACTGGGGCTATTTCTGAACATGAGTTGGATCAGCCTGTCCCATCCAGTCAGGCAGAGGGGGCATGTTATGGACACCGTCAGTGAGAGAATGTCGGCTGGCAGGGCCCTGGAGGAGAGTCTTTTTTGCCGTTGCCCCTGCCCTTTGTAATATTCATCCCGCAGAGGTGTGGTGGGCCCCTACCCTCCTGGTTTTCCAGAAAGGTCTTAAGACCTGGCTCTGTCAGCTTTCATGGGGCAACAAGAGTTGTAATCAATCCTGGGGGTGGCTGGCACCCTGATCACACTCCCTGAGCTGTTCGCCAATTTTATCATTCCTTGGAATTTATTTATTACTTATTTAAGATTGTTTTATATTGTATTTTAATTGACTTTATCTCTTCTGTAAACTGCCCAGAGTTGCTTTTTAATGAGATGGGCAGTGACAAATTTGATATATAAATAACTAAAAATAAAAAAGTGCTCTTCTAGAAGGGTGCTAAACCCATGCCAGAGAATAGCTTGACAGGATGCAGGTGTGGAGGAAGGGCAAGTGGTAAAGTGGGAGAGAGAGGTTAAGAATGAATGAGCACCTCCCTTTAGTGCTACAAGGGAATGGCCCTGCTGGCAGTGAGTCCAATTCTATCCTCATGTGGGGGAACCTGGAATATCCCATGAGCTGCCATGGAGCTGGAATGGAGCGGGCAAACTAGAACTCACCCCTTCCAATAACAACAACATCTGGAGCACCACCTGAAGACCATCGGCATTGACAAAATCACCATCAGTCAATTGCAAAAGGCAGCTGTACTTGGAACAGCTTACATGATACCTTTAACACCATCAAACAACACCTGCCTATCCCAGGTCCTCAGGAAGGACTCAATGGGTGGATGGAAATGCTAGGCCCAATCTGAACATCTGGCTGACTGTGTGACCAACCATAATAAATAATAATAAAAAGTACAGAGATATAAAATACCGTTTTTGCAATACCAGTGGAAAAGCTGCAATGTACCTAGTGGTGACAGAACCAGCAATACACAGCTGCCAGAACCCAGTTCTCTTTCCTAGTTTAAGTCAACCTTCTGTGCAGCACAAGGCTAAATCCATGTGTATAAAGAACCCACAAAAGACCTGACATGCACTTTGGAAAGCGCCAGGGAGGCACTGCATGGACAAATGCCTCTACAGAAGCTAGGGGTTTGGTCTCTTCTGCAATCCAAGCCAAAATGGCTATGAAGGCACTTTCCAGTGAATGGAGAGGAAAGGGTGTGCATGCTGTTACCTACAATGACCAATGCAATTATGTTGTTTGCAGCTAAAGCCTGAGCACAACTGCTCTATGGGGCTCAATTGGGACCTTATACCGCACGGTTACCTTAGAAAGAATGCAAGTAATATTTCTAAGAAACGTCTTCTAGGTTCCCCGCTGTGTTTCAAATGCTGTACTTCAACGGGAAGCAGGAGTCAGCAAACTCGAATCCAACCCCTGGATCAATATCTTTACCTACTGATTAAAATTACATCACAACCCCAGCGGACTAACCCATCTAATATTGGCAGATAGCTTCAAATCCTCTTGGGAAACAGCCATCCAAAAGAAACTAAGTCTTCATGGTTTCTCCAGTGATGCCATTTTAACCTTAGAGTTAAAGCAAGCCAGATCAACATTAAGATAAAGGATCTCAGATATAGAAGGCCAAACAGAAACTGCTGCATTTTCTCATAATAGAATTGCTAATAACCAAATCTTAGCACCCAAACCAGCTTCATATCTATATCATATTATAGTCCCCAAATTCAGAAGAGTCTTATCTCTAACCTGATTAAATGTCCTCCCCACAGCTGTTTTGGAAGGGACATATAGGAGAACCCCATATGAAACCCAGTATTTCCCTGTGACACGGGTGCCATAGAAACTGCAACCCATGTTCTTTTGTGTTGTCAGTTCTGCAGGATATTCATCACCAGTTGATTACCCCCCTTTTATTTAAATTTCCAGGACACTCTGATAATTCTTATTTGCGTTATCTGTTAAACAACCAAGATGAATGTATTTCTCTAAAAGTAGCAAAATTCTGCGACATTATGTGTAAGCTTCGCCCACAAATGGTTGCTAACAGTTATTGATGTTAGGGGATAATTTTGTTTTGTTTGTTTTAAAGAATGTATTTTTATCGGTCAATGACCGAAATAAAGTCTCTGTTCTGTTCTGTACAATGGCCAATAGATGCTCAGCATATCTAACTCCTGACGATGCCATCAGCTATATAATTTATGAAGTGTGCTAGAGCATGTCCATGGCAAAATCTAGGTTGAGAGGAGAAGGAAAAACACTGTTTTAATACTGGAGTAGCCAAATACAATACTAAGCTTGTCCTCAATGTGGGGTATGAAATGAAGGCAATGTCATGAGGACGTGTTTTTTTTTCAAAAATGGTTCCTGGGGCATGTTCATTTCATAATTAGGGTGATATGTGGATGAGCTCATTGTATATAGAAGTATTGATGTATGGTTAAACAATTATTGATCAGCTCTCTAAAGTACTAGCAAAACATTTATGTTCTCCCTATGCACAGATTCAGTAGACAGGTGATGATTCTTGCTGATGTTCTGTTGGTCACTCAAAGGAGGGCATTATTGCTTCTGTTGTATTTTGAAAATTTGGCATAGTCTTGTTTATTAATTAAGGCTTTGATGTAGAAGGTTTGCTGGGGTGTTTGATTTGTTTAGGCTCTAGCAAATGGTGGGAATGCTGACAGAGGAATGATATTTGCACATGCCAGCATTTTAATTATTTTTGTCTAGGACTTGTCTAGCAGTGTCTATATAGGTGATAAAGAAAGCAAATATAAAAAGACACCTTTGTTGATGTAGCTCACAGCACAGAGCCAAATAAGGAGAGGCTTATAATTTTCCCATCTTGATGTTAAACAGTAGCGAACTTAATGTTTAATTCCTGGCTGATGCTTAAAGAGACATAGATAATACTAACTGAAGAAAACTGAAACAGTGTTCTGATCAAAATGGCACAATCATTTTGTTCATAAATGATGAAGGCATAGTAAAAAATAATTTTAGATTGTTAACCTGGGCATACTTATTGAGGAGCAACTCTCATTGTTATCAGCTGGATTTATGCCTGAGTAGGTAGGAATGCAAGAGTTTTTGTAGCCCAGATCTGGTAACCCTAGCCCTTTACATTTCTGCTCAGGGTGTATTTGGATCCCCTAAAACTGATATTTTCTGGATTAGTACAGATACAAGTAAGAACGAAGGGGAGGACAGGCACTCAGTGTCTTCTTGACTTAATAATCTATATACAATAATGTAATCGCCACAATTTCACTCATGTAAGTTCACATAGCACAAACAAGTCCCCAAAGATATCCTTTTATTAAAATGGATCCGACCTTCAATTCATCCAGGTATTTGTTGTGATCTATCACATTGTTTGTGTCCAGCTCTCTTTTTTTACTTGGGATTGCTGTCATGAGATTACAAATGTTACAGTGTACACAGGATAGGACGAAAAAAGAGGAGGGAGGGATACAGAGATCATCACTGGTTTGCGATTCACACAAAACTAAAAGTTTGCTCCACCTGAGCTTCCTTAATTGTTGGAAGTGGATGAAAAAGATGCTAGCCATGAATCTGTGCTTCTCTGCTGAAGAACCTGGATAACTTGATAACAGTCTCAGCTTCACAACTCTTGTGACAGGATTGTCTGTTTCAGGTTGCAGTGAGAAACTCTCACATGCTCACCTGATATATGTCCCTATAGCTTCTTGAAAATGTTGATGCCAGTGGCAAAAGATTATTTTGGCATTTTAACACAGTGGCACTGAGGATTGGTGCTTCCAGCAATCTGTGCGTTGTTTCCCTTGCCTCAATCTATCTTAAAAATTCAGAAACATGAATTGGCTGGGGGTATGTGTTTGTTTGTAGGCTTTTATAATACCATATAATAAAATTGGGGGAATCTTTTTAGAGATGTCATCAGGGATTTTGAGTAAATTGTAGGCATTAATCTAATTCTTCCAATTCTGAAGTCAGTGTTAATTTATGTGAATTGCTGTAAAAGCAGATCCACAGCTTGAATAAATAAACAAAATATTTAAATTGATAGGAGGAATATAATCCAGCCATTGGCCACTTTGACTACAACCATCACTCTACTATTAATTTTAAATAGTTAGATCCATAGGAATTGTGATATGGCTTTTATGTGTCAGGTTTCAAATACCATGCCAGCATGCTCAATGTAAAATGCTTGATAAGCGTATCTACTGCAGGTGAAGGCTAAGAAGTAACAGAAGCTAGATTTTGCTTCATGAAACAGCATTATTAAGAGACCCAGGAGTGAAATCAATGTAATTTAGCCCAGTTGCTTTTAATATTTCTAGGCCCCAAACCTATCTTAATTTCCAGCATCTAATATGGAACAACTCATATTATCGAGAATAATATGAAGAATGAGAAGCTGCATTGGAATAATTTCTATCTTCCTCAAGCTAATCCTCAAAACGAGTGTCTTCTTAATTTACACATGAAACAAGTCACATTAAGGAACATAATATATGAACTTGTCTCATTTATTGCACTGGTTGCTAAGTATGGCTTTTTGGGGATGATTTTGCTAATCCAAATCCCTTGGAAATATTTTTCTAAAAGCTTAAGAACATAATGTAAGAAGAAACATGCTGGGTCCACCTAATCTAGTAGTCTAAATCACACATTGGTCCATCAGATGCATTTGAGAAATTCATAAGCATGGACTGAAGGCAAATAACCTCTTCCACATTCATACCCAATCAGTGATTATTTAAGATAAACAGCCTGTGATTAACAAGACAGTGTACAACATGAGGTGAAGAAGTATATTTTTACTCTTGGGGCAGAATTTTTCTTCTGCTTAAGCTTCTCCTTCACCAAACGAAATAGAGTGGTCTTTTTCATTGGGGCATTCTTGTTTTCCTATTTTGTCCCTGGATGTCCCCCTTCCTAGACTGAGTCACACTTTTTAATACCATCTCCTGTGCAGATCCAATCATGCAGTCTATATAGTTCTGCTCATGGAACTGTAGCATATGTAGTTTATGGCCTGGGGCACTGAAGCTTTAGCAGGAGGAGCAAAAGTTCTCAGAGTGCTGTACCCTTCATTCATGCAGTGGGTTTGTACCTTAGTTTTCAGTTATGTCCTGAAGTGCTTGTGGAAGACAATCCTGTTTTTTTGACCACAGAACCCTTCATCCCTTCTTCCAATGATACCATTTGGTGTTGACTAGCATCAACAAATTATCCCTGCATTTCAGAACTTGGGAATAATGCACTTTAATGCTCATTTATTTCTCCTGAGAAAATAAAATACTTAGCTGGAAATTTCAGATGAGAATGTATTGTTTTGCTGTCCGTAGTACAGAAATACTCCAGCCATCCACTATCTTTCTTAGTCTAAAAAACAGAATTCATAACCTTTGACTACAAAAAACTCTTCTAAAAGAAATGTTCAAGCAGATGCACAATTGCAGCCAGTTAAAACCTAGAGGGGCTTAATGTGTAAATAATTGAAAAGGTCTGATACTCTCTACAGGAAGTCAGACACTGGCATGTGGGCAAACAAGCCAATTCATCATATACAAGGAAAAAGTATTGCAGATTTTCAACTCAACAACAGAAATCCCTCAAGCATTTCAGCACCATCTAACAGAGCTAAGAAGAATTCATTAGGAAGTATAAGACTGCAGTAGGCCTGTGGGAGGAATACTTTTAGGCATTTTTAGCTTTCAAACTGAAATGTTTAGATATGATTGCCATGCCATCTGGTTCAACAAAACTTTAGAATGTAAACTCTAGCACTGTGATGTCCTGGGTCCTAGCAGCCCATATTCAGCCAACACATAACTGAATCTGAAATGCTCACTGAGGATGCTCCTGAAGGTAATACAGGAAATAAGCTCTGTAAGGTCCACCTTATCCATATTGGATATTGGGTTTAGTTATCAATAATTGTATGAGGAATGCTTCTGGTGATATTAGAGATGCATTGGTCAGGGGCATGAACGTATGGGCACTTTTGTATACAGACAGTACCATGTTGTAGGCAGAGAAGGATAATAGTTTCCATGAATGTTAGATAAATTGTATGAGGGAATGAGGATTATGGCTCTGAAAATTAATATATTGAAGACCAAGATAGTTGTGTTTAAAGTTGAGTTAAATAGTTTAATTGAGTTAATTACTGCAAGTTATATACAACTGGTGAAAAATGTGAGCAAGGGTACAATTTTGCGTACTTTACTAAAATGTTTATTAAAGGTAGGAAAACGGCAGGAGAAATGTTAAGATATACAAATGCTGGAAGAAAGGTAGGGAGCGATACATGGCCTGTTTCAAGGAAGTAATGTTTTTCAAAAGAAGGAAAAATAAGCGTATGCTCTCCCAACTTGGTTAAACTGAAATGAGAGTTGGATATATCAGAGTAAGTTGAATGCAATGGGAATGAGATATTTGTGGTGAAACAAGACGCAACAATGAGTAACCAGAATAAAGAGTATGTTCGGTTTGGTCTTATAGAAAGAATGAATGAGAATTAAATCACAAAACAAACAAATGAAGGAATAGGTTCAGAGGAAGGGGAAACCCCAAAAGGTTATGGTTCAATGCAGCTGATGAGATTCTCACAAAGAAAGACAAGTTTAAAGAACAAAAGGTAATGTATGAGTTGGTGTATAGATGAAGTTCAAGTAAGTATGGTTAATAAGAAGAGAACAGTATGGAGACATGTAATGAATGGTGTTGGGGTAAGCCAGACTTAATTTCTTTTTCTTTCTTTGCTCATTACTACTCACTCCTTTTCTTGTGTGACACTGCTTATGGGTATGTATGAACGTGTCACCCAGATTGCATTATACTTATGTTACCTTCAGTCTGCCTAATTGCTGCCCTCTTTAACACTTTGTAAAGACCAGAAATAAGCAAAGAAAATCAGGAATATAATTCAAAATAAAAAAATAAAAAAATAAAATAAAAAGGGTGCTATTTGCAATGTGGACACAGATGGCTAGGTGAATCCATACCCTTACTATTCTATATTTCTATATCTATTTGATATTATAACTGAAATACAAATTTACCCTCCCCCAGTTTGGTTTCCTTTAGATAAGTTGGATCTTATTCTTTTGGCTAAAGGATAATAAGAGTGGGGACCTATACACCTGGAAGTAACCAGACTGAGGAAGGCTGTACTAATGTGTCACATATAAATTATTACACTAAAGAGACACATGGCAAGTAGAGAAATTTTGTATAGGAGCATGGCATTGTTATGAGGGGGAACACAACATTTAGTGAGATAAAGGTGACTGGATTTAGTATACTACACTGATAGTATGAAATGGATTAATTAATAGGGTAATGCCTAAGGCACTTATCAGTTTAATATTTTAGGAGTTTTTCAAGCCAAGTTTATACTGTAAAGAAGCTCAGTGTATTAAGTCCTCTTCTTAGCAGTTCAGTAATTTAGCTGCATTTTATTTTAGTGTCTTTCTGTTTTATATATGATTAGTTTATAACAGTGAATTAGTCTGAAGTATTTAAAAGTGTTTACAGTTTTAGTATTTTAGGCTTAGAATTATTTTAGGTTTAGGCATAGCAATTTAGAGTGTACATTCATTTGCTTTATTTGATTTCATTTTTTCCTCTTTCAATTTGGTTTTTTCTTTTTTAATGTGGACTATAAGAATATACTCACTGAGACCCATGCTATGACATAAAGTGTTATATGGTCTGCAGAAATTTGGGGCATGCCTGGTGAAGAGTGGGAGGGACTGTCAACGTATATAAAACATAAAAGGTAAAATGTGAAGTCTCTTTTGAATTGACACATCCATACAGTTTTCCTGGCAGTGGTATGGGAGTTGTTTGCCATAGCCTTTCTTTTAAACTTTTCAGTCTAGGCCTACAGCCCTGGGATTTCCTGAGGCTCTCTCATCCAAGTACTGACCAGGTCTAGGCTTCTTAGTTTGTTGGTTATCAGCTGTTTATTTCACCTGCAAAATTTAAGCTTAGGTTTGTCCATATATACACATGGCAGAAGAATGACAAAAGCATGATTGATTTGATTATTTATGATAAATGACTGAGAGAATTAGTGAAGACTACAAGGGTGATGAGAGGTTCTGAATATGGAACATACCATTTTTTGATAAAGAAAAGAGTGGAAACTTGTGGTTGTGGAAGAAAAGGAAAGAAGTGAAACAGAGTGAAAGTAGTATAGGAAGATTATGGATGGATGGATGGAGATATATATATACTGTATATGTATATAATGCATAAGAAATGCAGTGGTCCTTCAATGGCAGATTGAAAAGCGAAATGGGATCCATGAGAACAAATGACTGTTTGCTAAAAGCCAACAAACCCCATTGTTTCTTGGGATTACTGTTTCATTAGAAACCATAAAGTAAAATCCCTGAAATACTTGTGCACCTTGTCAATAAACTTGGGGGACAGCTTGAACTGATATACATTAGTTTTGATCAGAGGAATGAACTTGGTTACAATCATCCATCAATGCAACAATGATTTAATGGATTAGAATAATATTAGTGAAATCTGGGGGTCTTTTCATGAGCAGAGGACTCATGGCTGGCTACCATAGATGTGCACTTGAAAACAATAGCAAGCCCACTAGCCTTTCTCCATTCAAAATAATGTTTAAAAATGGGTTGAAAGTATTAAAAATTGGCCATGAGAGGAAGAATTTGTGAAGGTTGTGAAGTAAAAAAAATAAAAAATCACAAGGCTATAGGCACAACCAATATATTATTCAGATAACCACATGGTTACTATGCATGTAACAGTGATGAATTACCTCTGGTACTTGGCTGGCAGGCATAGCCAATAGCAGGGAGGAAAGCTATCCTTAGAGATAGCCACAGTCATTTGTACATGACCAGCTGCTGGGTCGAAGAGAGTCAAGCAGTCTGATGCTGGTGAACATCTGACATTCAGCACCTGCCTTCTTTTTAATTCATTGTGCATTTCTAGGAAAGAGCAATCCACAGAGAGACATTTATTGAATTTTGCTTCTCTGTTTAAAACTACCCAGGTCATGGCTTATATAATCAGACTGTAACTCTGTTATTTGCAGCAAAGAAGCAGGAGAAAAAAAATTCTGTTAAGACGGTTACTCATTAGGACTCTGATGGCTGCCAAATGGAATACATCTCCTTCTTTTTATAGGGCTTTTGCCTAGCTGGCTGTGAACGTGCTAGCCAGTAATCCCTTCCAAGCACCTGATGATCCTCCTGACTTCTGCCAAGAAGAGTAGGGTGAACACATACAATTTCAGTGTGGTAATGGAAGGTCATCCTTTATTACTGTTCCGTACAATCAGCTAGGGTACACAGTTAATCTTCTTCTGCTAGTTACTTATATATACTTTTAGTTAGCACTTTGAGCCAAAGAATAAGATTTCACTGAGGTTGTGCTCTCTGCAAAGAACATCACAGAAAGGAAAATGATTTCCCTCCTCCCAAACAGACATGATTATTGCTCCTTGGAAAATTCTGGAAGCTCATTTCCATTTTTGTTATTTCAAAGACTGAAAAATAAAATAATTATTAAAGAACTCCCTGGAAGCTCAGTGGTAGAGCTTGATCCCAAGTTCAGTCTATGGCATCTACAGTTAAGGTTTCCCATGAGTTAATGGACCAATGAACTAGCACAACAGAAGGGTCATTTTCTATGACCACGAGTACAAAATCTGCTGAAATGATGGGAAGAGCAAGAGGGCATAGTAGCATTCAGAAAAACATGTGAGTGTTGATCTAACTTTTGGAAGCAATCTTTGTCACAGACTTCATTAACAGAACTGGGATTGACACCAGAATACTACCACACTATTGCACTGCTCTCCTTCATTTCATATGCGTTTGTACAGGAGATGATCCTGGTGGATTCAGTCTTCTATAAGCAAATATTGGCTTTTGCCAGAGCACAGGGAGTTGAAATAAAGCACCACCTGTCATCTTTCCCTTCCCAGTTAGCAAACTGAAGGACAAGGTTGAGTCTGAAGTTAACCATTAGCTAAAATTTATATCCTTGCTAATTGATTGCCTGCATTTTCCTGGACCAAGGTGATGATAGTGGTGCCAGTGGAACAGGTGCTTTCAGCCAGTCATCAATGCTTGATAAAATCTTCACCAAGACATCTATCAAAATTATGAAATGATTGGGCTCAACTGTCCATCCGACCCTGGATTGAAGTATTAGACTCGATGCTGCATCTCACAGTTGATATTCAGATAAAGTTTTTAACAAAATAGTTTGGAGCCATATATGTATAGTAACAAAAATATATTAAAGTTGCAAAGAAACTTAGACATGGTTCATTTCTTTAAGAAATAAGCATTCTTTTACTATTAAAACGGTGCTAGGAGCTATGGAATGAGGAATGTGTTACTAGAGGCAAGCAGCTTTTAGCAACACATAACTCTTCAGAATATTTATTTGGATATGTAGTGGAGGCTGAGAAAGCATGCAAACCATGAGACAGTGCAGTGGTGAGAAATCAAGGTAGCTGAAATGAGATTTGGTCCACATAACTGCTTGGAAATTCTTGAGGCATTTGTTGCTTTTCCCCGATCCTCTCATTTATCCTCATTTACCCTCCCACCAGTAATAACACCTTCCTTCTTTGCAGCTGGGGGTTGCTGGAATGGGAATGTGAAATAATGCTGTTCCACAGCATCCACAGCAAAAATAGATAGTTGCCATCACAAAAGGCAAATGTTCCTGAGCGTAAAGCCTACAAATCAAACTCAGGCCCTAAGAAAAAGCAGGCATCAGCAGATGATAAGTCCACAAACAGTCATTGCTGTGTGAATGGAAGGATATTAGTAGACCTAAGGTCATAGCCATGGGACCATATAATGCTGCACTAAGGAAAAATATTAATTCTCCCTGGGAAAAAGCAAAATGAGATATTCCTGTAAGTCAATGAAGTTTTCCTACATTACTGCATTATTGCAAATGAAGATCATTTAGCATACTATGATCCCCATCCTCTCCAAAATTAGTATAGTTGAGAGAATGAGAGAGAGAGAGAAGGAATATAATTATATTTACTGTGTATTTTAATATGTTTTAATTGTTTTATTTTAGTTCAATTAATCACATTGATCATTGTGTTGGATGGAATAACAGAATGAACAAACTGCAGAAACTAGAATTGGCAGCTTTTTCACTAGCAGTACTGTACTATCTAACAGCCTTCATTTCTTGGATGAAACATTTGAATACAGGAAAAATATAAAATCCAACATCTTAGAGTGTAGATGGGCAGATTTCTGGCACTGGGATCTACTTTTTCTTTAAGCTTTGAGAACTTCCAACTGGAACTTGGTGCAAAGCTAGTCTCTGTTCAATAATTTCTTCTCTTCCTCCATGCTCTCCATTGTGAAAATCAGGGACAAATTTATTGACCACATCCATGGAAGAGTTCTTGTTGATTTTCCTGCAGTCTTCTGTGGCATCAGGAAACATTTTCTGCACAGGATTCTAAATTGCATGGGGAATTTATTCATGTACAAAAGGCTCCGTTCTGGAGAACCTCAAACTCTAACTTATGGAAGTCTGCACATCAGAACTTTAGAATTAAATAATTTTAAGCCCAGAAATACGTGTACTGGAACTTAATAGAACACTCAATCATTCCACCAAAAAAGCTGAAGTTTCCTTTACCTAGGCTGGCTATTCTTTTCCGTGTTCTTTACTTGACTTATTTTTGTTATGGCAACCACTTCTTGAGAGCAGCGACCAGGATGCTGGAGCAGCTGTGTTGGAGTATTTTGTCCTCTATGATTAGTACTGCTCTGTAAATTAATGTGGCATTTCAGTACTTTTCTGGGAGTTGTTCTGACTGTTCTGGAATAGTAACTAATTGCATTAGCAATAATAGGACATAGAATAAGTAGGAGGAAGTGAAAGAAGTGAAAGCCCCAGTACATACCACTAATGATGCCCTCACTAATCTCAAAGCCTGAATGGACATACTGGGGCAGGTTCAGCGTGTGTAGAGAAGAATTCCAATGTCTAAAGACCTATTAATCTGCAAAACATATTGCAATTACCACAACCTCCTGTCCTAGCCAGTATGGACTTTGGAAGTGGTGATAGTTATCTACTTCTTCCAGATGCATTCTCAAGGAAGTGAATATAATGGGATCTGGCATTTTATCTGCAAACAACAACAACAACAACAACAGTGGACCACCTAGTTCACTGCTGCAAGAAGATTGCACAGACTGACTACAAACAACAGCATGACAAAGTAGCAACAATGGTACATTGGAATATCTGCAAGAAATACCACTAGCCTGTAAGCAAGAATTGGTGGGACCACAAAACAGACAAAGTAATAGAAAATGAAGAAACTAAAATGCTCTAGGGCTTTAGAATTCAAGCAGACAAGCACCTGTCACACAACACCCCAGACTTAACAATTGTTGATAAGAAAGACAAAAAAATCTGGATAGTGGACATTGCAACACCCGGAGACAGCAGAATAGAAGAGAAAGAACTGGGGAAAATCACAAAATATAAAGACCTGCAAATAGAAGTAGTGTAACTATGGTGAAAGAAAGCAAAGATAGTACCAATAGTAACAGGTGCCTTGGGTGCAATCCCAAAATATCTGGAGCACCACTTGAAGACCATCAGCATTGACAAAATCACCATCAGTCAATTGCAAAAGGCAGCTTTACTTGGAACAGCTTATATCCTGCAACGATACCCTTAACACCATCAAACAACAACATCTGCCTACCCCAGGTCCTTGGGAAGAACTCGATAGGTGGATAAAAATGCCAAATCCAGTCTAAACATCTGGCTGACTGTGCGACCAACTGTAATAACAATTACAGTACTTAAAAAAAAAAATGAATATGCCTTCCATAACAATAGATTTTTGAATGAACCTGGTAACTATTGGAAACTATATGGTTATTTACTTGAGATATTATGAACTGAAAGAAAACACATCACCAAGAAAGATAGCTCAAGGCTCAGCTAATAATCATCTCATACATTTCAGCATGTGGATAGCATTAAATACTTGCTTATGATAATCAGTTATATTATATCTGGCTAGCTCTGAAGTAGGAAAGGAATAGTCTTCCTTTGTGAAAATGAGTGAGACTAAGGTGATCTATTGATGAAAGCTGGTCTAACTGATGCTTGGTTGGGAGTACATGCTAATTTGCACTGGGGTTTGATTATACTAGCTTTAGCAAGGCCATAATCTCTCCAATAGATACATTTGTAGAATGTATTACTACTGTTACAAGGGTAATGATGGGGAGCATTGCTAGTCTATTGTGAATGGTAAGATAATGGTACATTAGGGAATAATCATAAAGTCTATTAAAGCTTTGAAATTGCAGTATTCTAAGTACACACAGGGGAAAATAAAGAAGTTTTATGGTAGACGCTCTGTGAAACCATAATGAGCAAGCATTGAATTACAGAGCTCTAGTGCAACTTGCACAAAATTTTGTGGGCTCAGATTATTTTTTTTTAAATTCACATTTGAAAAAAGCCATGTGGTCTGTGTGAAATACTGCTGGGTTGCAGTCATACTGTGGCATCATTGCTATTGACATTTTCGGAGGGCTTTTTTGGAGCAGAATATGGATTCCCTATGATCCCTCTAAAATATTCATAGCATGATGTTACATATTTCTTCTGGTTTGGAGAATTCCAAGGCCAAACTGGAGCTAAGGACACCCATACTTAAACCTGAATTTGGAAGCTGGATTCTTCAAGTAGTCTCTAAAACTTAAATTGGAGAGTAGAGTGGTTCCAACAAGAAGCTTCTGGATTCTGGATGCTGTGGATTCTTGGTCCACAGCAGTTCACCAAGCCAGCTTACATCCTCAATCAGTGAAATTCCTCATTCAACATCCAGAGATCTTCACAGTAAAATTTAAAAGGACTAGCATACAGTTTGCTATAAGCACAGAAAAACAATGTACTTCAGTGCCATTTTAGCTCAAGTAGTTTGTTGCTCAGCTATGGAGTAACCTGGACATTATGTGGGTTTTGCCACAATTTATTGAGCTTCTGCTTACCAGTCTGCCATGGATGGACTGGGATAGAGGAGTTGTTTTGTTCATGGGAGATACCAGTGCAACAGACACAAGAGAAATGTAAGTGTACTTTTCCTTTCCTCCATACTATGTAAACACATTCATGATTGGATTTTTTTTCCTTAAGTATAAACATTCAAGAAGTTTGCAGCAATAGGTTTCAGGAAAAGGAAAGATCTTACAATAAGAGTTGTTCCCTAGCTAAGTTGCCTAATAGTCAAAGTACACTAGATGTTAAAAATATATCTAACTTTGGGGTTTTTGTTCGTTGTTTTTAAAAATAGTGGCATTAGAAGGTGTGGAGAACTGAGATTGATAGAGGGATTTGATTTCTACCACTTCATTTTTATACATATACTTTATTCATGTTATGTGTATTGCTTTAGTTACATTTCTATACATAAAGTGTGAAGTTTACTTGTTGATCCAATGTGTTATCAATTATTTAAACACTTATGAGAGTCAGGGATGTGTGATGAAGCCCTCTTATCTTTTCCTCTTTCTAGAGAAAAGTACAGATTTAGCTTGTCAGAATAACAGTTAGGGACTTGGTATTTCTCATATATCAATGCTGCTATGTTACATGTCAAAGAATGTGTCTGTGTGTCTTTACACTTTGAATGATATCGGTGTTTTCTTTTTTTCATATCTTGATTCCTTATCAGTTGTAAAGCAATTATCTCAGTACATTGGGGTCTCTGCTATGTTTGATCAACATAGAAGACCCATATAACCTGTGGACTCTTTCGTCATTTGGGTACAAGAAACCAGAGACTCAGTATAACCTGCTAGCTTGAGTATCAAATAAAATGATTGTTGGATCCTCTCCAATTGTTGATGTTCTTTCGGTGAGTTTTGTTTTGTTTTGGTTTTTTTACACAAATGGGTTCAGAACAGACACAGAGACCCATGTTGTACTCCTGAAGAAAACTTTTCTTCTGAAGCAGGTACTTTTGGAAGATCCCTTATTAGTGCCAAATGTGAATGAGAGTGAAACTTTAGCCCTTTAAGGCAGTTGGGGTGGCAGAGAGAAATTACTGAGAAAAGTGGGGCTGTACAGCTCTCAGACTTTTTTCCTAATGTGAAATGGCTGATGGGGCTACTGTAAGGAAGACTGGAGAAAAAGTACATGAGAATGTTGTGTTGATTTTGAACTGCTTTCCTCTCACAAAAACCCTCGGAAAAAAGCTAACAACAATGATGTTGTGAGATCTAGAAACATTTTATAGGCAGGCTTGAGCTAGGAAATTGATTGTCTTGTGGATGGGGAGAAAACTATCCAATGAGTTTCTTGGCAAAAAGGCAGATCATCAATAGAATGAATCAAAATAGATTTATGTCCTTTCATGCAACCTTTCTCTCTCTCTCTTGTCTCATACAAACATACAAAACCTACTTGAGATACAGTATCCTGAAAGAATTATGGGACTAATTATGTACAAATCTCTTATCTACTTTGCTGAAGTTGAAATTTGACTGAATTCTCTTTTTTTGTAGGGCAGTTTGTCAAGAGGGAAAAAGAACAAAGCAAACAGAAGGAAAAGCTTGCTTCTTATGTCAGCTGCAGATCTTGCCTCTCTGATGAAGCAATGAGTAATGTGTTCTGACAGAGTTCTCCTCTGTGTGAGTCACTAGAAAGGCAAGTGGCTCTTCATTTTAGGTTGCTAACAGCCAACAAAGGCAGCCATGACAGAAGTAGGCCTTGGTTGCCACGGTAGCCATGACACTGAACCTGCCATCCTGGCATTAAACAGATTGGATGCTTTTTGTGTTTAGCAGAGGGTGGTTTGTGCTGCCAATGTAACTGTGAAGTAAAAAGACTAATATTTGGACCTCTTCAGAAGATGATGGGATCAATGGGTAGAAAGCTTCTGCACCTGCTCCCTGCTCTCAGATTTTAGCTCCACTGAGGACTGATATTGCTCTGAGTTTGCTTTTTTTGAGGAGGAAGAAAAGATTTAATCCAAAGGCACCTGGCTTGGCTTTTGGGCAGCACTGATAAAGAGGGATGAAAAGACTTCTTTCTGTGTGTATCAAAAAACTAACAAAAGATAAACAGGCTTTGGGTAATTAAACAGGAAAGAGTAGATGTAGTACAAGCAGGTGTTCAATTCTCCACGTGGGTACACTGTCCAGCGTGACCCCTATTTAGGACACAGATAACCATATCTGAAAATACAAAGCATTTTATCTCCAAGAGTTGGATCCCATGTCACTTCACTGAAATGAATTTATATTTCAAGCAGCAGATCTTTAATTTTTATTTCTGACTAAGTAGCTAGCCAGAACATAAGGAGGATGAGGTTTGGTGAAAACTTGATGCTTTGAAAAATGTAAGTTGGGGTCTTAATTCTGGATCTGGATGCCATACCAGTCTGTCATTGTGAGGATGGTCTGTTTAAAAGCATGTCAGGGCATAGGTTTGCCCAAGTTCCTGAGTATCTTATTTGCCACAGGGCAAGGGATTTCTTCTTATTAATAAGGACAAATATTCAATTGGGCTGTTTAAAAAAGCACAAATTGGAAACAATATTTGCTATTAAAACTCTTAGAGAATGCTAAGGATAAATGGTCTGGGACAGTGTTTTTCAATCTTGGCAGCTTTGGCAGAAGTGTGGATTTCAACTCCCATAAATTCCCTTTATGGAAGAGAAGACCATTTATAGGCTTGTAACACTTTCCTCTCATGTCTTTTCCCTGTATTTGCTCGGGGGGTGGGGGGGGGGGACACAGGACAGAAGATGTTTCTTTGTTCTGTGGTACCCACATCTAAGAGAATATTTCTATTGGATCTAATCAGAGAACATGTTTCGGAAATCTGTCTGAACTTTTAATGACCTGAAATTCATCCACAAACATTACAAACTTAGACATCTGGTGGACAATAAAAGTTTGTGTGCATGTAACTGCAACAGCTGCAGTTGTACAAAATGGTCATGAATCATGCAATCAGAGAGTATATAGAAGAAGTTACTAAAGAATATTAAAAAGTTGGGACTTTTATGTTAATACTGCATGCTCTTCTGTGATTCAACTTTGAATCAATAAGCAATATTTTTCACAAAAGTCATTTGAGATCTATATGCTATATCAAAAAGTATATCTTTTAAATTTGTCATCTGGATACCATTTCATGTCTCAAATGTACATAAGTCAAAACTATGAACAAAAATGATAATGGTAACAATAAGAACGTCATTTTTTAAAAAAAAATGCTAGTCCTACTTTATTTCCTGCTATCAGGATGATAATAGCATTTTTAAAAGCTTCTTCTCCATAGTAATGTAAAAATATAAGCTAGTCACTGCCAATATAAGAATGTTGTGGGAAAAGAAAATGGCTGCTATGTTGGCTGCTTAAATTTTTAAATAATACATGCTCTAGAAAGTCTGTTATAAAAGTAATATGTGGCAAGTGTACAATAAACAAGGGCTTGGGACTTGCTGACAAGAGATTTGACAATACAGCTGCTAGCAAAAAGAGATTTTATACAGGCACTTATTATATCCAGGCTGGGCTTTCCATGGGTTTGTTTTTAAGGACATTTAGAAACTCTTGACATAGGAGAGAGGTGGTTGGATTGCATCACATCTACATGTCACAGTTACACTGCTGTAACATTTCCAGGCTCAATTTAAATTGCTGACATTAATTTTTAACATGACTACCATGTCTGCCCTGCAAAACTCCTGATTACCCCTAGATGGAAGCAAACAGACATAGAAAGCTGCAACTCGTTGCTGCCCTCTAGTAGTATCCTACAGCTTTTACATGCAGGAATAGCATGCCTAATCTTTAAATGGCATACAGTTTGGATTGAAGTGACTGAAAAGCCTGCCTTCGCTTGCATCAACTTGCCAGCATGTCTAGCAGCAACAACAACAGATAGGCAGGCATACAGGAATGGCTCCCTATTTGTGGAATGATTTGCCAACAGGGGTACGATGGCACAGAGCACAGCTGAAAAACAGAGCTAGCGTCCATATGAGATTATTTTCTGTTTTCATCAGGATCAGCCTTGCTTAGACACAGGGTCATTCCAGTAACTACTGTAAAGAAGAAGCAATGTGTAGAAAAACTCTGCAATGCCATGAGCATGTGGAACATTTTTACTGCTAAAGTGAATCAAAAGGCAAGTCCATCTACTTCATCCATTCTGAAAAGTAAGTTAAAAGGAAAAAAGAAAAACAGAAAAAGAAGCAGGATCTGGATTTTGCTTCTATGACATTTGTCCAGTCATGGGTCCGCTGAGAAATGTGTCACTAGCAGGAACCATAGAAAACAGCCAGGCTGGCTGGGAATATTGGGAGTTCAATTCCAGATGAGAATTGCTCTTTATATATGTCTTTGGGAAGTTGCAGGATAGAAAGAGTGTTGACACTTTTGAACTTTAGAGTTGGAGAAGACTCCTGAGAATACTGTGGACAGCCAAGAAAACAAACAAATGGATCATTGAGCAAATCAATCCAGGCACAAATGAGCATGCTCAAATTATCCTTTTTTGGACACATTATGTGAAGACCTGGGTCACTGGAGAAAGCTCTAATGCTGGGAAAGGTGAAAGGAAATAGAAGTAGAAGACAACCAGCAGCAAGGTGGATAGACTCAGATGGATGCACCATTGGAAGACCTGAAGGACCAAGTTAGGGAGAGACCGTCATGATGAAAATCTATGTATATGGTCATTATGAGTCAACACTGACTTGATGGCACATAATCAATCAAATCAATTGGAGGCTGAGTTCATGATTTTGCTACTTAATTGATGGAGCCTATTCAGGCTTTCAAATTAGTAGGTGGAAGTTAGGAACAGAAAAATGGGTGTTATTCAGATTCTCTCCATTCTTTGCTTTAGAAATAAGGTGGGAATGTTTTTTTTTTAATAATAGGTAGTAGTAACTTAGTAGTAAGTTTGGAAGTATATGAGCCTTTATTATTATGTTTAAATGCCAGCTGCACAGTTATTTGATGGCTTTTTTTTTTTAAGAATTCATATAAATTCTAAAAACTATTCATGTACTGAGTGAAGTTCCATTTCTCACAATTGCCAATCTCACATTTTTTTTTGTGTTGCAAAAATCAATGCGTGTTAAAATAATTACATATGACAGTAAACTAAACAGGCAAATGTTTAACCTAAATCAGTATAGATTCATGGAAAACTACGCAGGAATGAAATCCTTTGTGTTGCCCATATCATATATCATATCATATCATATCATACCATATACTATTGCTTAAGCAGAAAAGAATGAAGTGTGTTTTTTCTTATTACCTATACCACCTTTAATTCTATTTCAATCTCTCTCTTTGATTTCTTTTGAATAATTTTCCCTGATTTTCATTAAATACATTTACTGTATACATTGCTGGATATATGAGGTGTTACAGTACATTTTAATTTAGTTCCATGTATTTGAAGTAAACCTTAGTAATGAAAATCCCTTTATAAAATCAATAATGATAACCTCTAACTAAATCTGTTGTATGTGTAACAGGATGCTCATGAATGTTATAGACTATAATCTGATATTAGATCAGGGTAGTCTTATCTAACTTGGATTCACCAGTCACCACAGCAATTTATCCTGACATGTAGCTTTGTTTATATAAGGCACTTGACAATTAGAAGATGCAATCAGCCTTCCCAAAACTAGTGGAATGCCACCCTTGTTAGGGATTCTGATAATTGCAGTCCTAACACATTGAGGATCCTATGTTTGGAAAGTCTAAATAAATATAGTGCCAGCATGAATGTGTCTAATAAATCACAATTTGAGGAGGACTGATTGACTTATGTGAAAGTGATATATAACCTTTCACCTCTGGGTCACTTGTCTAAATCCAACCTGAGCTGGTACTGAATAATCAAGGTTATAATCATCTGAAGGGTATTGAATAAGAGCAATGGCTATAAAGCATTTCCCTAAGGATAGATAGTAGCGGATATATCCTTCATGCTCATGACAATAATTGGCACTGAAAACTGAAAGGTTACTAAAAGAAGACAATGAGTGCATTACAAGGAGATTCTTTGCCCTTCCCACTACTGGTGGTTTTTCTCAATCCACATGCCCATGGTCACACAACATGTAAGTGGATTCCTAATCCAACGTGAGTGCTCACCCTTTGAGGACATCTAGTGTAGGTGTACTTAAGGCCCCATCCTGATGGGAAGTGTGAGAGTAACATGGACCAGAAAGGAAGCTTTCTCTGTAGTACCATCCACATTATGGAATACATCACCACCAGAGGTGCACCTTCCCCCTCTCCTCTGATATTCCTTTTTTGATTCCTTTCTTGTCAAGCTTTTGATGCCTAAGCTATATGGGGGGATCATTTATTGTATTGTTGGGTGTTTAATTAAATGAATTGAGGCAATCAGGATGGCTCTTTTATACTGAATATATATGCATATATGTATATATGTGTGTGACTATATATATAATCTCAGAATGTTAAGGTTAGGCATGATACAGTAGAAGTGTTTGAAATAAATAAATTGGCCAAATCATTATAGGATTTCCCCTTTCAAGGCAGTTGTTCTCTTCTGAATAACATTAATGCAGTAAAATTACATGATGAACAAATAGTGCCATACAATAAATTTTATTGTGATTAAGGCAGATATACCACTTCCTTAATGGGCTCTAAATTCACTTTGGCAGTTAAGAATGGTGAATCATGATCTGATGTAACTGCCTAACATGCAATGCTGATGAAAAATGATGCGTGCAAATATTTTAGAATAGGATTATCTTGTTGTAGCAGAAACTGATATGGGGAATAAAACATTTGATGGATGGAGATGTGAAATCTCTTTGAAAAAAACCTGAGTTTACTGATTTGTTATATCCTAATTACTTACTTAGAAGGAAGTCCACCTGGGTTCAGTGAGGTTCCTCTCATGTAAGTGTAGAATCTCCAGAGGGATAGGAAGATCTGGTCTATTGTCCTTAAATAGCTACTGGTGGATTTTCATGCAATCTTGGGCTTCTACTTTCTTTTTAGCTTCTAGTCAGCAGTGGGAGGAGGAGCCTCTTTTCCTGCCCAGCTAGCATGGAATCACATAGACATGGGGCATGATCTGAATTAGATTTTAGAGAGGGTGAATGTGAGATGGAAGGGATCACCTCTTTACTCCATCTGCACACACATGTCTGCCATGCACCAAAACACTTCAATTGTGGTGTTTTTTCCCCCAATGTAAACTGCACATGTGAAAGTCCTAATCTGGTTGTCAGTTAAATATGAGAAGTATGGTTTTTTTAAAAACTTTTTTGTTTGTCCCCACTATTGTCCTAAAAGAAATTACTGTAAATGTGGAAAAATGAATCTTCATCTGAAATGAGGCAGAGCTTTCAAGTTTTAGATAGCAGATCCCCATCTAGATTTGGTCCACAGTCTTCACATTTGTGTGTGAGGGTTGGGAATATTTCAAGTTCCTCTCTACTTTATACCAAGAATGGCCCTGCAGGATCACAGTTCAGATTTGCACCTGTAATCTGTTGTAGAAGAAAATCTTCCCATGTAGGAGGGAAAGGAGATTTTTTCCCCTCCCAGTGCAAATTGTAGTGTGGATGTATGATATGGGGAGGTTGATGATGTCTATGTGCTTGTGTGTGAAATAGAGATAGAAAATAGGAATGGATTATGGATTAATTAGGTGAAGAAATTGACAGATGGTGAAATGTGTGTGTTTGTGTGTATATGGGGCGGGGGGGGAGGCCTACTTTCGCCTGCAGCTATGCACATTTTTTCAGTACAGTAATTTACTTAGACATGCACAATGGGAGTTTTTCATTTCTGGATTCTGTCTCCATTTGTTGGGAAAATAATGAAAACACTTGATGACTCATATAGTTGTAAAGATGGATGCTTATGACAAATTTGGAAAGACAACAACAGCTGTGAATAACAAAGATGATCAGGCAACAGCAAGAAGACCCATTGAAGCTTAATTCATAGGCACTCACACACACAGACACACAGAATGGCTTCTAGTGTATACTCTGCCTAGTATTTACTGAATATTTAACATTGAAAAAGATTATTATACACAAATAATATGGAAATATACATTAATATTTGAAGATAAGGTTATCTTTGTGTATTGAAACTACTGCTAATTCTGATAGAATTGACAAAAAAACAGCTGGAAATATCTGTTGGTTTCATACGAACTTACATATTATTATGCTTTTCCCTTTGGGCATAATGACAAAAGAAATGAAAGGGAGAAAAGTAAGAGAAAAGAATTCAATCTAGTTTACCTCAACATCTGTCACTATTGCCTGCTGAATTTCCTTTCTGTCCTTGCAAACATCCTAGCTTCTCCCATCTTTGGTTCATTAACATTTTCACCTTTCTCCTTTTAAATATCTCATCGGCTTCATGCAATCATGCCTTTCTTGGTTTTCCCCTTCCTTTCAACTCATTCACTTTTCCTTCATATGTTTGTTTTGTAATAGTATCTTATAATTCTTCCTCATAATTAGGACTCCCCCCGCCCCCCCCAGTATTAATACTAGTGTGTTTGTGATTAATTTTCCAGCCAGTGCACCTGCTGATGTGTAGTGCAGTATTTCTTTAATGCAGCATTAAATTGAATGAATAGGACACACAGAATCTCCTAAAATAATGCTTTGCATGCTCTTGAATATAAATTTAATATCCATTTACTTAGTAAAATTCAGATATACATTCCATTTGGTAATGTCACAGGTCATTATCAAGCATCTTTGCATTCCTAGACATGAGAATAGTTATTCTTGCTTTCTCAGCCATTAACTCTATTGTCATAAAGGTTTGCGTTTGTGTGTGTGTGTGTGTGTGTGTGTGTGCTTTGAAATCAATTCTCCTTTGAAATGGTTGAGTATAGTAAATTGTTTCTTAATATACCTGTGTAGTACTGATAAAATGTGATGTAATTATGTAGTTATGCATCTGTCACCTATGCTTCCATATCCACTCTATTGTAATTCAAAATCAGGTAAGCATTATGTAGCAAACAATTTGAAATATCTTGTCTGATGCTACACTCTTTGTGACACAGTAACAGATAATACTGTTGAGTGATCTGTGTGATTGATGCACTTGTTCCATTGTAACCACTGATGCTAATGTGTTAGAATGAATAAATCTATGTAGATTAATGAACAAATTCTTGAAAAATTATGATTTAAACTCAGATATAAAATATAGTTGCCAATATTCCCTACGCTGGATTGGGACAGTTTGTCCAGAAAATTTGTCCAGAAAAACTGATGTCAAACAATAATCTTTGGTTGTTTATCTATCTTTACAGATAATCTGTTACCTTCTCCAGCCTTTAAAAGGCAAATAAGAAGAAACAGCCTGTTTAATAGGTGGAAGAAGATGGATTGAGTTTTGTTTCAGCAGTTCTGTTATCTAGAGGTGTGATTGCATGTATAACAGAGGGTGTGAGACAGACCGACTATAAAACTATAATATTTTTTTATAGCTAGTTTACACCAGGGTTTATCAAGGATAGTTTCAAAAAACATAGACTGAAAGGTATACCAAGGTGTATGAGAAAAATAAATGCTATGATAAATAAAATGGTGAGAGGAATTAGCTGTTTTAAAAAAACAACAACCTTCCTTCCAGAAATAGCTTTAGCTGACTTTAGCTGTATATGAGCAATACTGATCAGACCTGATGGGAGTTGCAGTCTATATGGAAGGCATCAACCTGGAGAAAACTGACCTATGTTCACATGGCAGAACCTCAGTATAGCCCAATATAATTCTCCCTCAGGATTGTGGAAGTATAGCACCATGCCATTTTGCCATACTTAAATTATTCTCCAAGTCTCCAGAGGAAGTAGAAATATTTTTCTTGACCCAATTCCATTAAATGCTTACCTGTCATCACAGAATATCACCATATCTTGTTATCAATCAAAGAGATAATTCAACAGCTTTCTCTGTTACCATGTCACAAGGAGTATAACGTCAGACAAGATATTTCAAATCGTTTGCTATATAATGCTTACCTAATATCACATCATCACAGAAATTGTTGTCATGATAGGAACTTTGTTGGCTACGTGTAAAAACGAGAACAATGTCCATCTTTGGTAGAGATTTATATAGCTTTCTTTGATGTATGAACACTGGGCACTTAGTCATCATTGTTGCTTATATTAATATCTTGCAATAACAGAGACTGCATTTATTCAACAGAAACTTGGCACAGATTGGGCTAAAGCATCAGATGTTTGTGTTGTAGATAATAGGAACGGTCTTCTGGTCCTTTTTCTGTGGCTGAACTTTGGATGAAAACTGATCAAATGCCATCTGCTGGTATGCCGTGCTTGTTACAATTAGTGTGCTTGGATGTGACATTCATGTGATCCAGGCTGATGTCAGCAATGAGGACTTTCAACCCATTGCCAAGATGATGTATGACGTGCTCCCACAATGGGAAAGTTATGCTGGAAGACGTATGTGCCATCATTTTGAATATTGCTAAAGGGGTGCAGAAAAAGAAGTGTGAGCCACTTTCTCTGTTAAGGGAGTTGTCATGACAGGCAAGGGTCAACACTATACAGTGTAGCCAAGGGCAAGCAGGAGAAATATTTATCCTGTCCCATTGGGCCTTACTGGGCTGTATTAATTTGCTTTTAATTCAAACAAATTTTGGTTTGAACATTTAATCTTGGGCTTCTATTCTGGCCTCCCTCAAAAGACAAATAGTGCAGCCTCATTTGCTTCATGCAAACAGTATCTCTGTGTTTTTTTAATTTGCAGCTTTACAGCTTTGCCTGCTAAAAGAACAACCCATCTAATTTTGATTCCACAAGCACCTCCAAGTTAAATCTGATCCTGTCATGCTTCATTGTGAAAGACAATACTTATATAATATCACTTTTTATTCATGTTCCTAGAGAACTGATAGCCATAATCTAAGCAGCAATTGCCTTTTTATGTAGGCACTTGTTTTTGGTTGCCTTTCTGATGAGGGTCGTTCTTATGCATTTTCCTTCGGCTATAAGTAAAAGGTGGCCATTTTCTGGGATGATGGGAAGAAAGGAGAATTTTATATCATTTGAATGAAATGAAAGAGAAAACAGTTCATATAATGCTGTTATGCAATTTATGTAATTACTCTTCTGTTGATGTCTCACATGTCCTGCCACACTCCTAGACTCGGTTGTTAGACTGGGAACTTAAGTAATCCTCAAGTGTTTCTGAATCCTAGTTACTTGCTAAATGACATATTATTTAAGGTCGGATAACCACAGCCAGCAATTTGAATGGTGAGGTACTTTAAGGGCCTTTGTTCGCTTAGAAAGCCCTAGTGTGGCTTTTGATCCTTCTAGGCCTCAACTCTTTTTATTTTCTCCTGGCCTTTGTGTGTGTGTGTGTGTGTGTGGGGGGGGGGGCTTAAGTTTTACAAAACAAAAATATAGAATTTAAATGAAAAAAGATTGCGATAATACACATTTTAAAAAGTTAGCTTGCACTAGCACCATGATACAGCCAAATAGGATTTACTGCACAGAATAGTGACATCTTATTTTTGAAGTATGAGGCTTGCTTGATCCCCAATTTGACTGATGTATTGCTATTTTTCACCCTAAAAAGAAATCTATTTTGGTGTTTGCTGAATGGGAGCACCTTGCCCGACTTGTTTCTTGTTATTTTTTTCAATATGGGAGGAGCCAGTGTGATGCGGGAGGAACAGCCTGGAGTAGTGGTTAAGGTGCTGGACCAGGACTGGGGCCATAGGCATCTATTCCAAACCACAGTGATGTCAAAATGACAAAATGTTAAGGCAAGTACCTAAGGAGCAAAGTTACTCTCTCAGCCGAGCCTATTTCAAGATGTCGCTGTTGTGGTGATAAAATGAAGGGCAAATCTCCATACAATCTGCCATAAATTCCTGAAGAAATGGTGGGATTTAAATCAAATCAAATCAAATCAAATCAAATCAATCAATAAAAATGATATCTCATTGTTTGCCAATAGAACAAAAGAGGAGTTTCCTCTTGGCATCTGCAACAGAACTGATCTACAGTGTAAGGGCAGGTATACTCATTTTTGGAAAAAAATATAGATCTTCTGCTTGGAACTTGAAATACTGTGGGAATGTTTGTGACAACTCATTTTCACAAAACAGAGTGTTTCAAGCTTGAAATGTTTTAAATTCAGAACTTTCACACTACTATTAGATAACAGCAGCAGAAGTAAATCAATGACCATCTTAGGAATTTTATTAAAAACCTTTCAGCTTACATCAGAGAATCTCGCTCTCTCTCTCTCTGTCCCCCCCCCCCCCCACTAAATTCAAATTCACCTTAACATTTTACAGTTTAAAACATTTGATTTTCCAGTGATTCATTTATAACCTTGAGTAATGATTGGGTGATGGTATGACAGGGCATCTCCTCCCACTATATATTCAAGAAGGAGGAAGGGGATTTGAGAAGAAGAGGGATTAGAAGTAGATAGGAGGACAACTCTGAGGAAAGCTCACCCTAACCTAGGAAAACCTCCAACTGTCAGGTAGGTAGAATTAGGAGCATATTTAGTACCAGGGTAGGCAACTATAGACTGAATATAGTTATGCTGTAGAATGAGATGTAAATATATTGTAGAATCAAATCTGTTTACAAAACATTTATGTTATTTAATAAGTCAATGTGGTTCTTTGTTTAAATATTAGCCAAGTGACTTTGCTGTCCTATATCTTTGCCACCTTCCACCTACTCATATTACCTCAGAAATATAACAAAGAAGAGAGAGAAAGAGAGAAATCTAAATTAGAAAAAGGTTTAGTGGTGGCAGCAAGACAAATAGATCCTGTAGTGACGTCCCAGAATTTACAGGATTTCACTTTATTTTGAAGAATAAAAAGTACTGTTCCAATAATATGTGAGCTGGCAATTCAACAACCCATTTGCAGCCTGTAATGCCTCCAAGCTCCCAGGGGTGGGGTGGGGGAACAATCTGGATTTTTTTTTTAAAAATTATTTTAAGGGGCAAATGTGTTAAGGGGCATGGCACTTTGTGAAGAACACAAATTTATTAGAACCTTCTAAATAGCTGCAGCAATACAGATACATTATGCTAATTATCATCATCATCATCATCATCCCTCTCATAGGATGCCACTTTGTTGTGGTGGTGGAGATTAAGTTCCTCAGTGAAACTAAAGGCATGTTGGGAATATCACAGATACTGGGAGGGTCTTCCAAGCCAGGCAGGCCTTAACTGAGAGAATTAAATTAAATTAAATTAAATTACCCATTTTGAATGGTGAAACTAGAAAACAAACCTCCATACAGGATTGGCCATCACCAGGGTCAACAAGGGCCACATTTGATGCTTTGGTTCCTGGGCATCAGATGACAAGTGGGCTATAGGGTTGCTCACTTTACTGGGCAACCAAGGCAAGGAACTGCAAAGCTGCTGGAAGGAAATCACTCCAAAATTTGGACACTCAATGAAAATCAAGAAATTATGAAATACTGTTATGAGTCAAATCCATCAATTTCCAGAATTTAATGCATGAAGTTTGGAAAATAAAATTTCCAGAATCAAATATCACTGAGGGACTTATGGATCAGAGATGTTTCATATTCAGAAAAAAGTCTTTACAAGCACTGAACTAAATGAATTGGAACAACAATAAAAGAATTGAAAACAAAATACATGAAACTGAAAAGAACAAGCTAACATAAAGATCCATCTGGATGTGGCCAATGAAAAAATTGAATTGCCAATTCAAAATAATGAATGACAACCACAATTGTACAAATATCAACAGCAACTTAGAGAAAAAGTTTTGGAATGCAGGAAAGAAACAAGAAGACAAAGATCCTTTGAAATCTACTAAAAAAATTAAACAAAGTTTAGCATAATACAAATATGGTTACACAATCGATTATGACAAAAATGATCAAGGAGACAAATCAGCTCATGTATAGCCTCACAAAAGTAATAACAATAGAACTGGAATATAAATAGAAAGCAAGCTGCCAAACCAAAAATCAGGTGCAAATTGATTAGATTAGAAAGTTAGATTGAAAAGCAAAGAAATAAATTTTGAAAAGATATTAGCAACCTACATTTACAACAACAAAAACTGAAAAATTAGAAAATAGAAACAAATTTTAAAAAGTGATATCATCTGCATAGCAGTATGATTGCAGAAATCATGGAAGAATTAAAACCAAAAACGGTAGCAATTTCTAAGAAAATGGAATGATATGGGACTTCCAGTGAGGGTCATGGGAAACTAGGTGTCCCTGAAGGAGTGGGGATGGCATTACAGTGGAGATCAGCCAGATGGTAGATCCTGGCCAGCAAAATCTCTCTGGAGAAAGGAGAGATTGTGAGATTGACCACCTTTAGTCTGGGCACCTGTTCCTCATGAGGAAGGAACCAAGGTTTTTGCGGTTGGCCTGCAAGTCAAGCACCTGGGACTCGAGGGATTCCAACTAAGCTCACAGCTGTGATGTAGCCTACATGGACACAAAGTTTGACCAAACCTCATGATAGGATGGACTTTGAAGGCTGGACACTAGAGGGAACCAGTCTTCAATTAAAGGAGAAGAACACTTAAATCTGGCTTGCTAATACAGAATAGAGCAAAATACTTTAACATTGGATGTATGGAAGGATATTTGTGAACAATGGATCCAGAAGTTAATTTTAAGAATGTCTGCCCTTATAGATAGACTTTGTGTAAAAGATGTTATGGAAGAGGAACAAGTTTTACCAGACAAGACTGATTTGAATGTGGATTTAAAAATGACAAGCTATAAGAATGATATGGAAAAAGATGCTATACTGGATATACAAATGAAATCGGCTGATGTCTTAATAATTAAAAGGGACATACAGATAACAAACCAGAAGAGTGACTTGGATAAGTTCCCTATATTAGATTTGCAAAAGAGGCCTGTTAAAGTTTTGAAGGATTTTGTCAGAAGGGACAAAGAAAAAATGAAAAGAAATCAAGTTATAGGATATTATTTGAAGGGATTTAAGATTGTTAAAAGTAAAAGGAAGGAATTTAAAGTTGGTTTATTTGATCAAAGTTAAAATAGATATGTTGTTGTCTCTGGTAACCCTTAATGGACTTTTGCTGACCAAGAACGAAATGACAAGGTTTAAGGATTTGTTTATAGATAAGAGATGGGATATGGGAAGAAGAGATCATTTGCTGTAGTTTAAGAGAAGGTGATAAGTTACTAAAATTGTTTATACTTGTTGTGATGAAGGGGATAGTCATTTCTTTATATATATCTATTCTTTTTCTTTACTATGTTCTTATTTTTCTTTCTTTTCTATTTTTCTTTCTATTCTTCTCTGCACTTTCTATTTTTTCTTTTTACTCTTTTATTATTTTTTAGTTTGTATTAGCTTTTATCTTTTTAATTGTAATGCTTAATAAACTTATTATAAAAAAAGAAAATTGATTGATTTGAAGTAGGATCACGCATTTCCAACACAATGGGCAATTTCAGACTTTTTTTTTTAAAAGCTTAACTGAAAACACAAAACCAACTAAATCTCCTAAAAATAAAGAAGAAATATTGGCACTTCGAAAAAAATATTTGGGATTACCAAATAAAACACAATGAAATAGCCACATAGAAACAGGAAAACAAGCAAAACCTGAACAAATGGAAACTATTGTAGTAACAGCAGAAATTTTGAAGAACAAATTATGAAGGCAAAGAATTGGAGTCCAGCAGCAAAAGATGAGCTTCATAGATTTTGGCTCAAACATCTATCGATTTTACATTCTTGTCTTGGAAATCATTTCAATTAAATGTTTCAGCAAGGTTTAATAAATGACTGGCTCACTACAAGCTGAACGTTTCTGATCATGAAAGACAAAACAAAAGAAACAAGAGCCAACAATTCTTGTCCAATCACTTGTCTGCCTACAACATTCAAGCTGTTAGCAAGAATCATTGCCAGGAACATCTACAAACACCTGATCTCAAATTCATTTTACCCTGCAGAGCAAAAAGGGAAATTCAGAATTCTAGAGATGCAGAAGACCAATTTTTGATTGATAAAACAATGTTTAAAAAACTCTAAAAGGCACAAATCAAACCTTTATATTTGGATTAGGCTTGGATTGATTACAAAAAGCATCTGATTCATTTACCCTGTAATTGGATTTAAAATGTTTGGAAATTTTTGGAATTAATTGTAACGTTTTTGGCATTAATTGTAACGTTTTTGAATAATGCAATGGAAAATGGAAAACACCCGGATGGCAAATACAGAAGAATGTAAAGAAGTCAAAATCAGAAGAGTAATTTTTCAAGGAGACTGTATATCTCCATTGCTTTTTAATATGGCTCCAATTCTACTGATGATAATTTTTAATAAAATGTTATCAGGCTATGACTTATCCAAACAAAACTTTCACATTTGTTCTACATGTTAATTTGGAACTATCCAGAATCTTTAGAGAAATAGATACAGCAAATCTTTAGTGATGATGTAAAAATGGAATTTGGATTGAGTAAGTGGGCAACACTGGCAATAAAAAAAATAGGAAAAAAAAATTGAATACTTAGATGGAACTCAATTATACAATGGCACCAAAATCAAAGCATTAAAGTTATAAATATCTGGGTATTTTAAAAACAAACTATATTTTGCGTGTCTAAGTAAAAGAAAAGAAAAGAAAATCAGTGCTGAATATACAAAATGAGCTAGAAATGTGTTAAAACAAATACTAAATAGTAGTTATACAATCAATGTCATTAATGCATGAGCTGTCTCTGTAACAGCCTACATAGCAGGTACAGTGGACTGGATATAAGTTGAACTAGACATTTAGACTGCAAGACCCAAAAGCCTATGATAATACATCATGCACTACACACCCAAAAAGTGACATAGTTTGTTTGCATTTACCAAGGAAAATTAGTGGTTGTGTTGCAAATGAAGCAGACAATAAAGTATGACATCAGAGGTCTAAATGATTACATACAAAAAGAAGCAAAGAGTGGTTATTAATTAATGTCTACAAGGAAAACATTCTGCACGTGATAGAATCAAAAGTGGAACACAGAACTAGTAGTTACTACAGCAAATGAAAAATTGGAAAGATAAACCTCTACATGGTCAAAATCTTGAAGAAATTGAAAGCAACGTAGTTAGTAACGAAACTTGGCAATGGCTTCATATTGGATCCATCAAGAAGGAAACAGAAGGCTTAATATTTCCATTACAAGAACAAGCACTAGCAACAAATGCCATAAAAACAAAAATTAAAAAAACCCTGGAAATAACAAATATAGATCATGCAAAGAAAAAGATGAGACTGTTGATCACCAGCAACTGTAGCAGAATTGCCCGGAAGGTTATAAGAAAAGACATCATCACATGGTAAAAATGATAAATTGAAATTTATGCAGAAAGTATAGATTTGATGCCCAAAGTACTGGTATATTCATAATGTTGAAAAGGTGCTGCAGAAAGACTACATAAAAATTTTACAAAATTTCCAAATTCAGATGGACTGACACCTAGAACACAACACGCTCTACATCACAGGAGTTGAAGAAAAGCACATTTTACTTATAGATGCAGGAATAGCAAAGACACTTGGGTAGCTCAAAAGGAACCTGAGAAGATTATAAAATATCAGGATTTCAAAAATGAAATACAGAGATTATGGAATAAACTGGTAAAGTTTTCCTCATATTCATTGGAGTATTAGGAATTATAACCATGGAATTGTCAAAACAGCTGACAAAATTAAAATTATTTGACCTCACAGCATTTAGCTTATAAAAAACAGCCTTGTTTGGAACCACATGTATATTACAGCTGTATTGGGACAGTCTTTGGCTTTGGGCTAAAGCCTGAATTGACCCTAAATTACCAACATTTGCTGAGTTTTCTTTAGAAGAAACTATATAATAATAATATTAATAAAAACAATAACAACTGCCACTTTGTCTTCATAAAAGACTTTATATGCAGCTCTGAGTCCATGTGTGTGTGCTGAAATTTACGCAGATTTCTCTTTCTTCAACTGGCAGTTGCTATATTCATATTTAAATTATAGGCTTTCTGCATTGGTATGGATAGAAGAGGGAAATGGGAATTGATCTGTTTGCTTGCTCACTTAAATATTGCTCTCTAAATACTTACCAAATATATGATATCCATACCACTATTTCCATCAGTTTTGGAGACTGCAAAAAGGTTTTAGGCCTTCTTTGTCCTTCATGGCTTATCCTACGTTAGATACAGTTAGACTCCAGAGACAAGCACAGAATAATCTGTAAACTGGGGAAGGAAAGCAATAATTCTTCGGCCACACATATAGAATTACTGGTGCAAAGGGTCACTCATTATACCAAAGAGATCAATCATGCTGTGTAAAAAAAAGAAGAAGAAAAAAAGAAAAAAATCAGCCATGCGAAACAGTATCTTCTGTATTCTTGTTTCTCTTGCCTTTCTGCAGATTAACTGATTTATTTTTGCCAGTGGTGAAACACAATGCTATATGCAATGTACATTTTTGTCTTGTTTTGTTTTTTGTTTGCAGTAGATCATGGACATTTTCGCCCCTTCCTATTAGGATGCCAAAACCCAGAAGAGGAAATAAGAAGAAATTGATATCCAAGAATATGGGAGAACGGGAAGAGATTCTTTATTCTTTACATTTCATTTGTTGATATCATAGAGAGAGGTGAAGATTTTCAGAAAAATTATTGTCCATTTTTTTAAAAGTTATTTAGAAATGAAGGTAACTTCCACAATACTATTCTACGTCTGCTTTGACATAAGATAGGCAATTAAAATTAATTTTTGTTTCATGGACAGGCTTTTGTTGTATTCAGGCACGCTGTGCAGAGGCTGGAAGGAGTGTCAGCAAAATAATGCCCAAGGCAATGGCGATTCCATCTCCTTATTAGTTCAGGGGCAGAATGATTGAGCATCTCGTTGTAGTAGTGCTTGTTAGAATTCAGCTTCCTAGACTGATAAATCCATTGACCCCACTGGGGCAATAGATGTAGAGATGGTTGGCAGAAGGACTCTGTACTTACATCTCCTTTCCTTTTCAAAAGGGCTGAATTTTGCATTACATTAAGTAACGTCCCTTCTAATGATCAGAGTGAAATTCTTGGGGCTTTCTTCACTTCCTTTCTCAGTTCAGCTCAACTTCTCTTCTGGGCTGGATCTGTGCACTTCAGGTACTTAATCTGATTCCCTCTTTCTCCACAGTGGAAGAGAACCCCCTACAGGTTCTTAGCTATAGATAAACTTAAGTAACTTGGGTTTTCCTATCATCATGTTATTTCCTAAATAAATAAAATAAAGATTATTTCAATAACACAACCAAGAATATTTTCTTACAATAGGTATACTTCTAACTTTAGTGTTTCTGTCTCCCTACCCATTCTTTCTGCAGCGCTGTCCAACAGTGCTGAGGACATTATATCAGACCTCTCATCTAATGCATTTACTACACAAGCTCGTCTAGCTTTTCAGCACTTACTTCTTTGTTCATTTGTGGTTAAAAACTCCATTATAACACAAGGACATTTAAAATAAAAAATCATCACAAAAATCATACAATTCAGTTTATGGAGTGTGACTGTGACACTATGCAGAGGTATGTAGGAACTCAATCGCTCTGATTTCTGGCTATACACATTCAATCTATAAAACAGATTTAATGTTCGCAGAAGTTCTCAGCCATCTGTAATGGAGTCTTTAGCTTTCAGTTAGAAATGCAAAAACAACAACAACAACAAACCAAACCAAAACACTGCAAAGAAATTTTAGATTATTAGAATGAAATAAGAACTTTATCAGAAGAAAGGAAATTGCAACCTCCTGCTTGATTCTTTTTTCCATTCTACAACTTCCTCTTTCCTAATTTTTCAAGGCACTAAAACAAGAATGTTTGTTCCTGCCTTGTTTGCTTTCTAGAACAAAGAGGGTTTATGGATCAGAAGTACTCTTCTTGGAAAAATACCCAATAATGTTGAACGTAAATATATCACCTTTATGTAATTTCATTTCTCAAATTTGTAGTGGAGAATTATCTCTGCTTCCAGCATATATGCAGTTCCTGCAGAATGAATGAAAGTCCTTTCATGCTTCCTGTTTTTCAAGTTTTCATCCCTGTAGCTTTTGCAATATCTTGAAAATGATGGTTCAGAACAGATTCTGGCATGGATGAACTTTTGAGATTCCTTAAGCCATAAATTAGAGTTTGCGTTCAACAGCAACTCCCAACTGTCTTCAGCAGGCACATTTTGAGACTGTGACCTACTTCTGGTTGTTGCTATAGTTATTACATGTCTTTGCCTGACTGGGTTATTCTATGATTGAATTACTGAAACTGCCACCTGAAAAGTCATTTGAAATATACACTCAAATGCATATGTAATTCAAAACTAAAATCTGGGGCTACAAGCTTTTTTTTTAAAACGTGTAAATGGAATAATGACAAACTGGGGTTCATTTGATTCTCAATTTTCCATCACATTATGTAACAAAATATAGTTAGAGCTTATCTGTCTGAATGTGGATGAGCACATGTGTGAATGTGTATGTGTGCAGGTATATATTCTTTTCTAAAATTGGCAGGAAGTGGCCTCATTTCATTCACTGGCATTCACTTCTGAATGTATACTCCCAGATGCATCTAAGTGTACTGTCTTGTAATCTTTCTGTGGTTGGGAATCAGGCAGTTTCTCTGCACTATTCGCTCATTTTCTACCTACAGCATTGTTTCTCAACTTGCCCAGTTCTTTACAGTGGCCCTTTGGACCTCACCAATCACATAGTTGACTTTTCCGCATAATTTTGTCCTTTTCAAGACAGAAAATGTTTTGTAGGAACAGCTATGTCACATCATTCATGTTAACCGTAGCAAGTAATGTTGAAGCCCCTACATAGCAGATGAGGAAATAAGAACCCAATATAGACATGCACCAGTGCTGAATAAATGTATCCAGAATGTTTTGGCATCCTATATATTGGTAGAGATTTGTGCTATTGCTGATCACATGGTTTTGCGCATATATAACCTTACATATGTTCTACCAAATATCCATATTAATTTTGCTGCAGTTATTTTTTCAAACTTCAAAAATATACAGATTTACTTTCAGGTGCTTCTTGAATGTACCCATTTTTATGCAACTTTCCTAAAGCATTCTGGAATGCAAATTTGAGTAGAAAATTGATTTCTATAATCTGGAGAAGAGTGGAATGCCTAGGATATCTGTGCCTATTCACATGGTAGTCTAGGAAGTTCTAATAGGTCCATTTGCTTAAAAATGTGGATCAGGCAAAATTCTTCAGCATCCTTACTTGAATGCGAGCCTGTGCTAATGAATAGAACAAAAAGAGATTAAAGGACTTCCATATATATTGCAGAAAATATTAGTTAAGTGTGGCCACATATAGATGTTATGATAAGAAGCAGGCATCTGTAAATAGGTTTCTGGCAATCAGGCATGTAGTCAAATGTATACCACAGATATTCATATGTTTATATAGGTATGTTACATCCAGATTGCAAGCAACAGTATGCAGTAGCTGAACCAGAAGACTAAAATACAGAACTGATCAGAAGTGGGTAAAGTGTCAAGGTTACAAGCACAAAATCTGAAGTCGGGAGAGGTCTATGGAACAGAGTTTGGAGGAAACAGAACAGGAGGTGATCCAAGAGTGCTCACACAACAATGGTGCTGCAGCATTGGGGCATAGCAAACTGAGCTCTCAAAATCACAAGCAGTGATTTTACAACCAATCACAGCCAGTCTAGTAAAGTCTTAGAAACTAAAGGAATGGTGCCGTTTGCCTTGAAGGCTGGCAGCGATGAATCTGGATGGCTATACATAGGTTTGAAAATGCCTCTCTCTCTCTGCTTCTAGTAGGGAAGAGTCTATGTGGTTGGTGATGTAGTATGTCTGGTACAGACTTGGTTTGCTTTTACTTTATTATTTTACTACCTTGGTTTGCTTTTCCTATCAGAACCAGATATCAGGGATCATTACAAGCACATCTTCCATTGAGTGGATAGAGTATGACATGTCAGCTGAATAAAGACACCATTAGACTTCTTCAGTGGCTCCTTTTGTATCACAGTTGTGTCAGTTCTTTCAGAAAGCGGACCTCAAAGTTGCATCCCACTGCAGCATACAATTCCTGTGTAGTTTGTTGGTGTGAATAATGTGTCATGTTCCAGCCTTTCTCTCAGAAAGGAGATGTGAAATAGAAATAAAAGATAGAAGAAGCTGGGTGTCCTTTCATCACATTTTAAGGAAAAAAATTTTTCCTGTTACTTCAGATGAATGGGGTTAAAAGTAAGTGAACAAAACACAGAGCAAAAGAACAAAACAACAAAAACAACAAAAACACTTCAAAATATGCTGTATACAGATGCCAGAATGGTGAAGTTAAATCAGATTCCACTGTTATTACAATGCAACTATGCTATGATACTGAAATGGTGTTGATTTTTATGTATAAATACAAAATAAGAATTGAAAACTGCAGAATAACTGGTATCAGAGGATGATTAATGCAAATTAAACTAGATATTATATCTACAGGGTTATTGTTTTGTGTTCTTCAATTAGATTTTCATTCATTCAAAGCCCTCTCAAACAACATTACTTTGTGCCTTCTCATACAAAGAAATAAGAAGCCTTAAGGCATAGAAATAGAGACGTTAATGGTCTCCTGAGCTTTTCTATTCTTGGTAAGTAAAAATGTCTTTGATGTATCCGAATCTAATTTTCAAAACGGGGGGTGGGGGGGGGAGGGGGAGCTTTAGTTTTACAACAGAGGCATGTAGGAAACAACAGGAAAAATCTAATAGAGTTTTTAAAAAATTGAATAGAAAGTATGATGTCATTTAATTTTACTAGTAGGAAAGGAATTATTTTTGCTAAGCTCCATCCCTTGCTGTATCACCAGATTAATGCTTGAGTGAAATTTCTTTTGCAAAACCAACACCCTATTAGATGCTGTTTTGTATTGGAGTAGTAATATAGAACAATTATTGCTGGAACTTCAAGGTCAGTTCTAGAAATTGGGTTGTTCCAAACCTATTTCGTTCTAAGGAAAAGGTGCCCTTAGGTCTGATAGTGGGACCAGAGGTGATTTTGGAGCAGCCTTCCTTCTTTTGATCAACTTTCCCCTTCCCTCTAGATGTGTGATGGCCATGTTAATTCAGAAATAAAATCCAACACATCTGTAGGACACCATTTAAAAAAAAAATATTCAGCATTTTAAAGAAAATATAACAATTGGGAAAGGAAAAAGAGTAAAAGGGATAAAAGAGTAGGATACCCATGAATAAACAAGGGATTTGCAACTATAATAAAATTATAATTTTCCAGTATATAATTAATTAATTGTGAATAACTGAATATATTATAACATTTTAAAAGCCTGAAAGTTGCTATTAAGGGGTAACAGGGCATAAATATCAGGAATCATGCTCAGCACAGTATGAGTCATAAAATGAAATTATGAACTACAATCAATTCTCTTCATGCTGCTAAAAGTCTGTTCTAATTTAAGAAGTCCTTTAAGATTGAAATATAGACTTTATATAGAGAAAAACCCAAATTTTGGATGTGGTACAAATCCACATATTAAATTGTAATCAAGGAATGGTTTCCAATTTGAATCAAATTCTCTGTCAGATTTTCTTCTAAAGCACAAAGTTATTCTAGATATCGAAGCATACCCCCACAAGGACACAATGTTGTTAATGACTGCCTTATCCAACATACTATCCTGGTCATTCTATCACCACACCAAGGGAGGTAGAAGTACACACAGTGTTAAAGCAGGTTTGGATTGTTACAACATTTAATTTACTATTTCATTAGATGTTTAGCCTTGTAGTAACAGCTGCCATCAGCCTATGGGCTGCCTATTTGTATCATTCCTAATGAAATTATTCTTCATTTATGATAGCATCTCTCTTTTCTTCATAATACTTAAATACAATTAGTAGGATTTATTTAATGCAATGTTTTTTATTTTGGAACTCAATATTACTCATTTATTTATTACAACTCTATGCTACCATATTCCTACAAGACTCCTGGCAGTTTACCATGCACATTAAAATAAACATAATAAAAACACATCTGCAATATCAAAAATATACTTGACATCACTTTGGAACAGCCATCCTAGACGCTAAAAGTCCGGAGAAACTGCCTTTGGGAATGTCAGGAGAGAGGATGCCAAACAAATATCCAGGAAGAGAAGGCAGGAGGAAAACAACTAAAAGGCATTGACTCCTCTCCTATTGAAAATCACAGGGAGGGGAACTCTCAGCATCCCCACTCATTCCAGACTCTCCTTCAAGTAGGCCTTCCTGAAGGTACCTGGATAGCAAATACAGGGCTTTATAGGTAAAAAGCAGCACTCTGAATTGTACTTGGAAGCCAGCTGGTAACTGGTACAGAACCAACATCTGCTCTTCTGTGAGCGGAGGGTCATTCATTTCTAGAAGGGAAACTGCATAGATGTAGACTTTGTATAGACAAGTATAATGAAATATGGGACTCATTTATACAAAATACAATAGGTTAAAAAAATACATGATAGTCATATAAATGCATTAGAAATATATATGTACTTGAATAATATTTGCAATAGATAAGCATATGTAGAATTGTAATTGATTATTGTTATAATGACATATTAACACTTTTTTTCTCTTTGTTGTATTTCTTTCACTTTTTTGTTAAAGCACTTTTCATGTGCTTTTTTGTAATTACAGTTTTTAAAAAAATAAATAGAAGGGAAGCTGCTGGATTTTGTACATACTGCAGTTTCTGAGTAGCCGTATGTAGTCTGCACTGTAGCAATTTATCTGAGAAGCGACAAGGATGCAAGTTGCTCTTGTCAGGAGCTATTATAACTACTGCTGAGTCTTTTTGAACTTGGGCAGCCTTAACAAATCCAATCAATCAATCAATCAATGCCCTTTAAAAAAATGATTTAAAGTTATAGCTCTACTGATAAAGTCTCACTTCTGTGAATTGAGGCTCAGGAGAAGAGGGCCATCTTGATCCTGTGAGAGGGAAGGTATACGGAATCACCTGGATGTCTGCCTGCTTTTCTGTTGTTTTGCTTGTTCATCAAGGGACTCAAAATCCTTCTGTTCTTCAATAAAAACTCCCCAAGTATTATTTGTGATAAGGTACATTGGGACCTATAGATTTACGCAAGCATTGTTTCTCACCCTGGCATTTATTCATGTGGAATACCCTCTACCAACTGATATAATCACCTCATTTTGCTGAGTATGCTCCTCAGTTCTGGAGACCTTCAGGCAACAGATGCATCGCAGAGGAAGATGAGGTACGGCGATCACGGCTCAGCTACCCTCCCTCTTCCACTGCTGTTTCCTGATCCTTTTCTTTTAGTGCTGGGTGAACTGAAAAGGCCATAAGCAACCCAGGAGACTCCTGCTTTTCTGACTGCTTAACTCCTTGTATAATGACATTATGACTGGGAAAATGCCAGAGAGTAAACCAAACTGCTTCTGGAGCCAGCCAGAACTGGGTGCAGAGCATTTCTTCGGTGTGCCACCTCATTTCCCTGAATAAGTGAGTCAGGGCTGGCACTACCATTTGGAAGTGTCAGACGGCCACCTCAGGCTACTGATTGTGGGAATCCTGAGGCAGCAAGAAATTATCATTTGTATTAATCACTGTCTTTTATTGCCAGAGGAGTAAGTGAGAGGTGAAGATTTTTCTGTTTTAATGCTGAAACAAGTTGACTGCCTTTGTTTACTATGTATCTTGACTATATATATTATTTTTGAGGTGTGTACTGTTTGTTGCTCTGCCTCAGGCAATTCTGGGAATGACAGGCAAATCTGTCATTCAGATATAAATCTAACATCTTGCTTTTTCTTCATCTCTTTCTGCTTGGAGGACAAGTTGGTAACTGAAGATTATAGAGTTAAAACTTTGCTTATTATGTGCCTCTACCCAATTACTTATTTCTAACCCTGGGTTTCAGTTTGAACATGGCTGTTAATGTTACATTATTTATCTCTCCTTGCTATGCATACTATACAGGCATACAGCTAGAACTTTATTTTCTCCAACTTCTTAAGAGGTATAAGTATGTCACATAAATAAATCCTTTCTGGTATAAGTATAAATGTACACTTAAATTAGTTAACTGCTTCCTTAATAAGGCATTTGAAATTAAGTATTAAATAATACAGTTAAATCAGTGGAAATTATGTAAAAGACATATTGCAGATAACATTTCCATATAAAACTCCTTTCTCAGAACAGCCCCACAACAACCACTTCACCCACTTGAGGCATATAACAATCAAATGGTATTTTAAAGTATGACATAGACTTTCTAGTAGTCAGAAAGGTAGCTGGAATTTTTATCAGACAAATAGGGACAACTGGTGGAAGGCAGGTGATTGACTGGTTTGTAAGAGGCCAGATCCAGACAGACTATATATTTTTCTTCAAACTGTTTATAGTAGTTTTGAAAATCTGAGCAGGAAAGGATGAATGTAAATATTTCTTAATATGTATTTTTGTTGGAAATTAAAATTGAAGATATGACAGTATACAGCTTTGGTTTCATTTGATAAGATGAGGGGGACCATGACCATGATATTACAATTAACAACTTTTGAAAAAGTCTTTTGAAAAATCCTGTTTTGTTCAAAATTGGGCTCATTGTATCTGAACCCCCCTGTGATTTACTTCTGAGTAGACCTGGATAGATGAATGCATGACAATTCCCTACTAACCTTTATGCTATTAATTCCAGACTGTCATAGTAATCAGGATTTTCTCAGCAACTGATCTGTAGTCACTATAACTCCTGGCAACAAATTTATATGCAAATAACGATCTCCATTTAGTTGCACCAAGCTGTGAACTTGCGTTTGTTAGGTTCAGCGCTAAAGCTGCTTGCACTTTTGATTTATTTTTGATCTGTCATTTACAACAGCAAGGCGGAAGCATCTGAAGAAAGGGTTAAAAGGCAAGATTAAGTTTGCATTGCTTTCAGGTCAATTGTGCTGACATTGCATTGTGTTGTGGTCTTCTTTAAAGTACACTCAGTACAACAGAGTCTTGAAACGATAGCCTTCTTGGCTAAGTCTGAAGCCCTTGGATCTTCAGTGGAGGTTGCTAATGTTTATTAGAAAAGTAAATCTATTGGACACAGTGGTCACCATGAACTTTTGTATTTGGTCTTCAAATGTGTTATCTCATCTGCTTTCCTCAGAGGAATTTCTATTAATGAACTTTGGGGGGGGGGGGCGGGGTAGGGTTCTGCCCCTTTTTTTCTCTATTTCCTTATTTTGGTTTTGTATCCTTTGAAAAATAATATATAGAATCTTGCTGATTCACATACATGATTTCAGAAACAGAACCACCTAGATTAGAGACTAATTCTTCTAGCAGTCATAAAATTGCACTGTGAGAGGAAACTGATGATTCCATGCAAATACTGAAAGCTACCTTACACCAAATGAGATTAATTATGAGTTACGCTATACGCAACCCTACACAGTGCGAGTTACATTATACACAACACTACACATACAAGTGCAAAAACCTTCCTGCCTCAGACTCATCCTTCCAGTGGCTGTATTTAAGAAGATTGCTGGAGCTTTGCTAAAATCATCCTTGTGTGGTCATCTCTTCTGTATTCTGTTTTGTATTAAGCATGCAATTCTGAACTTCTGCCTAGCTCAGTTTTACCTACTGAGGCAGGACTCCAGTTTGAGGTCAATCCTGAATCTCAGACAACTGGAGCAATTCAGGACGAATTCTTACTCCCTGGAGGTGAGGTGGTTAATGCTAACTCTCTTTTTATTCTGTGAATTTCTGGCCCTGATACATTGATCAGGAGTACTGCAAATGGTGCACTACGGTACCTGAACCAATTAAACAAAAACCATTTTATTTTATTTATTTACATATTCACTGCTTCAATCCTAGTGGGCTCTATGGGGTTTAGGGCTACTAAAATAACAATAATAAAGAATACATTAGATATAACACAATATATTAGATTTGCTGTTCTAATAAACATTAGCAATCTCCATTAAGGAAGCAAGTGGTTATGACTTAGCTAACAGCGCTATCAAGGATGGCCACAATAATAATATATTACGCTGAGTTTTTAAAACTACAATAACACACACACACGCGCGCATACATATACATATACATATACATATACATATACATATACATGCTTATGGCTACACAGTTCTCAAAGGCTAAAAAAGCCATGTTTTCACAAGCTTCTTGAAGAACCCAGAAATTAGAGCTTCATTACATAAAAACTCTTGGTGAAGAAGGGAAGACTTGGATTCAGGGACCAAGAGGTCTGTCCTCAGGTCAGTATGATCCTTATGATCAGACCACCATTGGTCACTCCAATGTTTTTGGATAGGTAGTTATTGTTGTTGTTGTTATCATTGTTGGTTGCATAGTCAGCCAGTTGTTTAGACTGGATTTGGCATTTTTATCCACCTATTGAGTCCTTCCCAAGGGGGCTAATTCTGGCTGCACAAGACCAAGCTTTAAGAACAAAGGCATATAAAGCCATTGCCAGGTCTTGTTCTTATCTGTTTTGTCTACTAGTTTTTTTTTTTTTTTTTTTTGGTAAACTGGCCATGTAATACTTTGCCTTGCCATGTCTCTGTTCTATTCTTCATTTGGTCTTTCTTATAGGCCAGTTTGGTTTCTCTGGTATTCAGTAAGCCTTCATGGTGTACTAGCTTCAATGCATCTTCTTCACTGTCCTTCAGATATTCTTCCAATGCCCTTTTTTCTTCTTCAACTGTCTGGTGTACTTACAACATTCCACACCCACCTATCCTCCTTGGTAAGTAGAGTCTGTCAACATCACTGCGTGGATGAAGAGCATGATTCATTGTCATTATTTTTCTGGTCTTCCTATCCAGGGCTTTTAGTTCAGCTTGAGTCCAGTCCACTATTCCAGCTGTATATCTAATGACGAATTGCCCAGGTGTTGATCGCCTTGATGGTATTTCCACCACTGAGTTTGGACTTTAAGATCTTCTTCACTCTTCTGATGTATTCACTAATAACCTTCTTCTTGACTTCAGTGTGCTTGATGTTGTCAGCCTGAAGCATGCCAGGTATTTGTAGTGATCTTCTTCATCCATTATTATTATTATGATTGGTCACACAGTCAGGCAGATGTTTAGACTGGATTTGGCATTTTTATCCATCTATCAAGTCTTTCCCAAGGACCTGGGATAGGCAGATGTTGTTTGATGGTTTGATGGTGTTAAAGGTATCGTCACAGGAAATAAGCTGTTTTTTATCATCATCATCATCATCATCATCATCATCATCATCATCAGAGTGTAGGCTCTCAGGTACAGTTGCAAGAAAAAGTATGTGAACCTTTTGGAATTTCATGGTGTTCTGCATTAATTTGTCATAAAATGTGATCTGATCATCATCTAAGTCAAGAGTATTGACAAATATAATGTGCCTAAAATAATAACACAAAAACAATTCTGATCCTTCATGTCTTTATTGAGAACAACCATAAAAACCTCATAGTGCTAGTGGAAAAAGTATGTGAACCCTTGAGTTGACCTCAAAAAAGCTAATTGGAGTCGGATGTTAGCATACCTGGAGTCTTGTTAAGAAAATGAGTATGGAGGTGTGGACTAGAGCTACGTTGACTGATAAAAACCACTCAGACTTTTTGAGTTTGCTCCACACAAGAAGAATATGCTTATGTGAGCCATGCCTTTCAGAGGATCTACAATCAAGAATTGTTGATTTACATAAAGCTGGAAAGGGTTACAAAGTGATTTCAAAGACCTTAGAAATTCACCAGTCTACAGTTAGGCTAACGATTTACAAATGGAGACACTTTGGGACTGTGGCTACTCTACCAAGAAGTGGGCAACCAGTCAAAATGACCCCAAGAGCACAACGAAGACTCATCAATGAGGTAAAGAAACAACCCCGAGTGACAGCCAAAGATTTGAAGGCATCATTGGAACTGGCTAACATCTGTGTTCATGAGTCTACAGTATGTAAAACATTGAACAAGCAGGGTGTCTATAGCAGGACACCACGAAGGAAGCCACTGCTTACTACAAAGAACATTGCTGCATGCCTGAAGTTTGCGAAAGAGCACATTGACACTCCACAGCGGTATTGGCAAAATGTTTTGTGGACTGATGAAACAAAGATTGAACTATCTGGAAAGAACACGCAGCACTACATCTGGTGTAAAAAGGGCACTGCATATCCTCATGAAAACATCATCCCAACCGTAAAATATGGTGGAGGAAACATCATGATTTGGGCCTGCTTTGCTGCATCAGGGCCTGGCCAGCTTGCAGTCATTGAGGAGAAGATGAATTCCCAAGTGTATCAAAAATTTCTTCAGGATAATGGGAGAATGTCTGTAAGTCAGCTGAAACTCTGTAGAAGTTGGGTGATGCAACAGGACAATGACCCAAAACACCAGAGCAAGTCCACAACAGAATGGCTTCAGAAAAACAAAATCTGCCTTTTGGAGTGGCCAAGTCAGAGCCCAGACCTCAACCCAATAGAGATGCTATGGAATGACTTGAAGAGAGCCATACACATGAGACATCCAAAGAATATGACAGTTCTGCCAGGAAGAATGGGCTAAAATCCCTCCTGAACGATGTGCAGGTCTGATCCACAGCTACAGGAAGCGCCTGGTTGAGGTTATTGCTGCCAAGGGGGCGGTCAACCAGTTATTGATTCCAAGAGTTCACTTACTTTTTCCACTAGCATTTTGAATGAGTGTGTTCAATAAAGACGTGAAGGATCAGAATTGTTTTTGTGTTATTATTTTAGGCACATTATTTTTGTCAATACTCTTGACTTAGATGATGGTCAGATCACATTTTATGACAAATTAATGCAGAACACCATGAAATTCCAAAAGGTTCGCGTGCTTTTTCTTGCAACTGTATTTATTGGCACTGCAGAATAATAAAATAAAATGATCAGGGATGGATAGGTTCGGAGCAGGTCTTAGTCAAATTATGCTTGCAAAGGATTATTAGAAACTGAACGTTCTGCAGAATATGAGCAAACAATTCTATGCCTTTTTTTTTTTAGTAGCAAATGTTACATTGCTGACTAGAGTTCTGCATCCTTTTCACAAGTACTGTTACCAACCCAGGTAACTCCCATCATATACAATTAGTGCAATTTATTTCTGTACAATAGATTGATAACGTTTCTGTTTTCTAGGTACATAATTTTGTATTTGCCTCTTAATTTTCATTCTGTTACTTTAGCCTATTTCTTTAACCAGCAAGATTTGATTTCTGTGAATTGTATTTCTTTCTTCTAAGTTATTACCTATCTCACCCATATCTCATTCACTATTTGATGAGAAATGCGAACACTTTTTGATGATGATGATATTAATTACGATAATGATATTAATAAGAATGTATCATGTATCTTTACAAAGACATGATACCAATCAGAAAGACACATTAATTACAACATTTTATCCAATAAAATTAGTGGAGTCAACAGCCTTTACAATAACCCAACTAAAAAAAAAAAAGTCTAAAATCTTTTTAAATGCCAATAAAGTTTCAGAGAGGTTAAAGGAAAAGAAGGAGCTCAGAGGAATAGGAAGAGTGAACAGGTGAGTAGACAAATACTAGGAGTAGACAAATGCTAGAAGTTTTATTATGTGGTTTTGAGCCAGCTATCTACCCATTTAATTGCTGTGCCACTTAATTAGCTTGCTAATCAGAAAGTCATGGGATATTTTATCAAATACTTTCCTGAAATAAAGATATATTATCTACAGTATTCCTACAGTGGGTGTTTCTGTCACTGGGCTGAGTGCCTTGGAAAGTATCTACTGTAGATGGGTCTTTGCGAAAAAAAAGTTACACTTCCCATTCCATAGAACTGTTCCACCTCTGTCTGGAGATTTATGGGAAGGTTTCCAGAGACATGGGGTTGTGGCATCTTTCATAATCTTGGCTTTCTGTAATCTTGAGGTGGGTTATTTTTAGAATATTGATCGTGCCTTCCAAGTGGATCACTGGTGTCTATACAGCGCTGTTCTCTCCCCTTACGGTAACGATTCTTCTTTATTTCAAACAGATTCTTTCTGAGTTTCATCTAAAAAACTCAGTTATTAAAGAACAAATCCATTTTTTTAAAAAAAAAGCACACAGAAACACATTAGGAAGTTCTTGAAATAAATTAGTTTTTAGATATTTTAGTACAATTTCCAGCGATAGAAAGGACTGACTAGATTAGCCTTTCAAATAAAGTTCTCATATATTTGCTGACTCATGATGGGAGTTGAAGTCTAATGCATCTGATGAGCAGCAGAATTAGAATTTCTGAGCTGGATTGGAATTTCCAGTGATCTTGACTGTCACCTTTCTATTGTTGCTATCCAGAATCACATGGAGTAGAAAAACTTTGTTCCATCCGTAATGTAAATAAGCAGCAAAATTTGTGTTTCAAAAAGGAGATCTAGTATTTAAGGGACTGGTGTGGAATAAGGTCTTTGCTTCCAAACATTTAAGACCAGCTTGTGCATTTTGCTTGCCTAACTGACTATATAAAGGTTCTTTTTTTATTTGCATTTGCAATAACTATCTCAGAGACCAAATTGGATCCAGATGAAATTATGCAATTGCCTTCTAAAATAATTTATTCTATTTCTGCAGATGTTGCCATTCATTTAAATCAAATTAGAATCTGAATGCTTGCCTTGAAGCATGGTGATCTGCAGCTACAAGGGTGAACATGGGGTCTCAAGGCAAGGCAAGCATATACGAGTTCTGTTTTTGCTGCAAATTATATGCTATAGAAAATCAGTCCAAATTGTTCAAACTCTTGGTTGATTACAATATTGTAGTCTTTATGATGCTAAGCACTTTATAATTATCATGTTTTACAGTGGATTTTTTTTTTTTTTCAGGCAACAACACTTCATGGGATAAACAAGCTTTCTGCTGTAGTCCCCTGCTCACATATTGAAGATTGTTTTGCTTTCTGGTTCACTAAGTAAAAAGAAAAAGGAAAAGAAAGCCCAACAACATGACACCACCAAAAAACCACCCACTTTTCCGTGTATTTAGCTGATTGATGGGACTGACTTGCTTAATATGTAGGAAATAGATGACACGGTTACATTGATGAATAATAGTTAGAGCTGGAGAAGTTTAAACAATCTCAGTCCACTTGAAGAGATGTTTCTGTTTAATGTACAATATTCATTTAATTACAGAAGTTTTTGTATAGGCAAGTACATTTTCTGATGTTGGGAATTAGCTTGGCTTCTGTTATGAAAGATTGTAGTAAAGTTCAGTAAAGTCAGGGTAAGCAATTTAAATATCTGAATAATTATTAGCTGATTTCAAGCACTGTAGTATATCTTTTAGTGATCAATGTACTTATGTAGCTGTGTATCATCACATTTATGGCAGGTTATCCTATAACAACATTACAATGGAATAAGGAAAACAAGGGCATGAGTAATGTCTCAATAGGGATATATCTTTAATTTTGAGCAGCAAGATTATGAAGCAGTTTCCATAAACGTGGTCCCTATCATGCTTAGTAGGAAACATGCAATATATCCCTGTAATATATCTCTATAATATAATTGGTTTTTGCCACATACAACTGTCCATATTAACAAATGTATGGACTAGAAAGACATCAGTGCTTCTATACAGCTTTTGAGGATTACATACAGGTAAAACTCTAACCGTAAACCTTTGACAACTGTCTGAACTGAAAATTTATTCTTTCCCAAGCATGATTCTCACATAATTCTCTTTAGCAAGATTTATTAATATTAAAGACATAGCAGCATATGAATTCCAACAGGTGAGTGATTTTCAATTTAGAATTAATATATCTCAATGTACATTAGGGAAGAGACTTTCTCAGTCTTTTTCTCTCCCCCTTATGGTGCACTGGAGAGAGGTAGCTCTCTTTGTTGATTATAGGGAAATCTGCAGCTGGTGGTTTTGATACTAGTTGCATGAATTTTTATCAGTCAGCAACAACATTTCTACTCTCACTGCTGAATTGTTTTTTTTTAAGTCCCACTTAGAAGTAAATCAAAAGATTTCAGTTGGGGGCCAGGCACTCACTTCATTTGGAAATGCTGCTTAAAGGAAGGCAGATATATGACTATTATGATTAGTTCTTCCCTTTGATTTCTATATTGGCTTATTAACTAACATGCTTTATAATTTTGTTTCCGATTGCACTGCAAATTAGACTAGTCTCAACTGATCAAAGCTTGAATTATGGGGTAAAAGACGGACCATTAAAACAATCTACAACCCCCATCTTAACTCATCCCAATTTTAACTTCTAAATTAGCTGTTCTCAACTGGGTGTCTTCCAGATACGGTGGAACAGAAATCTCAAATGGATATGCTGGCTAAGAATGTCCTGCAAATCTGTAGCTGGACAAGTCTCAGATTCCACTGCAATTAAAGCATTCACCTCAGCATTATTTGAATTGGCAAACTAAACTGTTTCCATCTGAGTGAACTCTAGATATCAAGGACCTGGTGATGACGAATCAAATAGGGTGGCAGCTAAAATAAGGTTGACAGAAGACTCAAAATAAATCTGACTAAAGCCCATGCTATTTATTTTGAACATTCTATACTACTTTATCATTAAAAGGAATCCCCAAACAATCCTGTTTCAAGACCTTCTCCACAGTAGTGATGGCAGCAAAGAAGTTATTATTCTTTTTCACCACCATAATCTCTTCAGAGTTGAACACTAGAGCTTTTTGAGGTAATCCAAAATATATGATGTTCTTGGCCATCAGAAAAAAAAATCAATGATCAATTTGCTGGCAAAGACTTATAATGACCTGGAAAACCTGGGACCAGACCAGATGACTGAAAGACATATTTTTCCATAACAGCCTTTCTCCCTCTCTTATTACAACTGTAGGCACATTTGTTGGGAGTGAAAGAGCAAGCTAGGAGGGCCTTTGCACAGCTTCATATTGTAGGCCAGTAGTACCTGTTCCTAGACTGGGGGGCTCTGCTCATTGTCACTCTTGCCCTAGTCACCTCCCAGTTGGACTACTGTAATGCACCCTACATGCCCTTGAAGAGTATCTGGAAGCTTCAGCTGGTGTAAAATGCAGCAGACAGTTTTGTGTGCCTCAAGAACAACGCATGTTATACCTCAGCTCCGTGAGGTGCATTGGTTGCCAGTCTGCTTCTGGGTCCAATTCAAGGTGCTGGTGTTGAACTTTAAAGCCCTACATGGCATGCGGCTGGGTTATTTGAGGGACCACATCTGCCTGTCCCATCAGATCCAGCAGAAGAGGCATGCTACAGGTCCTGTCTGCTAGGGAGTTACATCTAGTGGGTCCCAGGAGGCAGGCCTTCTCTGCTGGCACCCCTGTTATGGAACATTTTCTCCCTCTACCCCTGAAATGAGGCTGGCTCCATCCCTGTTGATTTTCTGGAAGTCCCTCAAAACCTAGTTATACCATCAGGTCTGGGGGTCCCGGGGACCAGTGAGGTATTGAGGTAACTTCTCTGTTATTATCATCTGCTGTTCTCTCTTAGGCTTTCTAACTTTTTAAGTTGTTTTTAATTTTTTTAAAATAATAATTGTTTTTATATATTAACTGTTTTTATAGTCCTGTTGTATGCCACCCAGAGTAACTTTTATGTGAGATGGGCGTCTATATAAATTTGATAAATGAATAAAGCTCATTCAATCTTCTTCCAAAGGTTTTGAACTCAGTTTAGTCTTTATTAGCTATTCTTTAAACCAGCAGGCAAAAATAATTATATCTGGGACAGGTTGTTTGCTAAATTGTAACTGGTTTATTTTCAATGTTTAAATTATAATTTTTGTATTTTTTAAAATATATTTTTATTATACATATACAAATGAAGACATTACATCAGATTTCAGTAGTCTGTCGTTTCATTTGGAACAAAATTAAAAAGTGCTATAAAATAATTTCACTCAGTAAATGTATAGTTAATGTCTAAATAAATGTTATGTCTGTAAAGCAGTGTTTCTCAACCTCAGCAACTTTAAGATGTGTGGACTTCAACTCCTAGAATTTCCCAGCCAGCCATGTTGGCTGGGGGAATTCTGGGAGTTGAAGTTCACACATCTGAAAGTCTCCAAGGTTGAGAAACACTGCTGTAAAGAATACAAAGAAGCAAATATTATATGTATTAGAAATGTTTCTGAAAATTTCCTTTTTACTTTTCCCAAGGAATTTTTTTCTCATTGCTTCAGTTGGCAGTGCTGGATTGCAGACATGGTCAGAACTGGTTTTGAGGCATGGTCCCTCATTCCTGAAGCATTCAAAGTTGGCAGTAGTAGGGGGACATCACTAGGTACAAAGTCTCCTGACAAGGAAAGGACCTTATTGTATCTGCCTGCTTACCTACATGTTAAAGATGAGGATCTTGTCAGAACAATCCTAATTTACTTCCTCAAACAAGGTTGAATAAAGCAACATTACTTAAATCATATGAAGAGAGACTGAAGAAACAGGGAATGTTTAGACCTGAGAAGAAGAAAGGGCAAAAAACCTCCTTCATCACAGAAGGAAAGACATTAAATAATGGTTTTATTATTTGTGGATGATTTAATTTGGATCTCTCCTTGGAAAGACACATTGACCACAGTAACCTAATGATCCCTTTCAACTTTGTGATTCCACAGTGGTTTTTTTTTTAAACTCTTTTTGGCACAGGGCAATAATAAGAATTTGAAAATAAAATACATTTTTCAACAAGAAAGACCCTTGAGCACTTAAGCCGATATTGGAAATAATTTTGAGAAAAGAAGAGCTTGATTGGAGCACTTGTCATCTCCAGAAACTCACACTGCTGATCTCTTATAATAATCATGCCTTTTTTTATTTGGAAAAAGCACATTCCACCTGATAAAGCACAACTGTATTACAGTCAGGGGAGCCACAACAAAATTCTAATTATGCTTCTTTGTAAGCTTTTAAACTATATTTTGCTGGCTAGGAAAGGAGAAACACATAAAACAAAAAGACATATGTACAAATAAAATGTGAACCCTTTAAAAATTATAATTACTATGACATATACCTACAGGCTAATTTCATTGTTTTTGTTGGGTTTCAGTATGTAACTTCATTCAAGCAAAGATATGTTTATTAATAACTTTAAAGTCTTTCCCCTTCATTAGGAGAAATAAATCGAGATTGGAATATAAAGAGAGCACAGCCTGCAAAATGACACTGGCTTCTCCCTTCCCCACTCAAAAATGAGTTTTCCCCCCAGCTGTTGTACATTACTGTGTGAGTTTGCATGGGTCCTGTGTATTGTTCAAATGTACCATAAAAATGCTTTTATTTTCTGTAGGAGTCATTCCCACTGTGATGTCTCTAACCTAATCAGAATCAGACATTGTTCATTATCAAACCCTATTAGGGGGGTAGCAAGGCGTGGAGAGAGTTTACAAGAAAAGTTCATTAGAAAGTACTGTAAGGTTTGCAAAGAGAACACATACGGTATTAAGTTAAATCACGCATTGCTAATTCTTTTCCATCAAATGGTCTTTTCATGATTTGCAGGATCATGGCTGGATGATATCTATCTATCTATCTATCTATCTATCTATCTATCTATCTATCTATCTATCCATCCATCCATCCATCCATCCATCCATCCATCCATCCATCTCTGTATGTAGATTTGTATATATATCCAACAAATCTACGTCTTTGCCTGTGATCATATTGCTGACTTTCTGAGGTGGCACCTGCTACAACTTCCTGAATGTGCTATAGTGAGGGGGCAGTACTTGAGATGGTGTTAGCCAAGTAGCCAATGTCATAGCAACTAGTTCAAGATGGGGGTGGTACCGGGAGAGCGTTGGTTTTATCAAGAGAACTTTAGAAGTCCAAAGCCCAAGTTTCTCCTCAAGATTGCCTCCTCCAATGAGACCCAGCATCATGCCATGCTGGTCAGTGCTGCTTGGGGAAGTCCTGCTGTCACTACCTGCTATTGCCACAGTTCCTATTTTCCTATTGTGCTGCTGCCACTGGCAGGCTGGATCTGTACTCTGAAGGCCCCCATTATGCTGGTTGCATTAGCCCCATCCTGGAACTTTGTTGATTACAAGGAGGACATGTCTGAAAAAAGCCAAATGTGTAATATGGAATGAATGAAGTAGGACAATAAATGGTCATTAGCTGGTATTAATGGCATGAAGGGATATATATATATATGAAATTGTATGGTCTACATGCATGCAGGTTCAACTGGATAATTACTCTGAATATGTACATATTCCAAGATATCTTATCCTTTAAACATAATACCTTCCATATTTAAAATTGCTATTCAATATTCCTTAATACAATCATTCAATATGTCTGTTCTCAAATGCAGATTAATATGCAACACAGTGAATTCTTCCTTGACTTTTTTTTTTTCCTTTTTCAAAGGGAAGGTTTTCTGACATTTCCCTTCTTCCTCTCTGGGAACAAGACATATTTCTCCAAACTTTTCCAACAAGACATATTTCTCCAAACCATCAATAACCCTCTCCATAAGTTTCTCTGCACATAACTTTAAAGTTTTAGCCTAAATGAGTCAGGGAATTTTCGCTTTTGGACTATAACAGCATGTTTCTATCCATTTGGCAAATTATCCATCTTCCAGTGCAAGCTTTCTTCTTCTGCTATCATATTTGTGTTTTGATTGGCCATTGGGCTACCTACCATTATATAAGTTAGTGAGCTTAGCTGCATGTATGTATGTATATATGTATTCATCCCACTTCTGCTTTCACAATGTGTATAAATTTTCACCAATACAACCCACTCCAACTAAGGAAACAATTGCTGAAAGGCAGTATTTCGCCATTAATATCAATGTTAATATTAAAAATATTAAACAGACTTCAGCATATTGATTCACTTTCTGAAAAAGAATTTAGACATAGAATCCTCCTATTATTGAAGAAATTAATCTGGCTACATAAAACATACACACAATGAATTGATTTTGGGTGAGATATTTGTTTCATTTTGCTATAATGTATAAAGTAAGGATAGAAATAATTTATCTTGGAAACAAGTTAATTTGACAGGTCACGCATAGAGCTTGACTGGATAAATTTTGGCACATGTAGGATAGAAGTTTTTGGTGAGACCATTTCAGGAAAGCCAAACATGATAGAGAGTAATACGCAAAAGATATTACAAATCTTGAACTGGAATTACTGTTTAAGCAAAGCCATGCTTGTATGCATGAGGCTGTTGGTAACCTCAGAAAAATATTGTTGTTTCTAAGGCTACATAGTTCTCAACATTTTTGTTCCATCTCTAAAGAAAAAATGGTAGTCCCTTATAAGTCTTGGAAAATTGCTATTAGGACTCTACTTACAAATCTGCTAAAGAAAACTATGTTCACATTGGCACTGGTCACCTAAATGACAGTGCAATCTTTTTCAAGCCAAAGAATGCACTGAGATTTTGATTAACGTGTTAGAGACAGGTACAGTCCCCAAAATAAGAAGGGCCAGGATGAGAATTACATTTGATTTCATTTCAAGTTAAATGGTGTTAATGTGATTGTTATTTCCTCCTACCTTTTTCACAATTATAGTTCGGTGTGAAACTTTTGGAGGGATTCTGGAAACTGCAGTCCAACCTCTGAGACTGAACATCCCTTGCTTAAATAAGATTGCATGCATGCAATGAAGGATGAACATATGACTTGGCTACCACTACTTGATAGTCCCTGAAGAAGAGAAAATAGCCATTATGGCAGAGGTGTGTAGCCTCTGAGTTGCTGGACGCAGCTCTCAGCATATTTAGAGGGGCCAAAGACTGTAGTAGGTGGAAGAGTTGTGTTGCACACACGATCAGGGGTGGAGTGCAAGGTTCATTGTGTTTATCACTGCATTTCCCATATTTTAGGGTTTATATAACAATCTGTGTATTTGTCTTGCTTCAAATGTCAGGTAACCATGCAACTAATCTTCAGCAATTATGCCACCCAGTTTGATGCAACAGTCAAAAGGAGCACATGAGGCCCAGTGGGTTCAGAATGCACATTCCTATATTATTGGATGGTGCCATATAGAGTTGAGGTTGCATGTATCATACCAGAATAGAAAAGAAGTATACATCCATGTAGGGTGAAGGTGCAATGGATTCCATTGCCTACATTTCTGCAGCTATAGGTACAGAAGCAGAGCCAGGTAAAAACAACAACAAAAGCTAACAAGTGTGCACATCTGTGGGAAAAGTATATTAGAATGTATTTCATCCACCAACCTTTGATGTCTTCTAAAGTTAGAGGTGTCTGCTTCATCTTTTAGCTACATCCTGATTAGGAAAAGATAATCCAGATATTGTGTTCCAAACTGGTCAGGGATGCCGAGAACCCAGAACTCTCACCATGACTTAAATTATGCTGTTTTAATGACTACAGTTGACTCAATTCTTGCAGGTACTCATGTGATGTGTCCTTCCTTCCCCCTACATTCCCCTCACCCCACTCGCAGACTGTGAAGTTATACAGAAGTTGGTCACTCCCTCCTTTAGTGATGGAAATAGTTCTATCAGTGGTGCAACTTAATTGGATTTGTCTATAAGGGTCAACACTGTTCCCCCCCCCCCCCCCCCTTTGAATTTGAAAGCAGACAGCTTCTGACGTAGACTGTTCAGGGGCTGCCTAGGAAAGATCCTCTAGTTCAGACAGAACTTAACATTTCAAAGCTTTATTTATGGTGAACAGCCTGAATTTAAATCAGAATCTTAAAAATTCATGAGTTGAACATTTCTTCAACACAGTATAGTAAAGTTTACTGCTATTAGTCTTAGAGTTTATGCAGAATTTGATTTATAGCTCTGGATAGTTTCCAAGATACAGTTGGCATGTATGAAATGCACAACACCCTCAAGTGTCTGATAGCATATCTGTTCTTTCACAAATCCCCCTTTGTCCTTTTCAGTGAAAGGCAATCTGTCACAGCTACAATTGTAGACTCGAAGCAGCCATTTGCCAGGGCTGCCTATCCTCCTCAAGCCTTGCTAAATACAGTAATTCAAATTTGCAGCACAAGCCATTATTTCCACTGGCTTTAGAGGGAAGGAAAGCCTTCATAGAAAAGATGCCGTTTGGAGAAAGGATTTTGAAGTGGTTAATGTGGAATCTTTAAAGCAGCCTCTCTGATATATTGGACAATAGAAAGAAATGAGCAGCAGAAAATATTTAAATCAGTGTTTCTCAACCTCAGCAACTCTAACTTATGTGGACTTCAACTCCCAGAATTCCCCAGCCAGCATGTGAGGTTTAGAAATATTGATTGAAACCATCTCAACTTAACTCCCATCTCTCTGGGCTTGATGTCTTCATTTATTCTCTGATTCTTTCTGGCACTGCCTGTTCTTTCCTTTCCTTGGTAATCATACAGTAGTCCCTTAGATCATGTCAACAAACAGAGAAGCAGTCTGTGTCATTTGTTTAAATACCAGGACAGTCTCATTAAAGTGGGTGCCTTCTGGATAGTTTGGACTGCAACTCCCATAATCTCAGTCCTGCATACCATATCTGTGCTGGTGGCTTCCCTCTTTACTTCAGTTTGCCTTCTTGAATTGCTTGGAATACACATCATTTGGATAAAAGGAACCAGATTGAATTGTATTGTTCTACATTTGGGGGAAGGCAAAGAACAATGTCAGAATCATTGAGACAGAAAAAGGAAACTGCATATACTGTATCCACATTGCATACATTTTTTTTCCTTTGTTAACTATGTGGCTGCTACCTTAATGGGTACCATCGAAAGACCCAGTGCTTTGGAAGCACATTATGGAAATCAGGTCCCTTTAGCTACATAATTACTGCTCAAATAACTTAATCATCACATTAGCAATTTCCATTTTCCCTTGTAAATATGTATTTTTTTTCTCATGAATGTTACTGCCCTGATGAATTTGTGTTTCATTAAACTGAATAATGGAAATGACATATTCTAAGATAAGGGATGCATTAATATGTAGCTCTTTCTGAAATGACTAATTGGTTTGGATTATATTATTGTATTTGCAACATTATCGCGGCCAGGAATTTAAATGATGGATCTGTGCTGTTTTGACTATTTTTTTCAGGATGATGATCTGCAATGAGGAGTTAAACCATCTCAAGGTTTTAGCTTTTGTAAAATGATTTGCATTTTCTATGGTAAAATGGGATGGTGTGCATTTTTCCATGACAATTCTGTACCGCTGGTAGCTATGTTGCATAATTGCATTGCTGTAAAGTCCATTGAGGTACTTTTGTAAGCAAGTGTGTAGGTGTGTCTATGTTTGTACATATTCCTTAATTATTGTATAAGGCACACACACACACACACACACACACACACACACATGACAGCAGGGAGGATGAGATTAAAGTTGAGCTGGATATTGTTCCATTCCAGCCTTGGAGCATTTGAAAGCCAACTCATATGCTCCTTTAAAGTGATGTGATACTAGAAGAACTTTCTGATGTTTGGTTCTGAGGCTGCCTGTTTGAAACCTTGTGTCTATTGCTTCATATTTAAATTTTAAAAGGTGAATAACATTTCAAATGTGTCTATATCCTATACCTTTACCTGGTAGGGTGCTGTTACTATAGCTACAAGTTTATCCATAGCATAACATTCGTTAACCATTATCCAAACGTGGTATTATTTCCTCATTCAATCTGGCGTTAGACCTTAATGCTTGATTCTTAAATGAACAATGTCTCATATATTGTTAATTTATTCCAAAACAAACGAAGGCTGGGCTGCTGTGACTATCTTTCTAGATGATGAAGCCATATTGATTTTCGGTTTTATAGGTTATTTATAATGTATAGTTTGAGTGTTAAATCTGATTGCAGTAGTTTGTTTTTAAACCCAGGTTATGGATTTGGGAATTTATATGTTGCTCAGAGTCAGTTAATTGGATTAGCCTAACATTCTTGGGGGGGGGGGAAAGAAAAACAATGAACCAACCAAACAACAACAACAGAACAGCACAAGTATTGTGTTCTCTAGCCCTAGTTAAAGCGGTGTGTGTGTGTGTCTCACACACTCACAACTCTTTAGAGGGACGTGAGCAATTTAAAAGTGGGAGGTCACCAAACTTTTAAAAATTCTGTCTCTGACATGATAATTGAATTTGGATTTGTGAATTGGTTTACACCTGCTGCCTTTTCTTACAGGGGATCAACAATAGTGAATTCTTTAAATTATTTTCCACGTTGGAGTACATGATTTCAAAATGAAGTTTGTATATATTCCCATAATTATATATTTTTCAAAATATTTTAATTTATCTGTTAGAATCCATCATTATGTCAAATGAAGTTTTTGTAATGTGTTTTCATTGAAGCATCATGAATTTTGTGGATTGGGGCATTTAATACAGCTGAAATAAACAAAATTTACTTCTGCAGAGTGTAGCAAATGACTGCATTGATCATGTGACCAACAATAATTAGATAGGAGCGATACACAAATCTTTATAACAGAAGCCAAATTCAGCGATCAAATTTGTCTCTGGTATCTCTGCTGGCATGTTGTATGGTACTTTATCTGTAGTCATGTGTGTGTTTTAATGACATTCAGTATTTTTATCCATTTTATATAATAAAGATGAGGTTTTAGGAGGTTGTAATATTGCAAAGTTTGAGAACTTTTGTCTTAGAGGGAAATGGGTACCCTATTTTAAATTGTACAGGATTACCTAGACCAGTGTTGTCCAAACTTGGCCACTTTAAGATGAGTGGACTTCAACTCCCAGAATTCCCCAGCCAGCATGGCTGGCTGGGGAATTCTGGGAGTTGAAGTCCACTCATCTTAAAGTGGCCAAGTTTGGACAACACTGACCTAGACTAATGAAAACTAAATAATTTTCCTAATGTCTCTTTTCATATTATATTTAGAATTGTCATTTGATTCAGAAATATAAGTTGAGTAATAATTTGTCCTTCAGCTAACTACATTAGTTATTTTTTTTAAATGCATATTAATGAAATTACAAGAGAGATATCTTCTGAGATTTTGGAAGCAAGACATAAGGCATAATTTCATAAACAAAAAATACTGTTATGGCTAAAAGCCAAGATGATGATTAATCTTTTCTTTTCTCATTCTCATTTGCAATAACATCAGCAACAAAATATTTTCAAGAATGAAAAAGTATCATTATGTTTTAGCCTTCCTGTTTAACATTTATTTAACTGCCTAAGGATGTGAAGCTTTGACGGATCAGTCAATATCAATTACAGAAGCCTGGTTTAAATAGGGTGGATACAGAGCTGTGTGCAACATTCTGCTGACTGAAAAAGCATTTTTCTGGAAATATATGGGGAAAAGCAGTAATTTCCTTGTACCCCCATTAAATCTTTTCCAGTAGATTCAGTGATCCTCTGGAGCAGCCTAGGAATGGCTGAGACACTCAGTCTTTGCCCTCTGAGTTTATTTGCACTTCTCAGAAAAATGTGAGGTCTGGAACTTAATTATCTACTGTATAGGATTTCACACGTCTCTATTTTACAACATTTTTCACAGTTCAAAAACTATTAAATGCACATTTAATTAATGTATTTTGTAGGAATACACATAGTCATTTAAAAGTCATTGTGAGACAAATGTTTTGCTCTAATAGATTCATAGAAGATAATGGAATTATAGATAAAAAAATGTGAGAAAATGACATCACCAGAATTTTTTCCATTGCATGTAAACCACCCTCCCCTCCTGGGATTAAATTCAATGCTAATTCCTTCAGTGAATGAAAAGCTAGTGGGTGCAGGGCAAATCCAATGCCCTAGCTGAAATTGCCACAATAATTTTCCCATCCAAAAGTCTTCAGATGGCATCCGACTACAAACTCCCATGATACCCAGTGAACATGGCTAATATTAAGAAAGACAGGAATTATCATCCAGTAAAATCTGGGTAAGACTGAGCAATTACTTCAATGCAGTTTCAGCCCACATGTCTTTTAAGTAGGATTTAATGTTTTCAATAATTTATCAGCTCAGAGTATTTCTGGTTTTGTTTTGTTTTTACAAATTAGAATTAGCATAAATAAAAATACCTCTCTCAGTAGTGGAGAGGGGACTGCAAGCCAATGCTCAAAATGCCATTCTTGGCCAACTGAGCAGCTCTATAGACATTTAGATCTCACAGAAATGATCACAGATGGATTTTCAGGATTGCTCATATATAAATTCCCAGTCCAGCTTTTCTCCAAAGGTGCCCAATGCTCGTGATTTCAGGGGTAGTTAACTGAATGGCCTGTTAGACCCCATAAATATCATTGTGTACAATAGCCTTTCCACAAGTACTCCTATGAAAACATTTGTGTGTTTATGCAAAGACTCTATACAGTTGTGGTGATGTAGCTACACTGTAGAATTTGTTGCTTGAGGTAGACACGTGTAGTGAGAAGAGATGCTGTTGCAGAGGCTAATGAAGAGAGCAAATGTAGGAAAAAAGATGGCATTAGTTAGGACAAGCAAATTCTCCTCTTTAGATCACCATTCTCTGGGAAAATTCAACTGTCAGCATAGCTATAAAGCATTTAGACACACAAATGTTGATAAGCTGTAAAAGGATACTGAGGGGAGAAAACAGCTCTAGGAAGCAAGGTAATTAAGAGATAAAATTTAGAAGATGATAATAGAAGATGAGAAGAACAACCAGTTTGGTGTAGTGGTTCAGCATCAGGCTAGAAACTGGGAGAATGTGAGTTCTAGTCCCGCCTAGGCATGACTTCAGCTGGGTGACCTTGGGCCAGTCGCTTTCTCTCAGCCCTAGGAAGGAGGCAATGGCAAACCACTTCTGAAAAACCTTGCCAAAAAAACTGCAGGGACTTGTCTAGGCAGTCTACGAGAATCAGACACGATTGAACAGATTAAAAAAAAAAAAAGGTAAGTAACTTTCATTCTCAATACACCATTGTCTTTGTAGTGCCATCCTCATTACCTTATCTCACTAGACACAAAATGTGCTCTATATCTAATCAAATACTTTATTGCTATTAAATCATATGCATATTCTAACTTGCATAACTCTTTATAGAGGGGTTGCATCTCTGCCCTTTTTCAGTTAGCTTTTGCTGCCTCTGGTACCATAATAAACTATTTGTTTTTATTTATTTTATTTATTGTGCTTCAACAGAAGGTTGTGGCTAATCCCTGTTATTAAAGTACTCAATGGAGAAATTTCTCATACACAAAACCACAGTTCCTTAAGCTGTCTTAATTCAACTGTTATGCCCAAATAAAAATAAGAATTCAAAAACTAGATTGCCAAGAACTATTATAAGCCAAAGTAAATTAACAGACAACAAGTTGCTGACTATTTAAAGAATGTATGTTGTACTTTCCACTCACCAGTGCTCATAGCAATGTTTAACAGACTGGAGGTTTGCTTCATTTTTCAAAGAAATGATATTAAAAATATAGCTAAAACATTTCTGATAAAATAGCTAAGCTGTATAGATTCCAGAAATGACTCCAATAAAATCTTTTTTGAACTGGTAATGAAAGTGTAAAAAGGGGGGAAAAGCACAACTCCAAGGGGAAAGAATGCCTCAAATGATTGATTCCATTCCACGTTCTCTCAGTTCTTATCCTTGTAAAATATGGAAGGTGGGCAAAGCTAATTAATATCAGTGACTTAGGGCAGATATCGATTCAGGAAGAGAAATAATTTGGGAAAAGGAGATTACTAAATTTTCTCCCTTAGAAGCCCACCTTGTGCAGTTTTGGTACAGAGCAGACTGTCCTGCCAGACTGACTTGCAAATAATAATAATAAGTCTAAGACAGCAGCTGCAGCAGTAATATAATATAGTATAACTTAAAATGTTATATAAGAGCATAATACAAGCATATAGAAATATGAAGGCTGAATAAAGCCTTAATATTTTTTACTTTTCAAAGTATGCTACTATACTCCATCTTTCTCTCTCACACAACTTAGACACGATTTTATCTGCTTGGATTGGGGAGATAGATGCAAGCGTTTTTATAATAAGAGTTGTTTTGATAATCTTTCTTTGTGCTTGGAAGAAAGATATAAGAGATGGAAAGCTTTAGAAAGATTGGAAAGCAAAGTCATTGCTCAATCCCACAAGTTCTTTGGATAGCATTCAAGAAGATTTATTGTAACAGTCATTACAAAAAATTTGGCAACGCTTTTATTATAAGCTTTAAACGAGTGTGCAATATGAGTTCTCAAACTTGTAATAAAATTGTGATCTGCTCCCACCCCTACCCTGAAAAGCATAATGGAAGGTCAGGGCTTTGTTTAAAATAAGGGACGATGCTTGCCATTTCTTCCTTCTTCTTTATTCTGTTCCTCTATTAGCTTTCTCCTAGGAGACAGTTCTGCTCATTTATAGGAACCACATAGGGCACAGCATTTTTGTTTTGAAAGAGATTGCCCTATTTGGCTCCAGAAGTGATGCATGAAACAGTTTTCAAAAAGTCCAACCTAGGATGCTTTCCAGCTGAATTGCCAATGTAACATTTTAAGTTCTTGGCGTCTTTTACATTCACCAGCCATCTGGTTGTTAAGCAAAGAAGCTGTGGAAAAGATCAGTTTAATTATCCATGTTATGGTGGAGTTTATGGTTGAGTCTGGTGGCCCATGAATGTTTAGTTATCATCCCAGAAGATAACTAAACATTCTAGTTTAACATTCTAGATAACTCTTCTCCAATGGAATTGTGTTGCTGGACAATTCTACTGGAACTGAAAGTGCAAAGCAGCCTTTGATCCAAAAATGAATTGTTCTTTTTCCTATAGGATGTTGTGTCAGTAACAAACTATTGGCACAGCAGAATTTTAAAAATTGAGCTCCTGAATTAGGTAGTATCTTATCATTACAGTAATACCTTGGTTCACGAATGCTTCTGTTCACGAACAATTCGGTTCACGAACAGCACTGTTTGCAAAATTTTGCTTCCGTTCGCGAACTCCGCATCGGGTGACGAACATGACCCGTGGCCATTTTCCCTGCTGTGACACGTGGTCGTGGCTTCCTGTAGGGAGGGGGACTCTCCCTCCCGCCTTCCTGTCCTCCATGCCAGAAGTCGCCTCAAGCAAGGTTAGTGTTCTCTCTCTTCATACTGTACTGTACTGTACTTTGTTTCATATTTTTGTGGTTTAAAAAAAAAAATACATGTGGTTCAGAACGGATTAACCATATTTACATTGAACCTTATGGAAAAATTGGATTCGGATGGCAACCAAAATCGGATGGCAACCACATTCGTAGGGGTCAGAATGGGTTAACCGTATTTACATTGAACCTTATGGGAAAATTTGATTTGGTTCCCGACCAATTCGGTTCATGACCAGAGTCGTGGAACAAATTAAGTTTGTGAACTGAGGTACCACTATATCTGGCTTTCACATGACATATTGAACATGGATAGCTTTTGCAGCCTATGCTTTCTCCTGTTTCCTTTCCTGGAATGCTACCATCTTATTTTATACATTTATTTATACTGTCCAGCTCCCAAGACCCCAGGCGCTTTTAACTAAACATCATAAAATCAGCATATAACATCTCAAACAAATATCCTGTCCAATGGCTAGAGCAAACCATAATCGCCCCAAACATCAGTAAACCTCAAAAATATAACAGCAGTTGAATGTCACCATGAAGTAGAATAAAAGATTAAAAGAACCACAAATATAATATAGTTCATCCAGAAGGAGATGCTGAGGGTCCCAGTCCTACAAGGAGCAAGTTGATGTGGTAGCCCCAATGTTGTAGTCCAATAATCTAACATCAAGCCATGAATAGCTTTGTAAGTGAAGATCATCACTTTGACCTGGACCTGGAAACCTACTGGAATTCACTTCAGTGGCCACAACATTGGCTCTAATCCACTACTAACCTGGCATCTGCATTTTATACCAACTGCAGTTTCCAGATTGTTTTTAAAGGCAGCTCCATGTAGAATGTACTGAAGTAGTCTAAATGTGCTATGATCTGTGTATGAATCAATGTGAAAAGTTTATTTACATGAAAAGTTAGGACTTCAAAGTTATGATGCCCCTTTGTATTTCTTTGGAAAATTGTCTTATAATAATATACCTGTTGATTGATGGATTGTTTAGTTAGTTAGTTAGTCCCATCATACCACCAAATAAAAATAGAGCTCTACTGTATTTCCTGCACTCATTTAAATATGTATTTGTGATGGCACTATTTCTTTTCCTTTTTTCTTGAAATAATATCACAAATAAATGAAATGAAATGAAATGAAATGAAATGAAATGAAATGAAATGAAATGAAATGAAATGAAGGGAGTTCAAGGTGCAAAACAAAACATTCTCCCCTCCAAATAGATTAATCAATTAAAATGCTTAACCAGCACAGAAAGTAATAATTACAAAAATGAAACTTAACAATTCATAAATTAAATTATACACTTTATTTAATATTTAAGTTGTACAATTCAAAAGGTTGAACTGGAAAGATGTACCTGATTCTAAGAAGGAAAGAAGAGAAAGTGTGGCACCAAGTATATGTTCAAAGGAAGACTGTGCTATAGCCTGGGGAAAGCAGCCCCCTGCTACCCTAACTCCTGCTTTCTCATGTGCCTTATAACTAAGTCCTTGAGAGCAAGGGTTTCTTTAAAAAGACTGTCCTGCAAATCCTGATGTCTTGGTGGGATGTGGGTCAATCTCATCTGTGTTTAAAGATTCTGTTGCTCCCCCTTTATGGTATCTTTTTCAGAGTGACTATAGTATATTGATCTACATACCTATTTGTGTTCTTTATTTGGAAACAGACAATTGCATGGCAGTTCACAGTCCCCAAGGGAGGAGATTCCCCCTTTTATTCTCTTCTTCCTCTTGGGAAGGAATTTCATAATGCTCCCAGATGACACATTATATTTGCCTCTACAAGTGATAATCACACTACAGTTCTACGCTTCTCCACTCCACTCCACTCCACTCCACTCCACTCCACTCCACTCCACTCCATCCTACCATTTCCTCCCCTCCCCATCTCATAGACCTATTTTTGTGTGGTGTGTCCCTTATTTTTTCCTCATCCCATCTTTCTTTGCATCTGGTATATTTGTCATTCCCGTTTCACTGACATTTCCAGCTTGGCTGACAAACTAAGCAATGTTGTTGCGCTCGCGCTGTCTCTTTCTCTCTCTCTCTTGATTGGCTTGCATTTCTCCAAGATTTAAAATGGTTTTAGAATGCAGCAGGGAGTTGATGGGAAAGGGGATGAGTTTTGGAAATGTCAAAAAGTGTCAAACGAGCGGACATGTGTGGAATGTCAGCACTCTTCAATCACAATAGGCCAGAAATAGTCTTCATAAGAAGGAACCAATGAGTGAGTAAGCCAGAGACATACTTTTGTAGTTTGTATAATGATGTAAAAAGAAAAGAGATTTTCACACTTTATGAAATGACAAGTGAATTTTGATAAGTTCTAACATGAACAACACCCAAGATAATAAATAGCCATATCCTTACCCTACCATCCCTTGCTAAAGGTCTTCATAGAGTAATGTAAAGGATAACGGAAATAGGTAGGATTAGGATAGCTTTTAATAGCATACAGATTTCACTTCTTCCACTTCTGTTTATTATTTTAATTTTTCTGCTTTCTCTGGTTAGTCACTGCATTGTGTGAGATATAGATTTTCATATTTATTACTAAGAAGCAAGAGAAACCTACAAATATTATTGATTTTGAGAAGGATAGCCACAGGTGTAAAGCTACAGTTAAGCTACAGGCAAATATTTTCTGGAATATAAATGAACATTCCTCACACCTTCTGCAGTTTTTCTTACCCATTTTACAGATTAAAGTTGCATTTCTTGATTAAAGGAATTAGTAGCTCAAAGGCACAAAGGTCAATTAAATGGGCTCAAGCATTTGCCATGTATATATCTTATTTTTAAGCTCAGGAACTCAGCAGTTAATTGGAGCTACTACCTTCAATGACTGATCTTTCCTACTGTTTATGGTAGTAACCAAAGTAAATGAAAATGTAGGAAGCCATGACTGTTCTTCACAGATGTAATCAATTATTTGCTGAATATTATTGGACACTTATAGAGGAAGGACTTCCTGAAGTAGGATGATGATTTCAATCAAGAAACCATTCCTGAGTTTAATTTTAGAAAGGGTTGTCAAGATGAATCAGCTGAGATCAAACTGCCCTAGTGGGGTAGCATGGTTTGTCAGCAGTTTCTGCAATGAGAACCCAATTGGGGGCCACAATTCATGGTTTGACAATCCACCAGGTGATGAAGTCCAAAGAAACAAAACAGGTACCCAAAGCAATTCATAGGAAGATGAAAAATAAAGCTATTAGTACTAAAAAGAGAATTCAGTTTAAGTATTCTGTGAGGAGCCAGCTAGGCTGTTAAGGTAGGACTGTCTCATACTGCAGGAAATCTTTCTGTGATTTACCTAAGAATTTTACCACAATCCTTCATAACTTTGATATAAGACCCCTTTCTGAGGTGCTTTCTGGACTTCCGAAATTCCAAGGAATGAAAGAGGTGATATGCTCCAGTGTAAACACATCATTCTCCAGAGTGGATCACAGCCACATACTGTACAAATGTTAACCTAGAAAAGATTGATTTTATAAGTACTAATTTTGGTCTATACAATCAGAAGAATTATACTTTTGACTTTCTGAAGAATTTTACTATATTTATTTATCAAACATTTATGACCCACCCTGCATAAATGTATCCTGATACAAGTTAGAACAATATAAAATAACAACATGTATAAAGTATCAATAACCAAGTTATTGCCTTATTCAGTATAGAAAAATAAAGAAAATATACTTTTATTTTTGTTTCTTTGAGGTAAAATCGTAACGCAATAATTATATATTTTTGTACAGAATTTCTATCTTATGTTGTTTTGTCAGGCACCTTAACAATATAAACAAAGTTATTTTATTCTATGTTTAATCTTACTCTGAGGTATGAACACTCTTGCCCATGAGAAATCTGTATGTTTTCCTTTAAATTTGTTAGCTAATGCTTATTACATGTACACAAGGATTTTCAACCTCTCAATTCCTTTTAGCAATGCTCTCTAGATGTGTTAGGTTATTACTTCCAATATCTGTATGCTGGGTGGAGATGATGGGAATTTCAATCCAACACTCTTAAAATTACATATCTTTCAGGATTATTTCTATAGAGAAAGAAAGAAAGAAAGAAAGAAAGAAAGAAAGAAAGAAAGAAAGAAAGAAAGAAAGAAAGAAAGAAAGAAAGAAAGAAAGAATCTTTGAGAGAGATTCCTTAAGTAATTTTTCTTTTAGTTGTACTTAGAAAAGAACCAGATGAAAAATTACAGTGATCCACAATTGATTTCCTGTCTTCCAGTTTCAGCCAATAGATGTTGAGGGCAGAGATGTATGTGAATTAGAACTGCAGCATTGGAGGAAGGAGAATTTAATTAACCTTTTCCCCTTGTGCCATTTTTCTGGTTGGAATCTGCCATTTGATGCTGCTATTTCCTCTGTTAGGGAAAACATACAAGCACAGTTTGGATTTCTGCTTTGGTCTTTATTTATAAAGGCCTAGCTGTTGGTGTAGTGTTTATTGATACTGTTTAGCATTGTTGTAATGCTAACATGTTCCCATGCATTAGCCCTCTATGCCTTTTTCTTGCAAATAAATCAAGTCAGGTGGCTTGTCAGGGATGATCTACTGAGTCCCTAGAGAGATAATATTTGAACAGGGGGCAGGGGGTGGGGGAAAGGAAGGGAGGTTCATTAGCTTACTCTTATTCTCTGTTATTCTAGCCTCTATATGTTATGGTACATTTTAAGAAAGAATATGAAGGATTTTGATGTGGCATGAAAAGTGTGCTCTTTTTTGTCACTCCTTTATTTCACTTCCAAATACTATTCTAAAGCCCAGTCTTGCACACTGAATCCAATACGGTTTGCATATAAATAAATGTGACTAAGGTTAAAGTATATTGATCTGGATTATTCTCATATTTAATATTTTTAACTTGCTGATTCAGGATATTGGTGTTTTCCTTCCTTCCTTCCTCCCTCCCAGAACTCACAGCAATGTACACTGTACTTTGGTCTCCAATTTTATCTCCCAAGGACAGCCTTGTGAGGGGCTGACTGTTTCTGTCAGGCCCAAAGTCTTAAGGTGTAGCCAGCTTAAATGGCTGAACTTGAATCTCTCTGGGATTGTTCAAGCACCTTGCTGTCTCTCATGGTGGTCTTGCGGTCCTCCTGCAGTTGTGAACTCAATTTATCATTTGCTTTCATTTGATCCAGAAATCTATACAATTTCCTATCAAGAAAAGGCATTTCTAAGGCATTTGCCAAAGAAAGGGAAGAAACTTGACATCTGAGGTTATAAACCAGGCAAGCTTTACCTTCCCCTTCAAAAGAAATAACTAACGTGTCTAGACATAATGTCTCAGACAATGTAAGAGAGGGTGGCTCCCGCGGAATAAGCAGCTTAATTGATAGCCTGTTTATTCAGATGCAACTTCACGTACTGAGAAAACAGGTTTAATTTTTAGCATCCTGAGCCTGTAGTAAAAAGAAAAGAAAACAACACACACACACACACACACACACACACACACAAACAGCACACCATTTCTCTTACAGCAGAGGTATGTGCTGAAAAGGGAAGATAGTTAACAACTGTGTAGATGTTGTAGGAGAAGAGATGGGTTAGTTTATGGTAACCAAATTCAGGAGGAGTCTAGTAGAAGCTTTTCCAACTAACAAATTTCAAAACATTTGTCAGTTGGAAAGCTGCTACCAGATTCCTCCTGATTTCTAACAACTGTGTGAATATACTTTATGAGAAAGATTATCAAAAGCATGTCTATTCTTAATTTTTGCCTCGTATTTAGTGGTATGGTAAGCAGGTCTAACATACTTTCCACAAGTAACAGCAACCTTATGCTGTCTGTTAAAATAAGTAAATAAGTAAATGTGAGAGGCTTGTAATAGTTTTTTGTTTCTTTTAAAAATCCTGAATGGAATAAAATAAAATTTCAACCTGCTTCAAAACTGGGAAGCTGGCAACATTCAAGGCAGAGACTTCTAGGAAGGAGAAATTAGGAAGGTGTGATTGGTAAATAACAGAATACTCACATTAAGTTTGGTGATGGAAAAAATATCCAAGCTGCTCTTATTGTAAATTGAATCTCACCTTCCCCCTTCCCCCACTTTCCCATTCTCTGGTTCTGACTTCTGACATTGCTGTGGAATTAGTCTTTCATCAAAAGGTGCCTCACTAGATGGCAGTAATACCTTAGCTTCTGAGGAGATTTATTCATGCCTGCTTCCCCCCATTTTCTTTGGTATATTTAAACACATGGAGAAAACATACAAGTGATTTTGGTTGTGTGTGAGGAAAGGGGCTTATTCAGAAAGGCAGAAAGAGATGCTTCATTTTGAAGATGGTGTTTAAAAACATATAAAATATAAAATCTCCTTTGAGTCAAGGTTGACTTGTGGTGACTTCATAGAGACATTCATGTAGTTTCTTGGCAATGCTATAGAAGAGATTTGCTCTTCTTGTTTTCTGGGCTGCTTTTTCCAGTCTAATCCAGAGCTCTGATGTCTCCCATCCGAGCATTAATCAGGCCTGACCTTGTTTGCTTCCCAGCCCAGACAAGGTTTGCCAGATGCTGCTGTCTGCTGAGTTTTAAAAAATGTTATTGCCCAAATATTCTTTTTAAAAATCTGGATATAGAGTTTCATATGCTGAAATGTAGAAGGATTATGGCAGCTTAGCAGTGTATCCACATTGTCCTACGAAGCAATATCCTGAAGGCCTCGGTATCAATCCAGCTGTTTCTGTTCTCAGTGGCAGACATCAGCTTGGTTATTTCAGACAGAAGGGGAATTGCTCACCTGTTTTGTCTAGTTCAGAGGTCCTCAGCCTGGCATCCCCAGATGTGTGAGAATTGTAACTCCTAGAATTTCAAGCTAGCTTCATAATGAAATTCTGAGAGGTGTGGTTCCCATATATCAGGAGTTCCCCAGGTTGGGGGTAGCTGATCTGATTTCTAGCATAGAAATCAGAATTGAGTAATGCTTTGCAATGACATATTTTTGTCCCTCAGAAGATGCAGCTTCAAAGCTACATAAAAAAAAAGCTGTGATATTTCTAGAGATTGGATGAGCTATCTTATCTAATAAAATAACTTTGCCTTTCTCTGCATTATTGGTTACTGCTACTAAGATAGTTGTCTGACAGGAACCTGAGTTCAGTGATTTAATTCAAAGAGGCTAATGTTACAACATCATAATGTTTGGCAGCAAAGAGAGCCTGGGCCCCATGCAAAATCTGGGAAAGGATAATGTATAGGAAAGGGGAAAAGATTAAAGTTTTTTTTTTTTTTTTTTAATGTGGTGAGTAGAGTTATTAAGGACCTACTTTTTCTGCATCCTTCCTTCCAGGTGCTTTTGTCTCAGGTATGACAAGCAATGCGATTAGCCTGGCACACTGTGAGTGGAATGAGGAAATTTGCATATGGATAGATTAACTAGGAGAAATTCAATAACTATTTTAAGACAGAGTAAAGTATGGTACAATTACCTGTAACATATAGACCTGCAAAGCCTGCTTGGCCAGAGATGTTAATCCCTTCCTGGCAATGGATTTTCTAGATTTTTGCAGAACACTGAAAACCTGAATTGTTTTGAACCAGAACAAAAAAATTGTTGAACCAGAATGGGTATAGGCAATAAAGAAATGAGTTTGCATACCTTGGGGAAAATCCCTCTCTTACCTGTTCAATTCTCTTAAAATTATGACCTGTCTTCAGTCTCTCAAATGCTTTTGTTTGGATTCAATATAGGTTCTGTGGCCAGTGTAATCTGATGGACATAGCAAGGCCGTTGATTCCAACTAGATAGCTGCACAATTTTACAGGGTCTCCCAGGTTATTAAGATAAATGAAGTTGTGGAGTGCCCAGCCAAATTTTCTGTGGCATGGGGAGCTTCCAGCAGAGTTTGGCAGCTTATTTTGAAAAACCTTGGCAGAAGGAGATTCATTTTTTTACGGTGCAATTCAGACTCTCTGTTGGCAGTCTACAGACTCTGCCAGAACATTTTCAGTTGACCTTGGGCAGCATAATCTCTTTTTAAGCCATTTGTAAAAACCTGAGTATGAAAGTTAGAATTTGCCAACTAACTCTCTCCACTAGTAGGAAAAGGGGAATTGAGAATAAAACACAAACATGCTAGAACTTTAAGCTCCATTTCAAATAATATGAACCTATCATTAACTAGGTCAGTGCAAGGTAGCTTGGCTTTGCCTCAAAGACATTTCAGGCCATGGAAGGAACCAATTCTCCTTGGCAAGGTGAAGAGGTAGTGTGATTATCCTCAACAAGGTACTTTGGGTCACCCTGGAGCCTCGTCTGGCACCTCCAGCTTCTGCAGATGTTTTCTAGTGCATTTCATAGCTATTGGAACTATTAGAGGATGCTTCAGAAGGGGGGCAAAATAAAACAGTGTGACCACTTCATTCAGAGAAATCTGTATGAGAGTGTGAATGTGACAGGGAAGCTTTGCAAAAAGCTTTGAAAGCTTAGCCTGAATCTGCCACTGAAGTCAGATGGGCCACTGAGAACATGAAGTCTAAAACCTTTCTCCGTATAGTTTGTCTAGCCTCTGCTTGAACACATCCAGCAAAGGGAAGCCTAACATCTCTCTAAGTAAAGAGTTCTACCACTTACACTTTTTTACCATTGAATTTTCTCCCCTAATACTTAACCAAATTTTGTCTTGTAATTTATGATTGTTCCATGACTTACACCAGGGTTGATAAGGAAAAACTTGTGGCTTAGTTATCCCAATTATTCTTCTTTGAACCCATTCCAATTTGTCTGAATCCTTCTTAAAGTATGGTGCTCAAGTCAGAATGGAACTAACTTGTGATCTCAGAACAATACTTCTGTAGGGTCCGAAAAATGTGTGTTTTTTTCATTGCATCCTCATTGTATTATTGACTCACAATCAGCTTGTCATTTAAGATCTTTTTCTCAGATACTCTTACCAATGCAGGCATCTCCCATTCTATATTTGTGTATTTGATTTCTTTTCCGAAGTGAAGAACTTTAATTTGTATCCATTAAGTTATTTTTGACCCTTTTCTCTAGCCTTTCAAAATGGTTTTGAATTTTGCTTCTGTTTTCTAACAGTTAGCTTTTGCCCAATTTTATGTCATTTGCAAATACAAGAAATATTTCTTCCATTCCATTTTCCAAACTATTAATGAAAATGTAGAAAAGCATCAGGTCCAGGACCAATTTGTACCTTAACTGACATCTTCTAGTTTGATGAGAAATTGTTGATGAATCCTTTTCCAGTACAATTTTCAAATCAGCTAGGAATCCACTTATATAGAGAAGTTTGAGCCTCTTTTTACCATTGTTTTCATGTTCATGTTTTATGAAAACATATCTTTTTCAATTTTCCCTCAAAATTCCTCTGTTTTTTATTCTGGATATGGGAAGGAAAAGAATCCAAAATCTCCAGTGGCTTCTGAGAATTGCATAGATCTTAAATCCTCCCACAGGTCACAGTTTAGAAAATTTCCTCTTGAAGTTATGCGTGACCAGTTCAAAGAAAGGCTGTGGCTTGATTTAGCTGCAAAAAGCCATATGTATATTTAGGTACGTCACCTTCTCTATGATTTAGCAACCATTTGATTGCTAAAAGCTTTAACATTCAGCAGTCAGATGGACTGAAATGTACTTATGCAGGATATTAGGTACATGCAAATTAGGCAAAATATTAGGCATGTACTTGAACAGGAGCATCTCAATTTGGAGACACTAATTAGATTCAGCTCTTTCAATTGTTGATTTGATTGGCAATTTGATCAAATTACCTTTGAACTGAATATATCAACTGAATATCTGCACAGCTCTAAAGGACAGAAGAAAAAAAACCTGTGTAAGATTTAGTTCATTCAAACTAGCAAATTTCCCAATTTTGGAGGAATAATCTCAGTTTGCACAGCTCCCTTGCTCCAAAGCTTGGAAACCTGCCCTACCTCTCTACCAGTGAAGATGCCAGATTCCGAGTTATGAGCTTAAAAGGAGTGGGAAGATCAACTTTACTGATGGAACTATAAGAGAGAAGCATGAATGAGAGACTTAAACTTGGCTCATCAAAGAATATAACATCTGTCTCAAAAGGTGATTGACTGTCTCAGAGGAATAGAGAAGCCTAGACAATATAGTTGTCCTTTTTTTATTTTATTTGTCACATTTCTATAGTGCTGCAAATCTGAAAGACACTCATCAGTACACAACATAATCAGTACACAAGAAAATGTCCATATTCTATAAATAATTAAATCATCCATAGAAATTAATAATTATAGAAATAATTATAGAATTAAATAAAAACAACCAGAACCAACATACATTTACAATCTCTGATCCATTAAATTACAAAAGCTGTCCAGAAGAACTCCATCTTTCTCACTTTCTGAAAGGCAATTAAACTTAGGGTAAATCTAACCTCTAAGGGAAAGCTATTCCAATCCACATGGGCCATATCAGAGAATCACCACCTTCTGGCTTCAGTACTCCTTACTTCATGGGAGTCAGATTCTCCTGGGAGGCAAGTATTGGATAGGTCATTTCTGACGGGTGAAGGTCACTTCACAGTAAGGTTGCTTCACAGCAAGCCATATAGGTCTTTATAGGTTAAAATCCACACTTTAAATTGTACCCCAAAACCTGTTGGCAACCAAGTCAGTTGGCTGGACAAATGTTCCTGGTGCTTCATATCAGTGTATTTATTTGTACTTATTTGTAAGAGGGATCTGCATTTTATATCAAATATTTCTGCATAGTTGTTGAAAGCAACCCCATGAAGAGCATATGGCAATTGTCCAAGCAGAAGCCACCATTGTGAGATCTTCCCAGTTAGGTAGGGACACAACTGGCACACCAGTCAGAGCTGGGCAAAGTCCCTCCTGGCCACCACCTGCCCATGCAACTGTAGCTATGAGGCTAGTGGACCTTTAAACTGAAGACCTGCTCCCTTAGGGTCAGTACTTCCCCCTGGAGAGAAAACAGTGGAGCAGACATAAAACTTTGATTAACAAATAACAACTTTGTTTAGCTTGGGTTCAGTTTCAGGCTGATTTGTTCCGATCTAGGCCCTAACAGATTCCAGACATCAGCACAAGATTTTGACAGAATCACTGGCTCTGAGTATTATCAGCACATTGATAATTCTAATACCCCTAACCAATGATTGACCTCTCCCAACAGCTTCATGTAGATACTACAAAGCAGGAGGAAGAAGACTGAACCCTTCAGCATTTCATAAGTGATCAGCCATTGGGCCAAGCCACCACCAACTTGATATGCCCACTAAGGAAGAATGGGAACAACTGTACCACAATCTCCCTAATCCTCAATCCCAATAGGCAGCCCAGAAGGATACCATGCTTGATATTATCTAAGGCTACTCTGAGAAGTCTAATAGGACCAGAAGGGATGCACTTCCCCTATCTATGTTCCAATAAATGTAATCTACCAGCACAGCCAATACCATTTCTGTTCTGTGCCGAGGTCTAAACCTTGTTTGAAAGGGAGCTAGATAATCCACTCCTCCTCAAAAAGGGGAGTGCAATAGTTGTCAAATATAGCTGACTCCAAGGATGGCTTAACCTGCCTGCAACTGCTGAAGGCAATAATTCCTCCCCAAATGAGCATTAGTTACCTTTCAGATCCAGCCAATCATTTCCCCTCCAGACCCTTGCAGGAGCTAGGGACGTGGGTCTAGCCCACAAATGGCAGAGGACACACTGGAAAGCATCCTATCTACTTCATTGGAAGCTGTAAGCCAAAAGAAGTCCCAAGTGGAATGGTGAGCACTATGGATTTTGCCCATAAGGAGCCAAGATTGCAAATCTGAGAGCTTTTGTGGGCAAAATGCTTTACAAGCTCCAGCAGTAGGCAGGAGAGTTAGCTGTCCTAAACAAGACAGCTGGTCAACTGCCCACTGATACAATAAAGGGAGGGGAATACAGTCATTTTGCCTCATTTATTTCCATGGTGTAGACTCAAATTTGAGCTTCTACCTACACTGGGGCAGATTTGTTTTTCATCTCCTTCTTTGTATGTGTTCCCTATGTCACATGGATCAAACCCAGTAAAGCTCTTCCTGTTTGCTGGTCTCAGGGCAGTCGTTCACAGCAGGATTCCTTGGCCCGAGTACTCATATATTGCAGAAGTAGTATCCTTACTACTCCATATTTACAGTCAGTTGGTCAACCAGCCAGCCCACCTTAATGAAGACCACGATGAACTAAAGTCAGTTTCTAATCATCTAGCACATTTGGTTGTTAGATTTGACAACTCTGAAGAAAGATACCCAGAGCATCAAAGTAGACCTGAAAAGCAACATAAGTGAGTGAAAACCAATTCTGAACTAGAGAAAGATTAAAAATCCATCAGGTGTCTCAATTAGTATTACACGAATGTTGCTAAATTAAGGATGGGAGAGAGTAGACAAAGACTTATAAACCTACTGCTTCCCTCATCCCACTGAGGCAGGCTCCATATTTGCAGAGCACAAGCCAGAACAGCCATCTATCCATTGATACAAAAGTTATACCTTTGCCTAAACTGCCCGGTTATGTTTAGTTATGCCTCCTCATTTTTGAATGGAGAAGAGACAAAATAATATTTCTTTCTCATGGGAAGAAGGCATCCCTGGGCTGTATCTGGTGGTGGTCTGATATAGATAACACAGCTCATGGGAGATTTTAAAATAAGGGGTGCAAACCCTAAAATCCCAGGGGTGCTTATGCCATCCTCCAAATGTTGAGGTGTAGTCCCAAAGTGGTTCCAAACTGCCTTCAAATAACAGTCTTTTACCTGGAAGAAGGGGACAAGTTTTAAATACATGGGGAGTTATTAATAGTAACTGTATTTAATTAATTAAACAAATCAAAATTAAATCCAATTAAATGATTAAATTTTCCTGACATTGCTAGCAATTGAGTTTGACTTGAAGGAGATTTGATTTATTTACCCTAGTGCGGTATTCAAAGGTCAAATACAGCCTTCAGATGGAAAACGATTGTACACTACTGTTTTAAAATCAGTGTCTGACAGTGTTTTCATTTGCTGTCTGAATTATGATATGTGTCCAGGGGGTGAACAATTTTTGTGATTTGCTTAGCTGTCTGATGAGATCTTCTGTCAGACTACATTTTGACACAAAAATCAAAACTCTAAAAAATTCAGCTCAACTCAGTTTTGAACTTAAATTCAAATGCACATTTGAATCACTTAAAATGCACTCTCTTCAGAAATAAGTGGAGTAAACTGGTGTGTTAGCATTGGAAATATGCTTTAATGTACTCTTTGTACAAAGACACCCCAGCCTTTATAATAAAGGGAAACCAAGCCATGTAGCTAAGGTAACATGAAGCTGAATAAGGAAGAAGAATCAGAAAATATAATAGTTGCTTGCCTTATCAGCTAGACATCACACCCCTTCCTTGCACATAATTGTATACAACTGTATTCTTGTGTATGTAATTAAATGCTTTTGTGAAGCACTTTGAACACTGGGTTATATTAAAGGCACCATTAAGACACAATATGCAGTAAACAATGTTTAAAGCAAATGTAGCTAAAGTTGCTAACATTTGAATAATATCCACCACCAAAATGCCTTTGTATTTCCATGATGTTTTACCTGTTTGCTTGGAGAAAAGAGGTATACTGTTTAATATCCGAGGAAAAGAGGAAAACCTCCTGATGCTAAACATGTTATAATATTAAAAAGTGCAGGAAACATAGAAAAATACCTAAATCCAAATAATTTGGGACTGGAAACAGTTCTGGAGGTGGAATCATTCTACTAAATTAAAAGACATTTGAAATGCCTTATTTATGAACATTAGTGCATCAGGACAAGTCACTGAGGTCAAGGTCACCTTGTGGACTTCTGGGCAACAGGTCAAGATTTGAGAGAGGCAATACTGGTAAAAGCTGGGTGACAGTTTCTTGGATACAACTAGCTTGTTTCCAAGCAGAGCATTTTCAAACTTTTTAATGAACAACAAAAGTCTGTTTGCTCAAGTCTCTCCCAATCACAGCTCATTAATTACGATCAGCCACAGCACTGGGCTTGGTATAACTCCTATCTCTTTCTGTTTCTTCCTCTCCACATTAGTTCTGCAGCCCAGCCAAACTGAAGGATATTTTACATGCAATCTCAAGCATACTTTCCTCCTTTGGCCATGTTTCCTCCTCCTGCCTCCCTTGTCCCCCTCCCCCAGTGATATTTTCCAGCATTTTAACTCCCAAAGCTCAACTGTTTGTTAGGCTGTTGTAGATGACAGTGAGTTGTAAACTGTGATTGAAGCAGACAGACATGGTGATCCCTGCGGCTCCTGGCACCAGAATGGTTCATAATAAATTTTAGCTTATTGGGCTTCTTGCTCAGTTTCAGTTGCATATGCTTTCTTTTCTTTCTTTCTTTTTTTGCTCTACAGGGTGTTTTTTCCTAAAATGTGAACACTTTAAACAACAGAAGGCCTTATACATGTTTTGAGCATTCATCTCTAACATTACTCTGCTGGATGTTGATTTCTCATGTTGGGCTTCTTCAGACATGGTTGGTGGGGAGAAGGTGATGGGGGGCAAGGAACAGCTATCCCATTCTTATGTTATCCTTGATAAGATGTTGTGCCACTTTGCCTTCAAAAGAGATTTCCCATCCTTGTCTCATTGCTATCATGCCAAGATTTAGTAACTGCAAGAATGTTCTCTTTGTTCTATAAGGATCTGTGGCAGATGTATTTCTACGCAGGTAATATCTACTTACCAGAATCTAGTATATGGGGAAAACCTTTAGTGATACAAGCTAAGAAATAAAACCTTTCATCAAACAAAAGCAGTCTTTGCAATAATTAGAAAAGGGATGTGAATTTTCATAACGAATAACTTTTTCTTCTCTTATTTTATTGGTAGGTTCTGTTGTTAATTATTTATTTGGCTTATTACATTATTATTTCTTAGAAGCTACATCAGACACAATTAATCTACTGTTTTGGCCAATGATCTAATGCAGTTTGCTTTTGATTATTGATCATCTGATTCTTGCCATCTATTTTTGCTTAGGATTGTAAAATCCTGTTTTTGCAATGCTGGTTAGTCATCTCTCTTCAGGACACGGGTGAAGGAAGTGTAGTTGCCCAAATGTTGCTGAACTGCAACTGCCAGCAACCCCAACTAGCCAGACTAATGGTTGAGATAATGAGGGTTTTTCCCAGAAACATCTGGAGAACAATGGGTTCTCTATCTCTGCTATTTTTTAGATAGCCATTTATCTTGACATGAACAGAAAAAGATAGCTAATCAAAGCAAATCAGGAGAAATGTGCATAAAAACAAAGCCGCTTTTCTTTAGAAAACCTATGTATGTGCCTATGTATGTGATGTCGCACCTTGTAGTAGTTTGCAACGCATACAGTTTTCTGTATTTTTCTAGAATCACCTTACTCTTATGGAGATCCTTGAAATCAATCGTTAATCTTACAGTATTCAGCAAGCATTGATCGGTTATTTAAGCATTGAACAGTTACATTTAGAGGGAAGGTATATTTTAGCAATAGGCAAAGGATTAATATTTACCAAGTTTAAAATGATTCCTGAGCTGAGACTCACATCAATTTCTGCACTGTAAATACTGCAGACATTATTCATATTGAAACTTAACATAATGTGCATGTCATGTTTAATTTGAGTGTACAATTATCAGGAGCTTCTAAGATGTGTGAGGAGCTGTTCCATGTAATGAGTCACTGAACTCTACTTTCAGCTTCTGAGTGAAGTATTCTTGGGTCCATGGATTGAGTTTGCATATCCAGTTTGCCACTGGTTTCCCACAGGACTGAAAAAAGTATAAGGGTATTTCTGCATGAACATTTCATAAATGCATTAGATCTAGGCTATGTGGTTGTTGCAGAGAAACTTTTGATTGATGGATACATTTTTACACTGCATTTCAATCCAAAATTCCCAGGACGATTTAGAAGAGCAATATGCTAACATATAAACACTGTATTCTAACAGGGATCAGAAGGAGAACTAAAGCCATGAAAATCTCATAATACTGATGAAGTTTGAGAGGGAGCTTCAAAATGCAAATTCCTTTCCTAAAAAAAGACACGTTCCATTTCTGATTTGTCCACAAACCACTTTGACTCATCTATCACCACTGCTACCACCTGACCCCACCTACTTGCCAGGACCTGTCTTAAACCTTGCAAAGAAAGGAGTGCCAGGGAGGGCTCGCAGATGGCCCTGTCTACATGGAAGCTGAAAATGATATTTTGGCTGAGATCACACAGTTTCTAGACTGAGAAAATAATGTTTGGTGAAAGAACGTGTCAACCGTTCTGAGAAAAATGTGAAAATGCATATGTAGTAGACGTTTCATTGTCAGCTCAGGAACAACATTTCCAGTTTGGAGTATGTAAAACAAATCCAGGACTGAGAGCTGCCCCATTGCTATTTATCTTACCTTCTTTACAAATACAAGTTTGCAAGGAAAAATCCTTGTAGCCCAAATGTCTGAGTGTTACACCCATAGAAAAGAGATTTTAAAGTCCTGATAAATAAGAGGGTTTTCTGGTACCCCACAGCCCTGAAAACGGATGCCTGGCCAATGGATAAAGGAAGGAAGCTTAATAGGTATGATTCTGCAGCCATAAAGCTCTATGCCTGCAAGCCTTTAACAAGAATCTTATTACCTGGGCAGGTGTCTGCATGGAAAGAAATGATCTTTCAGATATGATCTGATATGAGATTTAAATCCTTAAAGGTCAATGTCAGCAGTTGGAATTCAGCCCTAAAACAAATTGGTAGCCAGGGCAGTTCTCTGATGAGATATGCTAATTTTTGCATGTCCCATATGAGAGCCTTATAGCTATAGCTGCAATGAATTGACCTTTCCAGGCTGTCTTCCTAGGCAAACCATGCAAAAAGCATTGCAATAATCTCAGTTACATGTTACCCAGAGCTTAGTAAGTAACCTTGTTTGAAGAATCGTTGCAATTGCTTGGTTGCGCTTTCTGCTGGGAACACCATGTGGTATTTATCTGGGAGGTTGCATCTTATGTACCACCGCACAGGACAGATCATTCAAGGCATATGTGGGCAGTGGTGTAGGTCCTAGGCCTCTTCCCTGCCCTTTAATTTATTGTGTCCCTGCTCCTAAATACTTTTCTTCTTGGAATTCTTGAGAAAATACTTTCTTCAGCAGTTGTCAAGGCACTAAAAAAAAAGAAAAGAAAAGAAAACCCAAGTTCAATAGAATGAATACCAGCAGGATCTGCAGATGTGGGTGGATGAGTGTATCAAAAAAATCAAGAGAGTAGTTATAACAGTGTATTTGAAGCCCCACCTCTTCTGTACACAGATTCCCATCTCGTGCATGTACCAAAGTGATGGAGCTTTGATCTCACTGCCCCAGATATTTTTTACACCCAAATCCCATTAATGAATACATTCCATCTTGTGTTTTACTCATTCTGCAGTGCTAGCAGAAGGAGGGTGTAGTGTCAACTGGCCATTTTTGAATTGGGGAAGGGAAGGGAAAGGAAGTGCCATGTCTTATTCTTTCTTCTTTTTGTTTCCCAGCATGACTAGCAAGGGGAAAAAGTTGAAAATCTCATGAAAGGAAGCATAGCAAGAATCCCTGGCTAGGCCTCATAATTAGTCACAAGAGTATTGTCATTTCTGTTCAGGAATACACTCTGTGTGTGTGTGTGTGTGTGTGTTTCCTCCTTCAGTACCAGGGCCTGAAGGAGGAACTAGAGAGGATGTGGAAAGTAAAGGCCAAAGTGGTCCCAGTGGTGGTAGGAACGCTTGGGGCTGTGACTCCTAAGCTGGGAGAGTGGCTCCAACAGATCCCAGGAACAACATCAGAGCTCTCTGTCCAGGAGAGTGCAGTGCTAGGAACAGCTCAGATACTGCGCAGAACCCTCAAACTCCCAGCCTCTGGTAGAGGACCCGAGATTGAGGAAGACATGTACCACCCATAGGGGTGAGAGGGGAATTTGAGTGTGTGTGTGTGTGTGTATAATAGATCTAACAGAAGGTAGTCTTTATAGCAGCTGAAAAGGGCTGCAGTGGCTCAAGTATTTACTATTTCCATCAGTGCATTTTTCAATCCTCTTTTGATGGCACATCTCAGTGCTGGGGGGGGGGGGGAGCGCTTGCATTTTCCAATGCTCAGCTGATCAATATGGTACCTGGAGACAGAAGCACATAAGAAAGAGAAAGTATCTTTTGTTACCACCCAATTACAAAATATGGGATGGGCCTTAGGAAAAATGCATAAGTGAAAGAGGCATGGGAGGGGGACAAATGCTGCATGTGCATTTGCATGTGTTCAGGTAGAGAAGACATAAAAGCTGTTGGAGTGTAAGATTGAGTGGGGGGGACAGAAAATCCATAGGGTAGCACTATCACCCACTAGTGAGTTACAACCCTCAACTCACTGAGAACCTGTATATGCAGATCTGTGGAAGAAGAAAATTGACCAGTCCTGTTTAAAGGGAATGTAACCTGGTTCAGAGCAAGCCAAACTTTTTTTTTATTGCTAATCTTCAGTATTTCAGTCTTATCAGCTGTGAGATTCATAGAGTCTAGTCATAACTTCAGACTTCCATTCAGAATATCTCCACATTCATTTGGATTTTATCTAAAACTGAAATAGGCCTAGGCACCATCAGCATGTTGGTGTAAGTCCCCTTTTTGCCCATGCCTGATTTATGAAATCTCCTTCTTTATTTAACTAAACTGTTCCAGTTGCAATGCTCTATCACACATGAACCACATCAAAATCCAGACTACTAACCGTCTTTATACAAATAAAATTAAACTATGGAATTTGCTGCCCTCAAATATGGCCAACGCAGTTTAGACAATTTTTAAAAGAAACTGGACACATTCAGGAGGGATCAGGCTACCAAGGGCCATTAGTTGTGATGGTTTCCTGAATCACAGGCAATGTGCCTTGAACCTGGGGAGCAACAGTTCAAGGGGACTATGATCTTTCTGGGTTTCCTAAGTGTACCTAGGTGGCTACAGAGAGACAAAGAATGGTGGACCTGATGGGCTTTAGCTGGATTCCTGCTGGATTAAATGAGCCTGGCCTGGTTTGCAGAGAACTCATTAGTATTTCCCTAATCTAAAGCATCACAACATTGTAATTTTTAAAAAGTCACAATTATATGTATAGGAATCCATTTCTATATACCAGGTTTTATTTACTGACACCTAACTCCAAAAATCACTTTGCATGGGTTATGACATAGCACATTTTTTTTCTATTAGTGTGATAAGTCCAGACTTGGTATAGTTTATTTCTTTCTAGTCCCCCCACCCCTGAAAGATACTGAATGGCTGGAAGAAGTTCAGAGAAATGACAAAGAATCATCAAGAGTTTTTGGAGTACTTGCTTGTGAAGAGTGATTTAAGGAACTACAAATGTTCTGGCTCTTCTCCAACTGAGTACCTTGAAAAAATGTGTAAATAAACTTCAAGAAATGAATTCAAATGAGAAAAATGACTGTGAAAGACATGCTCACAAACAAAAAAACCAAGAATGGGCGCTATTTATATCTCAGTTACAAATCTGGTAAAGTTCTCTGATCATGAGCAAGGGTACAAATCAAAGGGAGACAAGAATTTTAAAAAATCATCTCAATAGAGCACCAAGCTTTAAGAGTTCTCACATTCTTCTTTAACTCAAGAATGTGTAGGATAAGACTACTTAATTTACTCTTATAGCTTCCAATATCCCTGCCCCTTCATTTAAAATGGAACAGACTGAATGAAAGGGTGAATTCATGTCAGATGGACATGAAAAATACTAAGAATGATCCTACTTCAGCTATGAACTATCTTAAGAGGCCATTCCAAATCAGGGGCCAATGGGAATTTTCCTTCCATTGTACGTGCCTGGTATGTATCAGGACTGGAGACTAAACAGCCTCTCATTATCACACCATTAGTATGATTAGTGTGGCTCCTCCTCATATTGACTATTTGTTAAAAATAAGCAACCATTTAAGAATAAATGAAACAAATAATGCAGGTTTATTTCAACACCATGTCCTGTTACCTACTGTGAAGAATTGGTGTAAATTATTGGTATGAACAGGGTAAAATATGTCAGTCTTGTGGAGGAGAGCACCAAACTGAGCTTTTAATTTGGCAGTTAATAAGTCTTTGTCATTTTTTTTCTGCCTACAAATTTAAAATGGAAAGAAGAAGAATGTACAGTAGGTTCAAATGCAATAATCTGTTCAGCTCTACTCTTCATTCTGTTGTTCATGTCTTGGCACCCATTCCTCAATTTTCTGTAGTGCATTGGCCAAGTTGGTGCTATGCAGTGGAATGAAAAACAACCCAGCCATTCTCATCAGTCATATTGACAGCAAATTGAGGGTAGCAGACACTGTTTAAAATTGTCTCGTAAGTGACAACTGCCTGACTGGCAAGGAGCCACCCAATGCATGCTATGCCTTTTAATGTAGGTGTCTATCTGGGACTTGGAATGCATTCCCAACCAGGTTTCATAAACAATTCCTCCAGCTACTTTTAGTAATTAAAGGAAGGGATGGAAACATCTTTTATACCCAATTTAAAACAAAGCTAGCAATGTTAATTCTCAGTTACTATCCTTCTCATGTAGAATATACAGATATAAATCCAGAGCCCTGAGAATTCTTTGTCTCACAGAAGAATGGAGTTGTTTAGCAAATAGGGAACTATACCTCAGCAAATGTACGTGTTGGATACCTGCCAATTATCCCTATCTATCCTTGTCCCTAGGATAGTGATGGTTTAAAGGCAGTCCTCCACCCAATAAAGATAACTTGAACAATCCTAGTTTTTTTTTAGAGATGGGGAATAAGCCTGACACATGAGCTTGATCTGCCTGTTGTCTTTCTGCTTTCAATCACCACCAGGTTATCCTCATCAACTGCTGACATTTCCACCTGAAGGGAGCATGGCTGCCATTGCCACCATCCCAAGCACAACCACCCTCTTGGCCAGCTAGACAACTCTAACTATTGTGTAGGCTCAAGGCATGCTGTGAAATGTAGTCTCTATGCCACTGCAGACCTCCATCTGGGCAGATACCATGCGAACTATCCTAGGGTGCCCTGTGTGTGGAAGAGAATGAAACAAGGTAGGCACATGTTTGTGACCCACGTGAGACAGGAGTACGACAGGGCAGTGGACTGAGCATGCTAGTGCACAGTTTGAGAGCCACAATTTAATTACTGTGAATCAGAAGTCCACAGGCATTTGTAAAGATTTTAAACTTTCTTAATTAAACTTTCTAAGACAAAAGTCAGTTGGAAATGATTCTGTTACCAAAGGTTGATTTAAAACAAACACTGGAGCCTTTGAAATAAAATGTATTTTTAGAAACAAATAAACAAAAAACAAATCAATAAATGATTTAATACAATGAGGACCAGAAAATGTTATAAATAATCAATTCACATATTGACTTGAGTACTGAAGAGAATGAGAATTAACTTTTAATAATACAAATATTGAGTTATCATAGAAAGATAAGGGTATGGTAGTTTTCTGCTTCCACATTCTAGACTTTGCACACACCAGCAATCCACCTAGCCCTTGATGCTTGAATTTAGGTAGACTGGACAATAACAAATTGTCCTTCTGCTCATATAACTGTCAATCACTATTTGGGCACTTTTCTTAGTTTGGGCTCAGGGAAGTCTGCTGCCACAGGGCCACACATGGATCCAGCCCCAATGACTCTTGTCTTGTTTGACTGGATCTGTCCCTTTGGGCCTTGAGGGACAGAAGGAAGCTAAAGGGCATAGCCAAAGCCCCACCCCTTTTTCAGAGCTTGTTGGGGCTTTGATTCTGAATGAAGGAGTTCTGAAACTGAACAGACCACTCTTTTGCTGGAGCGCCTCTTATATTCATCAACTATATAAAACTTATGCATGGATATCTGAGGATATGCCTCCTCTCCATCCATTTAATTTACTTCAGGATGACAGAAAAAGGGCCACCTTAGGCATAAAGAGGCAATTAAAATGTTAAAAGGTTTAAAAAGTCAGGTCCAAAATGTCTGTGATTTCAGATTTTAATATCTTAACTTGTTTTTGTGCCCACAACATAAAAGGTAGGTTTCAGCAACTTGAAAGCAAAACTTTAAACAGACCTACTATTTCCCACTAAATCCAGCTAGGTTTTAGGAAATAATTTTTTTTTAAAAGCTTGATTTTTTAAAATTTTAAGTTTTTTAAAAATAATTTTTTCGTTTGAAAAACAAGCAATCCCTTTATCTTCTAGAAAATGTAACCTGGTGGTAAGAATGAAAAATGATAAGAAAACCTTCTTATTGTAAGGAAAAATGGCAAAGAGGAAAAGGGAAAAAATCACAATCCCATTATCTGAAAGAAAATAAACCTAAATTTATCAGTTCTTTTTCTTCTTTTTTTCACCTAGAAGGTTCAATTAGATTTGCTTGTTGATTTTATGGTTCTTAATTAAGTACTTTTCCATTTTAAATAAGTTAAAAGCTTTGCTGAAAAATGGTCCAGAGAAAAGACAACTCAAGCTCACAGAAGAAGAACTAAGTGTGTGCATCAACTGCAAGATTTGTTTTAGACTATTTCAAGAATAGCCCATTAAATTTAGACTGAATCAGAATCTTTCTGCTTTGACTTGGACCTGGTCAAAAGTGGGATTCAAAAAACCCATTGACTAATAGGACAGAGGGCAAAATGGAATAAATGAAATTTGCAGCACCATAGATCCTTTTGGCGGATGAAACCTATCTAATCGTATAGAAATTGGTGCAACACATTTAGTAGTAGACTCCTTTAAAATGTTGATTTTTTTTTTTTTTAAGAGCCTTTAATTTGGAAAACTAGCTTTTCTTTTTTCTTTTTTGTAGGAACAAAGCCTGCTTAATTTCAGTCTGATAGGAGATGGGTGCTGTAAAAGGAACAAATTGACAGATTGGCAGGATGTCTTTTAAAAAATCACAGGCTCCCTTATTGTATTGTAGGCATTGTGTATGAAAATGGCAGATAATATTTCCCTTGATAATTAATCTGTCAATTATAGAAGGACAGATATAAACGTTTGAGCTGGACATTGAAACAGTGTGGATCTGTAAACTCTGCTTTTGGACTGAATTAAGCAACACTTTGAAGATAAGGGACTCTCATTCTTCCCGCGAAAGACTATGGCTAGAAAGTTGATGGTGAGCTAGTCCTTATAATTAGAAGGTGCACTGTGAGAGACCAGCTAGGTGATAGAAACACCAGGAACCATTCTCTAATACAGATGACACATCCTGAATGTATACCCTGCTTGTCACAGGGTGTCCATCAGTTTCACAAGGCAAGACAGTTTTCTGGGCATGGCAGCTGGTAGGGACAAGAGCAAGGAAGCAAGAACAGCACGGATTACAATAGATATCTTTAATGCTAGTCTGGGGTAAATACAGAATCTTGAAAACTTTAATAGGAATTCCCCATTAATAGTGAGTTCATTAAGGTGGAGTCTCCTTGAAGTGCTTTTCCCCACCTTTCTCAGTAGCTGGACTCAGTTGTCTTTTCTAAGATAGAGATTCAACTGACTTATCCCAGGTTTTCCACAATCTCTTGTAAGAATTCTAGAGCCACAGAAGTGGCTGAAGAAACCAAAGACCCTGAAGAAACTCCAGAAAGAGTTTGGGAGTGGCTTCTGGAGGAGGTGCTTGTCAGAAGTGACCCAGAGAGATGAAAGCCATCAAGGCAGGGACAGGGAGGAGTAACAGTGATCATTTAATAGTGACAAAGTCTCGAGGAGGTGACATTTGGCTAGCAGCTCAGCTTGCAGAGGGGTGGGGGAGCTCCACGAGTATGAATTGGTTAATGGTGAGAGGAGCAGAAAACAGAGGCAGCTGAGAGAAGCCAGAAGGTGGCTAGAGCTTGGTCGGGAGCTGCGAAAGGGCAGAGGCCAAATCAAAAGCAACAGCTCTGACAGCAGCAGAAGCTTATTGCTTGGTATGAGAGCTTCCAGAGAAGCCTAGTCAGGTTAGAAGAAGCAACAGCAGCTCTGCTGATAATTGTAGCAGAGAGGTTCAGTAAGGACTGAAGTCCTAACCCCCCCCCCGCCCATCACAACCCTGAGGGGTGAGAAGGTCCCAGGGAAACCAGACCAGTCACAGCAACTCCAAGGATAACAGAGACCACCTGCAAGAGAAGTTTCAGAAGGGGTCTGGCAAGGGGAATTCCAGGTGGAATGTCGGGGTCGAAGAGCAAGAACCTCTTCCCATTCAGTCACTTGGAGAAAAATCCAGGCTGAACCAGCTCTTACAAGCAGCAGGTGCTAGAGATACCACGCGAGTGAAATTCAAAGTAACTGACAAAAAGGGGGAAAGTGCATGGAAGTATGGCAGACAAAGGCAGTCTAAGAATAAAGAGAGGGAATATTAGGGTTTAAGCTTTGGGCTCAGGAAAGATCACTCTTTTGTAAGCAAAATATCATACTTGGTTAATTGAGAAAAATATTTTTGTGAATTTGCCCTTTTGATAATAAAAAGAAACATTTACTCAATGGGAATTGGTCTTCACACTGCCTGAGTTTATTCCAACATGTCTCTCTCAGTCATTCAACTCTGTCTTTTCTCCAGCCTAGAAGAATGCACTGGGGGATGCATCATGTTTTGGAAATTTAATTACTACCTTAACGCAGCATGCAGAGATACTAAATGGTTTATAAAAGTTCATGACAGTCCTGGTTCAGTTGTGACTCAGCATTTGGGATTCAGATGAATCCAGTGCATATTTCTTAATAGGAATGCATTACTTTTTGAAAATTATAAATATCTACAAATGAGGCCAGAATTCTCAAAATCAGCATCCAGTATGAAAACAATAGAAATATTTAGGAGAACATAGTCTAATTCAAATGAGTAATAAAAAAGAAAGTCACCTAAGCATTCATTAGAAAAGGTGCTATCAGACTCCTCCAAATAGTTGCAGTAGATCTTGTCAAGTCTGAGCATGCTAAAACTGAGGAACAAATTGGCATTTTTATTAGAATGACTAATCCTCCCCCTTCCCCTGGTATGTTATAGTAGGTAAGGTGGTAGACATGCCATCACAATACAAACCCTGCCTCTTCTGTGTGTGTGTCAACATCTCGTGTGCATATGAAGGGACATGGCTGGGACCTGAATGCTTGTTTTGACCCCCACCTTATGAATGCCACTGTTTAATCCCCGCCTGGTGTTCAGTTTAGCTATACTACTAAGACCTCCAATGAGGCCTTGAGAATATATGGTTGTCAATGAAGGCAAGAAGAAGAGGTTGGATGAATAATGAGAGCAGCATTAATAGTTCTAGAACAGGGTGGAGAATTGTGGCACTCCTGATGCTGCTGACGTACAAGTCCCAGCATCCCTTACAATGCTGGGAGGGATTCCTGGGACCTGTAGCTCCATGACAACTAAATAGCCTTGAGTTCCCCACCTTTTATCTAAGTAGTTGACGCCCCTTGCCTTTTGACTTCAGGATAGCTCAGCCTTTCAATCAAGTTAAGACTATAAAACAGTCATGTAGAGATAAGAGATGGGGCTAGAAGATACTCACTGAATGAATTGCGATGAGCTACCAAATTTGCAGATGAGTTCAGGGAATCCACTCCCTTCAAATGTTAAGCATTATTTAATTTTATGGGAGAATCTTTCTTTCCATGTTTCAGGAAAGGAGAAGACAGTTTTTCGAAACTAGGATAAAGCAAGAGATTTGCAACTAAAACTACCTTCATTTGCCTTCTTGTAATACTACATTCTTATATTTTATTTAATTAATTCCTACTGTATATTGCTTTCCACAGTGCTCAAAGTGGCTTTTAAAAAGTAAAACATAATTAAGATATATTAATAAAACAAATAACCCTCACACAGCAAATCAAAGGCTGTTCAGAGATAAATAAACACACACAAGCACTTATAAACTAACTTGATTTCCCTGGGCAGGAGTTTCCAAAATTTAAGAGCTTTGAAGTAGCCACTGAGGAAGCCCTTAGCAATAAAAATACCCAAGCATGGTTATTAGTTAGCTTTGGCTTGTTCCAGAGTAACCCATTCCATTTTATCTATTTTCTGTGGTTAACATCAGTGATCAGTTAGCATATCATACCTACTGAGCAAGTTCAAATTTCATTGCTGTTTCATTTATTTTATTTCCTTTCCTCCTTGATGTTTTTTGGAGATGATCATGCATGTAAACCTTGACATCACCCCAACCTTGGTTAATTGGATGTTAATCTCTTCAAATAATCAGTGCCTTCAGAAGGCATTGACAAAAGCTAATGAGTTAAAACATTGGATGATAATGTTGAACCATACTCTGGTATTGGGCTCATAAGTCTATATGAAAAGAACATTTTATGGCTTCCATCTTGCTGAAGACAGAGACATTTGCAAGATATATGCAACCTTGCCAGATTATCTGCTTTATGTAAATTGTGACCTGACGTTTCAACCCTGTAACTGTTCTTTCAAAAGTTCTTTCAAAAAATGGGAGCCTTTTAAATGTCCATTTTCTAACAAGTTGTAGCATCTCTTAATGTGATTCAGATCATTCTAGAAAAACACTTTGTTTCCAGCATAGATATTTTTTAATCAGAGATAGTAGATCTTTCGATACGAATGTACTGTGAGAAAATCTAAGCCTTATAGGGAAAAAATAGACTCTCTCTTTTATTTTTTTAATAGGAATGTTACCATTACAAAAGAGCCATAATTTATGATGAACCCATATGAGCTGAGGTATAAGAATATAGCCACAAACCACAAACTCCTTCTAAGGGCAATCTGATTAGGCAGAGCAACTTGAGAAAAAGAGTTGAAAAGCAGAGCCTATTAATATTAAGTGCAATGTCATTATGGAATGGCCATTTTCTGAAAGAAATGGATAGATGGAATATTATTTGACAGGCCGAGATTAAGAAGTATTGGTTCCAGTCACAGAAGGTGATTTGATGGACTAATGTCAGGCTCTCTAGTACAAGAAAGTGCTCGCAACTTGGCGGTGATTTTACATATAGATACAGATATAGATATAGATATAAATATGGATAGATATGAATGACATGAAAGCTTTCACTGGCTGCTTTGCCCTGATATTTCTTTGAATAAAATATCCTTCAAAATTGATGCCTAGATAAGTCTTTGTTCTGTATATTCCATTCCTTTGCTTACCTCTGTCAGCACTTTCAGAAGTTCCTGGAGATTTGAGAAGAACTAGGGGAGGTGTCTGTAGAAGCGTCTCCCAGGTACTAGATGGGCTGGAGGAGGCTGAGGGAGCTACATAAGGAAGAACAGAAGTATAATCATTGTACCTCAATGAGGTGAGTAGCATTGCCTCTGCAGCACAAAGCAGTATATCAGGGTAAACTGGGGCCTTTTGACTCAGGCCTAATAAAAATGCCCTTTTCTTCTTTCTGTAAAAGCAGATAACTTAATTATTTGTACCCTTTCAATGTTAGTTGTTTCTCCCATGACGTTGCTCCACTGTCTTACAGCTAAGAGTATGTCCAATATGGGAAATATAATTCATGCCTCTGTTTTAGGAGAAAGGCCCACTCTGCAGTCTGGTTTTCATATTGTATATCCCTGAATACAAATCTCTGAAGATCTGTTGTTTGTATTATGATTCCTCACTTTAATTTGCATGCATCGTAGAAAGAGAGCAGCTGCTCTCGTGCTGTTAAAAGTAGAATTGGGTCAATAGGCTTTTTCTGAGCAAACACTGTGAATCAATTCAGGCTGATGGGCAGTGTTGAGCTTTAGGGTTCAGTGGCTGTGGTCTAGACAACACTGAAGATACCAGCCACAGTTGCCAGCAGAACAGCAGGAAATATTTTGTCTAGACCACGATCACTAAACTCTGAAGCTCAACACTACCCAACAGATACCGGCCATGAAAGTCTACCCCAGTAAATTTAGGCTGACTTCCCTATGTATTCTGATTCACATGCTATGTTTGCATGTAAGCAAGGAATGTAGCAGTCTAAAATAAACAAGCAGGGAGTGCGATCTATACTGTCAAAAGGCCTATTGCTGGGCGAAAGATCAGAGCAGTGGTATCTGTGAAGGGCAGTGAGCAAATCTGCAAATGGTGGGTCCAGTGTTGCAATTCTGCCCTTCTGTACATGCAGAGATTGTTTCACACACATACAAGAGGAATGGGGCTTCTATCGCAATGGTGGGCCCCCAGTCCTGCTTATTTTTACCTACCCCCACCTGCAGATACCCCCAGGTAAGAGAATAGAGATACAAGTGAAGAGAATTCTATTTCATTCCTAGCTATTGATTAATAGTCTCTAACCTCACTGTAGCCTTTCCTTCATTTGTTGAACTGATGGGCACTAATACAATTTCTTACTGATATGTCTTTCAACACTAGGATGAGCTCTGGTTTGTCAAGTTTATGCTATTAAACTCAACTCCTGGTTTATCTGACAGTCTGCAAACCTAATCAATGTGACTTCACACAGGTAATTGCTCATTAGCAAGCCCTTGCCCACATTCAAGCCTTCAGAAGGTTATAATTTCATTTTTGTAAATGTCAGAAAAGGATGCTTACCACACTGAAGTATCATTTGTTCCTGTCAAGGTTAATGCTAATTTAATTCTCTTTCATGCAACAATCTATAGGACCTGCCCTCCTTTAAAGTAATAGCACTGGCCTTAGCTCTGATTAGAGCGAGTGAAAACACTAACAGTGCAATGTTAGTGGTAATTCTTAATTTTTAAGACCAAAGAGCATCATGATGATAGCCTTTTGAGCAATTTGAGGAAGTGTTTAGTGATGACTCCTGATAACAAGAACAGGCAGTTTTTTTTAGGATGCTATGCTGGTCAGAGTTTGTGAATGACTCCATAAAAAACTGAGCACGTATCCTATTTGAGACAGGTGAGAGTCATCTTCCTGAAAGACTGGTTTAACTCTAAGAAAACTTAGAAAGTAAAAATAGGGCCCATAGAAGGATATTATTACCTGACCAGGCACACTTCAGTTTTCTTCACTATGGTAAGCTATATGGTACTTTTATGTCAATTATACTAATTGTCTCTAAATGTTCATCTATATAGAAATAGTGCTATATTAAATTCACATGCCAGGTCCTTCACCCTCCTCTTTACTCCCCTTGCCCCCTGAATTCCTTGTCTGGAGCATTTTTAGGCAATCAGCCTTTCTGTCTCTAAGCCATTCTGACTTCATTTCAAAATACATCCAAAACTGATTCAGGCTGTTTTGTCTTTCTCTGATCCACTGAAGATATTTGACTGTATTTGATCCACTTTAACCTGGATGCAAGTTGATGTCTTTCTCCCCTCCTTGTCTTCTGCCTTGACATTTCCACATTCAAGGACACAACTGAGTATATTTGAATTGCTTGCAAGATCCTGGTAACAGTATCATTTGATCACCAAGGAGCTCATCTTGCACCCAAATTTGGTCCCTGTTTGGCTTGACAAGCCTTATCTTCTAACTTTTCAAGGCTAAATGTGTTTCTCTGAATTGAACCTTACATCTATTAAACATGTTAAGCGGTGACAAGAAACCTGTCATCTCCAGATGTTGCTGAATTACAATCCTCAACATCCCTAAGCATATGTCATGCTAGCTGGGGCTAATGGGATTAGGAACCCAATACAGCTGGAATGCTACAAATTCTTTCCCCTGATGTTAAGAATCACAGTGGAAAATAACGTTCTTTGTTAGAGAGAAGTAAACAGCTAGAGCTAGGTATCATGCTAAACAGAGGATTCCCCCCTCCCAAAAAAACCCTTGTCATTTGAGGAGCTTCTCCCATTGCTATTCATTTCCTGGGCACTCAGTCGGTTATAGCACTATAGGCAATATTCTAATAAGTAAATTATCAAGAGGTGACTCCTTTGGCTACCCATACAAGCAGATATGAAGACCATCATGTAATGTATCCCTTATAAAGTAACCCTGAGCAACTTGGCTAGATGGCCAGCAAGAATGGCAACCGCCCCGGTGAGCTGTGTTCCTTAGGTGCAATGAAATCACTGCTCTAAACACTGAATTGGTTGGAGCTTTATCTCAATTTATTATCCTTCCAGCCACTTCTTTGTAGCTAATGGTGGGTTTGGTCTTGGTGGTAAGTACTCAGGTGAGTTTCCTAATGTGAGAATTGTATTAATTTTCCTAATAAAAGAAGCATTTTTATCTTGCTGTAGAGACTACTGCTTAAGGTTTCTTATGGCTGCCATTTTAAGCAAATTCTGTCCAGAAAAAGTGGGATATTTTCAGGATTGTTTGCCAACACTTGTGCTGGCATAGATGACTTTAACAAGCCACAGGTGTGCCAGGATGTCATTGTGCAAATGACACAAGTATATCATTTGCATCATGAACTTGTTCCAGAAGTGTGTTTGTCATGCCATTTGTGTGATGGTGTCATGATGTGTGTATCATCATTTGGCACTTCCCTTGTCCCCTCCCTGCTGCAGAGACTGGTGATTTTTGGATGGCTCCTATGCCTTCAACAACAGGAGCATTTGTAGCTATTAGTGAGTGATGAGAGCTTTCACACCTTGAGAAATTTTGCCTGATGATTTCAGCTACTCTTTCACACCCTAAATTGGCTTAACTTACTGTATGGTAGATTGGGAACCTTGGAGTAAAACAAATGTAAGAAAGATTGTATGCTTGTGCTCTAGTTCCCTGTACCCATCTCTACACAGAAGAGGAAGATGAGAAAACCAAATTCTGCAGGTCAGACTGCCATAATATCTCAGCCTAAACTTGGGAAAAGGATATTTTTCCATCTAGTGGTTCTGAAATTTCCCATGGATGCTCTACTCCCCCCCCCCCCCCCGCATGATGATTCTGAAGCAAAGGGATTCCACAATGCCCCTGAGTGCTACAGAGCAGCAGCTGACACCTGCCAGGTGTCATTTTCAAAATGTCATGCCATTCTGCTTTTCAGAGACCGTACAAGAACATAAAGATCCAGATTATATAGCATCGGTTTACTAGACACATATGCACACACGCAAGGGAGCAAGGGAGGGTCAGGCTTCAGAATGCTTGGCATTTTTCTCTTATACATTTCATGGAAGTAATCTCTCAATCAATGTTCATTAGAGATGCTATGCCGTGAAGCCCCCTCAGTTCATTTGGCTAAGCCCCATCTAAATGCTAAGAAATTGAACTTTTCCCTGACTTTCATTGACCAAGCAGTGAAAGTGCTTTCTCCTTAGACAACATCCAGCTGCAGTGAATTACTTAGGAGTGGTATCATTAAGGAAGCCTGGATTTCAATATCCTGAAAGGAACAGAATTCCAGCAAGGAAAAACAATCCTGATTAAAGAATTACTAGCACACAGGAGAAGCAGGGAGTGGTGATGGTGGTAGAGAGTGAACATCTAGTTAACAAGATCTAAAAATAATGATCCCTCTGACTGAGCAAAGCAAATGGTTCATTTTCATATACACGAAACCCCACATTTCCTACTAACATAATGATGTTTGAATATTTTGCAGATGTGATTCAATTCTGATTCACCTACACAGCTCACATTCCCTCCTCCCACCCGAGTTTCAATGCTATTGAAAACAAAAGAATTTGCCATGGCTTCCAGATTGCCTTGAGGAAGGACTTGGGACTGAGAAGTCAACTCCTTGGCTTCATGAAGGTCTCTTGGTATGCCCAAAGGTCCATACTTTAACCCATGCGAAGTAGGCTTCCAGGGGAGGCAAGCTGAGATCCAATTAGTCAGGAAGAGTCACAGTCTGAGGCAGCAGTCATGAATAGTCTTGGTGCTGGCAGGACAAGCTACCATATATAACCAGGGAGCAAACCCCACACGTACTTGCACTGATGATGTTTCCTAGTTGGGTAATGAAATATCTGCAGACAAACAACCAAGCACAGAGTGCACCAAAGACTCCACAGTTGTTGTTGGTTTCTGGTTTTGCTGGTGGTTGTGAGCTGCCCACAGTTGTGTTCTTAAGATGGACAGCCATACAAATATTTTGGGTAAATAAATAAATAAAGATGGGATATGAGACTAAGAAACAAGCACACAAGTAAAACTTTTAGTTTGGGAGATGATTTCAACAAAGCTGTTCAAGGTTAACTGAAAATACTAGCAACATTATAGTTGTTTTGGTTTATTTGTTGATAGTTTAGCAAAAACATTTATTTTCTTAAATAAAGATTAAGTCCAATAACGGGTGTATTTGTGTCTGAAGAGAGAGGCAGGCAGAAGTTCTTACACATCAGAATGTACAAAAATAATGCATTATGATTTGGCTTTGAACAGATGAGGATTAAAAAAGTGTATCTCTTAAATACAGGTCGAATATTGCTATCAGAACAGAACAGGAACAAAATTTGTTCTTACTTACCCAAATCATTCTGAGAATATCCTGAACAGGGAAAAATAGTGCACTAAGAAATGTTTAGACCTTCCCTGTTCCCATCTAAGAATAAGGCAATCCAGATCATTTATGCAGAATGGATAGATTGCAGTTTGGAAATTAAAACAACAACAACAACACACACACACACAGATGTGATTGGTTGCTGTAAGCTCGCTGTCTGGAGATCTGATCTGGCAGCAATAGACTGTTAGAATTTTTAAACTATATTTCCACATTTGCTTCATACACACACACATATTACAAACTGACTCCAGTGATTTTGTGAGAGGAAACCAAACTTCTCACCCTCCAGTAAAGTGAGGCAAGGAACAATATATTATTGAAGAAGATGATGATGATAATAATATTTAAATGAGATAATATAATGGTTTAAAAAGTTCTATTAATTGTGTTAAACCTATTTATTTCTCCTGAAAATTCCTCATATGTAACTGAATTTAGTTGATGGATTGAGGTTAAGTGAATATATTATAAATATTTATGATGTACTATCATATTATACATAATTTATCGACTACATGGGAAAATGTACTGACAGATAAAATTCACTATGAGATATTGTAAAATGCTTCCATGTCAAGCTTTCATGAATAAAATACAATGTGCAATAGATTTCATGTACTGCTTTGGATTAGGATTGTGTTTTTAGAGATTAAAATAATAAGCAATAAGATAAATTTAGCTTACAATAATATTCTATAATCAAAACCTGGATTTTCAAATGCAACCAGTATTCTCCAGAAGTGTTGGACTCAAACTAGGAATAATGAAAGTTGTAGTCTAAAACATCTGGAAAGTGCAAGGCTGGGGGAAGGTACTAAATACTGGAAAAATATGATCATTTTTGCATTACCCTTTTTTCTATCTTTTCTATCTAAACAATCTTTATAATAATTTCATGATTTCCAATGTAATAGAGGATCCATGAAAAATCAAGATGAATATGGTTTTCATATACATGAAATCCCATTTTTCCTACTAAAATAATAATATTTAGGCTTTCAGTTGATATATACATATGTGCAATTGGCAGCTAATGTAACTGTTGAGATGGATACACTCATACTGTGTATTAAGTACATATTGTATAATCTGTACTTGATCTAGATAGTACTCTTAAATAGAGTGTATGCACAAAATGGAAAATGTATTTTTGTTTCAAACTTGGAATAAGACAGCCACATTTGAAATATTCTATTACCTTATTTTGAATTGGCTGTGGGACAAAATTCAAAATGGCTCAAGTGTTATGTGTTCTGTCAGAATAAAACTCAAAATGTTTTGAGTATATTGGCTACACAAAACAATGGAAACTTGGAACAAGCCTTTTTCTCCCTTATTTTTGACATCATGACTTCAGGAAGACATGGGGTGATAGCCCATGCTGAACGTTACCGTTTCTCCAACCTACTGAAAATTCAGCCAGAGGGATGATTTTAAAAACATTTTGAGTGTTAATTTTGTTAGATTTATATTCCAGCTTTCCTCAAGGAGTTCATGGAGGTTTACATGGGGTTCTCCTTTTGTATTATTCCCACAGCAACAAACTTGTGAGTAGTTTGCACTGGGAGAAAATAGCTGGCCCAAAGTCATCCAGTGAGTTTCCATGGTTGAGGATGGATCTTGAATCTAGTACAACACCTTAACCACTATGCCATATTGGCACTTAAGAAGAAAAAAATCTTAGGAAAAAAAATACAGCTTTTCTCTTACCAGTCATGATATCAGCTTTGCACTGACTCATACTTTTTTCCTATTTTTTCTATCTAAACAGTCTTGATAATGTTATGATTTCCAGTATAATATAGGATCCATGAACAATACCTGATACAATATCAGCTAGTTTAAACTCTGTTATCAGAAAAGTCCCTATGCTTCTTACTTCAATAGTTCCCTAAATAAACAAGGGGAGATTATTTCTGGCCAAAATTCAGTTTCTGAATTCTGGTAACAACACTGAAGGATGCAGCAAACTTAAGGGGCTTGTTTGTGGTAGCTGGAGGGAGGTAAGAGTATGAATGGGAGCATGGGCCTTTGGAGGCAAAACTGACACTTTCCAATTCCACCTGAAAAGTGACACAAATTTAGCCCAGTTCAATGGGAGTAGGGAATATTTAAGAGTGAGAAACGTCAGACTTCTTTCAGCTGGCTCAGCATAAACTGCAAGATTAAATTTCCAAGGATACATAAACTCAGCTAAACTGGTTTACTGTAACAAAGCTAAAGAAATCATTATGAAAGAATTGTAGCGACTGTTGTGAATCAACTGCAAGAATGATTTGTTGTGGAAGCACTATTCTAATTCTTGTGCCTCTTTCTCCAGTGATCTTATGGACCAGAAGCCGAAATCTTTTGGGCAGGAAAAACGGCTTCCATCTATCTCTTATCTTTGTAGTGGACTAATCTGGTATCAGGCTATTTGCTTATGACCATCTGAAAACTGGCTCTAATGCAACCTCCCTTTTTAATATGCCCCTTTCCTTGGGCTAAACCTAGGTAGCTAGCCCAAGAAGGATCTGGGATTCTTCCATCAATTCCCTCTGTGTAGCTGTTGAGATTTAAGAGCTCTTCTCCCTTTTCCTCCCCATCCATGAGAAACTGGAGGAAAAGAAATCTCATTTCATGCCCTCATCCTTCTCATGTAAGAATTATAGGGATGAGTATTCTCCATATCCTCCAGAGAAGAAATTGCGGACAGTGGTTTTTCTAACATCTCAGTCTCTGATCATACATTCTCTCTAGATCAGGTTTTGTGGGGAAGTGGGAGATTGTAGAGTTTCCATGCCAACCTGAGGAAGATGGGGAAGGAATGCTCAATTCAATTCAAGTAAAAGTTAAGGCACTCCTCTCACCTTACCCAGAACTCTGTCCTGTGTCTGCAGGCTAGAATAGATCAGGACAGTAAACCTTGTAGGCAGTAAGTCTTGTTTCCTTCTCCTCAGAATCAAAATAATTGGTAGCACTTGGGCATACTGGAAGGTAGTTAAGAGGCTTGGACTTGCCAATAGAATTGACAAAGAAATTGGGGCAAGTAGACATTTTCTGCTGTTTCCCAGGATCTGTCAGTGTCAGGATATCTCTTCCAATGACTCAGATATTCAGTTGGCCTATTTTGTATTAGGAATTCAAAATATATCTTATCTAGAGTTCTTCCTCTCCCACCAATAAAATTGGAGGGGGGCAGAATGGATTAGAATAAGGGCCATGGAAGATGTTCAAGGACCAAAAGGGCCTGGTGGAAAACTAGATGTGTTTTCATCGTTGCTGGAAGTTGTAAGTACAAGGAAACTGGTCAGCTCTATTCCAGCTGACACAGGGAAGGGACCAATAAATTTGGTGTCCCATTACTTAGAGGGATGTCTGAATAGCAGGAACTTGGTCAAGAGCAATGTAGCCTCCAACATCAGAGAACCAATTTGTTGTAGCGATTAAGGTGCTGGACCTGAAACTGGAGACCATGAGTCCTAATCCTCCAGGAGGCATGGAAGCCAGCTGGATGATTTGGAGTCAGTCACTCTCTCTTAGCCCAACCCACTGCACAGAGTTTTTCATGTAGGGAAAAAAGGAGAAGGGAGGATTAAGGACACCACCTTGAACTGTATGAAATAAGGGCAGGATATAAATCTAATAAACAGACAAGCAAACATCAGTGGGAGGGGCTTTTGGGTCTTAATGGCCATCAATACATTTGTAGGAAGCCTTGACAAGATCCAGCTGTTCCTTGAAGACTTGGTATGCTGCCTAGTCTGTGTAGAAAGTTCCAGGCTTCAGGAGCAGTGAAGCAAGGGGCTGAATCTGGGAACAGGCATGGGTGATAGCCATAAAATGCTTTAAACGTGACATGTGAGAAGAAGTATGAATTGAAGAATAGCACTTGAAACAGATACTCAAGGATAGTGCTGGAAATGGCCATGCTTTGTTCTGAAGTCAGAACAAAAGTCTCAAACACTCAACAGTTTTGGGTGTCACTTGAATGGCTGGTCAAGGTTGAAATGTTTTGTGCACGGCTACTCACACACAATCCTTTTTCATATCTTGTGAATGGCATGCAAGGAAATGCTTATGCACATTATTCAGATTGTTGGTAAACTTGGAAGGATTCTGGGATTTATATAATGGGAGCACTGTGATTTGAAGATGGAATCATTTAGCTAGATTAAGAGGAGGATCAGTTTAATCTGCAAACTAGTCTACTATTTTCTATGATGTAGCTCTGAAACCAGAAATTTAGATGAGGGTAGCTCATTTCTTAAGACCTCTTTTGGAATCTGGGGATGGCAAAAATAGTTACCATACAATGCTGGAAGGAGAAATTTACAACTGGTTTGAAGTAATGGATGGTTGATATGCAATGTTTGTCAATATTTGAATCATAGTTTATTTATTTGCTTTTTAATTTTAACAAAGGAGCAAGGGACACAACTTACAAGCAATATTGGAGTTTTCTATTTATGACATAATTTCTCAGGCCCTTTCTACCTACCCCCACTTTCCCCTTCTTTATTATTATTTTGATGATGATGATGAACTTTGATGTTATATTATTTTGGTAACGTTGTATGAATGTATTCTTTCCCTTTCTTAAATAGTTCACCAGAATAAATTTATTTTAATTATCTTTTTAACACTGTTTCTTAAGATTCCTTAATTAATTCACACATGTACACAGATGTTATTCCACAATGCAAATATGCCACGCCAGTTATTCATAAAATGCTACCCAGCCTATGACAATTTCAGGTTATATAAACATCACCAATTTTCAGTTGCTTCAGGTTATGGAAGTAAAATGTATTTATTTTCAGGTTGCATTGGATATTGTATCAAAGAGTGCTGTCTCAGAGAAATTGCCCCAAAATATGAAGGAAGACTATCCTTAAAGAAACACCAGGTGGAAAGATTTGATCCTTAAAGATAAAAAGTTAATGCTCATAAAAATGTAGAATGTACAGGTGGATTCTTTTAGTAATGAAAAGGATTGTAAAAGTAATGAAAATGACTTCAAAAATACAAAATTACATTCTGAGCTTAGATTTTCTTTCTTTCTTACATGATATATTCTTACTGTTCCCTCGGTGTTATTTGAAAGGGTCAGTCTTTCCACTTACTACTTTATCAGTGGCTGACATTTAAACTGAATAGTTCTTCATATATGATGCTTCTGCCTTCAAAATAACGTATAGTATATTGAACATTTTGGATTATTTATGTGCTCATTCATGAGTGAGAAAGGACAACGTTATTTGATGAACTAATGGATGTGAACCAAAAGCTAAGAGAGAACATGATACATATGCTATATGCTTTCTCTCATGTCTATATGATAGCCATGATTCACATATGATTGCATTACAGTAAATAGTTATCTGGAATCTCATCCTTAAGATTAAGTATCATTTTAAAAAAATGTGTTGCTTCTGATTGACATGATAAATACAGAGAACAATGACACACAAGATATTAAATTCCCCTTTTCAAATTGTCATTGGACTTCTCTCAGTGGGCAACTCATAAGACAACTCATTACTAATATTTAGGCCCAGAAAAAAATAACTTGTGACAGCATCATCTACTTTTTTTCTTAAAAAAACATGATTAACCAGAAGTATCATTAACCCCTCCCTTTTTTTTAAAGTCCCCATCGGATTTGGTGATTGATGGTTCCTTCACAACACTTTCTGGGGCAGTCATATCAAGGAAGACGTGCCATCCATTCAGGCGACACTTAGCAAATAGCCTAGTTGGGGCTGATTAAGTGCAAGGGGAGGATATGTCACTTTTCTTTGGTCTCCCCACTTTCCTGGAAAAAAAAGGGGGGAAGCAGAACAACACTAAGAATGGCACATAAACGTGTTGCCAGATGGGTGGCACCTTGCACCACAAATCAAAGAAATTGTGTAACTACTTTGCCTTGTCTTTTATTTTTAATGGAGTTTTTGGGGCAAGAAACGTTATGAAAGAAAGATACAAATGGAGGATGATGCTGTTTAAATCCCCCATAATATTCCAGACATGGGTAAAGATGGTTGTGCAGTATGAGCACCATTTTATGTACTGCTTGTATTTGGGATTTATAATCATGGGAAGCAGTATACAAATACTGCGAATTACTAGACAAATAACATTGAAATTCCAGAGCAGAATGACTCTCTGTTCATTTTGCTGAAGTGGTTAAGTAGTAAATACTTAACTACTGTCATTAAATACTGTCATTAGTGAGGGCTGTTACCGCTATGCAGTAGTTCTTTAAGTAATGAAGTGTAAAAAGCTTGAACTGTAGAAATTATTCATTTTTCAGAATGCTAAAAGCAACTTGAAAGAGAATCATAGCTCACTAAAATACTAACATCATTCAGGAGGTGTAGAATGAGCACTGAGGTTGAAAGAAATGACAGAGTCTGACTCCAACTTAAATGCTTTCAACTGAACATCTGTAGAGAATGTCAAATCTGGTTGACTTCTAAACTGAAATTCACACATACACATTTTGATTCTGTGGCTCTCTGAGGTGAAGCCAAATTCCTCCGGCATAACCTGAATTAGAATATTTCCAAAATGCAGTGAGCCCCCAGGCAAAGATGGGAACAGAAGCCTCTGTGAGTAAAGATCTACTCAGAAGCAGGATCTTGATTTGCAGGAACACTGTTTATGAGCTTTTTTGTTTGCTAATTTTTCTTAATTACATACCTTTTTTTTTCTCTGTTGCATTTGTTGGTATATAACCCTTAAACTCTATTTCTATTGACCAGGTGGACCTTTGACTTAAACAAAGCAACTGTCTTCTTACATAGACCCTGCTGCACTGCTCTTCTTGGTATTGCCAGTCATTATCAGGAACGCTATTCCCCAACCCCAATCCCTTAAATGCTCATGGATTGGAAGAGTCCATTCCCTTTCCTGCTGCTGTTCTCATTAGAACATCTGAGAATACTCTACACATCAGCAGCACATCAGCAGAGATACTCAAGGCAAGTTACAAGGCAGAATTATTAAATAAAATCATTATTTTAAATAATTTAAAAGAGAAAGGAGCAACGATGTACACTTGAACACTTTCTTTCATTTAGCAGGCAAGATTTTGATTTTGTTTTAGATCAAATCCAGTAAATCTCCTTGGCCTCGAGAATTTTTACAGAAACTTTTGTACTAAGATTATTGATCCTTCAAACTGAGGACAATTTGTACTGGCTCCCTGAGATGCTCCAACATTTTAACAAGAGTCTTCTCAGCCTTAAGTAGATATTTAAGGATTGTATTTAGGAGGTACTGCAGCACTTTCATAATAATCATAATCATAATATTTTACTAATAGGTTTTTGTGGACAGAGTCCATTGTAATAAGGGCACAAAGCATTATTTTCAACTGGTGGCTAAACACTGAAGTATAGAACTACAATTTTTGTTGCTTCTTTCCTCTCAAGCATAAAATAAAGCAAAATATGATTTTCAGTTTAAGGACATGTGAAATGCAAGCAGTTCATAAAATGTAAATTTGCAAAACAATAAAGTAGGATGGGGAAGGGGGAAATGGGGGAGGGGGGAGAAAGACATTTGCATGAAATTGTAACAGCTTAAGAAAGGTAAGTGAAGGAAATTTTCCTTGCCCTTTTGTTGGGAAAACAATCAAACATGGAGAGGGAAAAAAGGCTGAAACAATGTTGTTAGAAAGTAAAGTTACAAGACCTACTAATGGCTTCACCTTGAACTAGGACTGCTTTTCCTCTTCTTTCTATACATGTATGAAGGTATCTTTCAAGCCAAGGAAACACTTTGTGCATCTGACCAAGTGGGTTCTGATTATGAAAGTTTGTGTTTGATGCTGTATATAAAACAAAAATTCCTTCTGTGTTTAGCCAACAGGTACCATGGCAAAAGGCAATATGACTATAGGACAGCAGGGAAAACTTTCACAGGTAAAAAGTAAAAACAGAAGATTAAGGCATGAAATTAGAGGGTTGGGAACTGTGGGTTTTGTTTTTTCCCCCTTTTGGCAACTTCTGGAAATGAAGCCATATTGAAGATTGTAATAATGCTTGGTAGAAGCTCAGACTTGAGACAACCACCTAAGAAATTAATGGACAGCCAGAGCAATCTGTTAGTGGAAAAAAGTGATGGAAAGAATGACTTATTCTCATCTCTGTGTGTGTGTGTGTGTATCCATCCACACATACACCTTAATCTCGAACACAGTCATGCATGTGAGGTCTTTGTCACAGAATGAACTGGTCCCTCCTTCTCAGCAATATATCAGTTCTAATAGATGGAGTCAATTGTATAGACTTGTCTATCTGGTTGTTGGCAAGGAGAAAGGGGTTAATATCACTAGAGCAGTGTTTCTCAATCTTGGCAACTTTAAAATATGTGGGCTTCAACTCCCAGAATTCCCCAGCCAGTATGCTGGGAGTTGAAGTCCACACATCTTAAAGTTGCTGAGGTTGAGTAATACTGCCCTAGAGTATAGGAAGAGCAACCCCAAAGTGCTTCTGTAGCTTTAAAAGTATCATCAGATAATGTTCAAGCATGCCTTACATAGAAAGAGTCAGCTTGTGCATATCTGAAATAATTGGGTTGCCACAGCCAATATAGTTATTCCCACATAATTCTCTAAGGGGAAGATTTCTACCTATTGACCCACCTTGAGTACAGGTTGCCATAATACACAATACAGTACAGGTTAGCCTCTGATATGGAGGGACAAGTGATTACTAAGGGAGTATTGGCAGCAAAGGTTTAGTCAACAATAAGTACTTTTGTGGTGGGGTCCAAAATTTTGAGTGAGGCTGTAATAGATGTAGAGATGGTGCAAAATGGATGAGCTTTTCAATTTCTGTTCAGTTTGAGGCGGGTTCTTTGCTTTTCATTTTTATGTGTTAAGTATCTTTAGGCTTCACACTAACTTTTCCAAAATGGGTAACCATAGCACAGATTTTTAGCAATCATGCCACTGCACTGGCATGACTGGGACTCAGACAAAGAGTTGGGAGGGTGGCATGTTTTTCATTCCTGCTTTGGTTCATGAGATGACCAAGCGAGTTCATTTAGGTTTGCCTGCAGTAGGAATGGGGTGGCAACAGGACTGCCCGATGAAGCCAGGAGAAGGGTGGAAAAATGTGCGTTGAATTCATCCAAGAATGTTAGGCATATTCAGCAATATGTAAGCTGTTCAAATTGCATTCTTATTATATAAACTGGTTTCCGTCCTGTCTTTTCCATGTAGGTACTTCCCTTTGGATTTTATTTGCTTTTTAATATAATCCATTGAGAAAAACGTCTAGTCAGATGTAGGCGTATAAAATATTAATCATACTACAGGTAAAGGTGTATTGCTGTTATAATTCATTTTGTGAAATCAAGAGGAATGAAAGAAACTTCCAACAATATGGAGCTGGCTTTGGCTTCTTTATTGTAAGAAGATTATTAACACATTTTCTGATGCAAGAATATGATCTTCTAACTATACTTGTTCCCAAATGGATAATGCTAAATACAGCTGCTCATAATGAATTCCTTAAACAATTGAATACAAGATATGCTTGTAAGAGGGGGAATATATAGAGAGACATTTCTCTTCTTTGACGTGAAAGCAGGCTGAACAAAACTGAAAGGAAGCTTCAAAGAATGGATCTTTTGTGAAAGAGACTATAGCAATGAAGTTGAACAGTAGGGAACGTTCTATTGGCACCTCATCTTGCCCAAGCATGGCAGAACAGAAGGGTGCAAACTAGCTTTCTTTCTTTGGACAGAAGAAGATAAAAGAAATTCTTTCTGGTACCTCTAGAACCATTTTAAATGCAAAAAAGGCTGAGCACATATTAATATTAATTTTAAAATGTATAAAAAATCAAGCAAGAGAAAACTAGTTATATATTATCTAAAGCATACTATTAAGGGCATTTGTATTCTGTCAAAGATGGCCACCAGCAGAAGACTGCAAAATAACCTGCGTGCACAGATTTGATCTTTGTGCTTTCTTGCCTGCTTTGTTATTTTTTTCACTACTGACACTAATGCTATTGTTTGTTTTTCATATCTACTGGGCATCATCTAGAACAATGTTTCTCAGACTTGGCAACTTTAGGATATGTGGACTTCAACTCCCAGAATTCCACAGCCAGCCATGCTAAAGTTGCCAAGTTTGAGAAACACTGATCTAGAATGTTTTGTAAAGAATGAACAAACGATTATTTGTGTCGATTTTGCATGAAATTTGAGGGTACCTTAACTCATATGTTATGGTTATGTTCTTCTTTACACTCCCTTTGGAGTATCATTATACAATATGTTGACAGAATCATTGGGAAAATGGTGTTTTGTAAAGATATGCATGTTGTATTGAATCATGCCAACTGATGGAATTTAACCTGTCCAGAATAAAGGTGGGTTTTTCATGCTCTAGAAGAGCAAAAAGAATAATACTTAGGAGGTGGGGAAAAATTATAATTCCACATATAAAGGATTGGATTTCAGAGATATGTGATTCAGTAATTTTTGAGAAAATTATATATTCTGTTAATCAGATAATGCCACATTATTTCTCCCTCTAGAAAAAATTCTTAGGCTTGGTGAATTTTGAAAGTTTAGTTTTTCTTTTTAAAGACAAAAATCAGGTGAACTTGGGATATAGTTGTAATTACAGACTCTTTGTTTTTTTATTTAGGTGTTTACGATTTATGTGTAATTGGTTTTCCTTTTTCTCTGGTGATTGTTCATTTTTATTTTATGTACGTTTGTTTGAAAATGAATTAATAAATAATGATGCTGATGCTGAGACAAACATCCCAAGTAGGAGAGCAAATTCTTGGAATTTCTACTACCAATAAGTTGTATGTGAGAGGAGAGTAGGAGCAGGACCTAGAAGAGGGAATGATGCCCATAGCCAGAGACAGCAAGAAGGCACTAGTTTAGGAAACATATTTTGCATGGCTTGTTTCTAAGTAAAGTTTGGCTTTTGTTGGCTTTTGAATCCAGTATGGAGATAAATCAAAGTGTTTTCTTCCCTTTCCTTAAGCATAGGCTGTGTCTGACAAAATAGCAATGCCTCGGAACCACATATGTTATTACATACAGCAGTTCTGCTACTCATCTGGGCCCCACATTTTTCCAGAGCTGTGCTGTTCTCATTGATTGGATCTTATCAGGAGGCACGCACTCATTTTGCTCAGTCTAAATGCCATCACAGAATAAATGCAAGCTGAGATCCTGGAGGTTTAAGATGATTTATTTTGGCCTGTCATTGCTACTTCATCTTGGCCAATGAGCATGCAAATCAGTTAAGTCAGTCCATTACCTTTTTGTGCCAGAAGTACAAAATCCAAATGGTTCCTTACCGGGCACATCTGTGGTCTTCATCCAAAACTGATGGTGTTACTGTTTACAAATTCATATTCTTGCTGATATTGCAACAGAACTCTTGCTATTCAAATACATTACGTTCCTCTCCCTTTCCATCATGCATATGATTTAAAAAAAAATCACTTTTAAAATCCACCATTGTTTATTTATTTCTACTACAGAGTATAAATGAAAATGACATCTCTGTGTTATCCATATAATATACAGAAATATCCACTGTTTCTGAATTTACTCTAGCTTCAGAAAGCAGTTATGATAATGTCATGCCATGCAGTTAAATATTATTATATTTTATGAAAGAGAATTCAACATGGAAATGTTGTTATGGCAGCATTTTAGTGACATATATAAAGTGCAAAGACTCAATCCAAGTTTCATCTTCAATATACATCAACTGACAACAAGAATCATTTTATATGAGTAAAAAATAGGAAGCGATAGAACTTTTTGTAAGTCTTCAAAGCTGCAATTAGCAGATCTGCTCCAGGAAGTAAACATGTCATATTAATCCATTTGTTTTCTTCTATTTTATTCAGATGAGCACCTGGTAAATTCCTGAAGAACTACAGAAAGCAGCATTCTGCCCAGGCTGTTCATTAAAGAACCCTGCCTGTGTTTACTGCCATCATATATAATCTTGTAATAACCACTTTCAGTCACACAACTTGAGGTCTGCTTTTCTTGGAGTTAAGAGCTAAACAAATTGAATCATTGCCAGCTGCTACAATGCATTCATTTATAGTCCCTGAAAGTTATATCACTTTTTCATCTGTTCCTTAAGAATATGCTTCTGCCTACATATTGCAAAAAAGAGCAAAATGTGTTCAGCAGAATGGAATATATATTTTACATGAACTGAAGGTCCAATCTTTTGGTACAGATTGGAAAATGCTAGTTTTCCTCATCCCCCTTAAGAATTTTGAGAAATCAAGATGGGGCTAGAGGTTTTATTTTAAAAATGAAGCAATTCAAATAGGGTATGATCCAAAGAAATAAGCTGTGTTACAGTACCATAGCATCAAATGTTCCTGTAGGTGTATACATATTATCAATGTGGGAGAAAGGTCTTTCATGAGACAGAAAATACCAGACATGCACGAAGAAGCTTCCATTCACACACAGCCAACAGAATATCTTTACTTTTGGTCCAAAGTATTGCAGATTTCATTATAGTAAAAACTTCACAAGCTGATTTTTGAAGAAAAGTATGTGTGGTCACTCCAGTCGGTACACACAAGATATGGGAAGTTTTCTAACCCAAGAAGTTCTCAGATGGCTAAAATCAGAATCCAATTCCCTCTGACTGCTATGAATAAGATGTTTCCCAGGCCCTTCAATCTAAAAGGGTGGGCAACATGGCTGTAGGAAGCATCAAGATTCAAACCCTATATGGACTTTTTGCTGAAAATTGACAAAAATGAGTTGATAATTTCAGGATTGATTGATTAAAAAGGTATGTTTATGGGGAGAAGGAAACATAATATGAAATTTGAAAGGGTAAAGATAATTATTGTGTTTGTAACCGCTGCAAAGAAGATTGGAAGTCATTTCTTTAGATATTTTTCTTATCTTTCACTTATTCTTTTATTCTTTTGTATCTCCTTTTTTTCTACTTTCCTTGTTATGTTTTTGTAGTTTTTTTAATCTTATGTAAACATTTCTTTTAGAATTATGCTTCAAGATTCATAGCAACGCTCCTCTGAGTATCATTGTATAGAAGAAACAGTGGAGGCAAGTATTACCTTCAGGTTCAGGCTGTGGCCTTCCAGAGGCATGTGACTGGCTGTAGTGGAAAAGAGGATGCTGGAATAGGTAGACTCTCGATCTCAGCCAGCAGGGCTCAGAAACTTTCTTGAAGCTCCCTCAAGGACAGCAAAATTCTCTGAAGACATACAAGCCAGATTTGGGGGGAGGATTGTTGTTGCCATCACCATCATCCTCTATGTATTGCTGTTCCTCTTGCAACCACAAAGTAGTTTATAACAATAAAAGCCATGTAAAACAACAATATTGAAAAGCATAGAAACATGATTAACCTCCCTCAGGAGCAAATGCATGGGGGTGTGGAAGGGTGTTTATGAGAATAAACCGCTGACTATATTAGATGTACCTCCAAACAGAGTTCTACTGTAAGGTATGAGGAGCTACGAGGAGGTTTTTCTAATAGCATTACGTACTATGAGGGCCATACTTTAATGCCCAAGATTGTTAGTAACTAAGCAAACTGATAAATAAAAGGCTATGTGAGGTCAGCATTATCTGCAGTCTTTGAAAAGAAAAGAAAAGAACAGTAACATTTAAAGAAAAAATCATGAACTGAAGTTGCATATGCATGATCCCTACCCCCCCCCCCCCCCCACAATCTTTAATCTGAAAAAAAATATTTCCCATAGTCTACAATTAAAGTTAATGAATGGACTTTAATAGTCCTCTGGTATTACCAGAGTTCTGAAAATGATTTAAATTGCATCATTTAAGCCCATGTGTTTTTCAAAAGAATTTAATAATGCCATATGCATTACATTTGTCAAATTCTGAATCTGATATTTACATTTGCCAACTTCTCTGTGCTGTTGCACAGAAAACTGTCTCCTGCAATAAAACCGTCTTTGGGTTGATTTGAAAAAAGTACATAGGCCAATCCGGATCGTCGGACATAATTCTACTGTGTTTTAATGTATTTCAAGAGAAGAAAAACAAACAGCAAGCAGTTTTGCCCCATCGCCTTACCATGCAATTACTTTCAGTGGGAGAAATGCAACTGTGGTCCCTCAGGTACTTTGATTTGGCTAAATAGTGTCCTTTGAAAACTATTTCCATTTTAATGTGTGGAATCAATCTCCTGTATGCACCCCATTTTCTTTAATTAAAGACAAAAATCAGGCAAGGAAAGAAATTGCCTCATCTAATGGATATTCAGTTTAGTATAAAATGAATTCAGCATCAAGGAATACATTTCTCGAGAAGAAATTGAAAAAGCAAGGCAACCTAGAATTACCCTGAGGGGGAGGAAGGAAAAGAAGTGTGGAGGGGCAGTTGGCAGGATTTTGTTTAAGAGACATTCAGAGGAGGAGGGAAGCCTGAAAGGTGCTGCTGGATGAGATAAAAATGAATAGAGTCCATTCCTGCTAGTTAGTGTATTGTAGTTGGCATGGGGGAGCAGTATCTAAATATTTATAGTCATTAAACGTGTGCTCTAATAGGTAAAATAAAGCGATAGAAACACACGAAGAAGCTGTAGCAGTGTGAGAGGACTTTCGAGCAATGCATTTGCAGTGAGCTCTGACCCACAGATAAATTGCACAATTGAGTTCTGTGTAGGAGCCAAAAGACACTGAGATGAAAAATTAATTACGACGGTAAGGAGAGAGAGAGAGAGACTAAGGTTCAAGTGTAGATTGAACTGAAGACAAATCTTCTCAGCAGCTACAAAAGTGCCAAGGCTGCAGTAGTGAACTTGAGGTCTTTTAAAGACTCAACACAGGGAGTGTGTGGAAGCTCCCTTTACATTTTCTTATTACTACTTCCTTTATCACTGCAATTTTTTGTCCATGGATTTGGTAAACAGGAAGAAATGAGGACATATGAAATACAAAATACTGAAATTGCTCATTATATTACTAATTCATTTTATGGTCATGAAGGAAAATGGATTGGTCTGATCATCTCAGATGTGGAACTGTACTGGACTAAGTGCCCCCTTTAATTAAGCTGATACATCAGGAAGGGGGGATGTCCCTTATAGCACTGGCTGGGGAATTTTGGGAGTTGAAGTCCACACATCTTAAAGTTGCCAATTTTGAAAAACACTGCTAGGCATCAATGGTAGGAAATATTCATTTATTAAATAGCTGATATAAATAAACAATTTATATATGCAACAATGTAGCCCATGGATTCACAAAAAAAGAACCTGCAACAAAAACAAACAATTGTGTTTAAAATAAACAAACATTATAGTTAATCCTATAATTCCAGTTTCACACTAGTATCAGATAAATTGTTTTTCTGTTGCTGGGCATTCTAGATCATAATGTAACATGACATACTGGCTGTGTGACAATATCTACCAATTTTGTACTTGCATCATGTGGTGGGTACTTATTGCCACTTGTGTGGAAGACTGGGTTGCTGAGAAATGTATGTACATGTGTATGTGTGCATAACAAATGTTACTGTAAGAGACAGGATCTTGGTGAATGCTGACAAATAACTCTAATTCTTAACAGCTGTCAAGTGAAAAAGCAATTTATTTATCATGAGCTGCTTTTTGACACTGATGTTGCTGGTCTGGTAATTTATCCTTTAGTAGTAAATAATGAGAATGTTGAGATATTTAAGGGGGCACTTGGTTTGACTTTTTTCACCAGATTTATTATTTATTTTATTACTGACATTTCTATGTTCCCCCTAAGTCCTGCTGTGCTGCCTTATTGGACCAAGGGGGTGTTCTTGGGAGGAATGAGCACCGGGAATATATGTCAAGAGTATATACTCCCAGCAGGGTGACCTAAGGTATGAAGGTCATCCCAGCTGCCCAGCTAAAGCAAGCAGGTCCCTCTATTTGGCACCAGTTGCTGGAAGCAAGTTGCTTTAGAAAGTTGCTGGAGGCAGATATCACTTTAGTACAATGGCAAGTATGCATCTCCTGTTCATACTGCACAGAAGACAATGGTAAGCCACTTCTGTATTTTACCAAGAAAACCACATGGGTAGGCAAGACAAAGTGATTGACAATACAGTATAGAATGATGGGCTACTCAGGTTTGATGGCACTAAACGTGCAACTGAGAAACAGCTGAGGATCTTTCAGACTAAAGATATTTATCATATGATTAAATTTAAGTATTCAGGATGTCTAATTGCTGATGTGGCCATGAAAGAAAGATAATCCAAAGCTGCAAAAACAGAATTACAGTGGGAACATGGAATGTAAGAAGCATGAAAATGGGAAAGCTCAACACAGTTAAAGATGAAATGAATCAACTGCAATATTGATGTCATAGGCATCAGTGAACTGAAATGGATTGGAATTGGGCACTTTCAGTCAGAAGAGGCAACCTTTTAATATGAACTCTGAATTGATTTGTTTTCTGATTCATTTGTTTGTTTTCTTGGTTACCCATGGTATGCTCAAGAGTCTTTTCCAACACTAAGGTTGTTGAACAAAACAAGTCATAGTTTTTACTCAAGGCACAAATGTCCATGCTCAAACTATCAATTTGGACACACTATGCAAATCCCAGCTCCCTTGAGAAATCCATAATACTGGAAAAAATGGAAGAAAAGAGAAGAGGACAACTAGCAGTATGTAGATGGATTTGATTACATTAGTGATGTGCTCCATTGGGACACCGGAATGGACAGGCTGGGGACAGATCATCCTGGAGAAGGTCTATATGATAACTAAAGTCAACATCAACTTGAATGTCCTTAATCAATCAATTTTGATGATACTATATTCCAAAATGGCTTCTTCAGATCTCAAAGATAATATACAATCCTCAAACTTCACCACATTTAAACATTTACCGTAATTCACTCACACATGATGAAATATACAATCCTCAACATTCATCACATTTCAACATTTACTGTAATTCACTCACACACATTGTACACATGATGAAATCTAATGTATAAACTTTATAAAAGTTATATTTTTAGAAGAAATGCTATCATGTGAATTGGAGTCTTTGGTTATAACTTCTTCCAAACCTTGGCATTTTGCTTCAACATTCTAAATTATAAATGATAACCCGCATACGTGCAGCTGAAAAAGCTATTCAAAAGCATAAGGAAAAAAGTGTACTTTTAAGTTGAAGGTCTAAACCTCTTTAGAGATGCACAGTAATTTAAATTTGTGACCAGTCATGATAATCCTATGCTATTATTTCTATAGCTTGCATGATATAGTGTAATTTCAATAAAACACAGCAATTTCTGTTTTCTCATGCTATCTATAAATGCACAGCCAAGCCAAAACAAGTTTTTCTGTTTCATTTTCATTCTGATCATCAAATCACATCTCTGCCTTTCACTGCTTACCTTCCCCTTCAAATGACCAACTACTCTATGCCCTGAGTATTAGTCACTAGAAAGCAAGGAACTGGGCAACTTTTAAGGAGATACATATATCACTGAGAGGTTAGTTCCTGCAATTTTCTGCTTCGGTAGCAAAGAACAGGTAGTATAATGCTAGCTTCTAGGAATGTCCAAAGGTTTTGTTTAGTCTGAAATTTCACCCAATTTGCACCTGTTCTCCAAACTAAGGTACAAAACAGGATACAGGAAATTCTTTCAATTCTATGTTTCTCCACTTTCAAGATGCATTTTCCAGCTTAAAAAAAAAATACCCCAAATGCATGCAAATATTGGGGGGCGGGATTATCATAAACATTGATTGATTTCCATTCCTTTCCAAATCTGCAGATTCATGCTGAAATGGGACTAAGGTTTAGTCACTAAACAAATGTATACATAAATATATCAAAACTGACATTGGCTGAAAATAGCTTGATCCATCTATTCTGAATTCGGCGAAGCTTCAGAAAGCTCACTTAGGCATATAAATTAAAAAGAAAACTACATGTTTGAATCATAGCCAAGGTCAATTTATATTTTATTTTACATATTCTAAACTAGGAACGATCAACATTTTTAGGTCTAGACTGAAGTGTCACATCAGATGCTGGATGAGTTGCTGAAGGCTGCAATGGCTGGCATATACGCATTCACATATATCCTCTCCTTATCTGTTTCCCTCCAGTGACTCTATTACAGCTTATTGCTTCTCCATTAGCAATCAGACCAACAAGCATTAAGAATGGGGAGACTTCTCTTTCCCAGCAATTGTTCTCCAGATTGCTGCTTCTCTCCTGTCATTAAGAGCAGAAATGCAGCAGTTCTAAGTGGGCACCTTGGGAGATAAGGGAAGAAGGTTCCCTTTTCCTTCCAGCAACTGATCAACCAGCAATTTCATAGGCTACTGGGACAAGTTATTTTCTAGCACTCTTCCACACCTAAGCAACCAAGCACAATACTAGAGGGAGTATGGAGATGGAAAACAATAATCATTTTACAGAAAGACATCAGGGCCATGGACTATCTCTGCTCCAAGCCATCCCATAGCCTAAGTGATTACTAATAGCTTTTTATGAGCCCCACATCTGCCCAACACAGATCGTTGACTAGCATTCAGGTAAGAAATTCAAACTGTGAATTGTGAAAATAAGTCAACCCTTTATGAAATCCAAGTTTACACTTTTCTTTCTGAGTTAGAGAGGATAAAATCATTAATTCTCAGCCTAAAGGTTTTTAACTCTCAGCTCTTCAGCTTCAGCCAACGTTTTACAAAATAATAACTTGCAGAGGCAATACATATTTCAGATATGTCAGCATGACTGTGGACCTATTTCTCATGCCAACTGATTGTGAGGATACAAATAACTTTCTTTTTGATTATACTACAGCTGTAATTCTGATTAAATACAATTCTCTCAATTGGTTAACACCAGTATTATTTTTCTTTGTTACTCCCTGCATATCTCCACGCATTATCCTTTTCCTAAGAAATGTTCATTTCAAAAATTTCATAAACAGATTTTGTTTTGTTTTTTTTCTTCAATCAGTGTGAAAAGGCTTACATTCTAAACAGAAAGGAGACCACAAAAAGTTTCTGTTTTGGGTGCTGATGTTCAAAGCATGCCCAAAACCGAGATAGATCAACTTCAAAACAACTTTCTGGGCAGCAAGGAAAGTTGATTGGTTTTGGCAGTGTTATTAGCAAAACAGACAGCAGCCTTTCAAAGACCAACATAGTACATCTTCCTCTTGGCAGAAGGATTAGCCAATCTGTAGACTTTGATAACAAACTAGAAAACAACCAAATAAATAAATTGTAAAACAGAAAGGATTGGGGGGAGAGAACAGATATTTCTTTTTCATGAAATCAGCTTGTTGAGATAAAAATCTTGTCCTTATATTGTGCGAGAAAAACAGTTGCTCCATTGGGCTTTAAGCTGGGTGGCCAGATGGAGGTTTGAATCATAGATTATACTTGCATTCCTGGGATACAGAAAACCACATGAGGTGATAAGTATTAGCTCCATCTTTCTATGAACATGTGTTGAGACTTCTGTATGCTGGCAGACCCTCACTTCTCTTCCCCCCGGAGATGTCCCAACTGAATATCCCCATTTCAAAATACTTTTCCTCAGCATTCAAGAGACAGAAACTTTCAATCTATTGGGGATATTAAAAGAATGAGTTTGTTTCCAGATGAGACCTGGGACAGCAAATTAGGCCTCACATCACTGTCTACTGGGAAAGCACAGCTAATTTTTGAAAATTGCTTCCAAGATCTTCTGTATTCTCATCATGACTGTAAAAATAAATTTGTTTTAATTTTGGGGAAAGTTGGAAACATTGGTTTCCCTTAACACTTGCCCCCCTGTTGCCATCACCATCATATTAAAAAAAGAAAAAAAATTGGAAAGAAACAAGACATCTCCATGTTGCCTTATTTCAATGTTTTTCCTTCCTATTTTTTTTTTAACTGCTCAGAAGCAAAATGTGGAATAGCTGTGCAATGTCTTTTGACTGATAGCATGAGAACTGTCCATCTGGAAGAATCAAAGATCAACTAACTCCAATTAAGTTACATAATCAGTTATTGGTTGCTGAATGAATTGTTTCTCTCAAGGAAGAAGCTGATGCCTTCCTGTTCAGAAGGAATATAAATAAATAAGCAAGCAAGCAAGCAAGGAAGGAAGCAAGCAAGCAAGCAAGCTGCAAGGCCCACTAGCTTTCCACTGCTTAGGACAGAAAGGTAAGATTTACAACAAAGTTCCAGTGTAAAAGTTTTGCCCTCACTGATACTAAAGATTAACAGTTTGATGAAATCCAAATGTTTAATGGTTATTCTGAAAATGGCAGCCCCTTTCTTCTCATCCAGTACTTTTTTTTAGATGGGTGAAGGTCTGGAGAAATATATCAACTTTTTTCAGCAACTGCATCTGAGGCATATCACTTGAAATTTCCAGACTGAGGAGTGTGAAGATTCAGCATCTGCTCAGTTCAGATATTTTCTTAACCTTTCTCAATCTTTCCAGTTCAATTCAATTCAGTTCAGAACATAGTTCAGAACATAGTTGGATCCAATGCACATCTCTCATACACGGAAGCTAAGTCCTGACACAAACTTTCTGCTCAAGTGGAGAATGATCTGAATGGCCTCTTAAGGATTTGATAGCTGTCACAATATAATTTCAGACACTTCCTGTTTGCATGGACAGTAGCATATAGAGGTATGTATAAGATCAACTTGTGGTGGTGTGGGCAGTTTGGGCTGCCTGTCGCTCGGCACATGTGACACCTCTGCTCCATGAGCTGCATTGGCTATTGGTCTGCTTCCAGATACAGTTCAAGGTATTGGTGGTTACCTTTAAAGCCCTTCATGGCTTGGGGCTGGGTAACTTACTTATGGGACCATCTCTCCCCATATCTACCTATCCCTTTAGATATGGCAGGAGAGGTGAGCCCTATCTGTGAGGGAGTGCCATCTCGCGTGACCCAAGAAGAGAGCCTTTTCTGTCATGGTGCCCAACTTCTAGGCATCATCTCCCCAGAGATCAGACTCCCCTGACTGTGCTGGCTTTTCACAAGGCCTTAAAGACATGGTTTTGCCATTGAGTCTGGGTCTCTGATCATGTGAGTAAACCCATTTCTTGGCTGTATTGATTGGGGATGACTGTTAGTGTTGTTGCTTGGCTGCTATTTTAAGTTATTTGTAATTTTGGTGGTTGTTTTTATTCTGTTTTTAATTGTTAGCCATCCAGAGTCATGTACCTGAGATGGGCAGCCATATTAATTTAATAAATAAATGCATACATACATACATATTCTTAAGGCATGTATGGGGCAACTCTAACAGAAGGAAATACAGTCTGCATCCCTAAAAATGAGTAGGTGTGGGGAGCTCACTTCCTAGCATCATCTCATTTCTTGGGATGATAAGATTCTGGGTAGGACTGGGGGTCCCTCAGAAGTGTTTTTGAGGAAGCAGATTTTATTTCTTATATGCTATTCTCTCTAAAATGTATGCTGTTGTCCTATATGACAGGCAAGAGTATGGTGTTCATCATAATAATCCTTTGTTTTTTTACCTTAATTATTACATTCCACTGTCTCAGTTCATGTCTGCAATAGAAACTACCTTTTAGTGGAAAGAAACTGTTTTCTGAACATATATTTCAACCTTTCACTGAAAAAGACCTGACATTTCCAAAACCTTTCTTTCTTTCTTTTATGAATTAAAAATAGCATTATGACATTTACATGTAAACGTAAATCTGGCTTTTTGATTTCCACATGGTTTATGTGTGTTTTTTTTAAAAGTAACCAAGTAAAAGTCCCATGATGATCTCAGTTTCTTATTGGTTATTTGGACTTCCTGGTGGAATCTGGAGGTGACCGAAGAGATTTCAAATTATATTGAGTTGTAGGGGTTTGGGTCACCAAGTCCTAATCTAGAGGAGTTGGCACAATGGCTCTAATGCCTTTGCTCTTCTATTTATTTTTACGCTGACAGGAAGGGGTAAAAGTCAAAGTCCCCAGAATAGAAAGCTTGTTACTGTTTCGCAGCAGAGATAATTAGCTGAACCTTTCTTGACTCCTGCAACTGAGAGTGAAACTCTCCTTCCAGGGAACAGAATTCTTTGTTCCCTTTTCAAGAGCGTCGGACTGATTCCCTTCTTGCAAAGGAGAACTTTCTCTTGTGATTAAATATTCATCACATGAGAGGCCAGCCAAAGGTGTAAGTGCTCCCAATTAACCACAGCAAAAGGCTATAGAAGATGACAGGACAAATATTAATATTTTATTCTTAAAAAGCAGGTTAGGGCCTTGAATAACCCTATCTCTTCCTATGTTGTTTTTGTTTGTTGGTAAACAAATGGTCACCTTTTTCCTGCTTCCCTCACCATCACATCCACTTCTGCAGTCAGGTAGGAGCTTTATGACTCCTTTATCTTCCTTATGAAGGACTCTCCCTACTGATCTTGAAGAATAAATGGGAGAGAACTTGAAAGAATGGACTGGTGCTTTGCATGCTCCTGGATGAGGCATTATGCACATTTGCTTTCTGCAAAGGCAACAGTGGGTAATTGGGACAGGTATAACTCACATATTAGGTTTTCTAAGTTATTCAGCCATCATGGCATCAGGTAAGATTGCATTCTCTGCTATACAGTCTTATTAGATATGAATTGCCATGGGCAGATTACCTAGCAAAGTCATTATCCACCAGCCCTTTTCTCTTTTCAAAAAATGCCAGTGCAATAATAATTTAGCAGCTATGTCTAAGAGCAGAGTACCAAAGCAGATGGCTTATTTCTCTGTTTGTAAGACAGTGGCCTTTCCTTCTCTCTAGTCATACATACATACACCAGTGGTCATTGTGAATATGTGAATAATGTGCCCAGGTCAAAGTATTGTACATTCAGTAGAACCATGCTTTGACTGCTGAGGGGAATATTGATACTAGAAAACTAAAATTAGCCAGAATTGTAGCTAGATGGGAAATCTTACATCCACTGAAAACTATAGGAGACTATACGTAGGAACTCGGTTTTCCTTTGGAGTTGCTTAACACTGTGCCTGATCAAAAGCTACTCCATCTTAGTTAGGAGTTTTAGTGCAAAGCAAGCAGGACCACCCTCTGCCCCCTGAAGTTCAGCTGTACCCATTTAGGCCTACCTTTTGTCATATTTTCCAGCTGTCTCAAACAAAATTGGAAACTAATTCCATTCCATTGTATAAATGATGTATTATAATCAACAATGTCTATGCACCAAGGATATTTTCAGAACAACAATGCAAAGAAATTAGCAGTAAGGTTTCAGTCAGTCAAAAGGCAACAAACAGCTTGAACTGGGAAAGAGGTTGTCTGCTCTCTGAAAAACCTGAAAACCTGATTAACTTTTATTCAAGAAAATCATAGGAATCAGGATAGCTTTATGAATGGGTCAACGTCTAATGAAAGTTATCTAAATGCAGCATAGTCAAATAATCATGTACCCACTCAGCTTGGTTAGCTGTTGACTAAGGCTATCTCAGTTAATCCACACTGAACTATAAACATTCCAGGCTGTGCCCAAGGATAGAAAATAGAATGAGACCCAGTGAAAGAATAATTCATGCTTTTGTGTGTTTATGCATGTACAACTATTTACATAGCATAGTAATTGCCATTGCATAGCAGATGTTCCCCAAACAGTAAACATGTTAACACTTAGAAGAAAATTAAGACACAGCTGACCTGAGAGTCCAGCCAAGAAGATATATTTTTAAAAAGACTGATTGAGGAAGAAATCTTTGTTTGACACTGAAATGACCTTAAAGATATTGCTAGCCTAGCCTCTGCATAAAAGCTACTCTATAGCCAGGATGTTAACCCTGAAAAATTTCTCTTGCTAGTGGACATCAGCGGGTCTTCTATCCCAACAGATTGATTTCCTGGTTATGAAGCAATCTTTTGCATCTTTTTGTGATTCAATTATTAATCTAATTGGTGATTTTAAGCATTTTGATTGTTGAGTTTAACTCTGGCCTTGTTTCTTCTGTAAACCACTCAGAGTTGTTAGCAACTGGTGGTATGACTAGCTAAATATTTGAATAAATTAATTAAAAATCCAGTTGCACATCTCTGAATTAGATAAAACAAAACTCAAAGCCACCATATATTGGAAAAATGCCTGCACAAAAATACATGTAGTCATGAAAATAATGTATAAAAATGCATTGCATAAGGAGAAAATCTGGGTATATTAGGCCATGTTGCAAAAGAAGAAGTGGGGGTGGGGGGAGGTTGTTGTTTTAAAAAAATGCATACATAAGAACTTACAAATTTTAGTAATCTCAAAATCTCAATGCAGTATCAAAATGGAATATATGGCACATATGGAAAACTGAATAACTGAAAAGTCCTGAAATGGAGAGTTTCTTTGATTTAGAAAATGAGAACAAGCTCTATTAATAGTAAGGCTTTTCCAGATGTTTAAGCCTTGTCTTTTTGAAAGGCTGAACAAGATCAGAAGAGCAAGCATGCAAAGATGGGTTTCCCTTAAAACTGGAAGCTAATGAAATCTTGCTTAGTTATACTTCCTAGCTAGTCCTGCTAAAAAAGGACTTTTGCAAGCTGGGTGCCATGCAAAAGACTGCTTTGACACAAGTTAACTAAAGACATTCAGGTACAAATTCAAGAAAAGATTGTCTAATTCTATTTGGCATGACTCCCTGTTCTTGCTTTGCTTCTTGAGCAGCCACGACTGCAATTAATTTTGCTGCAATACATGCAGTGACATTGTTCAGTCCCTCCTGAAACAACAGTGCAAAGCTGCTCATAATTTAGCTGCCCTTGAAGGAGGATGGCTATGGAATCTGTATTAGTAACTGCTCTAGGCTTACCGTTTTTCCCAGGCAGGGAAGATGATAGCACCTGCCCTCTGGAATGAGCTCTGCCCAGAGAACCGTGTGGCTTCCACCACAATGACATCCAGCAAGCTATTAAAGACCTGGATATTCTCCCAGGCTTTGGGTCAGGGTGATGGTTGAGCCCTTATATGATGGACTTTTCTTTATTTAGATCAGGGTTCTGCAAAGTGGTCAATATATTGATCTCCAAGGGTCGATGGGACTATCTATAGGGTTGATAAATGTTTGGAGGTCAAAAGGGGGTCAGTAAATGTCGGAAGGTCAATAGGTGGTTGATAAATGATGGAAGGTCAATTGGGGTCAATTAATCTTTTGGGGTCTCTGTAGAGCTCCACGCCAGTCCCTAGTCCTGAAGATGAGGTGGTTAGACAGTGTTACGCAGGGTGGGATGGCCAGCTGCCAGCAAGAGCAGCTCTGAGTTGTCTCTATCAGCTGTGGGTTGTTAGTGGCCTCATTTATTTATTATTATTATTGTTGTTGTTATATGTAGTACTATTACTTAAAGTAGTATTTATTAAATTATTTTCATATAATAAATGTTTGGGGGTCAATGAACAATCTGAAACTTCATGAAGGGGTCAATGAGCTGAAGAATTTGGGGACCTCTGATTTAGTTGTTTGTTTTAATAAGACAATAAGGCACCTTATTATTTCTTTTTGGTTCCCCCCCCCCCCGCCCTTGTTTCTTAATTGTAAGCTTCCCAAAGATATTGGGAGTTGGGCAGCCTATACATTCTATAAACAAACAAAAAAATAAATAAATTCATTTCTAGGAAATCCATCAAGTTATCATACAATGGGAAACACAACAATAACAAATCCTATGATTTAAGCCAGTGTTGTCCAAACTTGGCCACTTTAAGATGAGTGGACTTCAACTCCCAGAAAGCTGGCTGGGGAATTCTGGGAGTTGAAGTCCACTCATCTTAAAGTGGCCAAGTTTGGACAACACTGGTTTAAGCGCTTGGTAAGTCTTGAGTACAGAAGCATGAGAAGGCATCTTACATTCTCTAAAAGGGAAGTGTTTTATCAGTAAGATTAAAGTGTGCCACCAGTTTAGGAACAAAAATTGTCTTCCATTTTAAGAATTAAGGGAAGCAATTTCAGCCATGTTCAGACATCTTTTTGGTAGGGAGAAGTGGGATCATGCATACTTTTCTTTTTTTAAAGATCGCAACAAAGCCTTCATATGTCCAACTGTATGTACGTAGAAACAGAGAAAACTGCCTTGTACTGAGCTTAAATATTTGCTCCCTGAGCCCAGTATTTCCTCACCCATTTTATAGCAGCTCTCCAAAGCAAAGGGTTTTCACACAATCTGGTACCTGATCTGTCTGGAGCACACATAGATCATCTCCCATCTTCTCCTTGTATGGAGAAGTTCCAAGGAGCCGGTCTACTCATTGGTTCTTTGATCTTTGCCGCTGTTGTTGGCTCCACTTTCACAGAGCCATCCTCAGTTTGCCATACCAGCAGTGAGAAGGATAGTGCTGAGGTCATTCCCCTCCTTTCTGCAGTTGGTGTTAGTGGGGAGAGAGAGGTCCACCCCTAGACCACTGCTTTGTGGGTGTCTCAAGGCTCCCCTTCTCTCCACTTTTGTTTAATATTTACATGAAGGTGCTAGGTGAAGTCATCCTTTGGCTGAAGATTCTCAGTTATACATCTTTTCCCTGACCAAAAAAGCGATGCTGTATTTGTGCTTTCCAAATGCCTGGAAGCTGTGGGGGTCTAGATGGGGAGGAGCAGGCTTTGAATCAAACCTAGCAAGACCAAGTAGCTGTGGGTCTTGGGTGCGTCAGTATCTGGATCTAGAAAATTTCCATCCTTGGTTCTGGGTGGGGTACACTTCCCCATTCAGAGCCTGTGTGCAATTTGGGGGTCCTCCTAGACTCACGACTCCTGCTTGAAACAAAGGTGGCAACCATAGCCAGGAAGGCTTTTGTAATACTTCACATCATGAGACAGTTACGCCTATTTCTGGATTGAGAGCCATGGCTCATGGTCTCTCATGCCTTGGTCACGTCCCCATTGAATTTCTACAATGTGCTTTACATGGGACTGCCCTCAAAAACCATCTGGAAGCTGCAACTGGTCCAAAATGCAGCAGTATGGATGGTAACCAAGGTGCACCCATGTAAGATTGTTTCATGAGCTGCACTGGCTTCTGGTAGGCTTCCAGGTGTGATTCAAGGTGCTGATCATCACCTATTAAGCCCTTCATGGCACAAGGCTAGGTTATTTGTGGAAGTGCCTTTATCTAATTACTAATTTTTTTTTTCCTTCACTTCATGGCTGAGATGGCATACAAACTGATAAATAAATAATACAGATGATGGGTTAGCAAAATATATAGTTACTGTAAATGCCAATTTCAAGAGGAAGGATGTCAGCCCTCAGGTAAAGCAGACAGGAAACAAGTCTGAAAGTACAAATCTCTTGCCATCCCTATTTACCCCCTGATCAGTTAGGGCGGATCCTTTCTAAGTTTCTTTCTCTTCCCATTACTCAGTTGCAGGCTCCTCCCCCTTTTATCTGATCATTCCCTAGGCAGCATCTCTTCCCCCCCCCCCGCCCCCACCTTCCAAGGTCATTCTCACATTCCATTACAAGCGGAGATGTTTCATTAGGACCATGAAAGATGGGAAAAGGCTACACTATTGCCCTCAGCCTGCCTTTTCATATTATGGCCCAGTCTTGGTTTCTCTCCCTGTTTCACAAGATACTTGTGATTAGCAGGGAAAAAACTAGATATATTAAGTTACATCACATATGTAACATCATTTTGGTGGGCGGCTAATAGGATTCTAAGTCTAATTCTCAAATACAGAAAAGGAAGGGGCATGGTTGCATGTACAATCGCATTAGTCGCGAGCATCATCAGTAGGGATATTTGTTTGTTTTTTGTTTGTTTATTGTGCCTCTAGGTCACCCAATAAATGCAATTCACTAGGCAGCTTATAAACCAGTTAAAAACAGACTACAGAAAAGAAAGAAACTCCATAATTTAGTTTACAAGACTTTAGATGAAATCATATTTGTAGTGCCCATTTATTTATTGTTGTTGCCATCTCTTTAGGAGTCTAAAATGTGGGAGAGGTAAGTCCCTCTACAGCTGAGTTCTGAGTTAAAGAGACACTGTTTCTTTGGCAGAGAATCTTGATGTCTGTGGCATGCAAAGGTCATATTAATGTAAAGATGGTCCGTAATTAATTAGTTCCTTCCTTGTAACTGGGCCATTAGTAGGTTCTGTGCTATTACATCTTTCTACTGCCTTATACAGTATATAGTGACTTCAGCATCTGAAAATTGAGCATGGAATGTGTGAGACTAACTGGGCTGTGTGTTTATTACATATTTTACACATGCGTGTTTATTATATAATATTATATAATATAACACTCTAAATATAAATTATATATTTCAGTCAGGACAGATGCATCTACATTTCTTGCAATTGCTTTTCTCACTGAGCTTGTATGGCAGGCCCTTATGATATGTGACACATATGGCTTAAGGATACAAGCTCAGGAAACATCAGTCACAGGCTATTTGCTCAATTAGCCATTCAAAACAGCTGACAACACTGAGCTATGTAGCAGCATTGTGTTAACATTAGTTGGCGTTTTTAATGCACAGAGAAAGGTACAACATGAACTCACTGGGTGTTTTCTCTCTCAGCCCAATTTACCTTACAAGATTGTTGTTGTATGGGAAAATAAGAGGAGAGATCACTGTGTACATAGACTTAGCTCAAGGAGGAAATATAGGATATTAATCTAATAAATACATGTTTTAAAAAATCATTACAGTGCCTAGTCAATGAATGGTTTGCAAGTGACCAATTGTACATAGTTCTGTGTGTAGGTAAATTAATTGACCTGCATGGCAAGGTAACTAATACATGTTTCAAAGCTGTAAAACAGGCTACAAGTGCAATAAAAGATAAGGAATTTAAAAGCGAGACCCTTTTAAATAGAGAGCCATTTGATTTAGGGCCTGCCTTGCTGTAGTTTCTTGCAAACACACAACCTTTCTTTCTTTAGTTTTTAATTTGCACAATTCTTCGTCTTAGATTCTGGATGAAAGTTTTTCCTCCTCTTCAGGATCTTTTGTCCCTTCATAATAGCCTATATATTATTCAGTCTTATTTTGCCATATCTAGTCAGCGTTATGGCCATGACAGAGCTATAGGCATTTTACTGTTTGAATCAGAGCTAAAATAAGTCTTTTCTCCATTAAAATCAGCAATAATTTAAAGTGTTTTGACGCAACCTTTAGTTGCTAGTTTCTTTATCTATCTCCCCATATTCTGCTTTGCTTCCTGGACTACTCCCTGAAATGGATGTCAAGGAAGAGCCAATCCCATAGCAGTTTAAACCTGGGGACCTCCATCACTTTGAACTGGTCTAGGAGTCATCTTGACTCCTTTTAGGCTCTTGTATATTACATTTTCCACCTCACAATGGCTAACAGGGTGTTTGATGAATTGGAGACTATCAGTGTTCCATTTTTCTCTAGTTGTGCTTGAAAGTACTGAGTATTTAATTACCTGATGTCAACCCTATAAGGTAGACCAGACCAAGAAACCAGTAATGCCATATAGGTCTAAAACTACTTTTGTTGGAACAGCTGTAGTAACAAAATCTTGCAAGTCTGAATGAGTCTTGAGTCCTGTAAATTAGGGAGGGGTTTGTCTGAGACATTTTCTCAAATAGTTTTCTAGGAATGGACTCAAGTTCTGCTTGTCTGATCATTGTCTTGGTAGTGGATCTTCCTCCTGCCCTTCAAGGCCATTCCCTATTTCCTCTACACATGATTAAACATGCTAATGAATAATTGTTCAGTTGGCAATGGTTAGTTAATACATACACGTTCATAACAATATTAGGCTATAGTACAACTTATAGCCATTTTTGCTAATCAACAAACATTCATTCCTTGCAAAAGACCACATGTTACCTACTATATTTCTATCAGCATTTGTATCTCTAAATGTTCTCATTTTTAGTAAACATGCTACTAAGGTTCAACATTCATCTAGTTTGTCCATTCTTTGCCATTTAAGTACAACGTGTGATCATTCACTCTATTTTCCTATACAAAATCATTACTTTGGTTTATGAGACATTAATTTTCAGATCCATACATCTAATTTCCACCGTGCATTCTAACACTTGCAATTAAACAAAGAAACAACTCATATCTTTGTCTTAATCTCTGTTCAGTGTCTGCTGAACATTCTATTGCTTTAGTGACATCATACACCATTCATTTCCATATTTGCACAAAATGGTCCATAATCCACATTTTGGCTAGATTGCCACCAATGCAAATTGGTGTTATGCAAATCTGTTAAATGCATGTTAAAATTCCTGCCTCCTTTTCCATTATCTTTCCATGTCTACAAATTATAAATATTCTCCTGGGTGGAACTTAACATTCAAGGACATATAGAAGAAACAATACTTTTGATGTGTGTGTGTGTGTGTGTAAAATTGCAGGGACTATTTTAAATTATGTAATTGCACAGGCTCCCTGGGGAAATCATGAGGTTTGTGTACTTTACAGGTATTTGCTTCTATGCTTTTATTTCATCTTTCTTAGCAAACAAGACGCAAACGGAATATTTTATAGGACTGACTTATTAATCTAGCAATCCTAGTTGTTCAGGTTAGAAATAATGTACTTCCACCTGCAACTGTACCTTTTCTTTCTAGCATTTTTCTGATTATGCTGCTTGTCAACACACTCACTTTAGAATTTCTTCCCCTTTGCTATTTATAAGTGGGTTTTATTCTAAATAAATTTAATTGCTATGCAAATTTGGTAATTATTTGGTGAATATTAACATTTTCCCCTATACACAGCAATAAATATATATTTTATATTCTGCCTGTATTTGCAAAATACCATGGCAATTAAAATACACTTAAAGAGCCTTAATTTGCATGCAAATTGTCAGAATGATGTGGAATATTGAGATAGGCAAAATAATCTGTGAAATTGAAAATTAAACATAGTCATTATTAATATAAATATTCCCAAATATAATTTGGTTTGGAAATGTTACCTGTGATGCTGAACATAATTGCTGATTTGATTGCTTAACAGGAGAACATTTTTTTCCTGATTCTTTAATGCTGAAGAAAATCAGAAAAATTGCAGTCCTATGGGGACTATTAAATACCATGAGTAATAGACCAGATGATTTATTTTAGTGAATATTAGGTGCAAAGTAGACTGTTTTACAGTGCCTTTATGTTTCTACAGCTGATTGCTAACTTCTCATGAAGTTGTCCATACTGATACATATATCCTGGAAGGCATTCACTAGGGAAAACTATCCTGAACTTGGTTTCCCAGGTTTGGCCAAGCGACAAAGGAGATGCCATATTCATCTGTATCATAACAGAAAAATGGAGATACATGAGTATATCCTCCAGTGTGAAAAGCATGATCTTTTCTCTTTCCTTTGCACATCATCAGGAAGTAGCATTAGAAACAATAGCCATTCTTACTCTACTCCTTTGGTAAATTATTGAAAAATATACCTGAGTTTCTAGTGCAGTGTTTCTCAACCTTGGCAACTTTCAGATGTGTGGACTTCAACTCCCAGAATTCCCCAGCCAGCCTTGAGTTGAAGTCCACACATCTGAAGTTGCCAAGGTTGAGAAACACTGCTCTAGTGGCTTTGAAGGTTGCCATATTTCTGCTATTTCTCTGCCTGCTATGGCAGATGCAGACTTGGGCCAGTTTGTCTTCAAGGCCAGTGCCAGGTCTAAATGGGCAAGTTGCAAAGTGCTCTTTGATACCTTTTCTTATTTCTGATGGTCTCTTGTGGCTTTGCATGATGTTCCTAGGACCAAAAATCAATATCAGAAAAGCAGAAACTACCATTTAAATTTTCAACAGTACTTTGGAAGGCTACTATATTAGGGGCATCATAGGAAATTAAAATGCTACTTCCCAGAACAAAGCTCATGTAATTTTGCTCTGAATTAAAACATGTTTTATATCTGAAGTGCTCTATGCTTAGGGTGTGAACAATATCTTCTAAAGGTACCTTCTTTCCAGGTTCTAGAAATGTGACAACTGCTCAAGAGTGTCACATGTTGCTGTGTACTGTCTTCTGTGGTTTCATTTGGAAAGGCATCACAGTTGAATGAGTTGCATGTAAGTAATCCCATAAGAGAATACTTGGCCTTTAAGAATCAAAATACCTGAACTGAGTCATGGTGGGCAGATACCTAAAGTAGATGACACCAGGGAAAAGCAAGCCTGGATGGCTATTGGTCATTCAGAGTTTTTCAAGCATGTCAGGGGTACTCCCATAAAATGATTGCCATGGGGAATCTGCCAATCAGCAGGGTGACTGATAGTGGAAACCAGAGCAGGGCTTAGCATGGGGTAAAGCTGTTTTCTCTTGTCCCCCAAGGCTGGGCTAACCCCATTAATTTTGGAAAATAGCTTTAAAGATAGTTGGGAGAAAGCCCTGTTGGGAAACAAACCATATTCTTGCAGTTTTTGTTTATAATCAATTACCTATTTAGTCCACAGAAGGCCAAGAAAATGATTAAAGAAGGAATGTGAGAACTTGAGGAACCTGAGATAAGTCCCCTTCCTTACTGGATGTTAAGAGCAGCTTGAAACTATCTGTTATTTGTCACAATTATCATACAAAATCAGAGAATGATGTTTTCTTCTGGCTGGACTTAATGTTAGGCTATCAGCAATTTTACTGGGTATATACTAAATAATACTATAAGAGTAGTTTTTATTCCTATGCTGGGAGAGAGACTGGGTCAGTTGGATGAATATTTTGTATTCCTTTTATGAAAAAGTAGACAATACTTCTATCATGCCTATTATTAATAATATGCTAAATTGACATGGGATATATATGTTGTTATATACTTCCTAAATGAGCAGTTGGCTGAAATGCTACTTCCCTGTTGGTGCCTATAGCATCTTCTATGATCATAATGTTAAGGTGATATAAAGCCTATCCTTATATAAACATAAAAATGGATTGCTCTAGAAGACACTGTAAGATATTAATTCACATCATGCCATGTTGCATGTAAGACAACATTTAATTAACTTCTTAAAGGTTTATCCAGCTACCAAATAACCTTTTCAACTTTTATCGATAGAAATTCCAATATAGTTGGTAAGGATAGGCTTAAGATAACTTTGGTAGGACAGAGCTTTCTGGTTTAAATTATTCTGTAGATTTACTGTTGACTTGTAAGAAAATGTACAGTATGATGCCTATGCATGTATTGTATGCCTGTATTATCTTTCTCTGATTTTTTGAAGACCATGACTTCCCAGATGCACCTGGAATGTCTAAAGCCATTCAAGGTCACCCAGCACTACAATACCAGTTTGGATCTCTGCTCCATAAGTTTGGGCAGGGCTGTTTTTTGGACAGCTGGTTGGAAGATGCACCAGCAGCTGCCCTAGTTTGTCCTTCAGCCCGTAGTGATCATATATCTGGATATAGCAAAGATCTCCTCGACCTATGGCTGTGGCAGTACACATAACCTAGGAGGGCAGATTCCAGATAGGGCAATATCCTTATTTGCACCCAACCTGGCTTCTATGATACAGGCAAGGTCCACACTGAACTGTGATTATGGGTGGTCTTATTGCATTCATCCTGAAAGAAAACAAAGGGGCCTGAAGCAGGGATTGGCACCAAATTGTACTCTCTCTTCTATAATGGCTAGCCCCCCTCCTGTCATAGTGCCTGCAGCCCGTCACTGTGGGAATTTGCTCTGCAATACGTTCATTCTTCTCCATCAACCTCTATCAGTATAGTTCCAAATGGAGCCGTTCTCCAACCACACGCATATCCTCCCCCAAAATAAAAGGGAGAGTTTCAGTCCAGAATCCATACCTCTGCCTTGCTCACCCACCCCACACTTCAATACCACAACTATAACATCCTGAAAACCTCAACCCTTTGAATTTAGTGACTGCTCTGTTCTAAGCCCCTCTCCCTCCTGGTTAGTGGAGTGGACCATACATGGCCTGCCCTGCGCTGAATGATGAAGACATGAGAATTGAAACACCCCCTAGTACAACATGTTACTTTGTTATTCAGAATAAAGACAGATGCATCCTATGGCCAGGGATGGTAACAGAGTTGGAAAGAATCCCAGACACAACACTTCTTATGCTTTCCCTACCTTGTTATATATTCCCATGAACTGGTGCTCAGTGTTGCTGGCTCTACAAGTAATGGCCTGATACATTTATCAATCATTTCATGCACTTCTTTTTATAAATAGGTAACTGTGGTCACATGATCAGAAACATCTATCTAGTTGAAATTATTAAATAACGGCAGCATTAAGCCAAAGATAATGTTTTAGCATTATCACAAGGAGCAGTTAATTGACAGTAAGCTTTCCCCTGCTTTCATTCTCACATACTTACTGAGAAGTAAGACTCTCTACATTTAGTTGCTCCAAGGTGTATTTAAGATAGTGGCCTTTATAGAGGACATACAATTTTTGCATTGACTTTTACAGCTAGAAAACAAAGGTCAGAGAGATTGGTACATTTTACTGTGCCCTAGTTCTGCTAGGGGACTCTCCATTTTGGCATGGTATAGCATAATCCTAAAAAAAGTGGTACTGGGGAGAAGTGTAGATGAGACCAAATGGTTTATTATAAAAAAATAGAGATAGAACAGATGGAGAAAGCAGTGGGGGTGGGGTGGGGTATGACTGAGTTAAATCAAATCCTTTGGGTCTTAGTTTCAAATCGAAATCAATTTAGAGGGGAAACCAAATAAAATCACACTGGGATACAGGCATAGTTAACATTTCATCACAGTGCCATATTAATGTATAACACTCTTTCCTGTACTGAAGAGCTGTTACAGCCTGTCTGTTTGGTATAGGAATGACATATGATCAGATACAAAATGACTAGACTGTGTGAATTTTTTTAACAATCAGCAAACATACATTTTTAAATAAAATGACTTATACCAATTCAGGATTGGATGTACTGTTAACTATTGGACTACATAAAACAATTGGACTTTGTATCTGTTTCCTGAAGATTTATGCCCAGATTAATTCTTTTGCCATACTTGCTTATCTTTATTTTACTACCATGATTTTATTCATTTTAACTGAAATAACATCTTGTGGTACATGGGTGTACATATGTATGCATTCATGTTGTATGTGTATGTATATGTGTTTGTATATATACATGAAAGCCAGTTTGGTGTAGTGATTAAGGCCTCAGGCTAAAAACAGGGAGACTGTGAGTTCTAGTCCTGCCTTAGGTACAAAGCCAGCTGGGTAACCTTGGGCCAGTCACTCTCTCTCAGCCCTAGGAAGCAGGCAATGGCAAACCACTTCTGAAATCTTGCCAAGAAAACTGCAGGGATTTGTCCAGGCAGGAGTCAAAATTGACCCCAAGGCTATATACATACATACATACATACATGGATACATACATACAGTCCTTGGTTAACAATGGTAATTGGGACTGGATTTTCTGTCGCTAAGCGATGTGGTTGTAGATCGCGAAGTTGTGTGACCACATCACTTATCAATGGCAATCTCAGCACTCCCCACTGCTGTCATTAAACGAGTCCCAAGTGGCTTGCAAGGAGGCCAGCAGGCAAGTAAGTGGCTGCTGCTGGGCAGAGGTGTGGGTGGCTGTGAGATGTGGATCAAGTGCAGTGGGGCAGGCTCTTGCTGGGCAGGGGAGGGTCCTTGGGTGGCTTTGACTTTGCTTGTGGGAAGCTGGGAAGGAAGGTTGCAAATGGCAATTATGTGACCATGGGATGCTGCAACTGTCTTAAGTGTGAGTTGATTGCCAAGCACCCAGATCACGATCATGTGACCACATGGGTGCTGGGACATTCAGAACTTTGAAGACCAGTTGTAAGTACCACTTGTTCAGTGCCATCCTAATTCTGAATGGTTGCTGAATGAGTGGTCATTAAATGAGGACTATCTATACACACACACACACACACACACACACACATTACATTTATGTATCTGCAGCAGATTGCTTCAGGCTGATTATAAATGAGAGACTGAAAGCCAGTATAGTATAGTGGTTAAGATGCTGCTGAATGAAGAGTATGGTGACCTAGATGCTAGCCCCCCCCCCCCCCCCCCCCCCCAGGCCTGGGTCTATAATCTTCTGTGAAGATGCCTTCATTCTGCAGAGGATTGATTTGGGATGCTTTTTTAAAAAATAGTAATTTTATTAAAAAATTACAATTACAAAGATAAAAGCTAATACAAACTAAAAAAAGAAAAGAAAAAAAAAGAAAAAAAATAGGTGCAGGACAGAAAAAAATAGAAAAGAAAAATAAGAATATAGTAAAGAAAAAGAAAAGAAATATATGAAGAAATTACTTCCCCCTTCATCACAAGTATAAACAATTTTAGTAACTTATCACCTTCTCTTAAAATACAACAAATGATCTTTTCTTCCCATATCTCTTCTCTATAAACAAATCCATAAAACATCATCATTTCAGTCCTCATGTCAGTGAAGTCCATTAAGGGTTACCAGAAATAACAACATATCTATTTTATCCCTGATCAAATAAGCCAATTTTATATTCCTTCCTTTTACTTCTAACAATCTTGATCTTTAGTTCCTTCAAATAATGTTCTAGAACTTGATTTCTTTTCATTTTTTCTTTGATCCTTGTCACAAAATTCTTCAAAGCTTCAACAAGCCTCTTTTGTAAATCAAATAGAGGAAAATTATCCAGCTCACTCTCTTGGTTTGTTATTTGTATATCCCTTTTCATTATTAAGACATCAGCCAGTTTCTTTTGTATGTCCAGTTAGCATCTTTTTCGATATCATTCTTATAGCCTGTCATTTTTAAATCCACTTCCAGATCAGTCTAGGTCTTGTCAGGTAGAACTTGTTCCTCTTCCATAACATCTTTTAGACACAGTCTATCTATAGAGGCAGACACTACTAAAATTAACCTTTGGGTCCATTGTTCAAAAATATATTTCAATATGTCCAATGTTAAAATATTTTGCTTCATTCTGTATTTGTAAGTCGAGTTTCAGTATTCTTCTCCTTTAACTGTGTTCCTTCTAGTTCCCTCTACTGTCCAACTTTCAAAGTCTCACTCTATCATATTTTTTTAAAGAATTCAGAACAAAAGTGTTTTCCCACAGGAAGGATTCTTATAATTAATTCCAAAATCTTATTTCAAATTTATCTGTCCTGAACCTCTAGGAAAAAATGTATGTTCCCGCAGCAGCTAATAAAATATTAAGATACAAGTATATTTCAAATAGGAGATAATAAAACAAGGCATGTAAAAGACAAAATACTCAAACAGAAACAATAGATTGAAAAAAACTGTTTCAAATTTAAAAAACAAAACAAAACACTTAGTTTGGTATTTCTAGAAAGCGTGGGAAAACAGATATGTTTTCCTGGGCAACTCAAGGATAAGTGGAAGGACCACTTCATTTTCCAATGATGGTTGTTCTATCTTATATTTTAAATAATACCATTACTATCTATTTTTAATTTCATTTTCCCTGTTGGTACTTCATTCTGTCATTCTTAATTAAGGTATTTCAATTCTTCTTTAAGGTTTTCTAATTGAACAGTGGTATAAAATTTTCTAAAATAAATATGCTAATATCCCAGGGCATGCAAGAGTTGTGATGATTTGAAGCTGGGGCTGCTCAGCAAAGCTGCTACTGCCAAGGAAACAGCACTAGCAAAGAGATATCTACTGTGTTTCCTCTGTAGCTGCAGAGTGTGTTGGTCCCTACTGGCCAGACCTGTCTCCTCCTGTCTCCTAAACCTGGGATTGACCCTCCTACAAAACAAAGACTCTTTGCACATTTTGTGGCTACTTCTCTGATGATTTCTGCTACAGCCGTCCCACTGTACCCCTGAACAGTAGCTAATTGGAGGTTTTTGTTAAGTTTTTTTCCTAGCTTCAAACATCCAACATAGGGAGGAACAAGGAAAGGGTAGATCTCAAGAGTAGCACTCACACATTGGCCAGCTTGAGGAACTTCTGACCAGCTGAAGTTGGGAAAATGAGGTCATTTGGGAAGTGGTGTGCAGTGGTGCAGAAACGCTGCTGGGTAGTGAAACTGGAAACTTTGTAGAAGGGACATTGCACATAACACATATATTGTTAGGTTTATATCATATTTTTCATTCAGGAGTTCAAGGTGGTGCAAATAGCACTCCCTCCTCCTTTTTTTTTTCTGTACAACAACCATCTTGTGAGGTAAGTTGGGTTGAGAGAGACTGGCCAAAGGTCACCCAGTGAGATTCCATGGATGAGGATTTGGATCTCCCCACTCCTAGTCCAACACTTTACCCGATACACCAGACTAGCTCTCATGTGAGATAGAACTAGTCATAACTAGTCCAATTGCATTCAGTGGAGTGTACTTCCAGATAAGTATGAATGAGACTCCAGTCTGAATTTTCATGTTTTGCAAATGTACATGAGATATTTTAACATTTCCCAATCCTAAATCTTTCACCAACATTTTTTAAATGGCTCCAGTTACAAATACAATGTTATACTAGGAAATAGAAAGCAGACAGTATGATATATGTGGGTAATAAATGGTGATCAAGAGCTATTTTGAAGCTGCATGGAAGAAAATTATGATAAATGCTTTCTTTAAACTAAAATAAGCATTTGTTTACACATTGCATTAAGCCAAAAACTTGTTTGTACTTCAGAATGTTGCCTGAATTTGGCCATTGTATTTTGTAAACCATGGCTTATAGCTTCATGTGATATGTGAACCAGCCAACTGTATTTATGCAATGAACCACAGTTAAGCAATCCATAGCTTCACATAATATATGAACCCAATCATATATCTTTTCTCACTGAGCCGGTAATCATATTAAAATGTTGATGTTTTTCATTGTATTTTGTGGTAAAAATGGACAGAATCTTAATAAATGCACATTTGGAATGTTACAGTAATATTAACATAGAATGCAAGAGCCTTTGCTAATGTTACAACAGTATTATTTTAATTTAAATATTAATATTGGAGACTGCATTACTCAGGCTGCACTCTAATAATTGCTTTACAAGAATAAATCCCAGTTTAATCAATGAGATTTACTATTGAGTCAATGTGCTTAGAATTGCAGTTTTAGTATTCATGTACAATCTTGGTTAGAAAAATTGTAGTGTGTATAATATAATAATACTTGCAGTATAAGAATTTCAATAAGTATTTAATTCACATATATTTCTTGAAAGCATTTCATGAGTCTATTGACTCTCAGTTGTATATACTGCTTTTTTTGAAATGTGATCTCTAATGAGGTAGCTAAAGAGCTCTTGCATCATCATCATCATCATCATCATCATCATCATCATCATCATCATCGTTATTTGCCATTACTAGGCAATTCCACTTTTCCTTTGAATATGTGTTTATTTTAAGGGAACACTTATGAGATAGGGTGGGGTTGTTAAAGTGATCTGATACTTTATGCCATGATTTGGCATTTTTGGTGTGTTAAATGTTCAAAGTACATTCATATCATGAAGAATCTGAGACTTATATAATTCATGGTCAATAATACAGTAATTCTATATAAAGAAGTCCAGTCTGGGTTGGACTGACTAGGCTAGACTTGTCCAAAATATTAGCTCCACAGGAAGCCTAAGATTTATCTAAGATGGTAATTTTTTTTCCTTTGCAGCAGACATTGCTTTTCTATGCTATAGTAAATTAATTCTTGTTACTGAATTCTTGATTCTTTGGCATGATATCATAATTATTTGGCTACTAACTGACTGACAGCGTTATCAATTGAAGCATTTGCAGTCTGTGTTCCCTTCTATAGGTAACTCACATTAGGAAACCATATGGATATCGGTGCTTTCATTTCCACACTCTATATGGTGGTGGTGCTTGGGTTGGGCCACCAGGAATGGGTCAAGGGCTCAATATTCAGTGCTGCTACACATCACTTTGAAAAATCAGTACTGCCTTGTCTCTCTTCCTCCAAACTATTAAAACAATTAACAGCACATGGAGACAGGGTAAAGGCAGTGGCACTTTATTCTAAATTCTGGAATTGGAAAAAAGTGTAACACAGGTACATCTCTCTCTCTTTCTTGGTTACACCTTTCTTCCTTTATAGCATTTTGATACAAATCTCAAATATGTTTCTTATACATAGGTAAGTTTAAAATTTTGAGTCATAGGCATTTAACAAGCCTTGAGAAGTATAAATAGGAATAATTCAAACAATGTGTGCTTGTGATCAGGTAAAGGTAAATCTTAAATAAATTCTGTCTTGAGGATGTTGACATAACAGCAGAAAAGTAGGAAAGGAAATTCAAGGGTAGAGGAACAAGAAGGAAGAAAAACATGGAGGTAGACTTCTCCTTTCTGTAACTCAAGATGGCCATGAGTAAAAGAAAAGAAAATAAGAAGAGGCTTTCCTTTTCAAAGATACAGTAGCATAACATGTAACAAAATATGACAGAGTAATACAGCGTATAAAATTTCTATTCCCTGGGGTGGAGGGAAAAATAAAACAACTCTGGGTGCAATTGTGGCAGGATGCAGAGGTCAGGGGGAATGAGGGACAGCAGGAAGAGCCTCTACCAAGGCAATGGTCAGATAAAAGAAACCTGAGTCTGGGGCAGGACTGTAACTCAGACAAGCCCCTCCCTAGTTCTCATGAAATTAAAGGGAAGGCAGGGATAGGTGCATCCAGACTTGCAAGATTCTGTTACTATAACTTTACAATAAAAATAGCATTGGCCTACGTGACTTTGGTTTCCTTGTCTGATCTACCTTGACCCTGTGACTCCAGTGGGGACCAAAAATGTTAAGATAGTGTCCATGACCATATAAGTGAAGCCTCCCTTTTTTTTTTTTTACATCCATTGTGTGTCCAATACATGTAAAAAAGAGGGAGGGCTTCAGTCATGTGGTCATTTTGACTTTTTGACCCCTCCCTCCCCATGGTTGCTTCTTTCTGCGGCACACTCAGGCTCAGCATTAAGGAAGGAAGGAAGGAAGGAAGGAAGGAAGGAAGGCAGGCAGGCAGGCAGGCAGGCAGGCAGGCAGGCAGGAAGGAAGGAAGGAAGGAAGGAAGGAAACAAAATAAGTGCATATAGGGGGAGAGGAGGAGAAGAGGAGAGAAGGAAATAAGAGGAGAAACATAGGGGTGGTATACTCAGATGTGTAAATTCCTCCTATAGGCATCTTGCTCAAAGCATCCTCAGTGCTAGAAAAAATACTGCTTATATGTTCAGCTTATTTGTATGGATTTTATTAAAATAGTGTTTGTATATCGTTACGATGCAAATCTTTGGCTTTCCTGAGGCTACCTAGTGAATTCATATCTAAAGCAAGATTAGAAATGGATGCATCTTATTTCATTTTCCTACAGTATTTCCTACAGTAACTCACATTGAATGTTTCCTGTGTAAGTCCTATTGGAATGAAAAGGGCTATCTAAAAGAACTCTGTACTGACTCCTTTACCACTTATTTTTATTCTAATAAAGAACAAATCATCTATCCCAGGCAAGAACACTCATTTGTCCTGAGTCCCTGAAAATGGACCAGTTTGTAACATATCCTTTGACTGTCCATTAGAACTGACTCTGGAATAAACATCTATTTCCCCTCTTCCCTGTGAGTTAGACTGATAACTGCAGCTTGCCAAGACTCTGTTATTACGTTTCATCTCTTGGCACTCAGAAAGACAGTTTGGTTCAAAGGTGAACTACATTATCTTGCTGCAATTTGTGAACAGCTTCTTTTTATTTAGAGTTCAAACTGACCCAGACTTGACCACATCTTTGGAGCATAAACAGTTGAGACATAGCTGCCAGCCCCCTTCCTCTTTGAAAGTTAATTTAATTTAACCATCCACCATACAAGAAAGCATTTTATCATCCTTAAAGAGTAACATGTTATATCACTACACCTAAATCACAGCTAGATTGAAATCAGAATTCATAACACATTCCACTGCAGTGTTTTGTTTCCTGCACAAATGTATGTGTATCAGCATGGAATAAGCATTTATTGAACAGATTTTCTGCAACAATTCAAATCATTCCGATTAATTAGTGGCATATGAAAATTTCTCGCCAGAGGGATGAATATTTAGAAATAATGATGCTTGCTGTGAGAGCAAATGGCTTCCCAAGAAATTAAAACAAGCACATGTTACATTGGCTTAAAAGAAAATTCTATCAGTCAATCAAAAATCAATATGAATATTAAGTCAACACATCTCAGTCGGCACATTTTGCCTTTAAGAATGTTGGAGAAAATCAGAGTTCCATTACAAATGTGCTAAAATCAACGCTGCTATATATAAGATGCAACAAGAAAAGAACAGGGAGAAAGAATAGGCATGTGCTTTTCTGAGGACTTTTTCATAATCATAATAATTCATGGCACCTTCTCCACTCTACTATCAAAAAGGTAGTTGTTATGGCATAGCTGCTGCTGCACTGGTTCTGAAAAATACTTGTGAGATCCTGCAGAGAAGGGTTATGTGGAGGAAGCTAACGTGGACGCAGACAAGAAGCAATGTTATGGACTGAAATCGAAGAAAGCCATGTTCCAGTACACACTCAGTCATGGGAACTCATTGAGTGACTTTGGGCCAGTTACTCTTTCTCCCAGGATTTTTGTTGTGGGAATCAGTTTGGAGGAGGAAATACTAATTATACTGACTAGATATAAATTTAATGAATGAATGAACAAATGAAATAACAGCAACAGAATAAAAAGATGAGGTATGCCACACAGTTGATTTACCCAGCTTTAAAAGACTTTTAAAAGCTTTAAAAGATTCATTCATTCATTCATTCATTCAAACTACTAATGGCCACCTTTGGGGATAAAATTCTCCTAAAGCAGCTTACAAAAGACAATTAAACCCATGAAAGAATGTTTAAAATGTAAATATATCTGATTACAAAAACTAAAATCAGCAGCAATTTTTAGTAGCTTACTATTTAATTACCACCAGTGTTCAATAGAATATATTTTAAATTAATATAAATGTAAGGTCCATTTAAAAACTAATACAGATTAGTTTCCTCCCCCAAATGGCACAAATTTCCCAGATCAAATATTGGGGTCGGTGCCAGGGCCAAGAACTGACACGGTCAGAGGCTTGCTAGAGCTCTTGAACATGGAAGGGCCTATTGCTGATCTTGCCAGCATCGGAAAGCCACAAAATCAATACCATCAAAACGGTGGCTGCTACTTGCTACCACCTCTGTGATCATTCATCTCATTACTCTTCCAAACATCACTCTAGCAGTTTCTTTCCCCAGCACCATCAGACCAAGAAACACTGAAGTTACTTCCTTAGCTCCTTCACAACTCTTTCTCCCATACAAATCTATTCTGGGCATGTCACTTGTTATAGTTGCAGGCTCACCATTTGACTTTGCTCCATGTTAGATCCTCCAAAGTGTAGTATCTCCAAAGCAGACTGGACATTTATTCTGAAATAAAAAGAAGCCAGACAAAACATTGTGTTACTTTTAGTCCAAATTTCAGTGCATAAAGCTTTCAGCAAATCAGTTTTGCAGTCATACTTAAGCAAATTAACCTTATGTATTTAAGTGATGTGAAGATATTTTGGTGTTAACCTGACTCTGTAGTCCTAATTTCTCACTAATTTCCCATTCAGTTTTGTTTGCTAGTGTGTAGTGTTCTATATAATGGACAACATTGGATATTTTTATTTTAAGGGGTGATCTGGTAATAGAATGAATTGATATCCCCCATCACTGTCAAATTATAGCTTTTTACCAAGTTTATTTGAAACTCCAAGATCGGGAGCAGATATGCATAATGAATCTCTACTAGAGCACTATAGGTATATGTATAATATGGATATGATCTTTGGTATCTTCAATAGATGAGGGGAGAAGATGCCATGAATTATAATTATGAAAAGGTCTTCAGAAAAACACAAATATAAACCCTGTTGACCTTTCAAAAGGACCTGAAGACATGGCTGTGATCTCGGGCATGGGGGTCAGAGTATCAGAGCCTGTGAAGCGGTTGTATTCAAGGTTGTCTGTTGTTTTTATTTTAGCAGCCAACTGTGTATTCCTTTTGTGTTCTTTGTTGGTTTCAACTGCTGTTAGTTGCCCAGTGTCACTTTGTTGAGATGGGCAGACATAGAAATTGAATCAATTAATTAAATAAATAATCTGATCCCATTTCTAGAGCCTTAGAGCACATAAAAGTCCCTGATCTATTTCAGGTTGTGCCAGCAGTTGTCCAATCAGATGTGATGGCCAGATCCAGAGCAAGGTCCAGAAAAACAAAGCTAGTATTGGAAAAAAACAAACAGATGTAACTTTTTTGTTATATAGCACAATGGGCTGAAATTGTAATGAAAATGCCCTTGATGAGGTTATCAAACTTGCCAATTTTCACAGAAATCTGAAATGCTAAGCATTATGAAAACTGCCTTTTAAGTGCCTAAAATACTGTAGTTTGAGGGTAGGATAGAATGAAATTTTCAGTAATAATAGCCTCTTCTGCCTTAGACAGATAAATATAAAAAGAATTGTTACAAAGAAGAGAAGCTTCATAAGGAATAACAGTGCTTCTTCCTAAATGCTTTGGAAGTGATTTGGGGAGGCTGTATGGGAAATAGAAGGATGAATTCACTATTCTTGTTGATTTCAATAAAATGAATCACTTATAACTAGGTCAGGTCATATAGCTAATGCAGTTCAGAAAATGCTCAAGATGAGAAAGTGGGAGACAGTGTGGTAAAAGGCACAGCTAAGCATTTCTCTGCCTCCCCACTTTATTTCACACAATCTTCCTATAAACCCAAGACCCTGTTGTTGGGAAGACATTAGGCATCTGGTCTTAGTTTGATCATAAGTATCATTCTGATTTTAGGACAGATTCCATCTCACTCACCTCCCTAGTACTGCATTTTATATAAGCAACCTCCCTCCCTCCCTCCCTCCCTCCCTGATACTGCCATTATTCATTGCACGTTAATAGCTCTGTAGAAGTGGACTGGGAATGCAGTTTTATGGAAACCCAGATCCTGAACAGAGAGATTTCAAGCTTATCTGCTGCATGAATTATCCTGCTCCATCTTAACATTCCTTGAATCCAGTTCTCATTCCACAGATCTAGTTCTACGTTGAGACTGATCATTTCTTTAGCTTTGGTCCAACACATCCAGACTATGGATACATATTTCACACAGCCTGACCTCAGTTGCAATCTTCTGCAACTGAGAGTGCAGTTCTACTGTCATGTGAAGCTACTGTAATTTATCATCATCAGTCGCTTCCCCGTCATATAGACCGTGCTCACGAGGCAAGCTTCATTCAAATTAATTTAAAACTACCATAAGTGAAAAGTGAGCAGCTTGTTGTGTTTCCTGGGAGACTGCGTGAAATGACTAGACTACAAACAGGTTTATTTGCAATGAGTTGGCAAGCCAATAAATTGTATATGCTGAAAGGGATTTGTTGTACAAGCTATTCTGGAAAAAACAAAAAACCAAATCAAATTCAACTTTTTCTGCCAAGCACAGGGAATTTTGGTGACTGGCTGGGATGCTAATTTTTAGGAACACAGGGACCCTGTAGGGAATTCTGTTACAGGAGAAAGCCATCTGGTGAAACTCCCCAATGCTCAGCAGAAGACACCAGTTTGCCCTGCAACCTTAGAATGTTCTCCCAAGTTTTTATTTTTGTTTTAATCCTTGGAAGAGTCATACAGTAAGGATGAGGGGTGGTATAGGACATAATCTGAATCTGCAGAATAATTCACTGGCTTGTAGAACACCATCAAGAGATCCTCTGTTTTAATGGTTCTTGATTATGTGATTGATTGATTGATTAGTTTTAGAAGGCTGACCCACTTCATACTACTCTGGATGGTGATGTTGTGATCTTAGGGCATGTCTACAAATGTTCATTTTCCTAGTATGGCTGAATATAAAATCCTGTATGAGGGTATACTGTATGTCTCAACATAAATTGTCACTACATAAATGGTATTTTCTTTTTTTTTAAATTGGAGAAGGACACTTTATGTTTCCTGCCAGACATTCAGCATGGACAGTGTCTAATTGTAAAATTCATAATATTGATATTAATTTTTTTTTAAGTCTGATCACTCTTGGGAGTTGGTGGTACATTGATTAAGTCAATGTATTAATTATTAAAAATTAATAATTAGAAAGAAAAAAAGAAAACAAGTTTTCTTCTATGCTCCTCTTTCCCCAAAGTTAAATAAATAAAGGAAATATATTCAATATTTAGTTGTGTGTCAGAAAACAATAAAATAATTAATTTCACCAAGTTAAAAACAGTAGACTTGTGATTATTTCTTTTAAAAGAATCTATCCTGTTCCTGCTAAAGCAGCAACTGCAGTACTTCTAGATCAGCCCTGTTCCTGATGCTCATATAGTAGTAGCAGTCAAGAATATCTTTCACTAACATAATTTTATAATGATAACTGTGTCGATTCTTGAAGCATCAGAGCTAGTTCTGTTCATCCATCATCTTGTGCATCTGTATCAGAAACAATTCAAATCACTTTCAGTTCTGGAAGATGCACTTCTGGAGCTACAGGAACTATTCCACACACACATACCGCTTGCTCATTCCATCCTAGAACAAATCTGTATTTTAAAACATTTCTGACTCCAGATATTTAACAATAATTTGATTGCTCAAACCAAAGAAGTGCAGGGAGTGACAGCTCAAACTTATGTTTGTTAGCCCAGTTCAGGCACTGAAATCATATTATTTGAGCTGAGATTAATTTCAATCTTTATTTTGCACTTGTTTCCATAAGTACTCTAGGAATAGAAAAGCATATCATGCAAACTCTGTCTAGCCCTGAACTATTGAAGTACATCATATCAGTTGAATTGAAATGAATTGAATGATATCACTTGAATTGGCAGTTGCCTAGAGATATTTGAAGGTCCATCTCTAATTCTTGTGGTCATTTCAGATACAATTTTAATTAAAGAGTAACTAGACAACCTATGACCCGTTGAGTCATCATTACAGAGATATTTCCTTACCTAAAAGAGAAACAGAATGACCAAGGGAGTGTGACTTGCGACCTGCTGCTGGCTTCCCCACTGACTTTGCTTGTGGGAAGCTGGCAGGGAGCATCAGAAATCTTCCTCCCTCCTTCCCTCCCTCCCTTCATTTCCACATATAATATAGGCTTGCGCCATTTGCCCTCTCCTCACAATCCTCAGGAGAGTTGCGGTGAAGCTGCTGCCTCCTCCTCCTCCTCAGCTGACTAGTGGAACTGCCTGCCACTTTGCTGGGGGAAGTGGAACAAAGGAAGCTGCAGACTGTGAAGAAAACTGCAGCCCCACTCCTTGCCCTTCGGGCCTTGCTGCCAGCCAGTTGGGTGCATTGGACAGAGGGAGGCAGGAAAGAGGTCAGGGATATGCTCATGATGATCACATGACCTGGGCTAACCACGGTAGTGGTTTGAAGCAGCCACAAGCTTCCCAAATTTCAACCCCACGGGAGTCATGGGTCCCAGATTTTGGATGCATTATGTAAGTTAGCCGATTTCAGGTACCTTGATTAAAAAATTGCTGCCCTATGAAGCACCGTTTCGTCCAGTTGAAGGTTCCAGACACGAGAGTTTTAGTAGTATATAGATTCTATATGTGTGTATATGTATGTGTGTGTGCATGCACATGTGTGTGTGCATGCACATGTGTGTGTTTGTGTGTGTTTGTGGTGAATTCAAGAAGACTTAAGGTACTTCCACACAGGCTTTTTGTGGCAGTTAAGAATCAATTTCAAACTGCAGCATTCCAACAATTTTGGTAGTATTCAAGATCTGATGCCACAGATTTTAACTGAAACCTGAGGAAATTTGCAGAGCTTTGGGACTGTACACTTTTCCACTGGTGGGAATTCTTGCCTCCTTTGCTCTGTGGCTCTGAACTTCAGCATCCTGTTCCTGCCTGTAGGCATTGTTTAGATTCTCTCCAACATCTCACCTACCATGCAAAATCTAACCAAAATGTGTGGTTATGAAAATGCTAACATGCTACCTTTTCACCTTTGCAGTTTTCAAGAAGATTTTAAATGTAGAAGGAAAAGCAACTTTTGAGTCAGAAAACAAATACTCAGATTTTTTGGCAAACCACTAGACAAATGTATACAATGTAAACCAAAAAACATGGACAGGGTGGTGGTGGTGATAGACATTTATTTTATTTTCTGTTTGTGTGGAGTGATATAATTTTGTTTCTCCAGGACTTGCAGTACCACAGTGGGTGGGATCCTGATTAAATAATGTTTTTTGTACACACTGCTGTTCCAATAATTACAGAAATATAGTATTATATAGGTTCTACCAGTATTCAACCGGATTTTCCTGCATATTCTGGAGGGTATATTCTGAAGAAACTCTACACTTTTTTAAATGTTTTGGCCTTACGTTATCTGAACAGGAAGCAAAACCCATTTTCTGTACCTACTTTGGAAAACTGATTCTTTTACTCAGTAAGATTTTGCATGTTTCTTCTAGAGAGTTACTCATAGTCATAGCTCATATGTTAACTCCTACTATGTGTTACCCCTGTTCCATTAAGGGCACAAATTTCAGGGGGAAAAGGGCATGATAGTAAATTATTTCTGTATCTCCATTACATGTTGTAATGGATAAACTGCATCTATTCAGAACATCAACAGACTGGTTAAATATTTCATGCAAATAAAGTCAAACACCCAGCACATAACCTTTATATTTATGAATATGCAACAGGAAAATAATAAGACTTCATCTACTTGAGAAATTAGCTCTTTGTTGGGTAGTTTTTCTAGTTTGTTTTTTGGGGGCGGGTGGTGGGTGGGAGAGGGATAACCAATTAACAGAGCGCAAACAATCAGGTGCCCAAGAAGTATCTGGCAGAATCTTGACGGCTCTGGTGTTAATCACAGGTTTACAGTATGTTTTATATTAGCTTTGAACACTATTTTTCCCTTTGCAGGCTGTTGATAAACTCCACTTTGCTTGATCTAATTAACTTCTCCTGTGATAAACCTAGTCTAACTATGAGAAATTGCGGTTATGACCCCCATCCCACAGTAAAAATGTTTTATGCCTAGGAAAACACATTCATGGATGGCTATTCAATAAAAATAGAGTGAACTGTCCTCACAATTCTTATCCTTTTGTATGGAGGGTATGTCACCCTAAATGTTCATGGAAGTCAAAAAAATAATATACATTTTAATGGGTTGGTTTAAATAGTCATGGCTGAAAACAAAGCTAAATATTTGAATTCATTTAGACTATAGGTTGGTGAATCAGAGAATAGTCTGAATTTTAAATACAGTCCTGTATTTAAAATTATTCTCACATTTTTTTCTGTTTCATGAACCTGTTTTGTAGACCAGGTTCTATAAATGCTTCTTGATCTTTTCTAAATTGATAGAACCTCACTAGAGGAGAATCCTATCAAACCTATTTTATTTATATTTTATTTATAAATCAAATTTTTTCACTGCCCAACTCCCCCACAAGGAGGGACTCTGGGCAGTTCACAACCAAACAATTTAAAACCAATAAAAACATAAATAGTACAGCATAAAATACAATTATTAAATATGATAAAATCCAAGCGATGGTGGTATTGTTGCAGCCTGTGACCAGATAATATTGGTCAGGTAGGACTAGGGAACCAGCCATCCCCAAAACTGACTATTCCCATCCCCACCCCATGCATAATAACAAAACCAGGTCTTCAGTTTTTCTCTGAAGTCTAAGAGGGAGGGGGCCAGCCTCAATTCTGGGGGAAGGGTGTTCCAAAGGGAAGGGGCTGCTGCAGAGAAGGCTCACCTCCTGGACCCAGTCAGATGAAATTCTCTTGCGGACAGGGTCCGTAGTATGCCCTCTCTGCATGACCGGGTGGGACGGGTTGATGTAACAGGGATGAGATGGTCCTTCAGGTACCCTGGACCCATGCCATGTAGGGCTTTAAAGGTGATAACCAACACCTTGAATTGGACCTGGAAGCAAACTGGCATCCAATGCAGCTCAGGGAGCAAAGGTGTTATATGTGCTGATCTTGATGCACCTAAAAACGTCTGTGCCACCACATTCTGGACCAGTTGAAGCTTCCGGATACTCTTCAAGGGTAGCCCCATGTACAGCACTTTACAATAGTCTATATGGGAGATGACCAGGGCATGAGTGACTGTTCGAAGGGCCTCTTGGTCCAGGAAAGGGCGTAACTGGCAGACAACATGAAGTTGCGCAAAGGCCCTCCTGGCCACGACTGGCACCTGCTCTTTGAGCAGGAGTCATGAGTCCAAGAGGACCCCCAAGTTACACACCAGGTCTGTCTGGGGCAGTGCCACCCCATCCAGAACCAAAGATGGCAAATTCCTAGGGATAGAGGGGCCATTAACCCACAGCCGCTCCATCTTGCCAGGGTTCAGCTGAAGCCTGTTGTTCCCCATCCAGACCCCCACAGCCTCCAGGCACCTGGAAAGGGCAGCCACAGCATCACTTACTTCCCCCAGGATGGAGATGTATAACTGAATATCATCGGCATATTGATGATACCTCACCCTGTGGAGACAGATGATCTCACCCAGCAGTTTCATGTAGATGTTAAAAAGGAGAGGAGAGAGTACTGAACCCTGCAGCGCCCCATAAAGGAGGGGCTGCAGGCCCGATCTCTCCTCCCCTATCAACACCGACTGGGACCGGCCCTGGAGGAAGGAGGTGAACCAATGCAGAACTGTGCCGCCCTGACCCCCTGAGTCAGTCCAGAAGGATACCATGGTCAATGGTATCGAAAGCCACTGAGAGGTCAAGGAGGGCCAGGATGGATGCACCACCTCCATCCTGCCCCTGCCAGAGATCATCCATAACTGTGACCAATGCTGTTTCTCTTCCATATCCGGGCCTGAAACCTGACTGAAAGGGGTCCAGATAATCCGTATCATCCAGAATCCTCTGAAGCTGCAGTGCCACCACCTTCTCAACCACCTTCCCCATAAAGGAGAGGTGGGAGACTGGATGAAAATTATCCAGAACGGTAGGGTCCAACAATGGTTTCTTGAGGAGGGGCACACCAGTGCCTCCTTAAAGGTCACTGGGAACACTCCTTCTCTCAAGGATGTATTAACCTTCGCCAGGACTATTGTATGTTTATATAAGAATAATTCATGGGATACTGGAATTCACTTTGAATAAAATGTAATGTAACTCCTATCTATCCCCTATTTTCATTTGGACAAAAGTAAATCTTGCTTACTATAAGAAAGAATGAGTAAGGGACAATTTCTGATATATTTTCTGGCATTCTTGTGAATTATCTTCTAAAACTTTGACCCAAAGGGGACAGACTACAGACTAAATGACCCTTCAAGGGGTCAGACTAAATGATACATAAAAAATGGAGAATTGAAAAAAAAAATAGGCCTCTTCTATTGTATGCATATTTATAGTACTCTGGATTGGCCCATCATGTGCCTATAATTAAGTAAGTAAAACTGGAATTGGGACAAGATAATATGAGTTTAATATGTGATCTAGTTTGGCCCAAAGAAGCTGTTCCTAAACATGAACAGATATTTTAGAACAACCTTAAAAATGTATCTGGAGAGAGGACAAAAAGGTAAGATGCTGGGAATGATTAAATAACAAGTTTGGATAATGAAAAACACAACGTTCAGGCATGCAGCTTCCTTTGATGAGGTATAAGTGGATTTGTCTGAGAGAGCTGAGGAGAGAAAAGAACACCAGGGGCCTGTTACCTACTTATACTAAGTGCTTTGAAGAGCACTTGGGACATCTCAATTGCTATTGCTTTCAACCATCGTATACATAAAAAGTTTCAGAATTTCTTTTAGTTTCCTTTAGTTATATTTATTTATTAAATTTGTGTCACACCTTTATTTGTACAACCCAAGAGGGGGTATATAATGCTCCCTCCTCCTATTTTCCACACAACAACTTCGTGAGATTGGTTGGCCTGAGAGAGAGCGTGACTGACCCAAAGTCACCCAGCTGGCTTCCAGGCCCAACGGAAGATTAGAACTCATGGTTTCCTAGCTTCCAGTCCAGCACCTCAACCATTATACCAATTTAAGTAGAATGCAAGTCATTACCATTCTTACTTTTTACTGTGAACCTCTCTGACTGACCATGAACAAGACACCCCGACCTACCTCACTGGATTACTGTGAGAACAGAACAAGATGTGAGCTGCACAACAGGTGTCGTAAACAAACAAACAAACAAACAAACAACTTCAAGTACAGCAAATGCCAAGTGATAAAAGCTGAGTGTAATTGATAATATATTTCTTTATTTTTGTCATCTGATAATAATCTTTCCCTCAAGGTTATGAAAAGTCTTTCTTGAGAGGCTGCATATAATGAAGGATGTACGCAAAGACTGCCGTGACAGGGCTACAAAAAACATATGGCCCCATTTTGCTTAAAGGTAGCCTAGAGGTAATATTACAAACATTAGTGGCATTACTCTGGTTATCTTCTAGTGTAAACAAGAGCTAAACCTGGGCTCCCATTCTTAAAAATGTTTGGCACGCCATTACTTTAAATAGGATTTTTCCTTTTAGGTAGAACGATCTCTAAAGACAGTATATATTAGCTATTTTCTGACAATGTTTGTAGTTTCTCCTGTCTCCTGTTACAACTGTTTTGAAAATACCTATCTATTGATAATGAAACGTTAAAGGCAGGTTTTAAATTTACTTTTTTGTACTTAGAAATATGCATATACAAATAAGGATTTCATATGAAAGTAGGTGACTACCCATAGGACAGCAGTTAACTAGGTCCCAGAACCAAGCAGGATTCTTAAGCTTAGCTGCTGCAGATACTTGGGAGAGTTACTTTTTGAACCCAGAGAACATTTTTAATCCAGAACTGTTAAATAATTCAGTGGTGGTTCCCCACCCAGTGGTGACTTCTCCTGAATGACCTCCTGTGTCTATAGTTGAGGCTAAGAATCTCATTGTACAATTGAAATCTGGGAAAGCTCCTGGAAGTGATTTCATCCCTCCAGAGTTGCTAAAAGAAAATAAAGGTTAGGGGGCCTCACTGCTGGCTGGTCTTTTTACTTATATTAATAGCAGAGCACGTTTTCCATCTGAATAGAATGGGGTCATAGTTATCTCTCTCTATAAGAGTACAGGAAATAGACTTACCCTGCCAGCTATAGACCAGTTAACTTGCTTAATGCAATAGCAAACTATATGCAAAATATCTTTACTTAAAACTATTGGATTGGGTCCAAAGTGAAAATATTCTTGTTAGGAACAGGCGGGATTTAGAGGGGACCATTAGACCACTGTCTGGACCTGTGTCATTTAGCTGAAAAATACACTTCACTGCCCAAAGACACCCTTTTTGTAGCCTTTGTGGATTTCAAATCAGCTTTTGATCTGACTCCAAGGGAGAAGCTATGGCAAAAACTTCAGGGATTCTCAATGGATAAAATGCTGCTCCTTCTTATCCAGACTCTTTATTCTAACACCTCAATGAGTCAGATGTTCCCTTTGGGGACACCTATCTGGAGCTGTTTCCACCAAAAGAGGGGTAAGGCAAGGGTGTATTCTAGACCCCTTACTTTTAATTTGTACCTGAGATCAATAATTCAGGCTCTCTCATCTTCTAATCATCACTCCCCAGTGTTAGCAGATTGTGCAATTCCAGCCTCGCTATATGTAGACGATGTAGTAATTTTGTCGGTCTCCCAGGTGGGAATGAAAAGGGTATTGAGGGCATTGACTTCCTCTTGCCTAAAAGAAGAACTTGTAATAAATTATCAAAAAAACAAAGTGTTCTGCGCAACACAACAGTAGGTTACTTAAATGGCAAATTAATGGGACCCCAAAAGGGCAGGTATGTACTGATAAATATCTTGGGGTGCAGTTCCAGGCTTACTTATCTTGGAACACACATTTCTGTGATCGGGCAAGTGTGGCCCAATGTAGCTCCACAACTGTCTTATAATTCTTCTATTCAAAAGGGGCACATTTTATTCCTACAGCTTGCAAGGTTTTTCTTGCTAAAGTCACCTCTCAGCTTCTTTATGGTGTTCCAGTTTGCATTTTACAAAGTTTAATATCTTGGAAGCTCTTCAGTCCAACTTTATAAGAGCAATAGTTGCAGTTCCAAGATGCATCAAGAATGCTGTTTTAAAGATATATATTTATCCCATTTTAAAGAACTACCCTAGTAGAGAGCACAATGTCTATCTGTCACTGCTTTTATGTGACCAGGACCCTGACGTACAGTATCTTTCCAGGTTGCTGGATTTGTGCAACCATTTGTTGTATCTGTCCTACCTAAGGTTGAAGTTTACCACAAATTTTCGTGATTGCCACTCCTAACTATATTACAATTACTATAATAATGTATTTTATGTAACTGTATTGCATTTTATGTCTTTTTAAAAAGTTTCATTAATAACAATTATAGGTTTATGTATTTTATTGTTGTGCTCTGGCTGTAATAAAGGCTGTAATAAAGGTTTGATTGAGAAAAGAAATTTGAATTTGGGAAGAGAAAAGAAATTTGAATTTGGGGACTGATCACACCTAGCATTGAGTTATGGCAAATGGTTTGAGCAGTTCTCTCCAATCACACTGCTTTTGAGGAGAGATGTGGAGGTAATATATTGCAGTTCAGTGCACGTTGCTAGTCTCTTCTAGGGAGAGTACAAAGCTTTTGATGGAGTGGGTGGGGTCTAGGAGAGTATAATTTTTGATGTTTACTTGGAAAATGGTGGATGGTCAAGTCTTTCTGCCTCTGCCACTAATTGTTCCACATTCATCATCCTTGCTCTATTGCATTTTCAGTGCCAACTGAACAGCACACAAACAAAAGTTTTAAACTGTTTTTCATTCAACATAACTCCCCAGCCCCTCCATTATTCTTTGACATTTTGCAGATTTCTTACTATGGACACTGGTTTTCTGTATCACTACGCTACCATCAAGTGGTTTTCTAGATTTTGGGAACCCAAATACCATCATCTTAACATGTTGGAAGCATGTCATTTTTATAGAAACTGTGGCAGGCAGGCAGGCAGGCAGGCAGGCAGGCAGGCAGGCAGGCCAAAATAAAACAAACCAACACACACACACAGACACACACACACAGAAAAGGATGAAAGGAAAAGCATACAGCCCATTTTGAAAACTGGAAAAGTTGCTTTTGAACAAACCTATGTATATGGAAGTTAGTATTTAATATTTAGTATTAAGTTCCCTTCTTTAGCTGAATGTTTCATGCAACTTCAGCAACAAATAATATTTTTCGAATTATGGTACACATATTCTCAGGCTTCTCATCCACACAAATTAATTACATTCTATGAAACAGAAAAAACAACCCTCACTATAGACATGTTTTACTTCCATTTATGGTCACGGACAGATAAAATATTCAGCCTTTTAAACTGAAAGTCAGTCTAAAGTCTAAAACTGAAAGTCACTTTTAAGCTCTAAATTGAATCTCTCTGAAAACAGTGGACCTTTTTCTGAATTTCCAAACTTCAATCCAAATAAAATGCCTTATTTTGTCCATACTCTTCGTAGATAACCATTTGAAGATACATTCAGACCACATATTATAATTTCAAAGCAGATGTGATTAGATTATCTCAAGTGACATGACAATATAAAAAAGGAGCAGAAGAGCTGGATCTCATTATAAGGCACTGAAAATATGTCACCCTTCCTCAACATAGGGTGACATCTTGCAATTATAGGTGGATTCTGCCTTATGGAATGGCAGATTTCTAAGGAAAATCCTAGAATAGTTTCATTTCCTACTCACATTCTTCTCACATTAAAAACATGAACAGTTATGCTCTCAAAATTATTTATTTATTTATTTATCATATTTATATGCCATCCATCTCACAGAAACATGACACTGGGCGGCATACAATAAAACCATAAAAATCAGTAATTACAAAAATACCCTAAATACTCTACTCCAGGCAGCAGGATAGATCATCAACAGCATTGCTTAATTCACCAGGGGCAGAGATGTATAATTGGATACCATCAACATATTGATCATATCTCACCCCATGGCGACAGATGAGCTCAACTTCATGTACATGTTGAATAGGGGTAGAAAGAGCACCAAACCCTGCAGCACCCCACAAAGTAGGGGCCAAGGTCAGGATGTCTCCCCCCATAATCACTACCACCTGGTATTGATCCTGGAAAAAGGAGGAGAACCAGCACAGTACCATGCTGCCTACCCCTAATCCTCAGAGCTGCTCCAGAAGGGTACCATAGTTGATGGTATTGAAAGCCACTGAGAAGTCAAGCAGAGCAAGATGGATGCACAGCCCCCATCCTGCTCCTGCCAGAGATCATCCAAAAGCATGATCAATGCTGTTTCTGTCCCATTCCCAGGCCTGAATCCTGACTGAAAGGGATCCAGGTTATCCACTTCATCCAGGGTCCTCTGAAGCTGCTGCAAGACCACCTTCTTCACCATCTTTCCCCAAAGGGGAGGTTAGATACTGGACGAAATTTGTCTAGTATAGTGGGGCCTAGCAATGGTTTATGGAGGAGGGGGAGAACCAGCACCTCCTTAAGAGGTGGAAGAACAACCCCCTCACCCAAGGAGGAATTCACTACCACCAGAACCCACACCCAAGGAGGAATTCACCACCACCAGAACCCACTCACACGATATCCTCTGGGCAGCTTTAATTAGCCAGGAGGGGCATGGATCTAAAGAGGAAGTGGCCGAGCTCACAGTCATAAGGACCCTGTCCACTTCCTCAGGTCAAAGAAGTTCAAACTGTTCCCAGATAACAGGACAACTCTGCACCAGGCACCTTCTCAGAATCTGCAATAAGGCTGGTGTTCAGCTTAGAATGAATTTGAGCAACTTTAACTGACAGATGCTGAGCACATTCTTCTGCATAGCCCTGCAGCGGGGTCTCTACACCCTCTCTACCCAAGAGGATACATGTCACCTGAAACAGGGCTGCAGGATGACTATCTGCAGATGTAATAAGGGTGGAGAAGTATTGATTGAGGTAGGCCTTAATAGCAGCTCTAACCCATGTTCAGTCGAATTTGTCCCTTGTCGTGTGCCAATAACACTCTAGATGTCTCTTCTCCCATTGCATCTCCCTCAGTTCCTCTGTAAACCATGGAAAATGACAGGATCCATGAAAAGGGAGAGGTCACATAGGCATGATCCAATTCAAGGCCTCAGCAGCCCTCCTGTTCCAGGTAGTAAACAAGGCCTCAGATGGACCATGCGGCAGACCAGCAGGCACAACCCCCAGCTCCCTCTGAAACCCATCTGGATCCATGAGTTGCTGAAGGTGGACCAATCTAATAGGTCCTGCTTCCCCACAGTGAATGGTGGTGCCAGGGAATCCCATGGTAACCATTATCTGACCATGATAAGGGGGACACCAGCAGTTCCTCCAATTCCAGATCACACTGCCACTGCACTGACAGAAAAACCAGATCATATGTGTGACTACTGTCCCATGTCAGTCCTGGATGACCTGGGATAGGCATGGGCCATGGTATCATGGTAGCCATGAATTCCTGAGCTGCCACACCTAGAGAAGGCAGATTGAAGTCCCTCAAGATCATAAGTCTGGGGAACTCTACCACCAACCCAGAAATGGAGTCCAGAGGCTCAGGAAGGGAAGTTGCTATGCAGCAGGAAGGCTGGTACAGTACCCAACTGATTCCTAGAGCCCAACTTAATGAACAGTGTCTCACATCTGGCAACCTGAGGAGCAGTGCCCCTGAAAGCTTTGAGAGACTCCCGGATGACAATTGCCACCCCTCCACCTCTGCCCTGGAGTTTTGACTGATGCCGCACCCAAAACCCAGCTGGGCACGTTTTTGAAAGGGCCACCCCCCCCCCCCTTTCTGGAACCAGCCCGGTCTCAGTAATACATGCCAGGTCGGCCCTTTTATCTGTGTTTAATCACAGATGAGGGAGGCCTTATTGCAAGCCAACCTGGCATTCAGCAGCAGGGAGCTGAAAGCCAGGGCCTCTGCAGACCAGGCACTGGGGTAGAGTTCAAAGAGCTGGAATGTGAAACTGCTATAAGACAACAGTCTCGGGTTCCCCAAGAATGGCCTGCTCCCAGCCTCCCACTATACCTACACATGCCAATCACCACCTTAATATTCTGACCTGCCCTGAACCCCCCCTCCAAGGTACCTACATCCCCCAATACAGTCCTCCCAGCTCCCAAGGCTGGGGGTCTCCTCCCGTCCTCCATACCGTTCATCCCAGGGAGGGGAAGCTGAATCCCAAGGCGCTTCAGTCCTAGCTCTCAGCACCATTGGGGATCCAGTGACCACCTTCCCCCTCACTCAACAACACAACCACTCATCCACCCCCAGCCACTCTCACTGGACTGGTCAGGGGTCTCTCTCAATATCCATCTAACCCCCCAATCCCCCTTCCCAGCTCTCACCAAAGGAAGGGACTCAAACTTCAAGGCTTTCTACAAACTTGTGATGAGGCTCCACAAAACCCCCGCTGGACAAGGAGGCTCAATGGGGGAAGAACACACGCTACAAGGCAGCCTGAGATGCCTCCAAGAAACATGGTCCCACCCTCCAGCTGACCTGAGATGCCTCCAACAAACACATTGTCTAGTAGCATCCTCCAGCAGCTCATCCTCCAGCAGCCCAATCAAAAAAAGCCAAGCCCAAGTGCAGGTGGGTGCCAGACTGAACCTTCCTCCACACCACATTCTTCCACATGCAAGCCAAACAAACAAACAGACTAACAAGTGGATGACCTTTCCAAGGCCTCTGCTGTCTCCTCCATCTACTTGTTCTGTCATCTATTATTATCCAGGCTTTTTAAAGGCATATAATTATATAGAAGTAGTCTTTTAAAAACGCGAGAATATACGGTTACCTGAAAACTGTTTTGTATCACTTTGCTACCATCCAGTGGTTTCCCAGATTTTGGGAACCCAAATACCATAGTCCTAGAATGTAGGAAGCATCTATGCAGAGAATATGAGCCTTCCCAGACTCTGTAAGTTATCTTAACCTGTCTCCTGGATACCTAGGTACTGGTGTTGGTCTGGGAAATTTATGGCATTTTGGGGAGGAAACAAATTGGTCTGACTGCAGACTTGCGGCTCTGAGGCTATACTGAATGAACAACTATTAATACTCTATGAACAGGTACAGTGTTTTGGATTCACTTAATTGGGTTCTCTTTATCTAGCTTTAGGACTTGTGTGGAAAACAGATCACGTTTTAGGTCATATTTATGCAGAAATATTGAACATTCAAATGGGTTGACAAACTTTTAAACTCTGCCTATTGCTCATATTCTACATATTGCTAACTACCCTATTTTCTGCCTCAGAATAGCACAAGCCAACCTGGAAAAGGCTGATGTTTTCTTTCACTCTGGTGGCTGGAGGAGGAGGAAGAGTTGAATGGAGAGGAAGGCTATCATCTGGAGGTGTTTCTAGGCATAGTACAAGTAATGTGAAAATACCTTAGGAAGACTAATGAAGTCACTGTTTTTAACTAAGGGACTCCTCACTAGGAAAATTGAACTTTTATTGCACTTAACTGATCTCTAGGAAGACTGTTAGTGGAGCAAATAGATTTAGTTCTGCTTTCCCTCATTAGCTTGTAAGAAAGGCCTGAAAATGGCAAAATTTAGTTGCTGTTAGAATTCTGATGTTAATCAAGTAGAAAATTGAGGCAACTTGTATCTTATACCTATAAAAACTGGAGACAAATAAAGTTTAATGAGATTTAGTTAATAGAAGCTGGAAGGCATATTTATGAACCAAGGTACTTAACTCAATTAAAAGATGCAGTAAGAACATCAGACTACCATTTCCAATTGATTTCCAGACTCCTGTGCTATCTTGATGGAAGGGCCTTTCCATTCTGTGTCATATCAGCATCATGTGCATTCAATCATGCTTGTTCCATCTCATTGTTGCATCCTTCTGTGACTTTTTAAATATATGTGTATTCATATTATGTGGGAATTTTCCCCTATAAAATATGTTTGTACACAATTTAGCTCCAAATACACATGTTAATATGCATTTTAGAATGTTTTTGAATTCAGAACTATAACACAAAAATTTGGAGAAGTACAAAATCTAAAATACATTTGTGTCTGCTTTATGTATTCATCTAGGAAATGCAAATAAGGTTGATTTTCCTAAAAATACAGACCAAACTAAATCTGGAGCCACTCTTATTATAAAATAGCAGTTTCCATTCAATACACTGGTTAAGAAACAAGGTCTAAAGCATCTGATGATCTCTAGGTAATCTGGGAACTATAAGCAACCTCCCATTAAATAAATGTAGTCTAAAAAGTATGCACCTGGAAGGAAGAAAGGAAAAATGGGAACAAGGAAAAAGCTTGACTCACAAGAAACAAGAAACATATTTAATTAAATTAAGAATGAATTATCATAACAGAAAGTGGAATTGAAGTGAAAATGACTGGTTGTATCTTCCAGCACCCATGTGTGCACCATGTGGTGAATATTTCCCTTATTGCTCTTCCAGTTCATAAATATGTGATCAAAGTAATAACATATAACGTATGAGCTGCCCTTAAGCAGTGACCTTCTCCTTATGCCTCTTTCCCTCATCTGTATCCCCCAGGCACTTGGCAAATGCCAAATATAGTGAAAGTGGGACATATTCATGCATCTCATTAACATGCTGTTGTATCACTAAACAAGTGATACATGCTGGATTCTGACATGTTGGTTCCAAAGCCTTGCCAGCTCTCACAAACCTAGCAAACAAAGGTTCTCAAATATCTTTGAAGCAATTAAAATAATCATCACTAATAAGTCACTTCTGACTTTTGTGAGCTTAATGAAGAATTCTGATAACAACGATGCAAAGAGCTGCTGGGAGAAAACATAGTATTTAACAAGGTGGGAGCCCAGTAGTTTCCAAAACCACTATCGTTCATAACAAGAAGGGTCATTCTGTAATTTTTACCTATTTAGACCAATTCTTTTGTTGGTAGTAGTCAGCTGGGAGCAGAAAACCAATACTAACTCTAATAGTATAAGGCTAATAAGAGATTAGAATGAACCATTGTTGGCTCTCTGTTGGCCTTAACCAGAACAAAGAAGCTCTACCAGTCTGAGGAATCCACTATGGTGAAGTGCCCTACTAGGGCAATAAATTAATGCAGAATTTCTCCCCTACTGTTATATTAAAAAAAAAAAAAAGTTTTTTTGTCACATAGTCACAAACACTCACACACACATGCAAAAATAGAAAACAACAGAATTGACTTGTACTTAAATTAAATTGTGCATCCAGATCTTGCAATCATTTCATAATATTCTGCTATAACAGTTGGATGGATATGCAGATAGAATAGGAGTTTACTGCAGAACTTGCATTGTCACCTGAACACTGCTTAACAACTAAGCAATGAGATACTGCAGGTTAATTACTACAGTAGACCTGCTGATAATATAAGGAAACCATTTGCTCCTTGATAAAGATTCCACAGACTTCGCTGTTTTTGAGGCACAGTTTCCATTGTTCAAGTTAAGGTGAGAACAGAAAACTGAGAAGAAACAATGAAGCTGTAAGTTAAAATTCCATCACATGGAAGCTTCTTCAAATCTTTAAGGGACAGGGGCTCAGTATCCAAACTCTCTGCGAGCCAGAGGGGAGTAAGGAGTGAAGGTAGCATGGAAAAGTTCCCATCTGTGATCTTCCCTAATAGTGTGACCCAATTCATGTCTGCTTAGGCTCCAGACTGTAATATTTCATATCAGTTTAACATTTTTGTTCATCAGGGGCCAGCTCAAAATATACATATAGACATTTTTCATTTTAAAAGGAAAGCAATAACCAATGAAAACAAGTTAAATTACTTTATTACAGAAACTCTCCAACATCATTTATAAAACAGTTCAAAAGCAAGCCTCCTAAGATTTCCCTAATTTGCATTAGTTCATCCCCACTAGCTTTTGAAATCACTTGTGTGACATCTTTTAGAGGACGTATGCATCTGAATGCTCAAGAATGTCACTGTGGTAGGCTCTTTAGAGACACTGAATTGATGCCAATTTTGTGTCATTATCTCAAATGCTGGTTCTTGCCCTTCCCATTTACCTACAGGCAGTATCTGATAGAGCTGGAAGCAGTAATGGTTCTACAGACCTCCTAGAGAAATGGGCAATTCTCTCTACCTGTGGTCTCCCACCCAGCTATATTACTGCTTCCAAAAGTGAGAAACACACCAAACCATTAGTCAGGTGCAGTACTTCAGATGACTGGGAATAATAGCATAAAATAATCTGGCAGTACAGTGGTACCTCGGTTTATGAACTTAATTCGTTCCGCGACTCTGGTCGCAAACCGAATTGGTCGTGAACCGAATCAAATTTTCCCATAAGGTTCAATGTAATTACGGTTAATCTGTTCTGACCACGAATTTGGTCACCAACCGATTTTTGATCACATCCCGAATCAAATTTCCCTATAAAGTTCAATGTAATTACGGTTAATCCGTTCTGAACCATATGTTGTTGTTTTTTTAAACCGCAAAAATATGACACAAAGTACAGTATGAAGAGAGAAAGCTAACCTTGCTTGATGCGACTTCTGGCGTGGAGGACAGGAAGGCGGGTGGGGAGGCGGTTACTGCTTGGAGGGAGAGTCCCCCTCCCTACAGGAAGCCGCGACCACGTGTCACGGCAGGGAAAATGGCCACGGATCCTGTTCGTAACCCGATGCGGAGTTTGCGACCGGAGGCAAAATTTTGCGACCGGAGCTGTTCGTGAAGCAAATTGTTCGTGAACAGAAGCGTTCGTGAACCGAGGTACCACTGTACTTTCCTATCCTGTACTTTAAAATGGATTAAATAAGTGCCAGGTCTCCAAAACAAGTACAATCTCAATTTCACAATCAACATTAAGCAGTCTTGAAATCTAACAGATAAAACCGATTTCCAAATTGGTAGGTGTAGGGCTGTGCAGAGTTTTGAAGGGGTGCTTGGCTTTGGTGTTGCTTCACTCTGTGTCATTCTGATGGCCTCCTCCAGAAATTGCAATAGTCAGAAGAGCTATTCCAGCACTTGCATACAACTCCACAATTCCAGCATTTGTGCAGAGGCCTTGTCTGGTGTTTCCAATGAGCTGATGAAAGTGGTGGAAGTGAAGCATTTCCCAGTGATTAGAAATAGAAGAGGCTGTCAGAGTGACATGAAGTACTTCAAATAGACAGATTATGTCATCGCCGTGCCTTGATCACATTGACAGCTCAAAAGGCCTCTCTGAGGCAAATTAAGACAAACTCATACAAGGTTATTGGCGAAACTTTAAGATGTCACCGTTCTCCTCCGCAGGACTAAATGGAGCTGTTCCTGCCACTTCCTTCCCCAGGCTCATTAAGGATGACACCTTTTGGCAAGCTCTGTTACATGAAAGTAATCTATTCATGGGGAACTGATAGCCTAGATTTGTGGAATCTTCACCCTAATTTCAGCCTGGATTCTGGAAGAGATTAAGACTAATCCAGAATGGATTCAGGAAAAGGGACATGAGGAATTCCAGAACCTGAATTATATAAACTACCCAACTGATAATTTGACTCATTTAGTTTTCTACTTGCCCAATCTGGCCAATAGACATCTCAGGGCAATAAAGCAGTTCTTTCACTATACCAGCAGCCCTCTCCTCATGCAATTATGTACTGGAAAGGCTGACCTATAACTGGCAAAAGGCAAAGATTAAGATCTTTACTAAGTGATGTAAATAATACAGTTGGTATTTGGGTGGGGATCACATAGCACAGGTGAAACTTTTTAAATATTGGGGGGCTTGTTTCCCAGGAAGCTGGCGTGTGTGGGGCATATTCTAAGTATATAGTTGAGCAGGCTCATAGGTGTGCTGACTACTGTTTGATTGTTGGACAACAGGGGAACAGTATTTACCTTTGGACCTAAGGCCAGTACATCATGCTAATGCCACAACTCAGTTCCTCATTAGCATTCTTCGATGTATTCACTTAAATCACAACTCACTAGGTCTAATCCAATTTAAATTCTTAAGAATCCTGTTTTCAGTTCTGAATTGTGAGCCAAATGCAATATTACATCTGGAGTCAGGACAGGGACTAATTGAGGTGAGATTTTGGCAGTGTATTTTTCATTTTTGGCTAACATTGCCATTCTCCCCATCTGACATGCTGCCTCTAATTCTATAGGACAGCTGCCAGTCTACCTGAAAAAAAGATGGTGGACAGAAATCGCTATACAGTTTTGTTCCAAAGCTTGTGAAATGGAATTCCATAAAGATAAGGCCATGCTTAGAGATCTGAATTGGGTCCTATCATCTGGTCTTAAAGGAAAAGCCAGAGAATGGCTTTTACTAGAGTCTATTTTAATGTGTTTCCATCAGCCTTATTTGTCAAATAATGATGAAGTCACAATAAATTAGATTATTTATTTTAGGAAGTGAAAGTAAGTCAGCATCATTGAGAATGTACGCTAGTGTCTTGCTCTTTATAACTTTATTTCTTTGTTTCTGGTCAGATTCCTAATAACATTTGTATATGACCATATTTAACTCTTTTAATTTTGGATTCCTGTACAGTGAAATTCTCATTTATCAGACCAATACCTACATAGATTGACACCCTTCCTCTCACTTTTCCTTGCTAGGAAAGTGTGCTTTATGACTGTACCAACAGAAATCATTATTACCAGTTCCCCAGTAAATAATAGGATTTCACAATTAGACACAATCATGTTGTGACTCTCAGAATGCCATGACTTAAGGCATGGTGATAAGTCTGGCTTTAGGGAGTTGGGAAAAAATGTGAGCAGGCAGGCTGTACTCAGGACAGTATTGATTGTACTGATTGTACAGTACTGATTGTATCCTGTGGTTCTGGTTGGAATTAGGATCCCTGTGTTAATTCTAATGGGGTTTTTAAAAATTATTATTTAGACCTGACTGTGTACACACTGGATGCTTTTTTGCACTATACTAGTCTGCCTCAGCACGTTCAGAGCCAAACATTTTCTTTTCATATAAAATAATTAAAACTCAACTGGCCAATGCTGCCTCCAGATTTGGAGAAAGGCCCTGACTTAGGAAGAATGATTCCACTGACTGCCTGCAATTGTCAAAGAAAAAGCAAGATCTACATATCCCATTACCCAAATAATAAATTATACCTAGTTGAAGAGAGTTCTTGGCATTTCTCAGATCTTAATAGGTGTTATTCATGAAGTAGAGCATGGGGGCTAAGGTGATTGCTGATTTATGTGGGCAACAAAATGGAACTATGGCAGTGTTTCTATTTTTCATTCATTTCATTTGGAGAAGATAAAGCTATTTCCACTAATTAGGAATGAAAACCAGGGTTTCTAATCTTTTCTCATAATACCAATAGTAACAAAAATAGAAAATGACAAATGAAGGCTGTTATCTCAAGATTTGCAATCTAACTTTCTATGGATCATGGATGATTATCTTCTCTTTCTCCTGCTCATTTTCTCTTCCTTGACATTACCTTTCCCCCCTCCTTTCTAGGGATCCATGTATCTTCCGATTTTCTAAAGGACAGGCAGAATTGAACTGGGAAAGTGCTCTGGTTGCATCTGTACAAATTAGGAAAAAAATAGATTTTTAGTTTTGTGTCTTGTGTGGCCATTTGACATACACCTATATTATCTCTTGGCTCTTCTGAATTTGAAATACATTCATGATAATAAGACCAAATTAAACTTTAACATGTATGTTTACATGTCTACCCATAATTAATATATGTATTCATTATTCTTTAATGCATATATGGAACAATAATCCATCCATTTTTAATAGTGGATATGACATAGTTTATGGAGGTTTGAGAAACTGAGCTGGGCATCCATGCATTCACAAGAACTAATGCTTTGGTTTGCCTTGTGTGATGCAACATTTCAAAACATAAATTACTGACTTAAAAATAAAATGGCAGCATCACATTTTTTGTTGAAGTCAAAGGTTCAATGTGTAATTTGAAAATGAGGTGAGCAGTAACATATAATCTGGCTTGTAAATCATAACTGTTTATATATTTTTGGAGTACATCGATAAGTTAATTCGGTGGTTCCTTCCTGAAGCAGCAAGTGGAAATGAAATGGGATTACAGGTATGCCTGTACAGATTATGCTCTTTCTCAAGTTCTTTGGAGTGCATTTAGGGGTTAAAGCAGGCCCTGCAGATATGATACCGTTCTTCCAGTGTATTTGCATATAACATAGGGACTGACTTGTACAGGCTTGATAATTCTTCCAAATATACTCACAGTGCTAGGAGGTATTTTTTTTATCTGGAAGTATCCATTTTCACATGAAATGCACTCATTAGCTGTCTGCAGCTGCAGACTGAACAATGAAAATAAAACAGAGAAAGAGCAGCCTGCTACATGAAATTATCCTTTCATGTGGACATGCTGTAGTTCCTTGACTAGCCTGGATTTAATTTATTAATGGGTGATTGTATTGAGCAGCATCTCCATCACTTTATGACAAATTATACCTATGACCATCAAATTCCATCAGAAAAATTCATTTGCTCATAGAAATGAAAGAGACAGAAAGCCCGTTTAGGCTTTATTTACCGATTGATGGACATATCAAAATACTTATACAGTGTATAGGCACCTGAAATTGAACATGGCTTTGATAACACCATAGAGGAATTGCAGTAGCAGGTAGAAATGTATAAGGGAATATAGTCAGAAATCTGCTAGAATGGGAGAGACAGATGGAATTTGCTCTTTAAACATAGAAAAGAAGATTTACACCAGAAATGTGTGTCTTTATGGTTTTAAAACAAGGTAGTGATCATCATGAAGTATCCATTATTCAGCATTTCAAGGGGATGCCTATACAGATTTGTGCACCTGCAGGGAAAGAAAAGGAAATCAGCAAAAATAGCAGCAGGTGGCCATTGCATTACAATGGGTGTGGTATTTGTCAGAGGGATACCATTAAGGAACACACAGTTGGTGATGACTAGACCTTCATTGAAGTTCACAACTAAGGCAAACAAGTCAGAGATAGTCCATACCAAAGGTTGTGACTTATTGACCCAGGGTGATGAGTGCACATCAATTATTGCAGGAATGGTGGACAAAGACACACAAGGATAAGTATTTCAGCTGACCCTTTTTAATGAGCAAGAGACATCTGTTCAGTGAGAGAATCAGCAATACACTAAGCCTTGGTCTGTCAGTCAACCATTTTAAAACTACTAAACTTATTACCTTTGTCTCTAATTCCCCTCAAAGTAGTAGTGACTTAGTAAGCAGATTTTCACCTTTTTGTTTCTAGCATAATCTTACTGGAAAATGTCACTTGTTGGGCATTTTCTGACTTCAGAGTTGGCTTCACAAAAGTATTCAGCAATCTTGTCTGTTTACTGAAAGCAGGTTCTGTGTTCAGTGGGGGTTAATCCCTAATAAATATGTTTAGCATCATAGCTTTGGTGATACTCATAATGAAAATTAGAGAGACTTGGTTCCCAAATAGATAAAAAACAACTCTGCTTTGACAAGATAGTTTTGAGAATAATCTCAGTTACTTACATTTATTAGAGAAGACTAAGGGCAATGGGGCCAACTGAGGACCATGTATTCCAATGGTGCATGTATTGATTAGATTCTTCCAATATCTGCATATATAGTGTGATGAAGCAGAAGATACCTTCATGCATACAAAACTGGGATTATATGAATGCTATTGTCCCAAACCATATGGAAGTCTCCATCTGTACAACTACGTTAGAAGTGCTCCATCTACACCCTTGACATTCATATTGTACATATGGACTCCAGAAAGAGGGACTAATCAGCATATGCAAAATTATAGTGGTGGAGCTCCTTGGTATAGTCCTGCATGTGTTTTTAACAAGTTTAGATGATACTTGAACATGGCAGCAATAGTGAAAGAAGCAGGTATCCTGTTTGTCAACAAATTACACAGACAATGTCTTCATGACAATAAATAAATCAGGGGAAAAGTATTTAAATCTATATGGCAAAGCAAAATTGTTGTTGTTCAGCACTATCCCATCCCTCTTATAATGTGTATATGTGATAAGGCAGATTCACTTCAGATTCAGGATGACTGCATGCTAGCTAGAGGATGTTATAATTTCAATTCCTGATGGCCCTGAGCCATCAATGGATAATTCAGAATGTAACTTCTGCTCTAATGCTGGTTGTGATTGGCTTTTGCAAAACTCATAAGAACTGCATAATTGGTACATAAATACCCTCAAATATACGGCACTTCCATACCAAGTTTCTATGTTATTGCAAGATAAGTTTTGGAGCTTTTAATCTCATGCCATTGTCTGTGATCAACAGCTGAGCCAATACATTTCTCTCAGCTGCCAAGTTTTCAAAAATTACACACACACACAAATGCATACAAAGATCTTTCCCATCACAATGCTGAAACACTGGCAAGTTTGCTCATACTGGTAGTCTGTTTTTCCACTGGTGTGAACTCTTGCTTCATTCTACTTCAGCTGATGTACCATTCTGTTTACAGGTCCTTAAAAAGGAAAGATGGCTCGACAGCTTTATAGATCTCTCTTCCCAGCAACTACTCAGAATTTTTTCACACAAGATCCAGAAATGTATATCACCCTGATGATTTCAGTACCATCATTGATCTGAATTGTCTTATCTCTTACTTGCAACCCTTCCCATGCAGAAAGTAATCTAAAAAGGAGGGGGTGGGAGAGTTAACAAGAGTTCTGCCTGTTTTACCCTTCTGTTCAGCTGGAGATCAACTGGATGTAAAGTACCAGTGGTTGCTCCCCCCACTCCACCCTGAGAATAACTAATAGGATAGGGAAGTAATATCTTTCCTTTCCCTTTTGTGAAAAAATGAGGAGTGAAGGGGTTTTTATTGCTCCAGGATCATCTCTTTTCCCACCCCCACCCCAACTTAACAGACCACTGTCAGTATCCTGTTCTTGCTGCCTATATCTATAATTTTTTTTACAAGTAAGCTTTCCCTCTCTTCCATAACAACCACTACACCAAAATGTAACCATTGTTAAACTACTGGGAAGAGGGCCAAGTTGCAAAATTGCCAGCATGCTCTCCTCCTTGATCACAACTAGCAAAAAGCTTTTAAATACAACAGAGGAATGACAGTCTCTCAGCTTGGCAGTATTTTTACCTCCCCCTACACAGAAACTGCTCACAATTTCCTTCCTTCCTTCCTTCCTTCCTTCCTTCCTTCCTTCCTTCCTTCCTTCCTTCCTTCCTTCCTTCCTTCCTTCCTTCCTTCCTTCCTTCCCAATGATGGAAATATGAATGGGCATAGCAATTCATTAGATGTTCTTTTTGGATAGAGCGAGGGGACTTCTGCCTCTACAATAACTTGGGGCAGGACATAGACTGAATGAAGCTTATGCGCTCTTCTATTGATCAACTGGAGGGAGAGAACCGATTGCTTGTGATATTCTTTGTTCTCTCTGCACTCCAAAGCCTTCAGCAAGGAAAGTTAATTGGATTGCTGGCTTCAAGGTAGTTTGGAGGGATTGGCAAGTGGAAACAGTACTGGACAAAACCCATAATGTACAATTTAGTTTCATTTTTTCTTCATAATAATAGAGTTTCAGACTGGTCTACTTTCCTAACCACCACCAACTTTTAGGCCCTAGCAACATATGCCTTTCCCCACTAACACTTGCATACTTTCTCTAAGGGATTCTCCTGCAAGGTATGGAGGACAAAAACGATTTAAATGTCCTCTTATATTGACACTGAGATATACTGCCTCTGAACTATTTAGCCAAAATGCAAGTCATCTAACATAGTAGCTATCATTGCAGAAGGCATAAATATGAGTTGTATCCCAAAATCCTTAAAAAAATCTATCTGAAACAATTGCATGACTCTGTTTTCTAAAATTGTGCATTACAGAGAAAAATGTTTGTTCATCCTCTTGAATGCCATTTATCTTTTATAAAACTTTATCATGCATCCTCAGGTTTTTTGTTTGTTTTTTTTTGCTCCTAAACTAACACTCCCAGTATCATTAGCCTTTTCTTATATGGAGGATAATCCAAGTCTCTAACTCTTTCAATATCAATTCCCATCTTCTTTCTTTTTAATACCTTCTCCATGACATTCTTTGGAAGATGGGATGCCAGTATTCTAGTGATATCTTATCTATACAAAGTCTTGCTTGATGCTCCTGCAAGCCCGAGAAAGAAGAGAGTGAGAAAAAAGTTCATGTGTTGCTTTTCATTCTCTTTCCTCCTCCTTCCCTGCTCTCTCCCTCCATCTTTTTGAATAATGCCATTGCTTTGAGTACCCCAGACAGGCCTGAAGATTAGCGAGCCTGTTTGTGGAGCTGAGGGCCAGATGAATAGGAGCAGGAGGCCCGCTCCCCAGGAAAACAAGGCTCTGGGAACTAGGCCAACTGTGAAGAGCATGTGCTGGGCAAAGCAGCAGGCTAGCCCATATGTCAGGCTGTGCCACAAAGACTCCTCTACACATCTACCATGACAAACAGGATTACTGGAGACAATTAATCTGGCACACTTTATCAAAATCAAGCGCTGACCCCCCAACCTCTCCCTTCCATGTGCAGCAGATGCCACGCTCCAATTCAATGGAGCTCAAGTCTTCCTCCCCATCCCCCCATCGCCGCTGAAAGGAATCCAAGCTTGAATGAGGCTGGCATGGACTAATTGCAAACCCTGTCGGATGGTGACAGCCCTAATCAGATAGGATGAGCTCACCTTCTCCCTCCTCCCCTCCTTCTAATGGAACGGCTGGCTGGCTGCAACTCCCTGTCAGCCGTTGGGATGAACAGCAATGCACCCCCTTTAAAACCATTTCCCCCTTCCTCTGTCAAACCGCCCTCCCCCCGCCCATGCCTCATGTCTGTACGGAGACTGGAGAGGGAGGGTGAAAGATGGACATTCTGCTTTGGCCTTGGTGGCTCTTTGACAAAGGGGTTCAGAGGGTCAGGACCATTGCTATGGGGAAAAGATAGTTAATGTGAGGGAAAAGACAAGAGAAGAAAAAAGAATGGTAACCACTTTGAGAGGGAAGTCGGGACAAACAAGAGGACTGGCAGGCCTGTGAGGGTAAGGGATGGAGGGATAAATATAGAAGTCTTGTTGGTGTTTCTAGATGATTAATTTGGAATTCCCATCTCAGCCTCTCAAAACTATTATGAATGTTACATTTTTTGTTCAAGACTCTTACATGCTGAGAAACTCCTGTACCTAATCTCTTTACCCCCTTCAGAGGAGCCCTGCAAATCACTTCACTTGAGGAAAATGGCTGGGAATTAATTGCACACCTGCCAACCCCCACTTTCAATGATTCAGCTGGCCCCATGTTCTGGTACAGAGCATGGGTTTGCCTTTGGAGGAGATGTGAGAGGGGGCTGGCTTTTAACAGACCCTCTCTCTAGTCTTTCCATGTGAGTGGGTTTGAAGAGTATAACGAAGCATAACCTAGTGAACAGTTTTGGCTGTAACTGGTGAAATTCCTTTGAAATAATTAGGATCATATCTTCTAGAACAGTTATGTTTCCTCAGGTTAATGCAGCACCTTTATCTTTGTGATAAGCTAAAAGGAGGAAGAAATGAGATAATTCTACCCCCACCCCCCAGCTCATGGATGGCTGCCTCAAATAGGGCCAAAGGATGAGCTACTGCAATTCTCATTGTATGATTGGGTCAATAATGCCAGGACACAGAGAAAATCTACCCTGTCACCTGCCATCTAGCCTAAATAGATTTTCTGGTGATACTATCAAGGATTATCAATGCCAAATTAATGCTTCAGTGGATATCCCTGGATGCTTGTTTATGTGTGTCTCAAAAAACAACAGTTCCCGTACTTCATATGAGACGTCTTGCATAGCTATGAGATGTAAAATGGCCCACTGCCTAACAGTGATGGCCACATATATTTCAAAGAGTCCTGAGTTGTACAAAGGTTGTAGCATATCAACAGAATGCATAGTTGCAGAGGCTGCCTTTCTGATTACATTTTTCACATTTCAAAATTATAAAATGTTAGATCAGATATGGATGTCATGTGATACTTCAGGAATGATGGGCGTTTTGGTCCAGCAGCACCTGGAAGAGGATACAGGTAGTCCTCATTTAACAACCATTTGTTTAGTGACCATTCAAAGTTACAATGGTGCTGAACAAAGGGATTTACAACTGGTCCTTGCTTACATCCGTCGCAGCAACCCTGCGGTCATGTGATCGCAATCCGGGCACTTGGCAACCAGCTCACACTTACTATGGTTGCAGCATCCCGGGGTCATGTGATCATCATTTGTGACTTTCCCAGCTGGCTTTCAGCAAGCAAAATCAACAGGGAACTGTGTGATTTGCTTAATGACTGTGTGATTTGCTGAAAAGCCGCAGTGATTCGCTTAATCTCCGCTGCAAAAAAGGTTGTAAAATTGGGCATGACTCGCTTAACAACTGCTCCGCTTAACAATGAATTTTCCGGTCCCTATTCTGGTTGTTAAGTGAGGACTACCTGTAGTCTTTGCATTGTAGCATTATGGGTATTCTATTGTAAACCTTCCCATACTTATGATGAGTATTTCTAACATCCTTGCTGCAGCTGAAACAGATAAACTTCATAAGAATGAAGTGAAATCATAATATAAAAGTAATGACTGGCTTTCAATACTGCGTACTGACTTCCTAGATCCAATGATGTAGGATGTGAAATTATTTGTTTGTTCATTAAATTTATTGTGGTCATCCACTCCAGTAGACTGGGCAGTTCACAAAATCCAATACACAATTAAAACACTGAAAAACATTTTTAAAATTTCTGAGTAACTACCATAGTAATCCCCAAACTGGTGTCCTCCAGATATGCTGAACTTGCATATCTGCACACAGCTTCTAGCTGTAGGGGAAAGGGGAGCTGGTCCAACTTGTCTAAAGACTATCAGATCACATCGTTCTTATTTCAGAATCCCATGGACTGTACTGTGTTCTGTACTCTTGTAAACACACAAAGATCTGCCTTCTATTCTGTAACAACTTAACCTGTAGCAACAATACTGTTCAGATGAATAGAAAGCAGTCCCTTTCATTCCAATATTCCAGCTGAATTTTAGAACAGGCGCTCAGAACACTCAGACCTAAAATGGTTATTTCCCACATGTGGTACAATACACAATGCAAGTGTGTCTCAGCTGATACCAGCATTTCAAAATGCTTAACATGTATAGTGCATCGAAGTCCCCTATCTGATGATTATATTACTAACGTGTGATATATTAGTTTCATACTTAATCTGTTGTGACTGCACACTATGAGATAAACCTGAATTCCTTGTGGGTTGGGGGGTTTTGGGGGGTGGGGGTGGGGTGGGGGGTGGCGGCGTTGGATCTTCTAGGATCTTCCAAGCAGTTGACAAATTATATGACTCTATCAGAACTGAAGCTGCCTCCAATTTTCTGCAGCAGTCCCCTTAAAAAACAAAAATAAAACTTCTTTAGCTTCTGGATCTTTAAACTGCTGTAATGCCAGTGTTTTAACACAGCTGGCACAGAGATAAACGGCTGTTCAAATAATTCACTGTTGAAAATGTTGAGCATACTTTAGTTAGGTGGTACTTGTAATGGTATGTTCAGATGCTGCTCCATGAAAGCTCCTGAACCTATCAAGATCTTTTGGCAGCCTCTGTGTTTAACTTGTCATGTTATATATATTGCAGAAGAGCAGTGTGGGATCAGTATAAATCAGTTTATAAATCTCCAGGATGTAGACAGAGCCTGCTGCTACTGTTGATGAATGGGACATGAAAAACAGACAGAAGGTGGCAGCATTTTAACATTGTGCAGTTGCAAATAAAAAACAGGGGGGCATGAAAAGAAAGTATATGATCTGTACAACCCAGAGAAATTCACTCTTAAATTCTGACTCAGCGTCTGATTGTCGTTGTGTTGTTTACTGGATTCAAGGACATGAAACCATGAGACCCCACAAATTGAACAAAAATAAATGTTTGAGAGAGAGGGGGGAAAACACACACACACCAAATTTAGCACTATGGGTTAAATTAGTGATTTAGGCAGGAATTCCACTAGTATCTACACAGTCGTGTCTTTTAGAGTTGTTGAGCTGTTATAACTGTTTTATATCACCTCAACTTCATCTGGCATAATATACAGACCTGAATTGGAATCATCATAGGTGGTTGCCATATCTCATAGCCCTGATCTATCTTTATATTATTTTCTCTAATTTTTATTTTTAGAGAGTTTGATGTAGTGGTTAAGGCATCAGGCTAGAAACTGGGAGACCATGAGTTCTAGTCCCGTCTTAGGCATGAAGCCAGCTGGGTGATCTTGGGCCAGTCATTCTCTCTCAGCCCTAGGAAGGAGTCAATGACAAACCGCTTCCGAAATCTTGCCAATCTGGCCTTGACTTGTCCAGGGAGTCGCCAGGAGTCAAGACACCAGGAAAAAAAAAATTCCAATGGCTGCTTTCAAAACGTCCTATGGCAATGTGTTCCATAAGCCACCTATGGCAGATTTTCTTCATCTTTAAAGAATTAACAATTTTGTTGTTCTTTGAGAGAAATATAGATGTCATCCAGTTGCTTTTTCCAATATCCACTTTTTAAAATTCCAACAAAAAATTTACATTGGGGGAACTTTTTAATTAATTAATTATTATCATTTTACATTGAAGAAACTAGGGTAAATATCTTTATCCTTAAGTATTTCATAAAGCTGTCATTTATTTAATTCAGAGAGGGCCAGCTCCTATATTCTTGGGCCACTCTTAAATTTATAGATAGCTATAGAACAGCTTGCTGCATAACTATTTGTAGGGCCATGAATGGGTGAGGGAGCAGACGTGTTGCAGTGAGGCCTGGTTTCTCAATCCGTTTTCTAGAATTCTACTATAAATTGTAAGCAAGTCTATACTTTGATTTTTGTGGAGATTGCAAAAGAAAGGAGACAAGGGAATAAAGATCTTCCTAGATCTTGACCCATGGACCAGAGTAAATTTCTGAAATGAAGCCACCTTGGCGCTTCTGTTTAATTTCTCTGTTTGATAGGAGATATCCTACTAGCTTGACTACGTGGGTGTCTGTGTCTGTGTGTGCATGCCATTGAGCAAATCAGCTAGCTAATAATCTATTAGAGTGATGCTCTCAGAATTAATCTACCCTAAATGTGACATAAGTGATATAGAATGACAACAATTACAGAAATCACTTTACAAAATAGTGACCTTCAATGAAAGCAAGCAAGCACATTTAAACTAAATTGATTCAAATGATGCACTGGTAGTGGAGAATTTTTTTTCTTTTCTCTTTTTTCTCTTCTCATTAGGGCAAGATGTCTGCAGTGTCACGATTCTATCTAGTTCACAAATGCCACAGTTAATATTTATATTACATTTTCTCTCCTTTTTTATAAATTTACTGTGCATTAGAAATAGAACTTCATGCATGACTTCTAATGTGATCATTAAGATCCTTGTTAAAGTTCATTCCATCATAGAAGATGCATTTTAATTGCCACTTCTTCTACTGCTGTACAGTGCTGTTTATATTGCTTTAAGTTAAACCTTTTGTTAATGATGACAGGCTATGTCACTGCTCTAATGAGTAGTGGTAACAAAGGGATCTTGCCGCTTTTAAGTTGTCCAAATTAACAGGTATCAAAAAGTGAAACATGACCTACGAAAGGAGCCTTGATTGTGACTTGTAGTGAACTTTGGGAAAATGCCAGAATTGTAGTTCCCACTGGAAATATAATCACACAGATTTTGTAACTGCGGCTTCCAATAGTTGGTACCATATTGTTTAAGACAAAAGTATTCTTCAGTTGGAAAAGAGGCCTATGCAGACATGTCTTGATAATAATACAAGCCTGTATTGGGGGTGAGGGAGCTGCAATAAACCTAATCCATCTTCTTACTTGTTTTGTAAGACAGATTTCAACTCTGATATATTTATGCCTCAATTTTAATAAGGTATGTGGACATAAAACTGCTAGTCTATTTAGGAACATATGGGATTTGTACAGTGGTCAGGGTGCAGGTTATTTCTTTTCCACATCACAAATGCTCTGTGGAAAAGAGCATTTCAGAATGAGATTTTGAAGAAGCTGCTTCTTTTCTGCACTGCTTTTAGTGCAATGTTGCATTGTCACATGGTCCATCTAGGAAGTACTGCAAAGGAGAAGTGATTTTACAGAAAGCCCAGCACTGTTGCAAGCGTGAGCCTATTTTTCTACTTCCAAGAGAAAGAGAAATGAAGCCAAGAGCCTGTCCATGTGGACATTTTCAAAAGCAAGTCAGACTTTTTCTGCAGAAGAATGAACATTAACCAGACTTTGTCCTGACTAATGTTTATCCTACTGCAGATTTGCAGGGTGTCAAAAAAACCAACCAAACCTACTCCTAGATCGATATGGGGTGAAATGCTTTTAGAGGTTTAGCCAGCATTTACTGGCAGCAGGAATGTCCCTTAGCAGGGGTCTTCTTGGCAAGCCTCCTGGACACACATCTTTCTCCTGGTCATTTCTTCATGATCTGCTTCTTTTCTTAACTCCTAGCAGTCATTAACAAAAGATGAACAAAAGTCTTGGAACAGAACTGATGAAAAAGCAGCTAGAATGATTTTGCCTAGTTGAAGGCAATTCAGTTATGCTTCATTTGAGGAATAAGAAAAATGCAAACATGTGGGCAATGCCAGAATGACTTCATAATGAAAAGGTTCATGATTTCTAAAGCACACCTTGTTACGCTGTTCTGTAATAAGAGACTCAAAGAAGGAAAAAGCTTATCTATGCATTTTAATGAGATGCTAGAAATATCATACTGCCTAGAAGTTCAAAGGGTAACTCTACCTAAAACAGTCATAATTAGGTTAATGATAAACAGCCTCCCAGAATATTTTGACATTCTTGTGAATCCTCTAAAAATGAAGGCAGATGGAAACTTGTAATTTGTAATAAATCACACAGAAGATTTTAGAGGTACTGAGAAGAAATCATAATGGAATGGAGAAATTGAATTTAAAACCAAGCAGAGAGAGAGGTTATCTTTGTGGCAGCCTTAACCATATGCAGATTAAATGCCTTCATGGAAAAGAACTACTGGGGAGAAACACAGCAAGTCACAGTCAAGAGGTGGTGATACAACAGTGGACAACAGAAATAAAACTGTCTGGCAGAAACTTTATCCTGTTGACACAGAGAAGCTTTTTTGAGCTAACTCTGAAAAATATTATGGGGAGATCTGCATTGACTCTGATGTGACCAGTAAATTAATTTAAGAAAGAGAAAGATCCACTGAATTGGAGATGGACTGGAAAACTCCAGAGATAGATGGGTTGCAGAAATAGCAATTGGAAGACAAGGAAGATTGCATTGCAGACTGGGAAAGGGAAAACAATTACTTCCCTTAAGACTTTGGGCCAAATACAAGATGTGAAGGAACAACCAAGTCTATCTGTGTTTGTAAGCTTCCTGAAAGTATCTGGTTGTCTACTATGTGACACAGAATTCTTGCTTAGGAGGAGACACATAGCACATACATAAGAAACCATGTGTCAGTTGCAACAAATGATCCTGTGATGTTGTCCACAAGCCATGGCTGACACACATCGCATCAGACAATCTACTTTCTGAAAATCTTAGAGAACAAATTTCAGTTTTGGCACAAATGTGTCTGGAAGGGAACAGCTCACACTACCACACTTCAGGCCTTTGGAAGATGGAACTGGTGAGGATGATGTGATGAAAAGGTACATACATGAGCTAGCGTGAGTTAGGACAATGTAGGTGTGCATAGATAGTGGGGTGGCAGAGCTCCAGATGGGTTGTTGGCCCAAACCAACAGTCTTCTTATGTTCCCATGTTCTACTACAGTACAAAATAAAATACAGAATAATCTAACAAAACAAATATAAAAAAATTAAAGAGAAAAAACCTAACAAAGAGAAACTTTTAAATGCAGGTTTGCATCTTTCTTTCATCTTCTAGCTCATACTTCTCCTGCCAGACATAATCAGAATTCCTTTTTATATATCCCTTTATTGATTCATGTTAATCCTTTCTTGAGGATATTTTGTACTGAATTTTTAACGTAATTTTGACTCGAACTTTTAGCTTGTTTCTAATTCATAAAGCATGGTGGCCTCTTGGCTCAGCTGATCAAAATTCACATAGCTACAGGATATGGAAGAAAAAATCAAAACATTAGACAGATGCTCCCTTGGGAAGTGAGATGAAGAATTTTATACTTCAAGTGAGGCACTACTGCTCTGACTGCATCACATGGGCTTGTAAAATGTGAGTTCTTCGAAAGACAATTCAACATCCATAGCCCATTCACTGTTAGAGCATTTCCCTCTGCTTTGCAAGTAAGGACTTGTATCTTGCCCTGCCCTTCTAAAATGAGTGAACCAAACAGTCCCTCCTAACAGTATCTGCATTGACACAGATGCAAATAGACTGATAGAAAGACAGAAATAAATTTAAAGACCTTTTTACAGAATCCATTTCCCTGAGTTGGTAGATTCTCAACCCATTCCAATCACTTTGAAAGTACTTATTATTGAACTTAGATTGAGTTGGTAGATTCTCAACTCATTCTTATCACTTTTTAACATACATATTACTGAACTGAGAGCCAGTAAGACAAGGGGCTTTTAATGTCTCTCTCTTTCCTCCATAAATAAATCAGTTTTAATATTCCTGTTTTATTTTGTTTCCATCTGTTATATTTTATAGTTTTTAATGGAGGTTTTATTGTATGTTGTTCCTATGAGTATTTTATTGTACTTTTGTAAACTGTGCAGAGCTATTAAAGGAGAAAATGGCATGCAGATTTTCCAAATAAATAATAAAATAACAGCTGAGTAGCATCTACATAAAACTTAGGGACCCCACAACTATCAGTCAAGCAGCTTAGCTATCCTGAGGTGACTGATTCTGGTAAATGTTTCTGAAGCAGCAGTTTCTGGAACCCATCTTTTATGAGAAACTTGAAATCATGTTTAGATCCCTTAAATACCAGTTGACTTTATGATTATTAGCGTAACCTCTTTGCACCAAGGTCCAGGTCAAAAATCTACTCTTAGCTAGAGAACACCTGGTAATTAGCATATTTGTACAGCTAATTGGCACATACTTGAATGTGGCACAGTCAGAGTGACACTTAATGGTAGGGTGCTACTTAAGCATTATTAAGGAAAAGAGGAAATATATTACTAAGAACCCAAAAGACATAGGCGTGCAAAAAATTACACAAACCCTTTGCAAGTGACATACTGGAGCTATGGGGGAGCTTCAAGGCATACCACTGAAATGTTAATTTGATGGGAAGGCATGAACTTCTCCTCCAGAACTCCAAACAAAATGAAAATACATGAAGTACCAAGAACATAAGCTTAACAGTCATGGAATATCTAAGAAAAGGTATGTATTTATTTATAACATTTATAGACTGCTTTAGTCTAAAAGACTAAGTGGTAGAGGTTCCAGATCCATCTCCTCTTCAATAGATAGGTAATAGTAGTCAACAGAACTGGAACTTTAAACAGAAGGAAGAGGTGATACATAATTAGTAAAAGAGGGTGCCAGATGGAGGTTCAAGGTAGAAACATTTCTCAGAAGTATTGATTCTTGCATGAACAGTGTCTCCATTCTTGGCTCCAAAGAAAGAACACTGTGATACAATCAGGCATAATATTCTTTCAAAACAGGAGTATTATAGAGTGGAGTATTATAGAGTGTTATAATACAGTATTATAGAGTGGAGAGAATAATCATAGAAGAAATTGATAACTCAATAAAGTACCCCACAACATTTCTCAAGTTTTCAGAGCCCCCCAGACTAGTTCCATGTCAGCTGAAATTAAAGGATGCAAGAAATAGAAATTCAGAAAATGAATTTATGCAAGTATGGAAGAACAAAAATTAGACTTCAGAAAATTACAGATGAAGCAATCTGGATTCAAGCTCCTATCTCCAAGCCTTACTTGGATTAAGTTGATTATTACTTGGATTAATTTACTAACTTGGATTGAGTTATTTATTAAAATAATGAAGGTGGATAAAAAAAAAATCTAAAAAAGTTTATTCATATATTTGATTTTTTTCAAATATAATAGTAAATAACACTAAATAATATATGTTGAATTATATCCACAAGAATCAATGTTCATATATGATTGGAATGTTCAATATTGGACTGGCACCTTTGTATTTTAATGATTTGAACAACTGACCACACAATAAGAAAGTATTGAAAATATGGAACAATTATTTAAAATACAGCCTTCAAAGAAACCCTGAGTGTGGGCTTTTCCTCATGGTCATGTTAACATGCTCCCCTCCAATCCTTAAGCTGGCAGAAAAGTATGCTGCCCAGAATCATTGAGAGTTGTGTGGCATACAGTTTAATAAATTGTTGTTGTTGTTATTGTTAGTTGCACAGTCAGCCAGTTGTTTAGACTGGATTTGGCATTTTTATCCACCTATTGAGTCCTTCCCAAGGACCTGGGAAAGGCAGATGTTGTTGCTTTGTGGTGTTAAAGGTATCATAGCAGGATGCAAGCTGTTCCAAGTAAAGCTGCCTTTTGCAACTGACTGATGGTGATTTTATCAATGCTGATGGTCTTCGAGTGGTGCTCCAGATGTTTTGTGATTGCACCCAAGGCGCCTATAAACTATTGGTACTATCTTTGCTTTCATTTGCCACAGTCATTCTACTTCTATTTGCAGGTCTTTGTATTTTGTGATTTTCTCCAGTTCTTTCTCTTCTATTTTGCTGTCTCCAGATATTGCAGTGTCCACTATCCAGACTTTTTTGTCTTCCTTATCAACAACTGTTAAATCTGGGATGTTGTGTGGCAGGTGCCCAAGACCTATTCTGCCTTAGATGGCTAGTGAGGGGTGCTGTGCTTAGTTTTCATGCAGGACAATAGGTTAACAATAATTGGAGGATTTGTTTCCCTCCAACCAAGTCTCCCTGTAGGCAGGGTTGGGTGAGGGTAGGCAGGTGCCTAGGATGGGGGCATCCATCTTTGAAGTTGCCCAAGTGACAGATATCAACCCCTGTCAGCTGAGCTAATTTGGAACATGGGTCTATTGCTCTTTTGAAGGAATGCTAAACCTGTGACCAAAAATAGTGTGCCTTATAGTTGTAGACAAGAAGGGAAATGGGATAGAGTGGGAAAGAGTTCTCCTAATTTCCTTCCCACTTCACCCAGCACTCCTCCTCTGTGCCTGGGATCTGTCACTTGGGCTATTTAGACCCGGTGCTTGATCCTTGTGGGAAGTCTGCACTGTGTTCAGAAGTAGCCCAACCAACAGGTTACAGGAGTGGAGAATGGGTTGTGAGGAATATTGGGAGTTAGGGGAGACATTAGGTTAAGTGGCAGAGAGGAAAGGTACAGGGTGTGATGGGAGGGACTGATTGATAATGAACAAGTTCTCTCGTCAAGGGAATGGCAATGCTAATAAGTGGCTCTGGCTGGTGGCATCCAGACCTAGCCTGAGGAGCAGGCAAAATAGTGCTGTTCCCCAGACCCAAATAATAAAACAGTGAAAAGTATAGCTATACAAAACCCTTATCAGCAGGCATAGCTGTGGTGCGATCACTGAAGACAGAACCAGCAACATACAGCTGGTGGAAGCAGATTCTCTTTCTTGGTTTAAATCAACATTCTACACAGGTCTGAAGAATGTCCCATTGCTATTTTTTAAGCACAGATCTAGTGTTCTTTCAAAAAAAGTGTTAAACCAATGTTTTGAAAAGAAGCCTGGAACATTCTCACAAAACTGCTAACCCTGTGTTTCTAATGTACCTGCATCAGGCCTGACAAACACTTTAGAAAGCATCAGGCAAGTAGTATGTGGGCAGATCCCCCTGCAGAAGCCAGACATGTGATCTCTCCAGCAGCCCAAGTCAACAGAGTCATGGTGGCCAGTAGTTAGTGATTAGAGGAGAGAGGCATGACCAGAGCAGTCTGAATTGGCCAACAGGAGCTGGGCAGATCCAATTTCTGACCATGTCAGTGAACCCTCCTAGACTGTATCCATGGGAGAATCTGTTGGGAGAAAGGAAAAAAACTCTATCTTAACATTATAATAACTAAGAGCAGCTTTTAGCTGCTTCAGTTGTAGGCTAGGGATGAGAAGAAGGCAATATCATGTTATATAAAAATGATTACTGAACCAGTTAGGGGACATAAGGATGATCCATGTGACATACTCTTTTTGATCATTAATAGTTTTGAAAATCATTCAGATGCCTGTCAAATTCAATTTACTCAGTTTACTAATGAAACCAATGCATTTATAAATAAAAACATATCCAAATATTCTAATACATTTTGTTACTCTTATAAAAAACATGCCAGTGTATCCAAGCACTTCAGTCTAATTTCATCAAATAACCTCCTATATTTATTGTTGACATCTTCCCCTTCACATATTTTACCTTCTTGCTACTATTACTGTAATATTCTGGCCTGCCCCATCTTCTTCTATACCACATACAAAATTTCACGTCTAGTGTAACATTATTCTTGCAGGTTCTACTTGTCATAATGCAAACATCTTTTAACTAGGTAGCCTGTCCACCTACTCTGTCTGAATGTTAATAGTTTGTCTCCTTTTCTCTTTTTTTATGAGTCTTTATTGTTCAACTGGACTTGATAACTCTTGAAGTAGAGGGCTGGCCCATATCTACCAGGACATAGGTCCATTCTACTTGTTGAACCCGTTGCATGTATTTTACATCAAACAGCCTTGTTCAGAAAAGGGATTGTCAAAAGTGAGTCATTCTCTGATTTCGGCAGGGCCTTGGACATTATCTCTAATGGCCTCATGGGGTTATCAAGCCTTTATCCCAACAACTTTAAGGCTAGATACCAGGTAGTTTCTGCATTTGAAGGAAATAGCACTCACACTAAGAAATGATCAACGCTAAGCCCTAAAAATAGAGGGCTTAAGATTCAGCATTATTCTATAGTCAGTGCTAACCATTGAACAATTACATGAGCAAAACATGCACAATTCTCCCTTCAGGTAAGGAAATATATACTAATGGGGGAGCTCCTTAGAATGAGCTTGAGAAAAGCAAGTCTGGGTTAAATTGAACCTATTCCCAGTACCAGTCTATGCAAGGTTTATAAGTATGGTTAAATTTCCACCTTATGTATGATGGATCTTGCTAGCTTGTTGAATGTGTTCCAAACCTGCCAAGCTTAAGCCCTTTGTTGACACTCTAAGTGCAATTTAAACTGGGATCTTATTGATTCAGCAGAATTCAGTTCCTTGCAAAGTCAATATGAACACATTGAAAAAAACAGAATAAAATGCAGATTAATAGTAATGCCTCCAGGCTCCTGCAGGAGAATGCATTTGTCCTTGTCTGTGTGTACACACATACACACACATATATACACATTAAAGAGAGACCTGTGCATAGGACTGGAACTGTGCATATTTACTGAAATACAACTTGCACTGAGTTCAGTAAGATTTATTCACAGATGGATATGCCTAAAATTGCAGTTTTAATACTGTAATTTAGTAAGCAATGGTTATGCAAAACATCATCTAAAGAAGTTCAGAGAAACCGAGTTAGGTGTATTTGCAGCAGATTCTGTGAATCTGAATCTTGGGTTGGTTTATTGGGTCTACTTCCATACTCCTTGAGATTAAGAGACATTCAAATGGAATCTTTAGGTGGAGTGGGAACAACAACAACAACAACAAGAACAGGAAAAACCATAAAATTAAGAATTGGGGGGGTTGCTACCAAATTTTTGCAGTGTGAATTGTGGGAGAATTCTGAGACTCACAGTGGCTGTTGAGAAGTGATGAGTTGTCTACTTATGTTTTTCAATATAGAAATAAATATTTCAGCAATCTACCCATTTCCAGAAATCTCACTCATGCCAAAAATGGATTCATAAAGGTAAGCTCTGAATAGCTTCTGTACCTTTTTGGCTGAGACATGTCACTGTTGCTCTGTTCATGCTCTGCAGACTGTTCTCATGTAAAAGAGATCCTGGACTTTGTTAACATAAGGCTGGGAATGGTAAAAAGACTGGCAGGAGGGAGGAAAAGTGACAAAAGTAGGAATAGTCAAATAATTACATGCCTGTCAATTCCTTTCTTTCCTATTAAAGATTCACTGAAGTTTTTTTTTTAAATTGGCCTGCAAAAATTTAACATAGCGTTGTCTCTCTCCTCTGAGAAGAAAAATTCTGCAATTCTATCTGTAGTATAACAAAAGCCAAGAATGTTTTCAAATTTATCTCTTTTGCATGTTTTAAGACTGGCAGCTACATAATTAGGTAGAACAAAGCAGAGAGAGAGAGAGCGAGAGAGAGAATGAACAAACTAGATTACAAGTCAATCAACTTTTAAGGAGAAAAGACACACTCTATAAGGCTAACCAAATAAAGAGAAATGTTTGGAATTAAGGGCATTTTAGGGTTTAATGTTAATACAACACAAAGAAGAGGCAGGAGACAAAAAGTTTAATTTCCTTTCACCTCTGTGCAAAATACAAGTGGGGGAATCCCAGAATGTCTGAGGCTGCTCATCTGATGTTTAAATTATCTTTAAGCCCCTCTTGTCCTATTGAACACAATTTAGAAGCATTTCCATGCTTTGCCTTCATTAACAGCATTTAAAAATTGCCTTTTGCCCTTGCAATTGCCATAGACATAGCTGGGTTTTTGTAGCACCTACAACCAAGGGTTGTGCCTTTTTAAAAGCTAACAAATTTCTTGTCATACTGTCAGTCACAAAATCTTACACAATAATTCATGTATTAGTTATTAAGATACCACAATGCTTATTTTATTATTTTATTTAATTTAACACATTTATGTAGTCGCCCATCTCACGAATGGCATACAATAAAAACAGAACAATAAAAACACATCTTAAAATAACCTTAAAAACAACATGCATGTTCCTAGTTATATTCATTTGAACAGATAGAGTGGTTTATGTTAAATGTAAAGACACATAATAATTGTACCTAAATAAAAGAGCCATAATAAGATTCACTGAACCAGCTCAGCCAGGAAATTTAGTACAATATACAACCCTACTTAAATATGTAGGCAAACAAAACAGTTTTGATCTAGTGCTGGATATATTGCAATTTAATCTTATGAACTGTTACGCTGCAAAGACACCAGTCCTGCTAACATTTAAGCCTATCCAAACCCAGACCAGATGTCTGAATTCTGAGAAACGTGTTCATGTTGTGCAACCAGATGAAAGTTTCAGATGTTCTAAATGTAAAATTTGCCATCCTGCACTCCACTCTACCCCAGTAGAGTGGGGCAGGTGTTCTAAAGTGCATATGAAAGTCCATTATAGATAGAAGGTTGTATCAATGGATTAAGCAGAGCAGTACTATTGTTCCTTTTAAATGCCTAAGCTTGCTTGGCCCCTGAAATCAGTAGGAAAGGTCTTCAATACAGAGTGAATTCTGGACAGATATCAGGGGAGGAGGGGGAGATTGGCCAGATAGTCTCATCCCTGTCCACTATAATGCACTTGTTTGGACAGCCAATTCCATGACTGTTGGTGTATAACTTTGTACCAGGTCAGGACATCACTTTTGCCACTATAATGATTCCAGTCTTCCTTATCAATGCTGTGTTGCATGGATATATTGTAGGCCAGTCATTCTCAAATGATAAAGAAGATTCCTCCCCCACCCCAACTTCTTTTCCAAAGAACATTGCCATTATCTTTCTTGCTATGAAAACGCTGCCTTTATAACAGAGAGCTTAACCAAGAGGAACACTATACAGCTTAACCGAGAACACTTCTATTTCACAAAGGAAATTAGTTGGGCATGGATCCATGGTGCAGGTGGTTAGAATGAACTCAAGTGTTTATTTTATTTTACCTTATTTTATTTGTAAAAGGGGAAACCAAACCACAGCTCTTTATAATGAATTCAGAACTCAGCATCTCCAGAAATGTCTCGGAATCTGGCAAGCTTAGTCTTTATTCATCTTCATTATCTTTCTCAAGATGATTATCCTCTGGCTTTTTTTGTTCTATTCATACCAAGGGTGTTTTAAAAGGATATAATTTTATGGCTTATTGACAGTGAGAAGAAAACATTAAAGTTGGTTCACTAATGTTGCCTTGAATGTGCATGGAGGGCTTGGATACTACAAATTTAGTACAAATTATGAAGCAAGCCACTCTTGACTACTTTTGACCTCTATCTCCATCAGCATCACTGCACCTCCCATGCCTTGATAATTTTATTATTTATTTTCTACAACCCTATTAAAATTCACAGATCTTCTCTGAAGCACTGTGCAATTCTTTAAAACAACCAGCAATATATATAAAGCAGACACAATAACAGGAACCTTCTTCAAAATCATTACACTTCTATTCTATTGCATTAACAATGTAGGTAGATGATTGTGGAGTTAAACAGGTATACAGTACAACACTCAGCTATCACTGTGCCATGATTCTTATTCCTACCTGACCAGAAATATCACCTCTTTTCCTGTGTGTCAGGGCAATCTGAGAGGAGCCAGGAACCATCTGGGAGAAGCCAATAATAGGGATTAAAGAGAAGGTCAAAAGCAAAAGGAATAGAAGGACCAAGGAATAGTTAGAGGTATAGAAACGAACCAGTTTAGAAAGAACTTGTTGCTTAATTAAGGGGTAACTGGAAGAGTAGCCCACTTATACTTGCTTAATCCAGGAAGTTCCAACAGAGCACGTGGTATGAACAATCAGACTAGAGCAGGGATAAGCAACCAATTAATGTTGAAGACTACATCAAACACTATTGGCAAACAACTTCCATTATTTCTTCTGATTTAAAGGCAAAAAGGGGCTTCAAAATACATGGACATGCTCTTACAGCATGAGTTTCCACCTCCTTAAAGCAGTTGTATCTTTTTTCTGGGAGCCTTGATATAATTCTATTTAACAACAAGCAGAGTAGACCTATGGAGTAGAAGAGACAGATACTTATTCCCTGTTGCGCTTTCATTGATATGGTAGAAGTTGATAGAAGGTGGCATTTTTCTCCACCTCCCTTTTTAGGACCATTTTTCTTTCACTGATTACAATGAAAGGAAAAAGACTATTCCAGCTCCAGACTGGTGTAGGGATAAGTCTGAGAAGGAGGGGGACTTTGATTCCGTTGACCCATACTTCTTCTAGCATGCCTGCCCCACCCCTATATCACAAGAGCACAAGTTGCAACTCTTTTTGCACAAGTTATAAGGAAGAGGTGTACAAGACTGGATTTCCTTTTCTAAGGAACTCTCTCTTCAATATACTGTATATGATGAAGCCCAATTTCTTTATATCTGGATCCTAAGTTACACATACACTTAAGAGCCAAACTACACATGACAGTAGTAATCCCTTCTCAAAAAGAAGGGTATGGGTGTGAGAGGATTCTTCTTGGCCCTGATGCTTAACTTTCTATGGCCTCTCTCTCAAATGATTTTCTTCAAATCAAGTTAAATTTTAGTGGACTGGAACCCAACTAAGAAAAGTCCCCAAGGTGGACACCCTATGAAGGGACTCACTGAATGGAGAACTCCTAATAACCTTTATACCTTTTAAACATTGCTACATTTATAGTATATACCACTAAAATGTATGATAAAATGAAATAAATAGGTTAAAAGCTGAAGCATTTTTTTCCCAGTCCTGGCTGAACACCTTAACAACCACACCAGTCCCTTGTCTGGACAAGTCTGACGAGATCCTATCTAATTATGGGTTCAAGGAACCCTGAGAGCACCATTTCCAATTTCAGATTTTTAACTTAACCTTCTATTCTCCATGTCTGCAGAGAAAAATCAGGACAAAGGGTACTGTTAGAATTAGGGCAAGAGAGGGCAAAGAGGGAGGAAAGTTCTCAAGCAATAGTGCTTTTCAGCTTCTTATCACGATTTCTCAAAAGCAGACACACATTTTTCTCATTTGATGCAATTTCTAAATAAAAAATATGTTGGCATAAATACAATTTATCTGCCATATGTGAGGCATCTGGCATGCTCACGATAACAGTACTCTTATTGACTAGAAGTAATTAAAATATGCAGTTTCAGAATTACTCACTCTTTCTTAATTTTACTTCTGTATCTGTTACCTCCAAAGCATCGAGCAGTAAAGTTGTGCGCTCTGTGCCCCTGTTTTGGAGGGACCACCATGCTGTCAGGGAGAAGAATTTCTTTTTCACCTCTGCCCTCTCCTCCCTCTCGGTCTCCTTACCAAGTAATTCAAGCCCTAAAGAAACCTGCAAAATGTCACTCTGACATCTTTATTTAAACCTCAGAATAAAAGGGGAAGAACTGTGGGATAAAAGTGAACTTTTGTCTTCTCCTGATGCACTACAGATGCAGCAGCTTTCCCCTCTCCTTCAGATAGCCTAACTATGGAGCTCTTAGCCTTTAAGACAATTGCATAAAACTTTCCACATCTGATAAAAGTTGATACTTACCTGGGGACTCGTTATATACTGTTTTAAAATATGAATCTCAAGGTCCCATATTCTTGGTTGAAGGAAGCGCATTATATAAGGAAAACAAGATTAAATACCTACAGCGTGTAGGAGACACAATAATTGTCTGAAACTGCTTCAGTCTAAGATTTTCAACTTATGTGCTTGCTTCGTATTAGGAATATCACTGTGTCATTTACTTTTCTCTGTGGGAAATGTAGGTTAACTCAGATTCAGCTGAAGTTAGTCAGAACTTGTACAAGAAATGATTTTTGCCACAAATTCCTCTGGGAACAGAATTCATGTCTGGACAAACAAAAACCACAAGTACAGTTGGTTAAGCTTTGCTTTTTCCACCCAAAAAAAAACAACAAAACTCTGAAGATGTTGCAGGAGTCACCATTAAGTTTCAGAACGACGTACAAGATTGTTGGAGGATCCATTCTAGAGTTGTTTAATCTTAGAGGCCTGGTGTGCATGCAAGCACACTGGACCATTTCCTTATTCAGCACTTCCTGGAGAGACTCAGAGCATCTGCAGCAAATTGCAATGATGCCAAAATGACAACATGCACCCGGTGCATTTACCATACAAATGATGATTCTATTGAATTGTGTCACATCTGATACAAGTAGGTAAGTTAGCTTAATGACATCCTGCACATTTTGTCATTTCTCTCCTTCCCCCCTTCCCCCCTGTTCCATCATGTTACTTTATCAAGGAAGCAGGAACGAAGGAAGAAAAGGCATGTTGCAGGTCCCGTCCACAAAGGAATGTCACCTGATGGAACCCCGGGAGAGAGCCTTTTCTGCCATGGCATCTGCCCTCTAAAACTTCCCCCCTGGGGTCAGACTGGCCCTGACCTTATTGGCCTTCTAGAAGGGCCTGAAGACATGGCTTTGCTACCTGACCTGGGGATCCGGTAATGGTGGCGTAGAGCCTGCAAAGTGCCTGTACCACTAGAGAACTTGAGTGCGCTCTCCTGCAGGTTTTGTTTGTATGGTCTTAATAGTTTTTATTGTTTTTAAGTTTTTAAATTATTTTTAATGATTTTTGTTATGTTTTTCGTTATGTTTTGCATTGTTTTCAATTTTGTAAGCTGCCCAGAGTCACACATGCATGTGTGTCACAGATATACATTTATCAAATTAATTAATTTGCATGCATGTGTGTCACAGATACACATTTATCAAATTAATTAATTAATTAATTAATTAATTAATTAAATGTAAAGACTTTTTACAGGCTAAGCAAAGCCAAACAGACCACTTGCACATCTATGGATTACAAACTCCGACTATCTCTATTCACTCTGATGAATATTTCTATGGATTTTTTTAACCCTTATGAAAAATGCCCCTAGTTGGCAATACTCTTATGAAAACTGTCCTCCCAAAATGAATATCACCAACAAAGAGGGATTTCTGAGAATTTGCACATCCATGAAGTAGTGACACTTATACTAGTTCCATCAATTTAAATGAAAATAAATGATGTGGAGAAAGTTAGAGATTACCTTGGAGCACATATGCAGAAACAGTTATGAAAACAAAAACATGTTTTGAGCATAGGAAACAGAGAAAGCATGAGAAAGAAGCTCAGACTGGCTCCACCTAATTCACTAGGGTATAAGAAGGAGGGAAGGGAAAACACTGCTAGCCTTTCAATTTTCTGCTATTATAGTCTATGTCAATAAAGTAGAGCTCCAGTGAAACTTGTGGAGTGTTTCCTGACCTGGCCTACCTCAAAGGGCTAACAAATGATGACTTTCAGCTGTACTGGGACTGTAGCATTTAAACATATATTTGAAACGATAGTTATGTTTAAATCAATAATCACTTTGGATAAATGTATGCCAGCCTTCCCAAACTTGATGCCCTTCAAATATCCAGCATGCCCAATATTCCATTTTGGCTGAGTATTCTGGGAATTGTAGTTCGAAATCTGGAGGAGCTAAGGTGGGGGAAGGCTGAGACATACTTTTTTCCCTGAACTTTCTGTTTTCCTGTACGCAATATGAAAATGATCCAGCCATGTGCTCTTCCTCACTAGGGACTTAGAGAATCTTTATGGCATCCCTGGCATAATAGAAAGGCTGTCTTCATACAGTTAGAACAGCACAATAATGGTTGGATGATGCTAGAAAATGCTAAATAGGAATGCCATACCCAAGTTGCACAAATCCAGATGACCAGTTGATGCATGGGTGTTAGAACTTTCTATGCCTCTTTCTTGTCATCTAACGGTTGTCCAGAGTTCTGCAGCCAAGGTATAGTAATATCAGTAAGCTTTCAGATTATGAACTCTGTGGTCACCCCCACTGATTTTGGAGTACTTTTCAGAAAGGTGATGGGAAAATGGAGCTTCTCTTCCTCTGCACCCTTAGTCCAATTTCTAAATAGGTTGAGATTTTTTTATTCTGTATGTTAAATTGGCAGCCAGCTCTAACATTAGGAGATCAGAACATTCAGGAGGAAACTAGTGATCGGATCGCATAACTCTTTTTAAAGATGTTTACCAAATGAAGTATTTCAACATATTGTGATATTTCCTGTGCTAGCATTTTGGAGCCAATTGTCAACTTCTTATTTTATTTTTCCCTAATAATTCTGACTGTTCTTCACGGAGTCCAAGGACCTTCCAAGAAGCATTCTGATTTTACAGTATTCAGTATGTTAGATGGACTTATTTAGCCTTACCTCCAGATCAGCTCTCTATTCACAGCACTGCCCTAAAGCAAAGGGATCAAACCTATATTATTCAGCAGCTGAAGCTGGACAGAGCAAAAATAAAAGTAACATAATGTGGGGTGATCTACTGAAAAAAGTAAAACAACAAATACCCCCCACAGAGATCTGAAAAATTATACCAAACCTGCACCTGGCATAGAAGAAAAATCAACAAAACCCTGTTCAGTGCTGTATTAAATACATCTTCTTTGGCAGATCAATATACAAAACTTTCAAAGTTCAGTCTTCTGCCACCTGTGAATACATGTGATAATAATAAGCATGATATGTTTGATTCTATTGGATGCTTCCATTTGTTTCCTTGAACAAATCCTCAGAAGCTCAGTTTAGCCACTTATTGTTCATAAATGACTTAATGAAGGTAGTTTTGCCTACCCAGATCCAATGACAGATCTATAATCCTTGATTATAAAATGGAATTCCAAATGATAATGCTCAATGGCACATTCTTCTTCTTTTTTTTAATGGATCCAAGCACAACAACAAGAACATGGTTAGGTTGGAATGAAGCCAGAAATTCCTATTACACTGTCTATGTTTATAATTTGAATTCTATCTGTATATGGGCAGCCTTTGTCTTGGACTTCTCCTTGTATAATTATTTCTAATCCTGTGTATAACTTTTATGAAATAAGGACCCCACCCATATCTCCTACTCCAAGCTGGGCTGTTAACAATCCACATCTAAAACTTTTTCTTTTTTCTTTTTTTTAAATATCATTTTATGTTCTCTAGAGTTTTATATTGCGTATATAATCAATACCTGGAATTCTGTGCCTGGGGATATAATGGCTGACTTTCATGTTGTTCAGTTTTAGACGGCAGCTTATGATATATTTGCAAGGTGTTTGTAAAGTCAACTTTACTCCACAATTAACATGCTGCAGAACAATTATGCATTGTATTGACTACCATTTATAATACTAGGGAAGTTTTTAATATTATGACTCTACATGTAGGTGCTATGCTTTTATTATGTCTATGGCTTTGATTGTTTTTGCTGTAAATTCAGTATATTTTGTATTAATTATTTTCTCTGCTGGCCTCAGGTCCTTTAGAACTTTCTCCTATTTATGTTCCTCATGCCAAATCCATATCAAATATACAATACCTACATTGTTGGCAAGTTCCTACTTACCCAGTGCTGAGCAGAATGGAAAAGGGATAAGCACCACTTTTGCTAGCTGTCCATTCTCCCCTAGCAACCCTCCTGTTAGCATAGCTCAGCAAAGATTGGGTGAGGAATATAATATTTCATATTGTGTAGCATTTTATGTGGTTCTGCCATAATCTCTATTAATATTTATTCTGTCTTTTTGTGACATTTAAGAGTTCACTACTTCACTATTCCTTGCAGTCAAAAGGTCTAGAAATTTGTTTCCTTCTTTCCCCACCCCCAAAAACAAACTTTAAAATGTTTGGGAAACTGAATTCTGAAAAGATAGAATAATATTCCAAGTAAGTGCACCTCTACAAACTGATAGCACTTATAAAGCCCACAATAAATCAAAGTATCAATGAACCTTGTGTAGTATATTTTATCTAAAATAAAATAGGATATATAGAGATGAGTGAGAATTTGAATTGGGCCTTTAAAAAAAAAACTTGGCATGAAGTATAACATGAGTTTTTTTAATTCTTGGGACACCTTATACTTACTGAATACAGATGCTGTGGATATATATTATTTATTTTTATGTGAATTCACCAAAATTTACATATTTCTTTGTCAACAAAGTAGAAAGAACTTAAGATTTGGGGGAAAAAAAGATGAAAAAGCAAAACACACTGATTCATCCAGTCTTTAGATTGTACATGTTCCTTTCTATAGATAATGCCAATATTGCTTTGAAACAGGGAATTCTGTACTAGCGAAAGTTGGCTGGTGCAATGGGTGAGAATTGTTTTGGAAAAGAAATTTCCAAAAATTGTAAGCTCATCATAGTCAAGATGAAAATAATTTGTGATTAAAAAAAAAAGTGGGTATAGAGCTTCCTTTACAAATGGGAAGATCTGATGTCAGGTCTCCACCCTAGATAACTAGATGGACCAATCTTCATCTCTTAAATTCACTGCTTGTTATGTGCACAATATAGAAAAGTGAAATGTCAGGTGGCAAATGTATGCCACCTGAGTTCCTTTGAGTGCCACCTGGAATTAAAATGTAATAGATAAATGTAAGGAACATCTTGCAATTTTCTTGTTGTTCTTATTGAAGTCTCTTCTATTCACTTTTAAATGGTCTTGGCATCAATTGTCTCCTTAAAGTGATAATGTCAGACACATTTCCTCAGTTGAACAGAAGTTGCTTTTAAACAATGAGATGAACAATTTTTATAAAACTCTCAGGGGATATTTTGTGAGCCAGGCCTGTATGAGATCATGTAATGAGAGCAGAGTCTGGTGGTGCTTTAATTCAGTAGATGATCACATTTATTTAGCACTAATCACTTTAACAGAGAAAAGCAAAGACTTTCCATATTTGTAGCCAAAAGTGATCTTGTAAGGGTTCCCTGTTGGGTTTTCAAAGAAAATAGTAACCAATTAAATGTAATTCAGATATTATAGAAAAGAGAATAGAATAAAAACCAAGTATAATGCAAATGAGTTGGATTTGATACTTGAAGGCCATCATCAAGAACTGTATGTTTTTAGACTGTGATCAGTCTGGAAAAGGGACTATACAGGCCAGACTGATACCTTCTGAACTGTTGGGAGATAATTCTCAGGTTTGTCAGCCAGTATGGTAAATCCTTATACCAAACATCTGGAGGGCACCAAGTTGGGGAAATCTGATCAATCTAGTCCAATGACACAAGTCTAAACAAATCTTCTACGAACATACATTGACTCAGACTGATCTAGATTTTACCTTTAATATATATACAGTGCCTAACAAAAACAGATTTGTATTCCATTTATAAGTCTTCCTCACGTACGTGACAAGGCCAAGGCTCTGACAGGGAGGTTAGCATTGCCGAACAGCAGCCTACAAGAACAGCCTACAATACAAGAAGCATTTCTTGATTCTAAAGAAGATATGTTGGATATACTTATTTGTGACATGAAGAATAGGAAAGACAATGGGCTACAAATTTTAAGTTCTCCAAAAGTTCAGAGAGGAAAAGACAATGAGCCAGAAACAGCAAGGCTGAAAATTCTATTAGAAGCAGGAGTTAAAAAAAAAAGCCCAACCCTTAACCTAGATTAGGTTTCCATTGGTGAGTGATGTAAGGGCAAATTGGTGTGGCCAATGACTATATTTAAAACAGACAGAACTTGGCATTTTGTCCACAGGCTGGCAACCTGTTTTGTCTGAACTCCAAATAAAACAGGTGCAATTTAAGTCTAAAAAAAACCCTTTCAGGACATAAATCCTTCTGAAACCTCTGAAAGATTAGAAGTAAGATTCAAAGGCCTCAGTCTGTGCAGTTCCCTACTGCAGACTAGACCAACTAAGGGTATAGTGAGATCTTAGTTGGGGAAGAGGTGGCTCTATCAGGCTGTTAGTGGTCCTATTCTCACCACTATGGAAGCAGGGAAATATATAATTATGCCAACTCCTGGAACCTTACCCAACACATCTGATTTTCAGGTCTCCTGGACATCAACACTATTTTCCATAAATTGTGTGGCACATATGCTCATTTGCCAGGGGGAAAAAGTATTATAATATCCAGATGCAAAAGACTAACTGATTCCAGTCCCTTTAACCATGGTGCAGAAGAGAAAAATTCAGCAGGTGTACTTTGTATAACACATTTGAACAACTGGTGAAGGGGAATCTTGCCCTTGTTCACATCCAGTCACATCAAGATTTAATTTTTTTCCAGTAAAGAGGTGCATACATAAACAAGGGTATAGCTGGCCACTTATTATGCATCATAGTTCTAGATGTATAACACTAGATAGAAGTCAGAATAGACAGAACACTAGACAGAAGGAAATCAACCCTGACTGCTCATTGGAAAGATTGATAATGAAGCTCAAGCTCAGATACTTTGGTCACCTAATGCAAAGAAAGGACTCTTTGGAAAAGACCCTGATGCTGGGAAATATGGAAGGCAAAAGGAGAATAGGACGGCAGAGGATGAGATGGTTAGATAGCATCATTGAAGCAATGAGCATGAAACTGAGCAAATTCAGGGAGGCAGTGAAGGACAGGAAGGCCTGGTGCGATATGGTTCATGGGGTCACGAAGAGTTAGACACGACTTAACGACTGAACAACAAAGATAGAAGTATCTCTCTAGTTATATTAGGGGGTCACCAGTGTCTGGATGGTAGGCATGTGTGTTCAGGACCAGCCTCAGACACATAGCTGGCAACCAAAGAAACAAGAACGATATGGATTTCAGAAAGGCATCTTTAATGCAAGTCTGGAGCAAAAAACATAATCTTAAAAGTTGTAAATTCCCAGCCAGACTTACAGTGACTTAATTAAATAGGAATTTCTTCAAAACACCTGCTTCCCACAGCTCTCACATCTGTGTCATGTTGCCTCTTCTCACCTAACTCACTCTTCCCCATTTTCTTTTCCTAATATTTCACACTGCCTGAGCTGAAAATGAAAATGTTGCCTTCCCATTCCAAGAATGCAAGGCAACCAGACCAGCAGCTGATTCTTATGTCACTCCTGAAACACAGGCAGCTGCCTTCAAGTGAGTGAGAACATTAGTCAATCTGGCCCAGTACAGTCAATTATGATTAGCATAAAGTTTGGATTTTTAACAGGTGTATTTTTCACCCAACATGGAGATGTGAACAGTTAAATTTAGGACCACTTGTATGTAAAACATTGTTCAATCACTTAGCCCAGCATACCTGGAATGATGGCCATCAGATAGGATCTTGCATTTCATTAGCAGTATATTGTTATATTGTATAGGAAAAACAAAAATCATTTGTCATTTCTGTAAACAATCACATTCAGAACAGGAAATTAGCAGATTACCAAAATTATCTGAAACATTTATCCTCAGAGGATTTTACTTAGGACATGTGAAAGAACTGATGGACCAAGACAGAACTCAACAGTGGAGTCTTGTTCTTGCAGATAATGGAACTACTCTACACTATCAGTATATTAAAAGAATAGGATCTCCTTTATACAAATAATGAAGTTAATGAGGGTTGCATTTTAAAAAGTAACCACTAAAAGTGTCAAATCATGGTTTAGATTGGGTTAATGGTACCCTGGGAATTAGTGGCAAGTCAGCCAAGTTGAAAGAAAATCAGTAGCAACAGGAGAATAAGTAATATCATAAACATGAATCAAAAAGGAAAAAGGATATATCCTGATTCACACACACAAACTAATACCCCAGTATGGAAGCAGAGAGGCACTTTGTTAACCTTCTCTTAAAAAATAGGTAGTTACTATAATCTGGTCTAATTCCTAGATGAGTGAGTATAGCAGGGACACAGACCCTTTTCTAATCCAAAGATTATATTTGGGTTTTGACTGGAATGTTGAGAACTGCACTAAAAAGTAGTGTGAAGCCAGGTGAGGCACTAGGTGAAGTTAGACAAATCTAAATTTGATGTAATTACATTATAATGTGATTAAAATTCAATTACTGAAAACATTTAATAGCATATAGTTAAGTATGCAAGAGATACATAAAATGGAAAGTTATAACCAGGTAAAACAGCCATACCTCAACTGTTACAGAAAAATATGCTTTTCTCATGAAACCTATGAAAGTATTAATGAGATGTTTTACTGACCTCAAAAATGGCTTCATTTAAAACAATTTTTAAATATATAAACACAGCATCAACTGTAATAAAGAAAGGCTAAAGCAAATCTCTCGCCACTGAAGTTCTACAGACCTTTCAGGATTTTTACATTTTTCTTTTTTATTGATTTATCTTTCATGCTGTTTCTTGATCAGCCATCAGAACATTCTGAAACTTCAATGAATCTCATTTGGATATTTAGACTACATTTGGTTTTTATTAGCTTTAATTGTAAGTGCAGTCATTTAAATCATTTATTAACAGTTAATTTTAAAAGGAGTCCTTTCCCTCCCTCTTTAGTAAAAGCTTTCAGAAATCAATCTGCTTTTTGCTCAATATGTAGCCTTCAAAAATGATGGTGGATTGGCCTGCTATGAAGATGTCAAAATCCTGCTTTGGAATTACTTTTAATGGAAAGTGGTGTAAAAATAGAATAACTACATAAATGTCATTTAATACAAAATAAACTTACTCTGTTCAGAATTCTTGCAATCTAGTATTTCTTCGCATGGAGTGATGTTGCACAATTTTTGAGCCAAATGCTTTTCTGGAGCCATATTATAGACTATCATACAGACATCAATCTTTTCTTCTGAAAGCATCTTGTGTTCAAAAATCCACCCAAACCATCAAGAGCAACTGAATGATAAAGAATTCAAAGCACACAACACAGAGCCTGCAGATGCACGTGCCCTTCAGCCAAACAAGATCACACTGTCAAAACCTGGCAACAAATTTGCCAATTTAAAATGATTCCATATTTTAAAAGGATGGAGATCAGGGATGTGCAAAACATGCTGTTCTGGGGACAAAGCAGTCTTGTGTTGTCCAGAATGTTCCATTTTTTGTCCCATCTAGGGTGTTCTAGGAGTGATATGGTAATTTCAGAAGTCAATCTTCTGGAAGTGGCTTGCAGCATTCTGGACATGGTACAGTCTTGAAATATACAACAAAAAATGGAATGTCCCATCTTTAGAATGATAGCTTTGCACAGTGTGAGTGGAGATGGAGCAGGAAGCAGGCAAACCACTTCCATTGGTTTCTTTTCCTTGACAGAAAAAGAAAACAAAAACAAAAAAAAACCCAAAAACTCAAAATTCCCCCAAACAGTCTGGAATTTTGCCACTGAAATTCAGCCATTTTTTTCACTTAATTTCAGTGGTGCAACTTTGAACTACTTGGAAGTGCTTAAAGGGTGGAGATGGGAATTGTTTACCTCCCAGGGGCTTCCTGCTCTTGTTGTCAAAATACTAAAAATGGGCTGAAGAAAATCCAACCCTACCTTTTTCTTTGAAATCACAGCCTTTCTGATGACATGATCTGTGGCCATCTAGTTTGTCATAGAAATGGCTTATAGCCTCTGACCCTGGAAAAGTTGCTTAGTCATGATTTACTCTGCAAATCTTTTGTCTTCTCATTCAGTAAAGCATTTTTTTTCTTTACTTTAATGCATAAGTAACCACACTAAGTGCTTCTCAACCTCTTCTCATTTTGTTGTCACAGGCAGATAATAATATAGGAGTTCAGTCATAACAGTGCATGAAGAGAGTCTCCTTGTCACAAAGTGAAAATTGGGTGGAGGGATTTCTGATAACCCTTGCTTCATAGAAGTCTTTTACCTGATCCAGGTAGTTAGAAAATAAAGGATGGCTTTCCATGGCATAAAGCTCTAGTGACCTTATTTTGTTGCATCCATTCTAGGAAATAAACAGGAATTGTAGCACAGAAGTTTTTCATTGCTCACATCCGATAGACACGTACAAGGAGTTAGGCCAGCTGCAGTTTCCTCTTCCTCAATCGCTGTTCCTCAATAACTGCCACAAATACAGATTTCATTTTATACAGGGCAAACTTTCTCAGCCTATTATCCTTTGGATGGCTGAATTAGAACTTGCCTTATTCCAGCTAGTGTAGCTAATAATGATGGAGGATAAAGAAGACTGATGGGAGAGGGATCTGGCCTTTTTATCCTATTGGTTTTCTCAAAATACAGTTTGAAACACTATGAAATGCCAATACAAAACAGTCTTAACAACAACAACAAAAAGTAAGAATGAAAGCCAACAGAGAATAAACTACAAACAAGAATAAAGCAGAAAATGTAATTGCAGCTGAAAACTGGTGCCTGCAAGGCCAACTTAAGTTGACACCTAGAAGAAATTAATGAAGATGCCAAGCAAATTTGCTTGAAGAAGGCATAACAATGCCATCCTCAACCCATAATTGGTTATTATTATTCAGAGACAGACCATTTTGACACAGGATAGGAAGGATCAAGCAGTACTCTTTGGTTTACTGGGACAAACCATGAGTAAATAATTACATCTGAAACCACTACGAAGAGATCCCAACAAGAATGTAGGAAAAATATCACATTAATCCATTTCTGCTTCTTTCATCTTACTAAGGTCCAGCCCTGGCAAGACTGGGCTGAATTACTGAAAAGTTGTTGCTTTGGAAAAAGCAAGTTTGATCTGAAATGCCAGTTTTTACAATGTTAAACTTGTTTTGTCTATTTCATATGTCCCAAATGAGAATACTGCAGGGAATATTATATAGGCCTCCTAAAATCAAGACTTTGCAATTCCCTTAATCCAAGCCAAAAAAAAAAAAAAGCAAAGCAAAATTAGGCACTATAAGATACACTGATTTTGTAGGAGAGAACGAAGCATGTGCTATGCTCTCTTACTGGAACCAGAGGAAGTTAAATGTGGTTAGCTTGGTGCAGGCTACTTACATTTTTCCCCCCAGGGAATTTGATTTACTTTTTCACAACATGTAAAATTCTTCTTTGTTCCTCGTTTCCCTGGAGTCTCTAGCTTTTTTTATTTTCCTAGTTTTATTTTTTGCTCAAAGGACCAAACCTGTGACTTCTTTGTTTCTTGCATTTAATGTCTGCTTCCACTTCTGAGAGCACAATAAAGAAGCAAACTTTTTGGCAACTAACCCATACTCTCAATCATGGTGCTGGCTTTCCATCAGGCTACACAATATAAGCCCAGAAACATAATTGCCACAGTTGTATTAACTGACAGTCCGGGTGGCAGGTGTCTGCCAAAAATATGGTGCCGGCATAATGGCTCTGGGAAGGCAGAAAGTAAATGGGAGGGGGGAAATAGCAGCATTAGCAATAATTTTGTTTTGAGACTGCAACAGAAAATCTCTACTTTAACTGAAGAGTATGTGTCTCTCTGTACCACAGCAACCCAAGATAAATCATACATGTATATTAGCATTTGAACAGGGCAGTTGGAAAACCACAGTAAATTATACAAAACCATGGAAAATGATGGTGCACACAATTTAAAAGCTATCTAGTGAAGTACTATACATCCACACAATTCATTTGAAAATATCTTGAAAGACTACAAATCAGAGGAAACAAGGACAAATAAATAGGCTCCTAATAAGGTAGACTCCCATACAACTTTATCAAAGTATACTGATAATCTAAGATCAAGGTTTAAAAGGACAAAAGGCTTATCAAAACACATGCAGTCAAGAATTCCTTTTTCCTCCCTGGCTCTATTGGGTTAGCACTCAGTATGAAAAGAAAAATCACTAAATAGGGTAGCATCGGCATTTGGGATATTTTTAGCATGTACCTAGTTCTCATTACTTACTGAAATCGATATACTATATTCTTCCAAAAAGGTGGGTGGTGGGGAGGAAGGGAAGGGTAATTATTAGAAGCCAATGATTTATGTATGAAGATGCTTTTTCTGTTTAGGTGCCTTACTTACAAGAGAGAGAGGAAAACATCAGCTGGCCCAAGTGGAGCCAAGGGATTTGCGCCAGGGACATCCTCTATCATAGCTCTTTGGATTATGTTCAGCTAGCTACTCCTATCAACAGAGCAACTTTGATCAATGGAAGAGAATGGGGGAACTTCCCCTCTGCTATCGTCAAAACGTGCTCTGGAGCAGAATGTGATAACCACATTCAAAGCTGAGATAAGGGCTGGAAAAAGCCTATCTCGTGAAGCACCTTAATTTGCAAAGTGATGGAGGCTATGACAATGCTACTGAGAAACCAGACAAAGCCGCATCATCTTTCACAGGTCTGTTGGTGATTCAGTAGATAGCTCCTTCTAATACAGGACCTCTTTCCTTGAACTTTGGCTCTTCCCTTGTGCGTTTTGAGTGGAGGTATTGGGTTGAGTACCAGACTAGGCAGCTTGTGCATTTGGGGTTCACTACCGGCTCTGTATTAAGCCATGGAAGATGAATCACCAGAGTTGATAAGATTAAGTAATTCTCTGCCATCAGCAATGAAATTCCCTGGCTGAAGCTGGTGGTTCACTACCATAAGTTGTCTGCAAGTATCACTTTACTGGGTAGGAATGCCCTTCCTTGTTATACCAGATCAAGGGACCATTTTGAGGGTTGTGGAGAACTGATGAAGCTCCACAAACGATTCCAAAAAAATCTTCAGAACACTGGGCAATGTGAACCTAGCATTGTCTGCAATATTTCAAAGTAATGAAATGCCCCTTCCTTTCTTTCTGTTCCCCTCTGGGTTTGTTTTCTTTGCCATTGTTGTTCTTTTGTCTTGTGCTGTTTTTGTGGTTTTGGTATTGTTTTTTGCTCTTAAGTGCTTTTAACAATTGTAATCCACAGAGAATCACTGGGAGCTGGGCAGCATATTATTATTGTTATTATTACTGGCATTTTCTTTTTGCCAGGATGGTGTGACTGCCTTCTGCAGCTGATCCTGGGAAAAGACATAGTTGCTTTCAAGAGTCTTTGACAACTACTAGGTTCTTGCCTGGACATCTTTTATGTAAACCACCATATAGTATTTACTATCTACATAAGATAATCCTGTGCACGTTTATTCACAAATAAACTTACATTGTGTTCAGTAAAATTAATTCCTAGGTAAAGCTGCACAAAACTGCAACTTCAGTCCACTTACTACCACATGGCTATAAAAATGACAGCTGCTATTCTGCATGTTAGATAAAAATAATGGAAGTTTTCCTCCATGACAACTGGTTGGGGAAGGTTATAAAAATGTACACAGTGCATTGGTTTGCCTTTCTAAAGTTATTTAAAAGCCTAAATTGTTTATGTAAAGCATGCAGCTACCACTATGTGATATTAAAATCATTTAAAAATCTTTTCAGGAGAGACAGAAGAATTCTCTTTTTAATAAATCTTCACAAACCTGTTGAGAAAGCAACTTTCTTGGCGGTAAGTTTGTAATCCAGTGTAGACAACTGCTTTTCCCGCGGACCTGGATTAATCATTAAGCAAAATAAGCACATGCTTAGGGCACCAAGGAAGGAGAAAGGCACCACAGAACTTTTTCCCCTAGCTATTATGCCCTTAACTCTTTCACTGCCACACTCAACTTGAGTTTTCAGCACTTATGGAGTCTTAATGTCTTCTCAGTTAAGCAACAGGGCACCATTGTTGGGCTGTTCTTAGGGCATCAGTTGGCCTTAATCCAGCCCTGCCTCCTGCACCAGATCGTGAAACCATTTTGAAGGATGTGGAGCCTTGATGGAGCTCCACATATCTCACTGGGAAATTTATGGCAGTAGCTTCAAGCTAGTGAACAGGCAGGAGTGAGTACAGACATCACCCATATGGGGCTGGGTCTTGTACCATTCCTGGAAGTCCTAAATGCTGTGCTTACCTCTGCTGCCTAGGGAATAACAGACCAGAGTGAGTTGGCTCCATTTTTTAAAGTATTTGTAATCCACCCAATTCATGGCCCAATCTTTTACTAAAAATCAGGCCAAAACTTTAGTGGATAGGTCCTGGATGCATGAGGGAGTTTTGTTTACACTTAGAAGATTAAGGAGGGAGCCAAATGTTTTTAATTATTTTTCTTTCACTACTGAAAAAGACTGGAGTGCTTAAGCCAATATTAGTCTTCTTAAAAAGCAGCGTTTTCAGAGCATCTCCTAGAAGCATCATGCGATAAGTCTGCTCCATATTTTTCTGGATGGAAGGCCAACACTAGACTTTATTCTAGCTAGTGTAATCTCATTCATAATTCAATGGGTATGAAGTATTCAGTTATGGATCCTATCGGATTTCAAGCAGATTTCATTTTAATTCCTAGTGTACAAAATGCAGTGAAAACACAGGAGTAGTTCACTCTTATCAGCACCCCCACAACAGTGTGATTGCAAATAAAAAGAAGAGTGTATGTAATGTTCCAGGACTTGGCACTAAAGCAACCAGATGCAAAGCTATGTCTTTTTATCTCTATATCTTCATCCTTGTTCTTACTTTGTCCTAAAACTTTGGAGACAACTATTTCATATTTTGTAGCACAATAATTCTCTTCAGGTATTCTTTCTCTTGTGTATTTGAAAATGAAATGAGGAAGCATTTGAAAGGGTTATCTTCTCCAGGACACCCTCATCTGCATCTCACTACAAGTGGGATTATGGTGGTTTCTCATGTGATCAGAACCCTGACAATTACATGACACACACAAAAAATCATTACATTATTCAAATCATTATTTGAAAGAGAAGAATATGGTGCAGGAAAGAGCAACTTAAAAAAAAAGAAGTGTTTTTATACTAGGTACGTCATGTGATGTTGTGAGATTTGTAAGAGCAGATGGTACTCACAGGCTATAGTTTTTGCTCTCACCAAAATTACTCTTTTTGAATATAAAATATATCTGCCAAAATATGTGCATTTAAAAAACCATCAAGCTTCTACCCCACAAGGCTTATAAAGCTGTTCACTTAAATCAGTAATTAAGTGGGTGTGACTTCAAATTATCTTTCATTCCATGATAGTTGAAGTCCAATACATCTGGAGGACAACAGTTTCAGAAAGCTTGATACATATTGGCTGACAATGGATCTCCTGGGTTTTAGAGAGAGGTCTGTTCAAGAATCACTGCCACATGTGTAATGTGAACCTAGAATTTTCTTCATGCAAAGGATTTACTATTAAGCTATGATTTTTCACTGTCTTACATTTTCTGTATAATATAAAGTCCAAGGAGTAGAGATAAGCAATTTATAATAACAAAAAATTATCACTGCTCACCCAGGCTGATACCTGAATTAGAAGACTTAAAGACAGAGATTCAATGACACAGCTTTTGATAAGGTATCTTTACTGCAGATACTAGAAAAGTTCATAATGGAGAAAACAAGCTACTGGAAACTAGGAGGGAGGGATGGCAGACCAAAAGTTCAAATCCAATATATCTTTTTCTAGCCTGTATGTTGTAACAGACTAAGAGCCATCCATTCTTGGTGGGAGAAGCAGTTAACACCTCTGTATTGTTACTGTAATGAACTGGTTTGGTTTTACACTGTTTGCTTCTGACTTTGTCTACTCTAGCCCTCACAACTATAGTGTTTCTGTTACACTCAGAAGAGAAATCCACTTTCTTATATTTATATTTTAAACTTAAAGAAAACAGCTTGACTAATCAGCAGTTAAATAAAAGTTTCAATGTAATTTCCTGTTATCTTCAGAGGAAAAAAATATCTCCCGGGCAATTTTACCAAACTCTCTACACTAGTGGTACCAGAACCCTGGGCCTGAATTAATCCCTACCTGTCTGAGAATCTGATCCTGACTCACCAGGATAGCCACTCAGTTCCCAGATGAATGGCACAAAAACTGAGCTGAATACTACGAGACAAAGAACTGCTAAAGTGATTGTGGGGATGATCTTGGGAATGGATGCTTGGTGATTTTAAGATTTAATTTTGGGGATGGTGCAAGCATAGGCCAGCCTGCCTTACAATCAAATCAATGTTGATGAGCACCAGCCAAATTAAGGTCAGTTTGTAGGAGGCCCTTGCAGCTGGATGGAGTTTAATGAGTACTAGCTGACGGATGATCAGGTAGCTTCAACCTCTATTATAAAGATCTCCGCTTAGGAATATTTTTTTAGGAAATTGTATAACTGTTCTCTTGTCCTTTCTGTTTAAATTGCATGACAGACTTTCCTAGTGTACTGCTTGTTTGCTGACTGAATTCTAGCCCTCTTGTTTTTTGTTCTCTGGAACTTTGATTTTGCTAATCCTCATCTAGGAGGAGACAGAACAATATGTAATGATAGAGAAGATATATATGGTATTTCCCCATTTATATGAGCTGCTGGAGACAAATATGGTATCTTGGCAGTTAATTTAGTAGTAGGTTTTTCATTCAGAAACCTTCTAGCAACTTCCTCATGATTGCTGTATGTTATGAAAATGTGGTGATCATGCAGGATGTTCTCTTCTGAAGTTGTTTTTGTGCTGTCTGAGTGGTCGTAGAGAAGAGGAGAGCTTTTATCTTGGTAGTTTTGTCCTTGTGTCCCAGCAGAACGATCCGGTATCTTGTAGTAAGGCTGTTTCTCCTCATTGTTCTGGCTGCCAGAACGTGGCTCCAGTTTGTTTCTCTAGCAGATCAGGTAGAAGTGGGATGTCTAGGTAGCCTCGTAAAACTCAAGCTGAATCCAAGTTATTTCCAGAACAAGTATGTCAGTTTTGCTGCCCTTGATCGATCGGTGATCATGCAAACAATAAGGAATGGATTCAGTCGATTTATCTTCTATAATCCAGATTATAGCAAAGCATTGCGTAGCCAGCTAATGCAAGGTCTCCCGTAGTTATAACTCTGTGGGCTACCTTAATACTACCCAACGTTTTATTGCATTATATTTACTAGTGTTTTTATTATCTTTACAAATATATTTTATTTTATTATCTTTGTTAGTGTTTAATATTTCTGGCCTTTGGCCATAATAAGATATGATTGATTGATTCATACAATTAATTTTAAGAATACCTTCCTTAATCCATTCCAGACATGGCTCAGTTGGATGGAGGTTTAATTGTTCAAACATAGTGCCTCTGTTCTTTCAGTTAATAATATGTGCAAATGTTCCTTTGAATATGAAGCTGAATTAATTTGGGAAGGTTAACTACAGTATAAACTGTGTTGTATTCTTTGCATTGTGAAAATAATGGCCAGGAAGAGAGAAGTAGAATTGGATCCATTCTTTAAGACTGGCTTACTGGAATCCAGATACCCTAATTTGAGGTGAATGTCCAATGATATGAATACACTTGGCCAACACAGGAGCATGTAATCAAATATGATCTCAGGAGAGGGCATCTGCCTGTCAGGATCAGGTGTTGGTTCAGTAGGAATGGAATCACCCAGAGTATTGAAGGACCTCATAAAATTCATCTACTGCAAAGCTCTCAATCAGTGTCTGTGTCTTAGTTTATAAATGCTATCAGCACTGGATCACCTTAATGGCCACTGAATGCATGTAACTTGAACTGAGAACATGTGTTTTGAGCTGGTGACAACACACTTTCTTATTGTCTCTCTGAAATCCAACTCTATAAATGCAGTTTGAAGAAAACAAGCTCTTAGCCTAGCAAAGCCAGGAGATCCTGTTTTCATCTGGTTCTCCAGAGAAGAAAGAAGCAATTATTGACATATGTAAGTGATTTAAGAAGCGGTTGTCTATGCTGATAGAAAAAAAATTAGTTGCCTGGTGACTCAGGAAGTGTCATATTCTTTTTTTTTTCCTCCCAAAAAGGCTATTTTGGAAACACTGGCAAATTAAGCTTAATCTTGCAGGGTGAATGCTAATGACTATGCTGAGGCCCACAAAATAAGAAAGAGTAGTAGAATGTAAAAGAAGAAAGGGGAAAAAAAATACTCTGCATGGATTTTAATTTTGTTTTATTTATATTCCATATTTTTGCTCCAGCTAGTACATAAGGTAGCTAACAAAATTATAAAACAAAAACAGAACTTACAAAATTTAAAAACATAGATTCAAATTATTATTAAAATAGATACCAAAATCATTTCACAATTAATAATAAGCATTTTTACAAGTTTCCTAAATGCTGAGAGAGCAAGGGGCAAGCATAGCTCCTAAGGGAGTGTGTTGAATAGTCTAGGAGCAATGCAGGAGAAGGTCCTCTTTCATGTACAGAAAGAGAGGTTTCTAAAAGTGAAGCACCTTCAAAAGAATCTAACTAGAAGTTCTTAACAGCTATACATATTTTATATATATATATACATACACACACACACACACAACAGAGTATCTTAGATAGGCTGGTCTTAAGCATGTGAGGCTTTAAAGTTCAGTGCCAGCCCTTTAAAATGTGCCTGATAAGTGATTGGCATCCGCTGCACTCTTTCAGCACAGGCTGCTGCTTAGCAGCCTAGCTGCCACATTTTATGCCAATTGCAACTTTCAACACTTTTCAAGAGTAGAGCACATTACAGAATTCAAAATGGAATGTAATCAAGGTGAAGATAACTATAAATTGGCTCAGAGTGGGCCATGTTTGGCACACTAAATATAATTATGCAAAAGTTCTTCTCACCACAGCTGCCATCTGCAAATCCAGTGACATGGAGTGTGAAGGAGCACTCCCTGACCATGAACCTGCTCCTTTAAGGAAATGTTGGATTTCAGTGCCTGAGTCTAGTTTATTATTTACATTGATCTACGTCATTATTTGCAAATCCATCTTGTCTGGATTTAATTTCAGTTTGATCTTTCCTTCTCTCTCTCTCTCTCTCATTGTGTGCGTGTGTGTGTGTGCTTTCAAGTCAGTGTTGACTCCTGGTGACTGCCTGGACAAGTCCCTGCAGTTCTCTTGGCAAGATTTCAGAAGTGGCTTGCCATTGCCTCCTTCCTAGGGCTGAGAGAGAATGACTGGCCCAAGGTCACCCAGCTGGCTTTGTGCCTAAGGCAGGACTAGAACTCACCATCTCCTGGTTTCTAGCCTGATGCCTTAATTCCTGCACCAAACTGTCTCTCTCTTATTTAATTTGCACAATGTTCAAGGGTAATGATTGCTTCCTTAGATTTGAATAGTAAAGAGCAATAGAGCTGTTCCAAAATTTCAGATGACCTCCTCCATCAGTGTCATGCAGGTAATGAACAGGATGGGGGACTACTTTGAACTTTTGAAAATACTATCTACAGAAGATGGCTTGACAGAAAGAGCCAGAACCATTCATGATGGTATCAAAAGGACCAAAAATAGAGCTGCCTTTTCCCATCTAAAGTCACCCACCCACCAAGGCAGCTAAAACAATTTCAGTATATATCCCAGTCAAAAGGCTAATTGAAATCAGCCAGGAGGAATAGGAGTTAACAAGCAAGTGATAGACTCCATCTCATCAGACACTCTGTCCATATTCCTAAAATCTGTAAGCTAAAAAGAATCTAGAATTAAAAAAACAAAACAAATTATGCCAAAGTTATATCCCAATGACCTACCCCAACAACAAAGTCCAAGTTAAGATGCAGCCAATTGACTTAATTCACAAAGAATGGACAACTGCTTACAGCAAGCTGCTGATACTAATGTGAAAAACAAATGTTATGTTCTCTTTTAGGACAACTGCCTGGCATCTTTCCACAATATCAAAATGGTTGCATAAATAAATTAAGAAACATGTAAAACCTAAAAATTAATAGAATTTTTAATGATTATTTTTTCAGATTTATATTTATGCAATTTGGACTTTGAATATCAGCAAAGATCCTTCTTTGAGGTTTATCTTCAGCTGAATAGTAAGCAGAAAATAAATGAGTCACATACCAATGAGTTGTCCATATTAACAAAAATGGTGTATTCAGAAACATTCTCAGGATGTTCTATGTGAGGAAGAAAGTATATTTTTCCACTCTATATTAATATTGCAATTGTTCATTTGTAAAACCACTCCACTGCATTAATCAATAATTTTAAAGTATTATACAGAAGTAGTACTTAAATATATACTTAAGCAAATATTATTTTAATGTATTTTCTTATAAAATAGTACATTTTAAATGCCATTCCTATGGAAATAAAGCCAGAATTCAATATATTAATAAAATGTAATGAACAAATGTTGGCCATTGAGATTTATTACTTTTATTTAGAAGCTACTGGGGGTGGGTTGGCTGGGAAATACAGAATATATTTTTGAGGCCTAAAATGTATACAGTACTTTTCCTTGCAGGATACATATTTTACAGGTGTGCTTTTTTTAAAGTGTGTGTTTCAAACCATCCATCTCTAAAATTAAAGATTGAGGAAGGAGTTAAATAGGAATCTTTATCAAAATATTCAATAGAAAAAAGCTTTTAAATCTTTCCAAATCCTCAGCAAGGGAATTGTGAGTTAAAGTTATGTTTCCAATTATGTATGGGGAAAATTCAGGAAAAAAGAAATTATTAAAGTTTGCATGTTGTGAAACTGCAAATATTTGAGAATGTGAGCCATCATTATATTAATGTGTGCCATCATTATATTAAATAAGTAAGACGTGCTTTAAAATTAGATTCATAAACATATATTAGAAATGTGATAAGATTAGCCCTCCATAAATGCTTCTTCATAAAGAGTCATTTGGCATTAAATGCTATTATTAAGCCCAAGTATTTTCCATGCATACTTTAGTCCTAAAAGCAGAAGACCACTAAAGGCCAGCTATCGCTGGACTAGCTGTTCCAAACTCAGGACTTCATGTTTAGCTGCTTCATGGGTACATATACATCCTTTGACCTGTATTAGTTGCTCCCTTGTAACTAGCAGCTGAGTAGGTAAACTGACTCCACTGACTGTATATACTAGATGAGAAAGCTTTTCAGGTTCTATGGAATTTGCTTTGTGACGTCTTATTTACACATGCATAATACCGTGATGTTACCGACATCAAGTGATGAACCACATGTGTAATTGTGCTACGCTTTCCACACATACCATCCCTTTAGTGGAATAATGATACATGCTATGACTGAAATGTATCACTCAAACATAAACAGAGTAATGATATCTCCCACCTATGGGAAATCCATGGATTTAAGGATGCCTAAGACCACAATCCTAAACACACTTAGTAGAGAATAAATTCCATTATTCTCCATTAAAAAACCAAGCTCAGAGCGCATGAAAAACGACACAATTCAACCCTGAGCCACAGATATTGGAGGAAGGAGGAGGGCCTTTTCTGCTGTCTCATCTACCCTATGGCCCTGTCAGGCCCAATCCAAGAACAACAGGGAAACAGTTCATCCAAATTCAGTTCTTTTATTGCTTACACCATATAGACAGAATCTTGCCAGACTATTATCTGTACTACTCTAACCTAGTAGTTATACCTTGGGAGATTCTAGGAAGTGGCTATTCTAAATCTGTTACACTTCCCACGCTCCTTCTCTGGACTGTGCTGTCCCTTGTCTCTCTGCCCTTCCTGGAATGCACCCCCTCCTTCCTGAGAACCTTGCTCTCTACTGCAATCCACCACAACCCCCCCCCCCCCCCCGCATAGATACATTCCATCATAGGCCCCAACGTTGATGGCCTTCCAGAAGGGCCTGAAGACCTGGCTTTGCCATCTGGCCTGGGGATATGACAGTTGTGTGGAGTCTATAAAATGGCAGTTCTGTTCTTGAATGGCTGTGGTCTCCCAGTGATTGCATGGTATGGCTTTTAATTGTTTGTATTGTGTATATGGCTGTTTTCTTTTCTTTTTTTCTTTTCTTTTTTGGTACTGTTTATGTTTTAATTGTAAGCCGCCCAGAGTCACGAATGTGAGATGGGCTGCTATATAAATTTTAAAAATAAATAAATATTTTTTTTAAAAAAAAATGTCTTCTATTGGAAGTTCCATTAACACAGTGGTCCTCACTTTCAAATAAACAAGCCTAAGCGTGGTGCTGTATGAACTTACGGCCTCTGAAGGGATTTTTCAATTCTTTGCTTTCATTTAAGGCGTAAGAGATCTGCTTTCAGGAAGGCAGCTCTAACCTCATAGGTATTTTAGCACTGGCTGTGAAAAAGTCTACAATTAGGACCTTTTTGTGTCAGAGAGGACAAAAATGAAGAATGTTCCAGGTAACTGGAGCCACCAAATCTCTAACGATCCTGTTCTTCTGAGATGCTTCTGGAATGGGAGCAGCAAGGGAAGAGGACAGCCTGTTGTTGATATGGTTTATTTCTCTCTAGCTGGAAGCAGCTGAAGGGAAAACATTAAAAAAAAAAAAGAAAAGAAAGGGAAGCTGTGCTGTTTTTATCTCCTGCCCTACCAAAATGACCTAGAAAGGCGTAGAGAAACATGACTCCTTTTTCTCACTTTCTTTCCCTCCACTAGAAACGCTCTGATTGTGTAATTACAATAACTTACACCTGCAGAGGGGGAAATATATTTACAACAATGCAGTCAATTCACTGAGCTATTGGCTAGCTACAATTGCAGTTATTTGAATAAAAGGGCCATTTTCCAGTTTTTATAGGTAACAACGTTTATATTTTTCTATAACAAGAGAAAATAACACAGCCACTTACATAATTTTCCCTGTGCCAGTTAAATTTCCATTGCCAGTCAACTCATAAGTGAGCTGAGTTTGAATAGGAAAGGCAACTCATGACCATTTCCATGGGAGAATAACAATACTTTGTATTTTAATGAGTCTGTTAGTAGTCTGCTCTTCAACACAGAGTTTTTCTGTCCCCATGGCCATTGGTAATCCAAGTCCATTCCTGGGAGGAAGCAACATTTCTTTTGCAATGTTTTCCCGTGTCTCCAATGGCACTGCAATTTAGACAGTAACATGCAGAGCACATGATTAATGAAGCTGTGAACTGAGAAGGGGACAGCTGCTGGATCACAAAGAACTGCTTTGTGTGCATGTTGCTGCATGCACGACAAACTCCACAAACTGATAATTTGTTAATTAGTTGAATCTCTCTCTGTGTAATGTTAATGTAACCTTCAACTGAAACAGTGCTCAAAATCAGGAAGATTTTCACCAAAGCAAAACAAACTCCACTCCCCAAGGAGAGATTTCCTCCATTTCTCTCATTCAGGAAGCTATTTTGTTTTCAAACGTACAAAATTGCATGCTTTGTTGCTACAAACGGTTTCAGTTCCAATCAAACTCAGAACGGTTACAATGCAGTATAGTCTTGCACACCTAAAAGAAAAAAATATTCTGCGAAAGAAGCAAATAAAAAGCTCTTTGAAATGTGAAGGTAGTGGCAATGAACAGGGATGATGCCCAAATGATGAAATGCATGCAATGACATCATTGGCCAAATGCTGTAACCACACACTTACGTCACAATGTCTGACGCCACTACTTAAATGAATAAGAGTGGCATTTGTGATATCTTCATGCACATCCCGTTATCTGCCACCATGCCCCCACTGCAGATGTCCAAGTGTGGAGGGATTCAACTTGAATTCTTTTTCAACTGAAGTTTAGAATATCCTCTCCCAAATTTGGTTTTCTCAAAATGGGTGGAGGTTCTGGCTGGGAACTGTAGACTCTGGAGGTCTTAGACTGAGAAGACTGGTTTAGAGTAGTCAGGTACTGTCAGGTTTGGTTTTCTCCTGGTAACTGGATGGACAAATGCATTTTCACCTGTTCTTGGTAATCACTTATAGCTCTTCCAAGGGCGGGGCAACAATATCTATGAGAGCCCAATTAGTGTAAAGGTAAAAGGAACCAGGCTAGAAACTAGGAGATAGATTACTTTGTCAGTGGCACAAATAGTCTCATCTGAAGGCTGGATTTTGGTCTCCTACTTCACCTTGAGCAAGTAATCAGTGCTAAAACTGACAGCCAGTTTGATGTAATAGTTAAATGTACTGGGATAGAAACTGGGAGATAGGGAGTTCTAGTCCTGTCTTAAGCATGAAGCCAGGTGGGTGACCTTGGCCAGTCACTCTCTCTTAGTCCTAGGAAGAAGGCAGTGTCAAGCCACTTCTGAAAATCTTGCCAAGAACAGTGCAGGGACCTGTCCAGGAAGTTGCCAGGAGTCAAATCTGATGTGAAGGCACAAACAAATCACCCCAATCTCTACAAAATCTTTATTGTGTGTTTGTGAAAGATGGCTTTGAAAAAGCATGTTTCTGAAAATTAAAGCTATATAAAAGATCATCTTAAATCTTATGTTAAAAATAGAGTTTGCATTAGAAACATATGAAATATTTATTGAGGAAATACATATAACAAAGAAAGATACCAGGGAAATTGCTTACAAAAGTTATATATATTAGAAAATTTTACAGACAAAAAATTAAAATAAATTCCAAAAGAGCAGAATACAATGTAACATGAACAATAAATTAACCAGAGTTATACTAATCCACACATTCCCAGTCCTAAAGCAGGTAATTAGTATTTTGACTGATAATTGCCTTTACAGTCCTTCTAGGCCAGCAGTTGTATAACATTATGTATTTTGCCCAGCGGAATGGAGCTATCAAAAAAGACATCTGCTTTCCTTCCACTTACAAAGTCCTGAAACACCCATACAAAAATATAAAATGATGACTCATTAAAACAAAAAACCTAATGGCTATCTATTGCATACTGGAAAATACTGTATAAGATATTTCAGAACATATTCATATATTTAGACAGCTACCTTCCTGATCTTCAGATTATATGTTGCAGGCAAGAATCATTCAGTTATGGACTGGCTCAAAACTTTAATCCAGATTTAATATGACACAAATAAATATCAAATATATGATGCTTTTTGCTCTTTGTTCTAATCCAATTCATCCATGAGCACCTGAAATGGCATTCTTAGTCCTATTTTCAGTTGTTGCATTTCAGCTGAAGCAATTGTTTAAGAAATGCTAACTTCATAGAGCTATAGATGAAAAGTGGCTTTCTGCTTGCATAACTTGATCAGAAACTATTTAAAGAAGTAACCAGTTAAAATATTCAAAGATCTGGCTATAAAACTCTTCTGAGTATAACCCCCTTAAGTCAAATTTAACTCTTGAGTGACTGACTACATGGACACACCTATACATATATGTATATGTATACATATACATACTGGATACATATAAGTGGTTTATCACTACCTTCTTCTGGGATTTTTTTAAACTTCCTGTTATTTATTTATTAACTTGATTTATATAGCTGCCCGTCTCACTTTTATGTGCCTCTAGGTGGCTTACAATAAAACAAATAAAAACCCAAAATACATAATATAAACAAATATAAAAACACATAGCAGCCGAGCATGATCTGACCTATCATCCATACAACCAAGAGACAGGCTCTAACCCATGCCGAGGGCCCCAAGGTTTGACCAGGACCCATGAGTCCAGGAGGACCTCCAGATTGCACACCAGGTCTGTCTGGGGCAGTGCCACCCCATCTCGAACCAAAGATGGAAGGTCCCCAGAACCAGGAGATCCAAACATCCAGAGTCAGTTGGTCTAGCCTGAGTTGAGCTGAAGCCTGTGGCACCCATCCAGGCTCCCACAGTCTCCAGGCACTGAGACAGAACCTCCATGGCATCACTCAGGTGCCCTGGGGAGGAGATATATAGCTGGCTATCATCAGCATACTGATGATACCTCACCCCAAACCATTGGATGAACTCATGTTAAATGGGAGATGTTAAATAAATTATAAACTACAGCCTGAGATTCCAAGGTGTTCTCCCATCTAAATACTAACTAGGTCTGACCCCACTTATTACTTTTTTTTAAAAAAAGACAGTAACACGACCTAGTTTAAATGCCTTAGAATTATTATGTGAATATGGATGGCCCACTTAGTATGCAGAACTTTGTCTGGTGTACAACCTCTCTGAATGTATGCATGTTTCAAGAAGACAACACACCTCACAAAATGGCAGTCCTAGTTTGTGGATAGCTGTCTCTATCCTTTTGAGTAAAAAGCTGGTTCTTAGTGACTATGACATATCTGCATTTCCTTGGCTTGGTGGTTAAATTCCAAGCAATCAAAAACTAAGTAAACCAAAAGAGAAATAAGCAAATACAGCAAGATTTCTGAAAACAAATTTTGGTGCCCTCAAACAAACCATAAAAACAGCCCCAAACCCACAAATCTACCATTGTATCATTTGCTAGAGCAAACCCATGCTAAATCCCTTGTTTGTTCATCCTTATCACTCACATCTACCCCTCACTGGGTCTCATCCTCCTACTTGCACCCAACTGTGGCACAAACATGCCTAAGGCAACATAACTGTTTTCTGCCATGTCTGCATGATGTTGCTTTTATGTTGTCCCCAGCCCATGAGTGAGACAGGCTTAAGTCACTCTTAGCTGTAATAAAGTAATATTTCCCTCCTATTCCCACACCATCCAAGAATAACTTCAAGATGCCTAAAATCTGTTAGGCTTTCTTGTTATTTTTAAGGGAAGGCAGGTGACTGGTTGTCAGCCCTACAAGCAGTCCAGATCAAGAAACAGACACCACATAGGCCTAAAACTATTTTTATTAAAATGGCTATAGTAATAGAGTCTTGCAAGTCTGAATGTATTTCCTCTCCTCCCTATTTTATCTTCATGTGCATTGGAGTGTGGGGGGGGAGGGGCTGCTTCAGGCATTTTCATAAATCCCTATCTTGATATGGGCTTAAGCCACATTTATCTGTTCGTTGTCATGGTAATGGTAATGGGTTTTTCCTCTTTCCTTCAAGGTCATCATCTCTATTCTCTACACTGGCAGAGACTGAGGACAGAGTGGTAGTAGTGGCAGAATAGAGACCACCAATGGGAACAGCATTTTTTATATCAGTATAGTTTCCCCTACAAATCCTACTGTGCTGCCTCTTTGTGGCAGAGGGTATTCCTGGGAGGGATGAGCAAAGAATGCTGGGAGTATATGCCAAGAGTATATATTCCCAGCAGGTTCGTGCAAGGTCTAAGTCATTTCAGCTGCCCAGCTAAAGCAAGCAAGCAAGCAATCGTTTTCTACTGGGTCATGGTTAATACTTCAACTCAGCAGTGGATCAGCCCAGTATCAGGATTCCTGTAGAACATATTCTGATGATCTTCAAGTGAAAACAGCTTCGCAAATCTAGCAATGAGGAGGGAGCTGGACGAAGTGGTCTCTAAATCTCTGATTGTAATTTCAGCAGGCATTACAAATTTAAATTCCAGCATGAATCATAGAGACGACTAGATTTATAGCTTTTCTCAAATTACTCAGTCCAGTAAAAGATAGCAGTAGGGATTTCTTCCACTATCATTTCTCCTATTTTTCAGGCAGGTGCAAAAAATCACACCAATTTCACAAAGAAACCCATGATTTGTTGGAGTTGTAGTGACATTTTTAAAAGGTATTGTTCTGCCTTTCCTCCCCAAGCAGAGTGTGCAACTGTTGGTATGAGTTATGTGGAGTCCTTGGGGTTCTTGGTTGTTTTCTTGCAAACGTTTCGTTACCCAGCTAGGTAACATCTTCAGTGCTAGAATGGGATGGGGTGTGCTCTCTGTTTATATACTGTGGCATGCCCTGCCAGTGTTGGTGGGGGTATGGGTTTGTTTTGTTTTGTTTTTTCCCTCTGGTAGTTCCTTGCTTAGGGTATTGTTTACTGCTGGTTGTATGTCTGGTGATAATCTTGGTGTTAATCTCTGCTTATCTGGGTGATGATTGCTGGTGAGGAGATGTTCTGGTCTTTTGTTTTCCTTTCTGTTGTCTCTTTTGAATAGTGTATGTACTGCGGGTATGAGTTAGGCAGCTCCACAAAAGTCTACTCTGTTTCACTGATCACTGTAGAGAACAGGATAGTAATTTGATTGATCCTTCATTAATAATTTTGAAGCACTCAAAATAAAGAATGGTCAGTAAGTCATGAGGTGCTGAAGAGTCAGTTCCAGTGGATTTACACCTATGAGACCTTGACCTATTCTTTCTCACACACACACACACACACACACACACACACGTTTATTACCACCCTAAGGCCAGGTACAATCAAAATATACAATAGTAACCATCTTACAGGGGACGCGGTGGCGCAGCGGCTTAATGACGCTGAAAGTGCCAGCCAGAAATGGCTGAAAGCTTCAGCGGTTCGAGTCCAGCCTCACGTTAACAAGGTGAGCTCTTGTTTCTATACCCGCAGCTTCTGCCAACTCAGCAGATCGAAAACATACGTGAGTAGATAAATGAGGACTCTCACTCCGGTGGGATGAAAAATGCTGGCAGCGGCTCAACAGAGAGAGACGGGACAAGTTGCCGGTAAAAGCGCGAAAACCGCGCTCGTCCGAAAAAAGGGCGCGAAGCAACGGAAATCCCGCCTCCTGTGCTGCCAGCTGGGCTGACGCTCTAGGAATTAGGCTCTGGCAAAGTCTAATTCCGAAACTAGAAAGATGCAATTGCCTTGAAAACCGCTAGGGGGCGGTCACTGCAGGGTCAGTAATGACTGTTAAGCAGATTAAAAAAAAAAAAAAAAAACCATCTTACATTTATGTATATATATAAAACAAAACAATTAATATTATTTAATCTAAAAATTAAAATAAAAGTGCTAAAATATATCAAAGTAAAATACTATGTTATGAAGTTTTAAATCTAAATAATGGTGGAGTGTATTTTGCAGATGGTAGCACAAAACTGGGCAACTTGGGAGGATATTTTTGGGTCCTTGTCTGAAAGGAGTAACATTAAATAGAAATCACAGTCCCTGCCAGGAAATCTCTTCAGAATCGGGGAGATATATATATATATATATATATATATATATATATATATATATATACATACATACACACACATACACACACACACACACACATACATACATACATACATACACATACATGTACATACATACATACATACACACACACACATACATACATACACACACACACACATACATACATACATACATACACACACACACACATACATACACACACACACACACACACACAGATATATATCTGTCTAGAGTCCTTATTTAGGGAACAATATAGTAGCATATGGCTTAGTGTTTCTATTGAGCCATCTCCACATGGACATAATCGAAGCTGCATAGGAATGCCCTTAAAACGTCCAAAAAGGACTGTTGAGAGCATTGTGTCCAGTCTGGCTAAGGTGAAAGCTTTACGAAATTTCAAAATTGTAATAGATGATAAATAAGAGGCTGGAACAAACCCTTGTGGTAGAAAATGACAAATATTGGGGTGTAGCACCTTACTTACATTTGTTTGTAGATCTATATCCCAGATATGTTGTTTAAGGGCAGTTCTAGCATTATCAAATCCTAATAAGCACAGACTTTCCATAGAGAAGCCCAGCAATTGAATTCTATCTAAGGCTTGTTTTTGCCACAATGATTTGAAATGATCCCTAAATACTAATGGGGCTAAACCTATAGGAAACAGAAGTAACTTTAGCCAGAAGGTAAGAAGGAGAATCCATGCTCGGGCATCCAATGAACCAATATACCTAATTCTACCCTTAGGATGGCATTTTTAACACTTTTTGGTACCATCAAAATGACTCTAATAAACTTATTCTGAATAGTTTGAATTTTATTAAGCTTTGCAAGGAAGCAAATCTGAGAACCATAAAGGAGATGACGTATTACCTTAGCTTGAAAGACCTTGCAAGCTGCAGGGATATAATGGGCTCCTTTTGAATGGTAGAATCTTATAATAGCTGATGAAGTGTGCTGTGCCACACTTGCCCGATAAAGAAAATGTGCATTCCAGAATAAAGAAGCTTGGAATTGCACTCCAAGGTATTTATAGGTGCACACCTGTTCAGTTGGGGTCCCATTTATTTGCCATTTGTGACTTTTATGATGGTGTTGGGCAAAAACTAAAACATTAGTTTTCTGATAATTTATTGAAAGTTCTTGATCTGTGCAGATGTTCTGGTCTTTTGTTTTCCTTTCCATTGTCTCTTTTGAATAGTGTATGTAGGTATGAATTAGGCAGCTCCACAAAAGCCGACTCTGTTTCACTGATCACTGTAGTGAACAGGATAGTAATTTGATTGCTTCAAAAGTATTCATAAAGGAACAATCAAAATAAAGAATGGTCAGTAAGTCATGAGGTGCTGAAGAGCCAGTTCCAGTGGATTTACATCTATGAGACCCTGATCTATTCTTTCTCTATGTTTTCAGTACTGAGGGCCTTCACACCATGCCTACATTTCCCAGCACCATTGTAGCCCAGTAACTATTGTTTTTGTGAGTTTTTTTTAAGTAATCAACCAAAGCAATAAAAATTCTATACCAGGTCAATTCCATAAATACTGAATGCAGGAATGTTGCTTCTTCTAGAGTTACTGATTTTAAGTTTTGGTCCAGTCAAATAAATATGGTGATAGCATTGCATCAGATGCAGATACATTAGCATGAGATCAAGATTGATCTAATTAAGATCAAGGTGCCATTTGTGTGGGGCTTTTTATGAGTCGTTATTTTGATTTTATGACCTGATGTTTTTCCCCTACCAACATCCTATCAACAGGCAACTGAGTGGGCAAAGCAGAAATCAGATACATTTTATATTTATATTTCCATATAAATGTGATGCCTTTTCTATCTCTAAAAGGCAACCATATACACATGCAATGGATATGTTATAAAACAGAAGCAAGAATAATCACCAAGATCAGTCCAGACCTCACACTGGCATGTGAATGTGAATGAGCAATGTCAGAAAGCTCCCATTCTCTGTTTTCCCTTTATGAATATGCACCAAAATCTGCTCCTTTTATGTGCAAAAGCTTAGCCAAACCCTAGCTGTGCTTGTGAACAAAACAATTTATCAGATCCCTGCAGCTGTCGCTCTTTAGTGACCTGAGAGAGACAAAAGCCTCCAGAGGGGTGAAGTTAGGATGAGAGATGCCTGATCAGATGAGTCAGCTCAGTGGGTGACAGACTATCTGAGATGAGGTCGGGTGCCTCTCTACCGAAGAACTGCCTTTTAATGTGGAATATCTAGAACCTTGCCTCCTGAATGCAAAGAGTTCATGGAATTGTATGAATATTTCAGGGCACATACATTTAAATAAAATACACAACTTCTGTGTCAGAGGTGCATTTACATCATCTTTTTTAATTCTAATGTGAGGGAGTAAAAGTTTCAAAGTGCTGGTTAAATATTTCATTGTATCATAAATATCCAATGTCTCTGTCTATAATGGTGGCTAGGTAACTAAATATTTGATTTTATGCCAGCTGTAACAGCCTTGAGGATGAAAAAGTGTTTTCATCATGATGACCCAATTATGAACACAATGAAATCTTCTACAATAATTCAAGAGACCAGTGAACCACAGACATATCAGTGTAATGGATGATCCTGACAGTAGTTGCATCAAAGTGGCTCCTGTATTTTCCCTCTGGGTACTTTCTATGATTCCTTAAAACCATCTGAGTTGTAATCTTTCATTAGACCTAGGAGAGGTTGGGACATTTTCAACTCGTTGGGCTTAGGATGTATGCCCCTGGTTTGTTGCATCCTCATTCCTTCCATCCTCCATCTTCCTGTGCAGAGCACATAGATCTGAAAGGGCCCATTCTCATGATGACTTGAGCACAAATAGGACTCTCCAGGTAATTGGTAATCCCTATGAAGTGAGAGCCCTAATAATGCACAGACTGCCATCCATATACAAGTTAACAGAAATTCTATGCATAACTCTCTCCGCAGCTTGAAAGGATTAAAAGTCACATCCTTTCCCCATATTTATCTATCACAAGAGAAGGATAATGCTTGAATAGGGTTCAAGAACCCACATTGCTATTTGCTAATTTAGCAATATAGCTAGGAGCAATCTAGAAGAGACAGGAGGATGACTTAGGATATGACACATCCAAGAATGCATTAGACCAGTGTTGTCCAACTTGGCCACTTTAAGATGAGTGGACTTCAACTCCCAGAATTCCCCAGCCAGCCATGTTCAAGCCACTTAAAGTGGTCAAGTTTGGACAACACTGCATTAGACCATACGGTAACTTTCTACCAAATCTTGAAGTCCAGAAAAGAAGACATAATTGCGTGTTGATTTGTATACAGGTAGATTTTGCTTACTGACCACTCATTCAGCAACTGTTTGAGGTTACAATGGTGCTGAAATTTATGACCAATTTACAACCATTTATGAGATCTGCAGCATCCTCAGTCACATGATCACCATTATAGTCAGCACGTGTTGTCTTTCCAAAGACTCTTGTCACCATCAGAGGAGATGGTGCTGATGCTTCATTGGGATTACATTGCTTGTGAGGAAGCTGGTATTTACCAAAAGTTGAACTATCGTGGGGAGTGAACTCCTTGCAATATATTAAGCTTCTTTTTGTTACAATCGCAAGTTAATTTGCATAATTTAATAATAATACAATCATGTATCAATTGCATTAACTTTCTTTTTGTCAAAGGATTTTTTTAAATCAAAGACTACAAATGCAGATAGATACATACATACATACATACATACATACATACATAGAGATCAGCAACAGTCTGCACATTTCCCCCCAATATTAGCATGTGTTCACATTGTGATGACTTTTTGTTTAGGTTTTATTGTTGTCTGATTGATGTATAGGAGGAGAATAGAGAAATGAACTGAAAACTGTTGTAAACACCCAGAACAAAACATCTGGAACAATAGAGACATTCTTGTTCCTAAGGCCACAGTTCCCTTTCAGACACAAGGTCAATCAGTTTGGAATTCCAAGGAGAAGGTTGCTGAAGAGTGTATTGCAAGGATCAGGAAATCACTTACAGGCCAAGTTCCCTTACATAATGCCAGCCAACCCTCACTCAACCACTTCTACCCCAGTGGTTCCAAAATTATTTCCATAATTTTTGCCATAAAAATGGACCCACGCTGAGTCAACTTGAGCCAATTTTCACCCTTCAGCAAATGCTCTCTGAATCAGCTTTTCAGCCAGTCACCAGTCAAAAAATGCAAACAGCTGGATGCTTTTGAAAACAAATGTGTATATTGAATATCATCTGCTGGGTATTTACATTTGCAAAAAAAAAAAAAAAAACAACCCTTATTCTTTTTCATAGAAATGTGTTATAAACACAAACTTGTCTTTGTTTCGTCTTTTTCACACCATGTTCAATTGGTTCTCTGTGTTTAAGACTATCCCATTTTTAAAATGTTAACTAAAATTGATTTATTTTTGTTTTCTTCGGCAGAATGAGCATAAGAGGGTAGAAGAAGCTGAGATCTGCTAAAAGGAAAAAGGGGGGAAATCATGAATATATATATATGAGACAATGGGTGAAACAATGTCAGAGGCTGCTCTTTATTATTCAAATGTTCAGCAGCAAGAGGTAGGGTAGTTTTAGTCATGTCACAGTGAAGAAAAATGCTGGACCAGTCACAGAGAATAGGGAAAAGATTACAGATCCAACCCAACACTTTGAATTATACTAATATTTAAATCATGCTTTACAGCAAGCTTGTTGAAAAGCATTCACGTTGCCCTGTAGTTTTCTCTCCAAGGTTCAGACACACACAGAGCACCCACAGATTAAGTCTAATGCAAAATAATCTGTCCTGTGGCATTGGTGAGCATCAAGGAGATTTAGTTACCTCGGTGGGGGAAGAAAATAAAGGCCTGTGGCCAGAAATATCACACAGATGCAACTGTTTGAAAATCTGCTGCATCCTGGGATTTCTCACTTCCACTCCCCCCTGCCTTTGCAACCATTTAAGAACAGATGAAGTGATTTCAGCATGAGGCCCTGCTAGGGTATAAAGGGTCAGTCTGTATGTGCCAGGCTTTCTGTGAATTACCTATCACAGCTCATAGCTTAGAAAGCAGCTGACAATGCTGGAAATGAAATGCTATTGATTTTATTTTTCCTGAGTGATAGGATTTTGCTCAAGCTCCTTTGTTTCCTTCCCTTTTTCTTTTAAGTCAATGTATTAATAGTTTAGCTAAATGTTATCAGCTTCTCCAAGGGACTGATGGTCTTTGCTTCTGGCTGCAAGATACATTAGTTCCAGAACTGACTCTTTCACCTGAGTGGGGGCCCATCTGAAACTGGGGCTCAAACTCCAGAACGTGGGCCTGACAGTGTCAAGCCATATCGCAGATGAAATAACAAGAGTGTTCTTGAATATGTTTCAAATATCCTTCACTGAGTCACAATAATCCATACTGGAATTTGGGAGAGGCCATTCAGTTCAGTGAATGTCACTTGCAAAACAGTAATAGCTCTTGGAGATAACTTTCTCTGTTCTCAAGAAAAATCACAATAAAAGTTCAGGTAAATAGGAGTGACACAAAAGGAATTTATATGTCATTTAGAAAAGGTTATAAACCTAAAAGAATATGCTGTCTGGAATACTGATTCCAAATGCAACAGTTTTTAAAACTTCTAGTCTTAAGTTGCCTTATACCTGGGAGCAAGCCTCACCAAGTTGGCTCCATTGAGTTTGAGATAAAAGCATTTTGACTATTCCAGGTATGGAACAATGGGAACTCACAATAATTTATCCCTTTATTTATTCCTTTGTTTTGCATCCCAGGACCACAAGAGTAGCTAGAGTGCCAATCCATGCTAATTGCTACTAGCCAACCCATTGAAGAAAGACATGATTGACAAACAACATGATTTTAAAAAAAGGGGAAAAGGCACCACAAAGCATTGGGATGGGGGAAAAACAGTATCTCAGATTAGTTAATTAATCATTAATATGCATAATATATTATTATAAAGGTCCACCCCTTTTTCAACAGAGATCTTTTCAGTCTTTGGAGTAGTCACGCTACTGAGCAAAGAGAAATAACATCTCTGATCAATACCCATAGACCAATGTCAGCCGCACATAGACGTACATCTAATGTATTGTGCATGTACTTTCCATTCCTATTCTTTGTTGTTTTGTTTTTTTTAAAAAAAACTTTAATACTTTTTTAGCCTACTGTTTATAAATTATACATGAATAAATAGAGACATGGTTCTCTCTCTCTGTCTCTCTGTCTCTCTCTCTCTCCATCCATCCATCCATCCATCCCCAATGGAGTAAAATCACAAATTCATTCTGGAAAATTCTGATCAGGAAGAAGAATCACAGACACACATATGGGGTGGGGGGAGCTGAGTCAACAACAGTTAAACAGATGAGCAGTGCAGGGCAAGAGAAATAAACAAGAGCTCATTAAAAATCCCAAATGGCATTTTCAACCTTGGCATTTAAAAATGTACTCTGGAAGTTCAGTTCAGTATAAGTGCACCTAGCGTACTTCTCCACAAACCTCCACAAACCTCCACAAACCAGCCTCAAACATAAAGCCTCTGCATTTTTTAAATGCACTCTTAATTCCCTGTTTTCCCCTGGGTATCTTTTTAAAATAAGTCCAGGGATGCACCAGTTCATCATTTCTGTGCACTCTGATTTTTTAAAAGTGTATTTTGATGCTTTCACTTGGTATATATAAAATCAAGTTTACTGTGCCCAAAGTAAGTAATTAAGGTAAATGGCAATGCTTATAAGATATATACAATTACAGTAATAAAATAAAGATTCTTCATACAAGCAAAATGTATTTTAGACTTTTGAAAAAAGGTAGGAGACAATAAAAACTCAGCCGGCAATGGGACAAATGTTGGCAATTAGAGGAAATGGAACTAAAATGCCAAATATATGCTTGAAGATCCTTAGAAGCAAGAACTTTACCATTGGTTTCAACATCTAAGATAGACTTCACTGAATGTGCTTATAGAAGTAATCCTGACATTGAAGGCATTTCCTCTCTTGAAAATCCCATAAACATCTCAAATTCCAGCCATGTATAACCCACTACAGTATAACTGCTTACAGAGTTGCTACTTTTTCTATATAAATGCTATGGTGTACATGAGTTCTATGTAATCTGCCTGGTAAGAGTGGGAGCAGGGTGTCCGCAGGGTATGATTAAACAAGTCAAAATGGCAGCCACAATGGCACAATTGAAGCTCCACCTTTGATTGTTCCATTGTAGTCACCATCTTTACATTTTTTTTTAACAATGCCCTGTGGGCACTCCTGATTGGGAGGACTATCCAGTTTCTGAGCAGAGCGGGAGATTAATAAGTGAACTTCCAAAGAGATTGAGAGATGGATGAGAACAATTCTAAATAACTATCAAGGGAAAATCTGGACAAGATATAAGCAGCTGAACATTCTTTCCTTTGGCTTTCTGACAGCATCATACAAATTCCAAGGGAACAGAGGCCTACAGTAAGATATTTTATAGAAAGAAACAGGCTTGTTTGTTTGTTTAAGGACAGTGGATCATTTAATTTGGGGCTATATTCTCTACTACTTAAAAACTTATTTTTTTAATCTCTACATTCCTTTTGTTTCTTCCTGACTTTTGCTTTTTCTTAAATATAGACATTCTAGTTTATATCCCAATAAATTATTTATTCATTTCTTTATCTCTTTTTCGGAGTAGTAATCAGAGTTAGTTATTTTGATTTCTTGGATCTCCAAAGAAAAAGGGGGAAAAAATACATTATCAAAGAAAGACCATATAACAAATGTGGGTGCAGATTTACATAACAGCTGAATATACTAATTTATAGGCATAGGTACAAATTTGGAACTAATAAATAACATTTAAGAATCCAAAACTTTTCACTATATGGGGGCACTTCACCAGGTGAGTCTTGACGGGCATGTAAGAGTCCTGCTTTCTCTTTTTAATTTTTTTTTTTAATATTTAAATAAATTTGGATTGGAGAGCCTTCAAACAAAGGATTGTCTCTAAAAAGCAAGGCACATTCCCTGTTTATTAAAAAGTCTGTAAAAATGTTATAATTTAAGTCAGGCCCATCACACGATGTTATTTAAAAAATGCTGTGTCAAACTATTTATATATCATATAGTATAGGTTGGTTATGTATAGTGATACTAGATAAAATTTACTAAAATGATGGAAAGTGTTGTATTATTAAAAAAAATAGCGAAGGGAAGATAAGTCTAGCAAAGAATGTGTAAAGGAATCTGTGACGGAAATCCAGGGTTGTGAGAAATAACCATCTTTTGTGCATATTTCTCCGTTCTCTGTAGTAGGTGGAAAAAACCTCCTCATTCATACTTCGATGTGATGTGGATAAAGCATTCATCGCCCGCTAGAAAACTAACTTCGTTGTTAGATAGCCATAAGTCTCTGTGTTAGATGAGAGCGTGGAAAGAGCCCCAGTTTGTATCCCAAACTGTAACTATTGTAAACTCTGTTAAGTTAATCAGGGTGGGATGCTAATTGTTAACACCTGTGGAGAGAGGTGGAGTCTCAGTCTGAAAGGGTATTTAAGATTAGCCCTGGAGGAGAACGGGAGGCGCTGAAGAAGCAAAGGTTGACCATGAATTGCTGCTGCTATGCATCACAATAGATTGCTGGAGAAGACACGGTTTTAAGTCTTGCCTCGGCTGCAGGAGGGGGGACTTGCTCGTCTCGTCCTCTCACCAACAGACATGTTTACGTAAGGCTACTCAGGCAAAGAGGGCTTACACTCCTGCCTTTGTTTTTTAAATTGACTGTCGGCCCGTATGGGAGGACTTTTTATTTGCAGCTTATTTTATCTAACCCTTTTGGAGCATTGAGTAAAGCCTTGGTTGAAAACCTACTGCTTGCCTCTCTTACTCTGTCGTCACGCTTGCACATAACCAGAAAGAAAAGAACCCAGAGAGAAGACCGGGGGAAATCCGTCATAGAATCAAAGAATTAGGTGCCCATTCTAAGAATCGTAATCTATGTAACTGTTTGAAGGAGAAGAGGCAGGCTTATAACTATAATGGCTATAATTTAGCAGAATAGGATCAATTGTAAAAAAAGGGAAGAAGCAGAGGAAAATCCAGCTATCTTCAAGAATACTTTGTTGAAGTGAACAATGTTGTGTAAGCACAATTCTGTGGAAATAATGGGAATCTGGGGAAATTACATACTGTACTTTCTCTCTCATGCACATTTACCAGATAGATAAAGCAATGTACAGAATCCTTTTGAATATGCCCAAAGAAAAGTGATTGAATAACTTACAATATAAAAGTAATAGTAATTTACTGGACAATCTACTGAAAAGTAAGTACTATAAATTTTCTGAACTTTGCAGTGCAGTGGGTAAATATCTTAGACTAGCATGCATTTTCTCTGACTTTCATGAAAAAGTCGCCTCAGAGCTCCTTTGTAGTATCCACTGATTCTGTGAAGTCAGTTATGAAAATATACTGGCATACAGATATGCAGAAGGGCAACATTAAAAGGAACCCAAACATTCTATCATCTATATTGGGCACAGACTCTGTTAATCCAACATCTTTAAAATCCAGGTAGTTCACACATATTTTCACACTGTTCACACATGACACTTCCCTAAATGTATTAGGAAATGTATCATATGAAGCAGTGCTTAAAGGTTAGATTTTAAATAGCTTCAGTGCTAACTCTCTACAATGCTATAAAGCTGTTTATGGATGGGCTGAAAAAAGACCTATCATACTGGATCTGGATGTCTTGAAAAACTCTATTTAATGTTATATACCTGTCTAGTACTGACATTTTTTCAAGCACAAGCTTGTTCCATTGATTCGTACATCAGCTTATTTTTTTTGAAGCCTGCATGAAAATCTGCATGTATCTTTAAGGGCATGAACATGTTTATATACATGTTTATATACATTTTCTCCTGTTGTGCACATTTGTGTGTGTGTGTATATATATATTCCATAATGTACACTTACTTGAACACATGTTTTAACCAGCAAACAACATTACAAAAAGCAGAGAAGCATGGAAACAAAAACATAACTGTGTTTCTCAAAAAACAGGTTTCTGGTTTATACCACTTTACTTACCATAGAATTAGGGTGAGTAAAGATTGAACAGAATATTGTTTCAGAAAAAAGAGCAGACAGGGTTGCCTGTTCTCCAATGGTCTGAAACACCCTAGAAACTCTTGCACAAATGTGTCAACAAATTCGTGGCTATTTCTGAAATCCTCACGCACACATTACAAAATACGTGCATCAAGAAAATCCTAGATACAGGGACCCCATAACAGACTCTTCTCAGTGATGGCACTTCTCTTATGGAACAACCTGATATGAACTATTTCCTCCCTAATAAGTTTCCATATGGAAATAAAAATATGATTCTGGGGCAGTTCATTTGGGGGATGCTGCGTGGTGGTATCTACCCATGTTGGTCAGTGCTATTAAAATACATATTGTTGAATACTGTTGGGTTTTTAATCCTCTGAGTTTTTCTATATACTCTGAGCTTTTGGGAGTAGAGCAGCCCAGAAATGTTAATAAATACATTTTAGACAAGCATACCGTGGGGCTGTGTGCATGGGGAAAAAAAAAAGCAACAGAATCATCTCTCCATAGGAGAGTGAAGAAGGCTGGCCTGGGCAATTAATTTGTGTGGAAAAGACGCCATCCACAATGTACTCCCATGTGAAACTCAGAAACAAACATCTGCTTTTTAAAGACTAATCACGACGAAGCTTTGTATGGCTTCCAAACATAGACTGTCTGGTTATTTTTAAATATTCAGCCTTAAAAAACTGAAGAAACTGATGGGATGTTGAAACTCTTTATAAAAACATCAGAATGAAGCCAGTGTTTTTGTAAATGATGTTTTACAGAAATTCCAGGTTAGGGGAGGTTAAAAAAGATTGCAGTTAGCTATAACATGAGCATTGCAAGCCTATGTTTCATGGACGCATAATAAGGCATTTTATGGAAACATTAAGTAAGAATAATGTCTATTAATATGGCTGGTATATGAAAAGAAAGCCTTCTTCAAATTAGTATTATAAAAGATAAGAGCAAATTGTTGGGAAGCCATCTCTGGTACGTATACTGGTACTCACATTTACTGGTATTTATTCTGATAAGTTTTAACCAACTGATGATGGCAACTGCCTGGATTTTTACCTAAATGCCTCAGTACCAGGCAATACTTTGCCAGAATAAAATCTGCCCACCCTACTTGTTTATCTCAAGATGGCCTGCTGGGAGTCCCTGTCCCCCACTTCTCAGCTACATGGAGGATGGACAAAATGGCGGTAGTGGTTCCACCTTTACAAAACTCTCTTTCCCCCCAGAGGTACGTGCAACCCCCACTCTCTTGGCTTCTCACAAGCAAGTAAAAACAGTCTTATTCCATCGGGCCTTTGAACCTAGCTGAGTGGGGGCACTATAATGGCTTTCATCATAATCTTATTGTATTACAGTAGTTATTTTGTTTTAATTGTGTTGCTGTTCTTTTACTGCTGGCTGCTCAGATTCTGTTGGGAATGGGGTGGCCTAGCAATGCTGTAAAAATAAATAAGGACATAAATATCTTTTAGTCTGGTCAGCTAAACTAGAAAAAACTCTGTAATGCAGGTCTAAAACATCATTTGGAAGCAGCCTCAGCAGTTCTGATGTGTGTGAACATGTATATATCATTCAGTTTGCAAACTGTAGTCTGTCCCTCATAATTATCTCCCCCAAATCATTTTTTTTTTAATTCAGTTTCATGGGAAATACCTTTCTTTCACTTTTTTCTTCTAGTGAAAATCATGTGAGGGAAATATAGAGTTCCTTCCTTTGCTTAGTTGCAAAGTGTCTTTCATCCAATGATTGCATCTCCAAGGATGCGGCTTCACACACTTTGAGTTTTATCTTAATGCAGCAATGAACATTGTAGGTGGAGATGAGAGCTATTCTTCACCTGCCAAAGACCATATTCAAAAAGTAGGCATGGTCAAGTCAAAAAGTAGGTGGAAGTTACATTTTAACTAATTATACTGTAATCAGTTAATTAAATTTGGTTAAAAACACAGCCCAAGGGAAACATAATGCTAACGTGAGGGAATTTCTCAGATCAAAAAAGAAGCACAGACAGGCAAACAACACAATCATGAAGAGAAAGAGCAACTTTGCCCCCACACTAAAGGAAGCAGTGGAGAGTCAAAAAAGTCAAGGTGGCAATTGCAACTGAGTGACTGGAACCCCAGCCCTTTCATATGTGTGTCAAGGAGTAGGGCTTTGATCGCACGGTCACAAATGCCATCTTAACTTGTTTTACCTCCTGCTGTCTAAAGGTATTCAAAAGATTTTGCAAATGAAGTATAAAAACAGAAGCTCATTTTGCAGGAGAATATTTGGGGGAAAGTAAAACACTGAGTTAAACACAGTCATAGTGTCTTAACCAGATGGCTCCCGATGTTTCTCAACCTCAGCAACTTTAAGATGTGTGGACTTCAAGGAAGGCTGGCTGGGGAATTCTGGGAGTTGAAGTCCACACATCTTACAGTTGCTGAGGTTGAGAAACACTACATAGTATAAACTTTCCTGTCCCTTTTATCTTGTTAGATAAGATGTTACCTTTCAGTATGAATTTTCCCAGGAAAGTCTGACATCCTGATAGGCTATGTTGAAGGTGTGGTAGATAGTTTTATTGGTCCTGAATTTCACAATACTTTATATCAATTGCCTCTTCTGGTCATGTTTGATTGGCTGCAACAAATGAAATCCAGCTCTTTATATAATTTCTTCCAGAATTAGAAGAGCTATTTATGACTCTGGCCTTGTAGAGCAGAGGTTGCTCCCAGCAAAAGCAAATTGTAAAATGCTGCTGGCTCCTTCTCTCTCAAGCCCACTATTTGTGTTTCAGCTTTCCAGCCTTTATTGAAAGCCTATAAAACAAAATCAAGGAGTCCGTCCTCTTTACGGACAATTCCTTACACAGAGAAAAGGCATGTTTTAACTTCCTAGGCAAGTAGCAATTTCCTCTAATAAATTCAATGTTTTATTTAGCTTTTGAAAGAGGAAGGTCTTCCTCTTAAGTGGTTGCTATCAGATGGTAACATATACATAGAAAAATAAGAGATTTTCTAGATGTCCTTATCAGGTATAATTTGATGTACAGTTTCAGTACTCCAGATATCTACTGTTCGGACCTGTAGGACATTTTAGGTTGTACTGAATCCTGGCATAAGACTGTAAGATGTATTGACTAAATCATGGTTTCTTTTCAGGAAGTTCTGCCAAACCATTTTCTATACCCCTAACAAATTACACAACTCTAATGAAAACCCTGCATGATTAGCTCATTCAGAATCCAGCACAACTCTACATAGTTTATTTATTGGAATGTAATTGTTTTCTGCAGACCTGGGACTAAGATCCATGAAACACACCAACCTTTTTGCAGTCTTGGTGTAAAGGGGACAGTATCACACATATTTCATAACCTGTTAAGGAAATGCTAACTATACATCACTGCTCCAAATGGCTTTCGTAGTCAACAGAGGAGAAAAATCTTCAATCCAAGGGCTTAATGACCTCCAGTCACCCATGCCTGGTGCTTCACATCAGCAGTGAGCAAGGCAAACAACTGCAAATTTCACATACAAATCACAGACTGACACACACTTAACTCTATCCTTGTCTTCTCCAATGGAAAAGATAAGGCGAGGCCACACAGAGCAATGGAGAAACAATCACCTGAAGGCTCTTCTAGTGACTTCAAGTGGTTGTTCCATGTGAGACAGAAGTAGTGGTATTTCTGGGAGTGTGCATAACCTCCTTAAAGCCTTTGTGGGATAAATTGGAAGGTGTGGTAGGCTGAAGTTGGCCAGAATTACTGTACTTGATTTTTGCCTTATACCTTGGAGAAATGGGACTGTGACTGGAATACCTCCAATAAATTTCACACCTGACTTCGGAGCTACACACATCTTTTCATTTTTGAAAGGTGTTTTCAGTGACACAAGACGGTTTTGTTGTCCGAAAGGTTTCTCTTGTTCAAAGTTAAACAGGAAAAAAATTATAATCATCTTACCAAACATCAGCACGCATGTGTTAAATATTTGAAAACTACTACAAGACCATTTCTGAAACTCAGAGCCTGAAGAATAAAACTTAGTATAGTGTGTGTGAGTTTGCTCTTACAAGTCATCTGACTGACCTATAAAAACAGATTCATTTCAAAGAAGTCTCCTATTACTTGACCTATGCTTTCTAGACCCAAGGAAAAATATACACTTATTAGGGCTTCAGAGCCAGAGGTTTCTGCAAATATTGGAGTACAGCTGCTGGCTTTCTTTCATGTGAGTATGTTTAGGTCACCATGTCAGCCTTAAGGCAGGCAGACACAACAGAAGCCGCCCTCTGATCTCAGAGTACCATGTAAAGTTTACAAGACTGCTGTATAGGCCCCCTTGCTATCCAGACCTTTGAAATTCACAAGCTTTGCTGGGAATACACAGACTTATATTCTTTTTCAAACCTCAGGTACCAATGAGGCTGTGCAACCGGGGCAAAAATTACTCAAGCCATCATTTCAACAGCATTGCTGGAAGTGTGTGGGGGAGGAGAAGGTCCAGAGGAGGTTTTGATGGTGAATTGCCAGTTTTGCTCAAAGGAAAGTTGCTAATTTGGGGGCCCATGGTTCTTGCTGAAGCAGGATAAGAATTTTTCACAAAGAGCCTTGTCTTTGCTTAGGATACATCTGCATTCAATTAGAATGAAGTTGCAGACTTGAGATTAATTCAATAGAAATGAACGATAAAGCCAACTTTCTAGTCCAGTGAGGCTGTGTGGTGGGAGATTTGGAGGGAGGTGTGCATCAACAACTCTAATGACCTGACAACAAATGCAAATAATTTCTGGTGGAGGAAAAGGAAAGCATCTCCTTATGCAAAGGCTTTTCCCTGAAATAAATAATCAGCTCATTTCCAAATGGCATACTTGTCCATTCAGATACAAAACAAATTTATGAAACATATCGAAAGTTGAAACAGGTGAATGCTGATATGCATGGAAAGTAGATAAGACCCAACAAGTTAAAAATGTGATCCCTCAAGTTTGCCATGCTTTTGTCAGAGCACAGTGCATAGTTATTCAGTGTGGTTTGCACTGTTTAGATTAATAGTTCTCAGCCTTGTCCATGTACCTTCTTAGATTACAAAGGCCATCATCCCTGACAATTAGCCATGCTGGCTGGCTGATGAGAGATGTAGTTTAAGAATATTCTGAAGCCCAAGACTGGGGGCCACCAGCTTAAAAACAGAGATTTTGTATTTCTCATTGATTGATTTAATAAAAGAGAAATTTCTCATTAAAATCAGGGGTGCAAATGTGGCTAACTTTAACAACATCACACTTATTTCAGCTCTCTTGAATTTTAGTTTACAGTTGTGAAGTAATTGATTTTGACGGTTTGTTGCCTTCTGAATATTAGCCTTTATAATGCAAGTTGGACTAAGCAAAATAAGCAAGTGCTTAGGACACCAAGGGAAGAGGAGCACCACAGAGTTTTTCCCCTGAGCTATAATCTCCTTAACTCTTTCGCTGCCACACTTAATTTTCAGCACTTATTGAGTCTTAATGTCTTGTCAGTTAAGCAATGGAAGGGGTGGGGGCACCATTGTTGGCCTGTGCTCAGGGCATCAGTTGGCCTTAATTTGGTCCTGACTAGCATTTACTTTTCCCTAACAAAAAAATCTGAGAGTCTGGAAAAAATATTTGAGAGGAGTGCCTGAAAAAAGAAAGTATGTTCTTAAAAATTAGGTATACAAAAGTATAGTTGTATTTTTAAAAAAAGAATCAGGGAAATTTGCATGAAAAAAGGCACACTGATAATTATGTAACTCAGGTAAGACAGATGCAGTAATTTCTTATTACACTTATGGAAGCTACAGTTATGGGGGCTTACCAGTTAAGAATCTTAACATTATGTGAACAATGGTATATGCACTTCATTCGGAACAAAGGAACCTCTGCAAATATTTAACAAAAATCATATATCAAGCACAATAAGCTTTACTGAAAGCTGTTAAAAGTCTGTGAAGAGAATTCGGGATTGGAATCCAGTGAGATTGGAACTTTTTATGGAATAAAATTTCTTTCAATCCTATTTTGGAAAGTCATCAACAATTTACTATAAAGGTAATTTGTAGATGGTACTGATACATGCCATCAAGTTGTTGTCAAGTCTTAGTGACCACCTAGATAGATTTTGTCCATGATGATCTGTCCCTAACCTGGTCCTTCAGCTCTCCCATGGTGCACTCATGGCCACTGCAACTGAATTTGTCCACCTTGCTGCTGGTTGTCTTCTTCTTTTCTTTCCTTCCTTCTTTCCCAGCATTAGAGCCTTCTCCAGAGAGCTACATCTTTGCATAATGTGTCTGAAGTAGAATAATTTAAGCCTGGTCATTTGTGTCTTGAGTAAGAACTCCAGGTTGATTTGTTCAATGATCCTTTTGTTTATTTTCTTGGATGTCAACAGTATTCTCAGAAGTCTTCTCCAACACCATAATTCAAAGGTATCAATACTCTTCCCATATTGCTTCTTCAGAATGCAACTTTCAGTTCCATAGAGCATCACAAGGAACACCATAGCTTGCATGATTCTGATCTTCGTAGGTACAGATCCATTATGACATTTGAATATCTTTTCCAAGGCCTTCATGGCTGCTCTACCAAGTGGTAGTCTGTGATGTATTTCTTGATTGCTTGTTCCTTTACTGTTGATGGTTGATCCTGGAAGGCAGATGCTATCCATCACATCGATATCTTCACTGTCAATTCTAAGTACAGTGGTACCTCAAGATACGAATTTAATCTGTTCCGTGACTCTGATCGCAAGTCGAATTGGTCGCATCCTGCACGATTTTCCCATAGGGTTCAATGTAAATACGGTTAATCCGTTCTACCCTCTGAATTTGGTCGCATCCTGAAGCAAATTTCCCCATAAGGTTCAATGTAAATATGGCTAATCCGCCCTCCGAATTTGGTCGCATCCTGAAACACATGTCCCCATAAGGTTCAATGTGTCAGCCGGCGTTGCACGGCTACAAAATTCCCCAGGTGCGGTTTAGTCAGCCCTAGCGCAGAAAAAGGAAGTGCTAATGAAATCTGAGAAAGGCTCCCGCGCGCACAGCAGGAAGCAGGAGCTTCCCCCCCACTCCCCGTGCTGATTTTTCTTAATTCCGCGCTCTTTCCTCTGTGCATAGCCCTTGGCGCGCGCGACAAAAGCACAGTGAAAGGAATGGGGGGGGAAGGCTTATGTAGCACGCACAGCGGAGCGGGAGCTTCCCCACCCCACTGATTCCTCCACGCTCTTTCCTTTCTCCATAGCGACAAAAGCACAGTGAGAGCAATATCAGCGCGCTGGAGGGAAAGGCTTATGTTGCGCGCACGCACAGCCGGGAGTGGGACTTCCCCACCCCACTGATTCCTCCACGCTCTTTCCTTTCTCCATAGCGACAAAAGCAGAGTGAGAGCAATCACCAGGCCAAGGGCTATGGCCAAAGGAAAGAGCAAATTTCCCCATAAGGTTCCATGTAAATACAAACAGTTCTGAAACATATGCATTTTATTTTTAAACCACAAAAACATGAAAAAAAGCACAGTATGAAGAGGGAGAATGGGGTGGGGAGGCAGTTATTGTTTGGAGGGAGAGTCCCCCTCCAAAGGGACTTCGGGGAGATCTCCTTCAGGGGTTTCCTCTCTTCTTTGCCTCTTAGCTGCAAAGCCTTATTCTTGCCACGCCCGCTCTGCATTTTCTTTGGAGCCATGCTGACAAGCACACCGAAAACCTTCCAAATGCCACAAAACACACCACAAGCCTCACCGAACGCCTCCTTGCTACCGCGATCTCGCCCACAGGAAGCAGCGACCACGTGGCAGCAGGGCAAATGGCTTTTCCTTTTCCTTTTTCCTTTCTCCATAGCGACAAAAGCACAGTGAAAGCAATATCAGCGCGCACGCACAGCCGGGAGCGGGAGCTCCCCCCCCCCCCGCGTGCTCAGATTTCATTAGCACTTCCTCTTTCTGCATTGCTTTCCTTGGGCTTTTGTCCTCGCGCTCAGATTTCATTAGCACTTCCTCTTGGAAGCCGCGACCACGTGACAGCAGGACAAATGGCCGCGGATCCGGTTCGTAGCTTGAGGCGGAGTTCGCATGTCGAGGTAAATTTTTGGGGCCGGAGCTGGTCGTATCTTGAAATTTTCGTAAGATGGGGCGTTCGTATCTTGAGGTACCACTGTAGATGGTACTACTAAAAACCCAAATTTGTAAGATTACATATCACATCTCAAATGATGCATTTTTAAAGTATTCTTAATGGCGGTTTTGGTTTTGGTTTGCTTTATATTAGCAGAATATAAAGGATTTTAGGGAAAGCAGCACATAAACACTCTCTATACCAGGATAGCTGGGGAATTCTGGAAGTTGAAGTCCACCCATCTGAAAGCTGCCAAGGTTGAGAAACACTGCTGTATACATTAGGGAAACTTGTTGATAAAAAATAGAAATGTGGGGTTTATTTACAGATCTTTTAAGTTATTTTTTTTTAACAACTGTTCAAAAAGTGCCAAGCAAAGCAGAATACTCTGACCTGTATGTCCCAGGTGTTTATGTTCATCATTTGGCACACAGAACAATACTGTCCCTGTGATCTAGTCAGAACCCTCAAACTGGAAGAAAAGACACTGACCACATTCTCTTCTTTCCATACCCATTTTTGTTAAAACACTGTTGCTATTTCAAAACACCTCTAGAAAAATCATTTTAGATTCTATTCCTTTTCGTTCTCCTCATTTCTCCAACCCACATTTATGTATTGTGAGGAAACATTCCTTTGGGAATGAAGATGGAAGTGGCTTTAGAGACAGGAAAATGGTAGAATGAAGCAAATGGCTTTTTATTTCCTTTTTGGCCTGTAGGCATTTTTTTTTTCTAAAAAAAATCAGCATGGGGAAAAATCAGGAGTTTTTCATGCATACATATACTTTTTTACTACTGCTATGATAACAATGAAGGACGAAAGTGGGAAACTTTGAACTTTGACCTAGATCAGAAATGTAAAGTGCTTGCAAAAAATAGCACAGACTGCCCTACAAGAGATTGCTTTGGCTTTAAAAAAAACTTATAACCAAAGAGAATACTTCTTCTCCCTCACTTGTAGTAAAATTTGGTTTATGGTATCAGAAGCTAAATAAATGCTGGCAGTGACAATTCAACCCAATGACAAGGAATCATACCAGCCCAAGTGGAGGCTTTGTTTTGTATAATAGAATCTTCTGCTTAGGACTTACATAAACATAGTTCACCTCTCTCCCAAGCAAAGAGATTTGTCTATGTAAGCATATTAACTGAATTTCTGGGTTTTTTGGTTTTGTTTTCTTTTGTTTACAGAGCAAAATGTGTACTTTGGATGAAAAGAACCATTTGATCAAGCAGCCAGACAAATTGCACAGAAACTGAAAGTGTTTCTCTGTCTTTCGTCCAAGTTCTGGACACTAATCATAGTTCAGTGAAAGCTATTCGAGAGCCCTTAAGGGTTCCAGGGAACTGTGCAATCTCTGTTCTAACCCACAGAGCACAACTTAGGGAAGTTCAAAGCTTTGGGTGCAAGAGATGTATGTTGCAATGCTGCACTAGCGGTAGCAGTTGATCTCACTACAAAGGTTATAAATCACTTGATATCCATTATGGATATGTGTCCAAAAATTCTTTCTTCCCAATGTCATTTTATTCCCATTTTATTTGCAGTGATTTCCCAAACTGTATTGTACTGCTAACACTGATAATGCACCTGAAATGAAAACCAGATTCCCAACAAAGCAAAACAATTTTCCCATATTTTGTGATGTATAGCTCATTTTCATGGAGCTATTATTGGTATATGGTTCCCAGCTCTGATTTCCATGGTTATTAAACAACTTATCTTCTAGATTTATTCCTACAGAGATGCTAAAACATTCCAACATCCAGAATATGTTTTTTTATAAATGTGTAGCCTAGTATTCTTCTGGGCATTTTATATTTTATGATGCTAAATACGGAAACAGGATAAATGCTGTATCCTGGCTTTGCTATTGACAGGCGATATCTCATTCAGTTCCTAGATTTAACAAATGTTCTTTGCTATTTCTTGGGCAATGCAATGTCTATCAAATATATCGCTTAAATTTAAGATTTCAAAATCAATCAAGCTTGAAATTGAATGGCAAGTTGAAAGAAATGGCAGGTGTTGTTTCTCTCTAATTTCCTATTTATAATAAAATAAAACTTATTTTCTTGTTAACTTCATTTGTTTCCATTTTAATATCATTCTGTGTACCTTATGGAGCACTTGGATTTGTTCTTTGTGGAGTACCAGTTCCACTTACGATCCTATGATGGGAAGCACTGAGTAACTCATCACATGACTGTATTTGTAAAGAGGTTAAGATATCACTTGGTAAATGGTTGTCCAAAGGAACTCTGAATGTGATCCAGCAGAGGCAAAGCAGTGAACAAACACTTGCACTGAGCTTAGGAGCCTGGCAAAGATGAAGTTTCCTTGCAGTGAGTTCCTTGCTCCCATTCCAAAGGCTGAAACAGGTGGTCACTTCAAAGGGGAATTTGATAACACATACTTTCTCCTACCCTACCACTTCTGCAGCTGGCACTTTGAGAGGTCAAGACATTCTGGCTTAAATTGCAAGATGTCAAGGAAAGGGCAAAATAGGGAGGGCTCAGGAGCCAATACCTCCTAAGCTGACCAAATCCTCTCTCCCCTCCCTCCTAGATCTGTCAATTGGATCAAATACTCCCTTCCTTGTGATGGTTGTTAATGTCCTTCCCCCGTCCACCCACCCCACTGTCTTAGGAGGCCATTTGGAATGTGAAAGCATATCTAATAGCCTTACATATATAAGTATGTAAGCACATATAGTTTTCATGTTTCCCTCATAATTTTTTCACCTTAGGGGGTGAAATAATTATCCCTCAATGCCTCTTAATGGAACAAAGTTCACATCTCATCTGGTGCAATGTGGGTGGAGTTGCTCTAAATTGTAACCCAAGGAGGCAGGATCCTGACAAAGAGGCAGACCTTCATTATGGGTGGCATGATCGTCACCATCTGTAGTGCTCACAGTTTATGCAATTTCTTTGGAAAATAATCTAATAACAGGTGGCCAAAACAGGTATAAAATCCCATTTCAACTGTTTTAGAGAGTATTCCCACCATGGAAACCTGATAGGCTTTTAAACTCCACAGGTCACCCATTAGCATACTCCAGAGATTTATGTAATAACTTTTCTGAACCAATTAGCTTCTTTGGAAAATGTTCAAGTCTCCACCTGTATTTTGAGCTGAGTCCACATTTCCTGCCTCCTAAGATTTGTTTGGAGTTCATTTTTAATTGTTTAAAAATGCCTCGGCTTGGCTTCCGTGCCAGATTCTATGGGCAAGACGGTCTTCTTCATTCTGCTTCTGCTTTGTCTCTTGTTTTCAGGTCTCTGTCTAGCACATCAAGGAGGGAGGGGAAGGGAAGGGAAGGGAATCTGTGGAGTAGCTTCACTTCCAAAATCCCATGAGAGATTCCTTCTCCTCGAGTCAAAAAAGGAGGCATGTGAACTTTCACAGATATAAATTGGATTGTTAGATGTCGAAAGAGCTTATTTTTGGTTCAGCAACAAAGTTGTTGGGACTTCATGTACTTCACAGACTAGGGCAGACTTTTTGAAGCTGTGTATCAGCTTTAGATAAAAATTCTTAGAAAGCTATTTTTCTACTGACATGGCAAAAGGAACAACAAGTTCAGGCAATCCATCAACCTGCTGAATATAAAGTAAAATAATGGCTGTGTGTCCATGATGCACAGCCTTTTCTGAGCCATAGGCAGCATTTGAGTGGTATGACAAAGACTTCAAGCAAATCACATTAATTTAATATAACTAATATATTAATTAGTATGCCAATATGATTACTCCTTATGTATTTAATATTTTTCCCTTTTGTCATATTAAAAATTATAACTCAGCAACATATTTAAAGTGGGCTCTGGGAACTACATCAAGCTGCATTCAGGCATGGGTCTGTAGGTTATGTACCATTACAAATTATTCTATACTAATGAACCTGGTATTAAAGCATTACCTTGTCCTACAGTTTTTGTTTCTTATAAGCACACAATCTATTCAGTTTCTACTATAGACACCTGTTTGTGTAGGAAAGGATGTATACTCATTGGGTATGATTTGGATTAACTCTGGATGGGATATAGCCTATAAGAATCTCTACCAGAGAAAGGGGAAATAATTTTCACCAATTCCCTACTCATCCTACTGTGTCCCTGAAAGCTGTGCCAGAAGATCAACAGAGTTTCTGGCTGTTGTGGGAAGGATTGATAGGGATTTCATGGAGAAGGAAAATCCACAAATACTCTTTCTTTCATTCTATACTGAACATGCATGCAAAAGGATCAGAGTATCATGACTGGATCACAAACTGAACATGAACCAACCGTGTGATGCAGCTACAAAAAAATCAAATGCAATCCCAAACTGCATCGACAGAAGTATATCGTTATAATCAAGAAAAATGTTCTTCTCTACTCTGCATTGGTCAGACCACAGCTTAAATATTGCATCCAGTTTTGGGCACTGCATTTTAGGAAGGACATCAGCAAAGTGGAGCCTGTCCAGAGAACAGCAACCAAGAAGAGAAAGAGGAAAAAATAGAGGAAAAACCTATGATAGTAGTTGAAAGTTTTGTTTGTTTAGTCTAGAAAAGACTGTGGAAGACATGATCGCTGTCTTTAAGTAGCTCAATGACTGTCATGTGAAAGGCTGGGCAAACCTGTTAGCATTGTCCATAAGGCAAGAAAAGAAACAATGAATTTAAATTAAAAGGATGTTGATTTCAGGTGGACATCTGAGAAAAAAAATCCTACTGCTGAGAACTGTTGAACAATGGAACAGACTGCCTCAGGAGCAGATGGACTCTCCTTCACTTAGATGTTGAAACAGAAGTTGGATGGCCATCTGCTGTGGATGCTATTGTAATGGATTATCACACTGGGCAGGAATTTGGACTAGATGATCTCCAAGATCCCTTCTCAGCCTAACATCCCATGTATTCATGACCTTTTAGAATTTCATAAATTACTCTCTTATAATTACTTATCAGTTGGACAAGGTGTTCCAAAAGAAAAGACACAGTGAAGAGAAATAGCAACAGGCATTGTAACAGTAATGGTATAGATTGTTATTTCAATCTATGTTATACCAGAATTGTTCATGTAAAGTGGCCTCTTCTCCTAAACTCTTTACAGCTGCTCTATTTTGGGACTGTTATGACTTCATGATGAAAATCAGCACTGCTGTCCTGAATAAAATGCTGGTTTAAATTCTGTCCATTCGGCCATTTGTTGTTGTTTAAGACCAATGATTGAAATGCTGGTCATAATAGCTATCTAAAAAGAAGGGCAAACTTTTGAAAATTTATTTACATGATCTTCATGGCATTTCATCATTTAAAAGGGCTTCAACATGCAGGCAAGACTAGGATCACCATGATTTCAGCCTATGAACCTGTGTGGTGGCTTAAAAAGGATTTCTAAGCTATATTCCTTTCAAATGTGAGGTTTTGACAGAAAGCAATTCAGAGTTGAGTGAATAAATCACAAGCTACTTACTTAAGCCCTATCAAATTCATTGCTTCATTGGCCTTGGAAGAATATAATTTTTTTCTCAAACTATATCTACTTATTTTTGATGGTGTAATAATTCCAATTCCCAACCAGAACCTTTTTGGTTGGCTTTCTCTACCAGGCTTCCATCCAACATTAATTTCCCACTATTTTGGTAGTATAGCAGGGACAAACACATCTTTATGAATATGGCCAATTTATCATAGATGTCTTTGTATCATGTTCTGTTGATGTATCTTCTTTGTAAACAGAAACTATTTTCTAATAAAAGCTTATTCTGAAGCACATATATTAATGTAAAACCAGCAAGTTGCCCAGCATGATACAGATTCCACTGAATAATATTTGGGTCAAGTACATATTGCATTGTGAGGAATTGTGCTGTCATGCAATAAAAACGGGAGATAACAGAATGAATGTACAACAGCATACCAAGAAAGAAAGAACACAAATTGCCAATCAATGTACTAATCCCTTTGTCAACAAGGAATGAATCAATTGGAAAGATGATTCATTTCTTCCCTTAGAGAAATATCAGAGGTTCTTCATCATTCCATCTTACTGAAACTCTGTCAGTGCAAGCATGTTAAACTCATAAAATGTGAGGAACAGAGCTTTAGATCTTGGTGAAAAGGGACTAGCTTTGTCTTTGATGTCCCAATCTGAACTGCTTTCCTCAACCCCAGCCATGGAGAATGGTTGGTTACAACCTAGTTTTCTGTATGGATGATGATGATGATGATGATGATGATGATGATGATGATACAGAGCAACATTTAGTAATGTAAATCTCTACTTTCCACTGATGATATAAAGTTGTCACATTATAACAACTAGGCCTCAGTATTATTCAAAGGTAGTTTACAGGTAGTTTCATTAGTTATTTTTATTGAATGTATGGGAAATAATATAAAGACATGTTTATTCAGAAGTTTTATTGGTTTTTCAATAGCTCTGTGCTCTACATTTCATTTCTTCAGCTGATCTAAGGGAGGTGATGAACAATGAGTGAAAACAATTTATTCAGGTTAAGAAGGAAGACACTACAAATTAATCCAGGAAAATTGGGGGTACAGCTGGTTTGCAGGCTGATTTGGGTGGATTCATCAGATCTTGGTTTATTTCTGGAGACCCAAATGACCTCAACAGCTAAATATACCACTCATTAGCTGACAGAGGTTCATCAAATGGAAAACTGTCCTCGGTTACCGTGTGCTTGTTACCCACCAGTTAGATAAATGCAGCAGTCTTTAAAAATAGTTTGAAAAATTCAATACAAATTGTTGTAGCTAGATTGCTAGCAAAAATCCAGCTGATTATGTAAATTGAGCCTGGAAATCAATTATCAATGTAATTTGTGTATAATAATTGTAATATATGCAAATTAATTAGCTTGCTTTTACTAGCATCCCAATAGGTATTTACCTTTAAAACCTAAAAGTCCTAGGATCAGATTATTTTAAAGACTTTCAGTCCTGAATCTCAAAATTATCTTGGAAGATTCCATTCTTACCTATACTAGCAAGGATTTGGATTGCAGATACCCATGACAAGGCCTTTTTAAAAGTAGACTGTTCCCTTCTGAAGGTTTACCAAGCTTTTTTTCTTCTAGTTCTTAGATAGACTGGGAGATCACTTTTTAATAAAATAACTGATTTCCTATCATTTTATGTTTGAATTTTTTATATTTATTTCATATTTTAATTTTTATTACGTTTAGATATTTTTAAGGATTAAATGATCCCTATTCATTTTGTAAATACAAGGATGTCAGATAGAAATATTTAAAATTAAATTAGACAGACATAATAATATTTATTATACACAGAATCATAGTATTGGATAGTAGTGTTGGAAGGAAATCTTACCAAGTTCGTTTCCGAGCTGGGAATAAAATGCACAGGTGGTTGCTTGAAACAGAGGTAAAAGTTTATTTCTGAGAGCACAGCACACAGAATTGGGTCTCAGAGGTGGCCATGAGCAAGATTTCCCAAAGAACCTTGCCTTTATTTCTTGAAAAAGCATGTGGAGAAAGTCTACCCTCTAGAAGTTCTTAGAGTAATTAGCCAGAGTTCCAAGAGGGAGCGCTCTGAGGTCAGGCGCCCTGCCGAGCTGGTCTCCTCTGGTCAGGCATCCTGTCTTTGCCTGTCTAGCACTGCCTGACTGATGTTGAACTGAGGTATTTGCCTGTCTGGCACTGCCTGATTGGTATGCAGATCCCTTCAGGAAAGAGATCTTTTGTTATCTGATTAGGGAGATCTTTCGGCTAGGTTCAAGGAATCTTGATTCTTCCTGCCACATTTTAATCTTTTGGGTGAGCTCATTCTAATTGTAAATTTTAACCTTTTACCTTGATTGCTGTGGAAGGATTGAATGGCAGGATGAGACAAGCAGGAAGATTTGATTTCCTGCTTGCATGGAGGAAGAGTTTGATTTCCTTCTCACAGTAGCTTGGAGGTTTTCTAGCCCAACTCCTGCCCAGGGCAGGAATCCTCATAATATCTCAGGCAAATGGTTATCCAATCTTTGGAGTCCTTGGAAGATGACTTCTTCCAACAAAATGGATATCCATGCAACTTTATCAAAAAGTGCCTGACCACTCAACCTACTACAACACAACCAACAGAAGCTATGAAAAGGATAACACTGCCATACATCAGAAATGTCTCAGAAACAACCAAGAGACTATTACAACTACATGGCATCTCCATAGCACACAAACCAACTAAAGCCCTCCAAAACATTTTAAGTAAACCAAAAGACCTAGTAGCCGAAAAAGAAAAAAACAGGAGTCATCTACAACATACAGTGTAAGGACTGTAACAATCACTATGTAGGGCAGACAAGCAGAAGGCTAGCAGAGCACATCCCTGAACACCAACTAGCAGCCAAAAGACACAATGAAAATTCCTTAATCTCACAACACATGGACAGACTTACCCATAGTTTCAACAGGGAAACTGTCAGCATCTTAGGCCAAACTAAATCCAAAAATGTGAGGGAATTCCTGGAAGCTTGGTATTCAGACAAGTCAGCCATCAACAGGCACATAAACAACATCTACACAATACGCAAAAGAGACAATAAAAAGGAAATGAAAAGACCAGAACATCTCCTTGCCAGCAATCATCAGTCAGATAAACAGAAATTAACACCAAGATTAACACCAGACAAACAATCAAGCAGTAAACAATGCCCTAATTAAGGAACTACCAAGAAAAAATCCCCACCCCCACCAACACTGACAGGGCAAGCTACGGTATATAAACAGAGAGCAAACCCCACTCCATTCTAGCACTGAAAATGTTACCTAGCTGGGTAACAAAGCGTTTGCAAGAAAACAACCAAGCTCAGAGAACCCCAGCAACTCCACAGTTCAACCCTGAGCTACATACAGTATACAGTATATTCAATCTTTGCTTCAAAACCTCCACTGATGGTGTCTCCACTACTCCAGAAAGCAGGCTGTTCCACTGCTTAATAGCTCTCACTAGTCAGGAAATTTCTCCTCATTTTGAGTTTAGATCTCCTTCCATGAAGCTTCTACCCACTGGTTTTTATCCTACTCTCAGGAACTTTGGAGAATATATCCATACTTTCTTTCCTATGATAGCCCTTCAGTTATTGGAGACTGCTATCATGTCTCCCCACAGGCTTCTCTTTTTTAGATAAAATATGCCCAGTACCTTCAATCATTCTTCATAGGATTTAGCCTCCAAGGCCCTCATTATCTTGAATGCTCCTCTTTGTTCTTTCTAGTTCTTCAGCATCCTTCTTGCATTGTGGTAATCAGAATTAGGCAAAGTATTTCAGCCGCAGTTGGATGAGTGCAGCATAGAGCGGAACTATCACTTCCTGTGATCAAAACACCATACATCTGTTGATGCAGCCCAAGATTGCATTAGCTCTTGTGATGGCTGCAGCACACTGCTCACTCATGCTTAATCTGAGATCTACCAGGATGCTCAGATCCTTTTCACAAGTACTACTGCTGAGCTAGTTATCATCTACCTTGCATTTGTCCATCTACCTAAGTGCAGAACCATCTATTTCTCATCACTGAACTATATTTTGTTTGCTAGGGCCCAATATTTAAATCTATTGAGATCCTTTACAACTTTGATTTTCTATTCCAAGGTGTCAGTAATCCCCCCTCTTCTTTGTGCCATCTGCAACCCTCATGAGCATCTCATTATCTAAGTCATTTATGAAACTGTTGAAGAACATTTTACCTCAGGGCCTAACTATACACTTAATGAATCATAAAATGCATCATTTGAGCAGGATCATGCCTTGTTTAGATAATTGTTTCATATTCCTCTTTGGATAGCTGATGCAGTAATATGTTGACTTAAAAACATTTATTTATTTATGAATTTATATAGCTGCCTATCTCTAATTATATAACTGTTACTCTGTTTTAGACTGTACTTTGAAGATAGAAGGTATTAACCAGTAAGTTCCTCAAATCTTCCTCTGGATATTATAACCTAGGATGTTTTTTTTTATTGATAATTCAGTTTGGCCTGGGCCCATCCTAGTTAAAAAACAGAATGGGTTGAGTCTGGTGAGATTGATGTCAGGTTCAGCCCAAAGAACTCCAAGAGACAATGCAAATACAGTTCTGTTGCATTTATTAGCTCCAACCTCAAGACAGAAATCTCACCAGACTCAACCCTAGTTCCCAAGCCAGCCAGCCACAACACCGTGAATTCCTTAGGGAGGTGCCAGCCTCATTTTCTTGAACTTCCCATGCTCCTGCCAGGGGCTAAGAACACGCTTATCTCCCTGAGCCTGGCCTTCATAAGTCCATTCCATCACAACTTTAGATATTAAAATTTTTACAGCTCTCAAGTGGGAATTCTGTTCCAAAGACTTATCTAGCTATTCTGAAATGGCTCACTGAAAAAGCAAAAAAAAAAAAAAAATATGGTGGAAATCAATTTGTCAACATGGCTTTTTTTTTCCCAGTAGTTCACATCCACATGATAAACACACAACATATTTAATTATCAGGAATTAGTATATTGGCATAACATTCTCAAGCCTGTTTTTTCCTTTTCCATTGGTTTATCCCTTTGTTTTGTAAACAGTAAAATATATGAATTTGTGTGAGAAAATTAACTTTATTTTCTTTAATTAACAGATTTAATTGCCTACAGTTTTGGGTAAGGTATCTTTACAGTTAAGTTTGGATAAGTTAGAATAACTAATACTAACTAAAATGCTAAACACTGGCAAAACGTAATTATATAAAATAAAATCAGGAGTTAAATAATTATAAAGCAAACTCTGAAATTACTGTAACGCTGATGATCATAATAAAAAGTACACCTGACTCTCTTAAAAATCAATACAAAGGGGGAATATGTATTTCCCAGGTAAGAAAGGTTGTTGTTGTTGTTCAGTCGTTAAGTCGTGTCCGACTCTTTGTGACCCCATGAACCATATTGCGCCAGGCCTTCCTGTCCTTCACTGCCTCCCTGAGTTTGCTCAATTTCATGCTCATTGCTTCAGTGATGCTATCTAGCCATCTCATCCTCTGCCGTCCTCTTCTCCTTTTGCCTTTCATCTTTCCCAGCATCAGGGTCTTTTCCAAAGAGTCCTCTCTTCGCATTAGGTGACCAAAGTATCTGAGCTTGAGCTTCATTATCAATCCTTCCAATGAGCAATCAGGGTTGATTTCCTTTAAGATTGACTGGTTTGACCTCCTAGGAGTCCAGGGGACTCTTAAGAGTCTTCTCCAGCACCACAGTTCAAAGGTACCAATTCTTCGGCGTTCAGCCTTCTTTATGGTCCAGCTCTCACAGCCATACATTACTACTGGAAAGAAAGGTACAGAGTACTTTATTTTATTTTGAAATAAAAAGAGGTTTCACCAACATTTCCCAGGAGCCAAAGATATAGTGCTTATCATGTTTCAGTTTAGGCACAGCCAAATAGCATGCTACAGAGTGCTTGAAGAGATTTTTTAAATGCATCTACCGCAAACTTCTTTTAATATGCTTCTTAATGTTTTCTACAAAGTGCAACAGGAAAGCCAGGGAGAAAGATGAGTTTTAATTTGGTTTTTCAAGGTTTCCCTGTGAGCTAATGATAGGTTTTCTCTCAGGTGCCTTGGTGTTTTGTACTTCATTGTAAGAATTAGAGATAAAATCCACATTCAGGATTGCAAAGCGCTGAAGGAATGTCAACGTGTTGTCATACAATAGATCAAAAGACAGATTTTTCTCTTTCTTTCTGGTGGGGAGGTGCAAAAAGCATCTTCCTGTACCAAAGGCCATTGCATTGAATCATAAGCAGTAAATGTTTTGTGCGGCGACATTGTTTCTCGACTTGGTACACCCCATTAGATGAAATGTTAAAGCAACAAAATCATTCAGACAAAACAGCCTCTTGTCTCGGGTCACGGTGACCCCTTTAAAATGTCATTTGTGCTATTATTTGTGGTACAACTGACCTGGCTACATTCCTCTAAGGCAGAAAGGCTAGTGGACAGTCCATTTTAAATTTCAAATGTCTTCCTGAATATTCAGTTATATATCTAGGTTAGCAACGTCAAAAAAAAAAAAAATGATTAGAAATCCTTCATTATGTACAGACGAAAATCTAAGTCTAATGATATCTAATGATGCTTCCTAAAATTCTAGAAGATCTGGAATCTTCTTTTTCACATGACTAGTACAGAACTGTTAACTGAAGCAATTTCTATCTTACTGTCTTCCTTTTTTCATAGGATGCACCATGCTTCGGAAAACTGTTTTCAATAACTGCAATGATGCAAATATAAATCATCACTGAAACTGCTCTTTCTACCATCGGCCTGGAGCTCAGCTTTCCTCTGAAAACAGAAGGACTAAGGGTACTGTCTTTGTGACAACTTTACCCTAGTCTCTGTTTAGGGAAACAACTTAGCAAAAGAAATTAGCCCCAGGGGGGAAAAGCTTTATTAGATTGTGACACGGCAGCTTGCATGGACCAGATCTAAAGTTGATTAAGAGGTTATACATTCAAGACAACTGGGAACAGTCTTCACTGGCAAGCAAGGTTCTCAGGGCAAAGAATTATAAGAAAACCTGATGGCAAGTTGATCAAGTTTTGTCACAATTGTCCATTTAACCCAAGTAGTTCTATATGCAGTAAAGGATGACACTGATTTGGCACCTAAGCTCATGGACCCATCCAAAAAATAGCTTGAGCTCTGGCCAAAAAAAAAAAAGTTATTGTAGGGAAAACTGTTGTTTAATAAGCTTAAAAAGAGGTGAATCAGTCCCGTTTTAGCTGTTTCTCCAACACATTAAACATTAAGAATAATTTTAAAGCTTCAGGCTATTTGAATTTTTAGCTAATTTTCCCTTGAAATAGTACTGCTTAGTGCCTATCAAAAACCGAGCCATAATAGCTGTAGGCTACTTTCCAAAAATAAAAAAAGGCAGACTGAACCTGCCATGTTTAGCACATACATTTTCAAAATTTGGTCTAGAAGAACTCTTTTATCCTATACAAGCTAAAAGGAAGGTAAAACCTGATACCATGTTCAGTGTATGCAAAGAAGGAAGCTGCTGCTGCTGCTGATATATTAAATTTATATGCTGCCCAATTCCCAGTGATTCTGGGTGGTTTACAATTGTTAACACAACAAAAAACACAAAAACAAACACAAGACAAAAGAACAACAAGGGCAATAAACAAACAAACAAACAAACCCAGAGGGGAACAGAAAGAAAGAAAGGCCCATCAATTGTCCTCTCCAAAGGCCCGGGCAAAGAGCCAGGTCTTTAAGGCCCTTTGAAATACCAGTAGGGTGGGAGCTGTTCAAATTTTGAATTTCATAGCAAAAGATGTATTTGACTATGATAGCGTGAAGGTAATTTGCACGTCTTTTCATCATTACTACATGTGAATGTGTTATTTCTTTCCTATCTATAGTAAGGTAACTTCTGTAACTTGTTGGCTTTCTCTACTGACTGGGTAAAGCTAGTTTAACCCTATGCAAGTCTATGGCCATTTGTCCACTAGCATCATAAAATATCTTCTAGAGTCACAGAACTATCATAATGTCAAAATAATAGTTATGGGAACAGGCTTTATAGCATTTCAGTAATCTATGAAGATGCTGTAAGTCATTAGTGGAGAAATGACCTAGGTCTGTTCAGAGGTAAATCTAACTCTCTCAGGTTAGATAACCAGGTTAATTGGTTTCCTTCTGATGTTCCTACAGCAAACAATTCCCCACTGTCCCAGTTAAATATGTTACAGGAACAGAGCCAATTTCTAGGTAAAAAGTGGTGGGGAGATGGCACAGCTGGTCAGTTTTGTTTCTATTTAAAGTAGATCTTCTGAAGTCTGCAAAAACATACAAAAAGGAAAATACATTTAAATGAAGAGTATGTAGGAGGAAAATGTTTTCCTGACAACCCCAGGATGATGCCCCAGAAAAACTAGATAAACAAAACAGCTAATGTAGAAGCATCCTGAAATCCATTCACCAATATACTTACTTCTACATGGTGTTTCTTAAAAATGTGAAACGTGTATTAATTTAGAATCATGTTGCTATATAATCCCATGAAATGTGTGAAGAACTGTAGCCACAGACATCTGCTGTTTTAGACATTAACACATTGTCTAAATTCAGACTTTAAATAGAAAAAATTCATCGCTTTTAGATCACATTTTAAATTTTATTGTAATTATTTGCATCTAAGAACAAGGCACTGAAAGAGAAACATGCTGTACAGGTGTCATAAAGCATTACAAAAAGCAAACTGAACAGTAGGCATATTAAAGTAATTGTTAATGTATTACTGTGCTGCATTTGTGTTAGTTAATTATTTCACTTATATATAAGAATGCATGAACTACACAAATGGAAAAAGCAGACATAACTATAACTTATACAGAAGGTTTCAATCTTTCCCTGAGAATGTTTTTCCTATTGTTGTTGTTGTGTGCTGCACAGTGCTTTGGACTCACAGACAAAAAGGTGCTTTGGAGTATGCAGGGGCACAAATATAACATCCACCAGCACCTCTTTAAAGCAGCCATATCTTTCCTGGGTCATGTAGCTGTCTTCTGCAGCTGTTATACAATCCTGAGAAAAGATGCAATTAAAGAAGCACATACACCAGATAGTTCCAGTGAGGGAGATAACTTAATTCAGGTCATATATATGTTATTAATTTTGAACCAAACGTCACCACCAGCTTGCTTGCTGGCTACCCTGAGGAGCAATTTGCACATGAAAATACGATAAAAATAGTGGGTGCTCATGACATGTAAGCCCATCCAAGAAAAACATATTATGTGAAACAAACATGAGGGATAAACTGAATACCTTGGGGAATATGCATGTCTGCGCAATAGCTGTGGAGCACACTGTCTTCTAAAAGCAAGACAAAAATCATTCCAATCGAATAAATAGGAAAGAGAAGGTGAATAACAAGTTATCAGTTCAGCACAGATATAGAGAATATGCATATATATTTATGCATATATATTTTGATGAGGATACACATGTTCTCCAAATAAGTTCTTCATCCATGATGCAAGATTACTGTTTTGTGACTTGAACTTCAGATATATATAATTGATAAAAGCAAATGAACTAACTAGAGTATATCGATTCCATATGCAGTCTGTTACTTTGGGAACTGACATGAGTTGAAGGTCTGATAGAACTTTCACACCAGATGATTTATCTTACTTATGTCAAATGCATTAGGTGTTGCACATGTGCCCCACATTGCATGTGTAAAAAATGCCTTTTGGAGAAACCATTAATAATCCACATCAGAATTGTGGAAACAGTTTCCATTTTCAAATTATTACTCTACAATTTGCATACTTAACAAAGGTAACTGTCAGGCCCATCCCAAGAACAATGATGAGGCAGTCCAGTCCAGTATAGTTCCTTTATTAGCTTACACCCTAAAGATAGAATCTCACCAGACTAAATCCATGCTAAAGCAACTAGTGGATATACCCTGTGAGACTGTGAGGGGCTAGCCAAAGCCTCTTCTTCTCACGGTCTTGCTGCGGGCTGAGAAAGCGCTTGCCCCATACCCTCTCCTGGAATGCACTCCCTTCTCCTGATAGCCTTGATCTTCCATTCCAGTATCCTCCTCGCACATGCCTTCCATTACAGTAACAAAATAATGTTGACATAATTCAGACAATGCATGTTCAGATGACTGAAAAGACACAAGAGGTATGCCATCAAAAACTAATTTAATGATATTATTACCTGCTTATTCTTTTTTGAAAAACTTCACACATAAACAGATGCAGACAAGATGACATACATGGATATAGTCGTACAGGTCAGAGGCTGGGTGAACTGGCATAAACTGTTAACTATAATGATTCTGTAAGTGCCTATGAATTATACAGTGGGTGAGATAAATTCATAATGCCTATTATCTAGAGTGATCGTGAGTCATTGTCCTCACCCTCAACACTATTACAATATAATCGGAATAGACTGGCTGATAATATTCAACAGCTTTCATGGCCTTTAGCTATTCATTCCAGAGCCCTTGAAAATAATTTTTATGAACCACCTAAGATCCAAGCAAGTTTTATATGGGTGCAGTGTTGTAAGCCTATTTTGCACACTGTTGCTCACTTCCTTCTCTATGCACAGCTGTAAATGTCTACACCATTTAACCTATGGTATTTAAAAAGCAGGATGAAACTGAATGCTCCATAAAGATGGGTGCAGACAAATCTCTTCTGGGTGAAAGTTCCAGACCTTCATTTAGCCACTAAGAAGATACCCTTTTGTTTCCAACTAAATAGAGGGTATGTCAAGACATATAGGGTGGTCTCTCTTGAAACACTTAGTAGGTGAACAGGTTTACATAGTAGAATGAGGTGTTTTATTTTTTTTTTTCCTCAGGGGATGGAGAATGATGCTGTTAATGCTGGGAGTCTCATTCTACCTGATGGTAGGAGGCCTTGCATATAGGGCAATCAGGTATCTAGAGAATGTTCAGCTATAAGGATATGAAAAATACCTTAGAAATGTCTTTAACTTTATTAAAACTTCTTTACTTCCCTTAAAATGTAACTTCCCCTAAAATTCTGCTTAAAATGGAACCTCCAAATTTGGAGGGCAGGCAGGTGAATTTAAAATTCTGGCCACATACTTCCATGTCAGGGCTTGCCTGTTCTCAAATGACTGCGATTATGGGTGTGTCCTCTAAAGAAAAAATTAATGGAAAGCAAAGCAACGTGCATGAGGGCTTGGTTAGCCTCATGCAAGGCCAAGAAACATTCTTGGAAATAAAGATGATATTGGACAAAGGTGCTTTGGTTCATAACATGCCAGAAAGATTCTTAGAAAAAAATGGAAAAGCGGGATGGGGTAGGTGCCAAGGCACCATGGTTGAGCCTGCAGCTTTGTTATGTTTCAGATTTTGCTTTAGATTAAAACTGACAACTGTAATATGTTGTGTAATCTGTAAAGATTTAGCCAAGGACCAACTCTCTCAAATCTTCTGTACTCTGTTTTTCGTATTTAAATGTTTCTCACAAAACGTTCTTCCTGCCTTCCTTGTTATGCCTGCCCTTCTACTTTGTTACTGTATAGCTTCTGTAAAGAACAAAAAAAGACAAGACATGACCATCTGAGAGAAAATAGTTAACAACTAGAAGATGGTTTTATCCCTCTGAGGTATTATTCAGAGATATAGTGTTAGAACTTTGATAGGAAGATGTTACAAGAATGGTAGGGTGCGAGGGATGTGGAGAAGGGTAGAAAATACAAATCAGCAAATATGATGCCTTAGGCATTTCTGCTCTGTTTTATGAGATGAAATGATGCCAACAGATTTCATGTTAAGTGAAACCAATTACGCCGATATAAGTCATGCTTTTTAAATAGGGCTGTAAAATTACAATATAATTAGAGTTCCACTAATGTCAGCACTAGGTTGCACAGACTTGGACATTAGTCAATGAAGTAATTCTAGTAGAGTGTGTTTTGACAAGGCTTGATTAATTTATATACAATAGCATGATTCATCAGCTATTCTTTGATATGTTCATACTATCTCCTTATTATAATAGTTCCATAAACTTTTAAGAACATTCTATTTTAGTCTATATTTTCCAGGAGGAGAACTTCTCTTAAAAATTGTAAATGTATCCTTGTGAACTTGCTTGTTGGCGTCACAATTGTTGTATATGCATCTAGATTTTTCATATAGAAATGTTCAGATGCATATACAACAATTGTGAAGCCGGAAACATCATAAGCATCTGATGTTTCATATAGGATTACAGTATAGATTTTATTATCAATATGGAAAAAACATCATTTAAAAAAATGTTTTAGTTATTATCTTAACTAAACTATTATCTTAATTACCTTAGTATACATATAATTACAATTACAGTACAAATAATATGTTGTTAATCTTGGTTGTAACCATTTTATTCTATTCTATTTTCTATTTTTTGCCTATTACCTACTTTGAGTGCCTTTGGAATAGTTTAGAAAGGTGAAGTAGAACTTAAAAGCATAAATATATAAATTTAAATGATTAAGGTGATTATTTCTGCAGAAAATGACACTAAATAAGATTAGTTTAGATTATTTTATGATTATATGGGTGACCAACACATAGAAGATTAATAGAAAATCTCTGAATTGTGGGAAAGCTGCTATATATTACAAAGTAAAATTTAGGATTGAGAGAATTTCCACAGTTGGCCTGGATTCTTCTTCCAGATTTCACCAGCACCATTTTTTAAATAATCTGTATACAGGAAGTTTAAGATCTGCCTGGGTTTTTTCAATATAAAGTTTAGATCACTTTACCCAAACACGGAGAAGTTTTATGTGGAGTTTGGTATAGTACAATGCTAAATAAACAGCAATTTGATAAGATGATAGAATTAATACATTTTGATCAAGTTAATCTTCAGCTACCCCATGGTGAAAGATAAAAATAAAAGATAGGTGCCAGATACTACAATGGAAACAGATGAGGTCTTTATTAGCTAATTCTGTTGGTTCCTATTAATGGAAATATGCAATGTCTTTAAATACTTAGAATAAGAAAAGGCAATACAGATAAGAGGAGAAAATACTTAATACTTAATGTTCAAAGTGGTACAAATGCAAATCTTATTTAGTAGACACTCTGAACAGTCTGAAAAAAAAAAGTGTTGTGGATTTGAATTCAGGAAACTGCCACGGAAATGCTTATACTTCTGACTCAGGTGGCATTCCAATGCAGCTTCTAGCTGTGCATGACAACACTGACTATTCTTTGGAGAATTGTCCTGGACCAGATCTGCACATATACAGCAAAATATACATAGGCTGTATTCACAGAGCATACTTAACTGGGTCAGTGTAAGACGTGATCCATGTTAGTATATGGTGGCAAAAAATTAGGAGTCTGTTAGCACTTTTTCCAGCTAACACGTTTTATTAAAAAACATAACCTTCTGATGAAGTGAGCTGCAGCTCATGAAAGCTTATATGTTTTAATAAAATGTGTTAGTTGGAAAAGGTGCTATCAGACTCCTCCTGATTTTTATCTGGGTCAAGGGATTAGCAAGGTTTAGTCCCAAATAATTTGAGATTGTTTGCAATAAATTATATCCCCTCACACACACACACCCCGGGATATAAGGTTAACCCTCTCTTTCAGCTTACTGGTACAGAGTTGAAATTCCTAACCAGCCCTGCAAAAATTCCTCTATGAACCTCATATTTCTCTTTTTATTTTACTTTTCCAACTCTCCCCCACCCCCCAGAGTTTCCTAGGTTGATGAGATTAGTAATTTCACACGACCAGCCATTAGGATCATGCTCATATAGATTTTTCTATTCATTCAGAACAGAGCAATTCTTGTGCACACAGTGAGTGGAAGTATCTTGCTACTAGCCAAAGTATTCTCTTAAATGATTCTGCACTGTTATAATGAGGCTCAACACAATAAATATTTGTCCGATTCCACAAATACATTAAATCTTGTCAGTTTCTAACAATGCATCAATTATTCACATAAATGCTAACAATGCATAAAATATCAAGGGTGGGAAGAAGGACTTCACCAAAGTCCATCTTAGATATTATAACATCTCACTGCCAGCAGAAAAAAAAAATCATTTATAAGAGTAGCTAACATGCACTAGTGAATCCGATATTGTTTGTAGGGAGAAAAAAGAGGCTCAGAGTCAAATACATTTGAAGATTATCCCAGACATCACTGCCATAAGCCTAGCTTCTCGCTCACTGTGTGCCAATGGTGATGAGTCACAATTCATGACAATGCCAAATAATAGATTAATGAACTGTCAAGGTGGAATTCATTGGTTTTTTCTTATCACTCACAGAACAGGTGTTCTGTCAGCCTCTTCCAGCTCCACAAAGCTTGAAAAACAATGCAGTCTTTACAGAGAAATGGAAGCATTGGTTCATTTCATTTACAACAAGGCAATAGTATTCTGTTTGTAGATTCTGACCTTTCCCTATCCACTGTCTAGGGAGCCCCCTTCAATCACGGTGTGCCACTTGCATGGCCTACCTACTGCCAGTTTCATGGAAAATAAGAATGACACACATTTCCACACAATATGATAGGTCATCACTGATGATGATGATGATGGCTGGTGTGGGTCTTCCAGGCTGTGTGGCCGTGTTCTGGAAGTTTTATTTCCTAACGTTTCGCCAGCATCTGTGACCGGCATCTTCAGAGTGCAGGAGCACAGACAGGAGCAGTTCTCTCTGTGCCCAGTTCTCTTCTGTGCCCAGAACTGCTCCTGTCTGTGCTCCTGCACTCTGAAGATGCCGGTCACAGATGCTGGCGAAACGTTAGGAAACAAAACTTCCAGAACACGGCCACACAGCCCGGAAGACCCACACCAGCCTTCGTATGCCGGCCATGAAAGCCTTCGACAATACGATGATGATGATGATTAGTTGAAGTTGAGAAAAGAAAAGAAGAAGGGACATTGAGACAAGCCCTATAGCAAATGCATGGGATAAATCATTTATGCTCTTTCCAGTACATGCGAGTTTTATATGCATTCAATCATATAACTGTCCTTTTTCCTGCATTAAAAGGAACAGGAAAAATGGTATTAAACTGCACTTATTTTCCCACATAAATACATACTTCTGTATAACATTTTCCCACAATTTTTTTGAGCCAAGACTGCATTGCAAAGTTCAGAAAGCATGCAGTCCAAACAATGACTTCATTGCAATCTGCATGTTAATGTGGGAAGTGTGAATCAGCTGACTCACTTGAAATTTTGGAACGGAAGAAAATTCTCCAGTGTCCTAGACATAGAGAAACAATGATCAGTTTGCACATAGCAATTATTAACAGCTACCAAATATCATTTAATATTACAGACAATTATTCTACCTACGAATTGTTAGCTAAGCAGACTACTCTATTGAACAATTCTGATAGATTTCAGGCAAGAGCAGAATGGCAGCAGATGACACAGACCAGGGACCAGTGGCGAAGAGTGTGCTCGTATCAGGCTAAAATGGCCAATAAGCGCCACTCAGATCCCACCCACATCTAGTCACCTAGCCTCACCAACAACATAATGGGTAAATAACATTACAGTTTTTTTTCCACACCTTGCAGCTGGCATGACATGATGTCAGTTTAACGGAAGGGGGAATGAAAGCAAAATTACAAGGGTTGACAAAAAAAGGAAAAGGCATCTTGTACCCTGATTAGCTGCAAGTGGAGAAAGGCCCTCGGCATAACTCTTTTCTGAAGCAAAAGATCTGTACAATGAAAGCATGTTTTAGTTCCAAAGTATATCACATTAGAGCAGTGTTTTTCAAACTTGGCAACTTTAAGATATGTGGACTTCAACTCCCAGAATTTCCCAGCCAGCACACACTAGAGTTTTAAATCTCTTTCACTATCAGAACCCCTTGGTCTTTTCTGTAAAGTTCTTCTTCTATAGTGGGGAGAAGCTCATATTTGAAAGAGGCCTTTTATATAGGTCCCAGCTGGAATGGAGTATTATCTGCCATCCCATACAGAACTCAGTTCCAATGTGAAACTGCTATATGATTTCAAGAAATTACCAGCAAATAAACTAATTTTTGCTGCAGACAATAGGTATGTTTTCAGTCCTCAGCATAAACAGACTTAATCTTAAAAATGTGTGGAAAAATATGCTTCCCTCTGTGAGCTACTCTTATTTCCATGATACACAAGAACATAAGACAATGAATATTATTCTTCTCATGAAGAAGAATTAACACAACTAATTCTATTCAGAAGAAAATAATTATTCTCTTTGACCCTTCATGGCTCAAGCATGTTTCCCTCTTGCTCAGTTTTACACAAATCTTGCCAAAAATAGAGAGGGGCCTGGGAAATCTAGTTGGGTTGGCCACACACAATTTGAAAGCTGAGAAAAGTTTTTTAAAGTTAGCAAATGATCCTTTGACAGGTATATGAAATTTTGAATTTGGGACCATTATCTGCTCCAAAAATATGTTAACCATTCTCTCTCTTTCTCTTCATTCTATTCAGTGGCTTGCATAAATAATCAAAATCCACAGAAAAAGAACAGATCCACACATTTGACATTCTATTTGACATTACTTGCATTCCTTGAGCAACCACTGTAAAAAAATGCATAATTAGGCTTTTTCACACATTGTTTTCCAAAGAATAGTTTTTCAGGTATATATTTCTAATTTTTTCTCTCTAAATATAGCTGTGGTAGCTTGTCACTCTTACTTCATAAGCAACCACTACTGGACTTTGAACAAGAATTCATAATTGCAAGGAAAATTAGACCCAATTATTTATTTATTATTTATTTTATTTATTGAATTTATATAGCTGCTCATTTCATGTATGTGACTCTGGGTGATGCACACAATTAAAAAGAACCTAGAAACAATCAAAACAATTTAAACAAAATCATAAAAAAAATTAAACAGTTAAAAACTATAAATATAAAACAATAATCATGGGATAACAATGAAGTTGTTATATATACATGAGGTACTTATAATCAAGGCCAGTGAAAACATTTTGCTGTCAAGGTGAAGTATTAGATACCATTTCTTCCACTTCAGATCCAGAAACAGAAGCTGATTGAATGGCCTGTTGAATGTTGCAATGTTGGTCATGGACAATATCCTATAAAAAACTGAGGACATCAGCTAGATAAAAAATTCAGAACAGGCTGATAGCTTACAGAGATATTTTCTCTACTAGAAGAGAACCATTATTGCCCAGCATCAACTGTCTGAAGTAATCTGATGAGCTGGGATGATTTTAAATCTTTAACTGAAGAAGTGGACATGGTCCTTGGTATGGTGAACCTGACTAGATCAGTATCCCTCTTTGCTGGTGAAGGCTGCCCAGGAGGTGACATTGGGTACATGCAATAGTGTCAGCCTTCTTAAGAGAGAAGGGTGATTCTTGCCTGTCTTAAAGGAGGTGGGAGGTGGTGGTACACCCCCTCCTCAAGAAACCGTTGCTGAACCCGTCTTGGACAATTTTCATCAGTCTCCAATCTTTCCTTTTGGGGGAAGATTGTAGAGGTGTTCAGAATGCCCCTTCAAAGGGTCCTGGAAGAAATGGATTATCTAGACTCTTTTCAGTTCTGTTTTCGACTGTGATGTAGTACTGAGACAGCATTGATCAGGTTTGTTGGTGGAGCTTTATAAAGAGTAAAGAGGATGGTGTTGATGGAGAGAAGGGAGATCCATTCCAAAGCAACGAGGAAAGAAATACTGCTTAAGCTCAAACAATGAAAGTAGGTGTATCTCAGTCAGACACCCCGCTAATTCACATGAGTATAAGAAAGGGATGAGATAAAGCATAATCAGACTTGCAAGACTGATGTCAGCCCCAAGATGTAGATCAGACCAAGAAATCAACTCTACATTAAGATTAAAACTGCTTTTATTAAGATTGGCTGTAGTAACAGAATCATTGCTATTTCCACTTCCTCGGCTAAGTTGACCTGGTGATCAGTATCAAGTCAAGGATAGTTGATCGTATTGTGACTTTCCCTTCCCTGGAAGGACTATGCTTGACAGAATTTTTCTTCCAAAAGATGTTGGAAGTCCCCCATCGCTACAACTTAATGTTTCTTTGAAAGATCTGTAATTTGCTTTTGGAAGGCATCATCCAGATCTTCTCTTCTAGCCAGTACTTCATATACTTTTGGCAGTTAGTTCCCCCCTTCCAATTAAAATGAAGAAATATTTAATTTTTGCACTTAAAATGATGCCCACCAACTTAGTGATGGTGAATGATCCAACAAAAATGTCTCTATGGTGGGTAGTTAGCTTAGCTTTAGTTTGGATGATATGATGAAGGATATATGAACATGTACTGTATGCCTATGAAAATAGATCTGTTCTTTATTAAATTACAACAAAAAAAAAGAAAAAGAGCTTTGGACAGACATGCAAATCAAAGATTCAATTTAAAAAGTTCTTTAAAGAATTAATCAAATAAGCATAAACTGTTATAAAAAATATATCATGTGCAATGCATACAGAATATAATTGGTTAAATTTACAAAGTCCATTAAAGTTAAAAAGGAAGGGGCGTGAAAGGGAAGAATAGAATGGAAGAAGAGATTTGGTAAAAACTTATTTTGCAAAACTGGATCAAGATATGCATTTAATCTTAGAGGTTCTGTGCTTTATTTAAAAGACAATACCATAACGAAAGTTGATAAGCAGATTTGCACTTTTTCGTATCTGGTTTGAAGAAAAGTAGCTAGCAGTGCTCTGGTGTTACTGGTTCAAAAGCAAAACACCCAGCACTTTATCTGCCTCCTATCTTTGTTTCCACATCAAAGCAATGGATCACCAGCTTGAGTTTTTGGTGTTCTTGCCCAGTTTTAGACATGATTTGACAGATAATATGTCAGTACATACAGCCAATTTTTAAAAATAATATTTTCAGCTCGTTGCCTCACAGAACTTAACTGCCATACTTCTGCCAAATATCAGCCCTGCAGATTTGGGAAGGGAGAGGTAAAGGAAGCGAATGCAAAATGTCACATATTAATTATGCAACCAGGAGAGAAACAATTCTAACACAGAGGGCAGTAAGGAAAAATTACAGAAACTATATTTAAAATACTCTCCCCGATTCCCAAATAATTTCTTGTAGATTATATAATGCTTATGATAGAGTAGGTGCAGGAAAACAATAGCAGGATCATACCGTTGAATGGAAACAGTAGAGACTGCTTCACTTGGACCAGTTCCCTCTTGCTTGCCCATTGGCACAAATAAAGTAATATAGCCACTCCTTGTTTAGTGACTACCTCGGTTAGTGACCATTCACAAATATGACGGTAATAAATGGTAGTAAAAAATTCATTTTCTGACCAATGTGCACATTTAAGACCAAATTTTGTGTGCCTGACAACAATACATGCCAGAGTGAGAGTAACACTGGAATAGCTGTACAAGAGAACTTTATCTGAATGCGATGGTAGCACCCAGTGATCTTTGTAGCATCTCTCTCTCTCTCTCTCAGTCACATGTTCACTTACTGACCATTTTGCTTAACAACCATTTCACTTTTGACTTAAGGAATGGGACACAGTCACTAAACTAGGAGAGGTTGTACTTTACTTGAGTGTGTATATAGATACAGACTCAGGTAGTCCTCACTACTGACTGCAATTGGGACCAGCAACTCTGTTGCTAAGCGATGCAGTCATAAAGTGAAAAGTCACATGACCATGACCAACTTACAACGTCAGTTCATCAATTCTGGCTGCGGTCATCAAGCAAATCACCGTGGGTCATTAAGCACAATGTCACAAGACTGTGACTGTGACTTCCTGTTGGCCTCCCCATTGACCTTGCTTGTCAGAAGCTGGCTGTGAAGGTCACAAATGGCGATTATGTGACTGTGGGATGCTGCGACCATCATAAATGCACACCAGTTGCTAAGAGCTGAATCACAATACGTGACCAAGGGGATGTTGCAATGGCTGCAACTTTGAGGACCAGTTGTAAGTCTCCTTGTTCAACACCATTGTAACTTCAAACAATTGCTGGACAAGTGTTTGGTAAGTGAGGACGACCTATATAGATAGATATAGGTATGCCTTAAAAATCAGTCTTGATTTTTGTTGACTTCCTGGATAAGTCCATGTGGTTTTATGGCAACATTTTCAGAAGTGGTTTGCTGCTGCTTTTTTCTATAGCTGAGAGAAAGTCACCCAGCTGGCTTCCATTCCCAAGGCAGGACTAGAACTTAGTTCTCCTTGTTCCTAATCCAACACCTTTATTGCTCAACAACACACTAAAAAAAGTGACATTGTCTGCTGTTGACGTTCAATGGCACAATCTTACAGGGGCTTCATAGAAGGGACTCATGGGCCACATGAAGGCGGTGTGTTGCTTCAGTATGCCCACACACGTTTTTCTGGATACCTTAAGGCCCATGTATATCATAATGGAAGTTTCCATGGAACTGCTACTGAACATTCCACTGTATGCAATCCTATGGAAAACACAGTATGTTCATCTATCTGTGCTGGATATGTTTCAGCAGCAGTTTTTTGCAAGCATGGCAGTGGTTTTTAGAATGTAAATTAATCTCAGTGATTGCATACTGGAAGTATGTTTTCTATTTATTCATAGTAAAGAACTAATAAAGAATTTTTTATCCAAGCAAATTGTGGTGTTATACAAGAAATAGAAAAGTTATGCTTCAGTATAATTCATTATGACCATTAAAATGATAAAAACAAAGCAAAAGCATAAAAGCTAACCAAACAGCACTCAGGGCAGACTTACTACTAGGAAGTAGAGTAAACTTATGTAGCTTGGCTAAAAATAATGTGTTTGTCTCTATCATCAGATAGAAACTGTAGGTCTGAGGTTGAGAACAGGCTGTTCTCTAATTTTATGAGGAAAAATAGGCATAAATTGCTCTGCTTTGCAAATGTTATGAGTTTCTTCTAGGCATAAATTTGGTTTAAAGTTCAAGAGATCTCCTATCTGATTATTTTATTTTTCAAGAGGAGAAATATCAGAAAAGTATCAAGATACCCTTCTCTTGTGAATAGCTGGATTGCACACAAAAGTCTTCTCAGCCGTTATGCAGTAATGTTTTTAACATATCTCAGGGGAAGGAACAAGCATTCTTAAGAGTGGAAGAAGCCAGAGGACTCTCATCGTACACTTGGAGAAGATTACACACACACACACACACACACACACCCATGCAAGATCTTCAGAGCCATTCTTGCAGTTATTATGACCCATAGGCCAGAGATTCCCCATAAGCTGATTTACAAGGTTCAGAAGATGGTTGCCTGTTTGTCTGTTGGTTCTGAAGATTCTGCAGCACCCTCCACAGCATTGGAATGTACGTGGGCAACCCTTATTGGTTTAGGGACTGACTATTTCAATTTTTATGCCTCCCTAATTTCTTGACTCAGAATGTTTACGTACAAAATAAACATCACATATATGTAATTTTTTTAAAAAAAATCATGCCAATTTATTTATTAGATTTTTATACCACCTTTATTTTTGGTCAGCTCAAGGTGGTGTACATACCTAATGCTCCCACGTCTTATTTTTCCCACAACACCAGTCCTATAAAGTGAGTTAAACTGAGACAGAATGCCTGGCCCAAGGTCACCCAATTGGCCTTCATATCTAAGTGAGGACTACAACTCACAGTCTCCAGCACCTTAACCACTACACTAAACTGGCAATCCTGATTTGCATTAGGAAAGAAAATGATCAATTCCACACAGCAGCCTTAAGCTGCTTGTCTCATACACTGGAATTGACTGAAAATAAAACCGGTTTAAGAAATTGCCATCTACATTATGCTGTTCTGGTATTCTGTTTAAACTGCAATTATTACAGTTCAACTGGTGGATTTTTTTTTTTTTTAACCCTCCCATCCATGTTTGGAAAGCAAATGCCAATCACTTTCTTTTCTATGGGTGGAGTTTTGAGGACATCTGGTTTCTGTTGATAGACCTTTTATATAAGCCTCCTTCCATCAACTCCCCCTTTCATGTGATGCTTTTGAACTTGGCATGTGAGCAAACAGTATCTAGCAATCCTGGGGAGGCTGTTCTTTGCTCACACAATGAGCATTTCAATGGTGGACCAGTGGGGGAAAAAAGCAAACTCAGTTTTAACTTTTGTCTGGTCATTTTGACTAGAATGGGAAATTAGCTGAACTCTTGTCAATTTCACCCCAGCAGTAGTTTCAGGAAAGGTCCTCAGGAGGAAAAAAAACTCCTAACCCTACCATTGGTAGGGAATATAACACAGTTGCCCCTCTGAAGATATTCCAAGTGTGTTCCCCTTCTACTGTGATGACGTATGTTGTCATATGAGTCCCCTTATGCGCACATCTCAAAACAACCCATGTTTCTCCTTTCATTAATGGTCAGTTGCCAAGGAACCTGATCTAGTTTCACATTGTACATAGGTCTGACAGTATTATAAACAGTTGAGCTATTAACTATCACAGGTGGGAGAAAGAGAGGTAAGGTATCAAACATTAGCTCTCTGTTTTATTCTATGTAATTTTAAAAGAGTTAGAACTTATTTGACAAAGAAGAGAGTACACCACAATCCTAGGTTATGAGTCAATACGTCAGTCATATTCTGTTATGGAATGTAATATGGTAATATTTTTTATGGTGGCGTTGATGGAAAACATCAGAGGATCACTTTGAGAACAAGTCTAGAAACAAGTCATCAAGTATGCTATCTTCAGAAGACCAGAAGCAACAAATGAAGACCAATTTGCTGGCTGTAGAGCTAACATTCTGCCCTCTCTCTATATACAGCGCTCTTATTGATCTTGGAAATTAATGCCTCTTCATTATGTAAACAAAAGCTGTATGCTTTTTGGTTGCAGAAATATCTCTGCTGAAGTAGACTGAAATGTTCAAAAGCTTATGCCGTAAGGGATTTGATGCTAGTAAATTTTTGAGTCAAGCTTAACTCCTAATGGCTTCATAAACACAACTTTCTTGGCAACAAAAAACTATTAGCCTACAACCTAGTATTTCCTAGTGGTCTCCCATCCAAATGCTTATGAGGTCCCCTGCTTAGCTTTTTGAGATCAGTGAAGGACAGCTCCAAGGCTATTTATTGACTTTAGAATAATACTTACTAGGGCGATAATCTTGAAACAACTAGCACAGTAGCCTAAGCTGGTCAAAGGCATTCCATGGCAAGTTCTATATTGGAATTCCTTTGTGTGTGAACACTGGGTGGCAGTAGTATTTCAAAATTAAACTTTTATCCACTTACTTATTATTGCATTTTTATCCCAAAATTTCTTTTGAGAATTCAAAGTGATGAGCATGGGGTCTTCTTCATTTTGTCCTACAAGAGCAATTCTTTGAAGTAGGTTGGGCTGAGAGAGGGGGACAGGCCAAAGGTCAGGCAGTGAACTCTGGGAGTGAGATTGATTCCCCTGATCCAAGTCCAACACTTAGGCTACATTGGTTGCTCAGGAAACACATGGCAAATAATGACACACTATTCGCCATGTTTAGAATTTATGTGTAAGGTGCATATGTCATAACTGCAGAAGATAGCGCTTTTTAAAAGTTTTTTTTCCTTCTTCATAGTGTATTATTATTTTTTGTTTTCTTTTGTTATAATTAAAAAGCAATAAAAATTATAAAAAATAATTGCAGAAGATGTTAAAAAGGTCATTTTTCGTGAGCAATAGTGATGCAGTTGCAGGCTAATTTATTTTATTTTTTGTCCAGTTTTCTATCTCTGAACTTTCCCTGCACATTTGATGTGGAGTTATTGGTGTTTTTGTTTTTGTTTTTTAAGGATTCTTAATGCCCATGAAATCCTTGCAGGCCCATATACTGGTAAATCAGTTGGATCACATGATCTTCTCATTGAACCCAGCAGAATGAATTTCACAATCTCATAATCATTTTAACAATGCCAACAGAAAATATCACACCTTATTTTTCCCTGCTTATCTGGGTAAAGTATGCTTGAGAACAAATAGTAGTCACCAGTCCACTGAAACTACATTTCACCAAAGGCCCATCATAAAAGGAATTGGAAGGGGGGGAAAAAAAGCATTGAGAAGACAGGTTGGAGCACAGCGTGTGTGTGTTGTACAAGTAAGGCAATTATTTCACTGATTAGATATATCTTTGTGTTCACCTGGTCCACATCACACTCATTATTTTCGTTTTTTGCTTTTATTAATAGAATACAGGAAAGAAACAGTACGAAAAGGAATGATAAAGAAGTTATAAAGAAGGGAAAAAGAAAACTGGGGGAAAAAAGAAACAAAAGCAGAAACATACAGGGCCTACATTCAAGGACACGTACACATAGATGAAGGTTCTACAAAAGCATTTCAGTGAATGGCAGCTCTGTTTCATGATGGTCATCCATAGCTAATCTAAGTTAACAAGTGATTCATAATAAATGACTAATATCTACAGTTTTGAAAACTACTGAGTAACTTATACTTCTGCTGACAAAGATAGATCAAGGAGCATCCCAGGCTGCAGATTTCTTCTTTTAATCGTCTGCTAATCCTGGAGGAACAGGTTCTGATTCTCTCATGTGCATTCTGGGGTCTGGATTGAGGTGGCTGAACGTAGAGTTATTTACAACTCTGTCAAAAACTTGGAATGTGAAACTGTCAGCCCTGGGTACTTTCATAGCCTTTTGTAATATCCTAGATCCAATAATTGCTATTTAAAAAAATAAAAATTAAACTCTGGCTTCAATTACTATAAAAATCTGATAATCAATTCAAAGTTGAAATATGAACCACCAAACTTTGCTTAAATTAGGATTTGCAATAGCAATGTCAGGCAAAATACAAAAATACCAGGGTTTGCCATACGATAGCTGTATAGTTTCATTGATGAAGTGAATGGTAGTTCACTTTAACTAATATCAAGGCAGTACAAACAAGTTCTTATTCCATATATTTAACTCTTATTCACTATACAGATATTCTTTAAAAGTGGTATTTTTAAAAAAAATAATCAGTATTGTAGTTGCCAGATGGGTGTATTTATTCTCTTGAGGATTTTACCCCAAAGAAACACATGTTGATAATCAAGAGTACAGCTAAGAATTTCATTTATACTAGGTTTTATTTTCATAAATATCCATATGGTTCAACTTAAACTTATGGCATGATGTCTAACTTGTGAATGCTGACTTTTCTTTAAAGTATTTTGAGCATGCAAAGAAAGATCTGTTTTACAACACATATTATACCAATTCCAATTGCACTGCTTTTGCATCAGCCATTTGTGTTGAAATGTCTAAGCTAAAAACTGTAAGAAAAGTAATATGCATTTCAATTTTAACAAAAGAAAGATGAAACATACATTAACATATATATAAACATATTATATATATATATAATACAGTGTGTGTGTGTGTGTGTGTATATATATATATATATATACACACACACACATACACATACATACATTATATATCTCACACACACACACACATACATACATGTGTATGTGCATTCATACACACACACACACACAGATACATGCACACAAACACTGATAACTCAGAAATTGTATGACAGAATGCTGGCTTTCAATTGGTTCTGCAGATTTGTTGATGTTTATTTCTTAGAATAAAAGTTATAATGACCGTAAATTCATATCTCTTGTGTTTGATTTTAGATCCATGTAAAACACTTTCATTTGAAAATCAAAGAGAAAATGCACAATTTTTCAAAGAAATTATTGAAATCTGGCTCAGGTATACAAAGCAGTTTGTTAGATTAATAGTTTGTTTTTAAACAAAGAACGTGACTTGAACATGAAATAGTGTCATTCTAATGATATAAAAGATCTCTGTGAAATGCCTAGATGAACCAGCTTGCCATTTTCAGAAAAGGCTCTGAACGTTTCTGAACATTGCTGCATATGCAGCCTTTATGTGCTATCATGAGAATAATTGCTTCGTAGGTTTGAAATGATATATTATTGAAAAGTGATTGTCATCCATGGCAATGAGACTTGTAGTCCATCAACAACTATGGAGGCATCTACTTTAAACAATCACCAATTCTTTTCAAGACTGTTGTTTTTATGATAAACTCTACTATCTTTGTTCCAAATCCTGCTCCAATAATTAGGTAGATGTAAGTACATCAATATACATATAGTGTGAGAAATAAGAGATAAGGAAAATAGCAACTCTATTAAACGCTAGAGATTTCTGCCCAAGTAATTAGATATAATGAACAATGTAGTCACTGACTGCATCACTGAGCCTAATACAGTGATGGATCTGATATATAAAATCCTAAATATGCTGGTCGCTTTCCTTGTATCATCCATCATCACATAAGACTTGGGCTTCTAGAATCCGCAGTAGGGATTTCAGGACAATGATTCTCCAGGCTTGAGATATAATTCCTTTACTGGGGAAGAGGACTTTTGTTCATGTTTCTGTCTTGTCTAGCAGCTGCAAGGATTAGAGTCAGAACATTCTTAAGTCAGTGGAATAAGCAGAATCATTTCCTTTTCTTTTTTAATCTTTCCTTCCTCCCTTGGCTTTCAGAGGCATTTTAAATGCTTTCATGCCTTCAAACCATGCTCTAGAGTAGGAGTAGAGAATCTACAGCCTCCAGCACTGCATTTCAGGCTCCCAACATCAGGCTGCCAAAATCTGGGGGTAAAATGGCCAATTTTCAACTGTGTGAGTTTGGGGCATTTTTCCTTAAAAATAAGGATGGAAATAGGAATAAGAAGCTACTGGGAGGCAAAACACTCCAATTTTTTCTGTACACCCCCCCCCCCCCCCATGCCAAGCAACTTGAAATTACATTGCCAAATTTCAGCTGTTTTTCTGCCACATTTTAATGGCACACTTTGGGACTTCTTCAGAAGGGAGTGGGGAGAATTGCAAGGGTAAAATGGAAGTCGTTTCCTGATTCCCACTTTTAAAATACCATCACCACCACCAGCTGAAAAGCAGGCCAAAAATATTAGCCCCACCCCTATAATGTCATAATTTGCCCTCTTGCCCACTTATGGACACCTATGCAGTTAAGTATTATTAAGTTACAGCATATATATATATATATATATATATATATATATATATATATATATTTCAAAGCTAATGACATATCAATGACTATATTCAGATCATGCCATTCCAAGTCTTTCATCAGGAGGTGCAAGTGAATTAAAATCCTGCTTCATTTTCACTTTTTTCCAGATCAAAATATTCTGTTAGAATGATCCATTTAAGTGGGAACGTCAATGAAAGCGAAGGTTGTGACTGCATTATAATCTCCTACTGTACTATAAGTGTCTGCATTAAAGCATTTCTTTTCAAAGCAGATCATTTTTCAGTCATGAAGATTCAGTCCAACATATATTATTATCATTACAACAAATGAGTTATAAAATATAAGAAGCAAGGACTACTGTCCCTGGACAAGACAGAAAAAAAAATTACATTGTTATATTATTATTAAACCTCAGATCAGTCTATAAAAAGCTGCACATTCAAAAAGTTCAGAAAGGAGCAGGCACTATTTTATGTTAGTCAATAATTGTACAACCAGATGATCACAAGATAAACTCAGCAGGCACTTCAAGCAGGGTGCAGCATGACTTCTGTGGCTTTTAGGTACCTCAGCTTTCATGGGCTCCTCCCTCCATAAAAACAATAGTGTTAAAATTATACTTCATATAATTTCCAACATTTTCTTTGTATTTTTACAGAGAAATAGGGAATAGCAATTGCATATTGTATGTATTATGTTGCAATAATAATCAGTTGTTGCCAGTTATGATATCTACTACATATCATCAACATTACTAAATGTTAGTATACACACTGTGCCTATAGGTTACAAATAAGATCATTGGTTTGATGTTTAAATTTTGTGTGTTTCTTCTACTTCATTTTTATTCTTTCTGATTAAAAAATATATATTTTGGTGGGCCTTAGGCCCGTGCCTATTGTGCTTAACAGATAAGTCAGTCCTGACTTCAAGTAATGCGATAGGAAAATTGGATCCAAGTTGTCATCTACTGCCTTCCTGATATATCACCTGGGGCAATTGTTTCATTGTGTCTAGACTTTCTGAACAGTAGAGAGACTTCCTACCACATCAGTGTTCTAGAATGAAACTTTTTAAGGTAGCTACCTCTTCCTCTCACTGCATTCTCCTTCCTGTTCATTTCTTTCCCAGCAGTCTTGGCACTTGTACTTCCCTCTGGCAGGAAATTGGGTTGCCATCCTAAAGGTAAAACACACAGAGTGCAGAAGCAGAGACAAATATACATAGTGCTAAAGCATGTTTCAGCAAGGGTACATTTAAATGGTCATTTCAACAATGTCAGAGTTCTTCAGAACAAGAATCTGAGATGCCATCTTTAGAACCAGGCCTGCTTTTTGAGCCCTACATCTCCAACAATGAGCTGAACTCATCAGTTTCTTTCCGTATCTATTGGCCACCTATTTTTCATAGATGATAGTATATTTTAATATTGTATTTTTAAAGATATTCAGGCCAAACTATATGATAACTATTGGAATAAATAGGAATGAAGAAATACATCTCCATTCTTAAAAAGGAGAATGTGCCTCTAGAAACACTATTAGACTTTTAGAATTTGCTTAGAATTGGTGGCCTGTTCACTGTTTATGCTTTCAATGGTTTCCCCAAACACTTTAGTCTTAAGTTTTTAATCACAATATTTAGTCAAAATTATCATCTATATATTCCAATGTGAAATATAACAATTAAATTATCATCACATATTCACATGAATAATCTCCTCTTACCAATATTTACCAGGAAAAATTGGGCCCTTGTTAATTCTATGTTAAAAAAACAAAATAAAATGAGCAGACTGAGAGCCAAGTGTTTCACTCTATAGGCGATTAACATATTCTTTGACAGCAACTCTGTCGTGGAAAACTTTAATTCAATATTAATCTTAGAATACAAATGTTGCATCAAAGTCAGCAACTTCTGGTCTGGATTGGTATCTGCCAATTTATTTCATAATCTATGTCTGTCATTCAAATAAACAGTGACACAGCAATCCACAAACACTAAATAATTTCAGCTTCCAATGCTTCACATATTTGTTAAATAAATTAGCCAACACAAAGCAGTGATCCAAGATTGAATATTCTTCATAAAAACCAGCCTGTGCTTCAGATAATATTGTTTGTCATAAAAGAATCCTCTAATTTGTATAATAAATATTTAGCATACATTTGGGCCACTATATCTATTAACTGATTGGTTTTTAATTTGCTGGAAGTTTCTGGTTCTTTTCTTAGATATTGGAACCAGAATCCTAATATAGGGTAATCTCAATTTAAAGGACCATTTGAGGGGAAGGGGTGTCTGTTAAATCAGAACATCAGTTAAACATGAATGTACATCATTTGAGTACATTTATGCAAATGTTTGCACTATTTGCATAATTATGTAATAACTTTAATTACATTAATTTTCTAAAGTCTGGTTCAGTGGCCTTGTCTGCTAAATGGAAGTGATTGTCCATTAAATGGGGGTGAAGTCAGAACTCAAATTTTGTATGATAAATGTTAAACCTTTTAAACCAAAGCTCGTTAAATTGAGGTTTCTTTGTATTCCACCCTTAGGCAAATTTCTTATCAAGTAAAAGTAGCTTAATTAAGAAAGAACACACCAACTTATATTATATTTAAATACTTCTGCAAGAATATAATTTTCTCCAGGCATATTATTCATAAGAATATGTATTCTTATGGGCTTAGGACCATCCCTTGGGGCTATCAAATGCCTTGAGGCTATCCAAATGTGAGAGAAAAAACTACTTACGTTAAAGGCAACATGTTACAAAATATATGAGGTATTTGGGAGTCGGTGATGAAACTCTTCTCTCTCATGTGACTGGAAAATCAGTAAAATGATGGAATCACACATTTTTAAAAATGAAATAGAGAAAAGGAAGCTTGAAAAGAAACATATATATATTTTAAAGTTTTAAAGTTTCTGTTGAGGTTTGAACCAGCAGTACTTGACGTATAAGGGAAAAGTTATTCTGATTGTTCTAATGCAACAATCAGGATAAAGGTAAAAAAAAATACTGGAGCTCAGTTGCAAGGATAGTCCTTCCTCTGCAAAGTAGCCAATGTGCACTGAGCTTAGCTTGCAACCACTCAAGTGCTTGACTCCAAACAGACAGGAGCGTTCACAGCAACATAACTTCAGAACCTGAGATGAAGGAATATACCCTGAAGCTGCTTTGAAGGTGAGTGCAAAATTAATAGGGAATAATGTCATCCATTTCAAAACCAGTTGCCTGCCAGTTCTAATGATGGGGCAACCTGGCTGAGTGTAGATAAACCTTTTGTTGCCTTATAGTTCCTGATTTCCATTTTTCTTCATTCCCAACAAATGTTCTAAATAAGGCAACAAAAATTCATTTCTGTTCATCTTTTACAGGGGTTGCCAACAATTTGTTTTATCTGTTTTTTTCCCCTTTCTGTGTTTCTTTTTTTCTTTTTCCATTGGATCTCTTAGTATTTATTTGAGATTATTTTTCCAAGGATAGAGGATTACATTCTCTAGAAAGCTTGAATTATGGTCTCTGGTTATTTCTAGTTATCTTCACAATTATCTCAATGTATATTTGTTGAAGGGGCAAAGAAATCAATCTATTTCTGTGGCTAAAAGTTCTTGAGTGATTCACCCTTATTATTTATTAGGATGTGCAAATCAGCCCTGATTCGGTTCAGACTGGAAGTTCAAGAATTGAGGAGAGTATGATTCAGTTCAGGTGTGTGCTTCAAGATCTGAGAGTAAATCAATTCCATTTGAGCGACTTTGAGATTTGTTTAAAAAGAAAGGTTCATCTATAGCAGTGTTTCTCAAACTTGGCAACTTTAAGATGTGTGGATTTCAACACATCCCCAGCATAGCTGGCTGGGGAATTCTGGGAGTTCAAGTCCACACATCTTAAAGTTGCCAAGTTTGAGAAACACTGATTTATAGGCTATCATGGGGAAGCACCAAAATACTAGTAGTTGCTTCATTTCAGGGGCTAATTTTGAGGTATAATTTTTGGCTTCTGATCTTCAGGGATTTTTTTTTCAAATAGCTTTATTACATTTTAAGATAAGAACAATTAAAACTAGCAAATATTAAAGAAAAAGAATGAAAAAGGAAACAAAGAATGAAAAAGAAGAGAAAAAGCAAAGTCAAAAGTGCAAAAAGAAAGAAAAAGAGTACAAAAAGGAATGACTTCCAACTTTTCTCACAACAGATATGTGTCAACTAAACTCTTACTCTAAGTTTATAACATAACTTTCATTTTTTCTATTGTCCACTATTGTTTCTAATCATCAGATCCATACATATTTTCATTTTTTTCTGTTTCACACAAAAAGTCCAAAAATAGTTTCCAAATAGCATCTCCAGGAATCTTTTGATGAGAATGTTATATATATATAATAATGGGCTTCATGGGGTGCCAGGAAGGTTAATATAATTGGTTGGCAAACTTGGCCTCTCCTAGAAAGGTCTTTGCTGGGATACCAGCTGGGGCAGGACACTTTGGTGAAGCTTGGTGCCTTTTGTGTAGAATTTGATAGTGTCATTATTGTGGTTTGCTAGTTGTACTTGACGTTAGTTAGCAGAGGCAGCACTACCATACTTTCACAAGCATCATGAAAGAGAATAGCTTAGAGATAAGCCACAAAAAAAATTGTGGCCTTAATACCGCTACCCATTCTTAAAAACATATTTGGACCAGCCCTTGCATGTGTTCACTGCTACCCAAATGTTTACAGTTCAGCAATCAAAACTGCTAGTCTGTCAGAATTCAAAAGTCGTATTTGACTCAGGAGTGCATATTTGATTGGACACTCCCAGTCATATTCAGAGTGCTAGGAGCTGGAATAAATTCCCAGTTGTGTTGGTGGTACCAGCATAAAAGTGATTCTTTCTATTAACTCAAGACAGAGCAAAGCTAAAGCTTGTGGCTGACCACATTCAAGGTGAAAGCTGAGAAAGTGAATGAAGCCGAAGCAACATTACTCTTGACACTCCACAAGAACTCTGATAGGTAGACATTCAGTGATGTGATCAAATTCAGTGGCTGGTTATTCATGTCAATGTCAGAGAACTCATCCCACACAAACCCATTTTGGCATTCTCCACATAGTGAAGTTGCAACACTGACATTGTCTGAAACAATCCCTGAAGAAGCAGAAAAACCATTAAATTTGTGAAGAGCTTCCCAAAGCTGCAAAGCACTTCATGGCCAGCTGATTCAATTTGTTGCATCAAAGTGGATCTCCACTTTGATTTGTGAACAATGGAGTCATTTGACTGAAGTTTAAACTAATCAAAGCAGGTCTCCAAAGCTTTGCACAGCCTTATGATTTATTTGATTGGTTGGCTGATAGTTTCCTCACTTGATCCTTTCCTATCTATAAAAACCTCCAGCGGCCCAGAAAAATGCAGAGCAAATTTTCAACCAGAGTAGATCTGGTTACAATAAGACTAGTATTAGGAAATTAGAGCTATTATAGTATGTCTTCCTTGTATAAGGAGAGAGAAGATCCTAAGCAATAGAACAACTCTAGATTCTGTTATAATAGTTTTGAAAAATATAGGGTCTATTAGCCACTTTTTTCTCTACTAGGAACAAACCTTGCTCCAAGACTAGGGTTTATTACTTACTAACTTCTATCTTCCCAGAATCTTTGTCTCTAACAAGAAATATCCCAGCCTAACTGAGAACCAATAGCAATTTCTATCCAGTAACAAACAGCAGCTTTGGGCCATTTTAATCAGGATGAATGCATGGAATGTACTTGCTGTGTTTTTTATTTGGATTAGACAGTGTGTTCTTGTCATTAAAAAAAGAACCAAGTTATATTGCATACAACTTAAAAGGAAGGGCTGTCATTCAGTAGTGGAGCGCTTGCTTTGCATGCAAAACATCAACCCCAATGTCTTCAGGTAGAATTAGATAAGATGAGCATCTGAAAAGTTTATCCATGTAGATTGGGTATTTTAGGACTTAAAATTCCATTATATCTAATGGATAGCATTAGGGAAGGCTGCTATAAACTATAGTAAGGTTGGTGGACTAACAGCTGACTCAGTAAAATATAGTTTCTTATGTTCTTGTGGTGACACACTGAATATCACATATACTTAGTTTCTGAATTACAAGCTTTCCTTTCAAAATAATTTCAGTGTAATAGGCTGTATAGAAAAATGTGATCCCATTGCTTATCTTAAAGGAGCCTTGAGCTAATCATGCCTTTGTGAAACCCTAATGATTTTTCTATCAGTAGCAGAGGAGCAACAGATGTTATCCACAGGGACAATGATATAAATTCTACAGAACAATTAACTGTGACTATCTGCAATATGCATGCTTCACAGTGAAATTCGTATATTAGCTAATAATGCAGGGTTTTATCGCTGTTTCACTTTCTGTTGCTGAAAATTACTGGTGTTGCTGATACTGAAATTATTCATGGTATAACACTTAATATTCAGCTCATCCAAGAAAATGGTTGTTTTAGCTTATATGTGAATCAGCCACCAATTCAAAATGTTGAGTCTCGGTCTATATGGCCCTTAATAGCTTATCTTTGGTATCTGATGGAAACTTCTTCCTATGTGTGTCTATCTTTGTCCTAAGTGTCTCTTTGGAGGACCTTTTTGCAGGTGCTAACAAGTAGCTCCAGAAGCAGGGAAACCTCTAGCTCAGTGTTTCTCAACCTCAGCAACTTTAAGATGTGTGGACTTCAACTCTCAGAATTCCCCAGCCATGCTATCGGTATTTCTGGATAGTAATCTCTGGAGCAGAAAGTGTAGCCTCTTTCTCATGCGTGTGTTTTTTATGCATAGAAAGTAACACAAATGGAATTTCAGCAAATAGAAGCACCTAGCCAATGTTTGCTGATCTTGGAAGCTATGTGGGGTCAGGCCTGGTTAGTACTTGGATGGGAGACCATCAGAAAATCTCAGTAGTATCCATTAGATTAGGAAATGTTTTTAAAAAGTATATTGCAAACCATTTCTGTAATGCTGCAAGAAAACTACACAGATATCCCCAGGAGTCTAGCTGAACTAGAAGCTGTGTTTTTCTCTTAGTAATGTGAATAAAGGAGACTGCATGATAATAAAACATGATCACACCCCATGCCATAGTGTTTCCTCTGTAGCAAGAGTCATGTCACTTAAGTTAGGGCACAAATTAATTGGCTCAGCTTCCTGAGATGGCCAGAAGCTATAGAATCATGGGAATACTTAAGGTGGTTTCAATCCCAGATTTGTACATCCCTTGAATATGGAAAGGACCTTGGTCAAGCTCAAAATTAAGAATTACAGCTACTGTTGATGCTGAAGCAAATATAGTCCCCTAATCTCTACAGTATGGTCTTTAGCAAATTCTGGAGTTGAATAATCTGTGAGTCATTAGTTATATGTGAATATTTAGTGAATATTTAATAGTCAACATCATCAATTGACCTCTGAAGTTTCTGCAACATAGTTTAATATTTCACAGCATTTGGCAGTTGGCATGGTGTAACAGTCAACATTTTGCAGCATCTAATCAACGTTTTACCATATGTGACAGCTGGCAATATTTGACAGCATTTGACAGATTAGTTGAATTCATTCATTAATCCAAACAGTTGAATCTTTAATTTTGATGTTTAATTTCAGTTTCCAAATTTAGATGTCAAAATCATAGAAATTAAAATGGGTTTCAGAAAGGTCTTGATATTTCATGTTAATTTTTATCATACTGAACATAGGGTAAGGCTTGTCATAGGGGGTGGACAGGCCCTAGCTATGCTAAGTAACCTCTGAATCTTGGTGTATGGTACAAATTTGCTTTTACTATTGGTATATGGTGCAAACTGAGTTTCACTTGTATTTGCTTTTACTATTGTAATCAAAATTTTCAATAATTTTTTTTTTTTTTAAAGCATGCGGAGGGCGCTCAAGTCCTTTTCTTTTTTTGAGGAGATGCCTAGTAGTGTAAAGAGGTTCTGAACAATAGGAAAAATTGGATGTGCACAAAACTTGAAATGCTTGTCAAGTAAGACCAACTGTATATTGATTTTCTTCTGAACAGGTTACAGTCTCAGTGGAAGACATTTGCAGTAGAGTATGTTCACAACTTAAAAGTGGTCTTTGGACCAGCATTGTTCCTGGAGGACCAGGTCATTTCTGTGGCTCGAAGCCCTTTGTCCTGTTTTAACTGGAGTACCAACTGCCACCCCCCCCCCCTTCTTGGAGGAGGTGGATCTCATCAGAGATTATATTATGCTACTATGCTATGCATGAGACTATCTTTCTAGAGGGTTATGACACTTCATTTTGTTCAGAGAGGTATCCAAATTGTCTGGCATATATTTTAGAGACCACTTATCAGTTTTACTGCAATTACATTGGTTTCCAATTTGTTTCCAGCCCTAGTTCAGGGTGCCCGAATTTACAAATTATTCTATGTGTAATCTGTATTCTTCCTCAAAATCCCTGTTTCAGGGCCCTATTTGACTGGAACACAAGGACTTTCTTCCAGAAGCATCCAAACAATTTTCTGAAATCCCTCTGAAGGGAAGTTATGTTGGCTGTATAGACATCCAGTTAACCCTGTATAGTTTCAGCAGGACTTAGAAATATTCTGACCTTATTTTAAAGCATGTTTAATTTTTGTTGTATTATTTTTTTTAATTAAGTGTATATTGTTTTGAGAGTTCTGTTGGGTAGAACATCATTCATAAATACTTTAAAATAAATGATGGTTTAAATGTCCTTAACTTTTTATACCCTGCATTTCTGTATACTATTTTGCTTGCTGACTGCAAATTATTTTCTAAAAATCAATCTGAACCAGGAAATAAAAAATGACAGTAGAATTTCTATTAGGAGATAGATAGATACAATTAAATATATCTATTTTTTTAATATGTTCCCTTAAAATTGTATTCTGATTAACTAGATTTTTTTCCTCCTGATTTCTCTGTACTTGGCTTGGATGGATTTATTTTTCAGTCAGTCATTATTCTGCTCTTTATTGCTCAGGTGTTAGTCACGGATAGCTTATTTTCTGACAACTTTTAATAAATGCAACATACAGGTTAAAAATGCAGGTCTAAAAATGCATCAATCTGTTTGTGTACCTATGTGTATGTTGTGTGTGTATATGTAGGTATGAGAAATATTTGGCACTATTTTTTGTTAATTGAAATGCTCCTGTCCTTGCTGATTTATACGATCAGGAGGAGGAGGAAGAGAATGAAAAATGAACAAGTCATGGATTTTTCAGTGCTCTAATGACTTATACTAATGTATTCCTTCATCTAAATACAGATTTCTATTTAAAATTCAACACACATTGGTATTATGAATTCGAGTTTAATGGATTCTAAATAATTGCCCTTTAGAAATGATGAATAGCTGTTTAAAGACACTGATAAGAATATACTATTCCTCTCCTAACAATGGGCCTTCTGCATTGACTGTGTCATATATGCCTGAAATTAGTTTATTAATTTTTGTATTGATATGCAAAGTGCAGACTGATAGCAAATAAATTCCTCTAATCTCCCCCACCTACCCCAAAAGTCTCTGTGCAGTCATTCGGGGATGGGGGCTGAAAAGGAGATAAGAGGTAGCTTTTTGTATTGAAGCCATGCCACTGAAATGCAGATGGGTCTCATTTTCTACTTTCTTTGGTTTTCTCAGATTTTTATGCTTTAAGAAGAATAGGATCTAAAGACGAATTAATGACCAGGTTTTGCAAACTTCTGCATTCAGGAAGATTTTGGGAGGCAATTCATGGTTTCTCTTTATGCAGCAAAACAAAACAAATTTTTTTTAGACTTGTTCGCCCCCTTTCTAAAGCCAGGGACCCAGCACGAATGAAATTAAAAATGCATTATTCATTTATTCAACATGATAACAGGCTGACAAAAGATTTTACTTAGCAGTGGAGTTGGTTCCTTTGTTAACTGTATGGGGGTTCTTTAAAAACCCACCAAATTCTAATGATTTCAATGGGTCTTAGATGGATTATGCCCCAAATAATGTACAAAAGGATGCATTTTCCAAATGGGCAACATGGACATCTGTAAAAAGCTATATTTTTGTTTTTAGGGATTACTGAATACAGTCCCAAATTTTCCTTATTTGGTAGACATGAGAATCAGCACAACCCCTTAACATTTTCTCCTAAAGGGTTGTTGTGACTTGGGGGAAGGAGGGGGGGAGCAAATACTGTGCCCCCCCCCCACACCCATATATATATTCTTTGAAATAGCTCTACCTTTCTCTCAGTATCTTCTATGCCTTCCTTTTGAAAGGAAGCCACCTGTCAAATGCCCCTAAAAAGAGCTAAATCAGCCCAGTCACTTCTGCTTCCTGAGGCTTTTCATTCAGGACTCCTCCCTCTGAAGCTTCTTCTCTTCTCTATAGGAAGAGAGCCAGTTGGTGTAATGGTTAAGGCATCAGGCTAGAAACCAGGAGACCAGGAGTTCTAGTCCTACCTGAGGCACAAAGCCAGATGGGTGGCCTTGGGCCAGTCATTCTCTCTCAGCCCTAGGAAGGAGGCAATGGCAAACCACTTCCGAAAAACCTTGCCAAGAAAACTGCAGGGACCAGTCCAGGCATTGTCAGGAGTCAAGGCTGACTGGAAAGCACCAAAAAAAAGTAGAAGAGAGTTGTGCCCATGCCCTCCCTCTTTCTATGTGCCCTTTTCTTTCGGCGTCTCCTTATAGGTTGCTTTCTCTGCACCTCACTGGTACCCAGCTGAGAATGGTTCTTCTGTTTGGCTTATGTCCCAGGGACATACTGCATCCCTAGGTCCATTCAGCAGGCCTTTTCAGATCTGCTCACTGCTTTTGTGTCCTTCGTTATGTATTTAACTCAAATCATGGTGTATTTAACTTGAATTTTGCTATAATAGGCTCCATTCTTAACTATAGGTCATCCATAAACCGGGTGTTCCTAACCCAAGGATTACCTGTAGAGTAAATGAGCAGATCCTGGAAGCTCATTTTAAGCTAGAACATAGAGCGGCCATCATGAAAACATGATGAATTTGAGAGAATCAGTTTGATATTGCCTATCTGTAAATGAAAACTCTTGAAAAGAGAAGAAAGGGCAGATTGGGGCACTTCTATACCATATTTTTTGTTCATATATTCTGAAATAAAATATTAATTGTTGTAAACAACTGGTCCTCTGAGCAAATGACAGGATATAAGAACTATCCCCACACACCACTTTACCAGGAAAACAGCTGATCAGAGAGAATATAACATCAATATAAGAGCTTTCAGTTTATCATTTCAGGTGGTAACAGCAAGATTTTAAAGTATTTTTTATCTGCAAATAAACTTAGAAGAACTTATTCCATTTCTGACTACATAAGCCAAGTTTCTACCACAACTAGGAGAGTCAATGAAGTAGAAATACTAAATAGGAAACCTTATCCACATAATCCCTAATGGCAATAAAACCATGCTCAAAATAGTAAAGAGATCCAAAGGGGAAGTGTTCTTATTCCAGCAAGTGAGTCACCAAGACTGAGCAGTTAATGGGATATTCACACATAGATTTGTGATTATGAAATTGCACAGATACTGTGCTTTTAAGAGTATAAGAACAGCACTCAATAGCAAAGGCCCATCATAGTCCAGCATGTATTTTCTCACAGAGGTGGGCAGAGAGCTTGCAAGCAGCAAATGAAGATCTCTTTGTCTCCCACCATGGTTCCCCTGCACCTGATATTGGTAGTCATGCTGCCCCATGCTGGAGATTACATTGAGTCTTCAAGACTAATAGCTCTCAACAGATCTGCCCTTGCGACTTTATTTGGTCCCCTTCTCAAGCCACCCAAATTAGTGGGCATCACCACATCTTGTGGCAATGATTTCCACAGATTAATTATGTGCCAGATAAGTATTTTTTAATTCCCTGCTAAAACTCCTTCTAATCAGCTTTGCTGGATGATGACCCCCTAGTCCTTGAATTTTGAGAGAGGGAGAAAAATGTCTCCCTGTCTACGCTTTCTGTGCTAGACACAATTTTAGATCCTTTGATCATGTCCCCCAATCACCCTTTCTCCTACTTAAAAAGTCCCAGACTTTCTAACCTTGTCTTTTATGGAAGGTGTTTGACTCCCCCTCCACTTCCCACCCCAATCATTTTGTCTAGTATCTTCTGGACTTTTTCTAGTTTATCATATTCCTGCACTATACACAGTATTCCAGATGTGGACATAGCATAGATTTGCATAAGAGCATTACAGTGCTGGCAGTTTTATTTGCAGTCCCTTCCCTAGTGATCCCAAGCATGGAATCTGCTTTTTTCACAGCTGCCACATGCTGAGTCAATATATTCCTTGAGCCATCCAATGTGTCCTCAGGATCATTTTCATGGTTATTTACAGAAGCTCAGACCAATCAGTCTGTATAAGAAATTAGATTTTTTCCCCCTGCTCCAATGTACATCATTTTACGCTGACCTAAATTGAACTGCATTTTAAATAAAATATGTAATGAAGATGCTTTGCCTTGTTATGGATCTTAGTGCCACAGTATGTATTCAAAATTTGAAGACGCCTCAGAAGCATTGAAATCTATACAAAGTTTGATGGCAGGATCTGACCTTCCATGTTTACCTGTTATACAAGTGGTGGTCAAAAATTTCAGACTGACATCTATGTATATCTGCTTGTTAAGGGTGGCATGATATTACAGTACTGTTTCTTAAAGATGACAGAGACAATGAATAAATATATTAATAAGTGAATGAAACTTCCACAGTAAATTTAAACTGAACTATTCTAATTAGAAGAAATTAAAATGTGTCAAATATGTAGACTGCTATCTTTAAAAAGTCACTGTTCATGGATGGATTGTTACTCTGTATTGTCTCATTGTAATGAGAATGTATTACTATAGTGTTATTTTTCTGTGGTAAGGAAAGTAAGGAAAAAAGCTTTATTGTTGCTATTTGACTAGATAGATAGACAGATAGACAGATAGACAGACAGACAGTCTTGTTTTATACTAAAAGTATTTCTATGATTAATTTTGCAATTCTAAATCTCAAAGCTAGAATTTGGAAATTTAAGACTTAATATTGTGTCTTGGCTTGATGTGCATTACAGCAGAATTACCTGGCTTTTTTCTTGATATATATACAAAAGGAGACAATACATTTTAACCTCTAACTTACTTTCCAGTGAAGCCATTCTTTACTATGCATTGATATTACAGATGTATCTGCAATAATTAAATCAGATAACCAATTTATAAAAAATCTTCACATTTCATACTAATTATCTTAATGGAATATTGCATTTATATTAGTGGCCTTGCTTCGTCCTCCCACTCTTTACTATTGTGAGTCCTTGGGCCTTTGACAGTTAGGATGTTATAAATTTTTGTTAAACCATGACAAGAAGTTAAGAAGCTTGCAATCAAGCAAATTAGATGATGATGGAGCTTTGCTCAATTTACCTCATTTCAGAGGGGTTGCCATGGAGTCTAGCAGTGCTGAGAATTGCCATAATCTTCTGAAGGTCTGGAAGGGCTCAAGATAGATAGATAGATAGATAGATAGATAGATATATCCACATATGTATATATGCATATGATGATTTTATCTGGGGATAGTTGCACTACATTCCCATGTTATGCTAGAGTTAGGGTGAAATTGCCTCATATTAATGGCAACTTTGTATGATAGCTATATATTATCTCCATAATTGGAGGAAGTATTCTTTGCAGAACCAGTAACGGGATTCTGAGCTGAAGGTGCTGTCCTGCTCATGAACCAGAGTCATTGAGTTAGGTTCAGTGGGAGCACAACATTGGATTGGATCAATCTTTAGTTTGAATCAAAATAGCTTTTCTTACATTCTGGTAAATTTTAATTTAATTTAATTTTCTTAAATATTTTTTTTATCCCACCTTTAATTTTATAAATAACTCAAGGTGGCAAATATACCTAATACTCCTTCCTCCTCCTATTTTCCCCATAACAACAACCTGTGAGGTAAGTTGGGCTGAGAGAGAGTGACTGGCCCAAAGTCACCCAGCCGGCTTTCATGCCTAAGGTGGGGCTAAAACTCACAGTCTCCTGGTTTCTAGCCTGGTGCCTTAACCACTAGACCAAACTGGCTGTAATTTAATTCTATGGCCAATCTTTAGAAATAGACTAGAGCTGACTAGAGCTATTGGTCACAAGTTTTTAAAATAGTATTTATTTAGTATTTTTCATTTGCAACATTTATATGCAACCTGTAACAGAGGAAGTTAGCATGGGAAAAAATCCTGATTTTATTTCTTCAAGTCTGTCTTCTGCAATTTCCAATCTATCCCAAAGTTTACAGTTGATAGAACAGGGATGTTTGGAGGATTGGTGGTAGGTGTCAAAAAAGTCAAGACGACTTGACATAAATGAAGCCTCACTCCTTTTTAACAAGCAACACACAGAAAAAGGGCAGGGCTTTGATCTCACAGTCATGACCGCCATCTTGACTTTTTTGATTCCCTGACCCAGCAATGTCCCTGTTCTATAGAAGTTGGGATTATCTGATATATCTGTCTTCTGTATGAAATTGTGAGGCACAATCAAATAAAATATGTGTATTAATTAGAGCACAGGGAACTTCACATAACAAATTACTAAGTAAGTAATACTCGTAGAACTCAGCAGTTTTTCTTCCAGCTTAATTAACTGATAATAGAAAACACAATACTAGTAACTTGGAAATACCAAAAAGCCAACTTCCATACCCTATGATTTAACTTTCCAGAATAATCCAAAGAAAACTTCCCATAAACCCCTGAAATCACCAAAAATTAAAGCTCCTCTCCTTTACCATCGTTTGGACCATACAGAATACAATCTAATGATTAAGTTGCAACTAGTGATATTCATTAGCAGTTACTGGACTGACACAGTGACTAATGTCAGCTCAATTTCAGTAAAACTCCTGCAAGATAACATTTAGTTTGTTTGGAATTATTCTGAATCTATTTCATTACCTTAATAATTATCCTTTATAACATCAATAGTGATGATTTCAGCAAGTGTCTGGAGTTGGGTAGAAAAAAAAGAAGAAGCTATTTTGAACTTTGCTGAAACAGCATCTTCCTCATTTTCCTGTTTCTTGCATGGTTTCAAAAGCCTAGCATAAATATGTTAACCTGACATGGCACAAATGTCTCGTGTTCGGGTAGTTAGTATCAAATCCCTTAGTCTGCCAATATTTATGATCTATCTATAACATTAGATAAAGTTAGTTATCTCAGACACACATACACAAAGATATATATTACATATAGGATGGTTATATATTATCTCCATCATTGGCAGACGTATGCCTCCCAGTGCCAATAGCTGGGGATTATGACTGGGAGGTTCAACCTTACTCATGATCTTCTTATTTAGTTACCTATATATAAACATAAGGATATTAATTTACTAGACTGCCTATTCATCCCATAGAGTTCTCTGTATGGCTTACAATAAAAATGTTGAACTATAATAAAGGATAGCATACAAATACAGCATAAAATTAAACATTAAGTAATAACAGCAGAAACTGTTCAAAAGACTGCCTGCTCCTCCACTGTAAATAATACACAGGGGAAAAAAAGAAGTTTGCCACATCATAATGAAGATCTGGTAGGGTACACGAGCACTTGGATTTAATATTACATACAATAGAACAGTCTCAGAAGAAAAATGTTTCTGAACAAAGGCAAAGTAATTCACAGTGACAGTTCATCCCCCCAAAACAGGAAAATTATACATAAGAAAATGCTACTAAAATTGGATGATGCCCGACAAGTAAATGCACGTTTTGGGCATGCATTATCAAGAGATAACGGATTTTTTTTTCCTAGATAGAGATTGATTTCTAGTTAGGAAATGGTAATATACAGAATACATCACTCCTTAGCCATTTTGGAGAGTTAAGAAATTTGTTTAATGCTATCTATTTCACATACAATGCTTGTTATACAACACATAATAACTCACAAACATTGCAAGGAAAAACACAATAAAACTACACTGTTACCAGACTGTGTTCACACACACGCATGACATTTGCAAATGAATGCACTGAGCGAGTCATACAAGTGAGGAATAATGAACTCAAAAACCACTCAAGTTACAGTTTATTTTCTGAATATGCACCCAGACACGCCTATTTTAAAAAAGGAAAGCAGCTTCATTAGTATATCCAAGAAATATCACGGGCTGGTGAAAATGGTGGGCAAAAAGATAAATTTAGAGAGCAGAAAGACAAGAGGTAGACCACGTGCTTACAATTACATCTTCCCGAGATAGGGGAACCAACCCAAAAGATTTTGCTTCTGGAATGGTTTGAAATATATCATCCCATAGGCTCTCTACTATACCATGGGCTCTCTACTAATATACTAAATAATCTAAAAACAATAATAAATACATAAATAATTCTATAATAAATAATAATAATAATATAATAAATAAAAATGTACTAAATATACCATGGGCTCTCTACTAATTTCCTAGTTTTCATTATGAAGAAAAGGATGCCAAAAAAACCCCACCTCAAATTGCTTGGGTGTCTTTAGTTCTAGGTCATTCAGAAGTGACAATTAAGGGATAACATTAAAAGTCAGTTTTGGCACATAATGGATTGTGGTGATAGGGAAACCCTATGGAAGCTTAACCATTATTAGGTATCCTACAAGCAAAGAATGGGGTACAAAAATAGATTTTTAAACTGTGACTAAATTGTTGCACTTGGCTTGAGACTTTGGGTAGCAACTTCCCCCAAATGCTCTGGGTTCCCATATTTGATCAGTCTTTTAGTCTCAAAATCAGCAGTCCATATGTAAGATGCAACTTTCTATAAAGCGCCAGAAATACAGCTTTCTAGCATGCTATACATAGCCCATGCTTTGGGTTCATTGGCACTACCATCTGGCAAAGGTGATAACGTTGGCTGAATTAGTGGGTTTACAGGTCAGAATTTAGCTAAGTGGATGGTTACTTGATAACCAGGCCATTTCTGTAGAGCAATGCTTCTTAATTTACTCATCATATTCTCTGACCCTTTTGCCTGTTGATGTTACCCGGCAAGCCACAAGTTGCGTTCCAAGCAGCAGGGTAATATTGACAGAAAACACAGGGCACAACCACACATCCCAGAAAACTCTCTAACATCCAGTTGGAATGACAGAAGAATATCAGCAATTTAAAACTCAAAAATATAGAAAGGGTACAGCAATAAAGTAGAAATAATTGACTCTGCAGACTAGAAACTACTGTATATACTCACAGATAAGCCCATCTGTGGATAAGCCAACCCTCGAATTGTTGGCTTATCCACAGATGGATAACACAAATACCATGAAAAATGTGCCACCTGAGAATAAACTGACCCTCACATTTTTTGCATGTTTTAATTTTCACAATTGGCTTCTCTGTGAGTAATCTGCAGATGTTTCATGGTATTTTAGTTAAAAATTTGAGGATCACCTTATCTATGAGCATATATGGAATATTGGATACTTTAAAAAAGTATTCCCATATATACTTGCAGATAAGCCCATCTGCAGATGAGTGAAACCCAATTTTGGGGGTGTATTTTGGCACCTCAAATTCTTGGCTTATGCATGAGTACATATGGTATTCTGTTGAGGGTCTTAACGGTCCTCCCTCAGCAATGAGGGAGCCACTAGAAGCTCACTCCCTGGTTAACTTCCTCTCACTCTGGGATCTCACACATTTCAGTTTACACCACCAGTGAGTTCAGGACACTTCCTTGGTTCAGTGTCCATTGTTTCCAGCCACATAGGGATACCTCTTCTGTTCACACACCATTCACTGTATTCACTGGAGCTAATGCCATCAAATGACAGCATGGGGAACGTGTCTTCACAGAAGAGATACATGCAATACCAGGGCAGAGTTGTTGCTTGCGAATTTTAGCCCCGGGGCAACAGAGGAAACTAACCTTGGAATGGTTCTGTGAAAACCAATGCATTTTCTATAAAATATTAGATTTTCAGATGACCGTTTAAGAGCTTAGGTTTTTTGGCAAGAAATGTTCTCTGTTGGAAAACTAGCATAAGAATAGAAATAATATAACTCTAGCTGCTTAACCAGTGCGTTTGCATGCACAGATCTATGACCAATAGTATAGTTTAAGCTTTTCTTTCATTTTTTGTGATATGGTAGCAGATGCACATGCACAACCCAATAGAAACAGGATATACCTCTTTTTTTTAAGAGACACATTCAATGGCAATTTTTTTAAAAAAATCCTTTCAACAAACTAGTCCTCATGGGTATATCTGGTCAGCCACTATCAGCCTACTGAGTCAAAGCTATGATCTTGTTTTTAATTACTTAATTTATCTTTATTTATTGCAACAGTGATAGCATTCAAATGACACTAGATCATTTAAAAACCTCTTAGCAAGATCCTATTGGGAATGACATATAATTGAAAACATTTAGCAGAATATTTTAGGGAATGATGCCAAGGAATGAACAAGAGACTCACATTTCAGTTTAAAGTATCAGACAAAAATCATTTCAAACAGTCAGGGCTGTAGCTGGGAGAAAATGCAGGCTTTGTAATTTACATAGACTTTATTTTTTATAACCTAAAATTATTTTCTCTCTTTGTTGCATTTGACATCTTACTAACATCTCTTCTGAACTGTCTGACATTCCCTTTAATTAACTAGCAAGACATAACAGGCAATGCACTGATATAAAAGGATTACGTCATTAGCTGAAAGTGCTGGAGGGATCAAGACCCACATATAAGGCTGTGGAAGCAGTAACCTCTGTACGGATGGCTAGGGGTCAGGTCACATGTAATTGATTTTCCTTGCATTTTTCAAAGAAAGAAATAATTCCCACTTTTTCCTATGTGGGAAAGCCACATATCAGTTGGCTACAGTAAATCCTCTGGTGTGTAAGCAATGGTAGAGTATGGATCCAATCATTTGTTTTTATCTATCTATCTATCTATCTATCTATCTAATCTCCAGTCAATACCTATACATATAGATAGGCAATCTTTACATATATACTGTGCATATATTTCTAGCTAATCAGCAATGTGAGATATTAACAATGGTAATGAAACATAACCTGTCAGCAACACTTAAAGGAATCAGCAACTGTTAGAGCAGGAAATAGAATTGGCCAGATCAGCAGCTGGCATTTTCTTGGAAACTTACCCACAAGGGAAGGGTGCACAGATGTCTGCTTCTATATAGATATAGGTCCCAGCTAGTCTAGCTTGATTATCACCGACATCCATTCCAATCAATGCATCCATGTGTTTTAAGCTTCCAGTACAGACTGACTAGTCTCTATCAATGGATGCCCCAATCTATCCAAATGTCAGTGATCCACTGAAGTATAAGGTATGCATTTCCTTCCCTGAATTGAATGAGAAAGGGAATATGAATAGGGAATCTTTTTTGTTTGTTTTTGTACCTGAATTTGGTGCAAAATGATTACTTTGGAAGGATGTGTAAAAATGTCTGTATAAAATGAGAAAAACACTGGCAAAAATTAATACAAAAATCAGTTTTTTAAATAGTCTATTTTGAATAGAGTTAAAGAAATGAGCACAAATACATGCCAATAGATATCTTTAAGATCACAGTCAGATGTTTCAAAATATATTGTGTCAACTCTCAATTCTGAGGTGTTCTGCAGTGCACTTAATTATTAAATTGGCCGGGGAGAATATGAAATGGTTTTTCAGCTTACCACCAGAAGCTGAACAGAGATCTTAAAATGTATTAAATCTTAAAAACATATACAAACTTACCAAATAAACTCTGGTATATAGGCTTTAACAAGGTTTCAAATACAACAGCAAGGCACTGATATTTGAAAGCATCAAAGAGGAAGAAATAGCAGACTGAAGACGGCTCTGCGAAAAGCAGAACTGACAATCATGGTGGAATGAAGAGCCTGCTAGTAGACCAGCTCTTTGAAACCTCTCTGGACAAGGAGAGGACTTGAGATCACTCACAAGTGCTCCAGACAGCTGCTCCTCATCAGGAGATCACAAGATAGTAATCTCTGGCAGGTTTAGAGCTCTGGGAGACAAGGGAATAGCCATCTTGCTCAAACCTCAGTCAGCGCCTTTGAAAGGACACTAAGTTCACATACTTCTTTTTCTAATCACTTTCAGAAATTGCTTTTTAACTGCTTTTCAGCTATTAGAAACATTTGGATCAACAAGTTTTACAACACTGGGTAAGTTTCCTTCAATCCATGGTGATTGAGGATGATTAAAACTTTGATTTTAGAAAGTTACAAATGGACTAAGCATCCAGATAAATTTGAAATAAGATTTTGGAGTTAATTATAAAGAATCTTTCCCATGGGAAAATGTTTTTGTTTTGAATATTTTAAAAAACAGATTTAAAATCTTTTTAAAAGATTTTAAAAATGGGACACTAGAGGCAACTAAAGATTGTAATTAATGGAGAAGAACACATAAACTCGACTTACAATTACAGAATGAAGCAAAATATTCTAACATTGGACATATTGAAGGATATTTTTGAAAAATGAACTCAGAAGTTAATATTAATAGTGTCAACAAAGGCATCTGCCTCTATGGAGAGACTGTGTCTAAAAGATGTTATGGAAGAGGAACAGGTTTTACCTGACAAGATCGTGACTGAGTTGAAAGTGAATGACTGGCTACAAGAATGATATGGAAAAAGATGCTACACTGAACATACAAAAGAAATGGATGATGCTTTAATAATTAAAAGGGATATACAAACAATAAACCAAGTGACCTGATAATTTCCTATATTGGATTTACAAAAGAGGCTTATTAAAATTTTGAAGAATCTTTTTTTAATAATAACTTTTAAAAATTTTAAAAAACAGAAAGATAAAAACTAACAAGCACTAATAATCAAGAAAGAGAATAGAAAAAAAGAAAGAATAAAAAGAAAGAAAGCAAAAGTGCAGAAAAAGAAAAAAGCAGAAATACAAAAAAAAAGGCTTCCAACTTCTTTTACAACAGATATAAGTAAAACATACATTAAACTCCTACTTTATATTCCTTTCTTTGTTAGATAGAAACAAACAATGATAAACCAGCTCTTGTAACATTAAAGAATATTACATTTCCAAAGACAAAATTGATTGACAAATATAAACAGAAGGCTGCACCCGAAACTACATAAGCATGTCATGAAATGTGAAGAGTCATCTAACAAGAGTCTGCTTCTTCAAGATGTCCCACTGCTATGATCTATGAGAATGTCTTTGAGAAACAAGGGGAGGAAGAAGAGGGGCTGCAGACTAGGCAGAGGTCAGATAACAGGCAGCTTAGCCCGCAGAAGCAATGGGAGTATGGCAAACATCTCAGAAGTGACTAAAGGTGAGGGGCAGAGATGTGCTTTCAGACTTACAAGATTCTGTTATTGTAACCTTGCAATAAAGGTAGTGTTAGTACTCATGGTTGCGGCTTCTTGTCTGGACTACCTCAAAGGGCTGACATCCACAAAAGAAGTTTGCCTCAGGAATTCTGACTTCTTCAACTGAATTGCTCTTTCAGAGAGTCACCCAGTAGCATCAGAGTCACCACATCGGAAATAGAAAGAAATACTACCTCACTGCTTGTCAGTTGAAATGGCACCTTTCTGGGATGCTTGACATTTTTAATTGAAACACTATCATTTTTGGTGTTAATTAGTTTGAACAAAAACTCAGAAATGCTTTAAAGAATAACATAGTGAACATTCTTATATGTTGGTTCAAATCTGTGAACTGAATATGTAGTTATCAGCAAAATGTTTCATTTGATTCCAGTATTGTTAATGTTGGTCTCTAACAGCCAAATTATCCACTTTTACTTGAGGATAGAGATCAGTAAGTTTAGCACAAATGTCCCGAGAAAGAGGACATCTGGCAGGTGTCTCTTTTGAAGTCCTGTGAGGAATAAAACAATATGCCATTAAAATGTTTAGCACCTCCTTTCCAGTTCCTCCCATAATAGACTTTTTTTCCCCCCAGTAGTGATGAAAATGTTCTTTCTTCCCATTATAGGACAATCAAGAGAAGCAGGATGTTTTGAATTTTGCAAAGCTTGAAAAATGCAGTTTTTACTGGGTGTAACCTGTAACCAGTCATAAGGATATCCAAAATGAGCAAAAATGTCTTGACAATGGAAGCCAGAACATTTGGAAACAAAACTGCCTCCAGATAAGACGAAGAATCACATGGTCGAATTGTAATTTCCCATCAGGGTTCCTTAATTACAGCATCTTTCAGTTTTTGAAATGTAGTCAGATGCTACAGATCAGTACCAAGTGACTCCATTTCTAGTCAGCAGGTACAATATATATATATCTGCATAGCGAGGAATAAATTTCATGAGATAGCCACAGGTAGTTAGAAAAGAACACGGCAAATCCAGATTCTCAGGAATCATGGCTTGCAGAATTGCATCTACCTTCTACAGATCAGTTTAATTCTGTCAGCTGAGAGAATGTATCCTAATATAACAATTCATACAACACCAAAGTGATATTTGCTTTTGTTTAGTTTCAGTCTTCTTTTATGGAATATCTCAAAAACTTCCATCGGTCTATCCCAAAGCTCTTCAACAATTGCTGTATAAACAACATCATACTTATGCCAGATACCATTTGGATAGAGTTTACCACCTCAGGTGCACTTGAGAATCCAGATGGAACTTTATAATAACCATGGTGCAATGTAAAGTTGTCAAATGGCAGGATGATGGTGCCAATTCTACTTGCCAAAACCTTTAGTGGTATCTAATTTAGCAAAAATCCAAGCACTTTGCATAGCATGTAGAATATCATTTATTGTTGATACAGGATGATGTTCTCACATCACAGCCTTGTTTATCGCCATCACATCAATACAAAGGTGGATTTCATTCACGACTTTTTTTTTTTTTTTGGCACAATCATCATGTTCAATACCCAGTTTGTACTTTCATATATTTATTCTAATGCTATTCTACCACATTGTCTCTAAGTCACCGTTTACAGCTCCCATATAGCATGTATCTCAAGTTCTGTGCAAGAGATACATCAGACTCATCCACTGTAACTCTGTGAGAATGGTCAATAATTTGCCCAACTCCTTCAAACAAGAATAAACTATTCCACCTGATCTCCTTGACGATGGGAATGGTACAGTAGCACTTGCAACATGGTTCAGAATTTTCTTCAGAAAAATATGGAGGCCAAAGGCCTAGCTTTTCAGCCAAGAAATGGCTCCAGATCTCCTTTTATAGCATATACAAAATAAACAGATTATTGTTCCAAGCAAATTCAAATTATGCTGTAAAGTAGCCCAAATACATGAGCAGGACTGACCATAATCATACACGCACACACCATTTTCAGAAGTGGTTTGCCATTGCCTTCTTCCTAGGCCTGAGAGAGCGTGGCTGTCCTAAAGTCACCCAGCTGGCATATGTGTATATATACATATACAATAACTTAATTCCTTGCTTGCAAATACTGCATAGGAAAGTTTGCTGTATACGAAGATCTGCGCTCTCCCAATCTCAAACACCATCACTAGTTTCTTCCCAATAAGACACGCAACTGATTTTTCCCCAGAATCTACAAAACCAACAAAAGTTCTTTCTTCATCATTTCTGTTGCTCTAACACGCCATACAAACTTGCTCCTTGCGCGTGGTTGTTTTGTATCATGGTACAAGATTATTTTTTTGTAATAAATATGAACTAAATATCCACAATATTTTTGCATTATAAACATATACATGCAGTGCAGTACGGATATGGATGGTGCTGGAATGACAAGGAATTCTGCACGTGGCTGACTTAAGTCCAGGAACACAGTGTCCCTGATGTCTTTTGATTGCATTTTACTGACTTTTTTGCCATTGCTACACCATTAATGGTCATTTCTTTAGAAATGCTACCCTCTACTCATTGCTACTTATTGATCTTGGGTCCTTTCATATAATCTAGCTATAGTCATATCTTCCTGCTGCAGACGTTTATCATGCAATATTGTGTGAATCCATTTTCACACCACTTGCTCTTGAATCATATCTGCTTAGGAGTCTCCCCGTTTACATGATTTAGTTAATTGCTTAAGTCCTTTAACCTAGGCCTCTCTAGTTTCATTTAATTCTTGTGTTCTATGTCCAGATGTGAACTGTTTCATCACAACATTTCTGCCTGGAGGGAAATACTTATGCAAAATGTTAGTACCTTTTTCTCCCGGTTAATCTGGGAGAAAAAAAAAAAAAGTACTGGAATCCCAAGCAGTGCAGCTGTGTAGCCATTCCAGTAGCATCTACCTTGTTCAGCTTCATAGCAATTTCATAGAACATGATTGGGAATAGCAGAGAGCAAGTACAAGCTCCACTGGTGCTTATGATGAAGTTAGATGAAAGATAAAAAGACATCCAGCTGCTGATGTGCCCAAAGGCAAAAAGAAAGTTTAATACTGCAAAGATATGTATACTGTTGGTATATGGAATGTCAGAACCATGAACCAAGGCAAACATGATGCTGTCAGAGCAGAGATGTCAAGAGTGAGCATTGACATTCTGTAAATCAATGACTTGAAATGGACTGGAATGTTCGCTTCACTTCAGAGAAGCATCATATCTTCTACTCTGGACAAGAAAATCATAGAAGTGGAGTAGCCATCAGTATTAACAAAAGGGTGTCAAAGTCAGTGCTCAGATACAATCCAAAAATGATACGACAGTCTCAATCCAGTCCAAAGCAAACCAGTCAGTATTATGGTGATCCAAGTTTACGCTCCAACCAGAAATGCAGAGGAAGCAAAAGTTAAATAGTTCTATGATAATGCACCACACACAAGCACAACATCATACTAATTATACAATTACAATTATACAATTATACAAGATTGGAATGCTAAAGTTAGTAAAATATTATCTGGAATAATAGGAAATGTTGGCATCAGCATACAGAATGAAGCACTGAAACAGTCTAATAGAGTTCTGCCACGAATATTCAGTGTGTTTAGGAAATACCAGCTTCCAAAGACCATCTTGCAAAATAACACTTTAAAGAAAATAAAACCATCAGATTAACAAGATACAATCTCAGCAATATTCCATCCAATTACAAGGTAAAAGTAAAGGACAGATTTAATGGATTATATCTGATCAACAGAACTCTGCGCTAAAATTGGTGACATCAAAGATGAAGCAAAGAAAAATGTCTTGAAATGCAAAAAACAAAAGAAGTCTAAATGGCTGTCTGCTGACACATTGAAAATAGCTGAAGAAAGGCAACAAAGGCAGAAGACAATTTGCTCAACTAAATGCTGAGTTCCAGGGAAGAGCAGAAGAGACAAGGAGTTATATCTAAATAAGCAATGCAAAGAAACTGAGAATAACACTTGGAATGGGAAGGACAAGTGATTTCTTTAAGCAAATTGGAACCTTTCATGCAAAGACAAAGATCTACTAGAAAAAGGAGATACAAAGAAAGAAATGACGTGACTATACAGTAAAGATCCCAAAATCAATCTTTATGAAGGTTTCATCACTGAACTAGAGCCAGTCATTCTGGAAAGTGGAGTTAAATGGGCCCTAGAAAATATTGTTAACAACAAACCTGCAGGCGTTGATGAAACACCAGCAGAACTGTTTTAAATCTTTAAAGAAGATGCAGTTATTTCACAAAACTTTCAGCTTATAAACAAATATAGAAAACAAAACAGTGCCCAAGGGACTGAAAAAGATCCATTTATATTGCAAAATGAAAAAGAGGAATGGTAAGCAGAGCTCAGACTGGTGAACAATTGCACTCATCTCAAGGGCTTTTAGAGACTTTGTAATTCAGACTTGATACGTAGAGCAAGAATTGCAGAAATACAAACTGGGTTACCTGTGATGGAACGTAATGGTGACCTTGGAAGATGGGGGGTGGGGGGGGGGAGATTGCTGCCTACGGAACAATCAGATAAAAGAGAAAGGAGTCCACAACAGAGTAACGGCCAGTTCAAGAAACTTAGGAAGGTCCTGCCGTAACTACTCAGGAGATAAATAGGGACGGTGGGAGATTTGTACTCTGAGCCTTGCAAGATTCTGTTAATGTAGCCTTACAATAAAGTAGAATTAGCTCATCTAGTCATGTTTCCTGTCTGGTTTACCTGGGGGGTCTGACGGGGTTACCTGAGATCACATTGCTAACATTCAGTGGATAACATAAAAGGTATGGGAGCTCCCCCCAAAATTCTACTTTTGCTTTCTACAACAACTTTTATCTGTGTAGACCACAACGAATTGTGGATAGCCCTTAAAGGCATGGGTGTTGTGGGCTACCTCATGTGCCTATTAGATAATTTGTATCGTGATCAGGAACCAACAGGAGCAGTTAGAATGGAAGATGGAGCTACTATAATGGTTCAAAATTGGGAAAGGGGTGGACCAAAGAGTGTAAATTCTCATCTTATTTATTTAACTTATGTGCAGAATATATAATGAGAAATGTTGGACTAGAAGAAAGAGCCTGCCCTCTGGAACAAAGTCCCTCCCGAGATTTGTGTGGTTCCCACCCTTGTGACATTTAGGAAACTGTTAAAAAGGTGTTTGTTCTCAAGGCCTTTGGGATGCGGGGGGGGGGGGGGGGGCAGCGGCGGCGGCGGCGGCTTTTCATTACATTTATCATGTCTGCTGAATGGCCCAATGTATTGTTTTCCGGTTGGCCAAGTGTCTTTTTTTACTTGTATCTCTGTATGCTGCTTTTCTTTTTTATTTGTAAGCCACCCTGAATATTGTTTTCTGCCTGATACTTAACATAGTAGTCTATATCAAGGAACCACCGAGGAGAAAACCAGATTCTCACCAGCACTGGCAGGGCAAGCTACTGTATATAAATAAGGACCAAACCCCCCACTCATTAGCACAGATAATATTACCTAGTTGGATAATAAAATGCCTGCAAGCAAACAACCAAGTTCAGAAAGCATCAAGTACTCCAGAGTTCAACCCTGAGCTACAGATATTCTTTTCTATACCTAGATCTTACTGAAACGGAAAAGATAGTTGAAATAGGCAAACATATCTATCAGCTTTTGAACAATCCCAATGAGAACTGGTATTCTATTTTCATTTATTATTTATTATTTCAATTTGAGGCCGCCCAACTCCATAATGACTCTGGGTGGTTTACAGATAAAAATGAAAAGAAAACAAAATATATCAAAAGGAAAAAGAAGATAGCTAACCAGAACCAAGACTGATTCTTATATCCAAATGAGTAGAAAGAGACATAAATGAACACCTGTACCAACAGGGAGAATTAGTTTCTTGTCAAATAAAAGAATCAACATAGCCGTTTATTAATTTAGTTATTTTGTTTTCACTCTTTTTAGCCTATATTTAACCTCCCCTGTCCAACTCACAAGCATCAATTAAACTATGATTGCATAATATTATTAGAATTAAAAGCAAGGTCAACCATTTAATGCTGTACACATGGAATCCTTCGCACTATCTTGCCCACAAAGTATGGAACTTCAGTGAGTAAACCATGCCCAGACAACTTTTTTCCTACTTAGATTTCCTTTGCTGGACTGAGGTTGAATCCTTTGACTTCTCAAGACTGGATTGTGCCCAGCATGTCAATGGTTGCCTTGATCTTGCCCAGGCTATCAGTATTTGGCCATATGTGGCACCTGCTGACCTGTTGGAGCCCTCACAATGTCTCTTAGGGCCAGACTGCAGCACACAGATGTCCCTAGCCACGAGGATGAATGTCTGTATGGCTACAGATCAATGCCTAATTTTTGTCCACTCTGCAAGCTCTAGGGCAGCTGAACACCGGGTACTGAATTACCCTTTCCTACAACAGCTGCCTTCTGCAGTTGCTTTCTGAGGAAACACTGTATATTTATTCCATTACTCAAGGTGGCAAAAAAGACAGCAGTAGGTAATCAGCTTAATTATTCTGCCATGCAATTTTATGTACAAGCAGGAAAGGGAGGACGCATATCTGAGCTGATGCTACTTGCCAACAGACACAGGCTGTTTAAGCGGCAGTAAAATTGGTTGCTCATTAAAGTGCCAGGTAGTTTTTATAAGATAATTATTAACCTTAACAAAGTTATTAGAAGTGAAGCAGCTATGGGGAGAGTGGTGAAATGTGAGTTATTTTTCTGCCTAAACAAAATCTGTACTTAATTTTCTCAACCACTTCTTTGCATCGTCTTCCTTCCTTCCTTGTCTCATAATCATATCATCCTGCTACTTGTGTTGGCATAGAGTGTATGCCAGACCAACATTTGATTCTTGTTTGTCCAATAATGAAATTTACCCACATTATATGTGATTTTTAACCTCCTATTTTTTTCCCCATCTCATCTCAGTTTTGTGCCATCTGCAGATTTTTACAGGCATGATATCCAGTTTTCATTTCATCTACCATGGCGAACCTATATTGGACCAATCAGTGATCCTGCTTAATTCCAATATATACATTTTTCCTTTCTAAAACAGTTATGCATCACATTATCCAATCATCCTTCTGAACAAAATCAATAGGACATTCCTTCAAACTGAATGCAAATCTTGTTGCAGTTTTCCAGGGCTATGACGCTGTGACTAAAAGTAGTCACTGGCATCATCTGTTCCATGTATTTATAATAACTGTATATATTGTACACTAATTATTGCATATCTAGTGTTCAGTTTGGTGTAGTGATTTAGGTACCAGGCTAGAAACCAGGAAATGTGAGTTCTAGTCCTGCCTTAGAGACAAAGCCAGCTGGGTGACCTTGGGCCAGTCACTCTCTCTCAGCTCTAGGAAGAAGAAGGCAATGGCAAACCACTTCTGAAAAAAATTGACAAGAAAACTGCAGGGACTACTCCAGGAGTCAAGACTGACTTGAAGGCACACACACACAATTATTGCATAAAGATTTGCAGGCATTTACCACCAACATCTGGTGGCTTTGTTTTTACTACCCAGACATTTGTGATAACATTGGCCAAACTCCTTCTGTGAATAGCCTTTCCTACATGTTTCTTTCCTGATTTTATATTAACTCATTTCAACAAAATTAACAGGCTAAATCAAAGTCAGCAACCTGTAGCCTATGAGATGTTCCTGAACATCAATTCCCAGTTGTTCCAACTAGCGTGGCCAGTATTGAAGGATGCTGAGAATTGTAGCTCTTCTACTACTTTATCTCATGCCCTTCCCACGTTGAAAAGCAAATGTTACCAATTATCATACTGTAATCATGTTTTAAATATAGTCCATTTTTTAAAGGTTTTCTTACAGTTTTAATACCATGCAAAAATCATGTTATGGTATGATGATGTACTAACACAGAGACACACACAAAAGTTTGACAACAGTCCTAAATGTCTTCCCAGGGAGCAAGCTCCTTTGAATTCTTGCTGGAGGGAGTGTTTCCATCTGCCTTTAAAGAGCGTTGGTGCACCCCCTCCTCAAGAAACCCTCCCTGGATCCTACCGTACTAGACAATTTTCAGCCAGTCTCACCCCTCCCCTTTTTGGGGAAGGTGGTTGAGAAAGTGGTGGCATCACAGCTCCAAAGGATTTTGGAGGAAATGGATTATCTGGACCCCTTCCAGTCAGGTTTCAGGCCTGGTTATGGAATGGAAATGGCATTGGTTGCACTTATGGATGATCTCTGGTGGGAGCGAGATGGGGGAAGTGCGACCATCCTTGCACTCCTTGATCTCTCAGCGGCTTTCGATACTGTTAACCTCTATATTTTTCTGCTGAAAATAATCTAGAAAAGGAGGGGGGGGACCACTTCCTGCCCTGTGTTACTCACCTGACTATATGTCATGCAGAAAACAATAATAGTATTTTTTAGAAAAATGAAAGGAGAATGATTCTTGGCTGTCCCCTCATATTCACATAATCCCACCTCTACCATTATGTCAGGCAGAGCCAAATCTGTGTTGTGGAAAGTTGGAGGTCTCAAACCTCTGAAGAGAGAAACCTTGTAGGTCCTACCTCTGCTTTAGGATAGCAGCTTGGTAGTTCCTGCTGTTACCACCTGTCTTCCAAGGGTCCCTTCACCTCTCACGCCCTGTACTACCTCACTGGCAATTTAGAGATACAAATGCAAGAAGTGAAATATTTTTAAAAATCCAAGTACCTGGCCATATAGCACAGAGGTGAGTGGCTAGAAGATTTAAGCCTCCCTCCTCTACTCCTTATGGAAGATGTGCAAGATTTTTCATGACATAAGCATAATCAAACTTTGTCTAAAAAATGAGATGAGATGAGATAATAAATATTTTTCTTTAAATATTAAAATGTAAACATTCAGTGTGGGAAAAGATAAATTACAGAGCTGCCCTGATCGTCAGATACTGCAGCCTGCAAATTACTTTAAAAAGAAAAAAGAAATCTGTAGGGACAGTTATTCCTGCTGTTGGTTCAGGAGTCCAAGGAGGAGCCAGGAATTAAACCTGGACATGCAAAAGGAACACTATCATGAAGTATGGCATATCCCTTTATCTTGGAAATGTTGGTGAGTGTTCTGTAGAGAACACAACTGGATCTGTGAGGAGTACGTTTTGCAGTAGATAGGAAGCAATGAATATACTTCGTCATGGCTTGGAGCAGTGTGATCCTGAGCAAAGATGTGTTTGGTTGATTGTATCCAAGTTGGTAGTGTAGTAGGTTGTGCACCCTTGAAGGCTTCCTTTTATATTTTTTTATCATTTAATTATTACATCCCAATTTTATTTTAGTCCAAACCCATTTTGTTAACTTCTTTGCAAATACTATTTTACTTTTAGGGAGTTCCTAGAGAGTTTTCTCTCTTCTTTTCCCAATAATTTGGCTGTGTTTCTAACCTTAATCTTGCAGCCTTGAAACTTGTCTCAAGGCCACTCTAAATGGACCCAGCTAAATGTAACAATATAGGCCTGCCCTCTCAAGGGAGAGAATAAGAGGAAGAACATTTCTAAAATCTTAAAAGGAAACAGTAAAGCTTTTTTAAAAAAAGAAAAAACTGGTGTGTCTTATGAATTAAATGATTTTTCCTTTGCAATTCTACCTTATAAAGTCTCAATTGTGAGCCCTGATTTTGGAACATTGTGCGCTATTTGCTGCTTCATTTATGCAAGTCTTGTACTAGCATCCTACCAGAATAACTGACTGAAAATGCCAACTCATCATAGCCCACGATTAGTGGTAGTGGCAAGAGCTTTTGGGATCAGTGGGTAGAACTGAGGACAGAGACAGAAGAAGTGATACTCTGAACATCTCAGAAGATGGAGGTGATGGTAATTGTGGTTAAGGTAAAGTCAAAGCAAGCTGCAAGCAGGAGTTTGGTGTGAGAGATCCACTTAAGCTCTGTTAACACACAACAAGGTTCCTCCATGCAATCAGTCCACTTGGTCAGGATGAATACCAGAAACCAGGCTCTTAATTATTTCTGTATTAAGCCTATGAAACCAGCACACCTCTGACTCATTCATGGCTCAACCTTACTGTCAGCTATAAGTGTCTGTTGTGGAATGTTTGCTCATTGGTTAATAAAATAGTCTTTTGTGAATTATATGCAATATTGGATTTATAAAAATGAGGCCACCCCTCTTGCTGTCCTAGGGAGTACAGATTAAACCAAGATCAACAAAGTACAGATTGGCAAAGCTTGTGGGAAAGGAGAGTGATAGCCATGATTTTTCATCTTGCTTGGGCCCTTGGAAGCTCTACCCTACCCTACCACACCCCACATCCCACTCACATCTCACAAGTTTGACTCTTACTGCTTTTGAGGCAATAGCTGCCTCCTCTAGTAATAACTCAGCAGTAATCACCAGGTAGCCTCTACTTATCCTCCTCCTGGGCCTAATGCCCTGCAATGTTCCATTTCCAAAAAAAATTTTGGTATACTTTCATCATTTTATTATAATTTGTTTTCTATTATTATCATTATTATTTGTAGTAGTAGCAAGATTAATATTAGCATCCACACTGTGTCATAGCAATGCTTGTTTCTCAAGAAAAATCGAATGAAGACAGGTTTTTCTTGGCTGTAATTAGTTAAAATTATTTTACCACTTTTGGCAAGCTTTTGTCCAACAATTTGTGTTGTTTTCTAAATCAGTAAAATTTTATGTTAGCACATTAATTGGGGAGAGGTTGTTCACTTCTCATGAAAGTCTGGGAAATTGGAGGGCATGTCATTGCAGTGATTTACATCATTTATACAATGTCATTTACATCATTTGTATCATTATGCAAATTAAAATGAGTCTTCTGGGGCGGGAGGGTAGGAATGACTGCCCAGAGCATCTCAAAGGTGCCTGGCTGGGGGAACAGAGTTCCTCGGTGAGACTGCCAGGCTTCGAGACAAGAGTGGAGAGAAAGGCTGCATCAGTAGAAGTGTATTCTGTTGCAAGATCAAGATCTCTACTGATAGATCCTCTCTATTCTGTGCTGGACAAACTTAACCTAGAATATTGCACCCAATTCTGGGCACTGCATTTTATGAAGGACACTGTCAAATCAGCATGTCTGGAGCAAAACAATCAAGATGATATCCAGGAAGGAAAAACTTACAAGAAATTATTTGAGGTATTGCATATCTTTAGCCCAAAGAAGAGAAGACTCTGGGAAGATCTGATAGCTGTCTTCAGGTATGTGAAGGCTTTCTTGTAGAAGACAAGGTGGAATTGTTCAGAGCTGTTCCTGAAGAAAGGACATTAAACAATGGGTTTAAATTATACAGAAATAGATTTTGGTTAGATATCAGGAAAAAATTCCTAGCTGTAAGATCTGTTCAGTGATGGAACAGACTGGGCTCAGGAGATGTGCAGTAGGTGTTAAAACAGAGGCTAGATGTCTATCTTACAGGGACGATGCATGGGGGTGGACTTTCAGAGGGTTGGACTAAATCATTTCCAAGTAATCTTCCAATAGTTACATGCAATTATTCTATGATACAGGAAAGAACTTCTGCATAAAATTTAATGCTGTCTTATGTAGTCCATAGGTCATTCCCCCTTCTTGGGAACATTGGAAGTTTCATCTGTATTTGTAAACCTAAAACATACATCATAAGATTGTTCAAACAATTCAAATTGTTTGTTTTAGGTTTAATGGACCTTCATTTAGGAATAATGAAGAATTTCAGTTGGTTCAACTGTAAATAAGGATACAGCATTATTTAGGTCAACAGTTTCAGTAACTCTAAGTGATCTATCAAACAAAATAGATCCTCTATTATACTGAAAAAATTGTTCTGAATTGTCAAAGATTCTAGCCAGCTAATAATTTATATTCTACCTTTGTTTAATATAGTATGCTATCTTTGCTTGATATATCTGAGCTCCTTTCTGTATCATTATAATTCAGGCTAAAGCATTGATTTCACAGGTGAAGTATGGACAACCTGCTGGACCTGATTCTTAGAACCAGAACTCTAGAAATTTGATGTTTTTCTATGGGCACCACTCTTGTTTACACAAATTAATAAACCTGGTTAACTGCCTTCCTTAAACAGTGATATTCCAATATACAGAAAAGTTAATAGAAATTATTATTTCAACGACATGCTTATTGGTTTGTTGTCAGTAATTGGTATCTTATATGTCAACTACCTTGATCTTTAAACAAAGAAGCAAAGATTTTTGGTAGACGAGTACAGGCTGATTTTAGGAGAGCCAGATCAGCACACAATCCCTGCCTGATATTAACTCAGAAAATAAATGAGAACATCTAGCAAATGTCCAAATACTAGTTATAGATTTGAAGTATGTTTTCAGTTCATTCTCAAGAGATTATGAATCTACTTTTTTATTATTGAGAAAGGGTGATTTAATTTCCTGTTTCTATAAAAACATCACAGTAAAACTGGTTAATGCTATCTGTATTACCTAAAGGGATTTGTCAGGGTTTCATCATAATTAATATGTCAGTTATTTGCATATAATTTGTTCATTTCCTATTACCCACTCACACTGGCTGATTCTAGAATTCTTTCTGTATTGTATAGAGACAGCATTTTCCTTCTTTCACTAAGTCAGGGTTGGTTAAAGTTATTTTGAAGCAATAACCATGCTTTCTTATGGGCCACTGTACAGAAAATCTATTTGTTTCAGTAAAACCAAGATTATGATATTTCTGTTTGATAAGCATATCATTTCTGAGTTGCACCACTTTGGAGCCATTTAGTGGTTGTCCAGATTTTTGTAGACTAGATAAGGCAACTTTACAGATTGAATAAGTGGGCCATAGGAGTCAAAGTGAAAGACAGGCAGTCTAGTCCTTTTCCTATTATTTTCAATTCTTCCCTTTATTGGGTACCGTATTCAACTTCTATTGTTCAGTCAGGAAAAAGCAACATATATGCCATTTTTTTCCTATCCAGGAAAGGACACCTTATTTAAGTAGTTCTTGGAGGTCAAAATTCTTAAAAGGGCCTTAAAGTACTCCATCCTCTTGAAGACTGAACTTCAAGGAACATTTGGGGCACTGTTGCCAGGAGATGGCATCATAGAAGTTCTGGAAAGTCATAGGAAGAGCTCCTTGAGAATAACTAGCCTACCAATAAGGCAGACCTTGTTCACAAATCACTTTCTGGTCCCTTAACTGCTAAAGTCTGTCTTAAGGTGGACCTGATGGGCTGGAGCATAAATGTTTTCAGTGGACCTGCAACAATGTTACTTGCAGTCAATATCCTAAATGGTCCAGCTCTTTTGCTTAGAACTCTGGTACCCAAGTCTTGGACTTTAATCAGATTATGCTGCAGATTCTGTAATTGTTAGCATGCTTCACCCAGTGTTTATACTATATTATTTGAGTTTTGGACTACCTTCTGACCCCATTATTTTGGAGTATAAAGCTTTGTAATTTTCTCAGCTATTGTTCCAATTATTGTCCAGCATTCATCATGGATCTTGAGATTTCTCTTTATATTATATGAGTTCTCTTTTTGGGGTGTCCATGTGTACATCTCAATCCATTCTTCAACTGTTCACAAACCTGCTGGTTGGAAAGCTTGGTCCCTATCATTTAGGTATTAGACAAAAATGGATTATGGTTCTAGTATTTATTTCAGGAACAGCGTTGCATTAATTCATTGTTGAAAGCCTTTATTGGTAACAATTATTTGGTTTTCACATAATTTATTTTCAACTAAGGGACAGGTAGGGGGAAAATATTCTTGATTAACAGATTAAGAATTTTGATATTTTATTTGCTGCTCAAACATCTACTATATGGTTCATTTATATCTGCCTTTTAATACAATAAGGATCATGCTAATTATGTGTATGATTAGACAGTAGCCAAATATTTTTATAGGGCAGACATTCATGTGTTGAGTGTTGCTAGTGTAATGCACATAATGATACTCTCTGGCCTTGTAAGGATGGGATCTGGATTCTTATACACTTCCAAGTTTTGTTTTGTTTTTTAAAGAGAAAATATTAATGTTGAAAAAGAAGCCCTGGGTTTTATTTATTTTTCCAAGTCTCATAAATTTATATTAAAAACTGTTGCTAAATATATGTTTGCTCTGGAACAGAATTTGTAGAAAGATTCTGCAATCCTAGTGAGGTACTATGGGTTTTTAAAACCTGTTTGTTTATACATATGCAAAATACATGCATAAAATAAACATTTTAAAGTTTTGTACTACAATTAATATCATATGCATGCATTTCTTATTGTATTATTCTAGTTAATGTCATAGAGTGCTGCTGCATTTTCTTATAGTTTAGGCTTGGTCAGTGATTGTAAATACATATTCATTGATTGACTGACAGATCAAAAGATATATAACAAGATGTCAGCCAATATAAGTGCATTCACTAAGCAGATATCCTTAATGGCTGCAGACAGTAATTGACCTACATGTTTATTTAGCAGCAACTGATCAATATACTGATTCAGCCAATAAATAAGATTGATCACTAGTAGGTTTTAAGCCACCAATATTTTTTTTAAAAAAGATTATACTGAATTCTAGACAGAAGCCATTTGTATTCTGCATTTAAATGAAGTAACATTAACATAAGTAGTAATCTTTTTCATTTCTTTTGGCAAGATAAATAGGACATTTCAGATGGCAGATGGCTGTTCCTGCACTATATGCTGAGTTAAATCTGTGCTGATCTTCTGATTTCCATAAGCACTTCACCCTTCTTATAAACATGCCTTAGTTATTAGCCTGTCTCCAGGAAGTCTTCTTGGAGCAAGTTTTTGAAGCCAAATGAGTGGACACTGCATGTTTATCCATAGACAAATATTTTCCTATGGCATGGCAGCAGTGCAGATCAGCCTTAATTTTAATTCAAGCAAGGTTACCTGGACAAATCTTAAGTTTTTGGAAAGTAGGCAAGAAGCAGACTTAGCTTAGCCCTGACCTGGCCTGCTGTGATTGAAGAGACATCACATTTCATTGGTATTACTTCTTGGCCAGGTAGTGGAAATAATTCCTGTGGCCTTATATAGATGGAATAAAAATATAGGTCCTAGTGTTCCTCAGTATCTGGCTTTCATTAGTGGTTCCTTTGCTATTTTTATCTGCTACATAGCACAGTGCAGGTGGCAAATTTGGAAATCCTGTTCTTTTTAGGGGGAAAAAAAAGTCTTTAGACAGGAGAAGCATTAGGTTTTTGTTTTAAACACATATGGAAATAATTCACTTTGCAACAAGGTAGCCATGCAATGTACTGTCAATTCACCATCCAACTTCTGAGTCTCTGTCTTGTTTTCAGAGGGGTATTGAAGGGATGAAAGGTAAAACTGAGACTTAGAAAGGAAAAGTAATAATAGATTATGGCTTCCTTTTCAAAACATGTTACATTTCTATCATTCAGCTCCCACGGTTCCAAGGTTTAAGAGATCTGGTCAACAAATGTTTAATGCTTTCCACAGACAGATGCACTTTGTAGCCTCAAAGAGTAATTCATCAAGCTGTTTAAGTCTAAGATGGTCACTGCTGCCGGTTGAGCTCATCAATCCTATTAAACTGCCACAATGATTATAATGCTTTAATGTAGGAAAGGCTTTGTGCTGTCTGAAAGACTAGGTGGATTTATCCATGGCTGAAAACTGATTTATGCTTCTAATAACCTGCTGGCTTGATTTTGGAGTGGGGAATTTCTTGCCGTTGAACATGATGGAACAGCTCTTCTTAGTTGCAAAAGCAGGGAAGAGGCTTTTCATTCTGTCAAAAACCCCTTATGCCATCCTTCTCTCTGATGTAGGCAGGCTTCCATATTATTATCGCCTTTGCCCCCTTAGCCTTTAACATATGACATCATTCTATGGGTATGACAAATGACTTTGAAGCAATATGTGGGTAATATAATGTTTGCACCATGCATTCGATTTCTGTTTGATATTGGAAAGGTCCACCGGTCCATCGGAGCACCTGGAAAGTTCCAGACTCAGTTCCTTGCATCTTCAGTTTAAAAAATGGAACAGTGACACTTGATGGGAAACCTCACCTCAGAATTTGCACAGCTCTTACCAATCAAAGTGCACAGTATTGGTTTAGTTGCTGTGTTGTTTAAGCAGTCTTGTCGATTTTCCTATGATTCTTATAATCAGCCTAGTTGCAACAGTGATCTTAATCACATTTTCTCTGCTATAGACTGTCAAATCATACAGTTGTGACATCACACTGACAGGGAGTTACAGATACCTATACTCCATACATTAAGTATCAGGGCAAGTAAATTAGGCACAGGACTGTGGCATGGAGATTACATTAAAAAAAAAAGAGACACCTGATATAACAATGGAGAATTAAATTGCTTCCAATGTAAGAAATTAATTCAGTATTTTTGAGCCATCTCTGTATTTAAGAATTAAATCAAATCACAATTTACCAGGTCATTTAGATATAGCCAAATATTAAACAAAAACAGTTGGTACAAAGAAAATGGAAATAAAAGAGGAGGTCTACTTGTTCAGGCTTTAAGGGAACAGTACAGTAATCTGTAGGGCTGTGGTTATATTTGAATAGATTTATGGCAATTGTGGAATGTGATGTCATCTAATCTGGCCTAAATTAGGATCCAGTTATTATTATTGTCAGATTGTTATCCCACCTTTTTTATATATAACTCAAGGCAGCAAATATACTTAATACTCCTGCCTCCTATTTTCCCCACAATAACAACCCTATGAAGTAGGTTGGGCTGAGAGAGAGTGTCTGGCTCAAAGGCACCCCAACGGCTTTCATGACTAAGGCAAGCCTAGAACTCACAATCTCCCGGTTTCTAGGCCAGCACTTTCACCACTACACCAAATTGGCTCTCAGTTTTAGCACTGATTACTTGTTCGAGGTGAAGTAGGAGACCAAATTCCAGCCTTCAGATGAGACTCTTTGTGCCACTGACAAAGTAATCTGGCAAAAAGACTAGATGAAGTTTTTCAGTGTGGGTCAACATGTGGGCAATAGAAGAAACTTGTCTGCCTTTTCTTTTAGCAAATTAAGAAAGTGAATAGGCCTATTTATTAGACTTACGGTAGTATGGAGGATAAAAATATAAATGTGTTTCAGAAGTCATAAATTCAGTTGTTATTAATTCAAGACACATTCCTTTAACATTGGGATTTGTTTAGTTACTCATCACTCATCACATTTAATTACTCATTCAGACACACTGCTTTTTATATGAGTAAAGATTACAATTAAGAATAAGTCAGTAAATACTGAGATTCTCAGGAATCGTCAAGCCAACTACCAAGCTGTCTTATCTGGTTACGGCATTAATTCAATCAACACTCAGCTTCTTCTTTTCTGGATATGGTCAACAGATGATGACCAAGGGACAGGGAAGACTTAGTTCATAAAATATAAGTATATATCAATCACCATATATCATTGTGTACCCAAGTGAAAGCACCTCTAGATATTACACGAAGTGTGTGTGTGTGTGTGTGTCTGTCTGTCTCTGTGTTAGCAAAAGCTATCTGTTCAGATTTGTAGCCAGAATCTGGGCTCCAGAGGCAGGCCTGCCTTAGATGAATAGTCGATTATAACTCACTCCTAGTTCATAAGAATGAGTTTGTGTTTTCATTACCCATTATATCTACTCACTCAGATATACTGCTACTATCTATAAATCAGGGAAAATAAAGCCTGCTTTTAGAATTCTTCTAAGTTTTTTAAAAAATAATTATTCTGTTAGGGATGAGTGTTCTTTTCTTTGCTACCACCATTCTTTAATTGAGAGCCAGGAACCTTCTTTAATCTTACTCCCTCCCCCAAGGCAGCCAAGACAACTGTTCAGCATTTCTCCACAGCAGTGTTTCTCAACCCTTGACAACTTAAAGATGCTTAGACTTCAACTCCCAGAATTCCCCAGCCAGTGTAGAACTGATATGAAGTCCACACATCTTCAAGTTGCCAAGGTTGAGAAACTCTGCCCTAATAGAATCCTAGACTAAGCCACTTAATCACTTGTGATTAAGATAACAAGAAACCAATCCTTCTGCTTAACAATGCCTGACAGATTCAGGGTAAAAATAATTATTGAAACATGTTTCATTTCTGCATTCATCAGATTACTCCCCCCCCCTTTTTTTTTTTACCAAGAAAACATAGGATATGGACATGTTAGGTTAACTATTTGGCTAATATTGTCAGTGAAAATAAAACAAATAAAATGAAGAAATACAAAAGCTTTCATATGACTTCCTTACGGAAGTCATATAAAAGTAATTATATTTAAGTAATATAATGAGTTCACTTTACATTACTGATAATCAGATGTTCTCTCTGGTCTTTCAATTTAAAATTTGTCTACTTCTTGAAAGCTGCCATAGGCACTCATCATGATACAGACTTTTTCATGTTTGGAGAAAGCCTCGCTGATTTTTCTTCCTCCTACTGGAGCCACTGTTCATAAGAATCCTACCTACTCTACCAAACAGAAGATTTGCATTGTTTGGATAGCAGTCAGGAATTTAGATTGAGTCAGGCCATTGGTGCATTTAACCCAGTACTGACTACATAGAGCCATCCCCAATTCTCAGTACAGTATTGTTGTATCTATACCCTGGAGCACCCTCACTCTTCACCACTCCCGACTACCAGCCAGAAGATAAGACATGATTGTAAGCAAATGCCTAGATATATATTGGAAGAGTTAGAAATTACAAGGTTGATATTTATTTATTTATAATGGCAATAATTCCTCTTGTTAAAATAAATGCTCATTTCATAATATAAGATCATATTTGTTTCAGGATTAATGGTTCTATGTCCTGGCTCTGCTTATATGTACTGCTATGATAGGAATGGCTGGCCTCAATGATTTTTCAACTTTTTAGTTGGCCCATATTAGAAAGTTCAAGAACTTCTCTCCTAGATGCATGGCAGCACAATCTAGAGGTTTCCAGGAATGGTATCTAGGACATTTTGTATATGAAGTATCACAATATTTCACACTAAAAAGGTTTCTGTAACCTTTGCTTCCAAGGATGGAAAGATACAGTAGCTTACAAGAACACATGTACTTTCTAGGAAGATAGGGTTCTTTAAGATACTCCTGAGGTACTAATGGACAAAGCACCTAAGAAAAATGACTTCATTTCCAAGTAATCTAGCATTCCAGAAGGTGGTCAATTATCTTTTATGAATACATGTATAATGCATATATCTCACTCATCAACTGTTAGTCTATTCTAAGGAGAGAGAGATGGAAATATATGGAAACTTAAACTATGACTTGCCACCCCATCAGCTATAAATTGTACTTGGCTAATGGATCTACCTTTATACTTCCCTTACTAATAAATAATTTTTCTTCTGTTCCATAATTTTATCAGTAATAGCTGGTGAGTTTTCAGAAACCATACAATTTTCATCGGATTTTTAAAGAAGTTGTTTGAGTGTAGTTACTTGTGTTTTGTTTTGAGACAGATGCACAATCATTTCATTGGATAAGTGTAAGTTTCATCTGAAATAAGTGCTGTAACGTTACATAAATGGGGATGTTCTTGAATACCATTTGGAAATGTCTACAGTTTCTTTATACAACTCAAAGGACGAGTCCTTAGCTTTAAAGCTTCAGCCAGAAGAGCCAGTTTGGTGTAGTGGTTAAAGCCCCAGGCTAGAAATCAGGAGACTGTGAATTCTAGTCCCACCTTAGGCACAAAACCAGTTGGGTGACCTTGGGCCAGTCACCTTCTCTCAGCCCTAGGAAGAAGGCAATGGCAAAACACTTCCAAAATCTTGCCAAGAAAACTACAGGGTCTTGTCCAGGCAGTCACCAGAAGCCAACACTAACTCAAAGGCACACGTACACACACACACACATTTTATGATTTTTTATATATCCAGAAATATATTGGTTCAACTGCTGAATATCAGCAGCAGCATGAGGGCATGCTGTCTACAGCTATTCTGGAGCAATGCAAAGGCCCCATATGGAAATATGCTAAATGAAATCAGTGAGCCATAGCAGTATTTAGGATTGGTCAGATCACATGCAATTAAAATGTTGTAAATAGTGTGTGTGTGTGTGTGTGTGTGTGTGTGTGTGTGACATTAAATTTAGTTTTGTGCATTGCTAATGCAGAATCCAAGAAACAATGGAGCTGAGGAGAGCTGGTGTTTAAAAAAAACCTGAATAATTCTTCAGAGATAGGTTTTGGTCTGCTGAAAAATTTGTTTTTGTCACAATCTTGCTGGAAATATCTGTAATGTAGACATTGGCTTCAGTTCTATTCACATTTTCCTGGAAGGAGTCCAGTTAAAGAGACCACATGTTACTTGTGAATAGACAAGCTAAAGTCATAAATGAACTTAATAATCACTCCCTTTCACCAGGGAACTCTGGAAATTGCAGTTTTGTGGGGAAATATAGTGATATTTAATGTACTTGTTAACATTGTCACTGAACTACTATTCTCAGAACTCTTTGAGGAACAATGAAAGTCGAGCAAGTATAAAAGCAATGCTAGGTCCAAGAAGATCATTAGATTGCAAACCTGGTCTTTAACAGGGGGTGCAACCCTGTTCAGCAAAAGTAATTATGAATCTTGAACTGCAGTTTCTGGGTTTAGTAACAAGTAGTTCTTACCTCAGTTCACTTTCCATTTGATCTCCCACATCCAGTCCTCTCCAGCCTGTAGACACTCAGAGGCCCTAGAGATGTCCCACACCAAGCTCGCAGGAAATTAGAAGTGGAGAGCTTTGTGGCAGTCCTCAGGATAATTCCCAGAGGGCTGAGCAGAAGTCTTGCAATATCATCTTTCTATCACCCAGAAAGACAACAGGACCACCAAAAAGCAGCACTGACAACCTTCACTTCCCCAAAGCACCCTAACAGCACTGTGGCTAAAAGTATCCACGCCACCCAAAAGATCTGAGAGCATCAGTAAAGTTGCCCTTTCCATGTCTCTCTGCCAGTATAGATTACCTATCAGAGCAAGCAATGATTCCATGCTAAATCTGGGGCAACACTCAGATTAAAAAAAAATATCAAAATAATCTATTCAATTTAAGAACCCCTAGTGCTCCCACATTTTTTTCCAGCTTGGTTAAATAGGAAATACTGAACAGCAACCAATAGTTATCAAACTTGACTGGATCCAATGATAATTGCTTAAGCACGGGCCTCAGCACTGCCTCCTTTTAATGGTGGGAAAATGCAAATATGTTTACATTTGTTATTAGGCAAAAGGTGATTTGGTTATATGCTCCCCACCACTTCCTATGCGCGCTTTTCAATGCATAGGAATTTCCTGCTGCCAGGCTGAAACTTTTGTACTATGCACCCATGCACACATCGTTACATAGAAAGGACTATGGGAAGCATAAGCATGATGTTCATGAAAGGGAATAACTGTATCAGGCTGAATATATACAGCAAGCATTGTTTTTGCAGAGTAGGCTAACGGGAGTGTTTCTAATATGCACTGCCGCCAAGATTTATTGATTACTTAAGCATAATTTTGTCAAGATGGAAAAAAGAAAGCCAAACAAGCTTATAGAAACATACAAGAAGGCTCTTGCTTCAAAAGGTATCTGGCAGCAAGCTCTGAGTGAGTGTATTTTGACAAGCACAGTTGGTACATTTCTGTCTAATCTACAGGCTTTGTTAGTTCCCTCTGCACTAAATCAACCATCCAGGCATATTTCTCCTGTAAGCAGGAGAATAATTCTGGTATATACTACAGCTAGTGCTGTGTTTTGACTGCTCCACCATATTTTTGCAAAAAGGTTGTAAAGCCCAGGGTAGGGTTACAAGAAAATTCCATTGGAGAGTTGCCTCGGATTTCCTGGAACAGTGCCATTTGATCCAATATTCTCCAAGTGCATTATCACTGTGTGAAAAAAAAATGTGCTGACTGTAAGCAAAATGCTATATTGAAAAAGCTCTGGTAGTAGAGAAGATTTATGAACGTAGAATTGCTTGATATTGAATCTGTCCTCTATCTACCTGTCTCTTTATCACGGCTACCTCACCTATGACTTTCCAGATGTTGCCGAATTACCATTCCCAGCTGCTCCAGCCAGACGACAAGTGGTTAGAGATGCCAGGAGTGGGAGCCCAGCAACATCTGGAAGGCCATGCTTTCTTCACCACCACTTTCCCAGGCATTCAGCCACAAATGGAAATTTTTTCAGCCCTTCACAAAGAGGAAATGAACTTGGATTTTGGCTGGCCAGTCATGTGTTCTCTCATGAGGTATGATCCTTGATGAAAACTAGAGATGATTTTGGAAGCAGATGCCTTGAAAAGCATTGGTTCAGTGAGGCAATAGCCACTCTACCAAGGTTTTAAATGGAGTTTGGGATACTTGCCTAACTGCTAGCTGATGTTTCTATTGCTTGTGCATGCAGCCCCCACTTTTCAAAGAGGCTGTTGTAGAAGCAAGAATGCTTCTTTACTTGGCTCAGTAGTACTCTACAGTATTTCCATTATGAATAAAGCTATCTCATCCATAGATTCCAAGTGCTGTGTGTCTACTTATACCTACAAAGTAACCATACTGAAATATGTATTTCTAGAAAAAGCCTTAAGAAAGTAAGCCCACAGACTTTGCTGAGATGAATGAGACACCGTGTTCAACTAAGAGCCTTTGGAATGCTGGAGTGCTAAAAGTAGTGATAGGTATTCTAGAGTAACAACATGAATCGTGAAGATAAATGATAGGTAGTGTTAATGATATCACAATGCAATTTCTTTCTTTATGGTTTGTTGGTTGGCAAAATATTGTGGAGAAGAGAAAGAAAATCACTCACGCACAAAGAAAAACATATGTAGTAGGCTGTGTGGATCATTCAAGGAGGTGCCTTGTAAAGTACAGGACCATTGTACAAATCCCTCTCTTCAAAACATGAAAGCAGCCCTGTCTTCTTCTAGCCTTGTGCTGCAGCTTTGTAAGCTCTTCCCAGCCACACATAGTGAGACAGCCAGCAGCATACAAAGCAGCAGCATGAACCTGGAAAAGAGATGTTTAGTAGGTGCTCCTGAGCATTTTGAAGCACCCCTTTAGAAGGATTTGCACAGTCTTAATACAGAATAAAATGAAGCATTGTTTCCATGCTGTAAGTTGAAGTTAAGAATGGCTGAGGTTCACTGTAGTTAGTGCCTGGGTGGGGTCTGAAATGATGAAAATAATCTGAGGCTATAAAGGTTCAAAGTATTTCTTAAGCACAGAATATAATTGAAATACGCTCCGGCTTTTATATCCATAAAAAACACGGGATTGAGACCTGAAGATTTGTTGCCCACTACGATATCATAAAGCAGCTTTCTCCAACTTGGTGCCTTCCAGATATGCTGAGATTATTAGCCCCAGAACTCCCAGCCAGCCAAAGACCACCATAAAACATACCACCATTTCAGAAAAACTGGTAAACTCTGAATTCCCTCCCTCTCTCTGTCTCACACACAGACACATATATGCCGCAAAACACATTAAACTCCTGCTTGCTTTGTTTGCTAGCTGTAGAAGCCATGAAATATGATAGTAGTTGATGCCCAGCACGATAGGGTTTTTATGTTGTGATGAACAGTCATCTTCTTGGAGCCGAATAGTAACCACTATCTCCTTTTGGCAGTAGTGTAACCAACAGATGGTAGCAATTTTCAAGTACTGTCAACTTCAGCAGCATTGGCATAGGTAGCTTAGAGAGAAAAGCTGAATATTCTGCTGCCAAATTTTAACATTTGAGATATTTAGTTCTCCCCTGCATAGAGATCTCAAGTTATCATGAAATTTAAAGAACAGTTTCTTCTTGGCTCTCCAGCCACATTTTCCCAGGGATAGTTCTAAAACTTTTGCTTTTTTGCTTCTCATCATGCATTCACACATATCCTAGAAGATTAACATTTAATCTCCTGCTGCTTGGAATTTTAGTCCTCTTTGTAGATTGCCTGGTCCCAGGGAGAAAGTGTACCAAAAAAAGCTTCAGACCATACCTCAGCCCTGTCATCAATAATGCACAGCTTATTTTCCATCTATTTAATAGCATAGATTTGGCTACAGGATGAATATGTTCCTAGTGTTTTATTCACAGAGACTTCCTGGGTCCCCAAACCTCATTTGCAATCAGAGATTCAGGCTGTACTGAACTCCATGCTCATGGATGTCCCCATGTCAGGTGTCCACACTAACAAATGGATGAAAATCACAAGGAGCCATGACTTTAGACAGAGGCTAGGAACTGCTTTCCATAGGCCAAGGATACCGACATTTTGTGGGAGCTGAGCAAGTTTGAACATTTGAGAATTGTATGGGTATTCTTTGCTGAATAGGTAAGCATACCTCCAAAAGTGGAACTTGGCTATAGCCATTCACCATTTTAATTTTTTTAAAAAGAAGCTGATAACTCAAACTTTGTTTTGTGTCTGTCTGTCTGTCTGTCTGTCTGTCTGTCTGTCTGTCTATCTATCTATCTATCTATCATCTATCATCTATCATCTTAAACAATTAAAAAAGAGAGACCAGGAATTAGGCAGATTGATTCTCCCAGGCTCAGAGTTGGGAGACCCAAGTAAAGGGAGATGATCTCTTTGGAGCCTGAACTGTGCAAGTGGAAAAAAGTAGTTTCATCTAGTAGTATCTGCAGGGAGATTCAAAAACAAAAACAAAAAAAACAACCCCTCAAGATGGTGGTTGCAGCAGGATAATTGAAGTCCCACCTCATTGTATGTGTGTCAACATCACACACACATATAAAGGATCAGGATTCAATTTTTTGCCACAAAGTGCCATCTTGACTTTTTTTAAAAAATAATCCCCCGGGGGCCATTGATTTCATCCTTGGCAGGAAAGATGATCTGTCTCAGTGTTATCCCATCATGTGACAAAGTTTCTTGAACTTTGAGCAGCACTCATTATGATGTATGAACAAGTTTAATCCAAATGCTTTTAGGTAAATATATTTTTCTAAAGGGGAATCAAAGTGTGAAGCCTAAGGAGAGAAGACACCATTTAATAGTACCACCCTTCATGGTTGTACTATTATTCACTGGCAAATACTAAAGTATATATGAAACATAAATCACTTAACCCAAAAGGCCTTATTGACAATTAGCATACCAATTTTTTTACTACGAATACTGTAAACTCTATTTTCTAAAAGGGATTTTTTCCCCTTTATTTTCAGTTGCAAGCTATTTTCTTCACTCTGCCATTACTGTGGGTTACAATTTCATAAAAAGTTAAAGGTTACCACTTACTTTTTCTCCAAGATCACAAATGGTAAACAGCATCAATACCCCCAAATTTGTGACCTGTGTTTTCACCAATTGCTAGAAAAAAAATTAAATGTTTTGATGATTAGAAAAAAAAATAGCTTATAGAAAAAAATGAAAGTCATGCTGTAACCATAAATGAAGAGGTAAATTTATATTTATATGTTGTAAGGAAAATGAGAAGCTGCTTCTTAATATTTTCTTTCTTTTTTCCTGCACTTTTGGCTTTCTCTTTTTCTTTCTTTCTTTTGTTCCTTCTTTTCTTTAGTATAAATATTAGTTTCTGTTAGTTTTTATCTTTCTTTATTAAAATCTTAATAAAGGTATATTTAAAAAAAACAAATGAAAACATATGTTAATTGTAAATCCTTCCTTCCTTCCTCAGCCTTTATTTAGACAACATATTATATCACTTACAAAATTAGGCTGAACTATGACCTTTGACTCAGCTCTATTTTAAGGTGGCTTCTTTCATATGTTGGGAGCAGGGAGCTGCCTTTTGGCTTGCTTTCTCCACTGACATCTTAGTAGTGTGCATGTGTAAGTTACAAAAACCAGAGCAATCTACAGCACGCTTCAAGACTTTCTTTCCAATCTGAATGTATATGTCTGGTGTAGGTGTCATTTGTATCTTGCATCTTGTATCAAGCTGTGATTGCTCACATCCGATCGGGGGCTGAATAAACCTTTTGATTCAAGATGCAAAAAGAGTGTTGGGACAAGAGGAGGAAGAGTTGGAGGAGGTCAGCTGACAGAGTTTTGTTTCAGAGCAGCTTTCCCCAACCTGGCTTGCATTCTGCCCGAGAATATTGGGAGTTGTCTTCCAACACATTTGGGGGTGTCAAGTTGGAAAAAGCTGCTTGAGCCAAAGGGGAAATAATCAGTCGAATGATGTGTACATAGGTAAACTCCCCGTATACCTCTAGTTCACCCAAAAATAATTAAAGCAGTTCTCAGATTTATACAAATAAAAACAGAATCTGGGCAGGGCTCCTTACAGCAACAATCCTATGCATATCTATGCCAATGTAAGTTGCACTGAGTTAAAAGGGTGTTACTACCAGGTGAATATGCATAGGATTCCAGCCTAAAAAGAAATATATTTTTGTCTTTTACGTGCATGTTTTTGGAACGGAAAGGGGTTTCATTCTAAGTACAACACAACTGTGTTTTCCTCCCTTTCAACGTTTAGATTTTGCTTCTTCCCTGCCAGTCATCATCATCTTTAACAGGAAAATTCAGTGAAAGAGATGACATTTGTTCAGCCCAAGTTCACTATCAATCTGCAGTAGCAACGAATGCGAATACTGACATCAGGCTTCTGAGATACCTCTGTCATTATTTTTTTCTTGAAAGGAATTTCCTGCAGTGAAAAGAGAACATGTCACATCAATTGCTCCTCAGGTATTTCATTCTATGCAATACTGCTGAGCGGTATATTAATGTTTTTCGTGTGAATATGCAACAGTAAATTGGGGGAAAAAATGGACGGAAATTGAGGAAGTGCTCAACGGCTGCCTAGCACCCATAAATGACTTTGCATTGCCACTGGAAATTGCAACAATTAACAAGACCTGGAGGTAGGAGTGGGAGAAAGCTGGGGTGCATAAAATGTTCTACGAAGAAACCATTCTGTGTACATAACAGATGGTTTCAGTTGTCTGTGTCCAAACTGAACCATGCGTGTCTTGGATGTTTCATTCAAGATCTAGACCAAATGGGGATGTTTTATTTCAGAGATAGACTGAAATGCAATCATTCCAAGTCAAAGTATTGAAGTGTTCCACTCTCTTTTAGCTGCTCCGGTTGGAAATTGCCTTTTTCTTGCAACTGGGATGTTATCTTTTCAATTTTCCTGCCTGGTTATATCCCCACTTGTATTGGCTTTGGCTGGTTGACAGGATGATCCAGTGGAGTTCTGGAGAAAAGCAGCAGGTGTCTAAAGAGCACGTGGCCCAGAGAAATTCATTCCAGGTCTGCTGTTGGAAAAAGATTGATTGGAGAATGAGCTACAGAAATTGTATCAAGAACTATTGAAATCAATGCTGTGATTGGTGCTTTTGCTGGAGTGATGGTGATCAATAGCAATCTCCACAGCCCCAATTCCATTCCATTCCATTTTACTTATTGTTATGTTTGGTTTTGTTTGATGTTTAACATTTAGTTTTGATTCAGTGGAGTGGAGTGGGTAATGGCTGGCTTGTATGGGGAAATTAATTCTTCTGGTCAGAAGTTTTACCTATGGGTCTATTTGTCTACTGTCACTGATAGCACATCTGCTTGCTAGATACAAGTGCATCTTTTCTTTTGCTGTTTTAAAACTTTCTTGCCTTTAAGGCTTCTTCCCCCACCCTGGGTTAAGCCTAGATAAGTACATTATTCAAACAATACCTACCCCCCCCCCCCAAACTCACTGAACAAGTGATGTCTGGGAGAGCCAGGCTGGGTAGAGGGCTAGTCAGAGGGAGGGCAGTACTAGGGTTTGTTAGTCATGAAGGTTGTAAGAAGGTTTGATTTTATATCATGGCTCCTCCCCTTCAGGCGGCAGGGTTACCACCAGCTGGCATGATGGTGGGGGAGGCTGAAGAAGAGCCCAGTATTAAGAGGGGAGCTCTTCTCCCCACTGAAATAGAGAAGGAGGTTGTGAGGTTGACACTTGAAGCAGTCAGCCCACTCCTCAACCCAGGGACTGAGGGAAAAGATCAAGAGGAGGAGGTATTGCTCGCACTTGAATCTGAGCTCATGGCACATGGTGATCCTGATAATGCAGGTGCACCAATAGACCACTGACTACTACCAAAGCGAGTCTCTTGCAGGTCCAGGGTCAGCGTGGTAATGGAGCACTATAAATTTTCACTTGGAGACCCATATTAACACTATCTGCAACCACTGTAAGCTACAGATGAGCTTGAGGAATGACACCATGCATCTTTTGATCTTGAGGATCCTAACCACCTGGTCAGGTAACACCCAGGTGCCCTTCCCACGTTTGGCAGTACTAGGCAGCCTGTGTTTCTGACTAGCAGCAGTGCACCTACTCTTCAACAGAGCAAGAATGTCCACAGAGTAGTTGAAGCTAACATTAGGCAGCAAGTAGCAGAGTGGTCAAAAGGGACCAGACATGACACCTGCAATTGTACAGGTGAAGGCCTTCCATGACCAGCCATCCAGCATGGTGAAATGTAATGGATTATAGCGTCTCCTCCATCTGGTTGTCTCTGTCTACTGTATCCCTTCACTCACTATTTTCAGCAGGTGATTCTCTCTCATTGATATGGAGAGAAATGTCATGATCCCTACAACCAGTAAACCCTGATATATCCACTTCCCCTGAGACATTTGGTCTAGTACAGGTGAGGTATATCTTCTCAGCTCATTATGTACTTGTAGGGGTGAAGAAAGAATGAGGAATCATCTGCATTTGTAGACCCTGGCATTTCCTATCATGCAGAGTCATATGCTTTATGCCAAAGTGCTGGATGTCTCACATGGCAGAATAGATGAGTGCAGCCTTGAACTGAATTATTAAGAGCTGTCTGTCTCAGTAGCCATATCTCTTTAACATCTTCATAGTCATGGATGGTGGGCCCAATACAAGAAGGGCAATCTGTAATGCATAGTTTATTGGCAACAGCTACATTGCTCACATTTGGTTGTATGGGATGGTCTTGATCTGGACAAGTGCCATGAGATTGCTAGTTATTTCTGCAAGAGTGTGAAGGTGAAGTTGATGCTAGATCAATGCCAGATTCAGCTCCACCTACTCAACATTGATTCTCATTTTTTTCATCTTGGGCAAGAACTTGAAAAAAGCTGGACTACTTTAACAAATAGCAGAGAGATACTATGCATGTGTGAGGTATAAAGCACATCTCCTGAATCAATATATGAAAAATGTATCTTTCTATATAATAAAGATATAGATAGCAAAGGCAATCTGAGTTGCAGAAGAATAGATAACTACAGGATAAGAATTAAAACTATTTTGCCAGTATTTATGGGAATCCCAAGAATAGTGGGCTATCTACTATTTTTGAAACTCCAAATACGATACACTGCAGCTTGCAAGTAGATCTTGCTTAGAACTGGACCTGGCATCCATCAAAGGAACACAACAGGAAGCATGAAGGTACTTGATCTGAGGTCACTCCTGCCCAGTTTTGTCCATTGTTTGGTAGAGGTTCTTGGAGGTTTTCAAAAATGTTATATAAATTTAGAATTCCTGCCCTTGAGATTGATCAATGGCCAATCCTTAACCTGGGACAAGCTGCTTATGCAGATTAGCCAAGAGTAGCATAGTGGTTAGATTGTTGGGACTATGAGAGAGAGAGAGATAGGGAGTTGGTTAGATTTTAATTCATCCTTGCAAATTCATTGATGACTTTAGACCAGCCATTTTTTTCTCACACAAAATAGTTGTAAGGGCAGCACATCTCAGTGACAGGGTAGGGTAAAAAACAACAACAAACAAACTGTACCAGTATTATCTAGTCTCTTGTGCATTCACATATGAAATAATGCATTGAGCCTCAGTGACTTGATGCTTGTTTTTTCACATGATTGCTTGGTTTCTTTGACATTGGTAAGGCTGTGTTTTCCAATCACCAGTCAGATGTAATCAAATTCACTGGAACACACTCAGAGCATCTTTTCAGGACTCCATGCTGAATGCGCAAAGATCCTATTCAGGAGCCATGCATGCATGCATTTCGCCTGCATGCATACAGGCAAACACCTGCGCATGGCTCTTGTCGGGGTAAGCAAACACAAAGTGAAAATGTTGCCACCGCCTTTCATATAAAAAAAAAATTCCCCTCTCACCCCTATGGGTGGTATGCGTCTTCCTCAATCTCAGGTCCTCTACCAGAGGCCTGGGAGTTTGAGGGTTCTGCGCAGTATCTTAGCTGTTCCTAGCACTGCACTCTTCTGCACAGAGAGCTCTGATGTTGTTCCTGGGATCTGTTGGAGCCATTCTCCCAGCTTAGGAGTCACGGCCGTGAGTGCTCCTACCACCACTGGGACCACTTTGGCCTTTACTTTCCACATCCTCCCGATTTCCTCCTTCAGGCCTTGGTACTTCTCCAGCTTCTCATGCTCCTTCTTCCTGATGTTGCTGTCGCTTGGCACTGCTACATCTATCACTACCGCTGTCTTCTGGTCTTTGTCTACTACCAGCCACCTTTCATATATATATATATATATATATATATATATATATATAAAATTTCTGACACTTTTAAGACTACCCAATAACCAGAGTTCTCTAGATGGTGCAAAAGTAAATTAAAAACATAAAATACAAACCTATAAAAATGCCTCTCCAAGGAGAACATTTCACAGATGGGCACCACAACTAAAAAAGCCTTTGCTCAACTGCAAAGATTTACGCAAAGCCATTCTGACATTTAATACGCGATTGGGAGCTCAACTCCTGTGTTTCACACATGCAAACAAATGCATACATATTTGGCAACTGACCTGGAAATAAAACAGACAAACAAAAAATTATCCCCACAAACGGCCATCCAAAAGCCTCTGGGGCCTGCTCTAGGGCAGAGAATCACATGAATACCAGGATCCATTGTGCAATTTCTTCAGGTCCCCCTATCTACCCTGTTCACTGTCCACAGAAGTCAATCAATCAATCAATCAATCAATCAATCAATCAGGTTCCGAAGAAACATTGGCAGTTATCTGACATTGCCAGGTTCACTGGAAAAAGAAGAGTTTTATAAACACGATGAATTATTTAAGTCTGTCTTTCCTTTTCTCTCTCTCTCAAACTCGCAAAGCTGAGGCAAGCAAATTTAAACTAGCAGAAGAAGATTTGTTGTATTTTCTATATGCAATATATCACATAAATGTCACACTGTTTAGCTTGGAATTATATCATAGATCTCCAGAGAAGAATAAAAATAAGACTGAATTCTCAATCCTGAAGAAATGTTTGGGTGAATAAATACTAGCCACAAGCCACAATTGTTACTACAGGGATAAATCTCCCAGCCTGATCCACAAAACAATCTTGCCTGCTTCAGCACAGTTTTCCCAGAACGCAAAGGAAGAGACAGGATTCTCTGTATGGATATTCTAGGCAAGGCAATATCTTGAAATATGTGTGAATTCATAACCCTCTTGGCGGAAAGCACTTATGTCTAAAGCTATAGTCCTTCCAAAAAGGTCTTTCTAATGGGAGTTATGGTTGGGGCTATCAGATCTGGGCTGCAACAATCAGAATGAACACTGGATAGCAGGAAAGAAAAACAGAAACTCTGAGTTCTTATCTACCATCTAGTGAGCATCTGAAGCTCTACAGCTTCAAGCCATTAGCTCTAAATCAATGGAATCTGTCCTAGATAAAGTAAGGTACTTCAGCAAACTGACACTCCTGGAGTAGAGGCCAATAATATTACTCATAATAAAGCAGCCATATAAGTTCAGTTATTAAGTAATATCAGCTGGACCTGCCCACAAGCAGGGCCAATACTAACAACTTACTATTCTGTCTGATGCTCCAGCGCACTAACTTAACTGATTGATAAATCACAGTTTACAGGCAGCTCTACCACTGGGAAGAGGAATTAATCCTCAGATACTTCATCTGGGGTGGAAGGATTTCACATTTACTGTTATTTAATTCATCAGTATTATGTTCCTCCTGCCAAGGATGGGTAGAAATGCTTGAGGAAATTTCTGCTTCAAGTGCCAATTGAAGTTTGCTAGCCTTCCCTTGGGCTGAGCTCTGTCTCTGGTTGCAGAGTTCTTGGGCTGGCAGTTTGCAGTGGTGGGCTGCTGGGGATAACAGGATTAGCAGAAACATAACAGAGAGCCTGAAATGATACAGCAACTCTGTAAACTGTCAGGTTCTTTTATGGGCCAAAGCACTGTGTTGAGAACATCTGCACAGATGATTTACAAAAAGGAAGAGGTTGCTTTGATTTGTAAAAACTGATGAAAACAAATACACTTATCAACAGCCAACATCTGGGAATCTGGGCAATGTCTCTTCTCTCGCCTGAAAAACCATGGAGCATAATCTGCTAAGAGATCTGGCTGCTGTCGGTGAGGAAAAGGTTATAAACACCTGCATATCACCTGGACAGTCTCAGCAACAGATCCATGTGTTCACGCCAGTGTGCAGATCTGACAACAAGTAAAATTTGATTGGCAGGTCAGTTCCCAAGCAGAAAGCCTGCAGCAGTTTTACAAGACCTTCCTTTCCCCCTGTTAGCTACTGTTCGTTTTCTTTCAGGTTTCCCTGCCCCTAGTAAAACTTTCCTCCTCACTGGGACAAGGGCTAGACACCAATAAAATCTACCCTAAGTAGTCTCCATAGGTGGATATCTTTTCAGATAAACTTATGTGGGATGCTGAGCTTAGGATACCACATCTAGGATCCCAAACTCCAGATGAACACTGGATAGCAGCCAAGAGTTAGAGGTTTTTGGTATCCCCTTGCTGCCATCTAATGATTATTGATTTCTGCAGCCTGAATGTGACCGCCTTAGCTGAGCCTATCTCCATGGGTCTGTGCATCTCCCATTATTAACCCCCCACTTCTGCCTTAAGTTTTAGAACTTAAAACTTAAATGCTAAGGTAAACTTGTAAAGGAAATGCAAATGCTTCAAACTCCAAGAGTCTCTCTGTGTTTGACAAGGTCAAGAATTATGGACTTTTTAGACATGGACTGACTAAAAGAATTATACACCACTGGAAGGAGAAACTTCCACCTGATTGGCAGCACAGGATTGCTGAAGTGAGTTGTCTGTCCAAATCTGCATTCATTTATTTTCAACAAAGGGGTAGAGATGACATTTAAGTGTAGTGGTTAAATGTGAAGGAGTTCCATTTTTGGCTTGCCAGACTAGATTTTTCCTCCCTTTTAAAATTATTATTAATCTTATCGTTATTATTAATCTTGATGTCTCGTTGTATTATTTATACTTGTGTGCCTACATTCATTAGCTTGATACAATAAAATAAAATACAGTTTAAAAAAAAAATGAGATCTCCTCTACTTGCCTTTAAGTGAGTGTACGTTCTTGCTTTTGCTATTTTACTCAAGTAGAACTGGCTACTTCTAACTTTGTCTGATGTTGTGTTTTTGCATTATACAAGCAGGATCCCTCCAAGGAGCCATTTCCTACTTTTCTATATGTGGCATAAAAACAGAGTCAGAATGATCAACCTGAGCTATAGCTTTTTACTAGAGAACCCATGACCCGTTGGGTCATCATTTCAGAGATATTTCCTTACATAAACAGGAAATCAGAATCACCAAGGGCAAAAAAGCAGTGGGAGTGTGAGTGACTTGTGACTTGCTGCCGGCTTCCCCATTGACTTTGCTTGTGGGAAGCTGGCAGGGAGTGTCAGAAATCTCCCTCCCTCTCTCTTCTTGTTCCTTCCTTCCTCCCTCCCTCCCTTCCTTCCACATATAATATAGGCTTGTGCCATTATCCCTCCCCTCACAAGACCTAGAAGAGCCCTGGTAAAGCCTCCTCCTCCTCCTCTTCTGACCACAGCCATTAAGAGATTTCAAATTTGGGCCTCAGTTCCAAATTTATCACCATTTGTTTGATAGATAGATAGATAGATAGATAGATAGATAGATAGATAATCTTTTTTTATTTGAACTCATTAGGATGTATGGAGATCCCCAGTTGTTCTTCCATCCACACACTGAGCAGACTCATTACTGCTTCATTTCAGCAAGACTACTGCATCAAAGATCTTTTGTCTAAATTTGCTCCCTTTAGTAATATTTCTTCTTTTTCTCTAAGTAGTCCCTTCCCAACAGCCCTTCATTTTGTTCTTAACAAGATTGGTACATTCTGTTTTTCTACAGTTGTAGTAATGATGGACACGGAGCAAACTGATCACAACAAAAGATATTCTCAAAGACTGAACTTCATGTTCAGTTTGAACAGTATTCCAGTTCCAGTAGGCTTTTTGAGATACTATTTTATTCAAAAATGAGAAGAGTTGTAATAGTTATATAAACTATTTACATAGTTTTAAGAATCTTTCATGGGGCCTAATGAACATGGAAGCAAGTTGCTTTATGTGAAATCATAGTGTAAGAATTACAGGACTTGATTTCAACAAATCAGAAAGACCCCAGATTAGGGAAATGTGATGCAAGAGTTGTGTATTCCCACCATATTTACATAATAGACCAAGCTAAGCTAATATTTTTAGGATATACCTGATTGCTTGGAGTTTCATGTGAAAGACAACATTGTATACTTAATGGCTTATGGAATGAAAATTATATTACTGTTAAAAATGCAATAACTATGTTTTATAGTATAATATCAGTCTAAGAGCCTCAGGCAGTAGCCTCTTTCTGTACTCCTGAAAGCAGAACTTGCAATATTTAGTAGTGCACAAACTAATTTGTTTCATATTTTCATGCATCTATTGAGCAATAGTCTGTGCGTCTCTTGTTATTAACAGTGCTGAATTATAAATGCTGGATTTTAAATTAATGTATGTATAATGTGCTTTTCTTGTGTACAGTCCAATCTGATCAGAGCAGTTCATGCGAAAGCTATTTTAATTGAGTTTCTGCTAGGATAGTAGCCATAGAATTATGCCCTTGGTCATCTTGGAATAAGGTTTTATCAGTGTTTCATCCAAGAGGGATCTGCTTCAAAGCAGCAAGATGGATATGGATGGGATAGTAAAACATTGAAATGAAGGAAACATAGGTGATTTGTAGTCAGAATATCAAGTGGAAAGGAACAGGTCTTGGAGCAGAAGGATAAAAAGAAACTGGAAGCAGGATTCAAGAGATAAATAAGCCCCTGAAAAGAACATTGCAAAATTCCAGACATACAATAAATAGCAAGTGAAAGAAAATTTACTTATTTATGGTATTTTCAATCCAGCTTAAAATTATCTAAGCAGAATAATATAAAAATAATTAATGGGCCATAGAATATAAGCAAAATTATAAGCAAAGGAGAGGGGGAATATATGAAAATTAGAAAAGCTGGCATCCCAACATAATGAAGGTACTTAACATTTATCAAATGATTAACATCTAAAATAACTGGGAGAAGAGGAAAGTGGAGTCCTTGGGGTTCTCTGAGCTTGGCTGTTTTCTTGCAAACGTTTCGTTACCTGGCTAGGTAACATCTTCAGTGCTAGAATGGGATGGGGTTTGCTCTCTGTTTATATACAGTGGCATGCCCTGCCAGTGTTAGTGGGGGTGTGGGTTTTGTTTTGTTTTATTTTTCCCGCTCTGGTAGTTCTTTGATTGGGGTATTAGGAACTACCAGAGGGGGAAAAAATAAAAAAAATGAAAAATGAAAATAAAAAAATAAAAAAAGCTCACAACCTCAGATAACCTCTTTTAGCTATTTCATAGAGATTGAAGCATATTCCAGTATGCAATGGAATAGAGGAACAATTGTGTTTGAAGATATTGTCTCAGCTATCCAGGTCAATATCCTGTGCCTGACAGTAGGACAAAGAGTACTTGACAGCAGCATGGACTGGAACTCTTTGGAAACCACTAAAATCTTATTGCTGACTAAGGACCTCCAGTCTTGCAGAGGGGAAAAACATGTTGAAAATCTAAATCTCAACAGGTAGCAATCTTGCTATGACAAAAAGGTAGATGTTTAATCCCCACCCAAGGAAACTTCCTCCCCACCCAAGGAAACTAGATATAGAATGAAACCTGGTATGCATGCTCGGCCCATGACATTGTCATGATATCCAAGAAATTCCAAGCTTTGCCAGATTAAATAGCCTTCACAGGAACGTTGAAGTCCTTCAGATCCACCATTCTGTTGAGTCTACAGAACTAAATCCAAGACCATAACTGACAGTTTGGTAGGATGCCTGCTGGGTGGAGATTAATAAACACTCTAGGTTAGCCTTTCATCCATATTAAATAAGAGCAATTAAATCAAGTAACCTAGTATCTACATATAAAATGTCATACTTTTCATACCTACCACTACATCAATAGCACTTCCTATCTTCTCCTGGTTAGTCATAATATCTCCCAGGCATATTAGTCCTGCTACTACAGCTACTAATCAGAAATACCCCAATCTGAAAACAAAGATATTCAAAATGGATATTTGGTAGGCATTAAAGTTGTGTAAAGCATTCTGTGTTCCCTGAACTGAACAGCAAGTTTGGGTGGCCCACACCCAGACCAAAACCACATGCGTTCTGTCCAGAACCAAACCCAACATATGCATGTTTGATTGAGGCAAGGACCCACAACATGCATGCTTAGAACACAGGCATTCCTGGATAGGGGCACAGGGAAAAAGGCAAAGCCTGCCACATTGCACAGTAGCAGTGAAGGTAAGGTAAGATAAGCAGAAAGAAGGAAGTAGGGCAATAAGTGGAAGAGAGCTGGTTAGTTTATGTCATACTTGAATTCAAGCACAACATCAGCAGAGAAGGAATGAGCACTGGGATATTAACCATCCAAGATTTGCCTGGAATTTATCTCAGCCAAAACCCAGAACAACCAAAATGTTCTGGGGTCTTCGTTTGGCCACCTCTGCAATCTGCCCAGAACTAACCCAGACAAGACCCTAAGCCATAACATGTTGGTTCAGTGCATAGAACACCTGCACACATTTAGTACGAATACCATATTTAGGGTACATAATTCTAGATGGCATTAAAGAAATACAGAAAAATATAACACTTTGTTGCCATCTGGTAGTTGTCTGGAATTTTGCAGCCCAGATATGGAACTCCTAGGATACAGAGGTGCAAAATCATTATAGTGGTGGTAGTGGCAAAGAACACTTCTGTCCTCAAAGATCCCTGTGACTGTACATGGGAGTCAAAATCCTGACTTACTAGCAATATATTTGCATCTTCTGTTTTTTGTTGATAGATGTCCCCAAAGTTCAAGTGATGTTTAGCTTCTACTTTTAGGAAGCTGAACTGTGACCATAATTGTTCAAGTCATCTTTGATCTGAGAGCCCTGTGGACTGATTTATCAATATAATGGCATGAATTTCTGACCGTGTACTATACTTAAGTAGCAGTATGCTACTGTGTCACTCTTAGCACTTTATTTATAACCTTCTTGAGAAATAAAGAAATGCTGTTGATAAAGAATATTGCTTATTCAAGGCTCCTTACTAGCTCAGTATTCTAGAAAATGCAGATTTTAAGAAGATGATGAGTAGGATTCTGCCTTGGTTTGAAATGGCTACTGCAAGATTATTTTTTCATGGGTGAGTTATTGGGGGGTTTAGGGGTGGATAATTTTATATGAATGTGATTGTGCTCCAAAGCAACAAATCTGATGGTGTAGGTAAAAGTTATCAAAGGAGATCATGGAAATAAACTGGAAGTGGGACAAGTGATCCAAGATGTGGTCTTCTTTTTAATTTTCTGACAAACAGAAGCTTGTAAGAAAAAGTTCTAAGTGGAAACACACAAGCAAAGTGGAAACATATGTGGCCAATAAGAAAAACCAATCACTTGTAAATTGTTACCTCTCCTCCCATCCTCTTCTTTGCATGCTCTTTCTTGCATCACATCTGACCCCTCATTATAAGAATTCTAAACAGACTGACATAAGTACAGACTTGCCATTCAAATCCATCCTTAAATAACTCATGAACCATTTCATGTCTTCAGAACATGAAAATAAATAAAGAATTCATTATTTTAATCAAATGATCATCCAACAGATTTACTGATTCTTGTTAGAAATTCCACCCATCCACCCTCCATCTTAAAATTACTCACACAAAACATTCCACCCTTTTGTTGGTGATTTTTTCTCCATTATGCTAAGGTTTGGTCACCATTTTAATTTTCTCTATTCTATCATTTCAGTTTATTTGTTTTTTTTTTTTTAAGCTGACATTTTGTTGTCCAACAATGTGTTCCTAAGTTATAATTTTTAAAAAGGGAAAGGTTCCATCTTTCACCCTGGAATAAAAACAGGATTTCAAGTTCAAACTCTAGCATTTCCAGTGACAAATGGTTTTAGATAAAAGCTATGGCCCTTTTAAAAGAAAATCAACCCCTTATACTTAGTAGCAAATAATCAAAATAGTGTTCACAAGACCTTTGTACATCTCTATAGCAGAAGTCACCTAAATCCATGATACACCTTAGCTGGCTTCCATAAATTTAATTTTTTTAAATGTCCAAATTTTTCATGATTGCCAAAACTCAAGAAATTTTGATATTCTAACATAATATTTCAGGCATGAATGCTGAAACATTTTAAGATTTTAACAAACAATACATGAGTCTCAGAGGTAAGTTCACCAAAATCTCACAAGATTCGACCAACTTGTGAGATTCTGGCCAATAAAAAAAAGACCCTTCATTTTTTATGAATGTATCACCATGAAACATTGTGCAAATGTTAATGCACAATCTGTCACTCCTTTTATAGTTAATGTACAAAGCTGTAGGAGTACAAATGGAAAATAGATCTATTTCCTTTTTGATAATGTTCACATTTTTTAAAATTATTTTTTCTACCCCAAATATAAAGATATTTGCAGATTTGAGGAACAACCAGTGAACTAAGGAAAATGATTATTTGTCTGCATCAAGAAGAGCACATCCAAGGGTGTCCGCGGAGGGTGAAAATCAGCAAGATGGCAGACTGAACTTCTCGATGCCAGCCCTATTCCTTCTGAACATTTGTGCAATGTCAACCCCATACAAAACCCTCCCCTGTCCCAGCACCACGGCAGCTGTTCACGGCATAGGGAGAGTCATGCCTGCCTTTAATTATTAAACTTTAGAACCTTTGGTTCTGCACTGTTTTTCAATAGCAGGTATAACACCTCATCAAGCATAGCTGAATACCAAATTTCCTACCCAGATTTCTGAAAGTGAATTATTCAGAGCCTCTACCTGCCTGGCAAGTATGGCATCTGCATTTTCTCCCACTCTCAATTTTTAAAAATTTCAACTCATTTTATTGTATTTACAAAGTGATGTAATAAGAAATGTTCATAACAAACAATCAAAAAATTATCAGAATTGTAAAAGAATATATTACCGTAGACATGTCTATTCTTCATAAAGCTGCTGTGATTGAATAAGACAAATGTAGAATTAACACTACACAAAGACACCCCCCCCACACACACAGAGACAGAGACAGAGACAGAGACAGAGACAGAGACAGAGACAGACACACAAGTGCATAATTTCTGATCTCTGAAATAAACATGGATTCTGATTTGCAATGGTTTTTGTCAGCCATGTATAACTGAACAGAAATCAACATAACAAAACCCTATACCTAGCTGGGTCCTTGGGTGAGCAAGCAGTTCATCTGTAAGAAAAACAAGGTTTTGGACCAAACTAAACATCTTATTAACACTTTTGAGAAAAACAGTTGAACAACTCACTTTTACCTGGTGAAGAGGGAGAAAAAGCAGCTGTGGGATTTGATTTGGACTGGAGGTTGCATCAATTTCCTGAAGTTTTTTGTCTATACAATTTGCCCTTTAAAAGTGTTGCTTATTGCAAACTCCAAATATAGTAGCTTTGGAGTGGGTAATTTTTAGTAGGAAATTGGTGGGGAACCCCAGTGTAGATTGGGGGTGCTCAGCTGCCTTGCCTGCAAAACAGAGGTGAGCAACTTCAGGTTCAGCATGAATAATGCAAGCTTGCTGCAGACCCGATAAATAATGCTTGGAACGTCAATGGATTGTACAGAAAAACTAAGAAAATTGTTCTAGAGTTCTTCAGTGAAAATGAATTGATGACCCTAATGATTTCATCTCTTCCGCAACTTCCTTCAGAATGTCAGTACTGCAGATAATATGTCTTTTAAATGAGAATCTCTTCCATATTTTGTAAGTCATAAAGCATGTTGTTTCTTATTATGCCCCAAACTAAATTCTAATTGGCAGTGTCTTAAGGCAGTATTCCTGGCTTGTGAAAAGAAAAATAAGTGTCAAGATGCACTACTTTTGACAACTTGGACTGTTTTCTACTGTACTGTCCTTACGAATTTCCACTAACAAATATCTTGCATAAATGTTTGTGATTTTAGAGCAGTAAGCTGAGTGCTGTGAGCTTTCTATGAGTTAATTCCACCCTTGATCAGGTAGCGAAAAGCACAATTTATGCTGAATAGTCTCTCTACCCTTTTTCAGAAAGATTTTTTTTAAAAGGCACAGAGAAAAAACTTTTCTCCACTTAAAACTTCAGTTGGCCCTTCCAGTGTGACTCCATTTATAATTATCATGTGTGTTTAATGTGAAAAGTCCCCAAAGAATACACCAGTAAGACTCTGGGCATTCCACATGGCAAATCTGCACTAGTTTGAAAACAGCTCCAGACCATTGGGATCCCACATCAGTGGTAGTCTAGCTTCACCAAAGGGAGATTTTCAAAATTTTGGTTCATCGCTCTGAGCTGTTCCCTGTAAATATGTATGCTGCTTGCATTATGTGTCTGTAGAATGCAAGCATAGGTAGTGGGATATTCTGGGGATGAAAGCAGCAATATTTTGAGACTCGGGGAGATGCAAATTCTGAGTGCTTTAACATTAACACAATGCTTGTCCTCTGGTGCACTTGTGCTTGCTCTGCACACTCATCGAGAGATCAGTCAGCTAGTCCAATAGGTGGCTTTGGTGTTTTCAGAATGTAGAAGTCCTACAGAACACAACATCTGGTCTGTTCAATGAAAAAATAGAATGGGCTACTGTAAATTATGGGAAGTAATAAACTTAATAGTAGAGCTTTTCACTTCTCTCTGATCATTACTCCTATTTAGGTTAACCAAGGGTTATAATAATTAAAACATTATTAGTGCTTTATATATTCAAGCCTCCAACTAGGTAGGGATTTAAAAGGGAAAATACTTTGAACTGTATTCAGTGTTTATTGACTACCCCCATTTATGGCTATATTTTTGTATAGGATTGGACAAAGGGTGACCTCCCAGATATTGGACTGCAATTCCCATCCTTCCTCATATTGTCCATAAGGTTATGACAGTTGGCTCTTCACCATATCTTAAGACACCCTTATTGCCCATTTATATTTTAAATGTAGCTTTTGGATTTCCAAATCATCAGAGGCAGCCCAATGATTATTGCATTACAATACTTGAAACTGGAAGTTGCCGAGATGTGGATAATCATGGCCACCAGGATTCCCCACCAGTCTGAGGCAAGCTCCAGACTTCCATGGCATCGGATATGACAGCTGAGCCATTTTCTTTCTGCTATAGTGCATCTGAAACTGCAGTAAAACTAGTATTTTCACACAGACAGACTTATTTCAGTTCTTCAAAGCTTATGATTGCTTCCTTATTTGTGTGTGTGTGTGTGTGTGTGTGTGTGTGTGTGTGTACGTATGAATATGGGATGCTTATGAGCTCCTGAGCTTCAGGACGTTCAAAAGGAAAGGTGGTTTGATGGCTTTTCAGCTTTCCACCTCAAAGGAAGGGAGAGGCAGTATTCATATTTTAGCATTTTTATTAGGAGTGTGCTAATATCTAAGTGCAGTACAAGACTAGTTTGCAAGCAATTTATTTTTCTTTTAGATGGAGTGGAGCTAGATTTTTGTTACTCCAAGGCCTGTGGCAGCTTGAGGTGAGACAACGGTTAAGCGGTGTTCTTTATTCCCAGTCTTTAGAGGCTGGCAGAAATGAAGATAATTCAGTGGTATCTGCAGGGCAGGTCAAAACAGGCAAGATGGCAGGCAGGGCAGTACAATCCAAGGGGTTCTGCCATGTGCCATGTTGATGCACATACAGAAGAGAGTCATCTGCCTGCATTGGCCCACCCTGTCAACGCCACGAAGGTGATCACAGGTAATCTTTTAACTGTTATAGAGGTATTAGGGAGCAAAAAGTGGTGGCTGTGTGAAAATATCCTCTATCATCCTTACAGATAAAATGGGGGGGGGGGGGGAGTAAATCAGTCAGCCAGGTGCTTTTCTAGCCAAAACCACTAAAGTAGCCATTAAAAGCTATTAATATTATTTCTACTTCTCTGGGCATATTCCTGCATTCCCTTCTACTGGTTTGCCTTTTTTTTTTTTTTCAGATGAAGAATGAAACTTTACATCAATCTAAGTTTTGGCTTTTTTGACTTTCTGTCTAGCCATCCATTAAAGCAGAACAAAATATTTCCCTGAATGAAGATTGCTGTTTTTCTGCAAAAAGAGCTGTTCAGTAATATAGCATCACGTCCCATTTTTCTTTTTCATTTTTGAAACCTAGATAGAACTGCACTTCCTAAAAACCAGTTGTTAGAACCATTTTTCATGACTCCACTTTGACAAATGAACTAGTTCATGCAGGTGTGTATGGAACATGTAGCTTCATCCTTAAACATGCAAAACTCAGTGACTCACAGTCTGAAACCTATTTAGACGAAGGGGATCAAGCACCCTAAAGTACAGTGGTACCTCGGGTCACGAACTTAATTCGTTCCGCAACTCTGGTTGCGAACTGAATTGGTCGTGAACTGAATCAAATTTTCCCATAAGGTTCAATGTAAATACGGTTAATCCGTTCTGACCCCTACGAATTTGGTCGCCAACGATTTTGATCGCGTCCCGAATAAAATTTCCCTATAAGGTTCAATGTAATTACGGTTAATCCATTCTGAACCATATATTTTTTTTTAAACCGCAAAAATATGACACAAAGTACAGTACGAAGAGAGAGAAAGCTAACCTTGCTCGAGGTGACTTCTGGCGTGGAGGACAGGAAGGCGGGTGGGGAGGCGGTTACTGCTTGGAGGGAGAGTCCCCCTCCCTACAGGAAGCCGCGACCACGTGTCACGGGAGGGAAGTGTTCGTGAACCGAGGTACCACTGTAATAGGAGCATATCTATGGTTCTTGAATGACAAGATCTCTTGGACATTTACAGTATGTCTAACAACATTCATTCCTCTGCACTGTAAGAGGATGTCCATTAGGACTATACCTAATCTTTGCTTTGAGAAGATTTAAGAAGTGCCTTGCAACATCTCTGCTACTGATTAAAGCGGCCATGTCATTGTTCTGATTTTGGGGCAACAGGCACCCAATGAGGAATACACTGGGCTGTTAGTGTAGCGCACTGCCAGGTGATGGTGCCAGCACATTGCTTTCAATGTGTATTTCTCATTGGGTGCCTACTTATTTTCTTGTAATCCCTTCCTCTCCAATGAATGTAAATATAAACATTAATTCCCTTCTTGTTAATTATCTCAGCACCAGGGCAAGCATTGCAAAGGGCAGGGGAGTGATTAAGAGGCAAACAAAAGCTGAATGTGTGAAACTGGGTAGTCTTGTCAGTTTTGAGCTGGAAAGCACAGTCAGTTGAGCTGAAAAAAAGATTTGGTTGCTTTAATAAATTGACTTATTAGAACAGTCACAAGTTTAATACTACCCTGAAGAGTACTATGCTGGCAATCACGCACTTCTTCCAAACAATTTTTGAAATGTACATAGTTCTGTGTAGAAAACCAAGTTTTCGATCATTTTCCTTGGATTCCATACAGGAACTAGAGTATGGATCAGCAAAGTATGACACTCCAACATTGCTGAATAACAACTTTCAGGAGTCTTCACCTTCAGCCATGTTATTTATAGATGCAGTAATCTGTACTTCAACAATATCTAGAATATTAAAGGTGACCCGGCTCTACTCTAACGGTTGGGGGCACTTGGGCAATGTACTCTATCCCACCAGTGGATGTCTCCTCTTCCTTCCTTTTGTTATTGCTGAGTTTTCACCTAGCATGTTTCTTTTGGATTCAACCCAGATGGCAACCAAAGGGAAAGGGCAAGGAAAGGATAAAGTATTGTGATGACTTCTTGTTCTTGTCACTATTCATTTACCTCAGGAAACAGGTTAAAAGGCAATTGTGACTCAAGGAATAGCAGCAGCAGTAACATACACTGAAGGTTGATCAAAATCCTCCAGTTAGGGTATAGGACTTAGCAAGCATCCAATAATGCCAGTTGCTGATCTTATTCCCTGCCAACTCCATATTTCAAATATATCCAGTTTGTCCATCCTTTGTCTTTTTGTTAGCTACTCTGAGTTCTATTAGCTTGCTCATCCAAAATATTTAATGTCTGCATTTGCTCAACTTGCAGTTGATATAAGAAACAGAAGGTTCTTATATCACAAATAACTTATTTTATATTTAGGTGGAGTTCATTGTATTTAATATGTTCAATATTGTACTTTCTCTTTTTGCCAATATCTCTGAATTATCCACAAAACAAGCTTACTTATTTCCTTTCCATTTATTTTAGGCAATCTAATTTTTCATTTTCACAATATATTGTCCGATACCATATTTGATTTGTCCACCTGCATGTTCATGTATAAGTGTAATATGGGTAGTCCTCATTCAGTGATCACAAGTGAGACTGGCAACTCAGTCACTAAGCAAAGTGGTCGCTAAGTGGGAAATTGCATGACTGTGACTGTGTTTTCCAGCTCAAAACTGACAGGACTACCCAGTTTCACACATTCAGCTTTTGTTTGCCTCTTAATCATTCCCCTGCCCTTTGCAGTGCTTGCCCTGGTGCTGGGATAATTAACAAGAAGGGAATTAATGTTTATATTTACATTCATTGGAGAGGAAGGGATTACAAGAGAATAAGCAGGCACCCAATGAGAAATACACATTGAAAGCAATGTGCTGGCACCATCACCTGGCATGTGCTACACTAACAGCCCAGTGTATTCCCCATTGGGTGCCTGTTTACTCTTTTGTAATGCCTTCCTCTCCAATCTTTGCTCTGCAAAGGGGAAAAAAAAGAAAAATAACAGGTCAGGTGTAGGACAACATGTATGGGCAATCACATGACTGAAGGATGCTGTGAAAGTCGTAAATGGTCGTAAAGTAGTCATAAAGTTATTTTTTTCAGCACCATCAAAACTTTGAACTGTTGCTGAACCAGGTAGTCAGTAAGCAAGGACTACCTGTAATATAATGACGATCGCAAGGAAGGAGACAAATTGGTCCTGGGCCAAGGAAGGACCAGTGTTAAGGTTACTAGATCTGGGTTGTGAAAATCTGGATCACCACTAGATAGCAGCAAAGAACTGGAGTTTTGTATATTATTTTCTTACCATGCAGTGGTTGTCTGGATTGTTGCAACCCAGATCTACCCATTGATAGAATTTAAAAGAATCCAGAAGTTTCATTCAAGGCAAACCAAACTGACTGCATTCCGATTTTGTATTCTTTGTAAACCGCTATTTACTCTATATCAGTTTAATTAAATAATACATCGTACATAGGGGACAGCAGAATATCCAAATAGAAATGTTTGAAAATCTCAAAGAGAAAAATGTAGCATCTTCTTCTCACCCTTGGAGTATGTGTGTGTTTGTGTGTGTGTGTGTGTGTCTTAATCAAGTGTTTTGTAGCCTTCACAAATTTTACCAACCATATATTTTGGTTTAGAAAAAATATGTGTGAGATTTAAGGCTATGTTCATAGTTAAATATTCTGATATTGGCGATATATTCTCTTAGACAAACCTAAATTAAGGTTTCATTGATGCAAAGGCATATGTGTTCAGCTGTCCCCTGTTGGGGAGACTAAAATGCAGTAGTACTGCATGAATTCACAAAACCGAGTGCAATGTGGACCTTTCTTATATAGAGTTACACACGAAGCCTCATGCAAAACGGTTCCCCTGCTTAAAGGAACATATCACATGAATGCAATTTCAGTTTTAATAAAGAGGCTTTTCAGAATTTCAGTTGGTTGCAAGCGGAGACTTGCATTGATAGAGCCTCATTCTCTAATGTTAGATTACGCGTGCTGAAACGTCCTGGATAATCTTGCTTTTAAAGAAAAGAAGCAGTTCATGTGTTCCTTAAGAACTGAAGTGGCATCTGTCCCATGCTGCTGGTTACAATGATGAATGTATCATTCTGCTTGTATTTAAATTCTGGAGCAAAATGCGCAGCCAAGCCTCTCCAGTTCTTGTTATTCTGTTTTTAGAAAAACACTGACATTTTCTTAAACAGGCATAATTTATCATTTTAAGTCATACAACAGTGCCTTGCTGTGCAAAAGCCAGCAAGAAAACAAGACTTCTTTGAGACAGTCTTGGGTTGTAGAAAGAGGAGGGGGAAACAGTCTTGTGCTCTTTGAGGTCACTCCAAGTTAAAACACAGAAAAGGGTGCACAGTCAGGGCAGTCTTGTGATATATTTCTTTCCTTTTTAATCTATGAAAAACTCCCACTGTAAAATGTTTGATCCAGCTGAGAAAGAATCCCCCACATGAAAAATGACATGTGACCGATGTGTTGATGTATTTGCACCACTTTTGCTGTCTGTTTTCAAGGTCATATGTTGGAATTGCATGATGTATCACCAGAATAGGACAAGTCAAATGAGGGGAGTCAGACTAGCGTTTCGATGGTCTTGCCTTGCTTTGAGTGGCACTTGATTGCCCGATTCTTATTTTTGGCTCAAAGGCCACTTGTTCAAAAGACCCTTGTTGGTCTTCCTAATGCTCCTGTTCAAGTATTAATGTTTTCTTGCTACATTACAAGATCAGCAGGAGTCTCAGTAGGTTTCTGAGATCTGTATATTGCTGCAGTAGCCTCACATAGATCGGCTTTGCTGTTCAGAAAAATATTGGATCCACCTGACTTTCCTAATTAAAGAAATAACTGGCTGGCATTCAAAGTGCTGCTGGTCAGGAGAGAGAGAGAGAGATCTACCCTGCTTGGATGATTCAAAATGAGCAGTCACATCTCAGAAGAGGTAATGATAGGTAGTGAATCTCCTTATTCAAGCAGAAATTGTTTGGGAATATTTAGCAATGCTCCCTGAGCTTCTTCATTTTCTCTCATATTCCGCTGCTGTGCTCCAGCTGTACACAGCCTGATCAGCAGCTGCTTCAGCACTATTATTTCCTCTGAAACCTTTGGGGCTGACTAATTAGGATCATTAGTTTTTAAATCCACTCCAACTATTTCGCTACTGCTCAGATTGGAAATGAACTTTACTATTTTCTCTTCCAACCCCCCCCCCCCCCCCCCCCAAAATGCAGCCAGGCACTCAGCAAATTCTACAGCTCTGTCTTCACTGGAACCAGTTCACTTGCTCTAGTATCAGTTCATAAGCTACTAGCGTGCCACCCACCATGCAGCTTAAAGGACAGTTATGCTTGCTAAAGGTCTACAAAAATAAAGAGTCCGCAAGCATTACAAGGCAGGAATCATTTCTTTTAGGAAAAAGATGGCAGCAAAATGTCTGCATTGGCAGGCCTGTAGGAGGAACCATCATTTATCTGTGTCCTCCAGTAAACTATAACAAGAAGTTAAATGAGAATATTTTGTTAACTTCAGTCCCAGTGTACCCATTTATCTTCACAACGGTCTGTGAGCGTAGCATCTGCAGCAGGGGGTAAGCGACAAAATGTGTGTTGCAACATCAGAACACAAATTCCACACGTTACATACTTGCATACTACATCAGGATGCAAGTAGGAAAGGGCAGAACTGGATCATGATGTGTGTTTCATCATTTTGGCATCAGTGTAGTTAGGAATGGAAGTCTATGCTAGGCAGATAAGCAATTAGCCAATGGCCAATCAGCCTAACAGCTGAGATGGATTTGATCTGATGATGGATGAGTTTTCCCTGGCTACAATGATGCCAATATTTTCCTAAGAGTTACTAAGAATGACTTAAAAACACCAACCCTAAGAAGTTTCTGAGTCAGCATCTACTAATACCTCTTTTCTCAGTCAAGGGGAGGGAAACTAGCAGGGAAGGTTTTGAGTGTTACTAGTCAAGCAGAGTTATTGTAGGTCTCCTCCTAGATTCTCTGGAGCATTTTAAGCAGCACCCATCTGTGTTTCTGAGCATTGCAGGCCAGGCTAGGGCTTCTCTGTAGGCCTCAAGATTTGGGTCAAAGACCAAGATTTAAGTAACATTCACATTTTGGTGCCTTTGTTTGAAATGAATAAGTTCTGGACTACAGCAGACACACACAAGGCACAAAATATTTAGATATAAAACACGTGATTTATTTTATGATTTATTCATTTACTTAAAATTATGAACAAATACATGATGTTTACCTTGAACCAATAATATTTTTATCCTTCTCATCCTCCCAGCCAAAATTCCCAAATATATATTTGCAAATGGGTGGAGGCTGCTTACTGGACTTGGTTAAAAAAAACACAGTGCTTGAGTCATTTCTCTGTTTTAAAGAGATAGTAAAAAAAGGTTAATCATCTGTTTAAGAAGTGTACCTTGCAAGTATCAGTGGTGTCTGTGCTTGAATGATCAAAGTACTATCCTACATAGTGTTGAAGCTTTTGAAGAGTATTTAGAAGATAAAATATTCCTATTTATTTTCTCTTTACAGCTCTATAGGATACTGAAGCTTTTGAAGACTATTTAGAAGTAAAATAACTGGGAAAAGTCCCATAAATGCCAGATCCAAAACCTCTCACTAAACCTTCATCAAGGGAAATGTCAAAAGCAGCCAGGATCACCTATGCCAAAATCAGCAGGTTCTGCCCTATCCCAGTCCCACAAATAGTCTAATCAAAAGAAATTGCACCACTCCTTTGAAGTGTTTCTTAACTACTCAGGAATGATTTTTACAGACAAACCACTTTTTCCCTCTTCCCAAGTCAACCACAGTTGATTCTTATTCATCCATAACCTGAACTCAAATCCCTTTACATCTCAGGGCCATTAACTCAATGGGTGGCCTTGCCGAAAACATTAATTTGGTTTTTTATATATACAGATATATACATATCTGTATGTTCCAACCCTACTTCATAAACTGAATATGAATAAGTTGCAGAAAGACTACCATCCCTGATTCTTTGTATTTCTCATAAACACCATTAAATGTAGAACTATTAGGTACCTTCAAATGGTAAAGCCCCTTTCTACATGTTCTTTACACAATTCAGCTACACATTTATGCATGAAGAGAGGAGTAGATTATGTCTGCTATATTTGCTCCCCCGACCTCTGCATAACTAGCAAGGTCTGAACCACTCTGCATATTCATTTTTATAAGTATGAGTTTTATGTAATCATGATTAGGTAGCACACTTTTTGCAGGGCTACTGATTGCACCAAATATAAACCCAAACTCTATGTGTGTGTGTGTGTTTGGCATGATTTTCTTTCTAATACTACAAGTACATGCATATTTTCAGCAAACTTGTGAAAAGGGGTACAGTCACTGGCAAAGCTTGGAGCAGTCATATAGTATTTCCTCTTATAGCATGGTAACATATGATGAAAGCTGGCTGGATGCTGAGAGTCTAGACCAGTGTTTTTCAACCTTGGCAACTTTAAGATGTATGGACTTCAACTCCCAGAATTCCCTAGGTAGCATTCTGGGAGTTGAAGTTCCATATATCTTAAAGTTGCCATGGTTGAAAAACACTGGTCTAGAAAGTAGATTGGCAAATAGTTGCATTGCCTGACGTTTGTCTTTAGGAAGTCTTGTTTTTACTCATGCTTGGTCATCACATTTGGACAATCTATACAACCATCCACACTTCCCACTAAACTAAATTTTTTCTCTTTTCAGGATTTTGAGCATTTTTTTTGTAAAACCACACATGTCCCATGTTATATTTCCACATTAGATATTTCTGCATTATTTTAGTCCTTTCCATATTTTTATAAGTATATCTGCATATCAATCCATATTTTTGTTATTTTTATGGAAACACTTCCTTGCGGACACCTACAACAGAGATGGGCGTATGTGTTTGTGCATGTATGCACATGTTTAACCCTTAGCTTATTTTGCCCTTTTATTTCAGATCCGTGCTGCCCAGCTCATTTCTTCTTCCCATGGGATTTCAAACTCAAGATGCCTTTAGAAAAGTTGTCAAGCAGAATGATAGGAAGTGAAAATTCCAAAGATTTCTCTTCTCTATTTTTTTCTCCATATAGCACAACTTTTGTCAGTCACTTTCCTACCCTCCCTCCCTTTCTTTCTGAAAAACCATTAGGATTTCTATATGCCTTTTACCCCTGTTTTATTTAAAATAAATCAGAGGACCAAATGAGGAAGTACAAGTGTGATGCTAATAAGGCAGACTAAGGCCACATGGAACCAAATCAGTTTGCTGTTTGGGCATGGCTACAGTAGAACTAAAGTGATGCCTTTTTCTTACACATCAGTTTTGTAGCAGATTTCCATTAGAATTAAAGGTGATCCTTGCATAACAAATCGTGGTAGAAAGTCTAGAGGGCAAAATCATGAAGTCTGCTCAGTGTCTAAACTCAGTCTGGAAAGATACTTTTTAGAGTTCTGCTCAGGAGTTTTAGAGCTTTTATATTAGCTCAAAATCAAGCAGTAATGGTTTTTCTGCACTGTGCTACTTCAAACTGTGGGAAGGAGAGTTGGCATACTGGAATGCCTTTTCCTTCTCCAATATTTTTTCCTGAACTTAGGCAAAACAAAAGCAAAACCCCATCCCCCAAAAAGGAGGTAGAAAAATCTAACTTACATCTTTTCTCATGCATTAGCTTTCTATGTGACATAATTCACTTCATGGAATAGTGTTTCCATATGCTACCACACTGGCATTCTGAAGTAGTACAGTCCAGAAATAAACTTTACTCATATTTGCTTTCTTTCCAACCCAGCTGAATGTTGGAAAGAAATTATGTGAAGGGCTTGAGATGCTGTCTTTCTGTCTCTTCATCCATCAGCAGGATAAGACTCCAAAACCAGAACGGGACGGGACCAAATGTGGTATAGTGGGAGAAACCAGCAAAAGAGAGATCAAATTAGACGATGGACTGTATCTATCTGGAGACTATAGAAAAAAAAAAAACATTCCAGAAATAAATCCCCTGGTGCATCGCAATGAGAGAAGCAGTTGAGCAGACCTTTAATGCTGCTGATTGCTGCATTTCTACTGCGTCCTGGTCTAAGTGACCCAGACAGGAACGTATGCAGCCTGCCCTATGTTTCTCAGCGCATACAGACACATGAACGTTGTGATGCAAAATAAGAGGATAGGAGAAGCATGTGCACACACAGGCTGTATCCACGCAAAAATCATGCTGCCCTAAATCTTGCTGCACACCACAATCTTTCCCTGCACTCAAAACGGGTCCGTGCTGTGGAGCTACTCGTGCAACTGTAATGGGCAGCATTCTAAGTGCTGTGATGGATGGTTCCCTCAGCTGAAATGGCAGCTCTGCCCGACATCCTCCAATTGGCATGCACGATGCTCCAGTTATTCCATGACGCTCCAGTTGTTCCATATACTGCATTTTTTTTAAAAAAAATTCCTTTCCCATCAAACTGTTAACTGATTGAACATTCTTTTTTATTCCTTGAAACTCTGGGTTCACCGGTTGACTGGCTGATCTTTTGACCACTGATGACAGCAAACAGAGCTTTTGTATGTCTTGGTGGCCATCTAGCAGTCACCCAGATTTCTGCAGCCCCTGAATAATTGCCATGAAAGAGCTGGAATGCCCTGTCCTCAGTAGTGCTGATGGGAAGATTTAATAATATTCTCCTTCAAGAGACTTCAGTATATGTTCAGATACCAAAGTTGAGATAGTCATACATGTATTCCTGAAAAGTCCTATCTTTCATTCTTGAAGGAGTAAGCTAATCTCACACATTACAAATGATTTAGACTGGTCCCAAAAGACAGTTGGGTCTTTGGGACAATGGGGCCAAATGGACAAATGTGCTATAGCAATAACTGTTAGAAGCTGCAGGTCTGAATTACTCTGGGCATGCTTAATTTCTGAATGGGGGTTTTATGTTGGATGCTTTCTATTATTTATTTATTTATTTATTTGATTTCTCTCCCGCCCATCTCCCCTACAATAGGGGACTCTGGGCGGGTTACAGAGAGAATAAAACTATAAATATACATAAAATACACCCCATATATACAATTAAAATAATACTAAAAACAAAAAATCCAAGAAGATGGAAAATCAGGGCGGGGACAGCCGGCCACTATGGGGCTACCATCTCCCTGCTTGAGCTGTTCCCTCCCCACCCCACCCCACCCCACCCCACCCCAGGCCAAGTGGCAGAACCGGTCTTCAAGGTCCTTCGGAAGGCCAGGAATGAGGGGGCCAATCACACCTCCGGGGGCAGAATCTTCCAAAGAGCGGGGGCTACCGCAGAGAAGGCCCGCCTTCTGGACCCCGCTAGCTGGAGTTCTTTTACTGAGGGGGTCCGAAGCATGCCCTCTCTGTGTGACCGGGTGGGACGGGTTGAAGTCATAGGGGAGAAGCAGTCCCTTAGGCAACCTGGTCCCATGCCATGTAGGGCTTTAAAGGTGATAACCAACACCTGGATTTGGACCCAGAAGCAAACTGGTAACCGATGCAGCTCACGGAGTAATGGTGTTACATGGGCCCTTCTCGGGGCTCCAAAAATAGCTCACGTAGCCGCATTCTGGACCAGCTGTAGCTTCTGGATACTCTTCAAGGGTAGCCCCATGTAGAGCACATTGCAATAGTCTATATGGGAGATAACAAGGGCGTGAGTGACTGTTCGAAGGGCTTCCCGATCCAGGAAAGGGCGTAACTGATGCACAACCCGAAGTTGTGCAAAGGCCCTCCTTGCCACGGCTGCCACCTGCTCTTCAAGCAGGAGCCGTGAGTCTAGGAGGACCCCCAGATTACGCACTGGGTCTGTCTGGGGTAGTGCCACCCCATCAAGCACCAAAGATGACAAAGTCCCGGATACAGAGGAGCCATTAACCCACAGCCACTCCATCTTACCAGGGTTCAGCTGAAGCCTGTTGCTCCCCATCCAGACCCTTACAGCCTCCAGGCACCAAGAAAGGGCGGCCACGGCTTCACTTACTTCACCCGGGATGGAGATGTATAATTGTGTATCATCAGCATACTGATGATACCTCATCCCATGGTGATGGATGATCTCACCCAGAGGCTTCATGTAGATGTTGAAAAGGAGTGGGGAGAGAACCGAACCCTGCAGTACCCCACACAGGAGGGGCCGAGGATGGGACCTCTCGCTCCCTATCAACACCGATTGGGATCGGCCCTGAAGAAAGGAGGTGAACCAGCACGATATTGTGCCGCCCATCCCCAATTCCCTGAGCCGTCCCAACAGGATACTGTGGTTGACAGTATCAAAAGCTGCTGAGAGATCAAGGAGAGCAAGGATGGTCGCACTTCCACCATCCTGCTCCCGCCAGAGATCATCCATAAGTGCGACCGATGCCATTTCCATTCCATAACCGGGCCTGAAACCTGACTGGAAAGGGTCCAGATAATCTGTTTCCTCCAGGACCCTTTGGAGCTGTAAAGCCACCACTTTCTCAACCACCTTCCCTAAAAAGGGGAGGTGGGAGACTGGACAAAAATTGTCCAGTACGGTGGGATCCAGGGAGGGTTTCTTGAGGAGGGGGTGCACCAATGCCTCCTTGAAGGCAGCCGGAAACACCCCCTCCTGCAAGGATGTAGTAACCATTGCCTGGATCCAACCACATGTCACCTCCCAAGCTGCTTTCACCAGCCAGGAGGGGCATGGGTCAAGATGGCAAGTGGTGGCCTTCACAGTCCCCAGGACCCTGTCCACTTCCTCAGGAGCAACAGGATCAAACTGTTCCCAGATAACTGGGTAAAAAGGGTCCCCCAGTATCTCCCCAGACCCTGCCCCATGCTCGGAGTCTAACTTGGAATGTATCCGAGCGACTTTGTCCTGCAGATACCCTGAAAATTCCTCTGCGTGGCCCTGCAAATGAACCCCCACATCCCCCTTTCCAAGAAGGGACCTAGTGATCCTAAACAGGGCCGCCGGGTGGCATTCTGCGGACGCAATAAGGGTGGAAAAGTATTGGCGCTTTGCCCCCCCTTATTGCCACAATGTAGGCCTTAACAGCAGCTCTAACCTGTGTTTGGCCAGATTCAGTCTTTGTCTTTCTCCAGCGGCACTCTAGACGTCTCTTAACCCTCTTCAGCACTGTCAACTTCTCCGTAAACCACGGGGAGTGTCAGGGCCGATGTGGCAAAAGAGGTCGCATAGGCGCGATCCTGTCCAAGGCCCCAGCCACCTACCTATTCCAGGCAGCAGCCAAGGCCTCCACTGGACCATGCAGCAGGTCCACGGGAATATCCCCCAGCTCCCTCTGAAACCCTGACGGGTCCATCAGGCACCAGGGGTGGACCAATCGCATGGGTCCTGCCTCCCTGCGGAGGAGGGTGGCATAAGAGAAACTCAGGGTCACCAGGACGTGATCTGACCATGACAATGGGGAAAGCTGTAAATCTCCTCTCAGATCACTTTGCCATTGCTCCAACAAGAAAACCAAATCTGGCCTGTGGCCACTGTCTTGAGTTGGGTCCCGCACCATTTGCGACAGTCCCATGGCTGCCATGGTAGCCATGAACTCCCGAGCTGCCTCTGAGGACCGTCCCAGGGATGGCAGGTTGAAGTCCCCCAGAACCATAAGCCTGGGGAACTCCACCGCCTGCCCCACAATGGCCTCCAGCAGCTCAGGCAGGGAGGCTGCCACACAGCAGGGAGGCTGGTACAGTAGCAGAACTCCCAACTGTTCGCAGGAGCCCAACCTAATGAACAGTGTCTCACAGCCAGAAACTTGTGGAGCAATGCCCCTGAAGGCCACTAGAGATTCCCAGATCACAACAGCCACCCCTCCTCCCCTGCCCTGGCTTCTCGGCTGGTGTCACACCGTGAACCCAGCTGGGCAAATTTCCGGGATGGGTACCCCTCCCTCGGGGCCCAGCCAGGTCTCGGTAATACATGCCAGGTCTGCCCCCTCCTCGGTGATCAAGTCACATATGAGGGGGGCCTTGTTGTTAACTGACCTGGCATTAATGAGCAACAGCCGGAAGCCAGGGCCCCTACGAACCTGCCGACCAGGACCTGGGAATGAGTCAGGAGGGCTTGAACACACCACCGGTGAGACATACCGGGGGCATCTTCCCCAAAGATGGCCCACCCTCCAGCTCCCACCATAATGTCCCCTGCCCGTCACCACCTTGATGGAGTAGCCCATCGCATAGCCCCCGGGGGTTCTGGGCCCAAATACCCCCCCCCACCCAGACCCGGATTTTAATGAGGGTAGGGGGTGGGGGTTGGTCTGTTACAATAAACAAACAAACAAACTAAATAAATAGTCTTGGCCTTGCATTATCATGCAGCTAGGTCCTTTAGACAGAAAAGATTTTAAAACCATACTTAAGGTAAATATCTCCAAGGGTATCAAATAGCTTTCACTCAGTTTAAGGACTGAAAATCTGATTTATTCAATTTTGAAGTTACACAATGGATCCATTCATTTACTGAGATGTTTAACGCAGCCTATTCCTGAAGGCTCCAGGCAGAAAACAGTATCAAAAACTATAATATAGCATTATGCAAAGTACTGCAAAAAACAAGTATACTTTGCTAAGGCTAAAATGCAAGCAGAATACTGTACCATATTTACAATATTTTTAGAATCCAAAGGAAAGGCAATATAACCCAAGTTCTAAGCAATCATTAACTTAGATCTGACTCAGATGAGAAATAAATGACAGATTTCTGTTCTTGTCTGTTTATAAAAATAACATATTGGTTATGACAAATACCTACTGATCTTAACTACACAGCATTCAATAGGCACAGCAAACCCCGAACCTTTTTTCATTACTAAATTTTATAGTACACTTAGGCTGGTTGTTAAAGAGAGAAAGAAAAAAAGAAAAGAGTTCATTGTTTCCACCTCAGTGGAAAAATTTCAAAGGGAAGAGGAAGTTCTTTGGAATATTAGATATATGGTAAGATTGCCCAAGGCATACATATTTTAATTGTGATTAAATACTGCCTTCTGCATAACACCCAGGCAGCTCCTTACCTATCTTTAATTAGCTGCATTTAGCGAGGGTTTTATGGTCAGTGAACATGGGGTGCTAATTTGCATAAATTAACATGTCATTTCCATATTTACCTCAAGATACTTAGTTGCATTGCTATTACCTTTTGTAGCCTTATTTTCCTAATTAATGTAATGGAGTACAAACCACAATTCTCATTCTGCTTGCTTTGTTATCTCTCTTTCATCAAAAAGAGAAGGAGGGGGGAGGAATGATGTCCCTGTCTGAGACACGATCCACACATGACTTTTTCTTTAAAAAAAGCTGCGGGAAGTAATTTTATCTTCTGCATTCTCCTCTCTCTGCTCGCTTCCCCCAGCTTCTGTGTCCCTTCCTATTCACGAAAGCAAGTAAGGTGTATTCTTAACACAGATTTTACTTCATGACTGTTTCAGAGTCAGTGATTAGAAAAGAGGTGGGAGCCTCAATTAATTAATTTTCCTCACCCATCAGCACTAAAGACATCAAGAGAAGAAAACTCACAGGTGCAGCTGAGGAAAGCAGCAAAAGGTCAGGGGTCAGTGCCTGTCTTTGAATTCAGCCAGCGACAGCCAGGGAACATAAAGGGAATCTCTTTGTTGCAATTCAGCACAATTTTAGAAAGTGGAGATACTAACTTAATTACCCCAGCTCCCTCAATGCACTGAAGTGCTGCAGCAGGCTATAAATCAATACCTAAGGTCACATTGCTAAAAGCATGGAAAAACAGGTTTTTCTCTAATTCTGGCATGTTGTTCATTCCAGCAAAGGTGTCCCTGGGGTCAGGATCAGATGAGAAATAGAAGGGTAGTTCTATAAGGATTGCCTAGAAGTAGGGGAGGGATCATATGTGAATGTTTGTTACTGCACTGTGTGTTTGGCTCCTGCAACACACCTTTTGAGCACACCATGTATAGGACATCTGATTTCAATAAAATCCTAGGAGCTCATTTGAGCAAAGAATAGATTCTTTCATTTGAAGATAAGTATGCTCCATGCTTATGTGATTTTCAATTTTATCTGCTGATCTAGAGAATTTACAACCTCCTAGAAGAGAAAACAGTTCACGTGAACTCCACAAGATACGGAAAAAGGCTGTTTCTAGTGGAGGCAGGCTTGGCATCACTTCTAATAGCTTTGCCAGAGGGAGGTTTTTAATTTTGGTTCACCTGGCCGAGCTGCTGCCTGGAAATATGTCTACTGCTTAGCATTATGTACAGTAAATGCAATATGCACACACAATATTTGGCTTATATGGGAAGGAAAGTCAGCAAGCTTCTGAGGCTAAGGGAGACGTGCCTTCTGAGTGGTTTACCCTTTGCACAGTGCTCTGTATGAGCACCACATTGTTCCCAGGTGATCTGGTGCTTGTTCACCTGGACAGGAATGATGAAGCCCAAGAGGATGCTTGATGTTTCCCAGTGCAGAATTTGAAAGTTCAACAGAATTCAGCATTTGTGGGGTCTGTTCTATGGAAAAGAAAGAATGGACTGTTGTAATCCAGGTGAAGTAATAAACATACAGTATACTTAACAGTAACACCTTTCACTTCACTCTGATTATTACTTCTATTTAAGAGTTATAATAATGGGGAAAAAATCAATAAGCTAAAATACTTTAAACTGTATCCAATGCAGTTGTTTAATGATGCATCCCAGTTATGGCTATAGCTTTGAGTAGAGTTGGAAAAAGTGTGGCCCTCCAGATGTTGGACTGCAATTCCCATCATTTCTCATAACTAAGCATACAGTTTGTTAAGGCTGATTGGAGTTGGCCTTTCACTTCTTAATAATCACTTATTGCACATTCATATTATAAATATAGCTTTTGAATTTCCAAATCATCAAAGGCAGCCCAGTGATTATATTATTACAGTTCACTGATGGAGAAGTCACCAGGATAATTGAGAACACTCACTTATGAGGACTAGTTTTGGATCTCTGTGATTCCACAGCATCAGCTGTGTTTAAGATCTGAGCCAATTTACTTCCAGTGGCTGTAGTGAATTTGAAACTGCAGTAGAACTAGGCCTTTCTTTGAAATGCTTTGAATTTGTAGCCCACCTGTAACTACATTTTGGGAAATACTTAGCCTCCCTTAGCTCCCCTTCATAAGAACTATTTGAATTTTTAAGATTTGATTTTATTTTTTTCACAGAACCAGATACTTGCACACAAGTTGAAACAAAGATGTTGAGGGAAGGGTGCATGGAATTTATTTTATTTCCTTTTTGGGTGGAATGGGGCTGAGGGTATTTTTGTTTCTCCAGAACTGCAGCAGCTTGCTAATTCTTTGCCCTCAGCACTGCTGCAAGGACAGTGGTTTATGAAAGACTGGAGTATAGAAAAGGGGATAGTATAGAAGTGCCCGGTCTCTATCCTTGGGAAACTCACAGCTGCCATGACAGAGCATGTGTTATGAGAAAAGACTCTTGCCCTCACATTCTGATTGTGCTGTGAGTTGGGTCGTTTGATAAATCTGCTTATACACTTGTGGGGAATTATAGTCCTGTCTCCAGCTTTGTGTGGTTAGCTTGCTTCCATTCCTGCATCCCTACATGCTGAATGCAGGTGTCTGAAGAGAGAGCCATAGAATCAGTGATTGCTTAATGTGTGAACCAGGAACATCGGCAAAGTGGGTCAAAAAAGCCAAGATCAACCATGCAATTGAAGTCTCACCCCTTTTTTATATGTCTGTGGATATTGGGGGGGAGGGGGGAGTGATAAAAAGTTTACACATATGCCATCATAAATTTAAAATACACCAAAAGTGTATCATGAATGCTTTACTGCTATTTTTCCATACTTTCAAGTTTAGAAATAGTGAAGGGCTAATGATAAAAGAGAATATATTCTCATTTCCCACAAAACTGCTTTCAGCACAAGACCTTTTTTTGAACTTTGTATATTTTACTAGTGAATCTTGCATCCTTTTATATCATTGCTTATTTTTCTTATAACTCTTTCGAGGATGGCTTTAAGCTGTATTTTCTAAATCAGAAAATGATTATTCATGTTGAAAATTGGAACATTTTCTCAATTAGATACATCAAATGTTTGAATCTAACCCAATAAGGTTCTTGGTTCCCAGTCAATTAGAAAATGTTACACCACTCAGAGTTTAAAAAAAAAAACAAACTTTACCATGTTTCTCATGTTCTCTATAAAGCTCCATATAGACTGACAGTGCTGTTTCATTCATAAACCTGATGGCTGGGGTTTGGAGACATCCATTTTTTATTTTTTTTTCATGTTTATACAAGTCACAATTCTCAGAATGTTAATCAGAGAAGAGGGATGGGTAGAATAACCAACTCCAAGACTTACTAAGACTTTCATCTCTTGGAAAGAAATTGTGGTTTCCTATTATATTTGAGCAAGCCAAAGATGCATATGCCTACATATTTGGCAATATAAACTCTCCAACATTTCTACTGATATCAGTATAATTAACATATAAAATAAAGCAGAAGATTCCTGTTCTAGGGCATCTTCTAGAGCAGGTGCTCTTAACCTTGGGGGTCTGTGAATAAATATCAGGGGGGGTTGTAGTTTGGATGGGATAAAGAATTACAACTTTATTTGCACTAATCTCTAAATGAACTTTAGCTTACCTTGTTATTGATTTAATGGATTAATAACAGAGCACATATATTTCTATATTATATATTTATTATTCTTCATATTTTGAGAACTGCATTTGAGCATCCTTTGTAATGCAATTATCTATTTTTTTTTTTAATTTTATGCATTTAAATACATTTTTCAGAGACAGGGTCCATAGGCTGCAAAGAGTCCATGGCACAAAAGGTTTAGAAACCATTCTACAGAAAAACAAAGTTCTCATGTCAAGCTCAGTTACTAGTGACTGCATCCATGTGATTTTCCTGACAATACTACGGAAATGGTTTGAGACTGTCATCTTCTGGGATTTTTTAAAACTTCCTAGCCTAGTCTACAATCCTGGAATTCCAGGGTCCTCCCTCCATTGACTAACCAGAGCTGAGTCTGCTTAGCTTGCAAGATCCACCAGGTTTAGCTAGGTTCTGACACCTTCTGAGGCTGTACAATACAGGACTATTAGTTCTTGGGGGGCATACAGTGTAGTGAAGACTGTCCATCAGCTTTCCCAGATTCATTTCCTTATTGTGTATGAGTCTTTTCTGACAACCGCTATCCCTCTGTAGGGATTAAATTGAGCTTGTCAAGGCAAGGAGGCTAAATTAAAAACACTATCAAGCACACTGAAACAAATTAAAATGTCTTGTAATTCAACTTACTCTAGAACATATATTAAAAAATGAAGGTCTCATGATACCAGTTGCAATTATTCTGTATGGAAATAATACATTCTATATTACAACATTTTTTTACAGTTGTTCCAACAGTCATGAAGAGGTCACTGTGCATTTATTTATTTATTTACATGTCCTATTTATTTATATGTCCTATCTTCCTGGTGCCTAGGCAACACTCAAGGCAGTGAACAACTGAAACCATCTAAGAACAATATTAAAAAATACAATACAATAAAAATTAAACCAATATTCAGCAGATAAAAAGCGTAGATCTATATGAAACACATGTACCAGTAAAACCAATACTTGCCTAAACAGGAAAGGCTCTGCAGCTTCCTGCCAGGTTAGAACAGATGGCCAAATAGTTGGAGTGTAATATATTTTAACATCACGCGTTCTTAGGTTAAAAACAAGAACAGAATTAAATCTACTAGATAGACCCTTTCTCTCCTCTTAATATAGCTGGTTTTCTTTTCTACCACAACTGTGTTTTCCATTTCTATATATCCAATCCTACTCTAAGAATAACAAGAGTGTGTATTTTCAATGAAGATTTTTCTGAAGCCATTCCATTTCTTAAATTTGTGCTGTGCCACTTGTGACCCACCAAGCCAAAAACAGTTTGCCAAGCCAGTAAGAGCATTCTGTTAAGGAATCAAGAATGGGGCTACCAAATGCCCAACAGCAGGCTGCCTTTTGCTTGGTGGATCACAAACTGCATAGATATTTCTCCATCCAAAAGTTGAGCTGACTGGTTTTATTTTGCAAACTACCAGGAAAATGTTATACTTTAAACTGAACACCACACAGCTGTTCTTCTTGAATTTTGCAACTTACTGTTGCTTATTAGAGACAGAAGGCAAAATGCACCTCAGTGTAGCATTTTTTTACCAAAGGACTAAAATAATACTAGGCCTTCCACAATGGTTCCATTTTCCACTGGCTGGTGATTAGAGAGACTGATGCTTTCTATCAAAGACTAACCTCCTTCCAAGCTTTAAATAGATACTTGTGTTAATTGCAGATAGCAACAAAATGCAGTGCCAAATGTTTCGATCTGGCATCAGAGGGAAAAGGGAATAAACAAGCTATGGTAGATTAAACACTTCAGAGTGGTGTTTTTCTGTCACTCTCAGAATGTGAAATAGAGTCCCGTGCTATTTGACTGTTCTTCTCCTCATGATACATGTTGGATACCTATAATTTATGACAGCAAGCCAGCTCTGGGTGAGCTGCCTTTTCTTTCGGACTGATGCTAACCTCGTTAGCGGAGGAATATGTGACAGACTGATAGCGGTTTCTTATCTTCAAGTTAAACATTGTCAGATTAATTTATGGCTGGGCAACTGTAACAACCACAGTGTTTTTATAATAAGAGAGAGGAAGGTTTTGCAGGGATTCTGACTCCAGTGAACCTGCTCTCTTGTTCTGGTGCACATGGCCTGCCTGCATCGATCACTTTTCAGGGAAAAAAGAAGCCCTATGGGAAAGAAAGAGATAAAGTCTCTTGAATGAGTCCAAAGGAATCTCATATCCCAAGGGAGGCATCGTTAGGGCTTCTGAAAAGGGAAGGTCACATTCAGAAATCAACATCTGCACCCTTTGGAATATGATCAAGCCCTTGACTATGAAACATTAATAGCCTTTCCCAGTCTGGTGCATCAAGTTGAGGAGAGCTGTTCTAGAAGATCTGGGAATGATAGTAGTTGTGTAAGGGGGAGAGAGGAATCTGGGGCAAAGGAGAAATCAGAATAATGATATTTATTCCTCTATTATTTTTATAGACTGCCTTTTCAAGGCCGCCAAAGACATTAACACATACCCAGCATAAATCATTTAAAGGAGCAAATACGTCAAATTTAAAAATAAAAAGCATGAAAAAAATAAAATTAAAACATGAGCAGAAAAAAAGTACAGGCAAAGTATTAACAGTATAAACAGTAATCAGAGTATAAACAAATAATCTGACAAGATCCAGCCCAGTCTACACAGAAGTATGTTAGAGTAGCCATCAATGATTGGACAACTCAAGGCCTCTAGGGAGAGATTTCCACAGTTCAGGGTCAGCCATGGAAAATACCTTTCATATACCATTAACTGGCACTTGTGTACTGGTAAATGAACTGAAAGTTACTGAAGCTGTGTTAACAAGGAAGTAGCACGATCCCAGTAGCTGCTTCAGGTACCAATCTTGTTGACATATTTTGCAGCTCCTAAAGTTTCTGGACACTTTTCAGCAACACTCACTGAAAGAACAATTGCCTTATCAAAGTGTAACTAAGATGTGAGTTACCAATGATACCTCTTGCACCATTATATTATTCAAAATTGTATTTCTCAGAACAGGAAACAGTGTGACAGTTATTTCATAAATCAGGTCTAGATTGACCATTACTGATGAAGCAATCAGAAGGCTTAAGTTACATGAACCTATTGCTTCTTCTGATGAAATTGCTTCCTGTAGCAAAACTGGAAGCTGTTGATTTGCTCCTGCAGACCTTCTTTCCCTACATATTTTTAAAATGTGCCCTAGTGAGTTCCCCAATTCTCCAAAGCAGCTTTTAAGAGCACAAAAGGATATACAAGGTGGAGAGTTACTTTTACTGATGGCAGAATTCCACTGGAATGGAATCAATTCTTCCTTCCCAATTCCATCAAGTTCACTCTAAATCTGTCCCAGAAGTTGAGAGACGTTCCAGAGTAGGTCTGGTGGGTGTTATTATGTATAAATATATGGAGGAAGGGGTAGAGACAGAAAAGTAATCTCATTAATGAAAAATTAAGTATATTAATTTTATCAGAACCAGTGTTTTCTTTCCGTGCAGATGTATTTGAATTAAATAGATAATTGGCTTCATTGGCAAAGATATCTTTGGGTAAGTTGTTCTTAACTAGGTATTTTAAGTTGACTACAGTGCCTTAAAAATTTCTTGTTAATAAGACTTTTTCAAGCATCTATTCACATTCCTCTGGACATAATTTACATTAGGAAATACTAATTTGTCCAATAATAAGTGAATTGGAGTGCTAGTTGGTGAAGTGGCAGGGAAAGCAATTCCCTTCCAATATTCTGGACCATTTATATCATAATACCATATATATTTCTGGCCAATTTGCTATTTCTGTACTAATTATACTCAGCAAGGCACACATTCCTTTGCTAAAAGGTTGTTAACAATGTTACAAGAGTTGCGCTCAGAAGCATTTGGAAAAAGGAAAGAGCCATGCTTTATTTTTATTTTATTTCATTTTATTTAGGTTAATCTTGAACCTTGCTCAGTTCTGCCTTTACAGAAATTTGGAAAGGAGCCCTAGAGTTCTGCTTCATTTAGGTCTTCTGGGGCTGGCCAAAACGATAACAGTGATGATTGATGATGTTGATATGATGCATGCTGAAAATTGCACTAGGTTTGGTACATTTCTTTCTCTGTTCGCCAATTTACTTTTCACCATACTTTATTAACCTAAATATATGAGAACTCAGCCAACTGTGTTTTATTCAATAAAACATAGCTATACTATGGATCAGCTAATGGATAAACCATGGAGTCCCTGGTGCTCTCTGAGCTTGGTTGTTTGCTTGCTGACTTTTTATTACCTGACTGGGTAACATCATTAGTACCTGATGATGTTACCTAGTTCAGTTAATCAGATGATGTTACCTAGTCAGGTACATCAGATGATGTTACTTAGTCAGGTAATGAAATGTCTGCAAGCAAACAGCTAAGCTCAGAGAGCACCAAGGACTCCACAGTTCAATCCTGAGCTATATATATTCTCTTCTACTCGGATGGATAAACCACATTACAGAATGTAATGTGTCTTGTGGCCAGGAGAATAACCTTTAAAGTCAAAGAGGTATAGAAAGAACTCATCTAGGACATCCACTGTAAAGTTTAGGAACTATTTTAATGAATTCCTTTTCCAGACAATGGTTTGGGGTGAAGAAATGAATTATTTAAATTATTCCCATGCTGTTGTATGTCCTGAAATATCTAAATATTCCCAAAGTCAAAAGTCAAGTCACTGGGCAGAAAGATCTCAGAATGTGTATCTTATGCTTTTATACTTAATGCCTCTGATAGAGTATAACTACTGTAACGTCATGAACTTATCACATTACCTCTGTAATTACACTGATTGTTACTTTTCATGAATCTATTAATATCTTATTAAGTTTGCAGAGCTAGAAACCTAAAATATAGCATACTGCATTGGAACAGTATTATAGTCACTTAGTAGAAACTGAGTACATTTTTATTAATTAAATTCCATCATTTATTTTTGTTCTGCAGATTAGAAGTGGCTCATTCTAGTTTCAAAATACCCCAACCATGAAAATTTATAATTGATTAAATGTGAAGGGGGGAAAATGTGAGGAGGTTATGTATATAACTGGAAAATTTCTAAAGACATTTAAAATTTGTAAAGGAGAATGATAAGGAAATAGTATGCTGCTTCTATTTTCTGTATAAACAAGATACATCCTATCATTTTGGTGATAATTTCAGAACTTAAATATAATAGTGTGCTAGGCTGCATATTGTAATGGCTGCTTTAGATATTAATGACAGAAAAGATTTGAAAAATAATCCCCCTGTCTAAACATAGAGATGACTTGAGAAGTTTAGCACTAAATGGTTTAGAATATATGAGATTTAATATGGTTCATAGGCTTCTATGAAACTAAAAATGCTATCAAAAACCTCAAATTTAAGTCAGGAGCTACCAGTATCTAGTGCACACTATCTCAAAGAACAGTGAAAGATTATTTAATTGTTTTCTCGCTTTCTCTCTCTTCTTTTGTCTATATATTTATTGTTAAAATATTGTAATACAAAGAAAATAAGAAAAAGTTAATATTTAAATACAAATAAAAGGGGAAAAGGTGTGAAAAAAGGAAGATGATACCCCCCCCCCCAAAAAAACCATAGTTGCATATACTGCAATGGTAAAATTGACTGTATATCTTCAGAATCCCTCCCAATTCCTCTAAAGCAGTGTTTTTCAAACTTGGTAACTTTAACATGTTAAAGCATGTTGGCTGGGTAATTCTGGGAGTTGAAACTTTAGGCATGATGGCTGGGGAATTCTGGGAGGTGAAGCCACACATCCTAAGGTTGCCAAAACACTGGTCTAAAGTATTTTGACTGTATAGTCATCTTTATTGGTTCAAAAGTGCAATCAGCAGGGTCAGCTTCTGAACCTGGTCATTTCCAAACAATTAAAAAATAAATGATGACCTGTGGTCATTTTCTCCTTTAGGAGCTGTGAACTGTCTGCTGGATCTTAGTCAAAAGGCAGAGAAGTGACCTGCGAACAAAATGCTATATCAGTTGAAGCCAAGAAGGTAGAACAAGGCAAGAGATCCTGCCATTAGAAAAACAGGCCACTCACAAGCTCTGCAGAGCTTTAGCAATGTAAATGTGAAGATCACTTTTTTTGCAATTTGGGATCCACAACAGCAAAACTAGAGTTTATTTGGCTGAGCAGCCAGACACAAGTGACAGCATAGACACAAACCACTTTGAAGTGATTCTACAGCGCTGCTAAGAACCTTTGTGGAAGTGCTCAGATTCACTGCTGTGTATGAATACCAATTACTCTTTTACAGCCAAACTGGCTGGATGAAAAAAAAGGCCGAGGGACACAGAAACCAGCCTAGAGATAAATGCAGAACACCAATGATACTCATGCAGCTGCAGCTGCTAAGATAAAAATATAAAACCCATTTATTTTATACTCCTGTTTAATTCCATTTAAAAGGGGAGTCTCTTCCACAACCTTCTAAAATTTTTCCTATACATTGTAAATAAAAAGGGTCTTGGGGAATGAGCCAAAGAAAAGAGAGGCCAAACATTCTTGCTCCCATAAACTTTCAAAAGCTCAGCATGGTTGGGGGAGGAAAATTCCAAACACAGAGGGTTTAGGAATTAAACATATTTCCTAGACTTCCAGGGAAGAAATGATGGACTGAACACAGCTCCCGAAAAGCAGAGCTGACAACTGCAGGGAAGAATGAAGAGCTGGTGGGTAGACAAGTACTCCAGACAGCTGCTTCTCACAAGGAGACCGCAAGACAGTGGTCTCCAGCAGCTTTAGAGCTCTGGGAGAAGAGGGAATAGCCATCTTGCTCAAACCATGGTCAGCGCCTTTAAAAGGACACTGGGTTTGCATACTTTCTTTTCTAATCACTTTCAGAAATTGCTTGTTAACTGCTTTTTAGCTATTATGAATCTTTGGATGTACAAGTTTTACAGCACCAGATGAGTTTTTTTCAGTCCTTAGTGAAAGAAGTTTTAAATACAAGTTTAAGGACTTGATTTTTTTTTTTCTGAATAAATAGCAAACGGGTGATTAAAACTCTGATTTTAGAAAGTTACAAATGGACTAAGGGTCCAGATAAATTTGAAATAAGATTTTGGAATTAATTATAAGAATTCTTCCTGTGGGAAAATGCTTTTGTTATGAATTCTTTTTTAAAAAATCAGACTTTAAAAACTGGGCACTAGAGAGAACTAGAAGGAACTAAAGATTACAATTAAAGGAGAAGAACACAATGAAGCAAAATATTTTAACACTGGACATATTGAAGGATATTTTTGAACAATGACCCCAGAAGTTAATTTTAAGAGTGTCTGCCACTATAGATAGACTGTGTTTAAAAGATGTCATGGAAGAGGAAGAAGTTTTACTTGACAAGATTGAAACTGATCTGAAAGTAGATTTAAAAATGATAGGCTATAAGAATAACATGGAAAAAGATGTAACACTGGACATATAAAAGAAACTGGCTTATGTCTTAATAATTAAAAACGTTATACAAATAACAAACCAAGAGAGTGACCTGGATAATTTTCTTATATTGGATTTACAAAAGAAGAAACACTGACTTGATGGCACATAATCAGATCTGTTACTGCTATGTCATGATGGACAAAATTCACTTTTTCAAAACTGAAAAGGGAACAGTGTCCTCACATCTCTTTCGCGAAGTAAAAACTCAGTTCTATCTCTGTGTTCCAAGCATAAAGATATGAGTAATCTTCCCAGGCCTAATCTTAGTGACAAATTTTCTCCTAGGTATTTTTCAAACAGGAATATTTGGTGGAGCCCTGAGGAGAATGGGATAACGTTGCATCAGGATGGACTTTTCTGAAGTTTGGAAGTTTGTTCTAGTAATCAGCCTACTTAACTGTTAAACACTCAACAGGATAAGTTTACGAAGTAGAAAATTGCTTTATGCTGACTGTTAGCTCGTCTTCTCAGAATATTTCCATCCCTGTGATTCTATCAGGGACATTCTGCAAGCAAAAATATGCTCTTCCCCTTCAAAGTGGCCTCTCTGCTTGGTTAAATGTGCCATACTCACCCTCTTTAAAGCTACAGTCACGCACACAATTATGTCAGTGAATGGTACACAAGTTTGCTTTGGCACACTGTTCTTCACAAAAGAACAATTCCTTTTAGTCTGAGCAATGCATACTAGTGATTTAAAAAAAAAAAGATTACAAGAAAATATAAACTGGGGGAAGGGGAAGACTTGTTTCAAAAGCTCACAAAACAAATGAAAGGATGGGAGACAAGAGAACTCTCCAACGGAAATGACATAGTCAGAGAAAAGTGCAGACCACTGGAATAACAAGCTGGCTGTCAAAACACAGCCAAAAGATCTGAGTTTACTGAGAATTACAGTATCATTATCGGTGACATGGAGGAAAAAAGATAAGAGCAACTTAACTACTGCCTGTCACTGTCTGTGCCTAGTTCAGCACCCAGCTTAAATAGCACTCCGCCAGCTGCCTGTGGATACATACCCAGTATTACATGGTAATGTAAAAGTTGTAATGCCAAAAAAGATTCCCCTCCTTTTCTCTGAACAAAGAGACAAAAGTTGAAAGCTTCCATGAGGCAGTCATGGAGATCACAAAGCACAGAAGCAGTTGTTTTGTTGTGGCTGTGATCTGGAGCGCCAGCTTCACTGGCTCACACCACGTAACTAAGACTGGATTTCATGGAGAAAATCTATCTATGTGGTCACTGAGTGTCGACGACAGCGCGATGGCAAATAATAAATAAAGATGAGATTAGGGAACTTTGAGCGGGAGTCAAAATAATGAAGTTTTGCATTTAAGTTTTCCTTTCCTTTGGATACTTATTTCCTTTTCAAGTAAATGGCTAATGTTGGGGATAGGAACGCCTAGCAAGTAAGACGATGACAGCTGGATGCTAAATAAAAGGAGGTCAGTCTATTTCCAGCACGCATATTGGAATGTCTCGTTCACTGAAAAATCACTCCTATAAAGCTGGAGTGATGTGCTGCCATGGACCATAACGCTCTAATTATAGCTGCAGTCCTAAACACACTCAGTACAGCTTTTCCCAACCTGCTGTTCTGTAAAGCATCCCCAATAAAGTGGCTTTTAGCAGCTATGCCAAATTAAGCCGAGATAAAAGAATTAAATAATAGAAAATATTTCTAAGGGAAAAGCAGCTCAGTATCATCACAATTTGATGTGGCATTCTTTGTTCAGATATATTACTTCTTTAAAAGATTGATGATGATAGGCTTCCAAATTCTAGTTCTTCCATAATCAGCTGATCAATCTGGACTCAGCAAAGATGAAAAGGAGTTTATGTTCCAAATTCTCTTCTATCCACAGTACAAGCAGGCCCTAGGCCACAAACGGCTTTCTGGATGACCAGCAACACCCAGAAGCTCACTAGCAACCAGTGCAAGTTTATTCATCTGGCTCCAGTCAAGTGGTCTTTAAGGGAAGCCTCAAGAAGGAGTATTAGATATGTTTGCTGTCTTGAGTTATTTATAAAAATAATAAAGGCTGGATAAAAAATCTAAAAAAGATTTTCGATCCAGAGATGGATTCTTGAGGAAGAGACACACTACCTCATTCTTCAAGGTACTGTTGTTAAAACTACGCCTTTATTCAAGGGTGAATTCACCACTGCATTCCACCAACCACATGTCTCCTCCCAGGAGGCCTTAAACTAACTGGGCTGGGCGGGGGGGGGGGGAGCACAGATCTAACAAAGGTGGTTGGGTTAACAGTCCTGAGACCTATCCACTTCCCCTGGAGCCACAGGATCCGACATTTCCCAGATAACAGGACAAAAACATGCCTCGGTTAACTTGACTGGACTGCTCAGCTGGAGTCTAATTCAGAGTGGATACAAGCTTTATTTGTTTGTTTGTTGATATGATTTATATAGCTGCCCACCTTACAGTTGTGACTCCGGTAGGCTCACATAATTTAAAAAAACCATGAAAAAGCCAATAAGCAAAATACAAATATCAATAAAACAATAACATCATTAACACCAAATTAAAAGCTTAAAAGATAATTAGCAGGAAAATGCAAGTGATGCATTGATCAGTATAACCATCTAGCAGGCTCCATACCATTACTGGATCCCCAGGCACAATGACAAAGCCATGTCTTCAGAGCCTTTTGAAAGGCCAGTAGGTCAGGGCCAATCTAATCTTAGGGGGGATGATGTTCCAAAGGCCTGGCACCATGGCAGAAAAGGCTGTCCTCCTGGATCCCATCAGATGGCACTTCTCAATAGATAGGACCCATAACATCCCTCTTCTGCTGGATCTTTATTTACCAGATGCCTAGAATATTTCTCACAGCATTCCTATAGGATGAAGGGAAGATTTTTAGTGGCATTGAAGCTTTATCTACAGATGTATTGCCTATTGCGAGTGATTCCACAGCTTTTCTGTCCTGTGTGGCTGCTTACTCTATGTAATTGAATTACATTTAGAAATCCATTTAAAAAGCTTTATATTAATCTTTACTCTCCAGATATATTGGCTAGATTAGCTGGGAATTCTGGGAACTGCAGTCCCAACTATGAAGGGCAGTACATTGGGGAAGATTGTACTATTTATTCACTGAATAACTTTATTTACACATGGTATTTCTTTTGAAAATAATCTCTTTTTTAAAATATGATTTTATTGAAAGTTTTAAAAACCAGAGTAAAAATTAGTACAAACTAAAATAGAATAAGAAAGAAAAAAAGAAAAAGAAATAAATAAAAGAGAAAGCTAAAGTGCAAAAAGAAAAAAAGAAAAAGGCTAGAAGGAAAACAGAAAAGAAAGAAAAAAGATCTAAAGAAGTGGCTTCTGATCTTCTTTACAGCACTTATAAATACAATTGTAAATTTACCTCTTTCTCTAAAGTTACATCATGACTGTCTTCTTTCTATAATCCATTCTACCTAATCGTCAAAACCATAGATCATAAATTCATTTTTTTCTGTTTTACGCAAAAAGTCTATAAGGGGTTTCCAGTCAGTAATAAATGTAGACATTGTCTTTTCTCTAATCAAACAGGTCAACTTGGCCATCTCAGCAAGTTCATCAACCATTCCTCCACTGTAGACATTGCCAGTTCTTTCCATCTTTGTGTGTACAATAACCTTGCTGCAGTTATCATATATAAAAACAAAGTTCCATGACTTTTTCCCAGCTGTTTATCCATCAGTCCCAAGAGGAAAAGTTTGGTTTTAGTTGTATATTAATCTTTAAAATTACCTGACTCAGTGTATGCATTTGAACCCAAAATCTTCTAGCTTTTTTATATGTCCACTACGCATGATAAAATGACCCTTCTTGTTGTTCACATTTCCAGCATAGATTTGAAGTGCCTTTATACATTTTAGATAATTTCTCTGGTGTCATATACCAATGTTACATCATTTTATAAAAGTTCTCTTTAAGATTATAATATAGTGTAAATTTCAATCCTTTCAACCACATATTTTCCTATTGTTCAATCTGTATATTATAACCAAATTTTTAGCCCACTTTATCATACATTCTTTCACTAGTTCTTCTGTTTCAAATTTCAATAAAAGTTTCTACATTTTAGTAATTGCATGTTCATCATTTGTACACAATTCCATTTCAAAGTCAGTCTTAGAATATTCAATACCACAAATTCTTTTGTCTACTTTGAATCTTTCTAATAATTGTAAATAGAAAACCACTGACAGCAGTTGTTCTCTTGATTTTATTTTGTATCCCTCTTGACATAATTCTAGTATCTCACAGTATGTTAACCATTTGTATTTGCCTATTATTTCTTGTCTGTAAAATGCTTCTTGTGCTGACAGCCACAAAGGTGTTTTCGGGCACAATCTGGATTTGTATCTGTTCCATATTCCATATCCCATGGTGAGCCTGCAAAGTGGTTGTATGAGGCTAAATGATGGTGGTCCTCCTGCTATCTTGGGATTCTTTTATGTTTTTATTTCTTTATGTTTTTATTTTTGTTGTTATATAAGTCTGATTTTTTTGTATTGTGATATGGTTTTAATTGTTATTTTGGTTGTAAGCTGCCCAGAGTCACTTTTTGTGAGATGGGCAGCTATATAAATTTGCTAAATAAATAAATAATAAATAAATATTCTCAATATGGCAAGTCTAACATAGTGATTTTTAAAATATACATTATCCTTGATTTTATACTACAAATATCCATGCCACCCAAATCTCAGGTCACATGCTTCTAATTCTAAAAGTCTTCTATTTCTCAGCAACACCCACTCTTTCATCTAAACCAAATAGCAAGCTGCAAAATGCAATTTCAAATCAGGTAAACCCAATCCTCCTCTTTCATTTGCATCTTGTAACACATATTTAACTCGTGGTTTTTTCCCCTGCCATACAAACTTAGATATATCCTTTTGCCGCTGTTTAAATGGTGCCTCAGTTGTCAAAACCAGTACTGTCTGAAATGAAAACATCATTCTAGCCAAAACATTCATTTTTATCACAGCAAGTCTCCCCAGCAATGACAGTTGTAATCTCTCCCACCTTAACATATCTTTTTTTAACTTCATCCCATGTCTTAACATAGTTATTCTGAAATATCATACAGTTCATGTTTGCCATGGTCATACCCAGATCTTTTACTTTCTTCTCAGTTTTAAAACCCATGTTCTTCATCAATCCTTCTTATCCTCTATTTTCATGCTAACTTAACTCTGTTGAAAATAACCTCTCAGAGCCAAAGTGTCCATGTCCATAACAGGCTTATATAAAAAATGCTAGTGGGGACATGTTACATAAAACACATGAGCTTAGCAAAGACCATCACTCAAGCATTGATCAAAGCAAGCCGCACACCAGTAGGAAGAGTTCCATTACCCCATCACATACCAAAGAGTTTTCAGAAGTATCCAAGAAGTATATATACATGTATTATGCATATTTAAGCATACATAAACAAGATATCCTTTCTATGATGCAGGTAATAAAGATAAGAAGAAGAAAAGGAAATCAAACCAGGCAGAAAGTTCAAATTTGCAGTAATTATGAATTTTAATTTAGGATGAATTTTAAGAAAATCAGCCACTAAGTTTATGTAGAACATCTCTCCAGAAAATTTTCATCAATTTTCATCTAACACAGCTTTTAGCTTCTGAGAATCTAAGGAAGACGTAATACTCAAGAATTTGAGAAAATGACTGGATTGTTGTTCTGTTTTTGTTTGCTGGTTTTTAAAATAGAAATTTGGAAAGAAAAGACAATTTAGTATTGATGATAAGAATTTACAATAACCTTTCCCAACTTGTCACTCTCTAGATATATCATCACCACAATCCCTAGACATGGTTTACAGTTTTCAGAATAATACAAAATCCAGTTTTTCTACAGAAATGCAAAGTCACCTCAATTATGTTGCACCAGTGAATGCTATCGGAGTTACATATTTAGCCAGATTTTAATCCATTCTCCTACAAATCTCTCTATCACTATGCCTCTCTATTCACTAGAAATGTGACTATATCCATGACCATAATCAGTCAGCCATGGCCCATTGCTTAATTTAATAACAGATTATGTTGGCCAGAATTTAATAGTTATTAGTATCTTAATCTTAATAACGTTAAAGTATTCAGTATTGAATTTAATTGTGATGCTGATGAGAGCAGAAGTAATTACAGTGGAATTTTAATAATAAATCACTGCACTCTCTCCATTTTTTAATAAACTGACAACAATAAACCAAAGGTAATTTTAGAAAACCACACACTGAAAATGTAAGTCATCTAGACAGTAGAGCTGAAAGCATGTAAAAGTAGAGATAAAGACTTGTGAATCCAATAGATATGGGGAATTATTAAACTCTCTCGTTCTGTAAGGCAGGGTTGCAATCCTTGGGGTGACCTGAGCAAATGGCAGCTGGGGGGGGGGGGGGGGCGACAATTGAAAGGTGAGCAGTCAGGGAGCACCAGATCTGCAGACCCCTGACTTGGGAAGGCGGAAGAGAAGGACCCCACATCCAGGATGGTATGAGACCTGATGGGGCCTGCATCTGTACAGTGCTGGCTTTTCAGAGCTAGGAAGGGAACCGAGAGCTTAGCTCACCATTCAATAGCCACTGGTAACAATGGCTCACTTGTTTAGCCACTTGCATTGTCATCAATATTATTATTGTGCGGGGGAGTGTTCCACAGAAATTGATTTATTATTTTAGCAGTTCATAACATCACAAAGCTTGAGAATCCCTGCAGAAACCAGTCGAGTACCACAAGGACGTGTAGGGCAGGCACCCAGTCCGTAGCTATACCTTCACATTTATTTATCCTTATAGCTTTCATCTATCCCTGTACATTGATAACATAATGCAGGTGATGACTGTGTCCTTAGGTTTGCTATCTGTAAAAAATAACTGCTGGTGGTTTCAACATTTAAATGGCCTAAGATAAGTCTGCCTGGGAACCGAGTGCCCCCCGGATCAAAGTGTATACATGTGTATAGGAGGTTCCAGAATTTTGGACCAGGAAGTCTGCTGAGTTTTAAGCAGTCCCCCCTCCTTTTTTTTTTTCTTTTTTTCTTTTCAGTAATAAGATTTGCACACATTAGTTGAGGACTCATTGAGCAAACAAGTCCTGCTTCATATTCCTGCTCTTGGGTACGCCTAGAGGTGGGCTTGGTGTAGTTTTCTTTCTCAAAGCTGTATTAAGCTGGCCAGCATTAAAATGCAGAACTGACAGATGGAAGCAATGTTTTACAAGACAGGTTATTCATTTAAAATACTTTACTGTGGGAGGTGGCATTAGCCACTAACCATCTTTAAAAGGTGTTCAGTCCGCCATTTTGTAGGAGTAGATCTTGGTTTCCATTTATAAGCACAGCAAGCTCAACCCAAGCCTTCGAAGGAAAAAAAAAATCTAATCACTACATGAAGAAAAAAAAAATCTAACAACCAAACACTTGTCAAATAGCACCAGTTTTAACACTTAATGCTATTCCTGAATGTGGTTTGTTTTTATGAAAACTCCTCCCCCCAAAGAAACCAATGTTTACAAATCCCAGGGCCAAACCCAAGGCATGTACATTATGGCTCAGTTATCACATATGAATAAGACACTTAATCCAGATCCTAATCTACACAGAGTATAAAACAAGACATTGCTCAAATCTCATGTATCTTAAACATATAATAAATTAATAGATATCAAATCTTTATTGCCCAAATCATTATTACTAAGAGAACTTGCATAACCAAATTCATTATAACCCAATGGACATTTTACAAAACCATAGTTTTCAAGAATTATTGAAATAACTGCAACCAATTCAGTTCACACAACACATTAAATTGTAAACGATGGTTTTCAGATCACAGTTCATACGTCACATATAGCCAAAATCAAAGAAACCATATTATAACTTAAAGCAATGCGTGAAACCAGCCAATGACTTCAACAGCATAAGCTACTTGGGATAATTGGAATAAAACCACAGCTAGCCCAAAGAAATATTCATGGCATTTATTTTTTATTTTATTTATTTATACAATTTATATAGCCACCCATCTCACCAGCAAGCGACTCTGGGAGGTGTACAATAAGGCTAAAACAATCAATAAATACATTAGAAGATATAAAAACCAACTAAAACAAACAAACAAAAAAAGCAGACAAAGGGATATTAAAAATAATGGAGCCACCTCAGTAACTCACCCATCCCCTGGGGTCCCAAGGCCTGCTGGCATAACCAAGTCTTTATTTATTTATAGCATCCAAGGCTAGTTGAGATTTTGACTCATGAAGACTTCTGGAGGAAGAAATGGTCGACTGAACACCAGCTCTTCAAACCTCTCCAGACCAGGAGAGGATTTGAGATTGCCCACAAGTGCTCCTTGCAAGGAGACAGTAAGACAGTGGTCTCTGGTGAGTTTAGAGCTCTGGGAGACAAGGGAATTGGTTGGCACCGTTGAAAGGACACTAAGTTGGCATACTTCCTTTTCTAATCACTTTCAGAAATTGCTTGTTAACTGCTTTTCAGCTATTAGAAACCTTTGGATCAACAAGTCTGACAGCACCGGGTGAGTTTCCTTCAATTCTTAGCAAAAGAAAGATTTAACTACAAGTTTAAGAATTTGAATTTTTTTCTTGGAATAAATAGTAAAAGGATGATTAAAACTTTGATTTTAGAAAGTTACAAATGAACTAAGGGCCCAGATAAATCTGAAATAAGATTTTGGAATTAATTATAAAGAATTCTTCACATGGGAAAATGCTTTTGTTTTGAATATTTAAAAAAAAATAGTATGATTTTAAAAATTGAAGACTAGAGGCAACTAAAGATTACAATTAAAGGAGAAGAACACATAAACTCGACTTACAATTACAGAATGGAGCAAAATATTCTAACATTGGATGTATTGAAGGATATTTTTGAAAAATGGAATCAGAAGTTAATATTAACAGTATCAACAGAGGCATCTGCCTCTGTGGAAAGATTGTGTCTAAAAAATGTTATGGAAGAGGAATAAGTTTTACCTGACAAGATTGTGACTGAGTTGAAAGTGAATGACAGGCTACAAGAATGACATGGAAAAAGATGCTGCACTGAACATACAAAAGAAACCGGCTGATGTTTTATAATTAAAAGGGATATACAAACAATAAACCAAGAAAATGACGTGGATAATTTTCCTATATTGGATTTACAAAAGAGGCTGGTTAAAGTTTTGAAGAATCTCATGAGAAGGGACAAAGAAGAAATGAAAAGAAATCAAGTTCTATGACATTATTTGAATGGACTAAAGATTAAGATTATTAGAAATAAAAGGAAGGAATATAAAGTTGGTTTATTTGGTCAAGGTTAAAATAGATATGTTATTATTTCTGCTAACCCTTAAAGGACTTTTGCTAACACCAGGACTGAAATGATGAGGTTTTATGGATTTGTTTATAGATAAGAGATGGAATATGGGAAGAAGAGATCATTTGTTATATTTTAAGAGGATAGGATAAGTTACTAAAATTGTTTATACTTGGTTTGATGAAGGTGGGAAGTCACTTCTTGATTTATTTCTTTTCTTTTTCTTTACTATTTTTTAATTTCTTTTCTATTCTATTTCTCTTTCAACGTTTTCCTTTTTTTCTGTACCTTCTACTCTTTCTTTTTATTCTTCAATCTTTAGTTTGTATTAGTTTTTACTATTGTAATTATAATCGTTAATAAAATTACTATTAAAAAAGAGAGATTTTTACTCATGAAATAGAACCATTCATAAGCACCTTGTGCCACGCTGGCAGTAACAGAGATACATGCACACACACACACATAAATATTACAAAAAATTACAATCCACTGCTCTTTCGGGATACTGAAAATCTTGTGCCTAAAACACCAGCTTTGTTTATCCAGTCCTGAAGCTAATGCCGTGGATGCTAAGAGCGAAGAGCTCAGTTTTTCAGATGCAAAAGAAATGACAGGGCTTCTTCACCTTTAATAGCTGTGTAGTTGCTGAATTCTGGCAAGCACAGCTGGTAATGCAAACGGAGACACCCCCTTCCCTGCAACTATTAACAATATATGTTCTTTGTCCTCTGATGCCTCTGGTCATGCTATGAGGAAATTGTCACAAACAGAGATCTGGTCAAGTTGCTGTCTCCCATTTCACTAGAATGCCAATGTGCTGCCCATGCTTCATTTTTTCCTAGGGCTCCTTTTTAAAAAAAATCAGGAACTGGAGCTCAGCTGACAGCCTCTTAAGACACAGCTATGTGATCATTCTGCAAGTGATTTCAGCACATTCTGTGTGAAGCAGGAGGCAGGATCGTCCTCCTCCTTCAAATCAGTTGGATTAATTCTAAAGCTAAACCCAAGCAGGGGGAGTGAACTTTTGCTGACTCTTGTCCCAGAATGTGCACTAGTGAGTGTAGCACAGCTTACAGCAAGGTACTTAACTGGAACAGAAAAAACACATTTAAACCTTCTTCAAAGAAGATTCCAAAAATGTAGACCACAGACACAAGGCTGGGGGTAATGCACCTCATGTTTTCATCTCATGTTTGTAAAAGGAAACACAATAACTTAACCAGGAATGGGTAAATAACAGCTTTTCTTTCAGGAGTGACATTTTTTTCAGGCCAGTCCAGGCAGATCTGACAAGGACAGAGATGAGCAGAATTGGACGAGGGAGAAGCAGTTCTGTACTTTGCTAAGCCCTGAAGATATGAGTGAAGGTTCATGGAAAGGGCAGGTATTCTTGAACCAAATGTAATACCCTCCTCACGGTGAAAAAAATTAGAAGATCAGCTGGAAGAACAGACATCCTGATAATTTTGCAACGCTTAACTAATACATTCAGCAGCTAATAAAGAGGCAGACGGCAGCCACTTCTTCCATGCTAGTGACAACCTGGCAGACAGTTTAGCCATTATCTTTGCGTGACTGAAAAAGGTGGCTCTGATTTTGATAGATCACTGGGGAAGACATTCTCTGAGAGGGGGAGTCAGTATTGTGCAAGGAGAATGGAACAGGCAACTTTTTTGCAACCAGCAATCACACTTTCTTCTTCAGTCACCAAGACTTCTGCTGAGTCATGGGGTTGCCATGCTCATCTAGTGAGTTGTGAAGCTTGGAGCTCTTCCTAGGAAGCGCAGAAGTACCTATCAAAGAGTCTCTTACCTGAATCCCATTTATTTATAATAAACATATGCCTATGCCATGTTGTATCACAGCTGACCTATGCAGAAGTAGTCCAAAGCTATTATTATCCATTGGACCTTGTTGCAAAATTACTGTAATGTCCAGTTTAGTTTGCACTCAGAACACGCCCAGTCAACCCCTATGTCCAGATCAGAGCAAGCACACATGACATTCAGTTCAACTAACAAATATGAAAAAGTTAATTAGCAAAATGGGGGGAAATGTAGGCAAAAACAGGGAGAGGAACATGAACGGGGGCAAGAGATAGAAAGGGCAGAGGACTTAATTGGAACGATCTACCTTAACTATATCTCTGTCAAAAGGCACAGAACTTTGCAGAGCCACAAGAGACAATCCCATGGGTAATAATTAGCATGGACAGTCCCCTTTGGTTATTCCAGCTTCAACCCTTTTATGTACATAGCAGTAGAAGAACAGAGATGGAAGTAGGACTCCAGATATATTCTGCACCATGAAGGTGGGTGGGGATGAGGTATCCAACAGGCATGACAATGGACCCATCATCAAACAAAGAAGAAAACAGAATCAGCTACATATTTGAGGGCTGAACCCCAACAGCCAACCCCCTGCCCCTAAAAAGACACTTTCCACTGACAGTTTTAAGTGTGGATGAGATACATTCTATACTGTATTGTTGTATACTCCAATAAGACTTGCATTGCCCAAAATAAAAACAGTGATCAAAATATTTGTAACGCCCAGCAAATTTCTCTTAAAGCTATCCGTCTGCTTCTATTTGTTTGGTCACCTATCCTGAATCTCTTTTTATAGTAATTTACTGCCTTGCTCAGCATATGCATGTTATATATGCCTTGCTTCTTAGTTTCACTAGGGGACTTAACCACTGCAGGGGTATAAATAGCACCAACATTTTTAATTGAGATTGTTTGTATGTTGCCATTTTCAGAAGTGATACTAGCTATCCGGATTCTTTGTCATAGGCTCAGAGCCCACTAAAGTCTAAAACCTGAAAATGTGTTCAAATCAGATCTTGTTTCACCCATGCCTACACATTTGTTTTTAATTCTGACATTTGGTTAATCAGTTTTTCCTTCCTCTTCCTCTTTTTTCTGTTTTTGCTTCTTTCAGGAGTACTTCCTCTGCTTCCTGGTATCTTACAGAGTGGGAAGAACACTTTTCATGGATTCACACCAAGCGTGCACTTTCCCATTTCAGGGAGCATATATTGCAGGTACAGCCAAAAAGCCCCATTAAACTGCTCTTCACCAGTCCTTGAACTGGCAGAAGAGTATACTGGCATAAATAAAAGTTGCTGTCCGGATTGCCAAGCCCAATTCTGCCACAGGAACAACCCTGGTGGGGGTCCTGTCCTTAGTCTTTTAAAGGAGGACACATTAAGGAAAGTGGTTGATGATATCTCCTGGATTCATTGACCCTTCCACCAAATGCTTCTTGCTGGTGGGGGAACAACTTTGCTTCGATCGATTGCCACCTTGACATTTTTGACCCATCTTTCCACAGACAACTTGCCACACAATGCATTAAAACGTGTTTGATAAGATGAAAGTTCATTCCCACCATTTATTTAACTTCTTCAAAGAACACCTAATGTTAGGATTTCTGTTGCCAAACAGGTTACCTTGTTGGTGGGTTATTTATTTCTACCCCACCCTTTGTCTGGAAGTTCAGTCAACTTATCCTGAGCAGAGTCTTGCATTATTTTATCCCATACCAACCTCAGTCATTCCACAAGGTCTCAAAATGCACATCAGCTGGCTGGTATATGTGTATTTTAAGACAAAACACTTCATTTGTTTGCTTTGAATTTCAGGAGCTTTTACCTATTTTACATATTTCACAACAGATGAAGTTTGCATTTTCTGATTTTAAAAATTCATGTATTATTACCAGATTAAAAATAAATAAATAACAGCCACACTCTCCCAGCTTGACTTATTAATTATACCTTCTATTCTCTTACAGCAGCACTTAACTTTAAAAGATTAAATGGCTTGATTAGCAGTGTTTAGCTTTTCCTAGGTAGTTTACTGAATGCCACATTTAACATTCTGGCACTTCACAGATGAAGCTTACATTCTTGCAGCCTTGAAGAAATATGACTATCCTTTTTCCACAAGGAGCAACAGAAGGGCTATTTGTTACATTTTCATTAACCTATCATATTGGACATTTCTATTTATATTGGAAAAAAATTGACAAGTTCTTTTCTGCAATGCATATCATTTATAATATTGATATGAAGCAGCTATTTCTACAAGTATTTTTAGAAAAATGTTCTTAGGAATTTAAGCCCAAAACTGTTATGTAGTCAGCCTGTCAACAATTTCCTCATACTGCTTTTTTGAGCTAACTTAATTTTCAAAGCTACATTTCTGGTGGTAATAGTAGTCCACTCTTCTATCCAGGTGAAGCTGGTATAATTCATTAAATTAATTTAATGAATTAAATTAAATTATCTTCCTGCATAACCTAGAATTTAGATGTTCTGATTACAGAGATTTTTTTTTTTTATTGTACAGAGAAATTCAAATTTCCAAGCCTCATCCAGATACACATTTGCATGGAAATATTTATTTGAGAATAGGTCATGCTAACACTAGTAACACTGGTTCGTATATTTCATTCATTAATGGAAATGCATATCTGGAAGATACCAACTCAGGCAAAATCAGAGCCTTTATGAGCCTACTCCATGGTTAGAATAAGGCTAGGTTTAGACTGCTATGGCACTGGTTAGGTTCACACCTAGTTGTAAGCTGTGTCATGATCAGTTTCATTTCAGTTTTGTGTACCATACAAACCAAGCCACTGAGATATATGAACAGTAATACGCAGCAGGGTTGGTCAAAATGAGCAAGATGGCAGATGGAGCATCGCAATGCAAGCCCCGCCCCTTTTTAACATGTGTGTAATGTTGATATACATATTAAAGGGTGGGCTTTACATTGCAATATGTGATTTACCACCTTGCTGATTTTGGCTCCTCCCTTGCAGATACTCTTTGATTTATGGCTTAGTATGATATATAAACCCAACCTGTCTGCCTTATTCAACAAACTATGCTTAAAACAAATTATCCTTAAGAGTACAGTGTGAATCCATTCATTGACTTTCATGTCAGAAACCTGTTTGAGAAGATATGGATTTGTAAATGAAATCCTCTATCAATAAATGACACTGCCTTTTTTCCTTCCAATGCAGGTTAGCACATCAGTGAGGGAATCTTGCTTAAATTCATGAAAGATGAGCAATTTGCTCCTTTTTGTGATAGCTTCCTTTGAACCACAAAATGCTCAGAGTCAGGCTAAATTCCATTCATCCCAGGATGGGAGAGGTACACCAGAGAAAATGTTATCAGTCAGAATGGGACATTGCAGTTGGGCCAATTGTCCAAAGCCCAGCTAATAAAGAACAAGGAAAGAGCAACGTTTGCTATCTTTCTGCTGTTGATTCACCACCCCCTGCCAACAGGTCTCCATTGTGAGCTCTGGGAAGGGGGCTATTTATCTGGTATAAATAACCCTGCTTTAAGCAGGGGATCCAGGTTTATCAGATTCAATTAAACAAGGGATCTAATACTAGAGTTCTTCCTCCACATTCAAAGTGCTGTCTCTAACTCTACAATCTCCAAGTTCCTGTGGCACTAAAGACTTTTTAATACATCCCCAAATTCGTGTGAGGGAAGGTTAGGAAGAATAAGTGGATGCCTATTAGTAACTTAAAGGGGCAAGTAACAGTTGCAACTGAGAACTTGAAAGTGGATCTCATTTTCCCAGGGAAAAGACATCGCTATTTAAAACTTGGAGAAATGTCCCACTATCGCTATCGTCCAATTGATCCTTCTCTGGATCTAACTGATTCTTTTAGATTTTTATCTCACAGTGGTATATTTACCAGTGCATTATAGACACCTATATGCCCATGAGAGTGACTTGCTGGAGAAAGGGAAAGAATGAGTGTGCAAATCCAATGTATGACCTTCAGCTGCGGAGAATATATTCACCAGTGAGAAGAATTAGCATTGAAGAAATCCTTGTGAAACCCCCTCCTCCCCTTGTTTTGCAGCTTATCACCAAGCAGTTTTTAAATAGCTATCAGTTCTAACATTTGCATTCCTCTCACCCCTTAGTGGGGGACAGTGCTATCATAATTACACTACATTCTTCTGGGTTCCATAACGAGCTATTATTTTGCTAATGGAATATTCAAGTAGTCTGCAGTAATTTATCAAATAGTTCCAAATCCCATTTTCTCTGTGTGAATCTTTTTGTTCACAGGTAAATTGATGTGTGGGGGTTATATCGGGGCTTTTTTTGTAATTCAAATTAACCATTCCACCTCCTCTTCTGAGGAAAAAAAAAGATATTGAAACACAAAGTGCTATTTAGAATGTCTAGCATTAGAATCACTCAGGCTTTCTGTAAGTAGTAATTTCTGTTTTTTAATTTGTTCAATTTTTGTCTTCAGTGTTTAGTTCCTTAAGATTGCATCAGCTGAAGAAAACCAGAAACCAGCTTCCCTTTAAAGTATTGCTCTTTCCATTAACCAGTTATGTATTATCACAAGGACTTTCTGCTAAATCACACTAAAGGTCTACTTTCTGTAGGATTCAAGTGCAGACCACTACTTTTGAAGATGGTGGTGATATTCCCTTAAATCTGATCAGTTCCTTCCTTGTTAAGTGTCAGGAAATTATTAAAAACAGAATTGATTTATAGAAGTCACCATTTATTTCTATTGCTTTATGTTGGTTAGTTTGATTCTATCTTTCGTTTAATTTGGGGTTATTACTTATTGTTAATTGCTATATAACTGAATTTCTACAAGGGATTTTAACTGCTATGACTATAACCTACCAAGAATCTCTAAACTGCTATGAGCAAAAATATCAAATCAATAGGCATACATTTCTCTTTCAGGGGCTGCACTGTGCATTTACCTGTCCGACTATTTTCACTGAAGAAAACAATGAAAAGTTGTGCATTCATATACGTTGAACTGAATCGCCTTCCTGTTTGGATTACTGTAATGCATCTACATGGGGTTGCCCTTGAAGAGCATTCAGAAGCTATAACTGGTACAGAATGAGGCAGTCCAGGCAGTGATGGGTGACCCCACTGCTTCAGGAGCTGCATCAGTTGCCTTTGGCATCTGGGTGTAATTCAAGGTGTTGATTCTCACCTGTAAGGCCCTATATGGCTCCAGACCTGGTTATCTCAGGTTATCTCACTGCCTCCTCCTGTATCCATCTGCCTGCCAGCAAAATCAAGTAGAGTCAATTCCCTCCAAGTTCTGTCCTTGAAATGTCTCAGAAGTGGGCATGTTCACTCTTTGGAACTTCCTCTCAGTAGAAATCAGGCCAGCTTTGACCTTCTTGGGCTACAGGAAAATATGGAAGACCTACTTGTTCTGCCTGGCACAGGAGGAAGGTGTGCTATAACTGAAGGTGTGGTTCACAGGTGTGGGATGTTTGTATTTTTCACTTTCTAATTTTTTTTTAAATTTTGTCATTGTTATGTATACTTGAGGGCTTGAATTATTGTGGGGAAGGAAATAAAGGCAGGAGAACTTACCAATCCCTTTCCTTAATATGCCCTGCACATCATAAATATGGATAACCACCCAGAATTGTTGGGAGTTGGGCGATGTACAAATTGAATACAATAAAATAAATAAGATTTGCTGGCATCATGCCTGTGAAAAGATAGGGATTACCAGTTAGAGCAGGACAAATAGATGCACTTTAGCTCAAACATTAGAAAGATTCATAACTAGGGGTTTGCAGAATTCATCAATCTGGGCATGGATTGTTCCAGGGAACTCTGAAATGCTCCATTTCTCTCTGGACCTTGCTGAACCTCTTCTGGACCATGTCATTTCAAAGAGGGAGTTCCATATTTTTCAGGAATAAATCTTCTAAACCAGAAGCAGTTTGAGGTGGTCCACACCTTTCAGTCTGGAGTTCTCATTATTAGAAAGCATAGAAACATTCTTAATAAATAAATTACTACGGACAAGTTGAGATGCAAAAAATTGGGGGTTTTTTACAAGAGTTAAGCCCAAATCAATAGTATCTGAGTAACTAAAAAAGTTTTAACAAGCTACATGCATCCACCCAAAATAGTGACAGAGCAATTTAATTAATTGAATGTTTGTTGTTTTACTTTTTGTGGCTTAGAAATTATTACAAGTTACATGTTTTGCTTTGTTTTTAATTCTGTTATTCGTTTGAGTAATTTAGACTGTGGTTTCAAAATGTTGATTTGGAAAGGCAACATATGCATATTGAAATAAAGATTCTCTTTGTATTAAAAAGAAATCAACAACATTATCCAGCCATATCTGTAACATAGCCATATACGTAATATGTACTAGCCCTGTACGTAATAATTCTATTAGCCATATTGAAATTCACATTTAGCAAAATGTCTGCATGAGCCTCATATGTAAGCCATGTCCATTTTAGAGAATTATCTAAACATCACTGTCAAGTGAGTAGTCTCACATAATGAAAATTAAAACTTCTTTAATTATTCTAGCCATAGGAAGAGAAATTTTGTTTTTGTTTTCTGCCTTTTTTTTCATCCTTGAAAATTAGGGATAGTACAGAACTGTGACATTATTCTCCTATTTAAATCTCTTCTATGCAAATCAACTGGACTGAAAAGTTATCAACTTCAGCAAGATTTTTGTCCCCAGAGGACAACCAGACACCAAATGGAAAGATAAAATTCTCATGGTTTACAATGCAATCTCCAAACGAAATCTTAGTCCAATATGAAAAAAAAAAAAAGTTAACACTCTTAAATTTTACTGGCAAGTTCAGGACGGAAGAGAAAAAGCTTCCAATTATCATCACAAAGTCCTTATGAGGCAGCCAGGGGTACAGCTGCTGCAGCTGTTTCAAATGAGAAATCTTCACTATTGTTCAAATCTTCTGCTGCCTTCATGCCTTCAGTGGCCCTATGTCATAAAGAATTATTTCATTAAGTATTTATTGTCCTCTAAACCTTGCTTGGAAAGCAAATTTTTGATCCACTCTATATAGATAGGGATAGCACTATCTCCTTTGAAAAATGGGGCTCAATTTGAACTCTGTCCTTGTTTCACCATCACCACCACCAAAGCCTGCTTCCTTCACTTCATGCTAGGGTTATGTTCCCTCAAAACTTTGCATAAAGCCAATTTGCATAATACAGGACACTGAACCAGTGGGGAAAAAAAGAGGGGGGTGGGTACGGTGTCACATTCTGTACCCCAAATGCATTGACAAATGTGCTCATAAATTTTTAGAGCCTTATTCTTAAACACTACATTACTTAAATATATTTTCTTCCTGGTCTCATGTTCTAGGTACGATAAAAGCATTTTCTCCATCTTTTCTACAACTGGATTTCTAATGTGTGCATTTATTATGCTGGCAAAGAGGTAGAACGCAACCCAGCACTATGAATTTTATTAGCATTGTCACTATGTTGCACACAATAAATTTGCCCAGGTTAAAAGCTTGTCCTAGAGCTGAGGATCCTTCACCAGTTTTGGGGTGATGTAATATGTCCAACTTTATTCCCAATGTTAGGGAGCTGCTTTTCATTTTGATTTTGAGTAAGGGGGCTGGGCAAGAGGTTGACAGTTGTTTTGACCTTACAGTAACTGTAGTAGTTACTCAGATATGGAAATAAGTAAGAGACAGGATGCACAACTAGAACAACCACACAATGTGATGGTAAATGCATGAGTGAGGGCAGAAAGGGAGTTTGGTGGTAAATCTTGAAGCAGTTTTGGCAGGAAGAAGTCTTGGCATGGTTACAGACTTTTGGTGCAAATTGACTATGCTGGCAGAAATCTCATAATAGTGATCTTTTTGGCATCAAACGAATTCTTGGATGAAAATGATCAATCACGTAATAGCAAATCCATATAAAGTGAGGGAAACCTGTACACACATGGGCTGTCTTGGCTCTTCCATAAGCACAGCACCTCTGTTCTGTTCCTAAAAGCATTCTAATCTTTTCCAGGCTTTTTTCTCTTGAAAAAAAAAAAAGCCTCTGCTTTAAGCAGCCAAATCATTAAAGTTAAAGCAGTTCTTGAAACAGCTGCATTTTTTTTTTTTTTTTGCAGGTTGCACAGAAGTCTAGGGGGCGGGGGACGGAAATCGGGCTGCTTTCAGGAATAGTAGAGAAGTATATTGCACAAGTCCAAAGAGTTTCCTCTGAATCATTTTCAAAGCATGTACAGCTCTAACACAGACATACTTTTTTATTAAAAAGGAAATTAGCCTTTGGTCTTCCTATGGTGGCCCTCTAGCTTTCCTGCTTCATTTGTAAATCGACTTTCTTCGTCTAGACAGGTGAGAAGACATCCTTAAGTGACAATGAGACAAATTTCATTTTCCTGTGAATTGCCTTTCAATTATTTGCCTCTCTTCTGTTTCTCCTTCCTGACCTGGGCCAAGCTGTTATATGACAGAGGTGCCTCACCTCTAGATTAAAATATGCAAATTGTTATCCTTGCTGTACTTTAAGCATTGTAATTACAAAGGAATGTTTGATTCAGATGTTTTATACATGAACAATTTTTCTGACATCTCTCCCACTAATATAAACAAAACTTGGCACAGTGTAATCTGTTATAGAACAACATGACTACACCGTGCGTACATTACTACTCTGTTTTGTATTCCATCTAGAAACCTGCTTTCTTGTGTTTCTATATTAAAAGTTGTTTTATAGCAGCATAATAAATTGCCATTGCTTTTCATGTTCTTTTATGAAAACAACAAAGAATGGAGCAAAACAAAGCCGAACAAAAAAAAAAATTCTTTTTGCAGAGTTATGGTTCTGTATTATCTATACTTCTGATATACAGTATAACAATGTCTAGAACTGTAATATATTTTTAGCACGTTTTCCTGGTGTTTGGGATTATAATTCTTCCAAACACTTTCCCGTCTATTGACTGGTATGATGGGAGTTGAAGTCCAAAATAACTGTGAAATTAATTTCAGAAAAAAACCAGATCTTGCTTAAGCCCAGAATGCTAATAAGAATTTGCAAATATATTTGAAAAAAAATGCCATGATATTCCAGAGCTGTTACAGTTAGAGTTGATTGTTTATTGATTAGTCTAATGACCATATCAGATAAAATGATAAAATAATACGGTGTGTTGGTATATAAAAATATTCAGTGAAATAATCAGATAAGATCATCCCCCTGGCAGTTGATCCCAATCTGATCTAGGTAGATAGCTCTCAGTTGAATTGCTTTAGCTATAAACTTGGCAGTCTTGCTTACTGTCCATGTGTTTGCACCTTGGAGGAAGTAAGATATCTTATTGATGGGGTCCAAATGGGCTCTCCTGTCAATTAGTGACTTTAAATGCTGTTCTCTGGCTGAATCATACAGTTGGCAGTCAAAGAGGATCTGAGTGATATCCTCTATTTGTGGCATGCCACATATACATATCCTTTCTGGATAAGTATGAAATCACCTGTGCTTTACCATAGAATCCAGGAGCTAAAATCTTGCTCTAGTTAGGGCGGTTCTTTGGCCCTGTGTCAGGCCCAGAGTTAGATATTTTTCTCATTGAAAGGTCTTTTTGTTCTGAGCCAGCCATTTTAAGGCTTTGATGTTAGCAAGTGTCTATGTCAACTTAAGCACTAATATCCAGAACCCTCTGTTTGAATGTTGTTAGCTTGATGGCCAACTGAGATTAAATATGGAAGTGAAAATCCATGGAGTGACATGGTGTTGGTAACCTGATTTAACCATGTGATAGGGTAGGTCATGCCAGACTGTTCAACAAGACACTTTTTTGGTAATCTATCATGGTCCATTGAATGTATCTTCCACCAGTAGTTGAAAACTCAATTATTGTAGAGCTGTGGACGGGGTGAATGCCTGTTTCAACTCTAACTGCACAGGCTGGTATGTTTTTGTCAGTTCCCAGAATGGACCTTAGGAAACAAGTCTGGGTTTGTTTGAGCAACAGTGACTGTGACAGTCCCCACAGATCTGTGCCATAGGTCATTATGTGTGTTACTTCAGCCTTATAGCCCTTTAATATAGGGACTAGGGTACCTGGGTAGTTATAATTAATTTCAGATGTGTTTTAGAGCTGGCTGAGGCCCTTGTTGTACTTCTTTGAAGATGGCTTATCCATGACCATGTGATGGTGAAAACTACCCTTAGATAGGAGAAAGAGATGACTTGTTCTATAGGTTCCCTGTCCAAATACCATAACTTGTCTTGGCTTTATTGATTTTCAGAGAGTTAATGGCACAGTAAGCATCTAACTTCTGAAGCAGTTTCCTTAGGCCAATGTGAGATTGTGCCATAAGGACCATATCATTCGCATACAGAAGAATGTGGATAGATTTATTAAGTATCTTTGGCATATGGACATCCTGAGAGCAGAGGAATCCTGGGATGTCATTGAGATAGAGGTTAAACACATTGGGGCCAGGATGCCTCCTTGTCTAATGCCATTGGTAGTAGGTATGTTGTGTGTCAGGATGCCATTTACTCCTGTATGGACTTTCAGACAGGTGTTTGTGTAGACAGCCTTAATCAGGCATAGAAGTCTGGGTTCCATGTCTAGATTATCCAGTTTCTTCCACAGACTATCTCTGTTAATAGAATCAAATGCTACACGAAGGTCAACAAAGATGGTATTGAACCCTGCCTGTTCTTCTATACTGTACACCCAATTTCTTCTCATACACCCAGTCCTCTATTCTGCTTAGGAGAGATCTGGCATACATCTTAGCCACTATGTCAATTAGGCTTATAGATCTATAATTTCTGGGGTCTTCTTTCTCCTTTTTCGTATATAGGGACTACAGTAGACAATTCCCATCCCGTGGGAATGTAACTGGTGTTATTTATATGAGAGAACAGGCCTGCCAGGAATGGGCCTACCAGTCAATATATGACTTAAAAAGCTCAGCAGGCAGAAAATCCGCACGTGGTGCCTTGTTAGATTTTAGAGAGTGTATGATATGTTTACTTTCTGCCACTGAGACTAGTGGCCAAGAAAGCAATTTGTTAAGAGGGGGAAGCTCAAGTTTCTGAGTTGAGGAAGAGGCCTGGTTAGAGTTGGCAAATAAATTACCACAGTATTCTTCCCATATTGAGGCTGGGATGGGAATGTCGAAGAAGAGTTTCTGTTCCTTCTGGATGCCAGACACAGTGTTCCAGAATATGATTGAATTGAACCCCTTTGCTGAAATTTCTAAATCTGACCATATAGAGACCATAAAGTGGGCCTTCTTAGTGGCTAGGAGCCTCTTATAGTCACGTCTAAGCTTTAACATCTGTGGTTTGTTGTAGTGGGGTGTCTTTGAATCAAGCACATAGCTGCCCATAATGTCTTTCTTGCACAATAGCATTCTGGATCAAATCAATTAGATCTGGTAAGCTGGTTATTTCTGGAGGGCAATTTATCTGTTAGAAAACATTTCTTTTGGCATGGAACACAGATTAGGGTAGTCAACCAGCATATTGTTGGAACCTTCAGTAGGTGAGGAAATCGTCTTTGCGCAAGTCTGAGCATTCTCTGAATTCAAGAAAGTAGACAGTGCACTGGTGTTCACCTGAGCCCATCCAAGGTTCCTACCTTGCCTCATTTCAAGATTAGCTAACAAACACTTTCCTTTCTGTTGTCTGGATATGATGGGAGTTGAAGTCCAAAATAACTAGAGGTACAGTTTTCTGTTCCTGGCTGATTGTATGGGAACATATTAAGTAGCTATCCAATTAGCTGTTAGGAAATAGTTCTCAATTCTGATGCTTTGTTCTGTTTTTAAAAAAATAGCTTTGTGGAATTAATTTCAGACAAAAGTCAAATCACTCTAAGCCCAAAAAACTAATCAGAATTTGCAAAAATATTTGTTTGGGGGAAAAAAGCCATGATATTCCAGAACTGTTGCAGATACCAGGCACTGAGCACTGCAGCAGCTTAATTTAATAACTTTATCACCATTAGATCCATCACTAAACAAATACACAAAACTGTTTCAAACATCAGTGGTTGATCAGTGAAAATAATGTTGATGAATGAGCAAACCAATAATAGCTCAAGGCTGAGACAGAAATACAAACCTTGGTCCCAATTCATATGGGTCTCAAATTCTGGATTATGATTGGGTTACTAAGACAACTTACTTTCTTCATCTTGTAGTAAAGAAGGATATAGTAGGCATTAGGAATCCAGTAGGCCAGGAACATGAAACCTGTGGTCCTCAAGAGGTTTCTGAACCGATGCTCAGCATCCTGCTGGGATGTTGCTAAGAGTAGCGTCATGGAAGATCATATGTTTCTGCCTGTGCTATAGGGCTTTTGGAGCTACTGTACCAATTCAACTGATATCAGGACAATAAAACAGTCAATAGGAATCTACTTTATCATAAAGCTTCTGAGTCTGACCTAGCACATACTGCAGGTATCAGTCTTGAGGACCTGATAGCATTGATAGTCAGACATCAAACATATCTAAACAACATACAAAATAATGAGTTCCTGCCTATGTTATGCAAAGAAGATCATACGTATTCATGAAATGGATGCAGAATGTACCCTTGTTACAATTTCAGATAGTTCTATTAAGTGCAGAATCAAAGTCGTAATATCAGTTAGCAGTAGTAACCAGAGAGTATCAACAACTAAGTTAGTTCAGCATAAAATTGTCTGAATATAAACTTGTTTAGGTTGGATACATCATCCATGTCCACTAAACTGTTTCTTTTATTGTGGAGAATAGGGAATAGATCACCTGGTATCCTACTTTCCATCTCTATTATGTTATTGTTATGGACATAAAAGGATTAAAGCTAGAAAAATCAAAGGCCACTCTCTTTGGGACTGTCCATGCTAATTACTCAGGATATTGTTTCCAGTGGCTCTGCAAAGTTCTGCGCCTTTTGATCAACAGATATTGAGAATGTAAATACCTGTAGTTGTTATTAATCTGCCCTTTCTATCTCTTGCTTCCTGTTCATGCCTCTTTTCCTTCCTGATTTTTGTCCCATTTTTTGCTATTAAATGTTTTTGATGTTTCCTGATGTTTAATAAGTAAACATCAGGTTATATTTTTGCTAGCTAAAATGAGTGGCCTGTGTGTTTGCTTTGATCTGGATAGAGGGATTGACTGGGAGTGTGCTGGGTGTAAACTAAACTGGAAATTGCCCCCAGTAATTTTCCAACAATTTAAACAGTAATCGATCATGTCCAGAAAATATTTCCAGCTCCTTAAAAAGTCTGTTGCTGACTCTTTTGTGGCACGCCACTGCCCTTGCTCTATGCAGTAAAATAATATTGTGGTACAGAATATATTTAATCACCTTAAGATGTTGGTATGCACTTAGGTCCTAGAAGGAAATGATCTGTTCTATGATTAGATTTATATAGCAAGGTCATCTTCACATCATTTTTCACACACACACACACACACACACACAGACACACTCCAGTTTCAGTATTTAATTTCACTTAGGCCAAGTAGCTCTGAAATGCATGAAAAAACTCATGTAAAAAAAAACAAACAGGGAGGCGATCTTAAAAATACATGACATATGTCTGCCTTTCCGCTAAAATGTATCTTTATAGTTCCCAATTTATTCTCCAGAGGAATGTGAGGTGTATAAGAGAGTCTATATTACTCTGCCCCACACAGACTCCCATTTTCTTCTTCCTGGCTTAACCATTTTTGAGTATAAGAATGCTTGTTTCCTAACTGATAAATAATTTCTATGAACCTGAGGCACTGAAAAGTACAAATAAGGATTTTTTCATTTTTTAAATGGAGTCAAGTAATTGTTTTCATACAGTCAGGTAAATATAAGCGCTGTATAGTTAAATCCAGTCTCTTGGCTTCAGTATATTTTTACAGTGCAAAGGGGATGAATAGTTTTTTGTGACTGGAAGTCACTTTTTCCTTCTGACTATTTTCAGCCTCCAAGGGGCTTGTGGGGCCAGGGAATCAGGAAGAGTTTAACGTGCAAAATAGGTGTGTGATGGCTTGAGTTCAATACACTTATTCCACCCCTTACTATTAGGAAAAAGTAAACAAGTGAAAATGCTAATTTTCAGTTTTGCCAATTTCAGCCATGTGCTCTGTGCACCACAAAAATGGGATTAAGAGGTGACTTTAATTCTGGGGTGCCCACCACTGAGGTCTAGCAATGGAATTTGGGACTCAGGCTACAATTTTTCCTGCCATCTTCAGGTACATTGGCCCTTAGAATTGCACCTGATAGATATTTCTCCCACAAACAACTCATTCAGTCCAAGAGAGAAACAAACAATCTTTGTGAACAAGAAGCTTTCTCAACATGATGTCTACAACCTGTCTTTTCAGTAAAAAAAAAAAAAGAAAAAAAAAGAATGAAATCTGTTGAGCAACTTATCACAAGACTGTCTCTTAAGGAATAAAATTCCTTGTTCAGCACAGCACTTGTCAGGCTCCAGAAACTGCATTTCTTCTGTAAATATCCTTGATTAAGATGTACGCAATAGCCAGGTTGTTATTTTTATTTCAGACATTGCCAATTGCCTTGATGGATACTGCATTAAGGAAATGGGGAAGATGCACTAAATTCCTTCAGTAAAGGCACAAAACAGTCTCAGGGAGGACTTTCCAAAAACCTAAGCAGGAACGAGAGGGCTGGCCTTTTCAAACGTGTGTGCTGTTATTATCACGCAGCTCAGTTTTTACCAAAATAGAATGGATTTTTTAAAGGAAAGAGAGAGAGAGCAGCATTATTTTATCAGAATAGAGCTGGTAGGCATGCTAATACTTTGAAAATATCTCCCAAGGGCCAAAGCAAACAAAAAGGTCAAGCAGTTTAGTGGTAACATCGATACTGAAAACCAAAAAGATCTTGATCATGGATCCTTTTATGCAGAATTATTGAGACTAGGTTAAGAGCAAAATTAAAAAATCGTATGCTAGATAAACTGAAGGGTCTCATGTAGAATAACCAAGTAAGACTTCATGACAAATAGGCCCAATATGTTTTGGTGCCTGAGGAAAAGGGTTGAATGAGATGCCATGCTTCTATCCCATATTCCAAGATGACTGTGGGAAGAAGGGAAAAAGCAGGGTTGGGATGCAACAAGATGGAACTTGTGAGACATAAGAAAAGAGTGTTAACTTGGGAGTGGTTTAGTGGAAAGAAATAAACATGAGATGATGGAGACATTAAGTACAAAGAAGCCAAACTGAATGTAGAAAGCAGGAGGGTGAAAAAGCAGATGACAGATGGTACCACAAAAAGAAGGGGGCAGATTTGGTTGCTTCCATGAGAAAGATGCCCTGATGGTTTCAGATAACCATCAGACACATGAGCTCTCAAGATGGATGTGCTCCACACCCTTTGTATCATAAAGGTAGAATAACCCTCACACACACGAGCTCTCAAGATAGATGCGCTCTACACCCACTGTATCAAAGTTCAGGCCATAGCGGTTCTTGAAGCTTCAGAAAACATTTTTTATTAATATTGTGTCATAGATGTTCCTGATCCACTCCAGAGCAGACTAAGGCAGAAAGAATGGCATGCAGCAAGCAGAGAGAGGGTGGAAGCTTTGCCTGATTTAGCTGTAATAGGTGACCTCCAAATTTTGACATTATGAAAAAGGGAGAACAATCTGAGCACTGCACAATTATGAACTTCTTGCAGTAATTCCTTAATAATAAGGCTGTGTGAAACATATAAAAAGGGTTCTTTCCAAAGCATTCAAGGAAGCAAAGCACCCTCTCCTTGAAACATTAATAACAGCCATGTTCTTGGGAAAGTTTGTGTAACTACTTTGAAGGCTGACCCCAGTTGCCTGCATGTTGTGTCTACCACAGATCACACTTTTACTTGGACCACCAGTGAAGTGTATAAACATACACACACACATAGAGATTGCCTGGAGCAGCCTTCAAAGCAGCTAGATAAACCTTGCTGGAGCGGTGTTTTTTTTGCACTGACACAGTTTGCGAAGCATCTCTTTTGCATGCTTTGCACACTCTTACTTAGTGTTGAGTTGCTTAGGTACCATTTAGGATTAACCCCATTCAACTCAATGCAAGTTAGTTTTCAGTTACATAGCACTGGGTCACTCATCCTGATATCAAAATATTTTCTCCAACCAAGCTGCCTTTGTGATACATAAATACGTCCCAAATTTATTCAGTCATAAATTCCAGGCAAGAATTTTTAATAAAAGCTTGAAATCCTGCAGCAAATAAAACTGCAGCCAAGACTGCCTTCATATTCCTGACCTTATGAATGAGCTCTTTATTAACAAACATAGGGAGAGATGGACACCCTGCAGTTTAGGAACATATGGAAATTTTTAATTAAAATTGTTGGGTGATATTGCAGCCTTCGTATGTGCTATTGTTCCTACAGAAAAATAAACACTATTCTATGTTCATTTCACACTCTGATCCTTGAGACGTTGTTTGAAAACATGACTGCTTATTTGTTTACTCTCATTTCATTATTTCTATAGGCTGTCACACTACTTCATTCTTATTATGTCTATCACTGTCCTGGAAGGCAAGTTAGGCTAGTCGTTTATAACTTTGCCAGGTGCCACTTTTTATTTTTGAACCTTTCCACATTTAAAAGTTCTTATTTTATAACGTTAAAATGAATAGAAACAGAAAACAAAAACAAAAATACAAACAAAAACTTTAAACATCTCATTCAAATGCAGCAATAGTAATGATAGCTATGTAAAAATTGCTACAATTCCATTTTTAGATAATGAATTGAATCTTGGCTACCCAGAATCACATTGTCCCATCAAAGTAGAGAGTTGGTACATTTGAAGAAGCCAACATTTGAATCTAGCATTAAAGTGTTCTACCGGGAACACATGACAGTATTTTTCACAACACTCCCACCATAGTAAATCCAAAGTGCTTCATACATAGACAAATTCCAAAATGTTTGGAACATAATTTAGCAACATGTTAACTTTTTAAAATCTAAACTTCCTTCTAAGAACCTGGTTTACCATGATAAGAATATTCAGCCAATAAGAGACAACCAATAGATTTAACAAAATTTATTTCATCTCCAATATAAGGAGATAGACAACCAACTTTTTTAAACATCTGTTGAGTCTGATTTTTTAAATAAATTAACTTCATTTTAAGATCAACACAAATGTATTTAACATTTTCTAAAACTTTGGATCATTGATTTTGTAAAGGAAGAATCTCTGATTGTGTATTGTAAGTTTCTTGTATATTGTCAATACTTATTTTACTAAAGTTTTTAAATTGTCAGTAAAACTTTATTACTGGTTTAGACTCTAAAAATCTTTAATACATTCAAAGCTATAGGAGTTTCTGAGGCAGACAATGCATGTTTCCAAACAGAATAAACAAATGCTTTAACTGAAAGTATTGCCATTCAGCTTTTTAGCAAACCTTTCAAGAGTTTTTAGATATCATTAGTAATTAATTGATTAAGGGTAACTATCTCATTTTCAACCCATACCAAAGGGGGAAAAAAAGCCCTGCCATTTTAAAATAAGGATTATTCCAAAGGGGCAGGTTCTCATGAAAGCAGTCGGAATCAAATGTTTGTTTCTTATCCAACATCATCCAAATATATCAAAGTCAAAGTCAAAGTAATCTTTATTGTCATTGTACTTCTTGTACAACGAGATTAAATGCTATCCCATCCCCAGTGCACTTATAAATATAAAAACCATAAAAACCACATCCTTCACATTCCATTCACCACTGCACAACCCCTGATGCCACACCAATGTTGCACTATACAAAAGAGTTCAGTATAGTTGCAGCTCTGAGATAAAAGCTGTTCTTCAGCCTATTTGTCCTTGTTTTCATTATCCTGTACCATCTGCCAGATGGTAATAGTTCAAAAAAAGAATGTCCCGGGTGGGATGGATCCTTAAGAATGTTTTGAGCTTTCTTAAGGCAGCAGGAGCTGTAAAGTTCTTCCAAAGAGGGGAGAGGGCAACCAATGATCCTCTGGGCAGTGGTGGTAACCCTCTGGAGCGCTTTCCTATCTGCCACTGTGCAGTTAGCAAACCATACACAGGTGCAGTAGGTCAAAATGCTCTCTATAGTACAGTGGTAGAAGGTCACCAGCAGTTTTTCATTCAGTTGTTGTTTCCTGAGAAGTCTCAGGTAGTATAATCTCTGCTGGGCCCTCTTAACCAATGCTGCAATATGAATGCCCCAGGTCAGGTCCTCCTTTATGGCAACACCCAGAAACTTAAAACTGGCCACCCGCTCCACTCGGTCTTCATTGATAACCAGGGGCTGGACATCTAATCTATTCCTTCTATAGTCCACTATAAGCTCCTTGGTCTTATTGATATTAAGGGCCAAATTATTGTCTCCGCACCATGAAAGCAACCGGTCCACCTCATCCCGGTAGGCAGACTCATCTCCTTCGGAGATAAGCCCCACCACTGTTGTATCATCTGCAAATTTAATGATAATATTGCTGGAGTGAGTGGGGGTACAGTCATATGTATAAAGAGTGTAAAGTAAGGGACTCAACACGCAGCCCTGTGGTGAGCCAGTATTGAGAGTAAGAGCTGGAGATATAGTTGCCTAATCTAACCCTCTGGGAGCGGCCAGACAGAAAGTCCAAAATCCAAGAACAGATTGGATATGGAAGCTCAAGATCCATAAGTTTAGACACTAGTCTATGTGGAAGGATTGTATTGAATGCAGAACTAAAGTCTACAATGACTGCCTTCAGTGCTGGAAATACTATACTATAGAGTTCCTGCTATGTTTCAAACCAAATGTTTGCCAAATTTTGAAAGTGCCAGTAATAGCTTTCTAATTAGAACTTATATGAGTTCCATGATACATCGTAATTGAGTGGGAAATAATCCTATTAGTAATTACTGTAGAAAAACTAGAGTAATAAATTTAATCCAAGAAAAAAAACATGGAAACTATTTCTTTTACCATAACTTTATTTGAACAATTTAATGCTTACAATATCAAATGCTTTTTCTGCATCTCACAAAACCACAACATTCATTTCATGATTCTAAGAGTATATGACTAAAGGATCTTCCAAAAATGTAGTTTATGATCTATTTTTATAAAGTCAGGTTGTGCAGGATGAACTATTACCTTTTGCAATTTTTGTGTCAAAGTTGTAATCAAAATCTTTGCTTCCATCATTAGCAAGGATCTTGGGGAATAACTGAGAAAATTTGTAAGTTCCTTACCCTGTTTTCAAAATTGCATAAGTCTCCCAGAATTATAAAGAGGGTTTTTTCCCCCCCCCATCTGGCTTGATCAACAAATTTGAGGTCTGTCTGAGATGCTTTTAAACTCTGATACAGGGTAGGACTCTAAGCTTCATGAAAGAAGAAATTATAACTTGGAAAGGAAGGAAAAGGAAACTTTAAATACTTGTGTAGGAAGTCATATCTTGGAATTTTACAATGCCTTCACATCTGCTACATACTATAGTGAAGAAAATAAATCTAACAAACAAAATGGAGACTTAATCCTTTCCCCTGCTGTCTTTTAGATATGACAAGGGTCAAAACCCAGTTCATCTCTACCTAATCACATAAGACCCAAATTGACCCTCCCTGCCCAGGCAAAGCCCCCCCTGCAAGTCCATGTAAACCGAAGAATAGAAGTCTCACTCACCAGCTCACAGTATAGTCTGAGGGCAGCCCTACTACAGAAAGCCCTCACTTAACAACCACAATTGGAACCAGCAACTCCATTGCTAAGTGGCATGGTCGTTAAGTGAGACATCACATGACCATGACGGACTTACAACCTCATTTTTGCTGCAGTCATTAAACAAATCACTCACGGTTGTTAAATAAGACATCATGCGAGTGCAACTTGCGATTATACCGCCAGCTTCTCTATTGACACTGCTTGTCATAAGTGCAAGGACTGGTCATAAAGTTACTTTTTCAGCACTGTTGCAACTTCAAACAGTCGCTAAACAGAACATTTCTTAAGCAAGGACTACCTGTAAGGAAATTGGAACATAGAGAAACCCTAACGTTCCATCCTTTATCAGCTGATGACTTCAATATTCCATCTCCTTTAACAACAGACTACCTCAGCTCTGGTGTCCTGCTGAAAAGCCCATTTTAACTAACAATAGAACTAACCTCAGGTACACTGACAAGAACCTGCCTAGCTTCCCCAAACTGGCCAACCAATCAGATCCCTAGGACTTCCCACCTTGTAACCCTCAATTCCTATACAAATCTTTGTGTTGAATAAAGAGCTGGCAATTTCTCCTCTGGGTCGTGCTCCTTACTTCAGTGAATATCCACAACATAGCAACTTAATCATTTATATACTTTTGAAATGGGTATTAGAGTGTATCGAGCAGTTTAGTTCCCATGTTATTGGGAATGTGGTGAAAAACTAGAAACTATTGGCTTCTTAATCAAAACAATTGAAATGTAATAAAATATAATATCTTCAATCAAGGGCTCCACGGAAATAGTTCACAGTGATTCAGGAACAATTATTCAATTTTTAGACTTTTAGACTCATCTTTATAGTTTGCAAGTGGTGATTCCAGATGAGTGCACTGAAGCTTTTTAAAAAGAAAATACATTTTCCAAAGGTATTTCAGGCTCACTCAATGGATTTAGCTGCATCATTAGTGTTGCAGTTAATATAAAATATAATAATTCTATCAAATCCAGCTAGGCTTTCCAAGAGAATGGTAAAAAAAAAAATCTAAAGCACATAGATTGCAGAATGTGCTATTATCAATAATAAATCTGTACAGTCTGGTTTTATAAAAAGATCCCAAGCCTCTAATAAATATTAAATTGCATGTGGATATTTTAACAATTCAACCTGAGAATCTTGAAATGCCCTTACTGGCCTCATTAGATGTGAAAAAAGCTTTTGACATGCTACAGATTAAACATTTGGAACATTATTGAAATACGGATTGGAACAAATCTAATATATTACTAATCAATAATGTTTCTGTGGAAATGTTATTAAAAAAAAGAATTGTTTGTTGGGAATGATTAACCTAAGAAAAATATATTTGTTAGGGCCATTAGTTCTGGGTATGAGGATGCCCTTGGAAAATCCTTGAGTTGCCCACTTCCATCAAAGTCTTCCATTTTTGGAATGATGAAATAGGTATAATTTGATATGCCTCTTTCACTCTTAGAGGAAAAATGGGACATAAATATATAATATATATGGCAAACAAGTGCAAAGGAAGTAACAAAATAGGTAGATAGATCTCCTTTGTGCCTCAATAAGGCAGACAATTAAATTTAAAGCTTTTTTTTTTTTTTTTTAAGTTAAAGAAAGGTAGATAAACCTCCTCCTGCCACCTTGTACATTTTAGAAAGTATATGGAAACTCTGTCTAGCTCTGGTTCAAATCTGGTGAATATAGATCTCTACAAAATGCATTGGTCTGGAAATCGGCCCTCAACAATTTACATTTAAATGGATGAATTAACCCTGCTTTGCACATGCCTAGCTCTGAGAAAGTTCCTACAGATGCCAAAAAATGTTTGATTCCATTTAGTATTATAGAAGCCAACATTTTTTTTAAGGTCTTACTATTCGACTTGGAAATGTTTGCATTATTGATTAGTGTGTGAACTTGCTTCCACAACATTCCAGCTTGCTCTGGAGTAAAATATTTATATTTTCTTTCACCTAGGAAAGTTTCAGGTTTATCTAATGGCCAAAAGGAATAGGAAGAAACTGGATTTAGCATGAGATTTTGGAAATTGTGACAAAGCATATCTATATGCGTAAGTTTTGAAAAGGAAAGCCAAACAGAAGCCTAATAATAATAACAACAACAACAACAACGATGATGATGCATCTAAACATCTGACTGACTGTGCAACCGATAATAATACATCTCAGAGACAAGGAAAAGGCTCACTCTTTCCTTAATGTGTTTGCCACACATCTCTATCCAGAACACTAACTATAAAGAATGAACAGTAGAATTTTTGCACAAAGCTCATGTGGGTGACCTCAACTGCCCTATGAATAATGGATAGTATTAATCAGAGGTGATAGCAAAAGCAACAATATTGTACTTTGTAGCTTCCCTTTCAAGCAAGACAGTGAAAGAGAAAGATAATACAGTCTAGTGCGTGTGTTTGCCATGCTAATATTTTCTCTTTTCCTTGTATTCTTGCTGTGATACAATCCTAGCAGTAACTACTTGTTCTGGCATAATTAATGATGTAGAAACTACGGCAATCAGAAACTTTGGATGCAATCTTTTTTTTAAAAAAAAAAGCCAGTCAATAAACAATAAATTCCAACTGGGCACTGCAACTAAGATTAATTACGGGCAGTTCCTTTGGATTCTCATTCCAGCCAGGCACATGATAACTCCAAAGACAGAAACAGATTTAAATCAAGAATTATACTTCAATAAGCCTATTTAGTTCCTCTATAATTATTCAACTATTAAGTATGATTGGAAGAGATTTTTTTAAAAGCAAGTATTTCAGAGAGGGTAATCACAGCGCTCCTTTTTTCTCTTACAGAGTTTTCTTTCTTTTTTTTTTAATTTCAAAAGCATGAATTATCCTTCAAAAATCTACTTCTTTTAACAAGGTCAGATGATGAAACAGATACTAAACTGTTTCATGACCAACTGCATGATAGAATGAAATAGTTATTCACACAGTAGCATTGTGAGTGCGAATCCTAAAAGTAACACTGGCTTCTCCTATCTCTGAACTCTGATTATTACTGTCTAGCATTTGGTTCTCCTGTTTCCATGGTCTAAAATACAGATCTCCCTGCACCTTAAGCTATTCATGATATTGTAAGTGGGTAAGTACATTCTTCCTTCTCTGGATAAGGATTCTCACTACTATTGTTTTTGATTAACTCAGAACATTTCTATGCTGTTATTGGGGGCATCTGAGGAAGGGTCAAAAAAGTCAAAATGGCAGCCACAACCATGCAATGGAAGACCCACCCCTTTTTACATGCACTGGGCCAAAAAGGGGCAAGGCTTTGATAGTGCAGTCATGGCCACTATCTTGACTTTTTTAACCACCCCAGTGGACAAATTAAATTTATTTAAATTTATTTAATTTGTAGTCTATCTTTCTACTAAATGTAATGTAAAGGTTAAATTATAAAGCAAATCAATCCATTTAAAACATATTTAAAACAGGGCAATAAAAAGTAATGTTTCTAACTTAGAAAGCTTTGTTAACATTTGTAGGAGTGCACGGATTTCCATGTTCAAAACACCCTAGCCCTTTTCCTGCAGTGATTCCTGGAATGCTCAAATCACCATGCAGGGCCATATGGCTATCTGTTCCTTTCAGAAAGCTTCATAGGGGAAGAGAGTTTGGAGAGAAATAGACCTGCAACACGGTAAGTAAAAAGGTATTGCAAAAATCGACTGTACTTAAAAAGTGATAAAAAGACTCTATGCTTCCTCTCAGCAGTTAAAAAGGTACACACAAACTTATCGTGGTTCCCCATGTGAAGTTTGATCAAATTCTTTCCCTTCCCAGATTCTTCTATTCTCCTTACAATTTTGCCCCATAGCTTAAACAAACAAGGTTTAAAAAAAAAAAGGAATGAAAATTTCAGCATAGCCTTAATCTACATTATGAACTGTTATAGATTCTTTCTGTGGGATTAGAACTCACCGTCTTCTGGTTTCTAGCTTGGTGCCTTAACCACTAGACCAAACTGACCAAAATTTCCACAATTATGACTTCAGAGCCCAGGTAAATTTATATGTACAGTGATTACAAGACTTTGTCTATTATACTAGCTAAATTTTCAGAGAGATTCTATCCCAGCACCATTTGCCCAATTTTTTCATATCTCAGGCCCTCTGTGGGAAGCTGATGCAAATAGCATGGGAATTTGATACATTCCTGCCTCTATCGTTCTTCAGAGGAAACTGATGACGATCAATGCGTAAGGGAAGGGGGCAACGGTGGAGGTGGCAGAAGATCCTTTGAGCACCCGTGAGTGTTGAGCACAAGCAAAACATCAAGCCTCTTTGAGGCTGAATGAAGGTTTATATTTACCTTTTTCTATTTCCTTTTTATATCGTGGGTGTTTATCAGTCAGTTACTTTCCTTCTAAATCCAATTCCCACTGAATTATTTTCCATAAATTTGATGTTTCTTCAGAAAAGCTTGCTTTAGATTCTTGCAAGAGATGAACATGATAAAAATAGATTAACAGGGTATCAGCTCTGTTTTAAACATTACAGCAAAGAGATATAGCCTCATTACGATTGGTTGAATGATACTGCCTCTCCTAAGCCTAAGGTGAAATGTAATCAAAACTTTCACTCAGCAGTAATAAGACATTGTGAAACTGCAAAAGGATGCAGGAATGTAGCGGAGACGGCGAATACCAACTGAGTTAAGAAATTGCCACAATTTTCTCAGTGCCTGATGGCTGGGAAATATTAGGCTCCTAAAATCTGCATGGGCAAAAGGCAAGTAAGTGGTGGAACTGTCTTGTTGAGAACTGGAGATCAGCAAGAGAAGAGAGGATCCCAGCTTAGTTGTAATGAGGAGTTAAGTACACCATAATGATTGCAGAGACAAAGTGGCTTGAGATGTAAAGAAAGGAAGGACAGAAGAACCTGCAAACTGAGAAAGAGTGTGAAACATGACATGTTTCCAGGATAAGACAGCAAATCACTGTAGCAACTATTAATGAGAAAACCCACAAATATTGCTGGTTATGTTACCAACTTCTTTAAAAAAAAAATCCAACCAACAGTAAAATAAACTGCCTTCCATTTAAGGTAAGAGGTAAGAAATGTTCATTCAGAGCAACAAATACGACAATGGAAAAGAACTGTAGGAATAGGCTTCGTGTGTCTCCTCATTCCTTCTGAGCTAGTAGATACACCATTCTAATATACAGAGATTAATATCTAAGGTAATAATTTGCAACACAGAGTATAATGCCAGCTCTGATGTCAAACAAATGACCCTAGTGATGCACAAAGTGAGTACTTGCAGCTCAATTCCACTCTGGGCTAGAAGGGCCAAATCAATTCCCAGGCTAGCATCACAATTCTACATGTCTCATTCTCCTTCAAGTTCAGTGTAACTCTTGACAACTTCACAAACATGTAATTGTCTTGACAATAATTTGGAAGTGGTTTACCATTGCTTTCTTCTGACCTTTTTTCAAAACTTCCCAGATCAGCCTATCACCAGGGTATTTCCTGGAAGCCTCCTATCCACATGTCAACCAGGTCTGATCTTGCTTAGCTTCTGAACTCAGAAGTTGCTCTTGAAACAGTATGTGGCTCTGATTTTTGTGGAGATCTATGGTAAGATCTTTCTATAAGAGCTGTGTTGTCAGTGAGATTAATGTCATGGGGGAAACTAATCCTCATCTTGTCTGGGAGGTTTACAATCTTAAGCGTTTCTATGCCTCTTTCATAATTTTAGTCAGGCTTGTGTACATGTTATTTATATTAACTTTACTAACATAGCTCTTTTTGCTTGTAAATTTTTGTTTTGCAAAGGTTTAATTATTAAATAGAGATAAACAAAACTGAATCCAGCCCCTGTGAACTAGAGTTTGGTTGAGTTCTCCATGTATGATTGAAGTTGCCATGAAAGCATCTGCTGCTTTTGAAATTTATTGAAGAAAGAATCTGATTGTTTTTCTTTAACTTTGATTGTTTCAAAACTAGGAACAAGAGTTTCATAAAAAGTCATGATTTAGCTTTTCAAAATGTTGGCATCTGCACCCACAAAGGAGCTGGTTTTGTGATGGTGGCCAGCTCATTTAATGTTCCTAGCTGAACTTCAAGGGAAGGAACTCACAGTTCGTAATAGAACAAGTGTTCTGAGTTTGACAATTGTATATACTGAACCAGGTTGCTATGGATTTTGAAGCCATCACTACATTCTTTAAGATTTCCGAAACCATTACGAATAAGTTGCCGGACAAGTCAAGGCATATATGCAGTCCTTTTGTAGTATGCTTTTTGGCTGAGGAAATTACAGCAACTCTGTCAGTTTATGCAGAATATAACATGTTTTGGGTAAAAATTAAAAATAAATACAACTGCAAGTATTTCTGACATTCAGCAGAAACAGCATTGCTTGTATAGTATGCACAGCAATAGCCATGCACAGCAAATCAGTTGTCTTGGGAAAATGTCAGTTGATCAATCAATTGATTGAAATATATCCCACCTTTCATTCAGAAGCTCAAGGAACCATACATATTGCTCCCTCCTTGTCAGGTTTAGCCCAGGGAACTCCAGGAGACCATGCAGATTCAATCCAGCAAGGTTTATTAGCTGCAACCTCTATACAGAAATCTTCCCAGACTGGAAACCGTTCCCAGGGTCAGTCAGTAAATACCGCTTGCATTCCTCAGGGAGGAGCCTCATCCTCTTATCTCTCCCTCGCGGCTCAGGAGACGAAAGAGTATTTTTCACTCCCCGACTCTGGCCTCCATCTTCCCATATCCACACACTCCTGCAATAACAACCCTATGAAGTGGGCTGGGCTGAGGGAGAGTGACTGGCCTAAAATCAGCCAATGAGCTTCTGTGGCTGACAGTGGACCAGCATCTGGGTCTCCCTGCTTCTACTCCAGCAGATTAACCACTACAGTATTCTACACTGAAGTACAAATCATATTTTGGGCAAGAATGAAGGAGCTTGTGTTGGAGGGGGACTCAGGAGGGATTACAGGAGCCTCTCATTAAGTATTTCAGAATTTGCAGAGCCTCTTGTTAAAAAATATTAGACTGATTAAATTTAACATTGCAACCATGGAAGATGGTGACACAATAAGGAGAAAAGTGCTAAAAAGGGATCTGGTCATATCACCCTGGCCACATCCACAAAAGTGAAGGAACCAAGGCAGCACCAGAAGAGCTACAGCTGAATCTCACATAAAGGATGCCAAGTAGGAGAGTGTGTGATGAAGACCTGAGAGAGGGCAGGCTCATACATTGTTACCTAGAGGCATTAAAAACTTTCATTATTCTTGAGCAACCGGTCCTAGGAAATAGAAGCAAGAGGAACAGGATGTCTTTGGGGTGGTTAGGACCACTGAGTAAAGACTATGTTCACCAGCCCTCACTCATCCCTGAGCTGGGCCACAAAATCACCCATGCTTGACAGTAATTGCTGCTGACGTACTGTTGTGATGCTAGCAGAAGCAAAATACAGCAAGGTTGCAAGACATGCAGTTTATCAGCTTCCCTCTTGTAACCTCAAGGACTACTACTTTGGGATTGTACAAATTGTGTCCGTGTGTGTGTGAGTATAACCATGTCTATATGTATTTACACTATTTGGAAGTTTACAGGATGTGTCACCTTGACACATCAACTGATTATTTCATTTCACTACCCACACATAGTCAAATAATATTTATTTCTTATATACTGAGGTCATTAAAAGATGAAATGAATTATCTATGTGACTCAGTACTCTGCTTACCATAAAGAGAAGGGATTAACAGTAATGAAATTGTACTCTCTGAAAGTTTGGGGGTAGGGGATAAAAAAAAAGTGGGAATATTGCAAAGGGAAATAGAGTGAACAGGAATACTGCCAAGCTGTACAAATACATATTTCAACAATATCTAAAATAGTTTGCATCTGGTTGAAGGTAATGAACAGTGACAAATTGGAGGAAGTCTCTTGTAAGTGTTCAAAGATAGAAAAGAACAGGATATAATAAACTTACATGTAAACTTTCTAAAGATAGAAATCCTGTCAAGTGAAGGATAAGGAATGTAAGAACCTCTGCAACATCTAAGTGAGGTCACCCAAAGAGTAAAAAGAAAAAATGATGTGCAACACCTGGTCTAGCTTTAGATCCCTTTTCTAGAAAGTGTATTGGTGAGTCAGCTATAGAAATAAAAGAATAAAACAAGGCCAAAATGACAATTGCATATATATACATTGATGACATATACTTGGACAACTTTTTGAAAAAAAAAGATTTGTGACATGATAAAGAAGCAGGATGAACTGAGACTAAGGACTATCCCACACTGCAGCTGGGCAAATATTTCAGATGACCAACTGTCCATACATTGAATGAGAGTAACAATGTAAGGTGTGTGTGCGTGTGTGTGTGTTCAAGTCATTGTCCCTGCAGTTTTCTTGGCAAGATTTTGGAAGTGGTTTTACATTGCCTTCTTCCTAGGGCTGGGAGGAGTGACTGGCCCAAGGTCACCCAGCTGGCTTTGTGCCTAAGGCAGGACTAGAACTCATGGTCTCCTGTCTTCTAGCCTGGTGCCTAACCACTGGCTCTTAACAATGTAAGGTAGTCAGCCTCTAAACCTCAATTTATAAATCTCCTTTCCTTTCATTTATGTGGCACATCCCTGCCATTTTTAATCTGGAATCAATTGACATTGATTAAAAATGCATCTCTCTAACATCTTGAGGGAAGGGAGACACGGGGTAGGAGAGCATGTTTTCTCTGAACAATAAATTATTTTCTCATATTAGGTATTACAGTAGTTACTTGAGTCAGTCTGTGCTTTCAACTATCCCACAGCCATTAATAATAGGTTACCAAAAATTGCAATGTATATACTGTGATGCAAACCATGCAGATCTACTATATAACAGCCAATTGCTTACTGTAAATAATCCATTTCTCAATTCCTACACATACATTAATCCTAGCAAACATGGTTCCAAAAATACTAGCCAAAGGTTAATAATATAAATTACTTTATGCTTTAAAAAAAGAAAAGAATAGAAAGGAAACCAGGGTAGTACAAAAACCAGGAAGTACAAAAATAAATATCAGTGATTAATAAACCTGTATAAAATACCAAGGCAATGTACTGTAATAATAATATACTTGTATTATAGCAGTATTTTAATTCAGTAGCTTTGTACGCAAATAGCCTTAATAGAGAAGAATTGTGCTTTGATATTTGATTTTTTTATTGATGAAAGGAGAATTAGGTGAGGCCATCTGTCCCAAATTTATAAAACAAAAAAAAAAAAATATTCAAGGAAAAATAGGAAATGTGACTCATATATGTCCCAAGTGATATGGAGGATGGAGAAAAGTTCTGCATATTGCTCTTGTGTCAACAGAAATGAGTACAAGCACACAAAATAACATATCATTGATACTTTACACCAGCGTTTCTCAACTTCAACAACCTTAAGCTATGTGGACTTCAACTCCCAGAATTCCCTAGCCAGCATGCTGTTGAAGTTGAAGTCCACACAGCTTGAAGTCGCTGAGGTTGAGAAATGCTGCTTTACACTATGCTGACTTATCAAGATCCTTGATACGTTACAGTCAAAGGCTGATCTCTTTCTCACATATCTGCTGGAGTTAAGGAATACAGGTAATATATATTGCCAAAGTTGGAAGACATTGTCTTTTGCATCCATTTTTCATTCTGCTTAATTATCTGGATTACATTTTTCATTAAAAATATGCAAAAAATGCACCTAAAAGAACAGGATCTGTTTACTTTTTTTAATTGACAGAATGGATCCATCGGTTGTAAAGGTTGATGGAATATATACATCTAGGAGAAGTCTGACAATAATTAGAACCTTGGGGAAATTGTCCTCTTTTAGTAAGTCCATGAAAGTGAGTTCCATGTTCCATGTTGCTTTATAAGCTGATAGAATGATTGAGCTGACTCACTAATTATAATGGTGCACTGGGACAGAATAGGGTTCTTTAATTAGCCTTAAAAAAAAACTCCTAATATTTTAAAAATTGATTTATTATGCCAGACCAATAGATAGATATGTACATACAATACAGACAAAATTATGAGAAAATAGGAAAAAGAAGTCCTGGAAAATTACACTGTAAACAACTCCAAATAATGTGATCTAATTGATTGACAATTCTTTTCTTTTTCCTTTTGACTATAAAAGACTAATTCAAATGTTGATAAGCCATACATATCAACAATCCGTTCCTGCAAATTAGCTATAGCTTTATCCTTCCATCATTGTAAACTTCATTTGGACATTATTCAGGAATGGTCCATAGTTTCTGACATCTTGATTGATTCCAAGTATCAGGAATATAACCTATAAAATAATTAATCATTAAGGAGAAAGATTCCCCTCAAATCCTGCTATGCTACTTCATTGTGACATGTTGGGGTGTGTGTGTGTGTGTGTGTGCATGCTTCTGGGAGGGATGAGTGAAGAATGCTGGGAGTGTATGCCAAAAAGGTATACCTCCAGCAGCATCCCCCCAAAGTGTGAAGGTCATCCCAGCTGCCTAGCTAAAGCAAGCAGGCACCCATAGTGGGCAATAGTCAGTAGATTAATGAGGTCAATCTATATGAGAGCCAGTTTAGTGGTTAAGGCACTAGACTAGAAACCAGGAGACTGTGAGTTCTTGTACCATCTTAGGAACAAAGCCAGCTGGGTGACATTTGGGCCAGTCACTCTCTTTCATCCCTAGGAAGAAGGCAATGGCAAACCACTTCCAAAAATCTTGCTAAGAAAACTGAGGGGACCAGTCCAGGCAGCTGCCAGGAGTCAACACTGACTCAAAGGCACATACACACACAATCTATATACCAAAGAAAAGAGATTTAACAGAGTGTGCAAACTACACAGTAGGAAAATAATGCTCAGGATCATCCAACACAGATTAAAGCCCTACATGGAAAGGGAGATGCTAGATGTACAAGCTGGCTTTAGAAAAGGCTAAGGAACACAAGACATTATTGCTGATGCATGCTGACTAATTAAGAAAGCCAAATACCAAAAAGAACTCAATATGTACTTCACTGATTATAGAAAAACCTTTGGTTGTGTCAATCATGTCAAGCTATAGAATGTGCTCATTGCCCTCAATGGAAACCTATACACAGGTCAGGAAGCTATCATACAGACAGAACATTGAAGAACAGACTGGCTCTAGGTTGGCAAAGGAATGAAACAACCCTCCCCTTATTTATTCAAATTATATACAGTATATATATATATTAAGGGAAGGTGGATTAGAAGAACAGCATGGTTTTAAAACTGGAGGAAGAAACATCAATAACCTGCTCTATCCTGATGACACTACTTTGATTGCTGAAAATGCAAATGAACTGCAAGCTCTAGTATTGAAAGTGAAAAAATGAGACAATGATTAAATATACAGAAGACCAAACTAATGACAAGAGGTACAGAAACCAACCTTAGAACTGACAATGAAGATATTGAAGTGGTGGATAGCTGTTGTCTTTTAGGATCAACAGTAAAGGAACCAGCAGTCAAGAAATACACCACAGACTAGTACTTTGTAGAGTAGCAATGAAGCCCTTGCTGTTGGTTCTCTACAAGGAGTGCATACTTGTAAAGTAGACATTGAAATTGCAATTGCATTCTAATGGCCATAAATTGTCTTCACCATACCTTCAGAGAGCCGGTTTGGTGTAGTGGTTAAGGCACTAGGCAGGAGACCAGGAGTTCTAGTCCCGCCTTAGGCATAAACCAACTGGATGGCTTTGGGCCAATCACTCCCTTTCAACCCTAGGGAGCAGGCAATGGCAAGCCACTTCCAAAATGTTGCCAAGAAAACTGTAGGGACTTGTCCAGGCAGTCACCAGGAGTCAACAATGACTTGAAGGCACACCAAAAAAAACCATGCCTTCAAGTCCTGCTTCATTTTCATGTTGAGATCAAAAGGCTTGAGCAATGGGAAGACTGATTTCTGTCTCCTTCAGCTTACTCTGATTGTTAGAGAGAAACCTCTTCTTCAATATGCACATTGAACTCCATCTCTTCCCCTGTCTGCTTTCATTAAATACCTCACTTGTATTTACAGGTAGTCCTTGCTTAATAACCACAGTTGGGACTGGCAACTCTGTCACTAAATGATGCAGTCATTAAGTAAGACATCACATGACTGCAACAGACTTATGACCTCACTTTCACCATGGTCATTAAATGAGACATCATGTGACCACAACTTGCAATTTTACTGCCAGCTTCTCCATTGACTCTGCTTGTCAGAAGCCAACTGTGAAGTGTGAAAATGGTGAGCACATGACCACGGGATGCTGTAACATCATAAGCATCCACTGGTTGTGAAGCACCTGAATCTCAATCACATGACCTCAGGGACACTGCGACAGTTTTAAGTGAGGACCAGTCGTAAAGGTACTTTTTCAGTGCCGTCGTAACTTTGAATGGTCACTAAACAGGCAGTTGTTAAGCAACGACTACCTGTAATGTATTTGCCAATCAGATGAACATTCATAGAGAAGAGGGCAACCCTATCCCTTACTCCCACAAAGTACAATAATTGAATATGCATATTGAAAAGTAAGATGATGTTTACTAATGTGCTGAGACTTATATATAGCTGTGGGTAGAAAATGTTATTGTCTGAAGAATCCAATCATTGTCACCAGCACGTGCATTTTGGAGGGGATGAGTAACTATTTTCTACCCGTAACCTCATTCTTGGCAACTATTTTAAAGCTTTGCCTAAAGCCCTGAATCAAATGCTTTTGACATAGTAACTATATCATCCAATTATCATATCTGGCAGGATAGATATACGACAGAAAAGGAAAAAGTTAAACGTTATGATTAAGAGAATCATTAAGTGCCAAGATTTTGTTCTGTATGAGGTGATGCCATTAAAGCCTGCCTAAGATATTTGAGGATTTCACCTCAGGATAACTCAACTGGGAACAATTAGAGTCCTTCCAGAAACAGTGCGATTAAAAAAGGCAGAATAATTCACAATAGGCTATTTGGAAACTGTTCACTTCTCACAATCACCAACTACTAGAAGTCACTAAACATTTATCTACCCTAATGTTTTACTACCTGGAATAACCTGCCTATCTTCATCTTTAAGGATGAACTGACCACAGCTGGAAGCCACGGAGTCTCTACAGCTGAAATAGCATTTTAAAAAATCAATGGAAATGAAGCTCAGAGCTGCAGTTTTGTGGAAGAGCAGTCTGAAGGACAAAAGAAAGTCTAGCTGTCAGTGCCTTGCTCCTTCCAAAAGCGTTGCCTCTTCTTTTCTTCGTAAAAGATAGCAGTATAATGTGTAGCCATTAGAACAAGTCATATAGATTTATTCTTTAGTATCAGACTAATTACCTCTACTTTATTTAGGAGCACTTAAAGGACAGAAAGAATACAATTATATGAGCACTCAGCTCCTTTGTTGCATTTAGAAGAACTATTCCCAAAGTTCTGAAAACTTTTTTTTATAAGCAGCTGTATCACTCCATGATGCCTTTATTGATAATAGGTAATGTTTATGTATTTATTTCTGCAGATTTCAGTATCTGTTTCCATTTATGCTTTATTTATGGCATTAACTAACTTTCTTCCATGCAATTCAAGATAACAGTACACAGATTTCTCAGCCGCTTTTTATCATGAATGGTACATTTCTGATAATATTTGATTGCACAGAAATGTATTTGCGCCATTTATGACCAGGGCCACTGTATGATCATCCATTAATGAAGAAACTGTGCCTCACACAGAAAGATATCTGTGATGAGATAGGAAGGCAGAATCAAGAGACATGCTCCATTCCTCCATTATAATTTGCATCAGATACAAGAACTGGAAATGAATTACTAGCCACTGAAAATTATCTCAGACTTGCTGATATATAAATCTAACCATAAAACATAGGAATGGAAAATCTGTTTTTGCTGTTGTTGTTCAGTGGTTAAATCACTTCTGATAATTTGTGACCTGACGTTATTTTGCCAAGACTGTTTTATAGTAACTGCTTCTTTGAGTTCTTTTAAACTTAAGCTTGTGTTCACAGTGATACTATCTAGCTACCTTGTCTTCTATCAGCCGCTTTTTCACGGTCTTCTCCATTATGTGCCCAAAATATTTAAGTATTTATTTATTTAAATTTATTGGCTGCCCAACTCCAGTGCACTTTGAGTGGCATACAAAAACTAGGAGAAAAAACATAAAAACAGCTAAAAACACAAATCAGACAGACAGCCCAGATTAAAATAATCCAATAAACAACGAAATCAGCAAAACAAAACAGGGGCCTTATACAAATAAGAAACATCAACCCCAGGCCTAGGACCAAAGCCAGGTTTTCAAAGCTTTCCAGAACCCCAGGAAAGGGGGCACCATCCTTATCTCTGGGGGGATGCTGTTTCAGAGGGTGGGGACCATGACATAGAAGGCACACTTTCTCAGTCCCACAAGATGATAGGGTTTAATGGCAGGGACCTGGAGTACACCCACTCTGCTGGAACATACTGGGTGGGCAGAAATGATTGGAGACAAGCAGTCTCTCAGAAATCCAGGCCCCATAGCTTTAGCTTCGTTATGAGGGCTTCCAATGAGTAGTGTAACTTTGCTTCATCTAATATTGAATTATTTGTTCTTCTTTTGGTCCAAGATATTTTCAGCAATTTTCTCGAGTATCACAATTCAAGGAGAGCCAGTTTGGTGTTATGCTTAGGCACCAGGCTAGAAACTGGGAGACTGGGAGTTCTAGTCCCACTTTAGGCACACAGCCAGCTGGGTGACCTTGGGCCAGTCACTCTCTCTCAGCTCTAGGAAGCAGGCAAGGGCAAACCACTTCCAAAATCTTGCCAAGACAACTGCAGGGACTTGTCCAGGCAGTCACCAGGAGTCAAAACTGACTCAAAGGCATGCACACATACATGCACACGAAAAATCACAATTCAAAAGCATTCATTTTTCTTTGTTCCACCTTTCTGATGGTCCAGTTTTGACAGCAGTATGTTACAACTGGGAAAACTACAGCATTGAAAATATGTACTTTTGTTATCAATGTGATACCTCTGTACTTTAATATATTATTTAGGTCTGCCGTTGTCTTTCTTTCAAATAGCAGCTATCTCCTGGTGGTTACTGTAACACTGATGGTTACAGACACCATCATTGTGAATTTGTGAGCCTAGGAAGATAAAGTCTGTGACTACATCAATATTTGCACTGGTCTGGCACTGAGTGTTGATATAATCTTGTATTTGTATATTGATCAACAGACCAGCTTTTGCACTCTCCTCTTTCAACATGACATTCCTTAGAATTTCCTCACTTCCAACCATCAGAGTATCATCAAGTATCATCCGGTGTTCCCCAACAATTTTAATTCTAATTTCTATTTCCTCTGGTCCAAACCTTTTCATGATACATTCTGGATATAAGTTAAATAAAGTGATAGTATATAACTAACAAACTCCTTTCCCAGCTTTGAACCAAGGAGTTGTTTCATATCACTTTCTGGTATTATTCCTGGCCATCACTGAAATTCTTCAACAGGCAAATGCAGTGGCCTGTTTTTAGAAGCTATCCACTATTTGTTGGGGTCTATAAAAAAAACTCAATAAAGCAAAAATGCAAACTTTGTTGCAACTCATTCGCCTTCCCCATTATCCACTAGATGTAAGTAATGTAATCTTGGGTGACCCTGTCTTTTCTAAACACAGCCAATTAATTTGCCAATTCTCATTTCATGTATTGTTAAAGTTTGAATGGCAAAACCTTGAGCATTATCTCACTAGCATGTGAGATATATGTAAATGTGTGGTAGTTTGAACATTCCTTACTGCCATTTTTTGATACTGGAATATAAAATGGACTGTTTCAGTCCCTTGGCCACTGTTATATTTTCCATACTTGCTTACAAACCACATGTAGTACTTTAACTGCATCATCTTGTGAGATTTTAAGCAATTTTGATTGTGTATCATCATCTTCCGAAGCCTTGTTGCTAGCAAAGTTTTCTAGGGTACATTTAATTTCATTCTGCAGAATGTCTGAGTCTAGTTCAGTGATTTAACCTTTGAAAGTATCCTGATGGAATGACTCATACAGTAGTGTCATTAGGATGTGCAAGTTTCTTTATTGCTACAAGGTAACCATCCATGAAGGGTTTCCCATGACCAACCTAGCACATAATTCCAAATATCTCCTGCATTCTTCAAAAGCCAGAATGAGTCTCTTAACAAATCAATTTGTCCATTACTGGTCATGAAAAATTATTTCACAGTTCTTAGCCCCAATACTTGCTTTCTTATTATGGGACAAAGCATATGGACACTAAATTTAACATCCTTTTGCAAGATCTGATTAACAGAGAGATGTTCTTCCAAGCAATAACTATGCTGAAATAATGATAATGATAATGATAAATGTTTGTATATTGGTTTTAACTTGTTTTTATTGGATTGTTTTTACCTGTTGTGAGCCACCCAGTTATTTAGATGAGATGGATGGCCATACAAATTGAATAAATAGCAATAAGAGCAGCAACAAAAACAATAATAAAGCTGGAAGGATTTTCATTACTTTTATCTTCAACTGGACCTACCACAAAAATCTACTCATAGCATTAAAATGAAGAAGTTATTTTACTTATTCAGCATAAGAAATGCAAAAATTATTTGTTAATTTTATTTTTAGTTTCTGATTGGCTCTGTTCTCTCTCTTCCTAAGTTTAATAAAGTTTCTTTGATGGGACTTATGGTTTCTTTTCTATATTAAAAACCTAATGGGAGTCTGATACTTTTTATTACCAGATCATTTCAGCACACAGAAATTTAAGGGAAGGTATAAAGACTTTGCCCATTCCTGCCAGTAGATTTTATATGTCTGCAGAATACTTCTCAGTTAGTGGTATCCTCCTGGCAAGATTGAGTAGAAGAGAGCAGGTAAATATAAAAGTTGGGCTGCATGCCATAGACTGAAATGTAGTAAGGCAGAGTCCCCATATGTGCTCAACGTCCACTTTATATGTGACAAGGGAAGACAAACAGGCCGGCTATTTGGAGGATTACCACATCTGAACTTTTCAAAAACAGGGGGTTCCAGGGAGGGTGCATTATTGCTATTAGTAACTACCAACTCTTATGATATGTTGCATATCACATATATTCACATCATTATAGCATGAGCTGATAGAATGCATAAGAGTGAATATACAACTTGACTACAGTATACTGACTGTCACATATAAACTCCACTGAATGTCCATAAATAAGGAATAATAAGCAGTGCTTCAAAATACAGCCTTTTAAATAAAAGAATCCCTGGACTAAACAATATTGTAAAATGAATTGGCAAACAAGCAGCACTTCAAGGTCTCTTCAGTTGCCCTGGACTGGACTAATAAATAGCTTAAGATCTTGACTTTAGAAGCACGCCTGCCAACCCACCATGGAAAGTTTTCTGCCCTAATTTTGGGTTAGCACCTCAGTCCTTGCTGCTTACTTGCCCCTTCGGCTCCCCAATGCCAGTATCAGAGTGATGAGCAGCAACATCACCCATCTGAAGAGGGGCATTGCCTTTCCCTGGTTTCTCAAGCCACCATATTGATTCCACTGCTGCTGCCTCCTTCACCAGGCAGTGAATTGTGATTAAGGATGTTGTTCTTGTTCCTAGCTTTCATCCCACTTGGGTGCAGCATCTGCTTGGTTTGTGCTGTGCTCACTGCTGTTCTTAGAGCGAAGTTATAAGCTATTCATCATGCGAGAATGTAATGGTATATGGGAATGACCTTGGGAGACAGGAGGAAGAGCTGCAGACTACACAATGAATAGATTGGTGTCAGCCTTGCGAGGTAGTCCAGACAAGCAGCACATCCAGAAGTACTAGCTCTAACTTTATTGTAAGGTTACATTAACAGAATCTTGCAAGTCAGAAAGCACATCTTTTTCCCCTCACCTTTACAGTCCAAGAAACTAGGGACGGTCCCTTCTGAAATGTTTGCCATGCCCCATTCCTTCTGCAGGCTCAGTTGCCACTTGTCTGACCATTGTCTAGTTCTGTGGTTCTTCCACCTGCCTCCCAAGGTCATTCCCACATACCATTACAAAGAAAGAAATTTGTTTTTCAGCCTACCTGTCACAGAGCCTGACCATGAGAAGGAATCACCAGCCGAAGGTCACCTACATCCTCCCAACAGGGATGAAGAATCTACGTTGAAAGAATGGCAGAAATCCAGGCACTTTTGAAAAAATCCACCTGACCAAAGATCTCAGGATCAAAAAAAAATAGCTCTGTCCAGAAAAAAAAACAGATGCCCTAGTAACCCTGCTGCTTCCCCCTTTTGACTCTGAAACCATGACATCTATTCTCGATTATTCTTGTCTCCAGAGGGACCTCTTGTTTGAGGTCTGTCTAATCAAGCAATATAGTCCATGAATTTTCTAGGCACCTTTCTAGAAAGGAGAGAGAGGGGAAAATGAACAATGTATTTATAAAATAAAATCATTGTATCACTTCAAACAGACATATGTAATTTTCATTCTTTCATGATTGCTAAATTTGGGGCATGCCCAAAGCAGAAAAAAAAATGTAATGAATTAAGGCAGCTAGATTAACTATTTGGCAATGAAGTGGAATCATAATGTTTACTTTTGTATTTATCACAGAGGTCAAATACTGATACTTGACTTCATGAAACAATTGGTCCTTCTGTTTCATTCTTAAAATGTCATTATTTCCAATCCTTGGCTAGCTTTAGTAAAAAAATCTCAACTACAAAATTAACTATTGCAAGCAAATTAAGAAGTACTTTCTGCTTCTGAACTTTCCAGGAATAAGACAAGAATAGAATTTATTCTCAGAATTTGGCATATCGGCTTCCTGAGCTATCTTGTAACACGGAGGTGCTGCTAACAAATTATTCAGTAGAATAAATATACAGACAAAACCAGCTGCACTTAAAAGTGAAATTATGAATCATTTCAACCATTTCATAATTTTGACTGCTTCTTTTTATGTTTCAGCTAATTAGTGCCTGATTTAATCAGGTTCTGTCTCAACACTAGAAAAGGAATCTGCTCAATCCCTATGCAGTCAAGTCTTGTTCTGGCCTCAGTTCTAAATTTGCTATGAGAGAAATTTGCTTTTCTGTCTACAGGATTGCACTGTATATTACATTTAGTCTCATGTGGCAAACAAGAATTAACCCATTTTCCTACTTGCTATTAACACTTACATGATTTTTTTTTCACATCTCAGTGATTACAAAAAGTCTAAATGCATGCCAGCTAAAGAGGACAGGCAACATTTACACTCCATTAATTAATTCATCACCTAAAAACTGTTTGATTGCTTTAAAGCAGTATTTTTCAAACTTGGCAACTGTGAGATGTGTGGACTTCAACTCCCAGAATTCCCCATGGCTGGGGAATTCTGGGAGTTGAAGTCTACACATCTTAAAGTTGCCAAGTTTGAAAAACACCGCTTTAAGGCTTTACAAATCTGCTTTTGTGATATAATTAAGACCACTGTATGTTATTTAACCAATAGATAATTGCTTTCCTCAGATATAACTCACTTTCCTTATGATCACAAAATAGTGAAAATATGATTGTATATTTGTTCATAGTTTCTATAGTCCTGAATAGTTTAGAGGACCAATCTATTGAGGACTATAGATTAGATTAGAGATTGATTACATAAATCTCTTTATTCCTTCAGCATGTATATACCAATCATTGTCTGACAATTTTGCCTTGTCTCTTTGGACTGTATTACAAGTCTAGCTTCTACATCAGACTGATGTTGGTTAAGAATTGTAGCTATCAAACTCCAATGATTCTGGAGCCACCAAATTTGAAAAAGCTGTTTTATGTTGTGAACCATGGACTCTTAGGCACCTGTGCCTGGAAGAATAGCAAAGAATGCAAATTGTAAGAAAAGGAAGCAACTTTGTGCCTGGAATGAGACAGGAACAGAACCAAGCCCAATCTGTAGTAAAAAAAATATCCCCAAAGAGTTTTGGTCTCAGAAAACAACTTTCTGACTGAGGCGGCAGTCATGAATAGTTAATGTATTACAAAACAGCCCAAATTAAATTCTTCCATTTAGTAGTCTTTGTACCATTATTGTTGATTTTAAGACCCTAATGATGAAGGTGGTGAAGATGATGATGATGATGATGTAGCATGTACCGTTTGACTAAATTTATACTGGATGTTTACTGCGCAAGAAATTCAAAAGGCTGCAAGTGCTTTTCAGGCCAACAGCAATGTGTTCAAAAGCACCAGTCTTAGGAATAATGCAATAATGTTATCAAAGCAAATAAGTTGAAAAAAACAGTCAAAGGCCCTTCACTCCATTCTTTACCTGATTGCACATTCAGGAATCTGCTCCCCCAGCTAATTTGCTGCCTTTCAATTCATGTGGAAAAATTTATGATTACATTAAATCTATCCCTAAAAATGCAGAGCACATATTTCATTTTACATCAGCCCCCAGAGGAAGGGCTGCAACACTTCGCCCGAAAAGAGCTTCTGCTGTTGCTTCATTTTCAAATGACATCCAACTGTTAAAGGGAAAAAGAGGATATTTGAAGCTACCCCTCATGCAGAGATAAAAAGCGGGCAGCATAATCCTGCTACATCTTGATAACATTAATTAGCAGTACAGCTTAGGGATTTTTTAAAAAATTAGATTTAACACTTTGTTGCAAAATTGTTGAAACATTTCCACACTCTGATAAATATATTTTTTTTTCCCTTGCAAGTGGGGTAGCAAATTCTGATTTAAAGGGAGGCTTGCTCATTTTAAAGTAATGCAGTTTGTATTGCGTGTGTAAATGCAATAAAAAGGAAGCTACATCATCGGCCCTGTAAAGAGGCTTGTATAGGTACTCAGAAACGATCATCTTTCATTCACTTTACAGTCTGTGGTTACCGTGGTATGAGAGGAATATATGAAACATTTCCTATATTAGTTATATCTTGTATTCTCAAGAGATGTTTCAAAATTCACATCCTGTAAATGTCAAAAAGGGTTAGGGTCTCTTCCCCTGCCCCCACTTCATATTTGTGGTCCTGAGCATCCTAAAGTAAAACCCAGACAATGTATTCAACTTCCCTTGAGTCATTTTAGTTCTAACAACCCAAAAAATATTATTGCAGCATCCCCTCATCTTTTCAAAGTGCTGAGACACAGGATTTTGGAAGTTGGGTTTCCTTTCTAAGGATGTAGACTTATTGTTGTGTTGTCATATTTGTGCTTATTTACAAATATGCAAGTTAACCATAGGCACAAGCTCAGCTTAAGTTCTCTGGGGATCATCAAGGTTCCTGCTCCCATATCATGTTACTAGGTTCCTGAGATTAATTAAACATAAACTTTCCTTTGAGTTTTGCTCAGATTCTCATGACTTCATAGACACATTGTTTTCTTGGCAGACAACTATACAGAAATAGTTTGCCATTGCCTTTTTTCTGGAGAACTGCAGAGTCTCACCTACAGCCTTGGATGGGAGTCCCATCCAAGTACTAATTAGGGGCTCATTCACACAGTGTGACCTTAGATGTAAGAAAAGAATGTCTCTTTCAAAATCATGTTCCTTTTCCCATGGTTCTGCAGCAGGGTGATCAAGTTGCTGCCATTACTTTCTATACAGAGTGGGCAAAGGGGCAGACCTTGCATGCTGCTTTTTCCAAGATCAGAAGTAATCTTCTGGGCTGGGAACAAGCACTAGGGAATGTCTTCTGTCTATGGAAGCTCTGTGTCCTCCTCCTTCTCCCTTTAAACTTAGCAGTTGCAGGAAGAGAAATCATTGCCTGCTACTTTTTCCTAATCTAGAAGAAACAACCCGGGGCTTTGCCTTCTCACCACACCTAAGCCAGGCAAGGGAGCCCTTGGAAAGATCTAGAAAAAGAGCAGCTGGAGCAAAAATTGCTTCCAGAAAGAGCTGTTCCATGGATCTGGTTTGGCTTTCTGGAGAAGTCTCTTTCATCACATTGTCTCTTGATTTCCTTCTCATTCAGAATATTTTTACATGAAATATCTTATGGCAGAATATCCTCCATCTAAGAGAGTTGTTTTTTGTTTTTTGTTTTTTGAGAAAAAGAAGTAGGAAATATTTTCTATCCAACTATTATACGTTTATAAAATATAATGCAAAGGGAGCAGAAATTAACCATCTCATTATCAGGCCAAAATACATATTATCATCATTACCTATATGAAGGCAGGGAATTAAAGGAACCATTTGGTTCCTAGGGGAATACTGACCTCCTGGAAGACCCATTTCTACCAAGCTGATATTCCTATTATTGAACCATAGGAAAGAAAAATAAAAGGAATAGGTTCTGCCAGGAAGATCTTGTTCTGTCTCACAGCCAGAGCAGAAATGGCTATAGAAGATCAGAATGCGGGAGCCAGCTGGGAGAGGGTACACCTGCAGAGGGGCTGGGAAGGTGAATCCAAGGTGCTACCTTCTTCATATTTAACTGAAAACTGAAAGGTCACACGGATCGCTTGTTTGTTTGTTTGTCAAATTTATATGGCCGCCCATCTTACACAAAGTGACTCTGGGCATCATACAATAAAACCTACTATTAAAACCTACTACAAAACCAATTAAAAACAATTAAAACAGTAAACATAGATAAAAACTAGACCACAAGTGGAAAAAGATCACACATAATACAGACAACATGTGGACTCTCTATTACCAGGGGATCCCCAGGCTTATTGAAAAAAATACATTTTAAGGGCTTTCTGGAAGGCCATCAGGGTTGGGGCTGACCTTACCTCAGGAGGGATGATGTTCCAGAGGGCGGGTGCCATGGCAGAAAAGGTTGCCTCCTAGGTCCCATCAGATGGAACTCTTTCGCAGATGGGACCCGCAGCATGCCTCTCCTGCCAGATCTGATGGGACAGGTAGATGTAATTGGGAAGAGGCGGTCTCGCAGATAACCTGGCCCCATGCCATGTAGGGCTTTAAAGTTCAAAAACAGCACCTTGAATTGGACCCAGAAGCAGGCTGGCAACCAATGCAGCTGACAAAGCAGAGATGTAATGTGTATCCTCCTAGGGGTACACATGACTGCCTGTGCCACTGCATTTTGTATCAGTTGAAGCTTCCAGATACTCTTCAAGGGCAGCCCCATGTAGAGTGCATTACAGTACTGCATACGGGAGGTGACTAGGGCATAAGTAACTGTGAGCAGAGCCTCACGATCCAGGAACAGCCACAACTGGCACACCACGTGAAGATGTGCAAAGGCCCTCCTGGCTATGACTGCCACCTGCTCCTTGAGTAGGAGTCGTGAGTCTAGAAGGACCCTCAGATTGCAAGCTGGGTCTGTCTGGGGCAGTGCCACCCTATCCAGTATCAAAGATGATAAAGTCCCAGATCTGGAAGGCCCTAAAACCCAAAGCCACTCAGTCTTACCAGAGTTCAGTTGAAGCCCATCCAGACTCCTATAGCCTCCAAGCATCAGGACAGGACATCCACAGCATCACTTAATTTGCCAGGGGCAGAAAGATATAATTGAGTATCATCAGCATACTGATGATATCTCATCCCATGGTGATGGATGATCTCCATATTAAACAAGAATGGAGAGAACACCAAACCCTGCAGAACCCCACATAGTAGGGACCAAAGGTGGGATCTCTCACTCCTGATCAACACCAACTGGTATTGGCCCCTGAGGAAGGAAGAGAAATAGCACAATACTGTGCCGCCCACTCCCAATCCCCAGAGTCAATCCAGATGGATACCATGGTCGAGGGTATCAAAAGCCACCAAGAGGTCAAGTACAGCCAGGATGGGTGCACTGCCCCCATTTTGCTCCCACCAGAGATCATCCAAAAGCATGATCAATGCCATTTCTGTCCTATGTCCAGGCCTGAATCCTGACTAAAAGGGGTCCAGACAACCCGCTTCATCCAGGGTCTGCTGAAGCTGCTGCACAACAACCTTCTCCACAACTTTCCCCTAAAAAAGAGAAGTTGGACACTGGATGAAAACTGTCCAGTATGGTGGGATCCAGTGATGGCTTCTTGAGAAGGAGGCAAACCAATGCTTCCTTAAGAGACAAAGGAACCGCCCCTTCTCCCAAGGATGAATGAACTACTGCCAGAACCCAACCACATGTCCCCTTCCAGGTGGCAATGGCCATCCAGGAGGGACATGGATATAAGGAGCATGTAGCTGAGCTCACAGTCATAAGGACCATGTCCACTTCCTCAGGCCCAACAGGATCAAACTGTTGCCAGATAATAGGGCAAGACTGGGCCCCAGGCATCTCCACTGGACCTGTACCAAAGCTGGCATCTAACTGGGAATGAATTTGACTGATTTTGTCCAACAGACATTCCAAAAATTCTTCCACCTGGCCTTACAGATGAATCTCCAGGTTCCCGTTGCCCAAAAGGGCTTGGGTCACCTAAAACAAAGCTGCTGGATGACAACCCAAGGACGCAATAAGGGTGGAGAAGTATTGTCTCTTTGCCACCCTTACTGCCACAAGGTAGGTCTTCACAGTGGAGGGAGGGAGGGAGGGAGGGAGGGAGGGAGGGAGGGAGGGAGGGAGGGAGGAAGGAAGGAAGGAAGGAAGGAAGGAAGGAAGGAAGGAAGGAAGGAAGGAAGGAAGGAAGGAAGGAAGGAAGGGCAGTGATAGTGGGGGGCAGGTGTCTTGGGGCTGTCATGGTTCCCCCACTCTGCAAAAGCCATTTTTTTTTCTGGGTCCTAGGCTGAGGCTGGAAGGGTGGTGGTGTCCTGTGGTTGGGTGAGTTGCCCCGCTCGGGTGAGAGCCAGGAAGGGGATTGGGGTGTATTGGATGTATGGAATGGGGACAACCCCTGGCCAGCCTAAAGTGGTTGGTAGGGGAGGCAGTGTTGGTAGGTCATGTGAGGAAGGGGTTGTTGATTCCCCTGTGACACTGAGAGCTCGAGCTAAAGTGCCTGGAGGACTCAGCTTCCTCCTCTTTTAGGATGAATGAGTATAAAGGAGTGATGTGGGGATCCCCTCTTTTGGGAGCCGGAGGGCATGGGGTGGGATGTTTGGAATTCTCAGGGGAGTTAGAGGAGGGGCAGAACATAATGGTGATGACGGGTAAGGGAAGCTATGGTGGGAGAATGGGGGCGGGCTGGTCTTGGGAAACAAGGGCCCAGTGTCTTGTACCAGTTCTTTGTTCTGGCCCCCAGATCTCAACCCCAGTTCCTGGCCAGCAGGCCTTTAGAGGCTCTGGCTTTTGGCTGCTGCTACTAAATGCCAGGTCAGTCTGTAATAAGGCCTCTCTCATCTCTCATTATTTTATTTTTACTGTCTTAGACATACGTATAATAGTTGAAGTCACCTAGGCTGCTGTACTTGATAGATGTGTTAACCCCAGGCTTGATTACTTTGTGCATGGGCAATTATGGGCAGGCCACAGCATGCCTGTGTAACATTTTTGCTCCGTGAATTGCATTGGTTGCCCGTAGGCATCCAGGTGCAATTCAAGGTGCTATAAAACCCTTCATGGCACAAGGCCTGGTTATTTGAGGGACGGTCTATCTCCTGCAATTTCTGCCCATCCTACACAGTTTGAACAGAGTTGGTGTACTCTGGGTCTCATCAATTACATAACATCATTTGGTGGGACCAAGAACGCAAGTGTTCTCGGTCACGGTACCTGCTCTCCGGAACACCATTCCACCCGAGATTTATACAACCCCCACCCTGGCCCTGTGAGTAAACCTTAAAACCTGGTTCTATCCCCAGGCCCCGGGTTAGACTGGGTAGAGAACCCCTTGTGGGATGCTTCCACTGCTCACAGATCTTCAATTTTCTTTGGACTTTCTTTTGGATTATATATTCTGTATTTTCACTGTGTTTTATTGTTGCATTTTGTAAGCTGTCCAGAGTCATACGGACTGGGGCAGCCTACAAATCTAATAAATAAATAAATAAAGTTTGCCAATGTTTAAGTCACTATATCTAACCCCTTTATTAAACCACTCTGCTAAGAATTTACCATATTCTCTCTTTGCTGTACAAAACATGCATAATGAAATTCATGTTGGAATAATTTTTGCTTCAGGGAAGCCACAGATGATTGAAAATGTATTTTTAAAAAAATATTAATGATAAAAAATATCTGTGGAACGTTGCCATCCCTTCCCCAGCTACAAATGCAGTCTTACATAATGCCTACTCAGAAGTCATCCCAATAGGGTTCCATGGGATTTGATATCAGATCAGTGGGGACAGCATAAATAGGCAATCTATTCCCTCCAGATTTTCCTGAACTCCCAACATGGCAAAGGGGGTTAGGACATAGTTTCTCCACCTCTCCACTGTCTTTTCATTGTATGCCCAAGAAGGACAGCCCCACCTATTTTAGTTCCACTTAATTGATAGACAACTTTGAAGCAGAGCCACTAATTGGGCCTGTACCCTAAATGATCTCTGCCATTACGAGCTCAGTCACCTTACTTCCATTTCTGTGCAAATTGTCAGCAAACCACCCTAATGACACCATGACTTTCCCATATTTTGACTCTGCTGGCCTCGACTTTTAAACATCATCAGGATGGCAATTTGATCTCTCCTTAGTAGGGATGAGAAATTACCAGACCCTCTAGATAAAGAAGGGTTCCTTTGCACGGTTGATGTTTTGTCATTTGGAGGAAAAATACAAGCTGAGAAAAGGAGGCATTGGCAGACAAAGATGGGGAGCATATTTTTAGCAATTTTTTTTTTCAAACTAATCTACCCTAGCATCGGATTGCAGCTAGCATTGTCAGAGAACCAGGGATAGCGGCGTCCCCAGAAGGTGAGGGGGGCAGAATGATAAAAGCAGCATGCAGCATTGAAATGCAAGCCCCGCCCCTTTTGGATGTGCATTGTGATGTCACATGGAGGTACAAAAGGGCATTGTGTTTGAGGCACAAGGCTTTCAGTGTTCTGACAAAAGAGCAAGCTCTTGCAGACTCTCATGGCCAGGGATGTCTCCAGCAGCAAATGGAGGATTTTCGTGGTGTGTGGTAGACGGTAGTAATTTCTAGTCTATAGACTGGCCAATTTGTGAATGCATATAATAAGGAAAACAATGTGGGTTTTTGCAAGTGTTGTTATTTATCCTCATCAGAGGTATTGTATATTTAAGGTTCATCCCTATAAACGCCTATCACCAATCAGAGTAACACAAGAACAAATTGATCTAATATTAATCAACCATGTTCTCCTAAAAATGTCATGCTTATTTAATTCTGTCCATTTTTAATGACTTTTTAAATTGTTTGCTGGTTATGGTTTTCTATTGGGGGTGAAAGAGTAGGAAATCAACGGGGAATGTTAAGATTTTCCTTAAAATGGCATAGTTAAAACCTAAAGTCAGCTTTAATTAATTTTTTCCCAACTTTCTTTTCACTTTACTGCTGCCTGCTGTTAGTTTCATCACACTGAGCAGGACAAAACACAGTACTAAATGTTGTAGTGGGGGTGGGGGGTTTTGTCTCTCACTATTGCCCACACCAGATCCCTCCTTGGAATCTCTACACTTGCAATCCTTCTACCTAAGTTCCATGCAGTGGCATCTGTAGGGCAAGAGGTCAAAAAAGTCAAGATGGCAGTCACAAGTGTGTAATTGAATTCCCATCCTTCTACATATGACATGTACATTAAAAATGGGCAGAGCTTCAATCACATAGTCACATCCACCATCTTGACATATTTGATACACTTCCCCCAGCAGACGCTCCAGCATTCATAGTTTTGGCTGTGAGGTAGGACTTGGATCACATGGCTGCGGCTACCATCTTGACTTTTTTGAGACCCACTCACCCACCCATGGACACTCCTGGTTACACCCTTGATAAGTGCCAACACCTGTCCTTGAACGGGGAATGCTTCCCTGAGCTAGAATCTGAATGAAGCAGAACAAGAAATCTCCCTTTCTTAGAAATAAGCATGTAAATAAGAGGCTCTCGTTTTCTCTTTTAACAAAGCTTATCAAGCCCAAGCAGCCTTGTAATATGTGTTGCTAGTGCAAACCCAACACTAGACTAATGAAGAAAAGAAGGCTTTCATTTTAATACAAATATCAACCATTTTGAATGAATAGTTTAATTGCCACAAGTCACATGAGGCTGAAATCTATAGAGTAAAATTAGCAGTCGATAATCCATAAACAGTCTGAGCAAACAAGAGAGAAACAGAAATTTGGAGCAGATGTAAAATTATCCAAAATTGAATGAACACACACAACTGAACTAAAAAATAAAGATGCCACCATGTGGTCAATAAAAGCTTTCCTTGAAGTGCCTCCTCCAGTCAAGGCCTCAAGACAAGGCTCAGAGAATAAAGAAAACCCAAACTTACTCTCCCTCTGAATTTCATCCCTCTGCCTGTCACTGGAGAGGACAGTGGTGGTGCTTTCAGAATATTTAACAACAACACCCCCCTGCCCAAGATTAAGAGTGCCCAGTAACAGCCAACTAGCAGGCCGCCCAAAAGTAAGAGTACCCTTAATCCACTACAGTTATCATTTAGCTTTCAAAGAATGGACTACATCAATCCTTTGGGCTAACTACTAGTATTTTCTCATCCGCCAGAGTAGCTGCAAAATTGAATTTGGAATTTTTTTCCTTCCATTTTAAACTAACCCTAGCTTGCTATGTCATCCAAGCTGTATTTTATCTGAATCATTGAAGACAATAAGCCAACTTCAAATTTCTAAGACTAGAACATGGCTTGTTTTACTTAGCCATGGTTAACAGCCATCACTGTTTAGTGCTTGAATAACATGCTGAACCAAAAGCCCCCAGCTGTTTGCAGTCATGCTGGAAGAACAGAAGAGATAAGGAGGCATTAGTTCCTAATATTCTAAGTGAGGCCTATTCTTGTAACTATGGTTTATGTTACATCCAAGAGCAGCCACTGCCTTATATTAAACACACTGCGATGATACATTATCCAACCAAATCCTGAAGAAATTCTTCCAAGCTGAGGTCATTCTCCAATACAGAATCTAACCCATTAAAACCACTATTTTCCCATTTATTCAAAATTAAATCCCAGCTGTTTTGAGTCATTCTATCCAAGTGAATTTACAAGCACTGTGTTGTAATTCTTTTTTCTAGACACCACAAATAGCTTTTTACTGAAGTTTGAAACAATGATTATACTCTAACATGAATAACCCATTGTTTGCTAGAATTCTCTCAGATACATTTGTGGAAAAGCTGTAAATAATCAAATCATTTGGGGGAAGGTCACTGCAAAAGTGTGTATTTTTAAGAAGCTTGAGTTCAAAAGATCAGTTCTCTGTTTCACCCAAGAGAAAAAATAGGATGCACACTAGTGTTAACTAAAGAAAGATTTTACAGACATCATTGTTACTTTATTACCATAACACAAAGGTTTTTTTCATTAAAAAAAAATCAAATGAGATTTTTCAGTGCTCCCCCCCAAGGATTTTATGGCAAGGCTAGCTGACAAGTGATGTACTACTGTGGGGTTTTACACTACCCTTATTGTTCTGAGCTTTGAAATTCCTGAGGCTCAGCTGACATGTGCTCAAGACATGAAATCCAGTTCATTTTTGTGTGTGTGTTACCACACATCAAAGCTGCACTTAATGAACAAACCATGTGGGCTTATGAAACAGATAAAACTACTTGAGCACATATTAGTCTGTTTCTCTGGTTTAAAACTCTACCTGAAGTCTTCTGAAACCATTGCTGTTGGACAGAGACGGGACCAGGTCCCATAATTCAAATGAAGGGAGATAAACATATAACATTAAGCTTGTTGGAATTAATCCTTCACAGTGCATTAATTTCTCTTGGCTAATTAGTAATGCTGGTAGAGTATATCTGGAGTACATTGTTAATCATTGACAATATGGGTATATCAACTCCTCAAGATGCCCTGGATTAAAACTATGGGTTTTAGAAATAGTACCAAATAGTACCAAAATGCTTAGTGAGCAACTTTCTTTTGGTTTCAGCCTCATCAGCTCCAAATTCTGGTATATTTCAGTTCCTCTTAATCCTACATACTGTATCTCTCTTGATCCTCCATTTGATTTTTTGTTTGGTTATTGTTTGCCGCTCCTACTTTAATAAAATAATATTATTTAATATTTTCCCTTCTTTTTACTTTTCCCTAGCTAATGCAAAGTTTTCCTTTTGCCCTCCAATTCCCCTACTATATTTTCTTTCCTCAAGACGGTGACCTATAATCAGGGAGTTACATGCATCTAAATCATATCCATCTGCTGGCTCAAGGCCCAGATTTAATTCCCAAAGTAATTTTTCTTATATTTGCTTGCTTTACAAAATCTTACATCTCTATCAAGATGTAAGTGGAAACTTTGCTTTTAGCTCCACTCCTTGGCCCTTCCCTCTACGCTGTGTGTGTGTGTGCAAGTGTGTGCTTTTGAGTCACCCAGCTGGCTTTGTGCCTAAGGCAGGACTAGAACTCACAGTCTCCTAGAGCAGGGTTCCTTAACCTTAGCAACTTTAAGATGGGTGGATTTCAACTCCCAGAATTCCCCAGCTAGCAAGGCTGGCTGGGGAGTTCTGGGAGTTGAAGTCCACCCATCTTAAAGTTGCTGAGGTTGAGGAACCCTGTCCTAGAGTCTAGCCAGGTGCCTTAACCACCACACCAAGCTGGCTCCCTCCCTCTATGACTAACTTTGTAACATGTATGCAAATACTGATGCACTTGTTGGTCAATATGGGGAGAGAAGGGAAGAAGGAATATGCAGGGGGAGAGGTAGGAGAAAAGAGAGAAGGGGGAGAAAGATGAATGGAGGACGGCAAGAAAAGAAAGGAGGAGGAGGGAATGAAAGTGGCAGAAAGAAAATGGTTAGCGCTCTACCTTCTTCTAAGGGTATCTTTCTTTTAGTGTCAACCTCACCAACTCCTAATTCTGACTGGGCCTTGCATTTGCTGGTATAAGATCCAAAACATTTCCTCCAAGGAATCACATCCCTGGACCTGAACGTTTTCTACCTCCTGTCTACAGAACATTGTCTCTCCCACTTCCGTGCCATAAACACAAGAACTGATATTCCCTGTTTTAGGTCACTTAGCAGATAAGACTACCCATATTTTAAAATGTAAGCTCAGAAATGTCACAGCAGTTGGAATGATATGTTGCTAAAGTAAGGTGTGCTCTGTACAGTATATTATTTTAATTTTTGAGAAATACCAATTCAGCAGCACTGCAAAGAGAAAATAGACGAGGGAAACCAGATCCTTTCGGATAAGCATAATACAAGGTTTTGAAGTGTTAAATGCTGTCAGAAATTCGGATGCGATTTGTTGAGGGAATACATTTCCTAGCTCCTGTAATTGCAAGTGCTTATACTAGTTGGAGAACAGGGACAAATGCTGCTTAGGTGCTGGCTATGTTATCAATTCATGCTCAGCTGAACAGAAATTAATCCTGGATTTCAATTCTATAACCTCTTCCTTGCAGATTAATCCACTGTAAAAACTATGAGATGTGAACAATGCCTAAGACAGCTCTGGAAGTAGTATTAGCATACCTGAAGGCAGTTTTTGTTAGACCGTAACAATCAAGCTTTTTGACAAGTTACCCTATCTAGAAAAGCCTAGTGTATCCTAGGCTGGGCTTCAGCCCCTGATGGCTGTGCTGTGATGGGGCAGCTTCAGCCCAAGAGCCACGAGAGAAGCCGTAGCAGCTGTAGGGGACCTGCCAGTCCAGGCCCCAGTCTTCACCAGCTTCTCTATAGCAGCAGGAAGAACAGAAGGGACACTCATCCTGCTCACTCAACCAACCCACTTGTCTCACGTTCTTCTTTCCCAATGGAAATCTTAGCAACTTAAATTATGCTAGCACATCACTCCAGAGGTGGCGGGCAGGAGGAAGTGGGGCTGCTGGGTCATGTGGTGCCAATACTAGTTGGCTAGGGGAGAAAATGACTCAATTAGTGGCATCAGAGGAGCACAGGCTGTATTTTATTTTCAAAAGTTGCTTAAGTGCTAAAGTCAAGCACTTCTTAAACAGAAGAGAGTTTAACATTCAAGCATTGCACAAACAGGTCAAGGGTTTTGCTTATCCAAAATAGTATCTTATTTTAAAAACTATCATTGTTCCTCTGTGCTGAAACAGAAGTCCACAAAAAACCTCATAAAAAGTAGATTTAGTTCCTCATATTCTGCAGAGGGCAGAGGATTAATCAAGACCCCTAGAAAAAGGTGCTTAGAAAACATCTTGTGACTTCTCGTTGTTCCATAATATAAAGGAACATATCTATGTTATCTGGAGAGCCAGTGTTGTGTAATGATTAAGGTGCTGGACTGGTAGCGGGGAGACCCAAGTTCTAGTCCTCCTTAGGCAGAGACATTGGCTGGGTGTCTTTGGGCCATATCAATCATTCTTTGTTTGCTATAGATGGGAAGTCAAAAAACATCTATCTACCCCCCTGCACTGTACCAGCCTAGTAAATTATGGTCCCTAAACTTCAATGTTGAGGCCTTCATTCTGTAATGGATTGATTCAGGAGGAGAAGGAGCAGGAGGGTAGGTGTTCCCAAGTATAAGATAAATGATTGATTGGTTATGTGCCATCAAGTCGTTTTCAACTCCTAATGACCACACAGATAGATTTTCTCCATGATGAACTATCCCAAACCTGTTCTTTCAGGTCTTCCAACGGTGCCTCCATAATCACTGTAATTGAATCCATCCATTTTGATGCTTGCCTTTCTCTTCTTCCTTTCCTTCCACCTTTCCCAGCATTAGAGCCATGCCTTTGCAAAAAGTGTCTGAAGTAGGATAATTTGAGCCTAGTCATTTGTGCCTTAAGTGAGAATCTGGGTTGATTTGTTCAATGATCCACTTGTTTGTTTTCTTGGCTGTCAATGGTATTCTCAGGAGTCTTCTCCAACACCAAAAGTCAGAAGAAATTTAAATCATTCCAAGCAATGAAGAGCTTCTTGATTCAATCCATACATTTCTCCTCGTGACAGGTAAAGCAAAAATCACAGAATTACTTTTTCTATTTCTCTGTGTGTGTGTGTGTGTGCATGTGTGTGTGTTTTTTACTGCAGCACACTGTGAACGACATCTCAGTAAACTGGTCAGCAGAATGTTTCCAGACAGTGAAATAGCTAAAAAATATGCATAAGGCACGCGGATGGCTGGATGCACAAACGAAGAGGCCTGAAGGTAGCCCTGAAAAGAAGCAGCTGCTGTTCTACCACAGGTGTGAATCTTCAATTAAGAATAATCATATTTTTCTGTCAACACTAATAAAATTCAGAAATCCAGACATGACAGGTACCGTAGGTCTTTCAGTAAGCTGAGCAGAGTGACAAACCAGTGCTCTTCAGAGGTCTGACGAGGGATATGAACCCAGAACAGTGATATTTGAAACAAAGACTGACAGCTTTCCAAGGCAGATGTTTGAGTTGCAAATTTATGCCACCAACTTCAGAATCTGACACAAGCCTTTTAGAAGGCTAAGCTATCTAAATAAAATCTTTTCGGGTGCAAGTAAGCAGGAGCTAAAGCAGGTAAATGGCATCATTGACATCCCGCTCCATTTAAAACAAAATTGACTTAGTGGAAGAGGGGATTTTAGTTTCATCTTTCCTATTTTTTCAGACAACGAACATGCAGGATATCCCTCAAATTGGAAAACATCATTTATGTATCAGAGACAAACTGAAGAAATATCTGGGGAATGTATGAAAAGTAAACTTATCACCCACACCACCAAACATGCTTTCCTGCTTTTTTTAAAGAGCCAGATTAGAAAAATTCTCCATCTGACTCCCTTTTGACATCTATTCACCCTCATAACTTCATTCCAACTATGTAATGAAAAGTCCCACTAAAATGATATCAAAACTCTTTTGTGAATCAAGTGCCATCAGTGATTCCCCTGCTGAAAACTCTCAAGCAGAGAGAGATGGAATTTGATCAAGAGCACTTAAGAGATTGTTATAAAAGTGAAAGTGATTTTATGATTAGTTTAAGCGATGCAGCATGGCAATTCCAGAAATAGGATTTCCAAGCTGTACAAATTTGGGGTGGGAGGGGAGGTATAACTTGTTTTATGTGCTGTCTGCTTTTTCCCCCCTCCTCCTTCCTGTATTTCTTACTATGTTGTGTGTAACATGCTATAGGCTGGTAAAGAAAGGTCAGAAATGAACAGGTTGCTGTTCGTTGACAGTTTCATGACTTTTCTCTGTTAGGTGTGTATCCTCCTTCTCCAACCTCAGTATAGTGTGAGGTCTATCACAAATGTATAAGCTTCAGCACTATCCTCAAATTGGTTTGCTCACTTACTAGCAGAAATGTCCAAAGAAATCCTCCCATTATAATCCTGGTTAACATCCTAATTCATAAATATCTCCATTACTGTCTTTCCTAACCTAATAATTAAAAAACAAATAGCTCTGTTACTGATGTACCAACATGCTGTTTCAATCTTAATAATGGCTTTCTAGTGAGGGGAGAAAGCACTGAAAAATATTCCATGTTAATGAGCTTTATAGTGGCCATCTTTGCAAGGGCCTTTTCAGAAGACCTGGTTTTTCCTTTAATGCCAACAGATGCAGGAAAAGTGCTAAGAGATGCAGGAAAATTCCCAAGCACATTCAATGAACTGTTCAGACTGGGTTGAACCATTGTATCTGCTTCATGCCAGCAACTAGCCTAACATTGACCAGAAGGGGATCTGTCCACCACAATGCAGTTATACCAATCTCCTTCACACTCATATAATCATCTCTACCTCAGTAAAATACCAACTTTAGAGCACGTTCTGCTGCACACATGGGGCCAGATACTACTTTTTATAAATAAAGTTCTTCTTTCCTCCTCCTTCTTCCTCCACTATGGACCAAAGGCTGAGAGATGCAAACTTTTTATTGGAACATGTAACTTCCTTAAGAAATTCTGCTTGTCCCTTTGGACCTGAAGTATCTGAAGTATCAGGACAAGATATTCTTTAAGTGCTTGATTGTACTCAAACACCTGCTCTGCAAAAATATGGAGAAATTCATGAAATTTGGAATTCAGATCATGAATTACTTCAGTTTTTTTTTTTCTTCTTCTTATAGGATGGTTCTATTTTAGCCACCAGCCAAAGCAGAATGTACTCAAAAAAGGTAGACCAATTGGCTGGAGCATCAATCCAGTTGGATAATTTTTACTGCTCATCACTGTTTCATCGCACAACATAACCTGAGCAACAATTCTCTGGTGGATGGAACTGGGAAAGAAAAGAAAAAAATCTCCTTTTTCTCCTATCCTAGCCTTGATAACACATGCCAGAATAAAATCTTGAATTACAGATGCTTTTATCCCAAGTTAAACAGCATTAAACAGCAAAATCCGTAAGTTGGAGATATCTGTTTCCCTGTCATTTTGACTCTCTTGGCCAGACAGCATACAAATCCTTTCTTCCTAAAGGATGTAGAAAGAGGGAAAGGCTTCAATCGTGCAGTCAGGGCCACCATCTGGAACCCCACCCCACCCCCAGTGCCCCCGCTGGCCTCTTTTCCCTAAAATCGGCAGCCACCTTTTTTCTTCACATCTACCCCTCATTTCATAAGAAGAAAAAAGAGGAATATCCAAAAAGAAGGAGGGGTCAAAAAACTCAAGGCAGTGGCCACAACCATCTGATCAAAGCCCCATCCTTTTCTACAGATGCCACATGATTGTGGCCACCTTCTTGACGTTTTTGACCCCCATGCTGAGATCCTTGAGGTAAAATTGTCTATCTTGGTGCTTGGTCTAAAATGAGCTATTTATGTCTGAGCAAACCAGCAGATTAAAAAAAAAAAGAAAATGAAAGGAACATACAAGAACAATGTGTTGGTGGTGTTTTTAGCTTCCACCAAATGGAATGAATTTGACACTATTATTTCCCATGAAAATATTATTTGACACTATTATTTCCCATGAAAATCCCCAAAGCCACTTAAATATTTCTAGATATTCAGCATAAGACAGTTAATATGGTCAAAGATTATCTACCCTCAGCCTTGCAGGTCAAAAAGGTATGAAGAGGTTCTCACTGTGTATAATTGTATTGATATGGGATTCTCATATTGTGGCCTCCCATTAAACTTCAGGCTATTACACATACACATACACACAGAGGGCTTCTTAAGCAATAAAAGGTAAACATAAACGATGCAACAACCTCCACCCTCATCTCCAAATGTTTTATATACAAAAGGAGCATGAAACAGATGCTTTGTAACTTCCAAAGTCTTTATCCTCTGCACACTAGCATAACTGGAACACCAAATGTACTTGAGGATGAAAGAACCCATTGGGTTTAGACTGGAATGAAGGAGGGAGGGGAAAAGGAGAAAGTTTTTCACTAGCATGTTATGGCTGATTAAATGAAGCTTTCCTTACTCCCTAGTGAATTCAGTGTAAGAAAGAGCTGATAGCAACTATTGTGAGGGTGAGGGTGGAAGAGAGAAAATGGGGCTGTTCTTTCCCCAATGAGCCAATGCTTTCCTGAAAAGGGATGAGAACTTGACAAGGATCAATAAATACATTATCACCATAAGAAAGAAATGTAACTCCAGGAGGAATTCAGAATATAAATTGACAAGCGTTTGTTGCTCAAGCATCACCAGTACAGCTAGAATACAGAAAGAGTCTCCTTTTGGCTCTACAGTAAAGAAATATTTTTTTTAAAAAAAAGTTTCTTAAGCCTTCTTCCAAACAGATATTACCAATCCAAATATATTGTGTAAATTGTTGGATTGGGATAAAGTACAATCTCGGGTGCTTTAGTCTTTCTCATCACAATTTCCCTCCCCACATTTCTCCACCCCCTAGCTCTGGTTCTCCTACCATCCACCCTCTGCCTGCTCTGTCTCTTCATCTATTTCACCCTCTCTTCAAAACTCTGCCTGTGAGGCAAAATTGCTAATTGTGCAGTTTTCAAAAATCAATTTTAACAACGACAACAACAGACCAGCACAGTATCCTACTAACACGGACAGTAAAACAGAACAGATGTCAAGCGATCCACACATCCGTAACTGGGAAGCTCCCAAACGTCGAATGCTTTCTCACTGCATATTAAGGAACATGGAAATGAATAGTAATGCAGCAAATTATATTACTTGGAGAAAGGCTTAAAGCAAGAGAGAATAAGTATTTGGTAAAGGCAAAATGCAAGGGCCATGGGTACAGAAAAGGCAAGAATTCAACTGAAATAGCAATGGTATGCTAGGAGGTATAGTGGTAAAGAGATTAACAGGATGATTTTTTAAAGCAGGTTTGCTAGGCGTTGCGTATTTTGTGTCTGTAAACCCAATGGTCCATGCATAAACTGTTGAAACTTCAAACTCTGCCGTGTTGTTTTCTTGTTTAGGATAAAACTGTTTGCTGAAGTAAGGCTGGTATTTATTTGGTTCTTAGATCAGCCAGGGAGAGGTGTGGACATACCCTAGGATGTGGTACCACTGTTCAGCTACAATACTTTAATAGATATGTAAAACAGAAATTCTCATAGAATGAAGCAGCATTGAAGAGCAGTAATTATATGGAACGAAGACGGAAAGCTTTCAGCTTTTACTGTGGATGCTTATGCCATATTGTGAAGATGGGTGGAGAGACATTAAATGGTTAGGATCTTGAAGTGAGCCTAATTGCACACAGCTGTGCTGAAAATGGAAGCAATTAGATGAGCTTATCTTGGGCACGTTCAGAAGAGGGAAGGCTCTCTGCAAGTCTTTTGTTTTGGATACCCCAAGATGAAAATAAGAAATGTATCTTTAAAAAAATCACACACGCACAAAAAATATTCATAGTTTTATCATGGCTCATTTTGGAGCCTTAATGATCAAAGTTTGTGCATAATTTAAAAGAATAGAGAAGGGGGGGGGGGGGGGGACAGCCAGAATGTGAAGGCTTTATAGGAGAAGGACTTCTGGAAGAGAAGAAGAATCCTTAGAAACAGGATATAAAAAAATAAATGCTACCAATAGTGGCATGACATTCTTGTGACTCTGTTTTTCTTAAGAATGACACTGGTTAAGAACAAGCATTTGACTTGAAATTAATTAAGGGAAGGGAAGCACAAATAAGTGTTAATGAGGACAGTGCTCTCATTGCCTCGCTTTCCTGCGTTCTGAACCCTGCAGTGGCTCCATGCTGGTCTTCTAGAAGTATGGCCAAGTGCCTGCCTTGTGGAAGACTTTCAATTACTATTTTTACCCTGGACATTTCCCATGTTCGCTGCAGGAAGTGTGCTTGTTGATACAGGACAAGGCACATTAGAGTTGCACTGACCCTTACCAGCCATGTGGCCAGGATGAAGTCATGCAAGGTGAAGCACGCCAGGAGCCCCATGCTTTAGCTCTACTCTCATTGGCAAAACAGAGGGAAGCATTCAGTTGCCTAAGGACACCTGCTGCAAAGCTTCTAACTCCCCTAAATAAATAAATAGGGGAAAAAATAGGTATTTATGTGCATGTTCAAGAGATCACACCATCTCCTGAAATCATCAACATCTCATGTTTAGAAGCTTTCTAAGTAAGGAAGATATAAAGTTTTCCAGAGATGTTTTTTCTACAGCAATAAGCCTATCTGAAGAGTTTTTAAAGCAGGGCTTCCTGAACATTATGCATTTTAAAATCTGGTCCAGCAAAATCCACCACAACCTGTAACTGCAAGAGTCAGGTTTTGCATGTTATAACATCTGGATAATAGCATTCAGCCCAACAGAAACCATTTCTGTCCATGAAGTTGTCGTATTGCTAATTCCTGAAATAATGTGTGCAGTATGGCACTTCACTCTGCTGACAAGCAATTGGCAGGTAGCTTTTACAATAGCAAGATGGATTCACAGCATGGAATGTGTTGATTGCTCGTGTCAATCCTTTTGTAATTTTAAACTAGTACTAATTAGAGCTATACATCTCTCTCAAGTATAATTAGATTACTATTTATACCTATTGTCATTACAACCAGCCTGAGATTACTTTTTGGGCTTCATCACTGGCAAACCCCCCTCCTTATTATTTAAAACAATAATCATACTGTTCAATGCTATCCAGATTCCTAATTCTATAATGAGGATTATTATTGGTCGCACAGTCAGCCAGTTGTTTAGACTGGATTTGGCATTTTTATCCACCTATCAAGTCCTTCCCAACTTCATGGGAAGGGCAGATGTTGTTGCTTGATGGTGTTAAAGGTATCATAGCAGGATGTAAGCTGTTCCAAATAAAGCTGCCTTTTCCAATTGGCTGATGGTGATTTTGTCAATGCCGATGGTCTTCAAGTGGTGTTCCAGATGTTTTGGGATTGCACCAAGGCACCTATAACTATTGGTACTATCTTTGCTTTCTTTTGCCACAGTCATTCTACTTCTATTTGCAGGTCTTTGTATTTTGTGATTTTCTCCAGTTCTTTCTCTTCTATTCTGCTGTCTCCAGGTATTGCAATGCACACTATCCAGACCTTTTTGTGTTTCTTATCAACCGTGTTAAGTCTGGGGTGTTGTGTGGCAGGTACTTGTCTGCTTGAATTCTAAAGTCCCAGAACATTTAGCTTCTTCATTTCTATTACTCTGTTTTGTAGTCCCACCAGTTCTCGCTTGCAGGCAAATGGTATTTCTTGCAGACATTCCAATGCACCGTTGTTTGCTACTTTGTCATGTTGTTGTTTATAGTAAGTCTGTGTGATCTTCTTGCAGCAGCTAACTAGGTGGTCCACTGTTTCTTCAGCTTCTTTGCAGAGGTGGCACTGGCTGTTTGTTGCTATATTATTATTATTAAGTTGTTGTTGTTATTATGCCTTCAAATGAGCATTGACTTCTGGTGACTGCCTGGATAAGTCTCTGCAGTTTTCTTGGCAAGATTTTGGAAGTGGTCTGCCATTGCTTGCTTCCTAGGGTTGAGAAAGAGTGACTGGCCCAAGGTCACCCATCTGGCTTAATGCCTAAGATGGGACTAGAACTCACAGTCTCCCAGTTTCTAGCCCGGTGCCATAACCACTACACCAAACTGGCTCTCTGTAATGAGGATGCATAATAGAAAATATCAAGAAAGTTGGGCTGTCTCCCTCTTATACCTACTTCCTAATGAAGTTATATAGAAAATCTATTGGCATTGGGTTTTTTGAATTGTAAAACAACCTTTATTCATGCTTAATTGAAGGGCATTGTTCTTCTCTGTAAAGAAAAAAGAAAAAAAAATCTGTACAGCACCACTGGCAGCATTTTTCCTTTTGCACCCATAAAGATCACCACTTGTAAGCAAGCATCATGCATTGAAAATCTCACACCTGAAAAGTGTTCCTCATTGGGCTTTTTATCCTGGGCCAATCACTGATACTTTCATTTTCTTTGGTTGCTGCTTCACTGCCTTGGGATAAAGCACATCCATAATCTTCTGACTAAGGGGGAAATTTAACAGGCTTCTTTCAGCATTAAAAAAAGTGACATTTCAAACTTTGAGAGATTTCCATATCTGTAAGAGTAACAGAGGTTATTAGGTTCAGCTTTTCTCCTGCAGGGTATAGGTAGTTTCTAGACTTAGTGGATTTCTCCATACTCTGCACTCTTAAAAAAACTGAATAATGTGGAACTGCAACTTTCCCTGAAAAAAGGCCATGACCAAATTAGAACAGTGTTTCTCATCCTTGGCAACTTTAAGATGCACGGACTCTTACATACTGGCTGGGGAATTCTGGGAGTTAGTCCGCACATCTTAAAGTTGCCAAGGTTGAGAAACACTGGATTTGAGCATTCAGCACTCTAAACTCTGCTGTAGCTTGTTCTCCATTTTTACTGGAAACTTACTCTAAAAAAATAGTTCATTATGAACACTTGCTTACCTCTCTGTTCTATTGTACTTGTGCTATATGATTGTTATTGAATATTGTGAGATTATTAGTAGTATATTAGAAATTAGAGTGTTAATCCACTGACATGATAATTATTTTATGAATCACATACTACTTTTCCTCCCCAAAAGGTACCATCATGGAAATTTCAGAAAAATAGAAAAATCACATAAGAATTGATAATCACGTATGTACACACTCTCAAATGCAGTCAATAGATTATAAAACAGAGAAGAACAATCTTTTAACTTTAATACTTTTCGGCAAAGTATGAGATGGCAGTTATGGGCTCTATTTTGCTTTCTTGGGTCTTAATGCTCATCCTTCTGTCCCATTTGTACTACTGCCAGTGAAAAAGCAAATTAACATATTTGGGCAAATCAGCCATGTGTGTATATGTGCACTTAATCTAGAGTGGGAACTGCACATTTCACAATAAATTCTTCAGGTCAAGAATCTAGAAAGATTCATTTATATGGATGAATCACTCAAGGCCTTTTTAAGACATGTCCTTTTTCCAAAATAATTTGGCAAACTAAGCTAATTAATGAAAAAAAAAATAAAGATAGTAAAAGTAAGGCAATGTAATACCCTTGTTTTCATGACTAAATTGTCCTTCTGATTTTAGTGTGATGATAACATGATGAACTTAATTTGCATGTTAACTTACCTGTGTCTGCATAAGGTTCTTAATTTCTATTTCTGTTTGATTTTTTCAGTTCCTTTTGGGTACTGAAAATGCAGATCTCTAAACCTTTATGAAACCGATGTTAATAATGGTCCTCTCCAGTTTCTACCTCCAGAGGCTTGTTTAAGGACTGGAGAATCATCTTTTTCAAACACATTTTTAATTAGGGACATAAGAAGCAGAGAATATAGGAAGGTTTGGGGTTTCTAGCTCCCCATGTCCTTTCCTTTCCCTTAGTTCTTAAATTCCATGGGGGAAAGGAGGCTATAGAAATACACATTCTTTAATATTTATTTGTTAGATTTATATCCAGCCTTTTCTCCAGTTCTTCTTCTTCTTCCTATCTTTTTACTCAACAACAACCCTGTGGAGTAGATTGGGCTGGTGGATCGTGAGTGGCCTATGTGGTGGTCTTGTTTTGTTGGCTTTCTGCCAACTACTCCAAGAACTGGATTGTTTTCTGGTTCTTCCTCGTGTGTGCGCACACTAATATGTGTGCATGTATTAAATTAATATTATTTATTACCTTCTAAGGCCTGCCACAGGATTTTTGAATCAATGCCATTGAGTACATCAGAGTTCTTCTGTATTAAAAACACTATAAGTTAATTTCTTCCTCCAGCATATATTTATATCTCCTATAATTTTAGTCAGCGTGGAAAGCCTTAAAGATCAATGTTAGAGTGCCACCTATTACACCAATATTTTTAAAAAGAGGTGCCACCACAAGTATGTACCTCATCACAGACCTCCCAGAATTATTAAAGAGGACGGGAAGTCTAGGTCTAGCTCAATGAGTGTCAAATTAGAAGTGATGCAAAGGTTGGAAAATAACTTCAGCATGGAGGTGCACCTTATATAAAAGAGAGAGGGAGAGGGAGGGAGGGAGGGAGGGAGGGAGAGAGATGTGTTGGGGGGCAACGCTGCATTCACAGTTCAGTGCAAAAGGAAATTACACAGGCATGAAAAAAGTGTCAGTTGATCCAGAAAATGAATATACATTTGGAATTTTAAGATAAAAGAGGCTGTAGCTAAGAGACAGCATTAATATTACAAAATATTATGAGTAATGAAATATCTATATTTTATTTATAACTGTTAATGTTTTGTAAAAGAGGAAAGTAGAGAGTGATGTATCAAATTATGCTAGCTATCAGCTTCCAAATCTTCTTTTTGCTGAAGTTTCCCAGGAAAAGGAAAAGGCAGTTGTTTAAAACCAAGAACCAACTTCAATCAATAATCACTCAAAAGCATATTCTTTTGATTGCTAACACTATTGGGGAAGAATAGACTTTATGTTAGGAATGGAGATAGTCAACACACAACAGTGATTGTGTTTGCACAGCTCCTTTAGCTATAAACCTCAGTGAGCAAATGTGGCACCATTTTATAACCCCACGTGCCTTTCTTTCACCAAGGTTTTAGGGTTACCTCTCATTTGAATCCTAAATTGCCTTCATTTTGGATCCCTCTAATCCAGATGTGGTATCTTAGGTTTGTTGTAAATACTGTAATTTAGAGCATCTGGGCTAAAGAGATCCAAGATGGTGACCAGATTCACATGAACAGGAAGCCTCAAATCTCAATTAAAGAGCACCCTTTGGGGAGTGGGGAAAAATAGGACCACACACATACACTTGCTGATATATATTTAGCTAAGTATATTCGGCAAACATGGTTAATATTAATATGGAGACACAGGGTTTTAAGGAATGGAGCAGTTAGCTTAGTACATTTTTTGCATTTCTGCAATCCCAACTAAGGCTCCTGCCAAAATAGGGCAAATGGGCCCCGGATGGGATTTTCATTGCTGACATTAGTTAACAACAAGCATCAGCTGACAACAAATTGCTGCTGAGAAGAAAAGCTCTGGATGAGGTGATTGTGGTTGTCACCATTTTATTTCCTATATGTACAGTACTACTGGAATACATCCTGAGAAAATTGAATAGGTGCCTGTAGCCCCAACAACCACTGCTACACTTTGGGTCCCAAGTCAATGCCATGCACGTACAAAGGGGTAGGGCTTTGATTGTGCAGATATAACTACCATTTTGATTTTTTGGACCTATGTCTATTCTTCTGCAACACACTACAGTATCACCATGGAAAGCTAAAGGGAACAAAATGAGATATAGCTGGAATCATCTCAAGATCTGATGCTTTCACCGTTTGCCACCCCACCGCCCCCAGACCTCTCTTCAGCCATTGCTAGGAAAAGCGGAAACTTGGTGTCCCTAAATGAACCTACCTTTCACCCTTCTAGTTTCTCTAGCAAGTTGTAATACCTTCAAGAGCAATTTGAGAACATCTGGCTTTTGAAAAGAAGTTACCACATTCTTGTTCAAATGTTCCTATGTTCTTGTTATCCATGATCACCATAGATGTAGCCATATGGTGAAAGTAAGCTTTCTTTCCTAACAGCTGTTAACCTAAATTGGTGTCCAGCTTATTTTTGGTCACATAAAATATTATTCACAGAAAGTCTCACAGTTTAGTGGTTAAGAGGTTACTTGTTTCTCCTTCTTACTTATGTCCCAAGGAAAGGACTGTGTGAGGTATTTCAGGCAATTCTTGAAAGGCACTTGATGTGGTATTAAACCACAGCTCAAGGCACTTTGACCTTCAATATGGTTCTTCAGAAAGAACATCTTATCCTCAGCCAAGTGTGTAAGCTATAGCAGTGTGTTCAATAGATGTGGATTAATTAATCTAATGGATATGCTGCACAAGGGGGAGGGGGAGTCACATTTTCTATATTTGTATCACTTTGTCAGATATCCAGAGTCTGCATAGATGAGGAGCATCAAATGATTTTATAGAGAAAACACGCAATCAAAGTTCATTCGGCAAAGACAATATTAGCATAGCTGTGTTGCCACAGTCCACAGCTTTCAGCCAGTAGAAGAGTTTCAAAAAGCAGAGCACCATATTGCGATGAATATTTCTTCAGTGCAATAAGAGACCCTTAATCCTATGGTACTAAAGCAGGATTAGACAGCTATTCTATTGTGGGACTGGCTCGTGGTTCTTAATTTGTGAGCCAAAGTTATAAAATATCTTCTGGTCAAGTTATAATTCAATATCTTCTGGTCAAGTTCAAATATTCTAAGATTAGAGCACATCATCTATGCAATTATATGTATTGATCAGTAGAATGCTTCATTTAAGCTGTATGAAACAGGGTTTTGGATCTGTGTGTTTTCTGGATTTCTATCTGTGTGTGCTCACTTCATTGCATTCTAAAGCATTAGGACTTTATTAGTTTATCAGGCCTGTGGGAAAAACTAAGCTAGTAGGTCTGCTTCTGTTGCTCAAACTGCAGTTGGGTTTTCCTTGCACCCTGTTTGTGCTTAAGAGAAGATGTGTGTATGGGAGGACAAGCGAATAAAAAATATGAAATTGAGTCTCTGTCTCTCTAAGTAAATTTATAGCAGTGTTTTTCAAACTTGGCAACTTTAAGTTGTGTGGATGTCAACTCCCAGAATTCCCCAGCCAGCATGCTGGCTGGGGAATTCTGGGAGTTGACATCCACACAGCTTGAAGTTGCCAAGTTTGAAAAACACTTATTTATAAGGTTGTAGTTACAGTTTTTTGTGAAGACTTTCACTCATAAAGTAGAAATCCTCCCTACACACACACACATACTGCAGGTTTGGGGATCAGAAAGCAGAGGGAGAACTCAGCTCCTCTCCCTTTTCAGCTTACACATCCTGCACTGGTGGATGCAGAAGGGCTGGATTTCATCCAAACTGTTTTTTTTTTTAAATCCCTGCACTCCCACTTTGAAGGTACAGTCTCTGCTCATAGCTGGATTATTTGCACCAAATCATTTAGTAGCAGAGAAAGACATGGTTTACTACCTGTTGAGATTTAGGAAGACCTGGACTGTGGATCTAGATCTAGTTTTTTGTGGAATTAAATACATCAAATAAGCAGATTGCTACATATTCAAATATAATCACTAAGGAACATTTAATTAATAGTAATGGAGTCATTATGCCAATCAAGGGCTGAACAATGCTGTTTAAATTTTTAACAGATGTAATTATGTAAAATGGGACTAAGATACACCCAGGCACAGACACCCCGCTTCTCTAAGCTGTATACCCTTTAATCTGGAAGTTTATTTAAATATCATCACACTCATTTCATTACATTGGATGTGTATAGGGAGAGGAAAGTCCAGTATTTTTAACATGGAAATATTGTTTTCAGCCAAACAAACAAACTCTTAATCACACTTGTTTTTTTTTTAATTATTAATAATAACTTGGAAATGGTAACACACTCTTTAGCATATTGGCTCTCAATAATCCTTTAATACCGTGCAGATATTCAAAAATGATGTAGACTAGGAGTGGGCAAACGTTTTGTGGCTGGGAAGTGCATTTTTATACATATATGTAGGATAATGCAGTGACATTGTTTGAAGTTTAATTTCAGGTATCAAACCTATCTAGAATGCACTTCTGATCTAGCAGCTTAATTCTCTATATTCATAAGGGTACCCGGGACAGCAGAAGGAGCATAGAGAATCTACATGTGTTTTTAAGTCTTAATGATAGTGAAACTTATGAACCATTCTGAGTGGATGAAATAAGGGCACTCTGTACATGCTCAAATGCACCATAGTTTTACAATAGGTTCCACTACTGTTAATGCTGATTTGGAGCAAGAGTTGTCTCCTCATTACGAAGGAAACATACTCTGTATATTTTCAAAAGAATCTTCTGCTATTACTATCCCCTCTTAATGGAAAAACTCAACCAGAATCTGAGCATCCCAACAGAATACAAAGGTTAAAAGTCCAAGTCTTTCTGCACGCAAAAAGAATTAGCATCCAGGGTAGCGATGAAGGACACCTTCATGGCCAAGGTGCTCTAGATATCTTTCTTCCACATGCTCTTGCTTCAGCTACTAGCCTCTGTTGCTAAAACATAATTTTAAAATAATATTGAAAGGGGGAGTGTGCATTTGAACATGGGTAGAGGTTGAGGAGTTATGAACAGAAGGGAATGTTCATGATCTGGTGCAAGTACTTGTATACAGATATGGAGCTGCAAAAGACAGACACCACTATCTTCCAAAAACAGCTTTTCCCAGTTAGATCCCGTTGCAGTCCTTTAGTCTGCTACCTTTAAGGGTTAAAGAAATATTTATTAGTAACATGTGGGAGTCAAACTGGCAAAGACATATAAAGCACATAAACACACAGCTGTTGAGTTCAAACAGGCTATCAGTTCCTAGGCATCACTGAGAAACTAATTTTAAAACCAGCATTTTGTTTTAATGTAGACAAGACCTTACTTGCTGCTAATTCCTTACTCGTATGGTTTTTGCCAAGTGGGGCAATTGGTGAAAAGTATCTGAAACCTGCTAATTGGGCAGAAGAGTACTTTTGTTGTACTGTGTTAAATAACTGAAAATGACAGTGTTTCAGGCAAAGCATATATGGACTCCTCCATATTGGCAGAAATCAAATTAACAGGATAACGTCATCATCCCAAACTGGCCCGTTATCAAGGAAATTGCAAGTTCAGTCCAGACAGTTTCAGCACTGGCCTCGTCTTCAGTGAGACAGCAACACTGAACATGAATTCAAATTCACGGGCACTTTGTTTTCTCAATGGAGAACAAAATACTGAAGATTTGAAGCTGAGAAGCCCAAGCCAAAATGGCTAGCAACAAAGGATATTGGTAGCTGTAGTTCTACAATATCTGGAATTATTGCTAGTTAAAGGTTTCTACACGGTATGTACTGTATGATTGCATTTCAAAAAATGAGCATTTGGGGCTTTACAATTGTGAAGCGTCCCACAAATAATCATAACTTTTAATAACGTGTTAATGTATATGGGATTTTAAAATCTTTATTTGTCCTCTATGCAAAATGTCTCATACAAATAATCATATTCCAATTGAAATGTTTTTAAATAAGGCTATTCATCAAATTTTTTTCTGAGCCCTGAATTCTGTTTCTGCCTAGATATAATTGTATTGGGTCATTCTTGGTATGTCAGCTATTATCATCTTTCTTGAACAATCTTGCAATAGGAAAATACAAATGCAAGGCAGCCAAAGAAAAGAGTAAATGATCTTATTTCTGCTGCTAATGTTCTCTGATATTTATAGCCTCCTCTAAACCTACCTTCCTTATATCTCTGCTATGATAACATCTTATCTAGATTATGTGTGTTTTACTATATTAAAAGTGTATTGAAAAACAATGTGCTGTAGTTTATAACTGGCCTCTAGATGATGCTAGGATGCTTTATACATAATTCTCTCGAAGAATTACTTGACTTAAAAGGGCCTTGAAATGCCTCCGATTTTTTGGTCAGTACTTTCTTCAAACTCAGTGGCTCACTGTCTAGCCATGGAGAAACAAACTGTCCTTTGTAAAGGCTATGCTTTGAAATCGTTCAATGTCTATTGCTGCTTTTCTAAGAAACCGGTTAGATGGTATTGTAAGGAAGGGTTGAGTTAACTTTCCCTGCATTTGTCTCTGGATCAGTAGAAAAACTTAGCAGGGCTGGGGAACAAATGGGTGTGTCTACTGGAAAAAGCTATGGAATAAATGTATAGTCTTCTTCAAGCTGATGCTTTCCAGGTATTTAGATTTCCAACACCTCTAAAGAGCACCAGATTGGAAAGGTTTGACTCAGAAGTCTTTTATCCATTATATAATTTTACCTTTCTACATTGCCTTTCTATCCTCCAAAGGATTAATACTAGTATTGAATAATCAAATCAGAATTAAGCGTCAAGATCAACCATCTACGCAGAAACTCAAATTAAAGCAGCCCAGTCACATACAATGATGTGGATAACATCACCTCCTTTGGCAGTTGGTTTCACTATGAATCTCCCCTTATTGTTTGGATTTTTTTTAAGCACTTTTAAGCACCTTCTTGTAACTTAAATTCAGGCCTGCCCTTGAAATAACAAAGAATAGGAGATGGCTTTATTCTGTTTGTATCTTTTCAGGTACATAAAGAATGTCATTGTATCTTCCTTCAATATTCTTTTCTTAAGGCTAAACATGCCCATTTCCTTCAATCTCTCTTCATAGGATTTAGTTCTAGTCCCCTGATTATCTTTGTTGACTTTCTCTAAACCTATTCCAGTTTGTCTGAACCCTCAAAGTCTGGTGTCCCAGAGTTGAGATGAAGGCAAAGTGGAACTTACTTCCCCTGATAAAGTTGTAAAATTATATTTCTGTTGATGCAGCCTAAAACTGTATTTGCTCTCAATTCCTACTGCACAATCTTTTTTACAAGTTCTAATACAAGCTATGCATCCCCTGGGCATTAGATTTCTTTTTCTTAAGTGCATAACTTAGGACAAAGTAAAGGACATAACTTAGGACAAACTTTCATTCTATTTTAATTTTGTGTTATCAGCAACTTCTAGAAGCATTCTCTCCACCTCTTCATCTAAGTTATTAATAAAAATACTGAAGAGTGCAGGGCACAGGGCCAGGTTTGAATTTTGAGGCATGGCACTTCATACTTCCCTCCAGTTTGATGAGAAATTGTTGATGAACACTCTGAGTAGGATTTTCAAGCCAGCTATGTATCCATTTAATAGTCAGGTCATCCAGCTTACACTTAACTAACTTGCTAATCAAGTTGTCATCGGGAACTTCATGCATTGTTTTACTGAAGTCAGGATATATTATCCCACAACCCCACAAACCTTAATAAGGATTTTTCTTCCTCCCCTTTCTCTTTGTCCTCCTTCTCCTCCTTCCTCTTCTTCATCTTTGATCAGATAACTTCCAAAGATATAAAGTTGGCTTGACAATAATTGTTCTTGACCGTCCATACTAATGTTGGCTATCACTGCATTATTGTCAAAGTGCTTAGAGTTCAACCTTTTAATCATCTGTTCTAGAATCTTCCCAGCTATCTGTGTAAGACTGACTGGTCTATAGTTACCCGAGTCCTCTTTTGCTTCCCCTTTTGAAGACAGAGCAACATTTTTTTTCCAGTGGTCTGATATTTTCACTCATTCTCCAGGATTTCTTAAATAGAATACACAAAGGTTTGGTCAGGCCATCAGCTAGTTCTTTCAACACCCTAAGATGCAGTTCATCTGTAGCAGGTCTTCCAAAGGTGACTTAGCTACAAGTGGGAGTAAATGGGACAAGCTGCTCCTTCAAAAACTGTGAACTCAAATCGCAAAGGGATTGAAACCAGTCCCTTGAATTGGGACTGGAAATGAATTGTAAGCCAGGGAAGAGCATAAACAGCTGGAGTGGTGAGTTCATACTGCTCAGTTTCAATGTTCTTGCCAGTTTGGTGCAGTGGTTAAAGTGCCAGGATAGAAACTAGGAGACTGTGAGTTCTAGTCCCGCTTTAGGCACCTTGGGCCAGTCACTCTCTCTCAACCCTGGGAAGAAGGCAAGGGCAAACCACTTCTGTAAATCTTGCCCAGAAAACTGCAGGGACCTTTCCAGGCAGTCACCAGGAGTCAACACTGAACTTGAAAAAACCAAAACAAAACAAAACAAAACTTTTACAGTAGCAATTTGTACTAGCTAACTCCCTTTTTCAAAGAAGCATTCCACTTTTTGAACCCAGCCTCCCAGTCCCTTTTCCAACTCATACAAGCCAGGAGTGGCAAGGATATGACACACAAGTAGCAGAGCTCACCCCAGAGACAGCCTAGGGTTGTTCCTCAGATGTCACCAGTTCAAACAAATCCCAGATGACCTTGCAAGATGTTACCCCTGCTATCTCACAGAACTCTGCACAAATCAGACTCCAAGCCAGGGATCCTCAAACTTTTTAAACAGGGGGCCAGTTCACGGTCCCTCAGAATGTTGGGGGGCCGGACTATAGTTTGAAAAAAACATAAACGAATTCCTATGCACACAGAGGATCCCTCCCACGGAGTATGAGGAGAGGAGGAGAGCCGCCGGACCCGGCATACCTGTCATGTAGAATAGTCCGGCTCTGCGATCTCCCTCCTCGTGCATCACCTGCAGCTCCCGACACAGCCCCGACACTTCCGCTTTTGACAGACAGCAGCGGCGGCCAATCAGGCAGGTGGGCCGGATAAATGACCCTGGCAGGCCGTATCTGGCCCACGGGCCGTACTTTGAGAACCCTTGCTCCAAGCGAACATGCACGCCAGAGAGGTCATGGAGCCTCAAGATAATTCCTCCCACCCACCACTTCCCAAAAGGGAGCAAGGTATTTGGACAGCATTCCACAGATGGGATGAAGGTGGAGAAATATTGGTGTTTTGCCACCCTTACGGCCACAGTTAGGCTCAACCTGAGCTTGTACCTGTGCCCCATCATGCTCGCTCTTTGTCTTTTGCCAGATTCGTTCCAGGTGTCTCTTCTGACATTTCATCTTCCACTGAGGAGCATGCTGGGATCTGCATATGGAAAAAGGCCATTTTGGGGTGCTTCTGTTGTCTTTGCATTCCAAAGGTCAATACCTGAATGAACTGATCCTTATACTAGTGAGTCATTCACTGTTCTGAGTCTTCATCATATTGCAGGGCACAGCTATATCCATTCTGGCCTCCAGGGGTCCATTCTTCCTGTGTTCTGGCCAGCAATATTTATTATTTCATGTATATCTCATGAAGGATCATCTGTGAGGGCATCAAACCCATTTCTGAGCTCCACCAATGCAGAAAATCTCCTACAACTTTTATTTCTGACTGTTCCTGTCTTCCACTGGACTTGTTGTTTTGTTTCATTTCTTTTCTTAGAGAGTTGCTGCTCCCATCAGCTCCTACTGCACCATCTTCTCTGTTGGTTTATTGTATCTTCACCCCTATAACAAACTGAAGTGAAAACAGTCTCTGCTCCTCTTTTTCTTCAAGCACAAATACAAGCTTACACCTGCTGCAAATATATGCCTGACTGTTTTAGCAGAAGCTCAGCATGACAGGCCACAACTGCAGAGACATGTCTGTTCAGTTTTGTTTTATAAGGCACCATAAGTAGACCCTCAGACCCTCACCACATAGACCTTCAGATCTCTATTTCATGTATCTTCCTACTCTTAAATTCTACCACTAAACCTTTCCTTTCTGCATACTCAGTGTCCTCCAACAATGCAGAACAGGAACAGTATTTTCTAACATAATCAGTAGCTTTTCAAACTGGAGTTATCTTGAGAGCCCCAATTATGGAGACTGTAGTTGCTTTTGCCACACATCCAGTCCATGATCCTCCAAGGTCTACCTATTCAGAAGACTTAAGGAAAGAGAAAATGCTATCAACATAAGTGATTTACCATGCTCAGTGTAAAACTTCTAAGAAGAAATAGCACATAAAAAACAGAATGTGCATCACACCAATGAATTGCACAGTCATGTTTCACAAGACGCCACTTCTACATGAACGCTTCAGAACATCTCAGTGAGATTCACTTCCCTGCACTTATATTCCTAAATGTAATAACTTAAATAGGTAGAGAAAAGCAATTATTATGGAGTTTAGCAATGTTCATGCCAGTTGATGATTTTTTATTTACCCATATAACTTGGTACCTTCTGCCACCTTCAGATGGATGGATCAATGTGTAGGTAGATGGATAGCTAGACAGACATATTTACTATTTGTATATAGATAAAGTTAGTGTGCAAATAAAGGTATAAGCTTTCAGAGTAAAATATGCTATCAGAGAATTCAGAGAACACTTTAACAGATTGAATTTATGAACTTATTTTGAACTCATCATTTTCTAGATTTCATGTGAGGAACTACAGCATATAGCTACTTTAGGAATTCTTATTATCCATATACATAGTCCAATGACTGCATTTATAAAAAGCTGCTGGCATAATATTTATGACATTCAGATGCTATTAAAATGCCTTACAATTGAGCTAGTTAACGTAACTGAAATCTTTTCAAAATTACAGCTGGATTATATTTGCTTTTAGATGAAGTTCAATGAATTAGGGCAATTGTGATTTGTGTCAGCACAAACAAGCCCTGAACCATTACATAAATGCATACATAGAGGCCTATTAAGTCATCTGGTCTGTTCCTGAATCCATGCAGTTTTCTTTTATTTCAGATTCTATTTTGGTAATATCTAATATATGCTGTACTGCTAGCAGTTGCAGTACTGGAAAAATGCACAGACACAATTTCCAAGACACTATTGATGTATCTGTCCTCTGTCATTTAATTTACTGTTCCAGGCCATGGTTAAAGCTTTGAAAAACAAGAACATAGCTACATAGTCCAAGGTGGCAAAAAATCAGGAGTCCAGTAGCACCTTTTTCGACTAACAAATGTTATTTATTTATTTAATTCGATTTTGTCACCACCTGACCCCAAGCTGATTCTGAGTGGCTCACAATATAAGAAAAACAAGATAAATACAGTAAGATTTTAAAAATACAATAGAATAAATAAATTAACCAGAATAAATAAACCAGATGGCAAATGGCCTATTCCGTCAACTCATATCAGCAGAAAGTACGGGAAAAGAGCAGGCCCTCACATAACCACGCACTATACCATGTACAGCTTTATAAGTGATTAAATATACTATTTAATTAATATTAAATAGATATTTTGATTGATTATGTGCTGTCAAGTTGTTGTTGACTCTTAGTGATCACATACTGTAGATAGATTTTTCTCCATGACGATCTGTCCCTAATCTGGTCTTTCAGGTCTTCCAATGATGCCCTCATCACTACTGTAACTTAGTCTGCCCATCTTGCTGTTGGTCTTCCTCTTCTTCTCTTTCCCTATTTATATTTAAATGTAAATCCAATCAAGTTTCATTTCTGTCCAGGCACTTCCCCAGGAGTGTAGCATGTGGCCCATCATTAATCCCTCTACTAAGTGTAAATTGGGACGAGTAACTTTTTTCCAGTGAGGCTCACTCTCTTGTTTGTGCCATTGTTCTTGGCCTCTTAGGCCTACAAAGGATATGGAGAACAAAAAGGTTAAGGCACAAGTGTCAGTGGGACTAAATGTTTAGACTTTCAGTTATTAAAGATTAAAAGAATCAAAGATCATCTGTTAAAAATCACCATAGTACCCCCAAATTTCAGTGGCACAATCCTGAAGGGCTTAGGTGAGAGGTGGAAATGTGTGGTTTGTTATGCCCTGCAATAGAACATGATTGACAAACCATCAGGCTTCGTTCACACAAAGTATTGTGCCAAAATATCATAGCTGAGAATATGTGACCCGGGTCTATGAGTTTCTTCATGTTTGGCTTAGAGGTGACCAATGAGAGGATGCCCGCTATTTAAACTCCTCATCTCTAGGTATTTATTGATTGCTATCTTAGAAGGCATTTTCTAGTAACCAGGAGCCATCAGAACGTGGACATTTCAGTTCCCAAGTACAACCAAATTTCATGAGGTTTCAAGATTCTTGAGCTCTCACAAGCTTACAGATGAGGACATACTTTATATTAAGACTGGGATTACTGAAATCTTGTAAGCTTTGATGATTTTGCAAAATTCTGTGTAATTTTAAAAAAAAATATTGGAGGGGATGCCTGGTACCTGTTTAAGCTGCTAAACACAGCACTTATGCTAGGTTCATCCAAACAACATGATCATACCAAATTCATCTAACCATAATCTTCCTCCAACTGACTAACTCCATTATTCCCAGCTAGCATGGCTGGTGTTTGGAGAAGACTTGCCTTCAGGATTATTGCTGGGTGAAATCATCTTCTCAGACCAGTAATGTTTGCCATAAAAAGACAAACACGTGTCATACAAGAGTCATGGTGCATAAGTGATTAAAATTGCCAATAAAGCCATCCAGCCATGAATCTTCTTAATAGAGTAAAAATAGATATTGTCCTTTTGCCTTTTTGCATTGCTAGCGGTTGATATTACCCTTGACCTGCATTGCTACAGATCAACGTCATCTAAAGGGGGAAAAAAAATATGCATGAGAAATGAATCCAAATGTTCTTTAGTAGCACATGCAGCAGACGGTTTCACTAAATAATACAAAAGCAGCTTATCAAGACATGGATCTGTAGCTCATAAAATACTTCATAGAATGGCAGACTACAAACTTTTTAAAAGGAGATGTATACAAGAACACAAATAGGCTAGCAGAGCAAGTAGCTGAGGAGCAACCATTTGTACAGTTTCTGACAGATCTTAGGCTGGACAGGTTAGTTCTCCAAAATCCATCTGCTACTAACAACTCTTAGCCAAACAAAAAAGTATCAAGACGTTGTGGGGTGGGGGGAATTGTATTTTCAGCTAAGCTAAATGGAAAAGGTTCAAAACTGAAAGGGGAACAATATCACAAAATGCACCATTGATATATGGAATTTACCATTACCATATGGAGCAGCGATCACTCTCTTAGACTTAACAAAATGACAAAAATATAATCCATTACCCTCCAGATCTTTTGGGCTACAATTCTGATATATGACCTCTGGGCATGCTGGCTGGGGCTTCTGGATGTTGTAATCAAAAACATCTGGAGGACGACACATTGAGGGTGTTAAGCCAGGGTATCTCACTATCAGATTCTTGGAGCAAGTAAGAAGATCACAATTTTCATGTGTTAGTTGAGGGCTTTTAAAGACAGCTGGCCAGCCATGGTTAGAAACCAAATGCTGCTTTTGATGAACATTGATTAAGCAAGGCTTGTTGGAGACAGCTTTGAAAGAATGGGGAGGAATGGAAATAAGCACACAAAATTCCTGTATGCAAGCTATACAATACATTATAATATCTTCCTCTCTTTTAAAAAAGATAATGGCATTTAATTAGCTTCCTGAGAAGTTTGTTTGTGGATTAACACTCTGGATGAGACCAAAAAAGAAAAAAAAAAATTTAAACTGTACTGCCATCAGTTGCTGGCAAAATAGCTTTAACTGGCATGCAAAAATGCCTCAACAAATAAAATGAAAGAGTTGGGTGTGTGTATAATTAACAAATTTAACAATAAACACATGTTTTGCCATCCAAATGGGTCCCTCCTCCCTGTGTCTTAAAATATAAAAGCAAAATCAGCAAAACAAGGAGATTATACTGATCTTGGCTTTTTCACTCCTATATTAAAACCAGATTTGGAGAACAAATAGACATGGGTTTTCACATTCCAGGTTATAATATCTTTTTTTTTTTTTTGGCTTACATTTATCTTATCCTTTCAACCACTAAGATTTCCAGGACAAGATTTGTGAAATAATGCGTTTTAGGGTTATTGTTTTTCCTTTCTCTTTAAACATTATTATGTTCTAGTGGCTCAAAGCTTCTTCCTCCTTTTATTCTGTTTGTGATGCTTGTGTTTTATTAGCAGCATCATTGCAGCCCCTCCCCACCAAGTTTACAACAGACAGGAGGTAGTTTGAACTGTAATCGTAATCACAGACTATGTGATGAAATGCAACTGATCAGCAATTAAGTTTATTGCCACATCCCAACCCCAGTCAATATTAAATGACTCTCAGCAGAAGACTAGAGCTACATAGCCATGTTTTACAGCAGTCTTCCCACCCTATGTCCTTGAGATGTATACAGGCCTTAAATTCCCATCCAGAATGGTTTTTGGATCCTATAGTCCAGGGGCATCCAAGACAGGGTCAAAAAAAGTCAAGATGGCAGCCATGACCACATGATCAAAGCCCCACACCTTCTTTGCATGTGTTACACTTTAAAAAGGGGTGGGACTTCAATCATTCAGCTCAATCATATAGTTTTGGCCACCACCTTCACTCCCCCATAGACACTCTACTTTAGTCTAAACAATTTGAGGGCACCAGTTTGGCAAAGGCTGCTTTAAGCAAACACATAGTAATTACATTATATGTCTAATCTTGAATGACTGAAGAGAATGATTTCCAAAAGAGAGAGGATCTACAGGATTAAAAAAAAAAGTTCTAGTACCATATTGTCAAGGCCATAAATGAGTTGGTTGATGAACTGATGAGTTCCTACTTAATGCCATCCCATAATCTATCTCACTCTAGGCCAGCAAAGTTTGAATAACTGTGGAGAGCAACTGTAGGCTTTCCCCAAGATTTCATCTGTTCCAGGACTGCTGTGCCAAACCTTATTTCTACATTGAAAGGGCTAATTCTTGTTTGTGCTTCTTATGTTGGGGGGGGGGGGGCACATATTTAACTTGCAGGAAAAGGAAGCTGATACAGTATGGAAGCTGGGGGTTAACTGTATGGATTCAACCCAACACACTTGCCATTTTTATTGTAAAACAACAATAATACCAGGCTGTGAGCAAAGAGTTAAAGATTCTCAGTTTACCCATGTTAGGTTCTTTATACGGATGTCCCATCTCCCTGTGCACGCACATGTCTTCACAGCCATCTATAGGAGACAAAGGGAGGGTGCGAGACAAACGACAACATGAACACAAACAGGGCCATTTAAGTTTTACATCAGGTGCCATAAAGCGAGTACCTAATTGCATCATTTGCATCATGCTGCCATGGTGGCGCCCAGAGTCACCCCACAGTGAGATGGGTGGTGACAAATTTGAAATATAAATAAATAAATAAATAAATAAATAAATGGGTCATCATCTTGATGTCATTTTGGATTGCGGTGGACTCCTATATGCTGAACATTTGTCATAATTTCGTCTGCACTTAAAGACAGAGACTGAACATTCCCTAATTTAAATTAGACTTCAGGGGAACTTTTGCAAAGTCATGTCCGAGACTTGGATAAAGGAATTAATATCATTATATGAAAGTCAGTTAAATATTCACTGAGCCAATCAAGTGCAGAATGTATCTTCTGAGCCAGAGAAAGTATCACACACTGCTACCTGAAGGTGACAGTGTGAACTGTTTCCATCTGATGGAGAATTTTAATTGGTTGTGATTCTTCCTCATATGAAATATGAATATAATATCATATTGAATATACAAATTTGAATCCCTATTACATATATTAGTATTCACAAGGTTGCTGATCGTGCATTGAAGGGTGAATGGCAAGTGTGCATTGTGGTGTTGCAGCTATTAATCTCAATCCCATAGTCCTTATTACTTCTCTGGAAAAATTAATATTAACACCATTTGTGCCACCCAGTGGCCACCACTGAGAAGTCCCTATTAATTTCTGCCAGACTTAAAACTCTTAAGAGATTGATTGATTGATTGATTATGTGCCATCAAGTCATTTTCAACTCCTAGCAACCACATAGATAGATTTTCTCCATGACTTAAGACATTAGGCTCTCCAAAAATTATTTCAAAACAAAACTAGATCTATATGGGGATGATCAGTTCCTCACTAATCTTGTCCTAAACTATTTATGGTTTTAAAGTCAAAATAAGGACAGTCCCATAAATGTCATTTGCAATAGAATTGTAGCTTCTTAAAATGGATACTCTTTCACTGACAGGTTGTTAGTCTTAAGTCACTATGGATCAAAATGTGACTGATAATGTTTTCATATTTCTATAAACCATATATAAAAAATATCTTAGTAAACACTGTGTAAAACATGTCTTAAGTAAATGGATAGCTTATTTTACTTCAGAAGCATCAATTCAAGTTCAGCACATCTCATGTGCTGAGCTTAACATGTCTAGATATAAAACTGTTTGAAGCAATAATGTACAGGCAGAGTGTCATCATGGATGGAACTGGTCATCAATCGGAAGGAATACAAAGGCACTAAGAGAAAGAGGGAGAGACATACCTGAATGAAATAAATGTAAATCACTACATTCTGTTACTAGCATGTTAACCAGGAATTGCTTAGAAAAGGCGGTTTGGAGTTTCCCTAGCTGAATCAAAATCACCAAGACTCACATATCATCCAAACCCTGCTGCTGTAGAAGGCCATATCAGTTATCACTTTGCCACAACCCTGTAAGGAAGGAAGGTGATGGAAAGGCAGTTCAGTGGCAAGATTAAATAGCTCACCCCTTCCATTAGTATACACAAAACAGGTTTAATTCCCATCCCCAGCTGCACTCCATGGAAAGTGTACTTTCTGTATTCCAAGGGAACAGATCTATAGCACCACTAGTATACAATGAAACAAAATTGTCAAGAGCTTAAATAACCACATGGGCACATAGAAAGTTTAACTGCAGTTCAAATTGGAAGAACAGGAAAATTAAGAGGGAAGTGATTGTGGTTCCCTGACCCTCAGCTAGACTACCTGGAGCACAGAAGTATGTCCACAGGGTATGGTCCAAAAGTCAGGATGGCAGCTGTGATGACTGAAGCTCCATCCATTTTTAAGTACATTGCAGGACACACAAAAAACAGGTGGAACTTTAATAACATTGTCGTGCCTGCCATCTTGACTATACACACACAAACACACACACACACCTTGCAGACAACATTGGTGGAACATCTGTTATATCAATTTAGTTGGAAGATACTTGAATATGCGCCTCTAAATGGAAACAACAGTCCCCAGGACTAGTCTGTATTTCAGGATACTTTGGCACAGGTGAGCTGAAGGATCAAGAAACAGTAATAACCACAGCCAGGAAAAGAAAGCTATTTTGATTATGAAGGGCCAAACTAAATGAATCTAAGAAACCCTTCCTTCCTTCCTTCCTTCCTTCCTTCCTTCCTTCCTTCCTTCCTTCCTTCCTTCCTTCCTTCCTTCCTTCCTTCCTTCCTTCCTTCCTTCCTTCGTATTGGGGTTCATATAAAAGGAAGAATAAATGCTTTGCTTCTATGCTCTCCTACCAAAACACTTTCTCCAAAAGAAAATATTAAGCTTCTTTAGCTCAGCCCCACTCTGTTTGCTGAAATTTTACCAGACCCTGCTCATTTTTCACCATTCATCTTTCCAAAATTAGAGATTTATTATTAAAGAAGTGCCGAGACAGTCAAAAGACCAGTCTTGGGCAAAGAAAACTCATGGCATTTACCCCATTTACAGATTCTCTATCTACCCACTTTGCTATTCACCAGTCATGATTATAGGGCTTGGTAATGTCATCTCAAACTAAACCCATCTTCATTACGGGAAAAAAAGCAAAGGGGGGGGGAGGCGTTTAAAAGCAAAGTGATGGAAGCTCATTGTTTTAATGAATATGCAAACAACATCTTGAAATTATTTCAGAATAAAAGCACTTACATTTCTTTTCTTGGTCTTAGTTCACTGCAGTCTCTACACTTAGCCACTGAGCTGGGTATAATTTCTATTACCACACTATGAAGAAGTCATCCAGTGATTTGGCGTTTCCTGTTCTTTGCTGCTCAAATCTCTGAAAATCAGAAACTAGCCTTACGTCTAGCCTTCCCTCTCTCCTTCAGTTCTCCATTCCCTTTTTATAGGAAAAATTGCTGGTTGGGTTAGGGTGGGCATAATTTGTTTTTAATCATTTGAAGCTTTAAAAGGGTGTATGCTTTTTTCTAGAATCATCCTGTGACGGAAATCCAGGGTCGTGAGAAATAACCATCTTTTTTTTTGCATATTTCTCTGTTCTCAATAGTAGGTGGAAAAACCTCCTGATTCATACTTCAATGTAACAGGGAGAAAGCATTTATCGCCCGCTAGGAAATTAACTTCGTGGTTAGATAGCCATAAACCTTTGTATTAGGTGAGAGCGTGGGAAGGAGTTCCGGTTTGTATCCCAAACTGTAACCATTGCAAACTCTGTTAAGTTAAGCAGGGTGGGATGCTAAATTGTTAACACCTGTGGAGAGGGGTGGAGGCTGATTCTGAAAGGGTATTTAAGATTGGCCCTGGAGAAGCAAAGGCTGACCATGAATTGCTGCTCTGCATCACAATAGATTTTTGGAGAAGCTACAGTCTTAAGTCTTGCCTTGGCTGCAGGAGAGGGGACTCACTTGTTTCATCCTCTCGCCATCAAGACACATTCACATAAGGCTACTCAGGCAAAGAGGGCTTACACTTCTGCCTTTAAGTTTTATATTGACTGTTGGTCCGTATGGAAGGACTTTTTATTTGCAGCTTATTTTATCAAACCCTTTTGGAGCATTGAGTAAAGCCTTGGTCGAGCACTTACTGCTTGCCTCTCAAGTTACTTTGTTGTCACGCTTGCACATAACCAGAAAGAAAAGAACCCAGAGAGAAAACCGGGGGAAATCCATCATACATCCAAACAACAAGTTTTTTTTTTTAAGAAAGACACAGGAGCTATAGATCAACAAGGGGAATGGGCAACCTTATCAGAGAAGATTTCAGATCACGATCAAAAGTACATGTTCTCAGCTGTACTATTAGGGTTCATGGTTGATTTGAGAGTTGAGAAAGAGAAGGAACCCCAAGGTAATATTAGCCTCGCCACCCCCCAAAAGCTCTGATAGGCAGAGAATTTAATCTAATAAATCTCATTGGCTAGTTGCTCAAGTTAATGTCTCAGTTACTCTCCATCCTTGGAACTGAAGCTGCAATATTGGATAATGTCTGTAAGAATCAGCAGAAGAACCATTGTATCTCCAATTGATTTGTTGCTTTGAAGCAGGTTCCTGCTTCGATTCATGAATATGCTTCAGCTGAGCAATTCAACTGAAGCTTTGTTGAACTGAATCACCCCTTTGAAACTTCGCACAGACCCCCTGGCAGTAACTCCTGCTATGCCATACTCTTTATTTGGACATAGAAATGGGGGGTGGGAGGTGGAATCTGTATCTAAGAATAGATTGTTTATGAAGGTCATAAGTGCAGGCATTGTATGAAGTGGCGTGTGGATGAGATGGAAGCAAGGATGTTTTGCGAGATTAGAAAGACATGGAGAGATGTAGCGAATGGTACTGCTGTAAGCCAGTGTTAGCTAAGTTTGTCTCCTTTTTCTTGTTTCGTGCCTGTAATTTTTGGGGGGCTTGCTATCTATTAGTCCTTTTCTGCACTCTGCATAGCAGTGCTCGGCCCAAATGAAAATGGCATGATGGGTCTGTACGTGTGGTAGGTCCGCTTTTTATATGAATGTGCCACAAATCAGAAACTACATACGTGAGCTTGAAAAGTTATTTGTTCTTAGGCACAGATCTACACACACTGCCATTTACTTTAAACCAGAAGACACTGGCTATGCAATGTGTCTTTGGCAAGGCAGTGAAACCTCGATTTTGTAGATCTTGATGCAATGAACTATTCTCTGTGCCACTTTGCATAATGCCATCAATTACATCATGTGCGTAATGACACCATTACGCAAATGATACAAATCGCCAAGATGATGTACTTTCGTATTTAATGGACATTTGGGACTAACATAGACCCCTCCCCACAATTAATCCATTTAAATAAGGTTTCACTATATTCACAATACCCCATTCACTCAGAAATCCAGTCACTAATGGTAGTTTCAACCTGCTCACCGAAGATTATCCATGCAGGAGCATATTCCCTCTTCCTCTTTTATTTCCAGTGACAAAGTATGTGCATAAGATTTCTAGGTGAACGTTCATACAGACATCAATCCAAATGCATTCATATTCCATGAACATTGACGAAGGGGTGACAATAGAAGAAATGCAGAATGCACAAAGCTATTTCACAGAGCAGGATCTTATAGACCTAAGATACCCTGGTTGGAGGGTTGGCCACTGGCATGGTGCCACTTAGGTCTGCACCCAAATGGGACGAGACATGAAACAGGCTCATTCTTGTCTTCCATTCAGTCCAGGCCCTGCAGTGTTTAACAGACTTCCCACAGTAAGGCACTGGAGAGGAACCGATAATGGAAGATGAGTCCAGGAAGGTCTTGTGATGAAGAAGATGTAGGGATTGTCCTAACTGGTAGATTTTGGCTTTTTGGCTTTTTTCTTTTTTGTGCTGGTCTTTTTGTTGTACAGCCTTGAGTCTTATACATGACTAGCTGGCAAAAACAAAAAACAAAAAACTGTTGTTTTGCTTTTTTTTTTTTTCAGTCTCCTGTATTTTGGGCAGTTCATGGGAGTGGGTGGTAGTGAGACAGAATGGAAATATAAAAGAAACTTGGGGGGGGAGGCATTTCCTGTTTTCATCAGCTAGTCTAAAAATACATAAAAATCCTTTGCAAAATATTCACTAATTAGGCATTGCTTATAAAAGCTATTGGTTCAGAGGCACCAAGGTTATATCCTAATTTTGAGTTTTCAGTTTTATTCATTAATTTGCATATGTATTTGGCTTTAAAGATGTAAACAAACTACTCATGCTAATTTACATAAAATTACTTGTACATATAAATAGCTAGCAAGTAGATACCTAGAAAGCAAATATCTGTGAACCTACCAGCAACCCGCCCCCACTCCCCACCATCAGCAGAAATAAACTCATTTGGAAGATAAATCTCCATTTGCTTTTCAGCAACAGATTGTTAAGAAGACTTCTTAAACTATCTGGGCAAACTTTCATGACTTGTTTTGTCTGGGATACATATTTCCAGGATCACCCCACCATTTTTTGATTTTCATTTTATATCTGGTCTGGTGTTTATAAGTTAATTGCTCATTCAAATCCACTCATAAAACATTGAAATGTTATGTACCATTATGACGCTGCTAGAAATACCATTTGTTTTAATAAAGCCAAAAAAAGAAAAAGAAAAAGAGGAATCAACCTCTTGATGAGGTTGCATCAGTCAGCAAATCTTCATCCAACAAATATATTCATGTGCTGAAACTCTCAGAATGCCAGGCTAAAACCTTCTTGATAGAAGTCTGAAAATAGTTTAAATTGGCAAAATCCCTGCTCTGTTTGGAGACTAGCAGAGTAATGCCTCTGACAAGTTATGATCCCTCACTTATTTACCTTCCTAGCAAAAACACTTAGCAATGATTTTACATTTTGGGATAAGCACAACCGTTTGTATTCGCTGTTTTGTAATCTTAGCTTCTGATGAAACCGTCAGCTGCCTTTCATAATCGCTCTTTGAACTTATTCCTGTACTTCGCATTTACCTGCTATATCCCTTCTTCTTCTGCAGAGAGGTAAATGAACCCAGATCCCCCATATTGTTTGTGCAGTGCCTTTCTCCAGGCCACCCTAAGGACATCTTTAGATACGACTGACGCTAGCCCAGTGACAACTGAAGCCACAGATTCTCTCAGGCCCTTAGGCAGGTTCAGGCATTTGGTTTGGGCACTATACTTGCGTCTGCAACTAACAGCTGACATAACTCAGTCCATTTCGGAATGGCTAAGACAACACTGCAAATGTAGGTTCTCCATTGGATCTGTTACTCTACTGAACCTCACGACATCCAGTAGGACCTGTTTGCTGCATGATGTCAAGGCAATCTAAAATATGAGAGAGGGAGAGAGGAATTGCTTAATTAATCTAGAGTTTGAGGAGATACTTGTGTGTCATATGCAGGTCAGCTAAAGGCCAGGGCCAGCCCAAGGCATGTTGTTGCTTGAGGGAAAGACCAAGAGAATGCCAGTTCACCATTCTATATATAAATGCCAATTAGACTGACAGTTAAATCTTTCTTACAGCACTGATGTTGTAAATCTTCTTACATTGTTATATTGAATCCACTTTACTGAAACTAATTTAGGCAACCCAAAATAATTTCTGTAACATGGAAACTCTGTCCTTCCTCTTGGAAGCAGAGGAACATCCTCAGCATCTGCTACCTGAGGCAAGTGCCTCATTCTGCCTAACAGTAGAGCCAGCCCTACTGGAAAAGCACACTCTTCTTACTCAAAAGCATACTCTATTATTCCTTTAGTTATCCTACGTTGAACATAGATTAAGAGGCTCAGCCACGATCATCTCCAGGCATCTCCTGTCCATATCATGGAAGAACATGAGTCTTGTACCTGTGATGCCAAACATGGTTTGATAATGCATGTGGACCAAATCACACTTTATGTACCTTACAGATGCATAGCAGGCACTGAAATAGTCTTACTGAAGAAACAGAGTTAAGAAGATGATAATGGCAGAATTTGCTTACAATCACATGGCATGCAAACTGCCAGTTTTTCTTCTTAATCAAATACAGATTTATCATTATTTTCCCAATGAGTTCCACTCTTTACATCATATCAGTGCTCTGTCTAGGAGGAACTACAGTAACAGAGATAACAGAATTGCACTGCAATCTGGCTACTTGTAGAGAGTAAGAAATGGAGAGTAATTTGATAGAGATATGCAGGAACCTGGGCAAAAGAAGCTGAAACATTTTAAAAAATATTTTTAAGGACTCCACAGTTCAACCCTGAGCTACATATATTCTCTTCTATTGGTACATTTTTTAAAGTTCAGAACTATAAAATAACATCTGGAAGCAGGTCAGGCAGACACCTCCCTAATTCACTGAACTAGAAGAAGGAGGAGGTGCAGCACAATCAGACTTGGAAGATTCTGTTATTGTAGCCAATTTCAATAAAATAGTTTTAGTCTTCCTGTGGAGTTGATTTCCTAGTGTTTCCACTATTCTTTATAAGTTGGTTCTGCAAAAAACTAGATCAAAGCCCTTTATCATCACTTCTATAATCAATCCCATAATTTATCACGTTAGCTTATCTTCCACCATGAACATCCACCCCATTTTCCATTGCTCACAGCTATGAGTATCACCAGCATGCCATCCTAGTTTAGGATGAGGAGTCTGACATAATCTAAATTATAATCTTTGGGATTATCAAGAACATCTACAGGACTTGGTAGACCAAAAAGGGTTTAAGTGAAAGGAATAATATTGAGATGTCACAAGGAGACTCAGTACTCACATTCTAGTATACTGTCTTCTCCATTCTTACCTACCCAAGCCCAGCTTTAATCTTCTAAATTAACATTGCAAAATAGGATAATGTCTGAGATTCCCCCCCACCCCCCCCCCCCCGCTTCACTGTAATTCTCTTGCATATCAAGTCAGTGAATAAAATACAGACCTGTCCAAAAGCCTCAATTGTTTTTTAAAATCCTCAGCTGGGCTACATGAAGACGTATTGTCAAAGCAAGGAAAATATATTCCACAACCCACCTTTCAGCAAATTAACCATACTTCAGCCTGAGGGCTAACTGAGACTTTTCAGCTTGTATTATCCCTAGTAGGTCTTTCTGTGTCTATGACAATTAATTAAATTGGTTTGAGAGTACCCTAGTTTATAGTGTTCTGATTTTGATTGGACTGCATTTAAGATTTAATGTTAGATCTTTTTTTAGCATTTTAACATGCATTAATGCGAATAAATCATGAGGTCTATTCTAGATGCATTTGCAGCATGCAGGGTTTCTCATACCATTATGTATTTCCATTTCACATTCATCACCACGGTATAATACATCTGACAGAAAAATGCATTCTTGACAAGTCAAGATTTTCTTAGACAAGATCTCCTTTTCCTAGAAGTATGTTCTAGCTGATTTATATCTCAGCATGTTCTGAAAAGCATACTCCTCTTTAAAAGTTTCTCAAATATATTACTGCAGTCCAAATTTTTATTTCAGATGGCTGGGTCTGTCTACTTACATAAAACTAGATTGAAAAGTTTGGGGCCCTAGTTCCTGAAGACTTATATCTTTAGAAGCCCTATCTGATTGTCCATATTCTTGTCTCATAGTCATTTCCAAACATGAGTATATGCAAATAACCATCTTTTACATCTGCTCGTCTGTCCTTTCTTCTTCCTGAAATCCTCTGGCACCCACAAACACAACCCTGTTTCTCATGATGGCAGGATGCCCCAGTTCCAAAAAATCCCTATATTTTCATATACGCTGATGGAACACCAGTGTTAAGCATTGTAACATCAGCCCCCACCCCCACCCCAAAGCTGCTGCAAAAGTTGTCACCAAGCCACAGATTTTAATATGACCACCTTTGAAAATGATTAGTGGGACTAGTTCTCACACAGTCAAGAAACAAACAGCCTGACACCAGATCTGGCCATTACTAAAACAAGGAACAGACCAAAACTGTTGTTCCTGCCCAAATGAGAACAAATTACTTAGAGCAGATGGGAGAAAAAGATACAATAATTTGAATACTGATTGCAGCAGAAGTAGAACCCGCACTTGAGGTAAAGCAGTAACTGGAATTCTTTTGTAATGGTTTCTAGTTTTATACAATAAATCAAAAGTTGTCTTTTTGTGTGCCTGTTTATCTGTACCAGTCCTGTTGGCTAGGAAGAAAACTGATAATTAAATACATGGGGATTAAAAATGCTATGTTAATTTATTGACTTTAATTTTGATTAAATGAAACTGAAACTATACTAAATCAGATCTAATTTTCATTCTAACTTTTTCATTTTTTTTTTCCTGCATACTTCTTGGAGTGTATCAGGACACCACTTAAAGGCCAGATATGGGCCTTCACTCCTAAAGAGTTGCACATTCCAGCTGTAACCAATTCCTGGACTGAGAAAAGAACATATGCTTCTGTTGTGAGAACAGCAGAATCCATTTGAGATACTTCTGGGCTTAACTAGAATCTCTGAAAATTCTCTGAAATGTTGTGGCAAAACTAATGCAGTCATAGAACAATACTTATACTAGATTCCCTTTTGGACCTTGGCCAGCCTTGAGTTGATGAAGCATTGATTACAGTCTAAAATCATGTGTATTTTAAGTATATCTCAGTGTTGTAAAACTGCTTGAATTCAGTATTGCTGGCATGAAGAATGTTACCATAAGCACTCTGATAAAAAATGCAGTAAAGCACAGCATACACTTCACATTAGGAACCTCCCAAAGAAATAAATCACTGCAGTAAGCCCAATTTGGCTCAGCATATTATTCAAGAGCCATAAAACCAGCCTTGTCCACATCTCAAAATTGGCCAATTTATACACTCAGGTGTCCATATCTCAAAAATTGTCTTGTCTTGTTCCTATGCAATTTAAATTTTTAAAAACAACATCACGTTATCTGTCTCCTGTTTTTATTGACTAGGAAATACAAATACTCATCCCGACTGAAACTTAAATGAGGTGTCAACGCATACGGTGCAAAACTTGTCAATTACTTTTGACGAATTTACACAAGTAGCTCCTAAAGATCATAGATATTCAGAAACATCATTTGCTACAGCCTATAGCCCTTTCTCCAGCTATTCATAAATTGTATTGCTACAACAGTCAAATTCACACATGCCCCAGGAAAGTTCTCTAAAAAAAATAGAGAATAATCAAGAGATAGAATTAAAACACTAGTTTAATCTGTAGGGTTGCCTTGTATCATGACTGTCCCCACCCCTGCCCTGCAACTGGGCATAAGCAATAAGTCTGGCATAATGCACGCTTCTTTAATCATCATCCAAATTTTGCAACATATACTTCTTTTTGGTAAGCATTAGAAGGACAAATTCTAATTTTTAAAAAAATGTTTAGAAACTCAGAAGCATCACAAATCTCTAAAGATGAAATCTGAATTTAAAGTCAGCTTATGGATGCCTGCCTTTTCTTCAAGCGGTTTGGTGTTTTTGAGAAGGGCAAGGAGTTAGAGCAAATGTGCTTTGTCCCAATAGAACTATATCCAAAGCCTGGATTTCTTATTTCTTTTCTTAACAGTAATCACTTCCCACATCGGAAGAGTTCTTTTAAAGAATGGACTCCTTTTCTGAACAGTGTGTATGTCAGTCATCACTAGGACTCAACCCCATTTATTAGCTAAAATTCTGAAAAATACAACACAGGCCTTTCTACAAAATGAGCAGATTAGTGTCTATACATTTTACTTTATATCTCAGCTTCTACAAGAGCTAAAGGTTTATTCCTTGCCTCACACCCCTCCCCCCCAATGAAAACTGTAAATCTTGAGATTTGAGACTCTTCTGGTGGTGGTGGTGGTGGTGGAGAGGATAAGTGGATTCCTTTGAAAAGAGCCATGGCTTCTGATAAGCAGCCATATCTGTTCAGCTACTGGAAATCCTGCATATTGTCAGAGTGGCAAACTGTATTTTCTTTCAGAAACAATCAGGTTGTGTTCTAAAAGTCTAAATCCTTCATGCTCCCGCAGAACTTGGATTTCAGTGCAATTTTTATCCGTAGACATTTTTCAAGAGTTAATCCCATCAGAAGCACTGAAAAACACACTGCTGGGATAGGCTGCTGTATTGTATAAGGCAGTGTTTCTCAACCCTGGCAACTTGAAGATGTGTGGACTTCAACTCCCAGCTTTCCCATTCTGGCCAGGGAATTCTGGGAGCTGAAGTCCACACATCTTCAAGTTCCTGAGGTTGAGAAACACTGGCATAAGGATTATATATGTAATTGAAGGGGGTTAACAGAGTTGGCTGAGACAGACTTTGGCAGCAGAGATGAGATCAGTTTCTAGCAAAAAGGTTTGCATCAGCAAACACAGCTTCCAGGAGAGAATTTCTTTTTAATGTTAACTTACCTGGCAGAGTTTTAATCTCCAGACAATAAAGCTCCTTATTCAACATCTGACCCTAGTGCCTTTAATTAGTCATTCTCGAGCAATTGCTCAGCATTGCTTGATTTTAATATTAGTAGTAGGGGCTTTTATCTTTAGGACTGTGTCTTGGTTAATTGATTAAATTGGTTAGCCACCTTAAGCCCTTTGGAAACTCTTGAGCTAAAATTAATCTCTTAATTCAGATTTCTAGCCATGGTTATTCCTCAGTTTATAACTGTCCTCAGCTTATTCCTCATCTTATAAACTGTTGCCTTTGCTCAGGAGTACAACCTGAGTTATATTCATCCATTCTACCAATGGTGGGGAAAATGCACACTATCTATTTGATCCATTTTAAAACAATTAAAACAAGGTAGGGAGACTAACTATAACAAACTGTTGTCATTCCAAAGCCAAATGACAACTTTATTGTGTGGGAAGGGAATACTGTTCATATTTAGACTCCCTGAAGTCAATAAACAGTTTTCATTCTTTCCAGCCAAATGCTATTATAAGAGCTTTTTCACTTCTTTAAAATACTGTATATTTGACCACCACTTCATTGATTGACTTTTAATGACTGGAAATGTTAACACCGAATAATGGCATCCTGCAACTGGATCAATAATGTACATTTTTAAAACATTAGCATGTATGTGTTCCCTCTGTCTATCTTCAATTCCCTCTGAAACTTAAAAGTCTTAATTTCTTCCAAGTAATTTCATCAATTTGTATTACATGTGTTTTGATCCATAGGAAAAGAAATTCAATTTAACAGCTTAAGTAAATGTGAAAGTGAAAACCAGTGCTTTACAATCATAGAGGTCTAGTAAACCGACACTGGCCAAAATACACAACTGCTAACAAAGAGAGTTTTAACATTTCTCTCTTAAAGTTTTCCAGGCATTGATTTATTCTTATCTATTGAGCATGAGAATCATTTAGTATGACCATGCTTTCCATAAAGTAAAATTCCCTGAATTAATTCTGCAAAGCTTTCTTTTTTACTTTTTCAAATGACAAAGTAATGAAGCCAATGCACTTCTTCTAGATCAGTGTTTTTCAAACTTGGCAACTTTAAGATGTGTGGACTTCAACTCCCAGAATTCCCCAGCAAGCATGCTGGCTAAGGAATTCTGAGAGTTGAAGTCCACACATCTTAAAGTTGCCAAGTTTGAAAGACACTGTTATAGATGAACAATGAACAATCTTCCAGACCACCTTCCAGAACACCACCTGCTCTAGCCATCATTGCTTAATAGAGCTGAAGGGCATTGACTGGGTGGATCAAGGGACTGCTGAAGGCATTCTGACATGATAGAGTGATGTCTCCAGCCTGAAAAAACCTCCCTGGACCCAGAGGTTTATGCCAATTCCTACCCAGTTACAGATGCTTGAGAAGGTGGTACTTCTGCAGCTGCAGATGTTTTGCTTGTCTCTTTTCAGACTGAGTTCAGGTCTCGTTTTAGGATAGAATTGTCCCCAGTCGCCCTGATCTCTTACAGGAGAAAGACAAAGGAAGGTGCACTTTCTATTGTATCTTTTGCTTATTGAAGGTCTCTCTTGTTTTCTATGTGGATGTTGGACAACTGCATTCTGTTTTCTTTTCCTTTTTATGTCCTTTCCCCCTTGTTTTTGTTCTAATGAAGTTGTTCTCGTGTATTTTTAAATCATTGATTTTATCATCGTATTTCAAAAGTTTTGTTGTAAGCCACTTCAAGATGTGATTATATGAGAAGTGGTATAGAAACTAACCAACCAATAAGATGAATAGATAGGCAAATAAATGAAAGTTACATAATGGTAGAACAGAACCTGCTGTCGTATTTTGAAGAAAGCTGCCTCTGCAGAAATATTTGAGCAATTTGCTTTGTCTAATGCAATTATTTTTATTTTTTATTTATTTATTATTAAATTGATCTGCTGCCCATCTCCCCCAGAGGGTGACTCTGGGTGGCTTACAATTAAAAACCAAGACAATAAAAACAATAAAAATATAAGTATCCCCCAATTAAAGTCACAAGTAACAATTCTGTAAAAGCCAAGATGATGGGGGGAGCAGTACTAATCATCCTACCAGCCAGTTCCAGCAATGCAAGCCCCCATCAGGTGCCCAGGCCTTCTGGCATAGCCATGCTTTTACACCTTTTCGGAAGGCCAGGAGATGACAATATGATGAGACAGATCCCATCTAGAACCCTTTATAGAAAGCTTCCTTCTAGGTCAAGTGTAAGGGACCTGCAGTTCTCCGGATGTTGCTGTACCCCCAAAATTCCTCCCTGTCTGGGGCTGCTGGGACCTGTATTTCTGAATGTGTCAAAGAAAGATTTATAGAACTATAACCCAACAGAGTTTTTCAAACTTGTTGCACCATCATGCCAGCATGATGCACAGCATAGTAAAGATAGAAGCACATATTTGCATGCTTAGGCATCCATTTCTAACCACCAAAATGATGAATCCATCACTGGGATTTCATGATGCAAGTTCCACCCTTTCCTACCTGCATCACAATGTTGCACGCAAATACATAAAGGATGGAATATGTATCATGATGTCACAACACAGATTTGGACACCTGACAGTTTGCAGAGGCCTAGGTTTGCATGAAGTGAAGAATCAGAACACTGTTAATGACAGGTGTCCCCAGGGGTGAGAAGTCAGCCACTGGATACATACAGCAACAAAAAAAGCTGGTAATGAGAATAGGTCTTTCAAGCAGCACTTTGCAATTCAGTAAGCAGCTGAAATATTACAGTTCTTCCTCACTATAATTATCACAATGTAGTCTTCACAAAGAGAGCCAGTTGATGTCCTGCCTTAGGTCCAAAGCCAGCTGGGTGACTTTGAGCCAGTCACTCTCTATTAGCCCTAAGAAGCAATGGCAAACCACTTCCAAAGAAGCTGCCAATAAAATTGCACAGACTTGTTGTCCAGGCAGTCAATAGGATCAATGCTGACTTGCACACACATACACAAAGAGTCTTCACAAAAATGTATTTCTCATTGAATCATTCCTTTGCTCTGGTCTGTTGTAGATTCCCCATTTGCACTCTAAGCGCCTTTCTAAAAAGTTTCAGAAGACCATGCTTGGAAGTCAATGTGCTGACGTAGATTTTTTACTGGAAAACAGTGTAGCATTAAACAGTGCTGATTAAACAGGTTGTTCACCACCCAGAAATAAGAAAACTAATCTTAAGGATATTTATTTATGTATTTATTTATTGGTGCAATCATTTATAGGCCACCAACTTCCATGACGACTTAAGGCAGCTATAATCATAGAAATCACAAACTAATAAAAATAAAATCCATCTAATCTAATCCAACAAGTCCAGGCAGCCCTTATACCATCAATACCCAGTTTTCAAGGCCTTCCTGAAGGCCATTAGGTTGGGGACATTCCTTATCTCAGGAGGCAATATGTTCCTAAGGGCGGACACTGAGAAGACACATCATCAAGCCCTCATCCCTCATCTCCTGGGTGGGAGACCATCCTCATACCTTTCTTTAAGGATAACACAGGATTCACTAAATCTGAGCAGGAAAGATGATCCAAGCATCAGCCATGCAGTAATTTAAAGAATGATAACCCATACTTTCAACTGAGGCTGAAAGCAAATTGGTAATCAAAGCATGACCACAGCATAGATGTAGCACAGATGAATGTGCTGCCCACAGTTAGCAAACAGACCACCAACTTTGGTTCAGTTGAAGTTTCTGAGTTGCCTTCAAAGACTGCCCATGTTGAGTGCATATGAGTAGTCTCTATCTGAGGCAATAAAGGCATGAGTCTGTTGCTAGGGTGTGCCATCTAAAAGGTCTGCGATTGGTTAACCTGAAAGGTGGGCAAATAGCCCCCTGGCCACAGCCTCTACCTGGTGTTGCGGTAAGAGCCATAAGTCTACAAGGTCACCAAAATTGTACACCAGCAACTTTAGGGAGTGTGACCCCATCTAGAATCAAGGGTTCAAGCCATATCAGTCACTAACAAACAGGAGCTGTATCTTGCAAGGAATTAATCTGAGTGTGTTTTCACCCATCCAGGACATTATAACCTCCAGACACTGGGCCAAGACTTTGATAGCATCCCTGATCTGGCTTGTGCTGATCATGTACAACTGCATATCATCATCATACTGATGACAGCTTACCCCAAACTGAGAGATGACTTCCCTCAGCAGCTTCATGTAGATATTAAGCATGAGGAAGAGGATTGAGCCCCATGAAACTCCACATGGGAGCAACCATGGGTGTAACCGTTCTTCCTCTGCAAAGACCAGCTGGAACCACCAATTTAGGAAGGAGTGGAACCACTGCCCCAAGCCCTGCAGGCATCTAAAAGGATACCATGGTGGACACTAGTAATGAAGGCCACCAAGAAGTCTAATAAAACCAGAATGGATACATTTCCTCTCTATCTAGGCCCTAATAAAGGTAATCCTATGCCATTTCTGTCCCATATCCAGGTCCAAATCCTGCCTGCAAAATGATTTTTTTCTTTTCTTTTTTACTGTCTCACTATATGGGTTTTTTTTTAGGTTCTCCGTTTAAACCTTCTTTGCATTATTTTGGCAAAAAAATTACTGACAATATTAATTCTTTATTTCAGTGAAAATCACAAAATCCTGGCCTTAAGACTCTTATACCGAGACTGTTGGGGGGGGGGGGGGGGGGAAAGGTGGAAGACTACTGCTGTATAGAGAAAGTAGGAAAGATTAAATCTAGAAACATTAGCACACTGCCTAAATTTGAAACACATTTATTTTATTTTCTCAACAGTTTGGTTCAAGTATAGTTTAAAAGCTATAGCCTTGTCATGACAAATTAAAAAGAGACAGGACAAGGTCATTCGGTACTAGAGATTGTGAGTTTCTTCCAGATCCATTACTATAATAATGCACAATATGGGCTTGTTAATAGCATCTTCAACCTCAGTGCACAATCCTATCTCACCAACAAAAAACAGCTGTTCCAATATCCTTTCCAAGGAAGACCAGATGTCCAGGACAGTTTGGGAATTGGGATAGATTGCCCATCTGCTCCATTATCTCACTTTGCCCTATCGTTGCAAAAGCATGTCCTGCATTTGTCTTTCTTTTTTGTTTTGTATTAACATCCAGAAATATTTCTATCACAAACAGGATCAGTGATGCTAAAAATGTTGTCAAGAGCTAGGGGTAGGATAATGTTTAGGATTCTGCATTTTGCTATCAGCTGAGACTATAAATAATTTGGGTTGAGTGCATGTAGATCAATGTGCCAGAGGATTTTTGTGATCCATTTGGCTGAGGCCACAAGACTATTTCAGGACATGGTAGTTACTGAAAACTTTTGCATGCGCTATCAGCTCTAAGATTTGTCTCGCAACTTCTCAAAAAAGCTGAGAACTGCCATACATAAGATTCTCAAGGTCTTAGCCATCTACGACCATGTTCTTATTATGGGAACTTGCAGTGAATTTTTGCTACAGAGGAAAAAAAAAATCAAACGGGGGGAGGGGGGACATAGCAGATATATACAGAATTATGGAGGAAGAGGAAGAAGTAAATAGAAGAAAAATTCATAGTGTTAGAATTCAGGATCATGCAATTAAATCATGGAAGTTTCCAGACAGCTTAAAAGAAGTACTTCTCTAGTTCAGAGCACCCAATTTGCTACCCCAAAGTAAAGCACTGAGCACCAGTTGGGAGGTTCTTGAAAGGGGGTAATATATTCATGGTACATTTGGGTATATTATCACTTTTCATGAGTATATTCCTCCTATGTCAGAGGCAGAACTTCAGCCTCAGATGCTGGTGAATATGATCAGAAGGAAGCTGTTTTGTGGGTTATCCTGCTGCATCTGCCGACCTAACTGATCGGTTTGATCCAGTAAGCTCTTATTGTTATGTTTATACATTGTTAATATATCTTGGTTGTTTAGTGTACTTCAAAATATGGTTATTAAACTTTCACTACAGCAATAGACAATAGAATTCAGAGATACTCCTATAATGGGAAAACAGAGCAGAAATTATGGCAGCCAACCATAATTATGTCAGTGCCTAGTAGCAAAGATGAAGAATTATTTTTTTCCTAAAAATTCATTTGAGAATTAAGAAAATTTTTATTTTACACTATAGCACTTTCCATATTAGTATATTAATTTGTTTATTAACAATTTAACACTGTACAATCTTTTTATTTGCACCATGGGATATGAAGCAATTGTTAGAAGTGAGGAGCTAAGCAACATGCAGTCATTTTTTACCTACTGATGACTCTAGTCACGATTAAAAGAAAACACAGCATCTTCTCTTCCTTCCCTACACCAGATCATCTTTCCCCTACAGTATTTATTGGCATAACGTTTCGACTTACCACAGGCCTATTAGCCATAAAAAGAAGCTATTCTTGGATCATCTGGTGACCCCCAGTAACACTGAGGAGCTTTTCCTCCAAGTGAAGACACTGGCCTGTAGAAAGACTGACTAGTCACTGTTGCAGAAAAGCATATTGTGATGCTCTCCAGAGCATTGCCAGGCCCAAAGGCCTTGCTCTGGTTCCTCTTTTCTCAGAGAAAGGCACCTTGTGCTGGGCGCTCCTGAAATCCACCTGGGCTGTGTAGGCAGAGGTTGTCCCTGTGGCCAGCTAGCCCACAATGCTGCTTGGTCTCTCAGAGGATCAAGCCTTCACAGGGAGATTTGGAGTGACGGCCCATCCAGCCGTGGCTCCTAATGCAGCTGCAGCAGCAGAAAGAACCAAACCCCAGGGAGAGGGAGCCCATTCTTGCCCCTCAGATGAAGAAGCATCTTGTTCCACCTCTGCTGCTCATACAGGGGACTGTGCAAGAGAAACTCTGTGAACAAAATCTATGGAATAGCATTGCAATCTCCCAGGACATTCTAAGGGCTTTTCTTGAGGTGCTAACCCCCACGAGCACTTGGAAGCTGTTCCCAGGCCTGGGTTAATGTAGGTGTGGTCTTTCGATCAGCCCCCTGCCATATTGCTATTTTGCATGTCTGGACTGCTTATTGTTCTAGTTGTTTTAGTCCGAGCTACCTGTATACGTGGGCTTTAATTGTTTTACTCTTTTTATGGATTTTGTACGCTACCCAGAGTCTTCTGGAGTGGGTGGCCATATCAATTAAATTAAATTAAATTAAGCATAATCTGAGAATGGATAGTTTTTTAAAGAGTAATATAATTCACTGAAGGATTCACATCATCACCAAAGCATTCTAAAATGAGATTTCATACCCATATTTAATATTATTTTGAAAGGGGTAAGGTAAAATTTGGATTGTGAATGATCTTCCCTCTGTCAAAAAGAGTTGGTCTTGGCTGGATCCTGCTATCGATCTTGCAGTTTTTGCTTTTATTTCTATCTGGACTGCATTCTCTAACCCAGAGTTGCTAGGATTCAGGAATGTCATTTAAAGCTTGAATAAAATTAATTGAATCTCTACCTTACAGGGTGCATTTGAGAATAAAGAGGAGATATATAAATACCACACTGAGCTCTTTAGAGGAAGAATGAGATAAAGTGTAATTAGTATTAATAATTGTTATTATCTAGTTAAAGTCATTTTTCCTGTGAAAAATGTAACCTTCTGGAAAATGAAGAGAGGTATTGATAATAATTGGTGGAAGCTGCTGATAATGATGCATGAACTGCAAACCTGTGCAGATTAGTTTGAAGCAAATCCCACAATTTTCAGTGGGGTTTATTCTCTAGGAAATGTGTTTTATGATTTTAGATTAAGGAAAGTACTTAAGGTCATAAGAGCCTTCTTGTATGTGGACTATCACCCTGCAGAGGTACAGAGTATATATCATAAATCTCTACATCTTTTCCACTAAGATCGGAAGTTTAGTTTAGTATATTATCAGAAGAGTCAGAAAGTGTGAGTGTGTAAAGTCCATGCCAACAGATTGAGTCAAAGGAAAGGATGCAATTGGAACTCTTCTGAAAAATCTTTACAATTATATTGTAAATATACTTCCCTAATTCCATATGAAGATATACAGCATGACTTTAGTCAAAGTTCTGTAATGATTTCACACTTCACAATTAAAGTAGTGCTTCTTAATTGAATAGAGAAATATTTCTATATCTATTCAATTGAGAAGCACTACTACTTGTGCTTGTCATTTAAAATGGATTATGGATTGCAACCACTCATCTTGTAGTATATAGGTACTCAATTTTCTTAATAGAAAAAAAATGGGCATATACAATGGGCATATGTTCAAAGTGAGCATCTATTTCATTGCCAGCCCCCACTGCTGGGGCAGGCTGATTGATGTACTCTGACAGGAAAGTGTCTTCCACTAGAAAACAGAAAAAAACCTCCTATGTGAATATTCTGATGTTTGTAGAAGATTCTTCAGAGATTAATGACCTGTGCCAGGACCACAGCTTCTCATCTAGCTGTTGGGTTCGGTCTTTCCATGACCATTTTAACTGTGGCTACCATAGAAGCCAGATGCTCTCTCATGCAGCTTGTTCTTCCTTTGTGGTAGACTTGATTGGGGGAAGATTGATCTTGTGGAAAACCTTCCACAAGGTCAATATTTCCATTGGTAGGCTCCAGATTTTGGAACTATTAGAATGTTTCCCATAATGAGTTTGGACAACCTAGAAACCATGCTGCTTGCAAAGTTTTTTTGAGCTATGCAGCTTGAGATTGGCTGGCAATCAAAGTGATAGGGGGTGGGGAGGAAAGAAAGAATCAGCACATCCTCTTCCCCAGCATTTCAGTTGTTTCAGGATCCTGTCAAGCCAATCCTATTATTACTTTGTGCAGATGGGACCAGGGCAGGAGATAGGAATGGGCCACCAGAGTTGCACAAGCCAGCTGGCTAAGCAAGGACTTATGATCAGCCAGGGCAACAAATGTGTCAATTACCTTTAACTCATCAGGAGCATGTCTCTGCAAATGTCTAATGGTAAAGCAATTACACTAATAAAACTACTCTAAAATTATTCAGTAGATTCTGAAATGTCCAGTCCAGAACACTGGAAAACTGCTCCATTTCTGAAGTGCAAGACTATCAGTAAATTTTTCAGCAATAGTGAAAACTCATTGAAGTGTGCTATTTTGCACACACTTCACAGAGCTCTCTATGCACTGGAACAGGAGTTTGACCATCCAGATGTAGCTGAAGTTCAACTCCCAACAGTCCCAGCCAGCACAGCAGTTACAACTCACAACATTTAGAGAACCACAAGTTTCTCTACCCTGCATTGACAGATGAGGCACTACTGATTATATTTCCTTTTGTTTTGAGAGTGATCTCCTTCACTTCCTTCTTTCATTCCTACATCTGTTATTTTTTATTGGTCCATCAGGCTCCAAGGAAATTTGTAGCCTTGTGCTCCTCTTTCTGAACAAAAGCTAAAGAATATATAAAAGGGTCTTGGTACCTGCAATTTTGTCCATTTTGTGATGGAAAATCATGAAAGGACAATCCCTGAACTTAGATTGAGGTCTACATCATTCCAAACATCTTCTGGTATTCCTCCTTCTCTCTATATATATGGTAGTCCTTCGGGTTTGAAGAAGACACACTGTTGTGCAGTTCATCTGTGGACATGGAGGTGGCTCTGCAGTCCCAGTCTGGAAGGGCAGAATCTAGCACAATGGAGCACTGGAAGTCCATTGTTATAGTAACTGTGGGTGTTATTCTGTAACACCACTCATGGTTTTCTATCAGCTTTTGGCAGCACCTGTCTTCAAAGCCAGTGGAAGCTTCATAGCACAGGGCTCGCCAGTGGGTTCTGTCAGCAGCTGCAGCTGCTAGTTCCCTTGGCTGGATGTCACAGTGGCATAGGGTTTCTTTCACAGCATCTTTGTAGCACTTGCATGGTTGACCTCGAGGATTTTTCTCAGACTCCAGTACCCTATAGCGCAACTGGTGAGGCATATAGTGGTCACCCATTCTGATGAAGTGTCCCACCCACCGCATTTGGGCTCTGATAATCAGGGACTCTATGCTGGTTGACTCTGCACAATTCAAAACCTCCAGGTTGGAGACATGGTCTTGCCAACGAATGCTGATGATGGAGTGGAGAGCATGCATGTGAAATTTCTCCAGTTGTTTGATGTGCCTTTGGTACAGAGTCCAGGACTCACATCCATATAGGAGAGAAGGGATAACCACAGCTCTGTAGACTTTCAGCTTTGTGGAGATACAGATGTGTTGACACTCCAGTACACAACTGCCCCAGTGCCTGGCTGGCCTTGCTGATCCTGCAGTCAATTTCTTTGTCCAATGAGCCATTACTCAAGATGATGCTTCCCAAGTATTTGAAGCTGTTTACATTTATCAGCTGGGTGTTGTCAACAGTGATTTTGGGTTTAATGGGGTTGGTATTTGGCACGGGCTAGTAAAGTACTTCAGTCTTGTTCAGGCTGATAGTCAGGCAGAAGAGCATAGCAGCATCTAAGAATTAGTTCAACATCAACTGTAAATCACTGTCTTTGTGCACCAGGAGCACACAGTCATCAGCAAAGAGGGTTTTTTGGATGACTGCATGAAGGCACTTCATCCATGCGTTCAAGCGGCAAAGGTCAAAGAGAGAGCTGTCCAATAGGTATCTGATGTATACTTCCTCCTTCAGATCCTGGACAGCACATGCAAAGAACAGATTGAACAGGACTGGGGCTAGCACACAACCCTGTTTTACCCCATTGGAAATGGCAAATGCAGCTGATGTATGACCATGGTAAAGAACCTGTCCTGTCATTCTGTCACGGAGTAGCTGAATCAACTTTACAAATTTCCCCAGGCATCCATAACATCTCAGGATGACCCAGAAAGCCTCCCTGCTTACAGTGTTAAATGCCTTTGTCAGGTCAATGAAGACAGGATAAAGAGGCTTGTTCTGCTCGATGCACTTTTTCTGGATTTGCCTCATGGCTAATATCATGTCTGCTATACTCCATTCTCGCTGACAGCCACACTGCACCTCTGGGAGGTTCCTTTCCAAGACAGTAACAAGTCTTCTCAGGAGAATGTGGGCAAAGATCTTGCCTGCAATGGACAGAAGGAGATAACCCTCTAGTATCTGCAGTCTGATCTGCTTCCCTTATTTTTGTAGAGAGCCACAATGAGGGCATCGTGGAAGTTGTCAGGCATCTCCTCTGTGGACCAAACAGGTCTTGGAACACCTGTAAGGCATTTGGGTCTAGTGCATTATAGATCTCAGCAAGAATGCCATCCTGTCCTGTTGCTTTATTTGAGTTCATCTATGAGATCGCTTTCTTGATCTCATCAGTAGAGGGAGGCAGGTCTGAACATGCACAGGTTGTGCTTGGCACATTTGCTCAGAAGCAGCAGGCCATTGCTATTTAGTTTTCCCACCCCATGTCTCCCAAGGACTCCGTCCCAGTTGTCGCTGTCTGTCCCCACCTGTGATGGAATGGAATTATGAAGGCCAGACTCAGGGAGAAAAACATTTTCTTTCATCTCCTGAGGCATGAGGGAGAGATAAGAGGATGAGACTGGCACCTCCCTGAGGAATTCACAATGTTGTGGCTGGCATTACTTGGGAACTGGGGTTTCAGTCTGGGAAGATTCTTGCTAGAGGCTGTAGCTAATAAACATTGCTGGACTGAATTTACATGGTCTCTTGGAGTTCCTTCGGCTAGGCCTGACACCACCCTAGCATTGATGTCACCCAGAATTACGAGTTTGTCGCTGGTGGGGGTAGTTTGAATAATCTCATCCAGGTCCTCATAGAATAGATAAATTATCTAATTTATTATAAATTGCAAATGTATTATAAATATAAATTAATTATAAATTAATTATAAATTCTTCTCTAGAATATACACACGAATCATCCGTTCTACCCTCCTGTCACTTACTTTCAACACTTTCTGAAAATGAAAACAGACTCTCCATTCTAGTTCTTGCTGACTCAGCATATGCAGTTCCACACTGAGTCTAAGCAATTGTATATAGGCCTCTGACCCTGTCTGCCAAATATCTCCACATTCCCTGCCTCCATTGTTCTCTTTGTTGATCATATATAGTATATGTACATGCTAATTTCCAGTCCAAGCTTAATGAGTTAATCTAAGCAATTTTTTCATTCTTTATCAAAATCATGTATTTATTAAAATTGTATAATTTGATAATTGAAAATATTGAAATATATTTCAAATTTTAGACTGTTTTCAACAGCTAATGTATCACTGATATAAATGTAAAGCAGAGCTTCTCCATCTCATTCCTCGTCTCTGGACATGTTGGTCAGGTATGCGTGTATACACTTGTAGCACATGTATGAATGGGACATATGATAATTAATGGTGTGCTGAGACTATCCAATTTGAATCAGGAAGCTGATGCGGTCTACATAATTCTCAAGATATTGATGACATGCTACCAAGATCTGGAGTGAGATGCAGAAAAAGAGAGTTCCATTTTCTCACAGTCTATCATGGGCAAAACATAAGTGTCTTAGACTTGTTTATGTTTTCAACGGAACTGAATCAAATGTATGAACAAATTAGCTGTACGAGGACAAAAGATCCACGTTTCATAGGAAGTAGTACACCTTTAAAGGCTGATATTTTAAAAAATTGTCTATGCTCCACGGGGGGTGGGAGGCATGAATGTGATGACATTTTCAGCTCTTATAGAGAGCACTCTTCCCAAAGTTTCAACAGTTATGTGGATGGTGGGATTTTGAGCAAATCAAAGGGCAATTTATAAGGAGTGATGAATATGTGGGGAAGTATGAAGAATTAACACAGTGATGCTTTCCTTAAGATAACTTCAGTTGTTTGAGCAAATCAGCTAATTACACAGGTCACAAAACGTTATCAGATCCGATCAAGATGAAAAACCAAACAACAATGAAATGGAGATAACAATGAAACTAAAGTTCTCTTAACTACCCAAAAGCAGTGGTCATCCAAACAATAAATATAGCTTGATTTTCAAGATCAGTTCAATTTGAGGGCTATCATTGGCTCTACTAAAACTTGTTTGTTTATCAAACTTAGAGAGCTGCCCAACTCTATAAAGACTCTGAGCAATATGCAACAATCAAGAACAACAGGAACCAGTACCAAACAAACAAGTGAACAAAAACCCAGGATATGTCCAGAAGAAGAAACATTCAAACTAACATAAAAGCCTGAAAAGAGGCTCACCACCCATCCTAACCCAAAGCCTGGGGAAAAAGCAAGGTGTTCATACACTTTTTAAATGTGGTCCAAGTGGGGCATAGAGAACATTATTCATCAATGAATCTAATTCTCCTCTCCTTTTCCCTCCATGGCATTTTACCTAAATGATGATGTTTTTTCTCTCTCTTTGATGTGCTCCTTTGAAGCATGATGAAGTGCTGGAAAAACGAACAAGCACTCCATTAATGAAAATAATAATTAAAAAAAATGTTCCAATTAGCTGACAATACTTCGTAATCCTGAGTTTTGGCAAATCCAGTACTACTTAACGGTAACACTTGTGACTATCATGGAGATGGGGCATTTCTGTAGATAATATCTTACAGCACACATCTGCAGTAAAAGAGGCTTCTGTAAATAAATATATACAATCTCCATCAAGTAAGAGATTTTCATTTCTATCATTCGAGCTTGCCCTCTTTTTTTTCCTTTTTAATTAGATCGTGTGGCTATTGACTATGTTGATTCATTTAATGACACTACTGAAATTAGAACTAGATGGCAACTTCGTAGCAAAGCAGAAGTTGGTGGATGTAGAGGTGGATATAATATAAGGGCTCATCCACACACCTTCCTTGCCCCAGCTTCCATGGCCAACTTACATTTTGTGGGAGACATATCTTCACCACGGTGCCTCCATCTCAGTGCCACCAAGCTACTGAAACAAGATCAAAGAAATCCAACAGGGAAATGGTGTTTTCCACTGGAAAATGCTATACAACCTCTTTTGTGAATGTCCTGACTTGCATGGAAGAAAACCCCCAGAAGAACTTGCATGGAAGAAGAAGAACTCATCCTGTCTAGCCATGATGCTCAGCATCTCCTTGGCCATTGCTATTTTAACTGCTAGAGAAAACAGACCCTCACCCAGAGGCCAAAGATTTTTCTGTCTCCCCATTTTTTGTTCTTGCAATAGGAATAGCAACTGTTCCTACCAATTCCTGCCCAGAAGGTCTCTCCAAAAAGCACCTGCATTGGGAGTGCAAGCACTGTGTGGCTACACCCTCCCCGATCTCCCTTTAAATGCAACACTTTGATACAACCACTCAGTTTAAAGGAAGAAGGAAAGTTCCCTCGCCCTCCTTTCCTTGTCCTTTGAAAAATCAGCACAAGGAGTGCTGAGTTTAAAGGGAGAATCCCAGAAGGTGACTTCTTTTCTGCCCACAAGTACCTGTAGCTGCCCTGAGAGTAATATGCATAATGTTCTATGCAGGCAGCAAGTTTACCACTCTCACTGCAGAGGCATGACAAAAGGACTGCCGTTGGGACAATTTAGAAAATGATGTACTTTCCCCAGTCTCAGGAGTGGGAGAAGAATGCATTGTTGGGGAAGTGGAGAAAAGCCCCAAGACTAATTGATAAATGTTGTACTTGGATCAGAAAGTTGCTGACTCTGGGCAAGGCTCATTTATTTCAGCTTTAGCTTACCTTCTCTAAAATGGAAATATTAACACCCCATCTCATAAGCTTATCTTGAAGGTAAATATGGCATACCTTGACAAGTGTTACAAACATAATAAATAATAACAAGGTAAGTTTCTAGGATAAAAAGACACAAGTACAGTGGTTTAGCCAATCCTTTCATTGAGCTATAGGAAAGAGAAAAGCACGCTTGCATCAACAGTTATTCATCCTGGAATTATTTTTCCGTATTACAGATAAGCAACAGGACTTCAGGAGAAGGTTATGGTGGAAATGAAATTTTGCATCTAATTCTTTTGCTGAATTTGCAGATCGGTGATGGGAAGGGAGGCACAAAGAGAGGGACTATTTAGTCTCCAGGACTAATATATTCAGTATGGTAAGTGCATATCAGTGATTAAAATGCTTTTTTAGAAGCATGTGTTATCTCATTTAGCCAGAATATCAGGGAAATGATGTGCACTTGGATTTAGCTCAATTATAATCAACAATTCAAGAGTTCAGATAATTGCAAGCAACTAAACATCTGTAAAAAAAAGATGCTGGCATGCTGTTAGATTTATCAGAAAACCCCTGTAATAATCTTTCACAACCTAAAGCCTATCCAGAGTCTTCAAGACAAATCGAGGCTTATTTTTATACAGTTCCTGTACATGTATCTTACAGAAACTTTCATACACATTTGCTGCATGCATCTACCCCCGTATTTTGTTGGCCCAATCAAATAAAGAAAGCACACTTTTGGTGATCCCCAAAGTCTCCCCAAAGTTTTAATTAGCATGAGAGTATTTGGGAAGTGGCTTTTAAGAAGGCATGCTCACTCTAAGGAAGAACTAAGATTTATTGAAAACTGGAGTGTGGAGGGAGTGGATTCTTCCTGAGCTGAACATCTTAGCAACAATTATCCCCACCTTCCTTACATTTCTTGGCTACTGCAACATACTTGATATGGGGCTACCCTTGAAAAATATTTGGAAATTGCAAGTGGTGCAAAATATGGTGGATAAGCTGCTTGACTGGTGCATGCTCCAGGGATCATCAAATCCTATACTGAAAGTCTTTCGTTAACTTTCAGTTGACTTCTGGGCACAATCCACAGTGTTGGTACAGACCTTTAATGCCTCTTCTGTTACAAAACTACACAACCACCCATATCAGAAGGAGAGGCTCAATCATCCAGCATATGGAAAAGGCCTTTTTCTGTGTAGACTCCCAGACTATAGAATGGACTCTCTAGAGCAAGGGTTCCCCAACTTTTTGCCATCACACCTCCTTTTAGTGTAATCTTAATATAAACACCTCCCCTAAAAATCCAGGCATTAAAATGAACACAAACGACCAATGAAAACCATACAATGAAATTTTGGGAAAGGTGGATGTAGTGCAACAATGTACAACTAAAGGGTTCTTCACATCTCCCCTAGACTCCTTCTGCACCTCCCCAAGGGAGGGACACCTCACAGTTTGAGAAATCCTGCTCTAGAGAAATGCATTTGATCCACAGTCTCCCAGTATTTAATATGGTGGAAAAAGCATCTCTTCCACCAGCATTTTAATTCTTAATCTAATTATCTTAATGTTTGGTTTTATCTGGATTTTAATTGCCTTAATGTTTCAGCTCACATTTTCTGTCTCTCATGGTTTTAGACTGCCTTGATCGTTAATCAGATAGAAAGGTGGGGTATAAATCCAATAATACATAAACAAATTTAACATTTAAACTTTTACAATGTTTAAAATTTCTTTCTCTTACGCAATCTCTTTGTATGTACATCAAATGCCCAAATTAAGGGACACCTAAGTGTTGTGCCATTTTTTTGGTAGTTTAGACAGATCAGGTGGGTGGGGCAGGGTTAGTTTTAGCAGTACCAGCATTTCTATTTTGTTATATCATTCCTTTTCACAGTCATTGTGCGAGTTTTAATGTCATGACATTTGGACAGTATTTTAATTTTTTTATTCACCATTTTAAACTGATTACCTTTGTGTGCCCATCTCTCTGTGTATGGAAACAGCACATCATAAGGGAAATAATTCAGAGGGCTTTTTTTTTTCCCCCATATGGGAAGGGTGGGATAGCCAGAGACTGATGAAAAGATATGTAACAGAAAACATCACCAGCAATAGCACCTCCAACAAGGAATTACTCTGAAATACATTACCAAAGAAACCAAAAAGAAATGTTCAGGTACCTTGAGAATACAGTAGAAAAGCAGAATCCTCTTTCACAGACAAGGAAAAGTTTAGAAAATTGCAAGGCAGCGTTTGACAAAGCAATGTTTAAAACCATTATGTGTAATTGCATTTGAAACCATCCCTTGTGGGGAAGGGTACATTTTTGTATTGGGATTTTAATTGTTGCAACCAAATGAATCAGTTTGAAATCCATGAAGAACATGAATCTAAGCAGGTAAGTAAGCACGTGAAGTGGTTCTTTGATCATGTTAACTTGCAGGAGCATCAGTCTTCAATGACCTGTGGCCACTGAAAGTTGGTCTAAAGTCAAGAACATTATTTACCTGCTGACTGGTGAGGTTTGTTAGAATAATCTTCTAGCAACTGCACATACAATGAAAGTGGGTTTCCTTAGCCATTTCATCTGAGTGCCTGAGTGGTCAGGTGCCCAACCTGCCTTCTGGACAGTGGTAACATGCATTTCCTTCCATTCGATTGGCTTTTGCACATGGAGGATAAACTTTTGGCCTTTTGGACTGCCCTTTTTAACAAAGGCCATGCTATGTATAACTTCAAAGAGGAATTTAAAATGCTAAAAGTTGCCCACTACCGCCTCCCCATGTTTCCTTCCTGTTTTCTTTTCAATCTCATAAAAAAGTTGGAATTAATGCAAAGCATTTGATGCTCTTATGGCCTTGCTCCCAGCAACCTTGCCTTGATTGCCATTGAGTCAAAACAGGAACTATATTTGATCTTTGTGTGCATAACAAAAAATTATCCAGCCCCAGCCCCAGCCCCAGCCCCAGCCCCCGCCCCCACCTCCTTTCTCTACTTGCCCAAAGGCCAGTTACACTGATGTATTACATTTCTTTTATCCCATAGCTTTCCCCACCTCCGCCACTTACCATTACCACAGGCTCTAAGCACTACAAATACTTTTCAAAATAAATAGCCAAAGCAATTAACAACCTCCCAGCTTCTTTCTGAGCCAAGTGGGAGACATGCTTTAATTACTATATATTCTGTTTTCCTTTGCATGGGCAAGCATGTGTGGGTTGCTATGTGTTCCAGAGTCTTTGAAGAATTGCAGGGAGAGAAGAGGGATCAAAGAGTGAGGACTTCTCTCTAGAGGTGGAGAAGGGGGTGTCCTTTCTCCTGAAGAAAAACATCAAACTTCCCATCAGCTCCTGGTGAACTATGGGAAGGATGTCCTGGAACTGCTATCACAAAGCTTATGTTTCTCCTCTTTTAGATTGTTATTAAATTAATCTGATCTCAGTGTCATGGGTTACTAAGCTAGGAGGCTGCCTTTGATGTCTCTTCCACAAACCTCCCTAGTCACCACACCCACTTCCTTGCTGCTCTGAGTGCTGGGGTTTCTCTACCAAGAGCAAAGTTGTGCTTCATTCCTTCCCAATCACATGAAGTTGCTGGAGAAGATGAAGCCAAAAGAAACAGCCAATGCAAACAGAAACAGCTGTAACAATTTTACATGGCATGGTTCTGATTTCCTTGATTTCTGGGTCTTCCCCTACACACACACAACTTCTCTCTTCTTTTCTCCCATTTTTAGGGATTGGCAGCTATTGAGGGTGGAAAGGAAGCTGATTTCCAAATTTTTGGTTACTATCCAATTGTAGCAGTTGGCTCTAGTTTATTGCAGGTGGTGGCAGAATCCCAAGAAAAAGTACACTGGGAGAAGAAAAAAGCAAAAGGGAAAGGCAGGAAAAAAAAAAAGAAAAGAAAAAATTAATGCTGCCGAATGAGAAAGGATCCCCATGTACAGGTGCAAAAATGGAATCTGTGGGCTCCACTTTTCAAATCTTTTAACTTTTGTTTTTTTCTCCTGAAAATCAGATACTAGACTGCAGATTTTTTTTTTTTTTGTACTAAACACCACTAACATTAACACATCCTAAAAGACACATGGTTGAGCAACTTACAAGTTATACTCTTGTTGGAGATGACCAGCTAAGACAGTCTTGAACTGCAGCAAGGTTCTTAAGGCAGAAAGGGAAGGTCAGCAGTGGAGAGAATTAGAATAGCAACAAGCCAAAATCCAACTGCAAAATGTAGCTGTGATTCTTCTTCATTTCCCACATGAATAGCCATAAACCTGATTTCTCAACACTATTAACTATTTGACTCTTCTCAAAAAAAGTCAAGACGACTACCACAACCGTGCAATCGCAGCTACCACCTTGACTTCTGTTGCTCCCTTCTGTTTCTAAAGAAACACGTGTTGCATTATACATAACACTGAATTTTAAACTGATGGCACTAAAAAGACTTTGTCTCAAGTTATCCCTAAGGGTAGCTCTTCCATTTCTATGATATGGAAACTGCTGCTATCGCTATTCTAATTCTCTCCACTGCTGCCTTTCTGCCTTTCTGCCTTAAGAACCTTGCTGCAGTTCAAGACTGTCTCAGCTGGTCATCTCCAACAAGAGTATAACTTGTAAGTTGCTCAACCGTGTGTCTTTTAGAATGCGTTCTTTCAGGTTAACATGAAATGTTCCTGCATTTTCCAACCTACCAGTGCAGACACAGGTGTTGTTATGTGCACATATATTTTGAATTTCTCAGGCCAAGCAAATAACATAGATTCGGGGGGGGGGGGGGGGGGGGTTGCCAAGAAGCAAGTAAGACAGTCATCAATGGTAGATTGTAGGGCAAGCTCCCTAATTAGGGAGGCTGACTAAAGAGAAAGCAAAACGTATCAACAGGCACAAATGAATGGACAACTAAGTGTTTAGGGTACCAGATCAAACCCAGATGATGCATTATGATGAATCATCGCTTTGATAGCCCTCACCTGTCCTTTTGATTTGGACATCAGCAAGCCCAGCAGTGCCTCCAATAGAATAATGATAAAACATCCAAAATCTTTGATAAAATTACAAAAGTCTTACAAGATGTCACAAAATACTGGTGGTCTAGCATAAGATCTCAGCTATTTTATTTTATTTTATTTTCGTTTGCTCCAAGGCCATCATGCTATGGTACCTACAGCTACAAAGAAAGTTTGTTGGACCCTGTTTTGGCACATGACTTTGGAAATGGATATTCAGATTATAATGAATACCAAATTCCAACACAGCTAATGGGATCTTTGTGCAAAGTCCTGTTACTACTACACATTTCATGTGGAATATGATTATTTTTCCAGGGCAAAGAAAATTTTAGAAACCTCCCTTTTCATAAAGGAGAACTGGTAGAGCAAACAGACTGTTGTAAATTAGAGCAGTATTTATAGCTACTGTTAAGGGCACAGGTTCATACTGTCTCCAAACAGCTTTATCTTGAACTGCAACTGATAAGGGAGTAATCCTCAGACATTTTTCTGCTCATCCTTCTCCCAATTTGTGTCTTTAACTTCAGATCCTTCCTCTACCCAGTTCAGGTTCCCATTTTTATTCCATGCCTAGTATTAGATGTAATAGGAGCTATTTACAATAATTAAGGGACCATGAAATAAATGAGGAATTATACTAAACAGCAAAAGATGACTATATTCAGATTTAAATGAGGTGTCTTAACACACAACCAGAAGCACAACCAGCTTAAAGCAACTGCTTTCTGTAAACTTAAATAACATGGCAAAGCCCTAGTACTGCAAAAACCTCTGATCCAACATTCCATTTGGGAAAGATTTCTCATAAATACACCAAGTTTCTTTCAATTAAATAAATAGCACACATTCCTCTCCACTTGGTTTGCTAAGATAGCTGTATCCAGACCATCAGTTCATTGTAGCATGCTATGCTTTATTGTGGTAGATTCTGTATTTAATCATGATATACATTAGAGACCAAGTGGTGCCACTAGATTTGGGCTGCAAAAAAACTAAATGTCCACCAGATGGCAGCAACAAGACCCAGGAATCCCTGCATGGCCATCTAGTGGACATCTAGATATTTGCAACTCAGATAGGGTGACCCTAGCCAGTTTGGAAGTTACAACATCAAGCAACAAACAACTAGGCCAACAATATGGCCTGTCAGATTTGTTAAGATCCAGGCTCATGTCAAATGCAAAGATTAGCATCCTCTTCCTGCCATTTGTAACTATTTATCTTCTATAAAAGCAGACACACCTTTGGACAAACCCATGTGCAGTTGTCTGAAAACAAGATAATAAAAGGAACTCCTCCAGTGAAGTGGTGCTTGCATAGCATATTTCTTTGGTGGGTAACAATCAGTTTGGAAAGAGATACTTCCATAGTGGAAAAAATAATTCAGATAGTCAAATTCAAATTTGCAGATTTGATTTTTAATGTACACTTACTCATGTTTCATAACTACAGCAACCTTTTAGGATGTAGATCAGAAGGAGCTCTATATTGGACCATTTATGGTTTAAGCAGCTGAGCAGTGAGATGGGCATTTGTCCATATTTACAATGTTATATTTATATGTATTTATAAATGACATAAACATTTAAATGACTTGACTGAGCTATCCAGCAACTTTTGGCTCTGCTGAGTTTTCCAAAATAAAATGGCATCTTGATTCAAAGGTATCAGGATAACATCAAAAAAGCTCCATGATTTCTTCAGCTATGTGAACACATTTATTTAGAAACATGTGAATAAAGAGCTTAATGAGACTAAGATTACTTTCTGCTTCTACTTCCCAATCCATCCAAAGCAATTTGAAGATGATCTGTTTTTGTCTTCAATCTTGCAATACTGAGAACAAGAAACAAACATTTCCTAACTCTGATAAACCAGTTTCTACAGTAACTCTCCCTCCAAAATAACTCGCCCCCACTGCACACAGAAGGGAAATAAAATAAATTGTGTGTACCACCCTTCCCAATCCAGTCCCTTGTTTCATTTTGTAGTATGGTTACATGTTAAAAAACAACACTGGTTCTTATGCATAAGAGCTACAAAGCCATGAAGCCAGTTTTCCTCAGAAGCTAGTAGTGAAAGTAGGAATTCCAATAAATGAGAAAACTGTCCATCCAGAAGCTTTATAAGGCCATAGCATTTTTTTTTTAAAGGATCAGTTTTATTATTGTGTCAAATACACCACACCTGAGCTAGAGATAGATTAGATCAGCTCTCAAATATAAATGATGCCCATCATGAGATAACAGAAATCCAGAGCCACTTAGAAACCGGAGCAGAATCCTCATGTTGAAACGTCCTAAATTCTTCTGTAACAGTATAATCTACTTCCAATTGGAGTATTTAGACTGAAGTACCCTAAATCCACATAGAAAAAAAGAAATAGGCATGCTCCCTTGAAATCAATGAGATTTATTGAAACCAGTGAGACAATCTTATGTGAGATACCCTTGTGCTGTTTGATACTAATGTTAGTCAAATAATGCATGTTGCTTTATTTAAATTGCTATTTCAGGTATTTTCTTGAACGATTCACATTCTCATTTGTAATAAATGGTTCTGAAACAATGATTTAGAACTTAACGTGCTATGAGCTTCATCTTAAAAATGGAAATTTTATTGACAGCCTGTAAGTTATAATATACTATTATAGAGAGCCAGTTTGGTGTAGTGGTTAAGACACCAGGCTATAAACCAGGAGACTGGGAGTTCTAGTCTTGCCTTAGGCCCAAGGCCAGCTGGGTGACCTTGGGCCAGTCACTCTTTCTCAGCCCTAGGAAGGAGACAATGGGAAACCACTTCCGAAAAGAACCTTGCCAAGAAAACTGCAGGGACTAGTCCAGGTAGTCACCAGGAGTCAACAATGACTCAAAGACACACACACACCCACACCCACACCCACACACACACACAGAAAAAAAGTGCTATTATACATTAATTACATTTGAGACATGGCTCAGATAGAAATAGGGTTTTAAAATTTAATTTACTTGAGACTCAGCTAAGAAGGAAGTTGGGTGTCCAACAGAACAATTCTTGCAGCGAATTATTAAGTAGCAGTGGTGAGTTGTGTGGAGTCACTCAGAGCTTTTATCTATATCTATATCTATATCTATATCTATATCTATATCTATATCTATATCTATCTCAGACAAAATATTTATCTGCAGGGAAAGAATTATTAACCTATCCAAATAAGTTGGCAGATACTACTGAAGTTGAATTCTTAACATCAGGTTTACTACTCTGCCTGATGGAATATATTTCTCTTGCATATACAGAAAAAAAAAAAAGAATGATTGGTACTGTGCTTAAACAGGCAATATTATACTTCTCATACCAGTGCCTAAAGCAATGCATGTAACATTTAAATACAGCGCAAAAAAAAAACACCCTCTTGCCATCTTTTATACGCTATAATGTTGTCCAGCGTGTTAAATTTCTACATCATGTCACAAGCTTTAACACACCACTGTTGTCCTTTCTGCATTTAGCCAAACTGCATTTTGTCCCTAGAAGAAAAACTCTAGCAAATTCCAGCAATGCTTAGGATTTCTACACTGACAATCTATAACGTCACTCATCCCTTGCTGTGGTGCCAAATCTCTAATGCAGACAGGCTTATTTTCACCAGAGCAATGGCTGAGTGATGCCATTAAGTCATTAGAATGGAAGTCTTCAGTATCTATAGTAGTCCAGGGCACACAAACCTGGTAGAATAATTCTTCAGTGGGGGCTGTTGTAACCTATAAGAAAGTAGTTATAGATATAGTTAACAACTCTGTTACTCACCAGAAGGTTCTTGAACTGAGAAAATAGTGGCAGTTCTCAGCTATCAAGAGCTACTAGCCTTGATATAACTGTTGATTTTTTAGGGTTGCTATATTTTTCTTGATCCTAGGGGAGACCTACATTTCAAAATACTAAGACATTTTCCTTTTAAGTAGCTCATAGAATGCAACCTCTTGGTGGTCAGGGGGCAACTTAACACTTGGAAAGTGTCTGAGGCTGCAGGCTGTGAAGCAAAATAGGCAGGACCAAGTTAAATCTGTGAATGAGGCAAAGATGTTCATGTTTTTTTTTTCCTGAGGGACTTCTGGTTTCTTTTCCTATCATCTTTTTAAAATATACTAAGCCCTTTTTCTCCTGCCTCAGAATACCCCAGAACTAATTCACTGAACTTCAATTGTAATCATTCAAATGGACATTAGTTATGGGGACTTCCAGGGAAGAAATGGTGAACTGAAGACTGCTCCATTAAAGGTGGAGCTGACAACTGGGGCAATATGAACAGCCAGTAAGCAGACTGGCTCTTTGTAATTCCTCTCTGGAGAAGGAGAGGACTTGAGATCACCCACAAGTGTTCCAGACAGTTGTTCCTTGTGAGGAGACTGCAAGACAGCAGTCTCTGGCAGATTTAGAGCTGTGGGAGATGAGAGAATAGCCATCTTGCTCAGACCACAGTCTGTACCATTAAGGATATGGGTTTACATACTTCCTTTTCTAGTCACTTTCAGAAATTGCTTGTTAACTGCTGTTTAGCTATTATAAACCTTTGGATTAACAAGTCTGAAAACACCAGGTGAGTTTCCTTCAATCCTTAGTGAAAGAAGTTTTAAATACAGGTTTTAGGAATAGATAGATAGATAGATAGATAGATAGATAGATGATAGATAGATAGATATAGATACAGATAGATATAGATATAGATATAGGAATAAACAGCAAAAAGGTAATTAGAACTTTGATTTTGGAAAGTTACAAACAGACTAAGGGTCCAGATAAATTTGAAATAAGATTTTGGAATTAATTATAAAGAATCCTTCCCATGGGAAAATTTTTGTTTTGAATTCTTTAAAAAAAAATAAGACTTTCAAAATTGGACACTAGAAGGAACTAGAAGGAACTAAAGATTACAGTTAAAGGAGAAGAAAACTCATACTTGACTTACAAATACAGAATGAGGCAAAATATTTTAACATTGGACATACTAGAGGATATTTTTTAACAATGGACCCAGAAGTTAATTTTAGTAGTGTCTGCCTGTATAGATAGACTGTGTTTACAAGATGTTATGAAAGAGGAATAAGTTTTACCTCAGAAGATTGAGACTGATCTGAAAGTGGATTTAAAAATGACAGGCTACAAGAATGATATGGAAAACGATACTGCACTGGACATATAAAAGAAAGCGGCTGATGTCTTAATAATTAAAAGAGATATACAAGTAACAAACCAAGAGAGTGACTTGGATAATTTTCCTATATTGGATTTACAAAAGAAGCTTGTTAAAGCTTTGAAGAATTTTGTGAGAGGGGACAAAGAAAAAATGAAACGAAATCAAGTTCTAGGACATTATTTGAAGGAACTAAAGATCAAGATTGTTAAAAGTAAAAGGAAGGAATATAAAGTTGGTTTATTTGATCAAGGTTAAAATAGTTATGCTGCTATCTCTGGTAACCCTTAGTGGACTTTTGCTGATCAGGACTGAAAGAACAAGGGTTTAAGGATTTGCTTACAGATAAGAGATGGGGTATGGGAAGAAGAGATCATTTGTTGTATTTTAAGAGAAGGTGATAAGTTACTAAAATTATTTATACTTGTTGAGATGAAAGGAAAAGTAATTTCTTTATATATTTCTTTTCTTTTTCTTTATTATATTCTTATTTTTTCTTTCTTTTCTATTTTCCTTTCATTTTTTTCTTTTCTGCACTTTCTATTTTTTTCTTTTTTTTCTTTTCTTTTTTTTTTTTAGTTTGTATTAGTTTTTAATCTTTGTAATTGTAATTTTTAATAACATTACAATTACAGGCAGTAATTCTACAGAATTATCCAATTCTACAGGCAGAGAGAGCTGGCATCTTGACTGATCACACAACTTCACATGTGACTCCTGTTACTGGGCGCAGTGGCTCTTAATCCTAAATCAGTGTTTACAGACTGCAGCCACAAAAGTTCTGATTCTCCAAAATGCTCCTCAGGAAGCAGAACAGCAAGAGATGGCCCCAGGGACCAGAGAGGAAGAACTCTGTCCTTTCTGAAGCAGACCGTGGAATCTAAACATAGCTCCCTTGTCCATGCTGCAGAGATCCTGAGAGAGCCAAGTATGGATGTCACTAAGAACAGCCTCTGGAACTGAGAGTGATGTCAGATTTCAACCACATCCTGAAAAACATCAACTGACTTATTCAAAAGTTCCACTCATTTTCTGTGCCAGATTCCATAGGTGTTTTTTTTCAATGTATCCCTTTCTCTCTTTAATCAGCTGGGATTTTACACATTTTCCATCCAGCTAAAAATTCTCAAAGCTGTTTTCTCACAAATGCTGCAGGATTTCCTTGCTACACAACATAAAGGGCAACAGAGCTATCGCTTACAAAGATATACGACTGCCCTCCCTCTTCTAGATGTGAAGCGTGAGAGAATTTCCATGTACTCAAGTTTTCTGCGACCTTTGGCATTGTGCAAGTAAGTGCCTGGGGCCAGATTGCAAAATTACAGAATGAATACTCCCAGTCTCAATTCTAGGTTTCATTCATTCCCTTCTTTGGGCATGTCCACATTGCTAACCACAGACCAGCGTCTCATGCAATCAACCCTGCTTTTCAGCACCATTATATCATTTCCCTCTTTTTTGTTGTTTGTTAAGTAATATTTCTAAATGTTAATATCCATAGTCTTAAACATTTAACACAAGCGATTTAGAAAGGAAAAGAGGGAGGATAGAGAGTTCACATGGTCTGGAAGCATTGGGAATCTGTGGCTCTGCAGATTTGCTGAATTAAAATTCCTAGCAGTCCTGGCCAGTATGGGAACTGTACTTCAGCAACATCTGGAAGACTACTAGTTTCCTATAAGTGCAGCGCATACCAGTACCTTAGGCACCATACAGACATCGTGTCATGACAAAGATGCTGCACTGATGAGTTGGCCTTCTACCAGGCAGATGGAATATTTAAAGAAATAAGCTATTTGGAACCTACTTGTGGCAATGATGCTAAATATGGGGTTGTTTTACAAATACCAATACTGAATCAAGCTTTTCCATCACTTCTAAGCTCTGGCAAATTACAAACATAGTCAAAGTTTAATGTGCTCTGTGCTCATAAGGGCAAATCTAAAAACTTTGCCAAACTGATTCTCCTGATTTAGTCTTCCAAATCTAACAGCAGTGCCAGGGTGTAAATCTGATTTTCTGCTTCATTTTATCTAGAGCAGAAAACAAATTCTGTCACCCTAAGCCAAGTATTTCTCTAGCTATCACTTCAAATGTAAAGCTCTTTCCACTTCAAATTTCAGCAACTGATAATTGGGCAAAAAATTGGTCTTACATATTAAGACCAATTGGGTGAATCCCTATAGCAACTTTATACTTTGACAACTTTTTTTCTTAGAAAAAGAAAACATACACAGTAAAATATGAATATTCCTGACAAATATCCTGGAAAAGTAGAAAACAATAGCTATTCTTTCCATTCCTACCTTATCTACCATGTTTTAAGTTATGGATCAAACCACCAGGGAGAAACACAGAGAACTTGTTTTACAAAATCCTTTGAAATTAATGCCAACTCTTTTAAATATCTGCCTTTAAATATATCTTGTCTGGCTTGGAGGGCTGTTACTTTTTTTCTTTTAATTTCCAAGCAAAAACTGTGTTCAGCTCCAATGACAATCATTCCCTTGCTCCATCTATAACAGGGTTCCTCAACCTTGGCAACTTTTAAGATGGGTGGACTTCAACTCCCAGAATTCCCCAGCCAGCATTGCTGGCTGGGGAATTCTGGGAGTTGAAGTCCATCTGTCTTAAAGTTGCCAGGGTTGAGGAACCCTGATCTATAACATTTTTTTTAAAGGTCTGCAAGAACAGATTTTCATGTACCACTCTTTTCATAGCAGTGATTTTGAAATGTCATTATTTCATTATTCTTTATTTCTGGCACACATATCAGAAACCCCAGGGTACATTTTTAGTATGTATTCCCCACCTGAATAATTCCAAAATCAGTGCCATGAAGGCAATTGATAAATGGAAACCTATCTGGTAGCAACTTAGTTGACTCAGAAACATCTTCCATGGCATACCAGGGTAACAATTCCAATGTCATATCACATTCATATGCACTGGGTCTTTAGAACACAACACTCAAAAAAACAGCCCCAGGGAATAATGTCTGCTAAAGACAATGTGAAACTGTCTGAGTAACTGTAGATTCACTGATTTTAATGAAGAATGGGGAAGAAAAGGTGTTTGTAAGCGGCCTGCATGATTTTACAGGTTGTCTTGTGGATAAGTTATTCATACAGACACTGTTTTGGATGCCAATTGGATAGTCCAAGTGAGGTTAGTAAGACAATATCTTGAATTATGAACTAGGATGTATTTATTTATCATTTGAGCTTTTGAGACCTGAGGAAGTGGATAAGGTTCTCTGTAGGATGAATTCTGTTCCAGGCTTCACCCATGTCTCTTTTGAAGCCTTGGGGCAGCCAGACAGGAACTGGGTGGCTGGATTCAGGATATGGCTAACGCTTCTTTGAGGAAGGCTGTTAAAGTTACCACTTCTGAAAGACACAGTGGTTTGCCCTCACCATCTATTTGAGTGGATAGTTTCAGCTGGTAGTTATAAGGAATGATTGGTCAACTCCCTGGCCACTCCAAAGCAGGGTGCTTCAGGGCTCAATCCTACCTTATAACATCTATATAAAATCACTTGGAGAATTTCTCCATCTATTTAGGGTACGCTGATGACCCTCAATCATATTTCACCACCTTTTACCAAGCTGGAAATACTGTAGATGTCTTGAATCAGAATCTGGAAATTTAAGGGCCTGGATTAGGAGAAACAAGCTCAGATTAAATCCTACCAAGACAGACTTGCTGTTTGTTAAGAAACACCCAGGAATATTGGCTCCAGTGGTGGCTCTTGATGGGATTATACTCCCCCAAAAGAGTTAGGTCCATGACTTGGGACCTTCCTAGACTTCCACTGCAGGTAAACGCTGTGGACCAGGGAGGATCTTCACCCAGAAGTTATGGTCCTAACTGTACTAGGATGTTCTAGTAAATCATGCCCAGATCACCACACTAGACCACTGCAACACACTCAACATGGAGCTGCTTTTGAAAATGACTTGGAAGCTATAACTGCTTAGAACGAAGCAGCCGGGCTGCTAACCTCTTCTTAGGTCATTGCACTTGCTCCCAGTTGGCTTCCAGGCCCAGTTAAAAGTGCTGTTCGGGACCTGTAAAGCCTTATGTGACATGGCCTGGCATACTTCTATCTTACCAAACATGATTCTGTCCATCCCGTCATCAAGACCAGGACTGACAAGAATCCCGCTGAGGTCTGTGGGGATATGACAAGATGCCAGGCCTTTTTGGTAATAGCCTCTACACCCTGGAATACTTTACCCCCAGAAGTATGATTCTCTTTTTGTTTAGAAAGGCCCTAAAGGCTCTATTCCAGTAGGCTTTCAGCCCATAACATAAATGTTGGGCAACCACTGTTTATTATGTTAAAGATTATTTTATATTCTGTTGTGTAATTTCTTGTTTTGCTTATTGTGCACTACCCACAATCCTAGTGACTGGGGTGATATGCATTTATTTATTTATTTATTTGTTTATTTATTATTACATTTGTCTCTGCCCATCTCCCCCCAGTGGGGGACTCTGGGCGGCTTACAACTCAATAAAAACAATAAATAGATATACAATTAAAACCGATACACACAGTTACAAAAAATAAATGGGAAAAGTCCAGGAGGCCGATGGTTCAAGGCAGCAATGCCAGGCCTCTAAGGGGCTAGCCAACCCCACACTTGATGACTTCCCTCCTTGCCCCAGGCCAGATGGCAGAGCCAGGTCTTCAGATCCCTGGGAAAGGCCAGGAGTGATGGGGCCAATCTCACCTCCAGGGGCAAGATATTCCAAAGGGCGAGGGCTACAGCAGAGAAGGCCCACTGTGTGTGTGTGCATGTTTGTGTGTGTGTGTGTGTATGTATATGTGTGTGTGTGTATGTGTATATATGTGTATGTATGTATATATATAACATATATATACAACATATAGAATAAATAAACAAATCGTTTTATTTGCCTAGTTCATCACTGATAGTAAGTCATACCACACTTTGCAGATAGTGATGAATGAGGGGCACACAACATGCTAAACTAAAACCACACACACTGTATTATGGCTTAACCCAGGATATGGAGCCCAACATCCTGTGCTCTGCTTCTGAGAGGTTAGGCTTCCACAAATTGTTTCTAACTGTACAGATAAATGTGTGTGCATGTACTTGCACAAGCACATTTTAATTATGCATTTGCACAGATAAGGACCAACCATTACCTAAATTTTCAGGCTGTTGTGAGTCAACTTTATTCCCAAACTTTGTTAGTCATATTATATCAAGGTCTGTCAATGGTTCATAACTGAATATAACACCAAAATTAAAACCAGAATGATTCAACTGCATGTACCGTATATATATTGATGCCTAGCCAATAGATCCATGCAAGTCAATGTGAACCTGAGAAAGGAGATGAAGGTGTGAGTAAAAAAAATCCCTGGGAACTCTTGTAAGTCAATCTGAGCCTATTAAAAAACCCACATGAGTTAAACACACAAGAAATCAATGTTCAAAATGGACAATACCCTCACCTGTACTCTTAGTGTCCTGGTGACCTTGCCTGCAAGTACAACATAGGAGAAATGCCACTCTGTAAATGTAGCAATAACAGATAAAAGGTCAAAACTAGGCAAGGCTTAATTCATTCATGTAAACTGACCACTGTAACTTAAAGAGCTTCAGCTTCTTCTCCCCAACAAGCCACACTTCAGCTGTGTTCCACCATAATGCCCATAATCCCTAGACCAGGGTTTCTCAACCTGGGCAACTTTAAGACATGTGGATTTCAACTCCCAGAATTCCCTAGCCTAGGGAGTTGAAGTCCACACGTCTTAAAGTTGCCCAGGTTGAGAAACCCTGCCCTAGAGAGTGGCCATGCTAACTGGGAATTACAAAACACATCCAAATATGTCTGGAAGCTGCAAGGTGAAAAAAACCCAATTTAGGATATTTTCCCCAATGGTTTTCAGAGTATACACACATACAAACACCTCTCCCCCCCACAAACCAGATGAGTAAGCTTAAGAGCAGTAAATAAGCTAGGAGCATAGCAACAAAGTGCTGAGTCCAGTCATTTCCCCCAAGAGAGCAAGTATGGCTCTGTGGCTTTATCAGTGCTTGTAATTAACACCTGGCTCAAACATGTTTATTGGCAAAATAGAAGATGGGGGAGAATGGAAGAGAAATCAACCTTGAAATTAATTGCCTGCAATTTCTATGGGCTCCTTTAACAATGGGCATTATGAAATACTATTCTCCCCCCCCCCCCCCCTCAAAATAGAAGAAACATGCAGGTCTACGACTCCATGCTTCTATAAGGAGCCACATATTTAATCTTAAAATAGCATTTCTCCGAATAGTGTTTAGAATAATTCCTATTCAAATGCTTGCTGTATTGTGGAAGCATTAGAAAAGTTGTTTTAATGTATTTCTTTTATCATTGTAGTGACCCAGACTTTGTTGAAAGTGAATTTCCACATTAGCCATGCACTATATATGACAAAAAATGAATGTTCTAGGTTTCTGTTTGGTTTTTAGTGGACAATAAATATCATATTCGTTTGCAAACTGGAGCCAAATTTCCTTTCTAAATCTAAAGACTTGCTGTTATCTTGGTAATATTAGAGAGTGATAAGATGATTAATAAAAATGCAAGCACCTAAAAAGTATGTGTGTTTTTGTAGACAGATGAGATAGAGGTATAATTGGTTTCACTATTCTGATTTAGGAACAAGTCTGTGAAAACATTTGGTTGGCTTATTAAAAATTGGTTTATATGAAAATCAGGCATATTTACTGTCATCATTTTGGACAGCATCCAGACAACATAAAAAAAAGAAAGAAATAACATGCTTTTCAATTTCATACAGGTCCCAAATCAAAATTCTGCTGAATATTTTTGGTTGAAATCTGCATTCCATAGTAATACCTAAATCTTCCATTTGGAATTTTGTGTGGAAGAGGCATTTGTTTTATTTTTGTACAAATGCAAAGAAAACTAAAAGAAGAAAACTTTTAAAAAGAGAAAGAGAGCAGGATACATCAGTCAGTCTGCACCTGGGACCTGTAAACTGTTTGTCCAGATTATCTTAGCAATTCTGAAGGCATCCTGTTTGTTCCACAGTGCATTGTTTTAGGGAATGCTAAGCAGCTGTTCTTTTTCTGAAATCTCTTTGTCTGGCTAGATTTTATTTTTATTTATATTCAGAAAAGTTCTCATTTCTCTCCTCAGGGCTTGCTAAAATATAAAGAGTCATGGTGAGAAACCATTCTGTTCAATCAGTTCAAAACCTGAACTCATGTACTGCAATGAAATGAAAACATGGTACTTTCAATCTTTGGAGATGTCTCAGCCTCTCACTGCAGTGGGGGTGCACATCTGGCATTGAGATGGGAGCAAATCAAGGATAAAGTCATCCTGCAGTATAAAAAAATTAGCAATAAATGAATAATACATAGATAAAGTGGCAGCACTAAGAAAATAAGTTTCTGGTTTTTCCTTCCCCCACCTTTTGTTTGTTTGTTTGTAAAACAATTATTTTCTTTCAAGTACCTTTAACCTAGATTCAAGTAAAGAAGGCAAGAGAGGGGGCCACCTCAGTGCCCTTGGGCACAAGGGTCCTGGACTCCTACTTCCCTCGTGCCTTCAACAATCTGGTCATATAGGGAAGATAAGCCCCCCACGCCCTTGGCCGCTACATAACCTCCTTGGTTCTCCAGAATCAGCAGTTGTCTCAGTCAGCAGCAACATGGCCTCTACCAGTTTACCCTTCCACCTTAAGGTGGAAGCTGAGCCTAGTGCAGGTAACTTTCTTCTATGTTCTTGTGGCAGCAGAAGGGAAGCAGTGGTCATATGACCCTCCTCCTCCCTTATCCCCCCCCCCCCGCCCCAATTGCCATAGCCTGGGATCGAGGCCTACCACCTGAGTGCTTTCATCACTGGGGACTTCACTTGAGAGATTTCTCTTGGGATCTAGAGAGAGCTCTACTTAAACCACTGCCCAAATGTCATTGGTTCTACTCCCACCACCCTGCCATTCTGATTTCCTTGTCTTCTGAAACAGACTTCCTCAACCTGTTGCCCACCAAAGATATTGGAACTGTAACTTCCAGAACTCTCTAGCTGTAAACAAGTTGCAGTTACTACACATCTAGAAGAGTCCAAATTAGAAAAATCTGTTTGAATGGAAAGAAGTCGCTGCTGCTCCCTTCTGCACATCAATAAATCTGCTGGAGAGAGATATTTCATCTCTGGTGAGACAGCTGATATTATTTTATGCATACAGATTTTCCCTTAATGAGTGCAAAGAAACATATTGGGCAAGAGGTCAATATATTCAACAGGGCAAACATGTATGAAACCAAGAAAGGAAGTTAGTAGTATTCCTATAGTGCTGTCTATATGGATTATGCTTTTCTGCAGAGCTCATGCCATGGCCACAAGCTCATAAAACAATCACAACGTTACAGCCATCTCATCTTTGGAGCTGAGAACCCTTGCAAGACTTCAAGAGGGAATGCCAAAATCTTGTGAAGTTTGCCATTCATGCAATTCCATCCATTTGTTCAACGTTTAACTCTTATTTAATTTTGGAATCCTGTGGACACTTCCAGTTGCCGCACAGCTTACCTAGCTCAAGGGATTTTCAATCTAAATGGTTATACTGGGGGGAAAGGAGGAAGAAAAGAAAAGAGATATATTATAGGATGGCAGTTTGATCCCACTGATAGCTATAGAATAAAATTATGCAGAGAAATAACAGAAGTATTTCAGATGCTAAGTACCATGTTGTGACTAGAGTCTTATTGATCACATACATCCAGCAAACTTCTTGAAGGCCAGAAATGTCTTCTGTCACTGATGCGTCTGCCTCACCGCGAGACTCGGGCACTCACCTTGCCTGTGCTGCATGTTTCGCTGCATAGGTGGTGTTCCCTAAACAAATTCTGTTACTGTAGGAACTTCATTTTCACTAAGTCGCAAGAAAAAAAAGTAGCAGAACATTTCTAAGGCCTCTTCATCAGAAAAAAAAAATCTGGGAGACATAAGAACAAATGCAGCTGCTGAGTTACTTTGCTGCTTCTCCTGCTAAAAAAAAAGTTAGATACAACTTTCAGTCACTGCAAAGGAATGACATTTTTAGAAGTCAGGATGGGAACAGACAGACAAAGGCAGGTGCTGAAAGGAATCGGGTCCCGTGGGATTCCGGATGCGCTGTGTAGGACAGAAGCTATTGCAAGTCAAAACTTAACAATAACTGAGAAAGTGGCTTCCAGCTGAACCAGCAGAGTCTATCTTTAAGCTTAGTTGGTGCTGATTTGAAGTGTGTTGTTCATTGCCAGAATGCACATGCCGTGTGTCACTTATGCTCCCCCTCCCTGCATTAAGGCCAATTAAAACAAACTTAAATCTTGCCAGCAGCTGTGCTTTTTCCTCTCATGTATATTCCACTCCAACATTTCTGAAGATAATTGTGGGACTTAAAAGTTTGGATTAGAATAAAGGTCTGGGAAAGTCCCCTTCTTTAATGAAAGCTATTTGTGTCATATAAATTATCCGAGGCAGAAACAAGGGATATTCTTTAGGCATAGCAAAGCAAGCTAGGCCTGAAGAATCTTCAGACTTGAACGAGCGATCTGCGGAAGATGCATCAGGCAGATTTTGTGTGCACCAAGCAGGATGTGTTACATTTCTTAAACCAGACCATCTATGTCACCCACGCTGCACAAAATTCATGTGATTTAATATGCAAAAGCCAAGAGCCTATCTGCTAATCCTACTGATTAAAGTTCTTTCCCCTCCACAGTTATTAAGAGCAATGCTTTATAAAACCCCTTAATTAGCACATAGCCATTGATCAATAAGTCCAATAAACATGAGGTAATAGTAGCAGGGGTGGGTAATGGCAGCATTTTGTGCCTGCTTACGTGGAAATGATTACGTAAAACTAAACTCAACATCACAAGCTCACCTTCGACATAGCAATCATCCCCATTAAGCATGGCAGGTAGCAGATGTAGCCGATCCTGGCAAAACTCAAAAAATCTAAGCAGTGTGGTGTCTGATTAATAGCTGAATGGAAGACCACCAGAAAATACCAGGACTGTAGGCTATGCTGGGAAGTCCAGCCATGTCCAAACTGGTGTGAAGAAATCTATATGCCCATGTAGTTAGCAGGAGTTGGGCTCTCCTTGGAAGACACTTTCCTTTTATAAGGCACAGATGTGCTTCTGTGATTCTTGCAATGAAATCTGAGTGTCTCTTAACCTCTCTGCCATCTTGTCAGAGAAAAGGGTTACTTCCTGGAAAAGCCAACAGTGAAGATGTGCAGATAATTCTACAGTTACAATCAGCAGAGACTAGATTACGCTAAGAGCTAATAACATGCCAACAGATCCTGTAAAGCCAGGGATTCTCTGGCTTGATCATACACTCCTGTAGTCCCCAGAGGTCCACAGCTTTTCGAAGAAGCTGGAACTGATGAAGCCATTATGTACTGAATGTATTCTGAGAAAGTAATTCTACTGGATTTTCATCATGCAACGACTGCAAAAGTCATCTCCAAGTCAAACCTAATTCCCAATGACATAGATATGTCCATAAGATTTTCTTGACAATATGGGCCTGGTTTAGCACTGCTTTCTTCTGGAATGTTTCTTTGACCTTCCAGTCTAGTCTACAGTCATAGGTATCCACAGCCAGCTACAACAATGCCAGAATGACAGAAAATATATTGTGACTTTACCTCTTTTTGTACATGCTTCAGAAGGACATAAGTTGCAGAATTTGTATTGTGACACACATTTCATTACCTGCTTCCCTTTCCCCCATCCCCATTGGCCTGAGATTCCCTGGTATTCTTCCATCCAAACCCTAACCAAGCTTGGCCCTGGTGAGCTTTTTCAAGATCAGCCAAAGTTTCTAGATGCTGCTACCTGCTAGAATACAAAAATCAATACACTTAGAAAACAAATTCTGAATCCATCATGCTCAGGCAAATGTTATAAGAAGAAAACTTCAGGAGGGTGCTTTTTGCTAGAGGAGAACTTTCAGCTGCAACCACCACTCTGCTAAACACCACTGTTGAATTGTATTGGGTAAATGACTCATAGAAATGAATGCTCCTTGACCGCTGTCTGAGCTTCACTCACTTCTAATGCGTATGAGCAAATGTCTGTATACTTCCTTCCTTTCTGTTTTTATTATGATTCCTGTATGACCAAATACTCAATCTGTTTGTTAGCAGTTGTGCTGAGATCATTAGCAATGTTAAGAAAAGCAGGAAAGGGTCAACTAGAAACACAAATAGCAATGAGCTTCCAACTAGGAGTATTTACACAGTAGCAGGAGACAAGGGGGGAGGTGTGCATCAGGCCGTCAAAAGCAGCATCACAGCATTGTGACAAAAGCCCCACACCTATTTATGTGCACCACATATATGTACAAAAGGGGTGGAGCTTGTAACGTGATGCTATAACACTTTTGTCACTCTAACAAAAGCAGCAAGATCCTGCAGACACCCACGCTTCCAACTGATACTCTTGTCCAACTTACCTTTCAGGCCAAACTACTTTGTTCTAAACATATTGGGAAATATGCATTTCTTTCAAGTTTAAACAAATATCAGACTTTAAAGAAATATATACAATGAACATGATAAAAATGATAAATAATACATATCTGTTCTTACTTCATTGTACTGACTATGTCCTTGAAGAAAACAAAAATTAAGAAAGAAGCTGGATAATTTGCAGAAATATAAATAAATTGTTTAAAGTATCAAGTTGTGGTCTTGGTTCCTTTTATTCTCTTAGAGGAATCAATTCCGGAATACCAGGCAAAACTGCAACAACAGGTAAAAATAGTAAAAAAAAAAAAAGTAATTACAGAACTGTTCTTGTACTTGAAGAATCACCAGAAATAAGACTTTGATACCTAGATGCAAGTTCTGCCAAATAATTAGCAGATGAGACATTACATACCAGTAAAGAATAGTTTGCTAACAGGAACTCTTTTCTATTTTCAGTCTACTAAAAGAACTAGGAACTAGTTTTAACCAAGGAAACCTTGAATATTGGGCACAATCCCACTTTAATATCCTGTTGATTATGCATATTTAACTCTGTTTTATTATAATTACTGGACTTTGGCTTGTATTTACAGTTTTTTTCTGGGTTATATGACATCATCTGGCTCTTCTAACAGCATTTTTTAAAAATATGCATTAATGGAATGCACAGTTTACAAGAGTGCAGTCTGGAATTCTTACATTTCATCTATTATTAATACAAGAATGAAAAAAATGAACCCATAGCTGCCTATATTATGTGTCATAAAAAAATCATTAAAAAATTCAGGGTGAGAACAAGCTAGTGGTTCACCATTTTTGCATTATAAATAGTTATCTAGAGTTGTATTTCATAATTTAGCTTTGGCCTTGGGTCTATCTTCTGTGACTAGTTTATGATCAAAATAAATCCCAAGTAAAGGACAGCTTTTATTTCATTTCAATTTTATATATTAACCACCTGGGACAGGTTTCCATTGCCCCAGAATGCAACCTCCCACCTTGGAGGCTGGGAGGCCTCTGCCTGCAGACAGCAAATGACTCACCTGATAGCTTCAGCAGCTGGCGGAAGAAATGCATCAACAGCTGGACTGCATCAGCCTGGCCACATGGAAGGAACTGAATTGAAAAGAGAGATGAAATTGGACATAGAATAAAAAAAGCAAAAAATGGCATACCATTATTTTTATTTTGCTCTCTCTTTAGCAGAGAAAAACAAAATGTTTGTTCCACAACTATGAATTCAACGATGCATGTCAATTAAATTTCTTTTTCTTTCCTTTCTTTCTGAAACTACATATCAAATTTGTTAACGGCTTGCATTCACACTGCTTATGAAAGACTGGTTTGGGAACGGTGACTTAGATGTTAGCATCTTGTCTTCCTTTTGCAGGATGAGGGGAACCTGTGACTTTCCAGATTCTGTTGGATTATAACTTCCAGTACTTTACCATTCACTCCTGTATCTTGGCTAAGCTGCCTGAGTTGTTCAAGGTGGTCATAAGTTTCCAGCTCTGCAAAAGCTCATCCATATGACCCGTTCAGCCCATGAAAAGATTCTGAACAGTCTTGCAAGCAAAAGATGATGCATGGCAGTAGATCCACACCACTGCTATATTTGTCATATGGCCCACTTCTTAAAATGATGTTTGCTCTGAGTAGACCATCTTGCTGTTTCGGAAGTTGTTCCTCATAATTCTCCCTGCAGGAAGACAGCTTTGGGTCGCTGCTACCATGGCCAGTGCTTTAGCATTCAAAGCAGCTTCTGTTCTTCAGTTGCTGAGACTTGTGCTTCAGTTCACCCACACTCTACATCATGAAGTTTGGAGCGCCAGCCCGGAGCATAATACTCACCAAATGGCTTGTAGAACCATTCCAGGACAAAGAAGGCAGCAAATAATCTAACAATGGGGATCTCTTTCTATGTTACTAATCACCATGCTGTGCCACAGTGAGATTCTACTCAAAGGAAGAACATTTATACCCCTATTCTGTGACTAGTACAGGAAATGCAGCTATTAACTAGATCCTTCCAGATCTGGCTTTTAGCATAACTTTTATTTAATACAACCTTTTTCAATTATCTCCAACTTTGTTAATAGAATGACTGCCTAATGGATGCCTCTTAGGGCTTCTACTAAGGGATCAACAAATGTTACCAGAAGCTTGACTTTAACTTGGATTTTATATTTTCCGCAAAATGTGAGGATAAACAGTTGCTTGCTTTTTCTCAGTAAGTTTTGGCAGAGAGCTTGATGTAGTCTAGCACTATTTTGGTACTGAATAGGGCCTGGTGTGCATAACTATAGACTTCTTTTGCACACAGACATGTTTAGACACTAGTCACATTTTTTTTCCTTTTCTCAACTCCTACTGGGGGAGAATTTTAAGAACTATGAGAAATTTGGAAGCATGCATGCTACTTTAAGTCGGCACTTGGCTTAATATATTGTGAGCTGAATAATTTGAGATCCTCTACGTTCTTGCTTCCTATTGTCCATGTCATTATTTTATTATTTCTTTTCACTGATGTCAATAGCCCAATAAAGTCTGTGTAGACTAGACTTACTCTTTGGATTAAACTGATCAGATTTACTGCCTTTTAAATTATTGACTCACCTGATATTTATATACAATGCACTATACTTGGATGGGCCCTGCTCTATTTGTGGGCTCTGGAACTCTTACTCCTATTTCTGCTCTACTTTTCCAAATGGCCTTGATTGCATTTCAAAAGCTTTTAAGTAGGATGTCAGGAGAGAAAAAAGAATACTGAGAAAAGGCATAAAAGCATGAACAGAGCATGAAATGAAATAAAAACATTTTAAACAATTGACCTGCCTGTGTAATTCATTCAGGTTTAATTATAATTCCCCCTATTTTAATTTTTTAAAAAACATACATCAGAATCACCTGCAAATTTTGGGTGCAGATTCTTGTAAAACTGAGAGTGGCCTCTTAAAGGCTAGCAGGTCATATTGTGGCATAAGCTTTTTTTGCTATCTTTTACAGGAAAGACTGAGATAAATTTGGAAAGAAGGAAGAAAATGTTGTAACTTGCAATACCTAAAGGTATCAGTTGAGGCTTCCTACCCTTTATGTGCTTGTTTTCTCATCTTTTGTGTCCTCTCATAAAAGTATGAATCACATGGATTCCAAATGCAATGATCTCCTGCGGCCTCCCCTTGTCTTTGAGAATTCACAATGGTGCAGAAAATTAGCAATTCCATCCCCCAACACCCAAACACCTGGGCCTGCATCCCCACATGGCAAAAGAATATTCTAGAATGCAGCTGGGTTGCAAACAGAATTAAGGAAGAAGGGGCCATGAAACCCTTTCTTATTTTGCTCGTCCACTGCCCACATTTCTTTTGAAATTGAGGATGCACAATGAAATCAGTCACAGGGGCTGCTCAAATGTGCTCTTATTGATTTCCACGCAGACCTCCTTTTTCCGCAATGCAGATGTGCATTTTTCAAATGAGTTTGAAGAGGCGGCTTTGATCTCTCTCGTTCACCAGGGCAATATATGAATTAAATGTAATTGTTACATTTGAGGCACTAAAAAAATGATAGTTAGCCTGCCTTGAAAGGACAGTCAGGTTCTGAAAGCTCTTTTCAACCTTTCTCAGCTTAAACAATTTTCTGGAGTGGGAAAGTCAAAGGTCACCAACTGTGAAAACATAAGAAAAAATACAGAGTGTTTCTATGAGTTATAGTTCTGTTTTTTTGTTTTGTTTTTTAAAGAGATTTTTCTTATAGCTCTAACTTTTTAAATAGCCAATACCAAATGCATTTTCCCCATGCTTTTAAAATTGTTCTAAGCCCCAGAACAAATTGTAATACATTTGTAAATTAAGTTTGATTTGGATTGGATTTGAAAAGTACAATCCAAAAGCACATCCTGGGTGTATTTTGTAGCTGGTTTTCCAGAAGTTTTAAAAAATCTAGATATCCCAAAATCTGAATGTTGTGTCATTCTTTTCAAAAAGAAATGCATTTATTTACTTCCCCATCCCTTCTTTTAGCTATTCATTCATTTAGCCTTTAGGTAGATGGCTTGCAAAGCCTGAACAGCTTCTTTCTAGCCTGCACACTGTTGGAAACAACCCATTCAGTCACCAGCAAACTCCAAGCATGACTTCATTCTTCAGACAAATTGCTGTGAAAAGGCTATACAGGAAGAAGGACTGTGGGTCTATTTTTAAACACACTGCCTGCCTCATAGCTCAAAACAGTGGTAAGAAAAGTTCAATCGTTGAGGGCCTCAGTATATCCTTTTTCCCTTTCGGCTGAGCTGCCAAAAAGCAAGTTCCTTTGTTTGGGGGTGGGGGTGGGAGGGGAGACAGACAGAAATAATGAGGAGACAGATTCCATTTATGCTCAATGGCCATAATCCAAAAAATATGGGGGGTTAGACTTTTCTGTAGGTTTGTGAGTTTGTGCCTAATTCTGTGTGGGTGTAAACATCTTACTGTGGATTTGGGAAACCAGGAGTTTGCATGTAATTCTGTTCTGGATTTAGGAATTTTAAAATGCAGGGTTCCTCCTCTTACAGCTTGTCCACACATTTGTGTTGAGTCAATGCCTACTCAAAAAGGGATATGATTGTTTGAATGCAACCTCACATTTTACAAAGTGCCTACTGAGAGGCTTTGTATTTTGATCACACCCCTAATCTGCAACCTTAAGAGAGGTACAAAGAGAGCAACCCACCAGCCTCCCTTGTGCAGCCTTAGGCATCCCCCATCCTCACCCTTCTGAATACAGGGAAAATGTTGGTCTTTGGGGGGGATATTAAGCAACAAAATAGATGCCTTAAGCTCTGCAGATCCTTTAGGCACCAATTTCATCGTCAAGCTTCTGGGCTCTCCTCCCACCCCCCAGTGCCTTGCTCCCACCCATTATTGAGTGAGACCCTTGAAATATGGCATAGAACAGTGTTTTTCAAACTTGGCAACTTGAAAATGTGTGGATTTCAACTCCCAGAATTCCCAGCCAAGGAATTCTGAGACTTGAAGTCCACATATCTTAAAGTTGCCAAGTTTGAAAAACATTGGCATAGAGCCTGGTGTGGCCTTTGAGCCAATGGCTTGCACAATCTTTCTACAGGGAAGCTTCTTATCACTAGAAGTTATTTTTAGTAGAAATCACAAGTAATAAGCATGGTTTGCAAAACGATGGACTTTGTAAGATGTTACCTCTGCCATCCCAGCAGACCTTGCCCATCAGACATCCAACTCAGAGAATATGAGTGATTTTTCCCTGCAAAATGCCTAGCAAACTACTAATGGCAGCCTGACAGCCCCCAGATAAAGCAAGCTACATTAAATAAGGTTCCTGGATTGCATTCTGCAGACACAGTGAGTGTGAAGTAGTAATGCTTTGGAACCTTTACCACTACAGTACAGGCTCAAACCTGAGCTTGAATCCATGTCCAGTCCTCTTTGAACATTATTGTTTGCCAGCATTGCTTAAAATCTGTCTGCTGGTGCTTCACCTTCTTGGTGAACCAGGAGAGGCTGCTTGGGAAAAACCCTATCAAGCAGTTTTGTAGCTTCTATGACTCAGAGGTGACTAAGTGCCAGACTGGCTGTTGGGAAATCCCCCCAATGCCCAATAGAAACCAGCTGAATCCAGAAACTGCCTGGGGTAGATCATCTTGGTGAGTCCAATTTCCCTATGGAGGGCAGTGTTGGTCATGAGTCTCAAAATGACTTGATAGTGAAGGAATAATGCTAATATAATTTACCCTCAGGTCACATACTAATTACCCTAGATGGAGGTGACACACTCCACCTAGTCCTGTTAGATTTCTCAACAATATTCTTTGGACCACCTGCAAGGCTCAGGGATCAAGGGCATTGTTCTGAAGGGGTTGCACACCTCCTTGAATAGACAATTCCAGCTGGTAGGGAGAAGTCTAATTCTTGGGCACTTCAGTGTGGGATACCTCAACATTCAGTCCTGTCCCTGTTCTCTTTAACATCTCCATGAAGTCACCAGAAGAGATCATCCCTCAGTTTGAGCTGAGATATCATTGGTATGCTGTTTATACCCAGTTATATCTCCACCTACCAGTCTTGACCTGGTGCCTAGAGGCTGAGGGATTGGATGTAGTGGAACAGATTCAGACTGTCAGCAAGGCAAATAGTTGGTAATACAGAGGGCCTCAGATGCCATTAATGTTCCATCTATTGATCTTGACAGGCTATACTTCCTCTGAAGGACAGAGCACAACCTGGGTCTTTTTCTAGAGTCACAGCTCCTGCTAAAGCAGCTGGTGGAAGTTGTAGCTAGAAGCACCTTCAGCCAGCTTTGGCTGGTCCTCCAGTTGTGACTTCTCTTGGATCATGAGGTACTGAAGTCAATGACTCATGCCCCTGTCAGCTACAGCTGCTCACCTGATCGATGCTACCTCATTCAGCAGAGTAGCACCTATACTGTGAGAAGTGTGTTAGTTTCCATTAGATTTCCATGCTCAATGGATTCCTGCCCCAAATGTGCTAGCTGTGAGGGAATGCTGAAATATCACTCCCACCTCAAGAGATCAGGGGAAGTGGGCTCAGAGACCGGCATTTTGGAAGTAATTGTTTGAGATTAGGATGTTTCCTCCTCCCATTATGAAAAGCTATCAAAACAGTGCTCTTTGGCAGGCCATTTGGTAAGGAGAACCTCAGTGAGGTAGACTGCAGTGGTGGGATTTTGACTGTGGTTATAACTAATTGTTATGTTTTATAATTGAAAGCTGCCTACGGTCTTGTAAGTATGCAAATAACTGTATAAACAAACATTTAAGCCTCTTTTAAGGGAGGGAGGAGGTAGCTACCTAAAAGGCTGTTTGTTTGCCGGATAAATTGTTCACAAATGAAAAACATAAGCTAAAAACTAATGCAGCCACCACTAAAGACAGTAAGAATCCATCTTGGTTTGTGAATCCAAACAATCCAAACAAAGAGCAAGATGCTATCCATAAAAAACAAACAAACATATTTTAGCTTTTAAAAATTACAAGGTCCTTAGTTGCAATTAAAAAGTTGAATAAATTTAACCAATTCATCTTAAATAAAACCTAACTACTAAAAGAAGTGTCCCAATTAAAATGACCTTCCTTTCTTTCTCAAAATATTTCAAATACAAGTATTTATAAAATATGCACTGTGTAAGAGGTATTCTCTTCCTCTGATATACGAAAAGAGTATTTCTTTTAAGATAATGACCCCAGCAACATTGGCAAAAGATTTAAATTATTGTTTTCAATTGCAAATGAGCAAATTTATAAACATTTAATCATTTAATTGATTATTGTATTGATTAAGAAAGAAATACCATATTTCTTGGAAGGCAGGCTGATTAATTGGTGGAGTGACCAATTTCCTTTTGTGCTTGCAGTACAAGTTTATTCATAGAGACCATCTCTGTATGGCAGTATAAAGCTCTCTTTGGGGGTGGGGTCTCACCAATAACTGTATTACAACAGAACAGTTTGGAGAAATGTGGAGGGCGGTCAAGAAATCACAGAAACCGATGTCCCTTTATTTTCCCAAAATTCATGTAAATGGACCTAAAACCTATGCCAACCTTTTCTTTTGAAAACTAGAGAAGAAATGGTTTCAGCTATCCTGTTGGAATACCATGAGTGAGTTGCTACAAAACTGTCACCCCAGAATATAGGATGGTTCAATTAGGTTTCTTTAACTAGGGAACAGGCCTATTTAACTATACGTAAGATATAAAAGGAATTTTTAGACAGATCAATCTGTCTCCTAACATTTCGGAATCCACTTAAAGTTCACTCTCAATTTAATCAGGCTGTTTTGATCATTTTCCTGGTACTAGGCTGGTAAGGGGATATACATCTTTACATGTTGCCAGCCAATCAGCACTTGTCCTTTCTAACCAATATCTTGGTTGACCAATCGATGCTCACATGCCAGCTGGCTAGTCCCATCATTACATCTGTCTTGAAAAAAACATTCCTCACTCTCTTCATAAATAGCAACAACTTTCCTATAGCTTCTATACTCACCAAAGTTGCAGGCCTCCAGTACTAAGGATGCTAGCATAGTCAACATGCCAAACTAATACATAAACCATAATGAGTATATTCTTCTTCAATGGTAGACAGAACTGTTGAGGTGAAAAGTAATATTACATTCCCATTTCAGGGCTAGCAATGGCTCTTGTAAACAGCCAAGAATTGCACAACAGTAACAATCTCATTTGATCAGCAGTAGTCTCATCTTGTGTCAGATCTGGACCCGAACCTCCATCTGGAATTTATCTTGGAACAGGAATATCAGAATGATGAAGATAATGATGATGATCTATCAGATAGTAGATGGATCTGCCACTTCATAAATTTTAAATGAAAATGTTAATAAGGGAATACTTTGGGAACATTTTTGGTTTTGCCCATTTTCTGTGAACTTCCCTGAAAGGGGTTTCCTGTCTAGAGATAAGGGAGATGAAATGAGATATTGAAATACAACATAATTCTCTGATATCTTTGCAGTGGATTGAGGTGACAGAAGAGTTCTTCAGAGAATGCATGGCAAAAATTAGATTTCAAAGAGTCCAAATAAATTCCTATGTCTTTAAACAAGTTCAAATATGTAAGTTTTAATTACCTTCAGCCCACCTCCTTGATGAGTAGAACAATCAACTTTTAACTTTTTTATTGAAAATAATACTAACAGGCTGTTGAATTTCTTCTGTAATGTTATATTTTTATCTGCAGGCCTGCTCAACCAAGTTTTCAGGAGAGGAAACCTGACATGTATTAAGAAGGCTGGCAAAGTGAACCACCTCTGGTTTGAGGAGATGCAAATATATTCATTACCGCAGTGGTAGAAGCAGCTGATACCTATTATTTAATGAATTTTTAAGAATTCAAACCTATTAAGCAGTCATCCCTTTAATGTGATTAACATTTAATATAATATGTAGGCCTTGGGTTTCTGCTCTTACGCAAAAGATATTTCCAATTTTCCATGTTTTTCCAGGTGTGAATATGGAGGAGCTGACTTCCTCCACACAGAAACTGGCTGTGTTTGCAAATCTGCTTGGTTGTGATTAGCTGAATGGTTTACTGAATTAACCCAACTGCCTGAATTTGCACAATACACTGAACTATAAGCTGATAAACCATAATTTAACCTAGTGATTTGTACAAACCCAGGGAGCATCTAAAGGTCTAGGCAACTCTTTTCCAGCCTAGTGCCCTCTCTACCTGTTAGAGAACAACTCCCATCACCCCCAGCCAGCACCACCAGTGCCCATCCCTGTGGGTGATGACAGAACTTATATTTCAACATAGTGTGGATACCAAGTTGGGAAAGGCAGGCCTGGTGCAGGAAAGGTGTGAAAGGATATATTGCAGTGATTTTATTTTAAGACATAACAAGTATAAAAATACAAATGGAACAATTAAAACTATCCTAAGCTATAATAGTAGAACATTAAAAGAACACCAGAATATAACAACTAGAATTGGATAGTATAATATTCAAACTCAGTGAAAAACAAAATTAAGGCAGCAATTCATGGCTTAAACATCTTTCTAGACAGCATGGATGGACAGACAATATTTTCTGCCTCCAAGGGCAATACAAGATGCCCATCTTTGCCAGCACACGTTCATCCCTGTCTCTCATCCACATACTAACTCCACATTTCTCCTTCAAATACTATACAGCCAAAAGCCTCCCTCACATAAGCTGTTGTATAATTTATTTGCGGGTGCAAATCCATAACGTGAATTGAGTTCCTAGTCAAATCATACAACAACAAAATATTTCATAGCCCGTTCACACTGGCTAAAACAGTTGGCAGCTTTTACTTCTAGTTTACTTATATGGGGAGGGCTGATGAGACATTTTACTGCCTAAAAGCAACAGATTAAAGGGTGTCCCTTCCCCATACCACATGCAGAAGCTGACTCCACTGGGGAGTAATATCATGGCACCTGCTACCATCCCTTAGGCAACAGTATAGTTTGTGAGGGCCAGAATGGGCCACTTGGCATGCTCTGTCCTGCTACCCACTAGACAGAATCCCCCCCCCCCGAGGACCTAGAACAGTGTTGTCCAAACTTGGCCACTTTAAGATGACTGACCTAGGAGGACCAGCCTTCTACCATCCCCGTGTGCTATGATTTGTAGAACTGCAGAGAAGGATATTCTCCAGACTCTCACTGGTGAACGTCAGCAGCAGACAGATCGCTAATCTACGTCTTGGTTTATAATATAAGGTAAATAGTTATGGACCTAAGATTCAACAAAGAAAATCTTAGCCTACGTTTCCCCCTTAAAACAAAATATATTCAGTACAGCACTGTTTTCTCTTGTGCTTTTATTTGAGATTGGCCATTGTAAATAAATACAATATGTGTTAAATATAATGAATTTATATTTTTTAATCTTTACCTGTCCATTCTATGACAATCATTTTGAAAAGACACCATTAAAATGTCAGCATCCTTGAAGTGAAGAGAGAGGAGAGTCACTTTATTTTAAAATACACTACACATTCATAAAAACACAAGTTAACCTTCTTGCCCATTCATTTTTTATGAAAGTCCCAAATCTTGAAACTTATAGCTGATAATTAGAAGATGCAGCCATGACACAACAGTTGTTTTAGATGCAAGTAAAGAGGAAAAACTCTATATCAAGTTTTAGTTTTTAGTCTAATTATATTTGCTACAGGGTTTTTTTTATGCCTGGTTTCTGTTCTTCCTCTAGTTCAAAAATAGTTTATATGTGGAACACAGCCAAACTGATAAAGTAAGCAAGCCTGTAAGTTAGAATTACCACTTAGATGTTTGCTTATAAGAAGCTCAAGTACAATGGGAAAACATTTAAATGAAGCAACCATAACTATCGGTTCTCCACTCAGCACCATATTAAGTTAACAGCAGATTGCGTAAGAAGGGCCTGCACAACTGAACTAAACCCCATGGCTGGTCATTTCAATTCGTTGCAGATATATTGCCACTATTCACAGGGAAATGGGAGGCACTAAACATGCCAATCAGATTTATGATACACTTTGAATATAGTTTCTTTATGATATCTTGTGTTTTAAGCATTCTGATTTAAGGGTCCTGGACAATACATGTATCCCTTTTATACAGACCTAAGCAGGCCAGCTGAATTCCTATTTTAAAAAGTGGGCATGTGACCAAAAGGGACCTTCTGCTTACTATGAAAGGAATTTGCCTCTCTTGGTTTATGGGGGGAAAAAAATCCATATGTACTCTCATTTTAGGAAAACTATTTTGGGAAAGAATATGTTTTTACAGTTTTTCAACAAAGAGAGAGTGAAAAACTGTCTAATACCAGAAAATAAGAGATACACCTGTGCCTATATTTAACATTTACATCTTTTAAAACAGTGAAAATATTCTCACACATTCCCAAAGGCATACATATAAAATATGAATATTCATTCAAAGCAACTGTTGGTTTTATCTGGTTCACAGCTGGTGGAATCCCTTTTATTCCAGTTAATGCATACATTCCCCAAAGCCATCATAAGAAAGTCTGAGGAATGCTGAGAAAACATTCAAAAGCCATTCTCTCGATTTTGGCATTCTTTGTGGGATTTCTAAAGGTATCCAACTATCCTCTAGAGGGAAAGAGGATGAAGTGCAATTGCTTCTTATTCTCCTTCTCCTTCCATTTGTACTACTGCAACAAAAATTCATGTAAGTCATGTTTGGTAAATTTGTGCATATCTAATGCATATGTATATATACAGGTGAAACTCGAAAAATTAGAATATCGTGCAAATGTTCATTTATGTCAGTATGGCAACTCAAAAGGTGAAACCAATATATGAGATAGACGCATTACATGCAAAGCGAGATATGTCAAGCCTTACTTTGGTATAATTGTGATGATTATGGCGTACAGCTTATGAAAACCCCAAATTCACAATCTCAGAAAATTAGAATAGTGTGAAAAGGTTCAATATTCTAGGCTCAAAGTGTCCCCCTCTAATCGGCTAATGAATCCATAACACCTGCAAAGGGTTCTGAGCCTTTCAATGGTCTCTCAGGCTGGTTCAGTAGGAATCACAAGCATGGGAAAGACTGCTGACCTGACAGTTGTGCAGAAAACCATCATTGCCACCCTCCATAAGGAGGGAAAGCCCCAAACGGTAATTGCAAAAGAAGTTGGATGTTCCCAAAGTGCTGTATCAAAGCACATCAATAGAAGGTTATGTGGAAGGGAAAAGTGTGGTAGAAAAAGGTGCACAAGCAGCAGGGATGACCGCAGCCTGGAGAGGATTGTCAGAAAAAGGCCATTCAAAAGTGTTGGGGATTTTCACAAGGAGTGGACTGAGGCTGGAGTTAGTGCATCAAGAGCCACCACACACAGACGGATCCTGGACATGGGCTTCAAATGTCGTATTCCTCTTGTCAAGCTGCTCCTGAACAACAAACATCAGAAGCCTCTTACCTGAGCTACAGAAAAAAAGAACTGGTCTGTTGCCCAGTGGTCCAAAGTCCTCTTTTCTGATGAGAGCAAGTTTTGCATCTCATTTGGGAACCAGGGACCCAGAGTCTGGAGGAAGAATGGAGAGGCACACAATGCACGATGCTTGAAGTCCAGTGTGAAGTTTCCACAGTCTGTGTTGATTTGGGGAGCCATGTCATCTGCTGGTGTTGGTCCCCTGTGCTTCATTAAGTCCAGGGTCAATGCAGCCGTCTACCAGGAGATTTTGGAGCACTTCATGCTTCCTTCCGCAGACGAGCTTTATGGGGATGCTGACTTCATTTTCCAGCAGGACTTGGCACCTGCCCACACTGCCAAAAGTACCAAAAGCTGGTTCAATGACCATGGGATTACTGTGCTTGATTGGCCAGCAAACTCGCCTGACCTGAACCCCATAGAGAATCTATGGGGCATTGCCAAGAGAAAGATGAGGGACATGAGACCGAACAATGCAGCGGAGCTGAAGGCCGCTATTGAAGCATCCTGGTCTTCCATAACACCTCAGCAGTGCCACAGGCTGATAGCATCCATGCCATGCCGCATTGCGGCAGTCATTGCTGCAAAAGGGGCCCAAACCAAGTACTGAGTACATATGCATGCTTATACTTCGCAGAGGTCCGATATTGTTCTCTTTCCAACCCTTGTGTTATTGATGTCATGTAATATTCTAATTTTCTGAGATTGTGAATTTGGGGTTTTCATAAGCTGTACGCCATAATCATCACAATTATACTAAAGTAAGGCTTGATATATCTCGCTTTGCATGTAATGCATCTATCTCATATATTGGTTTCATCTTTTGAGTTGCCATACTGACATAAATGAACATTTGCACAATATTCTAATTTTTCGAGTTTCACCTGTAGATGCTGAAGGGTGCTCCAGACTCTTCTGCTTTTTTCTACAACAATCCTACAAAATAGGTTGAGTAGAAAAATACTGACCAGCCCTAAGTTTAGTGAGTCTCTATGCTTGAGAGGTCTCTTGAATGTGGCTCTTCACAGCCCAGCACCTAAATTCCTAAATTCTGTATCTAATACAGCCAATCAGCGTAAATATGATTCCATCACTGTATACATCATTATACAATTTAACTTCTGTCATAGATTCCATCAAATAAAAAAGCATCTCAAGTGCCTTTGAAGTGGCCAAAGCATCTGACCTATACTGAGCTGTTAAAACATGCTTAAATTAAAAATACTACCTTTGTTGCAAACTAGGAAGACCTGATTCAATTTGAAGTTGTGAAAAATCCTTAAAATAATTGTCACATAATAACTGATTTAAAGCTACTATCCCAGCTTACAAGTTCATTGACCAATATGATCATATGAACTTTGGTACCTTTCTAGAATAGCATTTTAATATACATCAGTAGATTTAAGGGGAAATCCTCAGTGTTAAATATGTTAATGCGATGTTGAATTATATACCAAAGCTTTGGAATCTGACTATCTATGATGAATTATGGTTGTACTGGGCATGGAGAGTGGCCAAAATAATTGCATTGAGAAATTGGAAAAGTGATATTATTCCAGACATTAAGTTTGGCTCTTGGAAATGTGGTATTATTAGGTAAAATTTTATTTTTTCAATCTTTTGTTTCTGATTATACTATAGTATTATATGGTATTTTTTGTAAACCCATGACTGTAAGTTTAACACTAAAGGGTATTGTAATTTGTTACATTTTGTTAAGTCTTTAAGTTTAGGGAGGAGGTCCTTTTTTTTTCCTTCTTTTTTTTTCTTTTCATTTTCTTATCTTTTTTTCATTGTTTTGTTAAATTTTGTAATTGTTCAGTGTTTTGGTATTCTGTTTATATTTTGTAATCTTCTACAAATAAAGAATAAAGTTTTGGGGAAAACATTTTATTATTCAATTGTTCTCCATTTGATAATATAACATATTATGACTGTTTCTAGCATCACTTTATAACATAACAAAATTAATATAGGGCCCATTTCATTCGTATTTCTTATGATTGTAATCTGCTGTGGCTCAAATTCAGTCTCACCGCATAAGAAGCAACTTCAGTCGTCATCGTCCACTCTATATCTTGCCCCGAAAAGATCTCTTCCTTGCCCCATTAACTTTACCTTTATCTCCAGAGCTCCACTGACGCAAACAGTTACGAAATAGATAAGGATCTGGGGTGTTGTACATGACTATTGCATAGGTTTCAGTGAAAATATTCATTAAATTATCTGAATTTTGGAAAATGCATTAAAAATGATTCCTTATTCATTTAATTTCCAAAGCTGTTTCATAGGTAATGGAACTTACACGTTAAGGCTACAAAGTAGGAAGAGAAAAACAAGTATGTAAATGAAAGCTTGATACCTGGCAACTAAATACAAAATGTTTCAAATATTACAACAGCTCTACGTTCTTTACTCTAACGCAGCTTAACATAATCCATAATTCATTCCATAAAGCCATATTTCAGGAAAATATTCCAAGTTGAGGGTTTTCAATGATCCATCTGAAATATAATGGTTTGCTTTTGTACCTTTAATAGAAGTTTCAAATAAAAAGAAAGCCAAGAGTAGGGTTCACAACGACAGCTTTAGAGCCTCAGCAGAGTCTTTATTAGCACATCTGGTTTAATACTGAACTAGTTTTTCACTGTTTTCTAGAGTAAAGTATCAAAGGTTTTCCTCAGATACTGGTTTCTAGACTGGAATAATATTACCCTTTTTTCTGTTTTAAAAAAATCAGCATAAGTGTTAGACTGAAGATTCTGTTGCAGGACAGCACTAAAATGCTGCTTATTCAGTATGGGGGTTCACAAAGAACTGTGCCAGCTTAAGTGTAGAGTAGGGGTTCTGTCCACACCAGAAGTATGGGGAGGAGAGGTGGCATGGGAGACACCTCCTTTGGTGCTAACAACTGACATCAGAAGTCCCGAGGGTCAACCTTCCCCCTTTTCCTGCCACCCCATCTTCTCCCTTCTCTCCTGCTGCTTTACTTAGCATGGGGAAGAATGGGAGAAACATGTCTTCTGCTGTCAGTTCTCCGAATCAAGAGAAGGCCCATTTTTCCTGCTTCTCCCAAGTAGCATGAAATATGGGGTTGAAGTTTCTCTGCACTGACAGCCCCATGGTAAAGCCCCTATTCTCCTCAGCTTCACTATGGGGCTGCTGGCTGCCGCTCTTCTCCAGCAACCCCATGGTGCTGATGGTGAAGCTGTGGACAACTTCACTGGAATCTGCCAACCAGTTCGGCAGTATCCCTATAGCAAAACTGCCCATGGTGAAGTTGCCCACGGCTTCACTACAGGACTTCTGTAACAGAACTGCAGCACCTCAGTTGTGGGAGACAGAAGCATTTTTTACTGGTAGAAAAATTCTGCACCAAAGTCATTGGGGGGGCGGGGTACAGCAGCATCAAACTGTGGAGAGTACTGTAAACCACTGGACACTTTTTAAACACATTCAGAAGTCAAAAAGCACTTTTGAAGTGGAGCAAGGAAAACAAGTGGAAGCTGCCTTTGCAGTAGCCAGAGCCAGGTTGAAGATGAGTTCATGGTTGCAGGCCCTCAACATAAAAGGGCATCCTCATGAAGTGGTGTGTATGCAGGATATGTGGCTGAGCCCCAAGGCTCCCAGTACAAAGTACCTGGGATAGTGACCAAAAGCTCTCTGCTTGGGTCATCTTCTCTGCTCCACATCAATGTGTTTCATAGACAACTAGGGAAAGGCAAGGGAAGCAAGTCTTTTGACATCTCTTCCAGTTGACCAAATGGCTTTCCTTTGCTTGCTTTTAATGTATCAGAGGCAACAAGTAATTCTTTTCATGTTTCCATTAAAAGTCCTGTTCAACCTTTTTGCTTTACTCTCCTTTGTTTTCCCACATCAATATCCAGAACATGGCCAGAACCTGCAAAAGAATGTAGGCTAGGAGTTAGATGAATAGAATGGCTACATTCCTGCACACACACACATACAAACACATAAACTACCCACATAGAGATGACTCAAATTTCCTCCTTCTCTTTTTGTACTTATATATAAATGATAGCCTTTTTCTAAATTCACATTTCTCATGAATTTATACACACTATCAAAGAGAAGTTTTATTCAAGTTTTATTGTCAGGATAAAATACACTTCTCTCAAAATGCGTCTTAGCAAGTTGTGGAATGACCCAACAAAGATCTGGACATTTTGTCAAATGCAATCAAATTTTGTCAGTTATTTTCTTTGCCCATATTGGCTTTCACCCTTCATGATTAAGTGCTCTGTATATCATATATTAGTATTTTTCCTTTTTTATAGTTATTCCTATACTGATAGTATATAATTTTTGTCTCTGATAGTTGTGAACATATTTAATAAACTGGAAAAAATCAAGTTCAGTTATAATTTGCAGTGGTTTCTGTATTTGTGCGCGTGCATGCGTGCGTGCATGCGTGCATGCATGCATCTATCCATCCATCCATCCATCCATCCATCCATCCATCCATCCATCCATCCATCCGTCTCCTGTATTTGTAACCAACTCAATTAATCAGGTGCCCACAAACTTTTGCTGAAAATGAATAGGGTAATAGGAGTGATTTGATGTTTATAATTATGAACTTTAATCTGAGCAACAGAGTGATCAGCAAAGAGAAAACAAAATCGACTACATTTATGCAAGTTTGTCATCAAGGTGTATATAAAAATGGAGCCTTCAGGTGACAAAAAACAGAATTCCCATCGGGTATTTGTTAAAGCAAGGTAGCAGAGATGGTTTCTGCTATGACCAACAAGAAGAGTTCATTGAAAGGTATGTCTTATTTGTTATTCTTTTCCACATTTTTTCTTATTTTGAATAAGAGCAATTTTGTAAATAAATAACAATAGATTTTGGAGCGCTCTCATGTAGTATATATAGGATTATGTTCAATGGGCTTTACTCTTTGTTAAGTATTTCTAAGAATAAAGTCCTGCTTAAGATGATAAAATGCTTTTTCCATTCTACCTAAATACTAAAGTCTCATGTATGTTGGTGCTATATATTCCAGGGCATTCAATGTGATTTACTCCCATGTGTGTGTCCATAGAATTGAAACCTGAGAATATTGTAATTAGCAGTAAAGTGGATGGACTCAGTTACAGTGACAATGGGTACCCTGTTGGAAGACCTGAATAGACCAGGTTAGGGACAGATCGTCATGGAGAAAATCTATCTGTGTGATTGCTAAGAGTTGATACCAACTTCATGGCACATTAATAATCAATCAATCTGTATAGAGTTTAATTATGCTTAGCAAGAGCTGCATTCCATTCTCTGTACTTTAAAAGAGAAGTGGAAACTTAGAGGCTCAACTAGCTCCAAAAAAGATACTATGCCCTTGCTGCAGTTTGGACATAGCTAAACCATGGGTTCATTAGTCCCACAAAAGGTTTTCCAAATCAAGGTCCAGGAGCAGTTTCACAGAATAGGCACAATGCTGGATATTGAAAACACATGTTAGAATACTACAATATCAGTCAATGTACAAAGTACTGAATTCAGACCATGGAAAACTACCATGTACCTGGTCAGAATTGTTGTTGTAACCAGTATTGTCTACTTTAACTGGCTATGGCTCTGCAGGGTGTAAGACTGAAATATTTCTTATTCCTTATATATGATTTATCTAATGGGAAGTGCAAAGGTCTGAATCTTGGGACTTCCTGTACGCCCAGCATTTGCTGCACCACTGGGTTGTAACTTTTCCCAAGAAATCAAACTTAGCTTCTGCTAATATAAAATGAATTCATTTGGTAAATGCTCTTACAGCAGTCACACTGCTTTTGTAAATAACAGGGCATAGGGCATTGTCTAATCAATATACCAATTTATCAGTAATTAATTTAAAAGATTTTGTATCAGACATATTCTCAAACCTGCTCTCTTAAGATATTCAGCACTACCTCCCTTCAAAGTTATCATGCCAAGGAACTTAAACAGCACAGCTGCTGAAAATTTGTAGGCAGCAGCCCAAGACAATCAACAATCTAGAGTGCGACCTAGTTACCTTTCCTCAAATTTAATTTTAAAACCATATGTTTGTCAAGAAGGAAGCCACTCTTGGAAACAGCCAGAAAGAAAAGGGGTTCAACTACACTTCCACACTTTTACACTTACTATTGCTATGATTGGTTTATATCCTACCTCCGCCAACGTGAAAAGGTTGAATTCCTCACATATGGTTATTTAAGAAGTCAAGCATCTGAGTAACAGGTCATGGAATACTAAATAGAATTTTCTTTTTGCTTGCTTTGCTTCATTTTCTGGATACTTGCCTTCTTTTTTCTTTATCTTCAAGGCCTGTTTCTAGGCACCGTGCTGCTGGCTAATATGTTCCTTTCAAGGAAGTGCGTAACATCTTCACCCATTTGTCCCAATGGGTCCGACACTTGCCAGGTTTCTCTTGGGGACCTTTTTGACCGTGCTGTTAAACTCTCCCATTATATCCATTCTCTGTCTTCTGAAATGTTCAATGAATTTGTAAGTATTTGGGCATAAGGAAAGAACCAGTCCTGTAGCAGGGGCTCTCCGAGTGTTCCTGAACAACTCCAGGCACCCCTTGCCAGTTGTGATGCTTTCTGGATTTGCCAGGAATTGCAGATCAGCAACATCTGAACTGCCCCAGGTTGCCCACCAGTACTTTATAGAGGCAATCATTATTGTTAGCGATAGTTTTCTTATTTCTTCTGGCTCAGTTTCACGATGGGTAAAATGTAAAGTATTGGTTCAATGTTTATTATCTATTTAGAAGTGTAATTTCATAAGGCTGCCTTGATTATTGCTAGGTGGTACCAAGCTTATCGCAATTAAAGATTCTTAAACTATTGGTGAATAAGTTAGCAAAGCCCCACAATAAAGTAAGCTACACAGATTTGAAGTGCATTTCCAGAATGGGAATTCAACAAAATACTATATTTCATATCTTCAAGTTGAGATGAGAAACAGGGTTTTCAGAACCTGCTCTAATACACTTTTCAGCAGTGAAACAAGCTCACCTCTATTCATTTTAAAGTGAGATGTTCTGTATTTCTTAAGGCGCAAGTGTAGGAAATGGGATGGAGCAGCTAGTTAAGTTTCATTAATAGATCCATTGTAGTGAAAGCCTCATCTCCCCTGGGGAACAGAACAGCAACAAAGGATGTGGAAGAAGGAAAACACTGTCTTCTATACATAGAAGTCATTTAAAGTAACAAAATGAAAATGTGCAAAACTAAGTAACAAATGTCCAAGTGAAAGCCTTGTTCATAGAAAAATAACTAAATGCCTGCAAGATAGCATAAACTGCTTTTATTAATATGGGAAAACATGATGCTTCAAACCGATTTCCTTCAACAGTATACTTAGAGCCAAATCACATTTGACTAAGCCATGCAATAAGGTTATGAGACAAAATTAATGCCCTCCATAACTCTAGGATACATTTTACAAAGCAACCAATGAAAACCAGAAACACTCTATTCTTTCTCAAAAATCCTGGCTATCTACTTGACTAAATGTCACCTTTGTTTATTGTCAGGACGAACGCTATGCTCAGGGCCGAGGGTTTATTGCAAAAGCCGTTAACAGCTGCCATACTTCTTCCCTAACCACTCCTGAAGATAAAGAACAAGCTCAGCAGATACATGTAAGTTATGCCCATTTGTTGACAGATGTGAGCAAGTTCACTGGAAATCTAATGAAATCATTTCAAAGTGCACAGTTACCGTACATAGAGTTATAATGGGGAGCTCTACCGTTGCCCCGCCTCTGGAAGTGGTAGGAATAAGCAAAGCACAAAAAAAGGAAGCATGCGCTGACCTATATGAATGAAAAAGTAAAACAATCCATTCACAATACAAAACAAGACTGTGTTTCACAAAGGCAGGAAAAGTACAAGGAGGGTTGATGAAAGCATCATTATCTATTCTAAGGAGAGATGAGGAGATAGTATTTTTCTGTATGGAGATGCATAGACAGTAGACTATAGACCGGTGTTTCTCAACTTTGGGAACTTTAAGATGCGTGGACTTCAACTCCCAGATGCTGGCTGGGGAATTCTGAGAGTTGAAACCCACACATCTTAAAGTTCCTAAGGTTGAGAAACACTAGTCTAAAGTATATTGTCAATATAGTCTATAGTAGGATGGAAAAGTACATCAGGCAAGGAGGGAAAAATAGTTCTGAAAGGTCAGGGGCTAGAACTCCACTGCAATGGTCTCTTGTATCTCACAGTTTTCCTCCATGGTCCAGTTTTGGAAATAAAACACACCTGACTGAATAATCAAATTGTAAAAATAAGTTTCTACTCTGGTGCTTGAAGAGGAAATCTTTGGAATGTCAAAGTGTCACTTGAGAGCCCATTCCTATTGAGTCACTTTCAAATTTCAAATGCCATTCATCTGCTGAATAATCTGCCTTTTCAGAAACCAAAACATGTGCCATAAATATTTGAGATATGTATGTGCATGGTATTTATCTATGTTTGCACGGGCTACTTGGGATGTTTGAGCCTTTCAATATAGCAGCACAATAGCTCTTCTCCCAAGAGAAGCAGGAGGAAATTGATGCCACAGAATAGATGTATTTTGCTATGTAAGGAAAGTGAAAAGTGATAGTGTCAACATTGGAGAGGTCTCAAGGACAGCACAATGGTTAGGAGGATCCTAGGAAAGCAAAAAACCCTTTGATCCTTCAGCTCACCCCAAGCAGTGGCAAAGTTTCAAAAGAAAAGAAATCTCCCCAGAAGCAAAACACTTGAAATCAGCCCTGTGCCTGGGCATGTTTGCAGGACTGGATGTAGACAGAGTAAATGCTTCAGGATGAGGTATTAAGTCGCCTACCACAGATTACATCTTCCATTATATCTTCAAATATTTTCTAGATCCCATATTTCTAAAAATGTATCATTAATGCTCAGGCTAATCTTTAGATTAAATGGCATTCTATGCAACAAAGATGGAGTGATTTCTACTGGCACATAATACTGCAGAGAATTTACTGATAGTGTGATATTTAGGGCATTCTCTTATTTAGTTATATTTAAAAAAAAGGAAAAAACATGGCAATTGCACTATAGCCTCTAGTTTAGCTATATCTGATAAATAGATAGATATAAAATTGCAGTAAGGACATTTTAAGGCAGTTTTGATAAGAATGTTACCTATCTCCTGTGCAGATTTTGCACACTAACTATACAATTTTGTTGCTAATGAACAGCATGAGGACCTCCTAAATCTAGTCTTGAGTGTACTCCGTTCCTGGAATGACCCTCTGTTACATCTGGTCTCTGAGGTGCAAAGAATCAAAGAAGCTCCTGATACTATTCTCTGGAAAGCCATGGAGATTGAGGAGCAAAATAAACGACTTCTAGAGGGGATGGAGAAAATAGTTGGACGGGTGAGTCAAAAGTCCTCTGAAGTCCTTCCAGCTTCATAACACTATTCAGAATGTATAAAATGAGACAGAATTTTTTGTTTGTTTGTTTGGACTAAAAGGCTTCAAAGAAAGAAAGTTAAAAGTGCCAGCAAAGCCTTTCAGATGTAGAGATCTGTTTGGCATCTATAAGAAGTAGCCAAGTATCTTGTTCTTTACTAATAAAAAAGTTACTAAGGGCCAAACAACAAAGCAGAAAGCTCATTTTGTAATTCTTCTTAATACTAAGAAAGTATATGGCCCAACCTAGACTGAGAATCAGCATATAGGGTAGGAGACTTTAATCTTTCCTCCTACCTCATATTTTATAAAATTAACACTATTCCCTTGCACATGAAAGTGCTGAAAAAAGTAACTTTCTTTGATACCATTTTTTCTTTTTAACAATTTCTTGAGAGAGGGAATTTAAACTTCTTGCCCTATGCAGGCTGATACTAAAAAACAACAACTGATTTTACAAGAAAAATCTCAAAATCAACTGCACATTACATACTTACTATATCATATAGTTACCCTGAAAACAGTCAGTAAAACTTTTTAACATATATAGCTATGTGCCTTAGAAAAGTAACAGAATTAGCAAGCCTGTGCCATGGTTAATGAAGGTAATAAATAAAAGCTGTTGCATATCTTGTACATACTTTATAATGGATTAAAAGTGTTAAGCTAACATTCTTTCTTTACACATTTGTTTGAACCAAGAATGTTTCTGAATTGTTCTTATTAATTTATTAGCTTAATTTCTTACGTGTCAAAGGCAAAATCTACTATGAAAATGAAGGAAAGTAGCTGAAAAGTAAATTAATCAAATGAGGTATTTTTAAGCAATTTTAAAAATAAGATGCAAGCCATCATTTTCTTTTCACATTTACATTTTCCTTCAGCAGTTGATACGGTTACTTTTTATAGCAAGACACCTATGCAGCATTTTCTATGTAAAATTTAAATACAGGTGAAACTCGAAAAATTAGAATATCGTGCAAATGTTCATTTATGTCAGTATGGCAACTCAAAAGGTGAAACCAATATATGAGATAGACGCATTACATGCAAAGCGAGATGTCAAGCCTTACTTTGGTATAATTGTGATGATTATGGCATACAGCTTATGAAAACCCCAAATTCACAATCTCAGAAAATTAGAATAGTCTGAAAAGGTTCAATATTCTAGGCTCAAAGTGTCCCACTCTAATCAGCTAATGAATCCATAACACCTGCAAAGGGTTCTTGAGCCTTTCAATGGTCTCTCAGGCTGGTTCAGTAGGAATCACAAGCATGGGAAAGACTGCTGACCTGACAGTTGTGCAGAAAACCATCATTGACACCCTCCATAAGGAGGGAAAGCCCCAAACGGTAATTGCAAAAGAAGTTGGATGTTCCCAAAGTGCTGTATCAAAGCACATCAATAGAAGGTTATGTGGAAGGGAAAAGTGTGGTAGAAAAAGGTGCACAAGCAGCAGGGATGACCGCAGCCTGGAGAGGATTGTCAGGAAAAGGCCATTCAAAAGTGTTGGGGACTTTCACAAGGAGTGGACTGAGGCTGGAGTTAGTGCATCAAGAGCCACCACACACAGACGGATCCTGGACATGGGCTTCAAATGTATTCCTCTTGTCAAGCCGCTCCTGAACAACAAACAACGTCAGAAGCGTCTTACCTGGGCTACAGAAAAAAAGAACTGGTCTGTTGCCCAGTGGTCCAAAGTCCTCTTTTCTGATGAGAGCAAGTTTTGCATCTCATTTGGGAACCAGGGACCCAGAGTCTGGAGGAAGAATGGAGAGGCACACAATGCACGATGCTTGAAGTCCAGTGTGAAGTTTCCACAGTCTGTGTTGATTTGGGGAGCCATGTCATCTGCTGGTGTTGGTCCACTGTGCTTCATTAAGTCCAGGGTCAACGCAGCCGTCTACCAGGAGATTTTGGAGCACTTCATGCTTCCTTCCGCAGACGAGCTTTATGGGGATGCTGACTTCATTTTTTAGCAGGACTTGGCGCCTGCCCACACTGCCAAAAGTACCAAAAGCTGGTTCAATGACCATGGAATTAATGTGCTTGATTGGCCAGCAAACTCGCCTGACCTGAACCCCATAGAGAATCTATGGGGCATTGCCAAGAGAAAGATGAGGGACATGAGACCGAACAATGCAGCGGAGCTGAAGGCCGCTATTGAAGCATCCTGGTCTTCCATAACACCTCAGTGGTGCCACAGGCTGATAGCATCCATGCCACGCCGCATTGCGGCAGTCATTGCTGCAAAAGGGGCCCAAACCAAGTACTGAATACATATGCATGCTTATACTTTGCAGAGGTCCGATATTGTTCTATTTCCAATCCTTGTGTTATTGATGTCATGTAATATTCTAATTTTCTGAGATTGTGAATTTGGGGTTTTCATAAGCTGTACGCCATAATCATCACAATTATACCAAAGTAAGGCTTGACATATCTCGCTTTGCATGTAATGCGTCTATCTCATATATTGGTTTCACCTTTTGAGTTGCCATACTGACATAAATGAACATTTGCACGACATTCTAATTTTTCGAGTTTCACCTGTACTCCTAGAAGCAGCAGCTGTCTTTTCTAAGGAAGGGCACTAAAACTGTGTAAAGTACAAATGTTTTTCACAACCATATCGCGGGTAGAGACCGTATTTGCTCTTTTTCCCTGATCCATCAGGAGCAGGCTAATATGACTGCCTTCCATCAAATTAGTTTAAGTCATGCTTGCAACACTTATCTGAAAATGCCTGCATGTTCAAGCATTTCAGATCATCATTACCTGCCAATGTTTCACTAGCTCACATGAGTCCTAGATCGCTAATACCTAGATGGGATCCCGACAAGCCCTATTATTCATTCCTCAGCAGTTTCTTTAAACTTTCCTGCCACTTTTTTCTTGGATTAATTACACAACATCAGGTAGAGTGTCTCTCTTTTTCCATAGTAAGATATTCAGCCTATAATCCCCCCCAAATCCTAGAAATAATGTATTTGTCCTTTAGACTGTTTGCTGGTGTTTTTAGCTTGTCTCTCTTGAACTGCCAAATAACACAGGTTGGTTGTAACATCTAGAGGAACCTTTCCCAATTGAATGTTCAAATCTGAACACTGCATATGCTTTGTACAAGATGTTTTACTTCCATTTCACCAAAAGAAACACTGTTTCATATTACAAGTTCATGACAAGATACATATACGAGATAATTAGAAAGCACTTTGAACATTAGAACTGCAAAGTAAACAGGTAAGACTTTCAGTGAAGATTATTTCAGTTGCCTACTTTCACCAGATAAAGGCTTTTATTATAATGAGGAGCAAATACAATATTCTCCCCATGAATTTACCTTCCTCTGCTTTAATTACTGGACATTTTAAAATATAAGCCAAGATGTTCTCAGATTCCAAATTACTATCTGATAAATCTTCAGTCATATTACAGTACTCTAAGGCAGGGGTGCAAAAAGTATGGGCCACAAGCATTTTTGATACTATCAAAGCTAATGGGACCAGACATTTTGACCCCCCCCCCCTTTTTTTAATATATACATTGGAAAATGATGAGAGCCAGTTTTGTGTAGTGGTTAAGGCACCAGGCTAGAAACTGGGAGACAGGGAGTTCTAGTCCCGCCTTTGGCACTAAGCCAGTTGGGTGACCTTGGGCCAGTCCCTCAGCCCTAGGAAGAAGGCGGCAATGGCAAACCACTTCCAAAAATATTGCTAAGAAAACTGCAGGGACTTTTCCGGGCAGTCACCAGGAGTCAACACTGACTGAAAGGCTATCTATATCTATATCTATATCTATATCTATATCTATATCTATATCTGTATCTGTATCTGTATCTGTAACTATATCTATCAATTTATTACAGTTGTAGAACAGTACAAGCAGAGTACTCTGTGAATATATATAAGTCTATCTTAATAGATAATAAACGAAATAAAATTTAAGACAAAGTTTTTATACATTTATAAAACAACCTAACTAGCATCTATGAGTGAGGTCCAGGATGCAGTCTATATTTAAATTATAAAGTAGACACTAAAATTATATAAAGTATAATAACATCTAAAGTTACAAAAAAGTGATATCATCTAAAATTTGAATGAATTATAGTTACATAGAACATGTTTGGCTAGCGGAAAATTGGCCCATCAGGGTCTGGCAGATCTTCCGTGCTGCTGCACAAACCTAGCCACCTGCGCTGTAACAAAAGGCAGTTCATCTATAAGCAGTATCTGGGCATAGGCTGAGTCCGAGCGATCAGAGGTAGCATGAATCTGGTTCGAATGTCTCTGTAAAAGGAGCATTGAAGAAGAACATGTTCTGTAGTTCCCACCTCTCTGGAACCACAGGGGCAAAGCCTTTCAGCCAGTGGTATTTTTTTATATTTACCATCCAATACTGCAGAGGGGAGCACATGACATCGGGCAAGAGAGAAAGCTTTCTGATGGTTGGGTGTTTCTAGTTGTGTAAGATAGCTGGCAGCAAAAACAATATATCTGTTGTGTACTGGTGACAGGAAGGCTGGGGCCTTCCCTAGATCTGCTTGTCACTCCGTATCCTTTATCCTTTGCTTCAGGGTTTGTTTCACCTGATCATATTTCATCTTCAGAACTGAGGAAGGAGAGTAGTCTAGTTTTAAAAGTTTAGATTCAACAGCCTTGATCCATGTAGATTGAAAACTGTCCTGGAGAATTAATGGTGCTAAACTCTGAGGATAAAAGTTAAGCTTTAATCAAAGGTTTATAAAAGCTAGACACACTCTTGAGTCAATTTCTATCATATCTGTCTCTAGTCATAAATGTGCGTTGAAGACACAGCGAGGTATCTGGGGAGCTGCTCTGATGAATTTAGATGTACCCTCTCCAAGAAGGTCAAATGTCTATGTCTACGTCTATATCTATTTTTTTTTTCTATTAGTCCAATCATGTCCAATTCTCGGAGACTGCCTGGACAAGTCCCTGCAGTTTTCTTGGCATGGATTTTTCAGAAATGGTTTGCCATTGCCTGCTTCCTAGGGCTGAGGGAGCGTGACTGGCCCAAGGTCACCCAGCCAGCTTTGTGCCTATGGCGGGACTAGAACTCACAGTCTCCCGTTTCTAGCCTGATGCCTTAACCACCATACCAAATTGGCTCGATATAGATATAATCTATACAGTATCTATTGAAACATGGGGGTATTTTAGAAGCAAAACAGTTATCTTAAACCTTGCAGATATTTAAAGCACACATTTTATCTCTTAAGAATTCCTGTATTTCCCACAGGGCCCTGGCCCCACCAATTTTGAAAGTGTGGCTCTCAATCTACCATACTAAATGGGGTTGTATGTAAGTTGTGCATCTCTGCTCTAAAGACTGACCAAGACATTCCTAGCAATTGTGAAATCTTTGAAGTTTTCTTTTTTTAATTTTGCACTTTCCTTAGGTTCACCCAGGTGACTTAGGCAATGAAGTCTATTCTAGATGGACTGGGCTCCCATCCCTCCAACTTGCTGATGAAGATTCTCGCCTCTCTGCCTTCTACAATCTGCTGCACTGTTTGCGTCGGGACTCCCACAAAATTGACAACTATCTGAAACTCCTGAAGTGTCGCCTCATCCATGACAGCAATTGTTGAACAGCTGTGGTCTCACTTAATTAAAATGATAGCACCACATCTTTTTAAAATAATCTGCTTTTAGCCTCACTGCTTTTATGTACACTTTATAGAAAAATCTCAGCTTGCAGGAAAAGATTTAGAGCCCCATTACGCTCACTTTTCTCTGGTTAAACTGTCAGATAAACAATTATTTTTTCTGTTGAGAGCACTTTAGACTTCTTCATTCAGATTGCAGCAATATTCAAATCAAGCAATAAAACATTGAAAATATGCAAAGAGATTAAAGTATATTTATTGAAAGTTGGGACTGGGTGTAAAACAATGGGGCATATCAGTGGGACCCAGAGTTACATGCAACTCCCAAATGCTTTCGATACAATCCTTAGAACCCCTCCAAAATTGCTGCCAAAACTGTAGTTTTGAATGTGACAAAAAAGGGGGAAAGATTAAATACATTAATTTACTTTAATTGCAAATTAAATAAAATCAAATTTAGTTCTTGTCTTGATCCTACCTACTCTTGGAGATTCATCTCACAATATGGTACTAAAAGGCCAGTTATAGCTCTCAGCCATACACCACTTGTCCCAAATTAGTGCATGTCTGATTTAAATCTTTTGAAATGCTGACTCCTTTGGTTGCCAACTTTTAGAGCTGCTGGATATTGTGGAGTTTCTATACAAGAAGAGACAGCCCTATTCAGACAACTGGATTTTCAATTAAAATCAAGAATTCTAGGACTTGTGTCCAGTGCCGTTGTCTGGGTTTGACTTCCCTCCTCCAATCCAGGCTGTAAATAGTTAATCCAAGGAACTAAACTCTAAGACCTTTGTCTAACAGGGAATGTATTAAAGTTATAACATAAGAATTCAAGTGGGTACCCTACTTTCAAATGAGATGTTTATGTATAGCAATTTAGGGAAGCAGAACTCTTGTCTGTTTTTCCTCTTGCTTTTTCTATGATTTGAGGCTGCAAGCTTGTCTCTTTTGTGAGGGAGGGGCAGTCTGTGTCCATTCCCTGTTTCAATAATTGCATTCATATCACTGTGAGAAGTCTCTTTTTTATTTGCAACAATGGTACTCATTCCTGAAAATAACAGGCCAAAACATATAGGCCACTCTAAAGGAATCCATTTTCTTGATTTCATTTTCAATCTCAGTGTTCAATGTAACGTTGGGCATTATGTTTACCTTTCACTTTCCTGTATGGAAAAATGTCTAGATCTGGGGCTGACATTATACAAATCTGTAAATTTTGAGATCTAGGTATGGTTATTAGTGATGTTCATAATTTTATAGATCTTGGTAACTATTGCACTTCACCTATCCCATCAGAGATCTCAGTGAAGGACGAGAAACGGGCAAAAGATGTGTTGTATAGAGTTCAGGCTTTTATCAATTAGACATTTGATAAAATAAGAACACACAATCTATCTCCAAAGCATGTGTGTGCCATTTTACTCATATAAAGCAATCAAAGCAATCTTTATCATATGCCAGAAACAGTTTTACCAGGAGCTCTGCAAACAACTACATATAGTTTCTACACTAAGAACTTTAAAAAAAGTAAAAACTCTAAAGTGTTCTTAATGATATTGCTCTAAATATCTTTTACCAATACTTCAATTTCCAAATTCTGAAAAAAACTTATTTACTTGACGTAAATGCTGCTTTTCTGTTCAAATTGATAATATTTCACTGAATCCTAATCTCTATACTTTCAGGGCAATTTGTTAGGCTTTCCTTTCCTGCAACCTTTGTGCATCCTTTCTGGTTTTAGAAGTGTCAAACAATCAATAAAAGTGGTGAGTGTGCACTTATAGCACTCTCCTGGGTGGAAGCTGGAAGTCCTGATAATGTTATCAGGGAATGGCTCGGTCCTTGGAAAATCTCTGATATATTGATGCAGACAAAAGGACTTAAGTTACTTTAGACTAAAACTCTAGGTGATCAATCATCCTGATTCTGCCTTTTGAATAGCTCTGTAGTGAATACATCATTTTAAAGTGGTACTTGCCATTAAGTACCATGAAGCCTGTTTAATTAACTTACCTGCCTACAATACCTGTAGTATAGCCAGTAGGCTACAAAGATTCTTGCATCAAGAGTCATGCTTGGTGTCAACAAGGCAATATAAAAGCAGACTCAGGAGCAGTAATCTTAGTGGGGCTGATAATTTTGTTCCCTGCTATATCAAAAAATGAAGCAAACAACTTTTAGTAATCAGGACTTTTGTTGCTCATGAATTAAACAGATACAAAAAGTTCTTATCACAGTTCTGTGAATCACTTGTCACCACAAGAATGCCTGTCATATTTCAATTTTATGAGAAATTCAATTCCTAGTATAGATCTAATTTTTTAATGCCTATAGTGTCAGTTACTGATTTCCCTACAATTCACTGAATATGCCTAATATGATGCACCCAATACCATGGATGCATGGCTCATTTTCACAGGATTGCAAACAAGACATCATCTTTGCAGGCATCGATATGGATTTACAACTCTGGCCATATTCTTGAATGTGTAGCAAACCAGCTGTGATTATGAAACCTCCAGTTACTGAAGCAGAAGAAATTCTAGAATTTTTGGCTTCCACATGTGGTTTAACTTCCATCAGCAATTGCTAATAATAAATAGTGCAAGATAACAGTAGCTATAGGCCAGTATCATCAATTTTAAATTGCACAAGTCTAATTCAGAAATTAAAGGAAAAGTCTGAGTCTATACATATACCAAAGCATTCTCTAAGAGTTCCATGATAAATTATTTTAATATAATGTCTGACACTGGGTAGTACCTAAGTTTATAGGCGGTCATGTAGCAAGTTTTATTTATTAAATTTCTATATTGCTTCAATCCTGCAGATTCTAATGAGTAGACAATTTATAGATACAGGTAATATAATAAATATTATGAGAAAAATACATATGACAAAAAACAATGACCAATTAATACAGTCCTACATTCTGGTATTGGTCCTACTCAGACTAATCAATCTTCAAAGGCCTTCCAAAAAAGCCAAATTTGTTCTCTCTGATTATTTTGTAACAAATTCTAGAGCAGTGTTTCTCAACCTTGGCAACTTTCAGATGTGTGGACTTCAACTCCCAGAACTGAGCCAGCTGGGGAATTCTGGGAGATGAAGTCCATGCATCTGAAAGTTGCCAAGTTGAGAAACATTGTTCTAGAGGGATAGCAGTGCTAGATTGGGGCAGCAAGAATTATTTGTGAATTACTAACATATATATTACTTAGGAATAGTCAGGCTGGTGTTTTCTTGATTTTTTTTTAACTAGCCCCCCCTCAGCCAGCATGTGTTTTGTGTAATTCAAAAACTAGAGGCTCTCTACTTTGGTCTTTAAACTACTTACAAAATTCTTAATTTTAATTAGTTATTTAGTCAGTTTTATATCCCATGTTTACACTAAGAGTTCAAGTCTGCATATATAACTCTCATTCCTCTAATCTTTTCTACAACAACCACTAGGTGAAGTAGATTGGAGAAAGAAAATATAGGTGGAGTTGAGCCTGGGTCTCCTGGGCCTAATCTAACAGGTTAACCACTTTACTTGCATTGCATTGTTTACTGATTATATTAGTTTATTTATTAACACCCAAGTTTTCTTTTTATTCCATTAGGAATTCTCTGTGGGAATTCTCTCCCACACCATTTCAAAAGCAAAATATTTCCATAGAAAATACAGTGTGAAATGAATTTGGATTTTTAGTTTTCCTGTGAAACCTTTAAAACATGTGTTAAATCATCTGCATGTATCAAGACGGAAGCTGTCTATTTCCTATATTATTTTATTGTAGCTTGTGCAGAATTCAAAAAGTTCATTTAGAAAGATCTATAGCCTCAAAAATACCCAGTGGAAATTCTGGGATATTTTGTTCTTGAATAGCATTGGTCCAATGATTCTATATAGCAGTATTGCTCAACCTTGGCAACTTGAAGATGTGTGGACTTCAACTCCCAGAATTCCCCAGCCAGCATACTGGCTGGGGAATTCTGGGAGTTGAAGTCCACACATCTTCAAGTTGCCAAGGTTGAGCAACACTGCTATATAGAAATTGTTTTTGAACTCCTGCAATGACAGCATTGCTTTTCTTCTAGAATAAAGTATTGATGTTTTTCTCTCTCACACACCCATACCCCAGAAGGCCCAGCACATATGCAAAATAAATCATGTGGTTCACTACACTTTCAGTGTAAGCTACTCCTTTTCCCACTTCTATGACAACATTCACTTGGGAAAATCATTATCAGGCTGAAGCACCATTTCAAAATATTAATGCTAATTTTCTCTACAATTCTGCTTGTTAAGTTACTTTATAGCAGGAGTAGGCAGCTATATTTTTGGCTCCTGTAATTCCATCTGATTGCCACTGAAAATTAGCAGAAAACCAGGATTTTTAAAAGTCAATATTATTCATTATTTTATTGTATACCACTCTGACTTTAGCTTTCTTTCTGTTTGTGTCTGTATCCTTTTAAATAATTCCTTCTGCAGGTTTCAAAAATTATTTTTACTGTCCCCACCCACTGCAGTGCTTAGTGGGGAGGGGAGTCCAATGCAACTGTCAGGCCATGAAAAATTGCCTGTCTCTGCTTTACAAATATATCATCATAAAGCAACTTGCTCAATCTGTTATTTTTTAAACTGAGTTAAGAAATTTCTTTTTGTATACCTGTCAGCTTAATGATACCATATAAGGAGTTTCAAATAAATGTCCACATTATATTTCAGTCTGAGACTGAAAAAGTTATATGTGATGCTTGAGAAAAACATTTAGCAAGATACTGGCTAAAGGAAATTAGGAATAGGTGACTGACCCAATTATCTAAATCACTACAAATTATTTTTCTATATAGTTTTTTTATTATCCATAACATGTCATATAGCACATATTTTCAAATTACCTGACACTCTAACAGAATACCATCTGTATATAAGAATCACTAACAAATATAAATACCTGATCTGGTTTTATTGCTAAATTGTGGAGTAGCATTGGGATTAAATATACAGATGTGTTCAAAGGTTGCAGTTAAAGTGTGGGAAGGCTGCCCATTTTAAATATGTACTACTTTGTTTCTATGTTGTTGGAAATAACATTTTTTATGGTATTCAGCCCCAAACAATAATTTATTGCATTATTCATCTTGAAAAATACTAGCTTATTACAGTTCTTCCACACTGCTTTCTGCAAAGCAGAAAGAATAATTTCTATTGGTGGAAGGAAACTCCTAAATAGTCTCATGAACTACTTTCTCCCATAAGAACCCACAAGACTCTTGAGACTGATTTCAGACTGAAGCCTAGCTCTTTGTTTTGTCAGTGACAGGTACAACAATTAAGTTCAACAGACATGACCCAGAAAGTTTAGAATGCTGATCCAGGGAGAGATCGGCAAATCCCCTATTTTTCCATACTTTGATATTGAAGACCTACCACTTAAAATAAGCCTGCAATACATAATCCACTGTTTTAATATTAGTTGTATTTTTATATGTTGCTGGTTCATATGGTTAACCATTTGAAACCAGTCAGATTCTATGTGTCTTACAGAAATGAAGTGTTAAAAGCAAAGACATAAATAAATAATTACATTACAATTAAACTACTAACCGAAAAGTTATAAAATTAAGAAGTGGCATCATGGTAAGTCAATCCCCAAAGGCCCTCTGGAAGAGTGATGTTTCCACCAGCTTCTGGAAGGCCATGAGGTTAGGGGCCATTTATTTTCAGGGAGCAAGCTGTTCTAGAAGAGGAGGGCTTCTACAGGGAATGCTTGCCATTGGGCCGCCTCACACTATACCTCCTGATAGGTGGGAGCCCTCAGCAGCTGCTCCCTAGTAGAAGAGGTGGGAAGGGATAGGGAAATAATGGGGAAATGGTCTCTAGATTTGACATTTAAGAAAATATTTGAAATTGCTATCTCCGTGGAAACTGCCACTACAGATACTAGAGAGGTGCAGACAAGAGTAAATGCAAATGTGAATAAACTTGCAATAGCAAACAGAGTGATACATAAAAACTGTGTTATCCTTGTGGCAGAAGTTACATGCACCAATTCAATTTAGATTTAAAGCACAGGGTAGTAGCAAATGCAATACAGTATAACATATCCAAATGCAATATCACATTATATATCCGAAAAACCTGTTGCTCAGGGAAAAGCAAATGATTTGCTAAAGATAAACAACTAAGCAACTACTTAAAAAGGAGACAAGTTGTGCATGTCATAGATGAAAATCTTGATACTGAAAGTGAAACAATGATTGCTAATCTGGAAATCTAGAGCATAAAATGTGAAATTAGACCAACAATATGGCTCACACCAAAAGTGATACCAGTTCTGCTACATCAGTTATATCTCAGAATACGTTTGATAAGCATTTCAGAGATGCTAAACTAAAGCCATAAGAAATACTATTAAACATATATACTCAAAAAAGATCAATCCCATTGGAATGATACCTAGAATTGTAAAATACAATAACCAGCAAGATATGTTGGATGTATTTGTTGTGAAAACAGGTGGGCCAGCACTCTGGGGTCATAACTGTCTGAAGAAATTGCCACTGGAGCTGAGAGGAGGTCACAGAGCCTACACTGAAAAAGGTGATGCTACACCTGTCTTCAAAAGTCAAGCACATCAAAGGTAAAAACAGTGTTACAGGAGAACACCAATTTTCACAAAGCATGTCCAGCTCCACATGTCATATGCAAAAATATAGAAACTGAACTCGATCAGATGGAAGCTGAGGGAGTTCTTTCAAAAGCTGATTGGAAATACTGAGCTATACCTGCAGTTCCAGTAGCTAAAAAGAACAGAACGATCAGGATGTAAAGTTACCATTAATCCACTATTACATACTGAACAATACCCATTGCCTAGAATTCAGGACTCTTTTTCTATCTTCACTTGGGATGATATTTCAGCAAAATGGATTTGGCAGAGGCTTATTTACAGATGGAAATGGAGGAAGATTCCGAAGTGTTTCTCACACAAAAGGTATTGTTGTAATAGACTTGTTTTGGGAATAGCATCTGCACCAGTGCTTTGGCAGACAACCATGGGCCAAACACTACAAGGCTGAACTGGCACCCACTGCTGTTTAGATGACATAATTGTCACTGAAGAAAACAATGAGGTACATCTGCAAAATCTCAAGGCAGTGTTACAGAAATGGACAGACATGAGTCCTTTAAACATAGTATTACATTCTGCAATCATACAATAGGCATACAAGGCCTATGCAAGTGTACGAGAAAATCCAAGCAGTTGTGAATGCTTCAAGTCGTATCACAGCTGTGATCCTTTTTAGAATTTGTTAATGTAGCAGATTCTTGCCAAATTTAATCAGAGTGCCACAACCCTTGAGCACTTTACTACAAGTGGGAAGGTCATGGCAATGGGCAAAACAACACAAACAAGCTTTCACGAAAGGAAAGAAATGGTGACATTGGACATAGTGCTCATACATTATAACTCACACTTACCAGTGAAAGTGACTTGTGTTGTTTCCCAAGATGGTATTAGCACAGTTATATCACACATCATGAAAGATGGCAGTAAACACCTGATAGATTTTGCATCACACTCCCTCACAAATGCAGAAAAAAAGTATGCACAAATAGATTGATTTAACTCTTTGGAGAGTTAAATGTTTCAACCAACATTTATACAGAAGATAATTTATCTTCATGATTATCCACCAATGTCGATCTTCAATCCATAAAAAGGGATTCTGCTCACACCAACTGCTTGAATACAGCAGTGGGGTTTGTTCTTTGAAGGGCAGAGATACAAAATAGAATTTTAAAACATACCCCAAATTGTGCAAATGTAGACATACTATCTTGTTTACCTCTACAAAGTAAACAATCTAAAACATCCCTATTAGATGGGGATTCTATACACATGTTTTGTGTCACAGAGCATGAACATTTTTCATCATCACTGAGATGATGCAGGCACACTAGGTGAGACCCAACACTGTCTTGGGAACTTCAACAATCCAGAATGACTGGAATATACACACCAGTCTTGAGTTCATGGAGTTTTATCAGCACTGTGATAGAATCCTGAAATAATAGGTTTTCCTGAAAATTGTGACCATCACAATTTGTAGCTCAACAGTTTCTATATTTCTGAAAAAGAATGGAATCAGACATAGAACTTCAGCAGTATATGATCCAGGTGCAAATAGATTGTTTGTTCAAAGTGTCAAGAATGCTTTACAAGCAATGTCTGGAGATTCAACTTCACATTAAATCAAAAGCATGCAAATTTCTGCTTGCATAAGACAATGTTGTAAATGCAACAATAAATCAAATACCAGTGATATTGTTCTTAGGTTGTACCTTACGTTCAAAGTTGGACTTTTTCAACCCTAATCTGAGAAATGTTCAGAGCACAGAGTTGAAAATGTCTGAACTGATGCTGAAACACATGTTGACTGGCTGAAAAGATAAGGAGTATGGAAAGATGTAGTTGTGAATGACATGGTTGGAGACTCAACTGGAATTCCTGAGTTACCACTAGTAGCATCTATCCCCCAAAGAGATACACAAATGGTAGTTGCTCCACAGTCAACAGGACTATTGGATATTCAAGGATTTCTGACTGTGGTGATAGACATTATCCTATTTGCATATGTAAGCTACCACAGTGCTGGATGTGTAATTATAACAGGGTCTGTATCTTGGTCGGAAGGAATATACTGTATTGGGTTACTACTGTTTTTGGTTTATGTCTGTGATTATTGTTGTTGCTTGGTTACATGTGTACAAGCAGCCAAAGGTTATTCTTGCAGACTCACAGTACTTCTATAAATTTCAGTAAGGCAAACAGCATAAAAACCTACTTCTGACTTAAGTGTCTTTTGTCTCCTTAGTAGAGACAGAAAGGATGATTTAACATTCAGTTCAATTTATCCCAGAGCGAAGGACACTGAATAGGGCAGATTCTACCTGGATGTCAAGAAAAAATTCTTCTGAGAACGAGCAGTACAACAATGGATCCAATAACCTATGGAGTTGATGAGCTCCTCTTTGCTGGATGTATTCAAGTAGAAGCTGGACAGTAGAGTGTGCTAAATATTTGAAAGATGTGCTTTGCAAAGCATGCTAGCTCTTACAAAGCATTTCTCCTTAAAACCTTGAAGCAGCCACTTCCTTTGGAAGGCTTGCGTGGCTGCTTCAAAAGCTGTCTCCAACTGTCTGCACATGCACACTTAGACAACTTTACTGGCAAGGACCAGCAGCAAAGCAAAGCAGCTGTGCATGCACCCATGCATTCACGGGACGTGACTACTTCAATACTTCAGAGAAAGGTGCTTCAGTCCAGCAAGCATTTTTTGTGGAGCAGCTCTTCTGAATGCTTTGCACAGTCCTCTGTCAATGATGCTGGACTCGACAGCATAAGAGCCTCTTTCTAACTCTGATTCAATTCTGCACATATTGTCTTAGAAGTCTTACTTACTCTGATGGGTCTTATTCCCAGGTGAGATGACTACATATTCAGCCTTAGCTAATTAAAATATTTGTATTATACCTCTTAGCTAACTAACACTATCTACCAATGACAAAGAAAAACATGGCAAGATAGAGTCAAGAAGCGGTAGCAACAAGAAATCCAAATTCTGTTAAATGCTAGCAAGGAATAAAACTGCTTGGTAAATTGTTGCCTAAAAGCAGCAATGGTAGGTAATTACATGTATTGAAATAAAAGCCAGTCCCAAGGATTAAATGCCCCAGCTGAAAATATGTCTATTTTACAACTACTTTAGAAGGTAAAGGTATAGCAAACTAGGCCTCTAAAGACGTTAATGATTGAATGCATTTCTAACTACTACGCAAACATTCAAGCATCTGTAGCACAAGCCGTTTAGCGCTTAAGAGCAGCCTTTTAAATTGAGTTCAGATAGAAACTAGCAGCAAACTTAGTTCTTTCACAATTGCCAGGTTATGCTATCTACAACTGAGACCAATCTTCAGGCAAGCTGTTTTGTGTCTGCTTGGTTTGGAATATTAATATAAAGACACAGACTAGCCCAGGAGCAAGATGGCTCTTGTACCTCCTGATACTCTTGCAAAATGAGGGAGAGTTCAACAGTGTGGTTATTTCATATACAACTCTGCCTGCAGACATATTCTCATTTATATGTAAATGTTATATGCAGATGCAGTTGTATACACAAAATTCAGTTCTTTCCTCAATATCCATTTGTCTTTTTTAGAGTTCATTTTAGAAGCTTACATTAATGGCTTCGGCTTCCTTCAGAAACTTAGTTCGGTTGCTCTCTCGTAGGGTGATGGTGGTCACAGAAAACATCTTCATGAAAGAGACCCATCTGGGCCCACAGACTGTTCAGTTAGCTCACTTCATTAATATTTTTATTTGCCATAAGTAGAAAATACATAAGAGAGACACCATGTTGACACCATCTTTAAAATGAAAGCCACTGAGATCAGTATCTCAGCAATAGCAACATAGTGGAGGATATTTTTCTTCCTCTATTTCATATGGAAAGCAGAAAATCCCCAAAATCTTTTTCAGGTGGTTAGATGGTCAATGTGAGCATATTTTCCTGTTAAATCCTGCAGTGTCACACGACAAACGTATCTGCTGATGTATTTATTTTCATAATAAAATAAAATCAACTGCCCTTTAAAAAATAATGCCTAGTATAATTTCACCAAAGGATTATAATTCCTTTCTAAAATTAAACCAAATTCCAAGTAGTTTATTTGAGTAATCATCCCTGCATATCGGAAAACAGTTGCTAGAAAACACATTTTGCTATGGGGAGTAAAAGCATTGTGTGTCAGAAACATCTACTGGTTTACTATGGAAATATTTTCTGTAAACCTTCCAGATGCATTAACAGACAAAGGTACGATGGTATATGAATGCTAAATCTGATCAGGTTTATCATTCTTCAAATATTTAACCGCTGCTCCTAAAATTATGCCTTGGGAAAGAATTCTAAGCTGCATCTTACTGCAAGCTGCCAGCTGAACAGAAAAAAAATATAACATTTAAAAGCCTGGTTAAAGATTAACACAAACAGATATAAGGAGATTTCTAGGAAAGAATCAGGAGAGCTGCAGCTGTATCTTTGCTACCTGCTGAGGGTTGCTAGGCAACTGAAGCCTACCACTGCCCCGAGGGCCCTTTATTTTACAATGAGGATATTTGAGAGTGTTTTTCCTTAAGGATTTTCAGTCAGCCTATTGAGGTGCAAATACGTGTGTGTGTGTGTGTGTGTACCTCAATAACATATATCCTTTTAAAATCAAGTAAAATGGCATCAGCTAGGATTTTGTAATATCAATCATTTGCTGATGGGGGGGGGGGGTTTCTTGTGGAACTGACCAATGTGGAAACAATGCATACTTTTAAATTGTGACATTTTGTCTCTATGGGAAGAATTATTTGCTATTTGTTTTAAAGAAAACCTTAGTTCATGTCAGATATGAACCTCCAGACAATCATTAGTTTAAACTGCCTGCTATGTGTTCAAAAATTTCAGTCAATTTAAAACTGATCTGAATTGCAAATGTGATGGTAATAAACCATTCGGGAGCAAGCAATGTATTTCTTTTCTCTCTCTTGCAATGTCTTCTTTAAGGGGCTTCTGCTGCACTGAAATATGAAAATGCCAGTTCCACCATGTACATTGTCAACAAACATGGAAGTGAAATGGAAAGGAGGGGGCTTAGCAGTGAAGAAACTGATCTGTTTAACTGGAAGTTGCCACGAGATCAGAAGCAGTCTCCCCAAACAGACTTTTGTAATAAAATTCATTTCTCTTTCTGGAATCTGGTTGTAGTTGCATCCTTTTTCATTTGGGGTGAAGGAAGAGATGAACTAAAGTGTTTGGTTTAGGGCGCTTTGGAGAGTTTTTCATTTAGAAAATCACTTTATTTTCTTACTTGAATTACTTAAAGACATGAGGAGGGAAAATCAGTTTTCAATAGCATTATTGCAACAAATCCAGTATTGCCTTACAGAGGTGACAGTTTAAAAGACCACTTCTCTTGACAATATGCTATAACACACACTGCTGCTGTAGATATGGCGCTTCATTTAACTGACAAAGCCTTCTTGATTCAGTAAAGACAGTCGCAGTGGATTTCACATGAGATCTGGGGCAATTCTTTCTTTTTATGTTAAAGGCTATGAGTGAAGAGGAAAGCTACAGCCTAATTCAGAGTAGAAGTCAGCAACATCTGAAAGACCAGCCAGTTCCCTAACCCTGATCTAATGTTCCCAACTATATGCACATTTCATGTCAAGGAAGAGACAATGTGCACTAGACCTACACGTTGCTTTCTATGCCAGTGCCCTCCATAGCGCATTCAACAGATCAAATGCCCTCTCTGCAAGGTTTCCTATCAAGTGAAGAACTTACATTCATACAGCTTGAGGTTTATAAATTCTACCTTCACAGTGTTAACTCAATAGGTGAATATAGGAATTGGGTCAAACTTCCCCTTTCTGCGTGTGACTGTTGATAGAGTTAACTACATTTTATAGAATATCCTTATATTTTTTAAACATAAGGATATTCTAAAATCACAGTTTTAAGAATATTAGAAACAATTCACTACAGATTAGGACTGAACCTCAGTCTGACACTCCCAGTCATCTGCCCCAGCATCTTTACCTACACCATTCCTGTTTATTTATGTATTTATTTTTGTCCCCCACATAGTAGAGAATCATATCATACACATTGGTTGAAAAAGAAAAAGACAGAAACAGTCATGGAATCCAAAAATTTGTACTAGCCTCTTGGCTAAAAATGAATCAAGAAAATGTTATCAAAATCTGTCTTTTAAGAGATTCAAAGTAAAACCTGACATTCAGAATTCTCTTTGTGACTTTGTGAGTGTCCTGGGCTTTGCCAGGCAAAAGAAAGCAGAAAGTGGAGAGCACGTTGTACATGCATACGGGTGCACACAAAGACACATGCATAAGTAAATAAGATCTAAAGGCCTATTTTGTTTCTTATTCAAAATACTACAGAATGGTTATCAAGTTAGTGAGTTATCTTAGTAAACTAGTGATGTTCAAATGGCCATACAGGTTATAACGTGCTTACCTGTACTATAGAGTTAGTGCTTATCATTCACAACTGGAGAGTACATCCTGAAATTAGGAGGAAAGGTCTGTTATCTGACATCTATTACAGAGTAGAATGACCCCCTAGACCCAATTTTGTTTGTTAATTATGCTTTTCTTCTTATTGGTGCCAGTTGCTTTGCTCAGAAGAGAAAAAGGAAGGTAAAATATGGAACAAGCAGTCTTATATGACTAATGAATTATATTCTGCTGTGTTTTAGAATGAACCAACTTCTCTAATTCTTTAGGGGGAAAAACCCCACAATTCTCGGGTATACTCCCCCCCCCCCCAATTGTTAGTGCTTCTCATGTAGACTTCCCAAATCACCACAGGTAGAAGTAGATGTGGCTGTTAGGGTGTGATCATATGCAAAAGAGGTCAGGGTTCTTGAACTTTTAATGACTGCAGAATAAGGAATTTGCAGCACTGCAACTCATGACTAAAGTAAGTTTTATAACTTAAAACTTACAAAATTTATGCTTTGTTTGTAATCTTTCTTTCTAGATACATTCCCCAGTGGGAACTGAAAATGATAAGAGGGTTGCATCTCAGAAGAGGGTAAAGTATAATTAGATTTATCATTTATCTGGCTAAGTAATGAATTCTAAGATATTGATTAGACACATTTTTTGAAAAAAGAAAGGGATGATTTTTCGATAGTAATTGTACTATAGTATACCACAATTCTTTTGCTGCCAAATATTCATGATGGTTAAGTTGTGCAGACATCTGATGTTAGATTATCATAATAACAAGTATGTTATTCCTTTTTATTCATACAGCAGCTTCCATTATTAGAATTATATTTTTCATCAATGACACCAACTCAATTTGAGTTCATGATGCACATATTTATCCCTTTATCAAATTTCTGTTAAAAATTAGCTTAATACATCACAAAGGAGTAGAATAATTAAAAACTTGGCAAAGCTGATCTTCTAGCTCTAGTCTTTCCTTAAGGGGAAATAATAACGCCATGAGATTAGCTCAGATGACAACTTGCTCCCTTCCTGCAGTGTTCCTATGTTAGACAAACAAAACAAAAAATGTCCAACATATAGAGTTTAAAAACAAGACTGAAAAATATGACAATCAAAATAGTTAATTAGCTGACTTGATTATGCAAATCTCTTTTTAGCTGTATAAGTCATATATTTTTTTTCTAAAGAGGCAAGTGCTGACAGTAATTTCAGATAAATTTTAAGTTTTCACAAATCTTGTCAAATGTATAATTGCCCTTTGAGGAAATTAGTTGGATTTTAAGTAATAAATATAAATTTGCCTATGTTATAAAAAAGCAGACATTACATTTTGAAAGGGGTAATGTAAGAATAGAGTATGTTACCTTTGCCAAAAAATATGATTTCATTTAGTATAACAAAAAGTAATTAAGAAAGGAGATACTGGATACAAAATGCAATTATTTGAAAAGAAATCCAGAAAAATGTCAGACTTACATGTTACCTTCTCTCCTTCTGTTCTCTCTTGCTTGCCATGATTCAGTCTTAGTTGGCATCAAACCATAAGCTAGCCTAAATGTCTTAACAGTCTAATTATAGCTTGCCTGCAAACCAGAATTACAAAAACAGTTTGACTCTGATTTGCTGGTAAGCATAAACCAATGTGAATGAGGAAACTGTTTGCTACTAAACTAGGACCAGAAGTTTTTGAATGCATTATGCCATTTAAGAATGCTGTCACTGTAAAGGCCAAATCCTCTTGATGTCCAACTGTCACCAGAAAACATTCAGACCATGAAGAATTCCGTCCCATTTAGCAATGCATATTAAAATGTTTCTGTGGCGGCTGCTTTGCCCCTGAAAGCTAAGTATTACACTAGAAATTGGGATGCCAACAGGCTAAAAAGCAAAGTTCATTGAGCCCAGCATTGCAAGCAACAGACAAATTATAAATACATGCTTAGCATTCTAAATACTGAATGGTATGCTGCATTATTTGGAATGAATATGGGTGAAAGTCCATATGATTGGGAATTCTGGAAGTTTCAATCCCAGTATATCTGAAGAATACCACGTTGAGAATGCTGGTCTCAAGGTTTCAACACAGTCCCACTAGTGTTAATGAATTGTAGATGTACTGTAGTACAGGGGAAAGAAAATAAAGTCAGAGCTTTTCAGTAGCAAGCAAAGTAGCTACTTACTTTAGATAGGAAGTTTTCTTAACCTTTCAAGTCTAAGACACAACTAGAGAAGCACCAGCTAAAGTAGTATACAACATCAAACTGTGCAACATACTTTGCCATTTATTGTTGGTGTCACCTTATTAGAAGGCATGTTTATTATTACTGGATGTCTTTTAGATTAATCAATTAACTAATTAATTCAGCAATCAGCAGAAATCAGACCCAGGTCTTTTTTAATATATTTAACTGTGTTTTGAAACAGGTGGGAGTCTTACTTCTCCCAACTGGAGTGAAAAACTTGCATTTCAGGAAAATGTGCCAAGTCAGCTTATCGGCATTTGACAACACAGTCACTGGGAACTACTTTTCTGCTGTAGCAAATAAAAGTAAGTCTGACAGATTGGGGGATGCAGGAAAAAGAAGAGCGAACAATTCAAACAGCAAATTGTTAATTTAAAAGATTCAAATTCTGTAGCATATAAACTGTATATCATGAACTATAGGGAGGAAATGTCAAATTACCATTTTTTAAAATCCAAAGCATTATTAAAGGCCATTTACCTGAAGCTAAAGGAAATCTCTAGGTCAGAAGCCACACATTTCTTAGACTTCAAGATGCCTATTAACTTTTACTTGCTTTTCTCCTTCTAGGAGAAAAAAAAAATCAGCATTTCCCAAAAGGTAAAAGAAAATACTGCAATTACATGAATAGATTACAGGTAGTCCTCAACTTATGACCATTCGTTTAACAACCGTTCAAAGTTATGACAGTGCTGAAAAATGTGACTAATGACCAATCCTTGCATTTATGACCGTGGCAGTGTACCTGCAGTCACATGATCGAAATTTGGGTGCTTGCAAACTGGAATGTATTTACGATGGCTGCAGTATCCCAGGGTCATGCAATTGCTATTTGTGACCTTCCCAGGGGGCTTCCAACAAGCAAAGTCAATGGGGGAAGCTGGATTCGCTTAATGACTGTGACAAAAAAGGTTGTAAAATCGGACATGACTCACTTGACAACTGCATCACTTAGCAATGGAACTTCCAGTCCCAATTATAGTCGTTAGTTGAGGACTACCTGTATACAAAAGCAGGCCAAAAAGAAAAATGCCATGGCAAACATGCTAGAAAAGTCAAAATACCAATAGAGAAAAAGTGAGAAGAAGGGTAAAGCAAGCAGGACACAAAGTTTTTCTGACCAAAACCTGCATAATTAACCTTGACAAAACGCATTATGAAAAAATGTGTTACCTTTCTCTTTTCTTTCTTTCTAGTTTGGTTAAGCAACAAGATTTCATCTTTCAACACTAGTAGACTTTTCCCAGTCTCCCACTCAGCCTATATAAATGCATGTTTACTGTTGTGAAATAAGCAACATTAATAGCAAAAGAGCAGCTTCCTTTTACAGGAAATCCCTCTCTACACAACACTAATAGCAGCTGCTTTGGGATTTATGCAGATTCCTGTTAAGAGAGCTCACCTCTTAACTTCCCCTTGTCTGGATGACTACACTTTCTCTTTCTGTAATTAGCTAATAGATCCCTGTTGTCTTAACCACATCATCAAGCTACTATGGTGTGCAGCTCCAATACTTCTCCAGTCCCATCAAGAGGCCAAAAAATAAAAGCCAGGTAAGGATCAGAAGGTATGAATGAAATTTCTATTCCAAGTCCTGCCTGATGCTTATATGAAGGGAAGAGGACTGCATAAAGTTCTTCCCATATGAAAGAATCACATGTTCTCTAAATTTTAAAACAACACCTTGTCAATATTTAAGCTCAGCTGGACAGTGGAGACCAGAAATTGGAAAAGCTAAAGATGACAGAAAATTTATACCATTTGCATTTCAAATATATCAAGAGAAGGTTCATTATCCATGCACATAAGGATCCATGGGCTCCAAGTGATGAAATGACCATCATGATGCAAGCTCTGTTCCTTGTGTGTATGTATGTGATGTCATTACACAACATAATGGAATGCCTGAGAGACTTTGGGAACATGGAGGAGGCAGCAAGATAGTTAAGGGAGGAACAGAGGCATGATAGAAGAGAATCTTGAATCCAGGAGGGGTGTGGCAAATGTGAGAAAGGGATTCAGAGTAACTCCACCTTAATTAGACCAAATATAATTTGTGCAGAAAAATTACTCCACTAGGTTTTCAAGATTACCCTTCTACCAATAAAGATTTTTTTCAGAAATCCAGGTGGTTCTTGCTTCCTCTGCTTGCCAGCCCTGTAGGGCTTGACACACAAAGTGGAGTTTGCATCATGTTGTCACATCACACATTTCATCATTTTGGAACCATCATTGTCAGACACAGATATCCATGCACAGCCTCATCAATATTAATTGAATCCTACAATTAACTAATAGAAGAAATGGGATACAAATAAAAATAAAAGCACAATTATTTTTGCAGAGTTTTGTTTTTTAACAAAAGAACAGACATTTGATATTTGTGGTTTTAGCTTCACTTATCCTTTGGCAATCATAGATATTGGCTTTCACTTACTAAGTCTAGACATCACTGTCTACACATGCCTTTGTTTCATACACATCTATATATCAGAACAAGACTAATATGACTCAAAAAATAAAACAGGTTATACAGGAACATAGACATCAAATCTATCTATCTCCCCTGGAGATGAAATGACAAAGACATTTTATCACCAGCTCCAAGAAAATGTATAAACATTGCAAACAAGTAATACATCTTCCTTAATTTTATATATAATGGCCTTCACACATGTGTTGGAAGATAATATGTTGATGTATAAATAAAGATTTTTGCATTGGTAAAGGCTAAGTATTAAGCTTAGCCACAGAAGGTGAAGATGAAGATGACTGCAATGGCAGTTTCACTGTGAGTTTAGAAGCAGCAAGAGCTGCAGGATTTGACAAATAAGTGTGTCAGATGTAATTGTGCAGGTATTTGTCTTGAGCAGGACAGCTGACCCTGGTCAATTAATGTGCTGTGTGAACACATAAATTCGTTCCAGAGGAATCCATCACTCATGCCTAATCCTTTTTTTAATCTTTAGCATAACAAGGTGTGCTTGAGTGTCTGTGTATGCAAGCTATGTACAATGATTCTTTAGTCAAAAAAATTAGAATCAGCATATTCATTGCAATAAAATGTATTAACATTACATAACATAACATTAAGCTAGAAGTCTTTAAGAAACTGGACTTTTTAAGTCCAGAAGTAGCTGGGCAACTATAGATGAAGTTAAGTATTCATCTGGTCAGTTTTTGCTTACAGTGTTGAAAATTTAGTGCATGGTTCCTTGTGGAATTTGTTTGGTAATGGGAATGAATGCACACATGCACACACAAACATACACTACACACAAGTGTATATGTGTATTGCTAAATAGAAGGTGAGAGCTAAGTAGCGAGTTTTTACACAAAGAATTGAGAAAAATTATGCAACCATTTGGTCATAAAAAGTGCTAGACTGATCATCTGATTGCTGTTACCCATCTTAGATATTGTTGAAGTATGGTACTGCATCTTTTATCTACTACATTTCTGCTTTACAGTATGACAGAGAAAGTAGAAATATGTTTGGAAATAGAGATGGAAAGAACATTTCTAAAAGCATACAATGTTATTTAGATTGCAGACTGCTTGACCTGAAGAAATAGCAGGAATAATCCAACCAAGGTTAACAGCAGTGAATATATCGGTGTATCCAGACCTTTAGTGATTCAGTAATTGGCTCCTGCCCACAAAAACAGATGCTGATTTATGACAGCTTAAATCTATTTGAAAGCTATACAGCTTATTTCAGCTTTCTACAAGCTGAAACTCTGCTGTGCACATAAAATAATTTATTCAAGCATGGGATTCTGATTTTTCATCACTTTGAAACCAAGCTCCAGGACAGTCCTTTGAATTAGCCTTGGAAATTCTTAAAGATTGACATTCAGCTTAATTTGAAACAGTTTTGCCTCAACACATCCTGCATTGTTCAAGATTTTGCAGAGAGCAGAGGGGGAGGAGCTGATAAACTGCTTTGATGGTCCTTAAAACTCAAAAGCAACATAAGCATGATTTTCTAAACATTAAAATTGGAAACACTTAAATACAGAATGGACTTTTTCCCACTAGAAATGTGCCAAATGAAAAGTGTATCTGTATTTTTGTCTGCCTCTTTTTTAAGAAGAAAAAGATTGTGAAGAAAAGTACATTACACATAACAAGATTGAGGTGTACCTGTCCTCCATTCCATGGGGAGGGGGGGAAGGTGTATTGATAGTAAAACACCTCTGAAATTTCACAGTTGGATGGATATGGGAAATAAGTGTCTTTAGTCTCCCCCTTTTTAAAAAATCTTTCCCCTCTTTACCTTCCATTAACGTGGTTTTATTCTTTCCTCTCCCCACTTACTGGCAAAACATATAGCAGTATCACTGCCATATTTTTTTTCCCTCTTAGCCGGGCAAAAGAATATTGGAACTGAGTTGGGTCTAGATGCCTAAATACACATTTGGTTTATTCACGTATCAGCTGCCCCAGTAAAATGGAGGATTCAAGGAACTCTAAGTTATTTCCCTTATGTTCATCCATTGGAGGAAAAAAGTTGGCAAATGTTGAGACAGCACATGGCGACAGCAGCTGAAAAAAGATGCATACATGAGCTTGTGCATGTGTGTTTTTTAATGGCAGCTTTCTGGACTTAAGTTGCTTTTGCTTCAAGCTGTGACTTAGCTCAGTTGTAATAAAGCATTTTCTCCGTACATGTGTACAGACAAGGGTTTAAATGGAAGCCCCCTTGAATGAAATGTATGTGAGGCCTTGGCTTGCAGAATCTTATAATAATTCAATTATCTGTATGTTTCAGCCCCATTCAGCATTGGCAACCTTTCCAAAGCCTCACCCCTTCTAAATAACCTTTATCATCAATGACTATTTGTCATTGACATACATATCTCATTAGAAAAACGTAGTGATGGATTTGAATCTTACTTTTTCCATCCAAAACTGTTGCTATACCCTTTGATTCCTGCAAGCCCCTTGGTCACTCCTGAATCATCAGCTTAGCCTGAAGATGCCATTGTAGGCTAGGAGCTCAGAAGTCCTTGAAGGATATTTTTCACTACTCAAATTGTATTGCTGGTCTAACTAGGTTTAATTATACTGTATGTATTTCACTGACTCGGACTAAAGCACAATTGTAAAAAAAAAAAAATCGTGGCAGCATCATTTTTCTCATTTTTAACATACAGTAGAATGTTATAGCATGAATGAAGTGGGCATTTTAAAAATAATATATCTGTACCTTTCTAAGCCTTTGAAACAAGCTGGAGCACAAAAAAAAAAAAAAAATGGGCATAACCCGACAGCACAACAGTAACCTCGCTTTGGGCCAATCATTATCATGGTGTTGTTATGAAGATAACATGAGAGCAGAGCCAAATATATCACTTTGAACTCTAGGAAAGGTGGGAGATGAAGAAAGGTCCTTTAATTGTATTGACGCTAACATTCTCAATACGCAGAGTACATCTAATAAATCAGCAAAAGCTAAGCAGAATCAAATCTCTGCATTCCTCTTCTCCCCCAGGAGAAATATTAAATGGATTCACACATCACAGTAAGTTATTATGTAACTTGTTCAGTTTTGGCTTAGCAAGATGTGTGAATCTGCCAACCACGGTTTATTCAGCAGAACATGATTAAAACAAATTAATTAAAGTAAATCTGGCTTAGTGCAAAGTGTAAATAATTGAAAATGATTTACAGCAGCTGCCAGTACAAGACCAATGCAAAGCTGTATCGGTGCCACTTCATATGGCCCCGTGCCCTCACAGCGTTTCCAAGCAAGCTATTAACTGGCTTTCATTCACCATTTCGAAAGCATGTCTACTTATTCTGTCTTGAAAAGAAAAGAATACAAAACTTAACATTAATACATTTTAGAACCTTAAATTAAAAACTTTACAACAATTTCTTTAACAATTGACAATAGGAGCTTAGATACGTATATAGAATCCCTGTTCATGAATTCCACCTTAATGCCACAATTTTTATTGCACCATGTACTCATGGATATAGCTAACACTTTTCCGAATTCCAGAGGTCACAATGACCTTTCAGCTATTTTACCTGTTCTAAAATGTAGTTGTGCTAAAGTTTGTAGGTCCCAACTATAAAAATTCAGCAAATCTATAGTTTAACTATCAGCAATGGACACACAGAACAGTGTATGTTCTCTTAAATCATCTTAGAGACAAAGTTCTAATTTCCAAGACTAAAGATTGTTTCTAGTTTTGCTATTGAAAGTAGCTAGTATAATCCAAAATAAAATCTGAGTTTCATTGTTATATCACTGGACAAGGGACACAAGGTTATCTGTCTGTCTGTCTGTCTATCTATCTATCTGGAATTGATGAAGGGAAGGTTCAGAGTTGTCTGTTAATGTTTCTGAGGTTAATCCATAGCACTAGTGATTATGTTTTAAGCCCTAAACCAGCCTTCCCCAAACCTGGACTCTTGGTCTCAGAATTTCCCTTTCCAAATTCCCTATCCAGCACATCCAATGTAGGAAATCCACACTTCTGGATGGCACTAAGGTTGGAGAAGTCTGCCCTAATGATTTGGCATCTTGATATTTAAGGGTGTGTATTCCCCCTTCAAGAGCCATCCTAGGGCTGAGAGAGAATGACTGGCCCAAAGTCACCCAACTGGCTTTGGGCCTAAGGCAGGACTAGAACTCAGGGTCTCCCAGTTTTTAGCCTGGTGCCTTAACCACTACACCAAACTGATAAAACTGAGATCAGCCAATCAATTCTATTTATTTGAAACTGATCAAATAAAGGGAAGAAGAAAACCTCATATACCACTTCATACTACTTCCATCATAAAAAACCATGAGTGCTATATGCTCCAGCCAAATCGTTAAGGACAAATAAAATCCACCAAAAAGTTACATTTCCATAAGTATGTGGTCTTTTACTAAAAAATGTAGGAGGCAATGAGAGACACATTAATAATCACCACTTTTCTCCCTCCCATTCTTATCTGATGTGATTTGTATCATGGTGTAACTAAGTTCATTGGCCATTATTATTATATGCACTGGAGTATATTAGAAGTGTTATTGTGGCTTCTAGCTCCAGTTTCTCCACTTTTTTCATGATTAGCTATCTCAGGGAAATGAGAGAGGGAAAAAAAAAACCATTTGAAATATGCTTCAAATACAGGTATTGATCCCACAGTATATGTTCCCACTTTGACAAACCATATCAGCAATCTCATGATTGTTTCAATCTTCCTTCCATTTTTGCTAATATTTAAAACTATCTCCACTGACTGACTACCACTATGTTCTTCCAGTTAAAACAAGAGTTTCAGAAGCAACTAACTAGCAAGTTCTCAATAAATGAGGGAACGCACTCTGACTCTCTGGCTTGTCTGCAAGATCATACATTTGGTCAAAATGAGAGAAGAGAAATAAGGATCCTTTATGTCACGTGAACTGTTTACAGTAATCAGAATACTTCAGCCGGGGAACTACTGACCTTGCTGACATTTCATTTCTATAACTTATTCATGGTTTGCAGATAACACTGAGGGTTAGGATGGAGGAGATACTGTATGTCTAAAATCTGATTGTAACAAATCACAAGAATACAAGGTTTACATTGTATCTTATCCTCCCAGCAATCATTTCTCCTACTTGTGCAAAGAGAAAACTACAAGCAGAGGATGCTTGGAAAGAAATTTCAGGTCAGCTGGAGATCTCACAAGACTGTTGTGAGGCTTTCCATTCCTTAGTTTCTGGTGGATACTAATGACCTTCCTAGTCCATTCAGAATTTGTTAGTTTTTTTAAGGACTCGAAGCTGTTTTCATTCTTTTGAATGCACTGAATTTTTAAATTCAGTGCATTCAACTAGCTATATCTGTACATTGCTTTAATCAGTATGTGTTTCAATAATTAATGATACCAATACTCTATAGAGGAATGGAACATGGATGTCATATTTTTTGCCACGTTTTAGATAATTTTATTATTAAAGTTATAAGGAGATGTGGCAGGATGGGAAAGAGGCAATGTTTTCTGAGTTTATTATAGTGTCTTAGCTTTAATGGCAGGTTTAGGAGAAACTATATTTCCAATATCTGTTGTAGTACCAGATAGATACTGCATGCAAAGCTTTCTTTTTTATGGCATTTTGCAGTTGTCTTCCTTAGGTCCACAGTTGTGCCTCCTGTAAGTGGAATACAGTGGCAAAGGAAGGAGGACTCACCATAATAGTGACACTGATCTACTTCAAGACAAGATTCCTGTAAAAATGTTCATGGGCTTTCAAAGCATATCGAGGTACAGTAGTCATCAATTAGGTCAACACTGAAAACTAGAGCAAATTTTATAAAATGAAAATGTAATCTACATAATGGACAATGATATATGGGAAAGGTATATTTTAACATTTTCTCTATTTACATCTAATCTGTGATTGATTTTGTGATATATCAAATATGTATCATGGTTAATGATAAAGAGTAATAGCAAGAGCTGGTAGATGAGACAAGCAGTCAAGGGTCAAAATAGACATGGCTGTTCATTACATACCCAGCCTCAAACTATCCTACTTCAGACACATTATTCAAAGATACAGCTAACTGGAAAAGGCTCTAATGCTGGGAAAGGTGAAAGGAAAGAGAAGATGAGGACAACCAGCAGCAAGGTGGATGGACTCAGTTACAGTGGTGATGGGTGTACCATTGGAAAAGCTGAAGGACCAGATTAGGGAGAGATCATCATGGAGAAAATCTATCTATGTTGATCTCTAGGAGTCAACAACGACCTGATGGCACGTAATCAAACAATTTGTTACATGATCATGAAAAAGCATTTTCTCACTGTGTTATATAATAATCAGTTATACATTTTGCTAACCAAACATTTCATATTTGTTTTGCTTTGTTTCTTCAGATGACAGTTCTTCCTGTTTAGAAAACTTACCATTTCTCCCTAAATAATTTCAATTATCATGAGAATGAGTCTGGCATAATAAAAAAGTACCACCTTTTATAACAGGTGAAGAGTGGCAAGAAAGTTAACATCAATTATGTTCAGCTATCTTGACTGAGAAGTTCATTATTCGTTATTGCAGAAAGCTCGAAACGGCTACCCCAAAGTCAGACCTGATTTCATATAGACTAAAAGAAGTATTCCCTCCTCCATGAAGAAATAGCTCCCCAAATGAGCATTTAAAGATATTTTTACATCAAGATGACTGGAAGTAGTGAACAGATTTTGGTCTTCAGTATGGCAGTGCCACCAAAATCTATGTCTTTGAGCATGTGGGTCAAGAGAGTTGAAGCCCACCTATGACTGCCTATCACCAAACATGACCCTGAATGATAGCCTGTAACAAAAACAGGCATCAAATAGCTTCCTTCCAAAACTTGGGGTCCCACTCTGCCTTTGTTTCTTAAAAACAAAATAAGATCTGCATTTGCCACACCTACAGACACCCTTCCTTTGTTCTCTTTTGAAGCAGAGAGAGGAAGGGGGAGCAGGGGTTTGATGCCGGCCTCAAAACAGACCCAGGTGAAGTACCGTCACACCAGTTGTCCTTCAGTATTCTCAGATCTTTAAAGAGCTCTTTCCTTCTGCAACATCCTTTCACGAACTAGGATTCCACCATGCCCTGACTGGAAAAGTAAATTTAAAGAACAAGCCAGGATGCTTCTGCCTTCCCTCACCCCTTCTGTGTCTCCAGAAAGAGAAAGATGGAAGATTAATCTACATAATGCTGAACTGAATCGCTTTAATTCCAGTCAGCTTTTATCATTCAATCACAGAGACCGCATGTGGAAAAATTCATGCTAATTCCCCTTAGCAACAGGGACAGCCTATCAGGAGGCTCCATGCACCATGCAGCTGCCAGGCAGGATCACTCAAAGTAGGTCAGGCCTGTATTTCTAAAAATGCCACGGTCTAGTAACCCCACTGTCCTGTCTGTCAGTCCTGCCCCATAATAACCTCAATTGCTTGGCGACACAATGACATACTACCCTGTTAAAGAGCCATCAAATCAGGCTCCTGCATTATTTTACTGCAAGCCTGGCTCTTGGATGGAACAGCCTTTGCAGGCTAGCATTAATCACGCAGCCCTTCATGTCCACTTCCATTTTGCTCGGGCGATGGATCCGGCATTAATGACCAGCTGTTCGGGCTCGCGCACACAAACCAAATGAAATCTTTCCACCCAGTTGGGTGCACAAAATAACAGTATCCTGGAGTCAGGCATGCCATGCTCTTGCCCAAATCCAAAAGGCAGGAGTGGAGAATGTGGGCTTTTGTAACCGTTCAAGTAATGAAAGGATATTTAAAACTGCCCTGCATGAGACAATCGAGCGATTGGTTTTATGCAACACATAGCCTTCTCCCCCAAGAAATGTGAATGTTCCCAGCCTAAAATATACATGTTTGCACAATGCAGTTTATTTTAAGCATATTATTAAGGAGAGCTAAATAAACAAAGAGCTGAACTGAGGCTGACTTTTGCAGGGAATCTGGGAAACCAGAAGAGGCTCTGAGCAATTTGGGCAGCCCAGAACAGGAGGAGAGAAACACAAACCACACGTTGCAAAGGCTTGCAGAGGAAAGTCAGGAAGGGCTGTGTAAAAGGTGTCTGGAAAAGGCCAGTTGCAAATTAGGCACCTTCAACATCCTCATCGCTCCCTGCCTGCCTGCCTGCCTGCTGCAGGACTGCAGATGCAGATCTAAAACAGAGTCCTGTAACATCCTTGTAAGGCTCCACTCTTGAAATCTTCCCAAGAAAGCTTTGCAGGATTTGCTGTGGATTTAGAAAGCTGTACTGCAATTCACAAATCTGACCTCCTTCCCCTCTTTTGTGAAATAGAAAAGACTGATTGTAAGTCAAATCACACACCGATGACTGCTGAAGAGTACAGCAAAACAGCAGTCGAGCTCAACACAGTAAAGTCGCAAGGCAATGCGCTCTTTGTAGTTCCTTTGCAGTTGAAACAGCACCTTCTGCATTTTGTTTTTTTCAACTGTGATGCCTCCCTGACCACCAGCCAGCTGGGTGAGCTAGACCAGCCAGTTATAAGGCAAAGGTATTAGTTCGAACTGACCAGCCTGTACTCTTCAGGTCTGCACTCCCCACCGCCCAACTCTCTCCAGCCTCTGTGGACAACTTCACACTCAACTGCAGAACTCAGCAAACCCCATAACGTATCATCTGTCCATTTTGGACTTTATGGACAAAGCACATTCATTAATCCATTTGCCCTTTTTCAAACCAGGCTTGATAACTAGGTTATGCCTATCTTTCTCATTTTGTGGCACACATCATAGTTATTCTTGGAAAGATATGGTCACTGACGTAACCACGGACTGCTAATTACAAGCTGCTGACATTCTGCTGGTCTGTGCAGCTCTATATGAATTACAAGGGTCCCTCCCTCTCCCTTCCCTTCCCGCGTATCTTCTTTTAAAATGCCCAAGGCTGAGTTGTTATTGAAAAAGAAGGGTAGCGAGGCTGCAGAGGAAAATGTATTTTCCTAATTTTGTTTCTTCCTCTAAGAGCAAAAAGCAATTCAACAACTGGCTAAACTATAATGGAGCAGAAAATGATCTCTGCAGTAACAAATCATGCAAAGGACAGGCAAGCTGGTTCCAGGATGGCTTACATGGCTACAGAGACATCTTGCTGGATATGACACATTCAGAACAATTTAGGGTTGCTGGATTTAAAAACACAGCTGTGCATGTTTGCATGTGCCAAAGAGGCAGCTCCTGACATTTCTGCCAAGCTTCCTCTATTTATCTGTAGCCTGAGTTTCTTTTCATTTAATTTGGGCTGTTACCACAGGTATGGCTTCCTGGATGACCTGGCAGGAGCTGTATTATTTAAAAAAAAAAAAAAAAGATTCTGCTTAAAAAGAGCCAGGACTCTATTTCACCACTACTATGCTATACCAGAAATAAAACTCAGCAGTATGCATTGTGGAGCAATCCCTTGCCAAAACTGAGCACTGAGCTTTTTTTGGTGGGATTCTGGTCTCCCCCCTTTAAAACAAATTACAGGCTGACTTTGAAATGCATTAAAAATGTAAATACATTACTGATTCATCTCAGTTGAATACTAAGCCATCTGAAAACGAGGAGTTGCCAGCTGGGCTACAAAAGTCATCTGGGATAATTTATTTTGATTAGACTGACCACACTTATATTTACAGTATGTTTTTCTTTTTACTAGACTAAGTACAGCTGTGTTTATAAAGATTTTAAAGATGGAGGGGGCAAAGCCCAACATTCCTCCCGAGATCATATAGAAAATTTAAGGCTCAAAGGTGTGTGTGAGAGAGAGAGACTTTCCAGAATCTTGTGTGCAAAAATGTCTCGCAATTCCGGTTTCTGGAAAAACATGTATACAGGAGGCAATTGAACATATACCCCTTAACCAAGCTTCTCCCAGCAGCCAGAATATCTCCAAAGCATTCCCAAATCAGAAAGCTCAATGCACAATGTACAAACACAGACATACACTGATACTGCACACTTCTCTTTTCCCCCACAAGGTGTTTGTGTCTTTGCAGCCACGTACACCTTTCATTTCCTCTGTAACCACATTAGGGAGTGTTCAGTCTACAATTTAAAGTCCCTTTCTCCAGGCACATTTCCGTAAATTATGCTATCACCGTTGCTGGAATAAGCAGACACCGAAGGGGACAATCAGACGGCACGCAGCTTTCCTTCCTCCTTGCCACTTGCTGGCTTCCATTTCTTTCCTCCCATGGCTGTGCTCTGACAGGCACACGTATCAGGCACTTCATTTATCCATCTTCAGCACAGCTCTCCTCTGAGGTGAAACTCTGCATCACCACGGCTTTCCCCATAATAATCCGAATAGCAGTGGTTGAATTCTTCCTCTGGATGCCCGTTCCATGCGTACTGCATTGCTGCCAATGCCCTCCCTATATGTGCCGGATTAGCTGGCATAGCATTTCTTTAAATGTTTGCTCCCCAAACCTTTAACTCGCATTTTCACCATTTAGGGAGGGGGAGAAATAAACCTTGCATCCCCCATTTCTTCTCCTCCAGCAGCAACAAGAGAATGCAGTGCCCAGATTTCATCGACTCTTTCCCTTTGCGTGCTGATGAGTGATGCTCTCCTGGAACAAGCCGGGCTGAAATGCAAGCAGGCAGGCAGGCAATAGCAACCCCAGCAGCAGCAGCAACAGCCACCCAGGTAAATGGGGGAAGCAGGATATGCCAAAAGTGGTGCAGCGTCATCACTCCGAGAGAAGACGAAATCGCTCCTTCCCAACAGCATGGCTCAAATCCTGCAGGAAGGAAAGAGCAGGAGTGCCCCCCCTACATCCCCCCCTCCCCAAAACAAAGGATTAAAGTGAAATCACTGTAAAATCAAGCCACTAATAAATAAAACTTTTTATTTCTGTCATTCGGGATTGCAACCGCCTACGTTGCCGAACGCAACTGTCCAGAAATGCAGAGTCACCCAAGCTCTTGTTGCAAACTGCCAGAGAGTCAGTGTCACATGAGAACCACATGATGCACTAAAGTGGCCAAACTCACATTCACGGAAAGCACAGCAGCGTCCACAGATAATGAGACAACCACTGCTCCTCTGCAGCAGCCCCAGAGAAACGGTTCCCTTAAAAGAGCCTGACAGGGACATACCATATACCTCTGCCCACGCTACGATGCCTGTGCCTATGGGTCTGTATGCGACTGCCAACAGGAAGGCTGCTGAGGATGCTGTTCCACAGACACAAGCTGGATGGCAGCAATATTACTTCTTGGCTGCAGCGTTCAAAGCTGATTCCACTTAAGTGAATTCCTGAAAAGCACACGCCATGTCTCAACAGCCCGAACTGGAGAGGGTGGGCTGAAATCCTCCATACCATTAGTTCTCCCGGCAATCTCCATTTGAAACTGCCTTCTGAATAATTTACTTTTGACAAATAAGATGTTCACTTAGCCTTTTCCTGTCCCTTGTTACCACTGCATGCTGGATTCATTACAGAGGGAAGACTTCTCCTGCTGCAATCACAAAAAAGAGAAAACGTGAATCATGTTACCCAAGTGCTGGGTTTAATAGAGGCTGTGCACATGGCCCAAATCCTTAAAGCAAGGTGCTTCTATATTATTGGGCATAAAGGCAGCTTTTGTTCCTATGTGTTTGTACACAGAAAGATGGAAATTCCCTTTCTCCCACTATCATGCCCATGTGTATGGAAATGTATGGATGAGGTTATGATTTTTTTCAAGCCAAGAGGGGGAAAAATACCCTTACCACTTCTGTTCCTGCAGATGCTCTAGTTTATTTATTAACACCATGCATTCCATAAACTGCCATCTGAAAATCTGAGAATTTTCTGTAAATTCATGTAAGTAATGAGTAAGTACTCAGCTAACAAAAGAAAAAAAGAAAAAAACCTGCTAGCATAACTATATAATTACATAAACTATTTTACTCCTGTATTTGTCCAAAGTGACAGCACAAGTGGGTCTGCTTCTTCTATTCCCTTTGTCTACTAACCTGGGATGCTGAATCTACCATGCCATTTCCCATTTTTCCAAGGAATGTAACTGGATGCTATATTTTCAGCAGTATTCTGATGCAAACTATGCTTTTTATTCATGCCAGCACTCTGTAACTTGCAATAAGGAAGGAGAAGAAGGAAGCACCCAATGCAGGAAATGCTTCTTTTCATTGCCTCTTAAAGCAATGTGAATTGGTCCAGTCCTCTGAAGCCTAAATAATCTCTTCACAAATACAATGACAGCCTCCAACATAGGCAAAAAAGAACAGTGAGGAAGAGGTTTAAATTCTGAAGTATAAGTTAATATATTGGCTTCTATTTTTGAAATGGTTTGGGCTTCAACACTTATTAAGGGCGGGGGAGGAAAGGAGCAATCAAGTGGTGTTACTAATTTAGGAGTATCAGATCTGGAATTCTGGAAGTTGAAGTCCATGCATCTTCTAGTTACCAAGGTTGAGGATCACTGCCCTACCCCAGTTCTTCCCTTTAAGAAAACAATGTATTTTTGTTTATTAATACCTAAGCTGTATTTCACAGAAGGGGTTATAAATCCCTCTGAATTCCAGATAACTGCACACTTTGTCTACTAAAAAAAACCAAGGAAGGTAAATTTAGACTGCAGATTTGAGAGACCAGGAGTCATTGTCTGAATATGTCTTGGTTTCAGTTGTCTGAAACCGTTCTTAGTCAGTGGCTCTCTTACATGTATGCAGAGAAATACTTGTGAACATCTCAACTTTTCAGAAAATTAAAAAAGACATTGCTGCACATAAGGCCTAAGGATCAGTGAGATTGGTACTGCTGGTGGGAAGAGATTCAGTAGAGAATGCTACTGGCAGCACATAAAAAATGAGTTTATTATTCCACAGCATTAAGAAAAAACTCCAAAACAAAACAAAACCCTTCCTGAATGAATTTACAAGAACTATAAGGCAACTTTTTGAACATACTGTGAATACTACAATATAGATTTTAAATAAAGAAATAAATCCAAACCATGCCAAGTGTTAACTAATCAATCAGTGGTCCCCTGAAAAGTTCACAAAGCTCTGTACATCTAGCTCTTCCCAGTCAATTTCTCCCTTCCCTATAGATTCTAGAGAGAAAAAAATGTGGTTACTTGAGGTTTCAACCCCAAACCAAACAAACTGCTTTATTTTTCACTTAACATGAAACCTCAGTGTGAAAACCTGGGGTGTGAAATCTGTGGACTGAAACCAAAACAAATACTGTTATCTCCTACATAAATAGAAACCCAAGAGTTAAACATAACCTCAGTAACGGCCCCACATAGATCTTGGTCAATAAAGGAAAAAAGCTTCACTTTAGTATAACTTACCAAGGGCTATTTAGTGGCTTCAGAATCATTTGAAGGCTATCATCTGGTTATCCATCTCCTTGGTTACATATTTTCTCTTCCCTGCTTCTTCATCAATATACAAATAAAGGAAAATATATGAGCAAAGCAACACTATTTCTAGTCTGCTTAGGGTTAGAGAGGTCAGGAGCTACAGAATCTACCAAAAATGTACGGTTAACACAGAACAGTACTCTAATCCCATGAATCTCTACAGTACAGATAGGCAATCTAGTATTCTCCAGAGGTTTTCGACTACAACTTCCACAATCTCTTTCCATTGACTATTCTGGTTGGGACTGATAGGATTTAAATCCAAAATACCTGAAGGGCATCAGCTGTTCATTCTAGTTTACTCATGAACAAGAGTATCTCATGTAGTCACTTAACTACCAATCCAAATGTAGCTTTCCTAAATGCTAGGAGAAAACTCAAACTTTGATGCACCATTTATCTTCTTTATTATACTGTATCATTCTGTTATGCCAGCGTTCATTGTTCTCTTTACTGGAAGCAAGGAAGCTTTCATCTCCTTTACAGGAGCTGCAATAGACTGAACTGAGTGGAACAGCTTGACTCTTGTTTCTAGTTAAATGGCAATCTATCGGCCTGTATCATTGCAGTTTAATACTAATTTTGAGATATACATCATCACTGAGAGCTTTGCAACTGGATCTGACATTTATGTAAAAGTGGGAATGATTACAGTGGACAATATACAGAGATACATATATATATCCACAAACACACAGACACACACCTCTTCTGCTATAACCATTCCCACTTTTACATACTTTACATGCTTATACTTGGGTGGGATGAAAATTGTGTGATCCAAGATATGCAGAAGATACAGACAGTGGTAACTGATCTTATTAACAAAGATGAAACAGCTAAAGTACTATCTATCAAGAGATTTTGACCTGTTTTCTCTTTCTTGAGCAAGAAAAAAATATGGTTTTAATCACATATTTGCTTATCAGTTCATTAATAAAATAATGTCTGTATTACATCTAGCAATTGTTTATGAACTGTCAATAAGATAATTGTCACTGTCCTTTTGCATTTCATTTCCCAGGACATCAGCTTAAGTTCAGTTATGCTCCCAGAGTCTGCTCTTCCCAAAATGTTATAGCTTTTTCCTCTAGATGCTGAATTAAGTTAAACTATTCACTGGATTCTTTTCCATAGTTACAGTATTTTGAAATGCTTATAACGTCCACATCTATAAAATCCCCTACGTTTCTACAGTAGAAATAATTATATAATGCATGGATTTTCAGGGGGAAAAGTACAGCTTTTATCACACTGGCCTTGCTGTAAACAAGCCAGATTTTTAATGGTGGTCTGAATATTTAGTTCTCATTCTTTTTCTGGACTGAGGTCTTGTTTATTACAATTCAGTCCATTCCCCCTTGTAACACTTGGATGCCTGCCATGCACTATTTGTTTATAGTCACAAGCATGGAAAAATGGGCTTCCCGGCTGCACTCTCAAAGTCTAAGGTGAAGTGTCTGGCAGGTGTGAAAAAAACAGCTCCTCTAGTTGAAACTATGCCATGTGTTCCATATAAGGCCCCTGTCCTAAACTAACAAAGGAAAATTGGGTTGTTGCCCAAGGTAAAATATTAACACTTCATTGGGTTATTGCTTGTGGTGTGTTAAGCCGCTAAATCAGTGCTCCAACAGAAATGTACTTGGCTATCTTAGTTCTTGCTGTACATTTTTCTGCAGGAGCAAGTAGAATTCAGCAAGGAACTGGAGTCTGCAAACCTCACATTTGAATCCCTATGAAGCCTTTTCCTCAACCTTTTACTTTTAGGCTTTTAAATGACAATTTAATGTTTTTAAGGAAATATTAATATTTCCCCTTTGGTTAATATTCCTTGAGGCCCTTATCAGTCAGAGCTTAAAATAACAAGAAAAGGTTTTTCCTAGAGTAGAGGCAGAACTACTAACCCATTGCACCAGTCTATGGGCCCTCAAGCAAGGCTTCTCATCCAACTGTATTATTATCAGTTGCTATTGGAGCACCAGAACAATCTTCTCCATTTCAGCTAACTTTTCTTTTTCACCTTTTTAGATTATTAGTCTTTAGTATTCTACATCTCAGGTAGTACTTGAGAAATGTATATGTTTGAGTGTGTAAAAGTTTACAAAAGTACCATAAACTATGGTATCCTTTTGGACCCTCTCAGGGTTTTAGTGGGAACCATGCTTCTCCTCTTTCCTCCAGTTGGTGTTGGTGGGGGGAGAAAGGTCTAACCTTAGACCTCCATTTTACAGAGTGCCTCAGGGCCCTATTCTCTCCCTTCTTTTAACATTTACATGAAGCTCTGGGTGAGGTCATATTTTGGTGTGGGGTTACCCAGCAAAACCAAGAACCAATCATGAATCAGCACTCCAAAATGACCAATCAGGATCAGGCACAAACAAAGGACCAACCAGAGACCAGCCCTCACCCACCTGCACCGATCAGAAACCAGCTTGGCTAAAGACCAATCAGAAGTCCCTAACCACTTTGCCTCTGAAAATGCTAGCCACAGTTGCAGGCAAAACATCAGGAAACCTGTTCTCTAGACCATGGTCACTAAACCCTGAAGCCAAACACTGCCCAACAGGTACCAGCCGTGAAAGCCTACACTAGTATATCCTTCCCCATTTTTTAGAGGCAATGGGCATCCCAATGGGGAAGAACAGGCTTTGACTCAATCCTAGCAAGATTCAATGGTTATGAGTTTGGGGCCCCTCTGAATCAGGAACTGGAGATTTTCTACCATTGGTTCTAGAGGGGGCTGCACGCCCCCACTCAGAACCTGTGTGCAATTTGGGGGTCTTCCTGGTATCACAGCTCTTGCTCAAGGGATAGGTGGCAGCTGTGGCCAAGAGGGATTTGCACAACTGCAGCTCTGTGTTAATTATGCCCATTCCTATATCGAGGGGCTTCCTTGTGGTCACTGACATCATAATCACCTCCAGTTTGAATTATTGCAATTTAGTTTACATGGGGCTGCACTTGAAGACAATCTCTGGAAGCTGCAACTGGTCCAGAATGCAACGGCACAGATACTTATCAGTACAACATGGTGTGCCAAATAACACCACTTCTTTGCAAGTTGTACTGGCTTTCAGTAGGCTTCCAGCTGCGATTCAAGGTGCTAGTTATCACCTAAAAATCCCTCATGATACAGGACCAGGTTATTTGTGGGGTTGCTGGTCTATTTTTATAAAGAGCCATGAAGATGGCCTTGAAGGGAATATTCAGAAGCAGTTACAGAAACAACAAAGGCAGAAGCATTCCGTAAAGTCCTGAGAAAAGAGATAGTAGAAAGGGGCTCAGGCTGGCTCTTCCCTGACTCAATGGGATATGAGGAGCGAAGGTAAAATACAAGCAGACTTGCAAGACTGACGTCAGACCTATGAGGTAGACCAGATCAGGAAACCAACTCTAGGAAGACTAGAACTAAACTTCATTGAGATAAGCTATAATAACAGAAACTTGCAACCAGGGAGGAGCCAGCCTGAGGCTAAGGTCCTCAGAAGTTGCTCATGCCCTAGTTACCTCACAGTTGGATTACTGTACCATGCTCTATATGGGGCTGCCCTTAAAGACAATAGGGAAGCCGGACCAGAATGCAGCAGTGCAGGCAGTGGTAGGGATACGTTACAGGCATATGACCTTGCTGCTTTGTGAGCTGCACTGGTGCCAGTTGGCTTCTGGGTACAGTTCAAGGTGCTGGTTGTCACCTGTCAAGCTTTCCATGGCATGGGGCTTGGCTATCTGAGGGATCACTTATCTCCAGTTGCCTCTGCCCCATGCAGTACAATTGGGCAGAGTAGGTGCACTCCAGGTCCTGTCTAAAGAATGTCAATTCCTGCCTCCTGGAATAACCCCCCCCCCCCCAAGATTTGTGTGGCTCCCAACCGTATATCTTTCAGGAGATTGTTGAAGACCCAGTTATCTTGGGGGGCAGGGTGATTGTGGAGTCCCTCTTATTTTGTTTTGCTTTGCTTTTGTTTTTTGTACTTTGCTCTTCTGGATGTTGTATTTTAGGTGTAACTCGTTTGGGAGTCAGGAGGCCTATAAATTAAATTAAATTAATATTGTTTGGGGGAGGTTTTATATCGCCTGGAGTTGTGATTACATGAATTGGAGTCACTGCTGTAAGATGGGTGATCATACAAGAAATAATAACAACAACAATATTTTTATTTTATATATATGTGTGTGTGAGAGAGAATAAACAAAAAAACAAACAGTGCATTACAAATATCCTGGTTTTTCATTTCCCTTTCACTGCTAGACTCTCCCTGTTGGGACTTGGGGGCAAGGAAATAGTCTAGATGAATATGGGAGTCAGAAAGAAAGGCAGTTCCCACATTAGACAAACCATGATTCTGCAATAGTTTGTTGTAAGAGCCAGTCTCTTCGTTTGTTAAAATATTTATTTTTCCATTGTTTTTCTTTGCCAAGACATTCTCATATTTTGGTAAATAGTTCTGCTTTTTTCAAGATCAACATAATGGCAGCTATTGATGTGCATAAAAGAAGCCGAATTATTGATAACCAAATTTTATAGCCCGTATTTGTAGGATAAATGTGCTTTTTAAATCTTCACCTTATTTTGTTACATTGTTTTGTGTTAAGATATTAGATATATAACATAAAGTATATTATACTTAACACAAAACAATGTAACAAAATAAGGTGAAGATTTAAAAAGCACACTGTATCCTACAAATACAGGCTATAAAATTTGGTTATCAATAATTCGGCTTCTTTTATGCACATCAATAGCCCCTCAATGTTGCATATTTCTTTCTTTATTTGTTTATATTTCAAATGTTGCATATTTCTTTCTTTATGTTTCAAATTTAGACACCGCCCATCTCACCAGGAAATGACTCTGGGCGGTTTACAATAAAGACATATAGAAGAGTAATGCTGGATCACACCAACCACCTATACATTCCAGGGAGCCAGGAAGAGCCAGACAATAAGGCCCTCCTTCTTTTGTTTACCAGGAACTGATCCTGTATACTCCATGTTAGATTGGAGGTTATGTATAGCTATCTTTATTATTAGTCATCCTTTAGATTCCATATTTCTAATTTGTACTGTTAATATACTTTATGTTATATATCTAATATCTTAACACAAAACAATGTAACAAAATAAGGTGAAGATTTAAAAAGCACACTGTAAGCCATCAATTTAAAAAAGTATAGAAAAGCAAAAACACATAAGAGGAAACTATACTACACAGTATCTAAGTCATACAGTTTTTAGCATGTATTTAAAAGTAAGCAATGATGGGATCTCTTTCACCTCACTTCCTAAGCATTCCTAGGTGACCAAGAAAGTTGGCCAGAAGCAGAGACCAGAAACTGAAAGGGAGGGTAATTAGGATTTAGATGGCAGTTTACGGGCTGGAGTGAAAAACAAGACAGGAGTCAGCATCAGCAAGCAAAGAATACCAAGTAGGCCACATTGCTTGAGCAAAGTTCATTTGCAACCTCCCTTCTGCCAGAAAGATCTAATTATGATGGGTAAAAAAAATTCTCTTATTACAGAGAAATTATTTCAAAGAAGAGAATGTCAACAAAATTCTCAAAGGTGGAATGTGGTCTTCTCGCATACATTTTGTTACAAGATGGTGAAAGGGCCTGGGTGAATTCACTTTCACTCATTGTATAGTACACTAATTCCTCCAGCGGTCTGTAGCCTCCCTGGCTTCCCCTGCTTCAATTAAATCAGCACTGAACTGAAACGTGTATAAAATGAAATCTTGTGGTACTTAGCAAAACCTCTAATTGATTTCCTGGAATTACTTAAAATAATAGCCTTATCTAATTAGTAGCATTCTGAAAGAATACTTTAGAAAACCTTGGGAATTAATCCTGCTTCTTTAGACAAAAGACTTTGGGCTTTAACATTAAAAAAAAAAAAAATCTCTCTCATGCATTACATATGAGCTTGTCCAAAACAATAAAGCAAAATAATCAAATTGCAAAGAATGAACACCTTCAGTTGAACAATGAATTTATTCTGCTGCTAGCTTCCAACATACAAATAAGAATGGTTGGGTGGGGGAACTGAAAAAGGAAACAAGATATGCATATTTATAGGTGTGTCTCCCCATCTGGGGCACAGAGCTTGAGAAAAAGCACAGAAGCAATTCTCATTAAAGATATGGATAAAAAAGAAAGTGGCAGAGGTCAGGTTCAAAACCTCAGCACCACACAAGGTATCTAGCAGGAAAGGCCAAGGAAGTTCATGTTACATAAGCAAATCTTAGGCTTCAAACTTCTTCCCAACCTTTTGACAGCACAACTCAGATGACATCAGTTCTGCTTAGTGCAAGCCAGAGTTTTCTCTCATATTCAAACCATGAAACAGTGGTTTCCGATTCTTATTTAAAGAACCATTTTAAATCGTGCCTCCCTGGTTTCAGTTTCTTGTGTTAAAAAGAAATCAGCAAATGACTTGATTGCACAAAGAAACCGGGAGGTGGGGAAAAAATCAGATCAACTTCCTACCATGAAATCTTTATAGATTCAAGAGTGCTTTTGGGGATTTGGTATCAGCACCTGAAGAATGAATGGCTTCACTGTATGACTGCCAGGACAGAGAAGTTCAAATAATACAGAATTTGCTTGAGAGTCAGGAGGAGCTACATTACTCAGATTTGAAAGACCACTTTGGCTGCCTGTTGGTTCTCAAGGTATTTACCTTTAAAGCCTTAATTACTTCAGGACCACATCTTAAGGAATCCTTCTTCTCATACTGGTGTGCCTCAGGTTTAGGCAAGGATGTGTCTAAACAAGGATGAGCAACCTGAGGATGGAGGGCTGTGTGCAGCTCCAACACTTTTAGCCCCTGAAGTCCTGGTGACCACAATTGCAAAAATCAACAGGCAAAGCTTCCTGCCTATTTGAGGTGAGAAACACACAAAAACAAAATGCAAGCTCTAAAACATGCTTTACAGAGTAGGGATTTAAAAAAAAAAAAAAAAAAGTTGGGGGGAATCCAATCTCTGGAAAAAAACAAAAAATATTGATCCTGTCCAGAGACACATTTCCTTTGCTCACTTCATAGTATATTTTCCACAGCAATACTCCACTCTCCAATAAATATTACTTACAGAAGGTTGTCCAACCCTGTTTTAGAATCCTCAAAGTACTTCTTTAAATACAGGTAGTCCTCATTTAGCAACCACAATTGGGACGTGCAACTCCATCACTAAGCAAAGCATTTGCTAAGTGGGAAATCACATGACCACAACTGTGTCTGCCTTTTCCCCACTCCCCCACCCTTGGGAATGCTCACCCCAGTGCTGGGATAATTAACAAGAAGGGAATTAATGTTTGTATTTACATTCATTGGAAAGAAAGAATTTACAAGAGAGTAACAGGCCCACAATGGGGAATACACTGGGCTGTTTGCATAGTGCACTAGCAGCTGCCATAACTTTTGATGTGTATTCCCCATTGTGGGCCTGTTTACTCTCTTGTAATCCCTTCCTCTCCAATCTCTCCACTCTGCAAGGTGGGTGGGAGGAAAAAAAAAACAGGTCAGGCACAGGACAACGCATACTGACTGTAATGACAAGTGCGTGATTGAGGGACAGCACTGTTGTAACTTTGAACAGTCGCTGAATGAGGTTTTCAGTAAATGAGGACTACTTGTAATTGTGTTACGTACAAAAGTGAGGCAACCTTTCCCAACCTGGTAATCTGGGACATTGCAATGCAACTCTTCTGAAAGACACCAGCAGCTACAGAGCTTGCCTGAAGGAAGAGGCTCTTTGGTATTGGTACTTTCACTTGTTAACAATGTTACAATCTTTTTGCTCCAAGTCAAGAGTTTTCCATCTGCCCTGGCATTTTAAGAAACTAGCCATAGCAAGTGGTAGCACCTAACCAATCTTGCTCAGCTGGTACAAGTACTGTATTTGGGATGGAAGATCATCAGGAAACCTTAGGGCTACAAGCTAGACTGGGAAATCAAAGATGGCAAACCACTTCAGCATTAGCAAGGATGTACCCTTAAATCAGGGACAAATATATTCCAATCTGCTTTGCTTACTTTGTCATTTTTCCCTATCTTTAAGTCAGACAGGGATAAAGCAATAAGGATATTGCTTTAATGTGTGTGGGTGACTGCCCTGGCTTCCACTGTTTTGATGGGTGGTACAGATCTAATTTAAAGAAACAAGTAAATAGGGTATTTGTGAGTAGACAAAATATGCCAGGCTTGCACAAAAATACTTATCTGACCACATCATTCATGGCTTAAGACAAACTGCTTTTACAAAACAAGCAACTGTTTTCAGAAGCGTTTACAAATTACTGGCTGTTTGAGGCAACCTAATTATAACTGGGAACACAACATTTCCTGGATTTAGATTTATTCTAATCCAGGCTATTTTGTACATTAGAATTCACAACACAGTATGCTGTATCTTCTGTGGACACAGGAGCAGGGCAAGGTCAGAAGAAAGCCTTCCAGAAACCACAACTCACAATGCTAGTTGGTTGGCCATATAAATCTTCTAAATAAATAAGCTTAGGCAGCCTCTCAGGAAGGTTAGAGAAATCAATGGTACTAGGTCTCTTGGCTAAAGCTACTGTATCCTCCAGTATTTGGATGCAGGATACCACTGAATGTTAGTTCCTAGTAAGCATTAAGCAATACATTGCATTTATATGTCCAGTTTATAGGCTTTTCACAAACATTGGACTGGCCACCATGGGAGACATGTCGAAAGGTCTTTTAGTCTCATCCAACAGAGCTGCTGCATTCTTAGAAATACAACAAGCATTGCAGACTTCAATGGTTCCTCTACCATTAAGATGGTCACACAAGGAGGACCTTTCCACAAGTGTGTTAACATACAAGTCAGGGTTAATTCATAATATACAAACCAGTTCTCCAGTTGCCTCTGCTGAAAAGATTCAGGACTTTTTATTAAGAACTGGCAGCCATTTTTCCACAGAAGACTACCTACAGGAGTCTAAGCAGAAGAAAGAAGATTTTAAAAAAAGGTAGACAGTTTAAGGAAAATAACAATCCTGTCTGTTCCATATGTTCTTTTTAGTCTCTATTCATATTACATGGAAGGACTAATAAAGCAGAAAATTACTACTGTGACCCATATTGAAGACTTGGCAGAACTGCCAAAGGGACAAGGCTGCAAAGTTGCATGGAGAAACATAATGCACTTTCATTAGAAAACAAGCATAAAGTTTTCAAAATGGATAATCTAAACTCATTTTATGTCCCTAAGTTTATTGACATAATTCAGAGGACAGGGTTTTGAAAATGAAGCTAAGAAATCCAACTGCAAGTCAGAGCCCAAGTGCGGTCTCCCTGAGTAACCTGGGGCAAGTCATTACCTCTTAAATTTGGCACCCATCAGTATAACAGGAAGAATAAGTGGCTGTCCCCATCAGACTATTCTCAGCAAGGAGCAGGTAAGGAATGGAAATCACTTGGCATGCTCAGAAAGTGTTTCATAAATAATAATAGCAACTTAATCCTATGTAAATGTCATGATCCCTTATCTAAATGTTGCATTACACGAATGCTTTGGAAATTGCCAAGACGGCTAGTCAGTACATTTTGTAGCTGTTCATAAGAAATAAACTTATTTTTATAATGGAATCCACACTGACATTCTATGAAGTTGGCGGAAATTAAAAATATTGGAGTCAGTGGTGACTTTCTCAATGGGAATATGCTTAAGTCTCTTTATCCTCTCCATCATCAAACCACTTGCAGGTCTGGTACATCTAAGAACCTAATAATAAGTCTCCTGTGATGAAAGAAATAGCATTCTTTTCACATTGCCTCAGGGCACTGAATTTCTTGCCCTGGCAATCGCAGTATCTCCAGTTATTATGGATTGTAAAAGACATCAAATAAAGTGAAGCAGACTCAGTGCAAAGCTGAAAACTGGTGTGAAGTAGGGTGATTTTTAGTTGCTTGTAACTCACTCAAAAAGGGGCAAAGGGGTCCCATACGCCCTGTCTCTGATTCAAAATCCTCTGCAGAACTTTGCCTCCAATATGTAACTCAGGAGTTTGGTAAGAAATAGGATTGAAAACATTGGGCACGTGTTCAAGCAGCACAATTTGGTGAAGGAGAATTGGATTCAGGGACTAACAGTTTCTCCTCCTTGTAATCCGTCATTATAGTGTTTTAAATGAGTGGCATAATTATAGGGCTGGGGATTCATTGTTACTACAATCCATTCTTACTTCCCCCAGTTTCTTTTTGAGTCTGTGATGGTACTTTGTCTTGCACGCAAACTATTTTTTTTTCTTTCAGTTCATTCCCATTCCCATCCTCACTTGAATTTCCTTCAATTTCCTTATCAGACTTTCTATTTAATTCCTTTGACAGGCCTCCCTTCCTTCCACAACATATCCACCATAGTCCAAAATGTTATTTTAAACCAGTAATTTTTCAACCCTAGTTTTTACTTAGCCCTCTTCCCTTACTAGTTTATGCTTGTGCAACTCATTGACTAGCTTTTTTACTGTGTACATAACAGTCCTGCCATTTGTCCTTGTAAACAATATTGCGCCCATCTCTGTTGATGAGGGGGCAGCGTTATTAGAAACAGAGGATGGTCAGCCTTGAGAAAAAACAACTGAGGGTGGATATGATAGCAGTCTTCAAGCACCTGAAAAGATCTGTCATATAAAAGATCAAAACCTATTCTCTCTCATTCCAAAGTGCAGGACACAAAATCATGAAATTATGATATAGGAATTGGATGTTAGAAAAAAACATACTAACAGTAAGAACCATTTGACACTGGAACCACCTGGCCTCCCCTTCACTGGATATATTTGAGCAGAGACTTGGCAGCCATCGGTCTGGGATACTTTCAGTTAGATTCCTGTCTTAAGAAGGAAGTTGGACCCCATGGCCTATAGGGCCCCTTCCAAATCTAAGACTCTGATTTTAGTGGCAGCAATTTTTTATTTTTTTTGTATATATATATATATCAGAAGAACCAAGTTATCCCTTATCTGTGACACACGTCATGCCAGTCTTATTTCTACTAAAAACCTCCAATATTTTTTAGCTTGTAAAAAAAGTGTTCTAACTTCTTAGATTATTGTACATGTCATTTTTGAGACTTGATGGTTGCTTGTGTGCTTCCCAGATGTCAAATGACAATTTAATACCTGGATTCCATGCAGACTCTTCGCTAAATCCATCAGGTCCCTTATGGCTGACATACATGTAGGCTGTAGTTCTTATAGATGACTATTTAGGGTACTATTATTATATTGTTGTATTATTTCTATTTTATTGTACATTGCTTAGATTCCTGTAGGGTTGAAGCAGCATAAAAATCCTACCCAGGCATACTGGCTTTTCTCAATCAGAAAAGTCCTGATGCTTATTGTACTTAAAACAGTAGAGTTAAAGGCAAGTTCATTTATTAGCTACTGCACTCCGTACCCTGGTCTTTCCAGAAAAAAAGATTGCCATGCTATCTAACCTAAAGTGTTAGGAAGCATATTGCAGCTTAGGGGTGATCCCAGATCTCTCCTTCTGTCTATCACTGCATTACATTGTGTGCAGTTGTGCACGTATGCTTCTATGTATATGAACAACATACAACTAAGGGTGTCTCATGAAATTCGCAGATCTGCTAAATGTTGTTTAGCATAATAACTACTTTTTCTTTATTCCAGTACTGATTCCCTGTGTTCTGTTATAAATGTGAGCGCAAAAGAATTACTGAGAGTAATGACAGTATTAAAAATATGACTGTATAAGAATGCACATTCCTACTGAAATGCTTCTTTTGCAATCAGCTACACCAAATGTGGCACGTTTCACAACATTTTACCAAACAACCCATTTATTTTCACAAGAGTTTGGCCTATTCAACAGCAGCAATTTCCCTTTGCAATGTTATTGTGAAAGAAAGACATCAAATGAAAATCATCTGTTATCTGCAAATGCCTGCTTATTCTAATGCACCAGAAACACTATCAAGATAACCTCTGGTGTGATCTCAGCTATCTTGGGTTGCCCTCCTAAATCCATTACTTGCTCACAACGGAAGTTACTGACTTCTTGGAGCAAAGATAATGAAGGTTATTGAGATTCTGCCACTGGATATAAAATCATTAAAGCAAGATAGTCCACAATTTATGACTTACTCTATGGACAGCAGGGCATTATTTTAACGATAAAATTGCAATCTGCAGAGGAAGTGGCTAAACTGAAGGAGCCACATAAAGACGGATAATTAGTATCAATCATGGTGACGCTACTGTGGACATCTTTATTGCTTTAAACACACTAATCAAATACTTCTGCATTCAGATGGAAGGACTGGTAGGCAGATCAATACAAGAAACATCTCCTCAGAGAGTAATTTTGAATTATCCACTGAAAAAGATATCACAAAAGACCCAATGAGTCGTGTGCCGAGCAGGCAGCTATGTAAATTGAATAAATAAATAAAATATTTAAAGGGAGATGAAATATGAACAAATGATAAAAAAAAAAAAAACCTTGGCTAGTCTATTCTGTAACAGAGATGAGTATGTTATTCATACTCATCTATGCAGTTATTCATAATTTATTTAAAAATCAAAATGTTCAGCTGAATTATTCAAGAATGAAATGTTTAAAAAGAGCCTTGGATTCAAATTTCCTGAGTCATGAAGCTCACTGAATGACATCTTTTCCTTGTAATTCTGGTGAGGATAACTAGAAAGTGTCTGGGTAGGAAAACTTGAGGATAGGACAGGAACTGAAGTGCTATACCTGAACAAGAATTCCAGTGTGAGGTGAGTATAAGAAGCAAAACCGTTGCAGAATTGGCACCTTATCTGTGGAACGCTTTGGTCAGATGGATTGTACAATACCTACAACACACTTTTTTCAAATCACTCAGCCTCCCTATTTATTTTCCAATGCGCCTTATGCACCATTTCCAGTGTGTTTAGGCTTTTTGCTCTTTCATCTGCTTCTAGCTTTACTTTTTAGTTTTATCCTGTGTTACATTTTAATTGATATCTTATGTTCTTGTGCTTCTAATTTATCTGTAAAATAACTTCAGTTATTAGATGCAAGACATTTCCAAATCTTTATGACAATGGAGAACCTTGCTGGGCTTCCAAATATGAGGAGGCTTCTAAATGCATTCAACAGAACACACACTGAAGTCCATTCTGACTCTGAAGACTTAGACTCTAGAGGACAGAGTATAAGAGTTGGAATTTCCTATGTAGTTATAATGCCTAAACCAAGATAGAACAAGAACAGAATAATTCAGTTCTGGATTGTGTTTCTTTCATTACCATTGTCTCTTGCTGCTGTACCCAACTTCACCCATATCCAATTTCATACTGCACAGAGGCTAAAGTATGCTGTTGCTGCTCATATAAATATTTTAAAACTATTGATCAAGAAATTCTTCAGCTATTGCAGCCATTATTTAGGCCAGTATTGTGCTTCTGAGGAAATTTTCTAACAGCTGTTATTACAGGGCTCTCAAAAAAATCATTATTTTAACAAGAATCACATACTTTCATCTAGAAACTTTTATGTAGAAACAAATTTTGAATTACTATGAATCTGAATGGCAACCATCATAACACGCAGAGACAGAGGAAAGCTCAGCATGCTAATGAAATCATCGAAGTAGGAGAATGATCTCCTAGTGACTTGATAATTAGGCTAGCAGAAGACAAATTCCAGTTGTGTCCTGTTAAGATAGCTGTAAGATGTCATGCTAGTCCACTATATCAAATGAGATGAGATCAAATTGTTGGCTACCAATATCCACTGGGGAGGGAAGGGGTAAATTTAAGTTCCACAAAGGGAAGATTGGGCTCATAGAAGTCAAAGTAATGCTTGGTGGGTGAGATATCAAGTCAAGCCAGGACATCAAGTCCAGCAAGCTATAGCACCAGAAGAAGGAGTTATTCAGATTACTTTTTCTAAGGCTTAGAAAACAAAGATTGATATTTGGGGTCAACTGTTGATCCTTAGGCAGGCTGATATTGCAAACTGGACTACATCTTCTTCAGAAAGTGCACACGCACACTAGAGAGACCTCTAACGTAGAAAGTTCTAATAAAGTCAGTAATCTCCAGTATTAGGTGTTCGCAGCCCTTTTGCTGGGCACAGTCATGCCATTTCAAACATTCTTATGCCAGTTAAGAGTGATGTATGGAACCATCAGTGCATATTACTTTTTACTGAAGCAGTGAAAACATCACAAGGTAGCACACAAGATGAAAGCACTCATAACAACAATAATAATAATGTAAAGTACAAACTATTTTTTGGAACTTGGCTATCATAGGCCCAAATTAAAACACATTCAAACATCATATGGGGAAGATATATTTTTAAAACTTCTATAAATCATATCACAGCTGGCACTTTTCAAATGCCAAACATGCACCCAGCCTAATAAGCACTGTGTTGACAACATGCAGCTTTGATTATGGTTTCCATTTCAGTCCAGGAAGGTCATAGAAGTTACAGCAGTAGATTACCAGTGGATTTACAGGCTTGGGAACTGATCCTATAATATGAATTCAGTTGTACTGAGATGGGCTGGAGGTAATGTTGGAGTACATTTGAATTCTCACATGGTGACAATGATGTGGAGTACCATTGCCCATCTTAAACCTGTGAATTAACTGAACCCACATCTGGAGGAAATATTCAGAAATTTTATCTGCTTTAAAATGCAATATGAGACTGACTGGATCTAGTTTTTTGGTGGCTAGAAATCTGCTGGCAGATCATTTGCATATATAATTCCAGTTGATAGTGATTAAAGGACTGATTCATTCTGTATAATCTACCCCATTCATTGATCTGGCAAGCTCATACCTTTCAGATGTTTCAGACCTTAATTCCTATCAGGTTTCACTAACATGGGCAATGGGAAAAGGACTGTGGGAGTGGAAGTCAAAAACATCTAGAAGGCCCTTGGTTTAAGAAGAATTATTTCTGCACATCCCACCGCTGCTTCAGGTACAATTAATTTAAAAGTGGGATTAAGGACTTTTCTGGTACGACATGAAGAATGGAGAAAAGTTGCCTTGTCTACATCTACTGTTCTTACTCTGCCACTTGGATAATTTGTTTCAGGAAGCCTTAGACATAACTTCTGTTTGACTTAGGCTGGATTTGTGTATCATATTGGCAGTAGTACGTTTCACCATGGTCTGCTGAAAAAGTCACAATTGCCAGGGTTAACACTAAGCTATAAACCACAAAAATGGTTTTAAAACTCAAAACTATAAATCATTGCTTAACAAATGACAATAGCTGGGGTCCTACAACACATCAGGAAAAAAGCAAGTAGACCACATTATGGCTTAGTGCAATATGTGAACTAAGAAATGTGAAGGCATTTATACTGCTCTATGACCAGGCTAAAGTTTGATTAGTTTATTGATACGGCACTTCTTATTGATGGCAAATTTAGGCTGAAGAATATTTGAGGCTGGCATAGCAAGTAATCAAGTAAGCACTGAATAATCTATGAAGAATTTAGCATATTAGTCAATTCAATTATAGAAAAGCAAGTCATTGAAAGAGCAGCAAATTCAATCTGTAGCAGTTCAGAACAGAGTAGCATTCTGAGTCAGCAGAAGTGAAGGCAGTCAGGGGTCACCTCCAAGCCACTTCCAAGGGTTGAGGGAGCAAAAATGAGGAGGAGGAGGAGGAGGAGGAAGAAGAAGAAGAGGAGGAAATGCCCTTAGTCTTTTAGTTGGTTCTCAGTGTTTTCAGTATTATTCTGGTTGCTCTTTTTGAACCAAATAGAATATTTATATGTTTGCCTATTGTATATTTAAATAAAAGTATTATGCATTTTATATTTCTAAATTTAGTATATGTTTTTATATTTGTAAATATAAATATGTAATATACACATTAAATTTATATTTATACTTTAAAAAATATTTAAGACTTAAATGACCTTAAACTGTTATAACATTGTAGACTTTTGCAAATCCCCAAATCTCTAAGATAAGCAGAACTTCATTTTCAACCAGTCACATCAAACAGTACAGAAAGTACTTACCACTATTTCTTCATCTAGGTCATGGCCCTCACTCAGCTTCCTTGAACAGTTCCACCTGGGTTATGGATAATGCTGTAGGTTTAGTCATTCCTAGGATTAGATAGTCCAAAAAGACCAGAAGACTGATGCAATCATTTTTTGTCTCAGATCAGTCTCTTGAGCTATTTGAACTCCTGAATGAGAGCTCAGATTTTGCAAAGGGTTTAGCTACATATGTTTAGGTATATAATCTTAAGAGATCATTCTCAGCTTATCAGCTTCCTGTGAGCAAGCCCTCTCATTCTAGCAAGAAACCATGGTTTGACCAGGACTGCATGCAAGACAGAGTAGATTTGGTGCAACTTTCAAACCTTATAAAGCTAGCAAGTGTCCCTCTAGTAGGAAGCAATGTTTAGATCTCAAAAGAAGCTGTAAAAATTTAATAATAAGAAAGGAGCAAACATTTCTACAAGTGAAGACTAAGGAACCAGTGAGTAGACTGGTTCCTTGGAACCTCTCTGGATAAGGACAGGACAAGACATCACCCACATGTGCTCCAGACAGCTGCTCCTCACGAGGAAACCGCAGGATAGCAGTTTTCCATGGGTTTGAGCGCTGGGAGATGATGGGATTAGCCATCTTGCTCACAACTGCAGTGGAGACTTTTAAAGGACACTAGGTTCTCAAGCCTCACTTCCTAATTACTTTCGGAAATTGGCTATTAAGTATTCTATAGCTATTAGAGACCTTCAGAATGAAGGTTTAAAAAGCCTTCATTGGGTGAGTTTATCTTCAATTCTGAACAAAAGAAAAATTAATTACAAGCTTAAGAACTTAAAGAATTTGAAATAAACAGCAAAAAGCTAAAAAAGATTTTGATCTGAGAAAGTTATAAACAGATTAAAGGTCCAGATAAATTTGGAAAGTTGACTTTTACTGTAAGATTTTGGAATTAACTATAAAGAATAAACAACTTCTCATGGGAAACAGACTTATTTTGGTTACCCTGGCAATTACAAGTTATAACAAAAAAATAAGTGATGATTTTAGAAACTGGACACTAGAGGGGACTAAAGATTTTAAGCAGAAGAAAAAAAATACAAGCCTGATGTCAGTTAATACTGGGATTTAGAGAATGATACAAAATGTTATAACATCGGAAATATTAAAGGAGATCTTTGAAGAATGGAGCCAGAAGTTAATAACTACAATATCAACACTGTCAGTAATGATGTCTACTTCTATAGATAGACTATGCCTAAAAAATGTTAATGAAGGAATGACAGATGTGGAACAAATTTTATCTTATAAGATAAAGAAAGTACAGAATGTGGAACTACAAATGACAGGCCAGGAGAATGATTTGGAAAATGATGCTTTATGGATATACAAAATAAACTGGCTGAAGTTTTAAAAAGTAAAAGGGAAATACAAATAATAAACCAAGAGAATGACCTGGAAAATATTTTCTTATTAGATCTACAAAACAGGCTCATTAAACCTTGAAGAAATCTGTGCGATGGGATAAAGAAGAATTGAAGAGAAATTAAATCCTATGACAATATTTGATTGAATTAAAGATTAAGACTGTTAGAAGTAAAAGGATGGAATATAAAGCTGGTTTATTTGATCAAGGTTAAAATAAAACATTTTTTGCAATGTTCTGCCAACCCTTTATGGACTTTTTGCTGACACCAGGATTGAAAAGTTGATGTTTTATGGATTTGCTTATAGATAAGGGATGGGATATAAGATGAAGAAATATATTTAACCTTATAGGGGTTGAAGAGTTATTAAATTTGTTTATATTTGTTGTGATGAAGGTTGGAAGTCACTTCTTTATATATTTTCTTTTTCTTTATTTCATTCTCTCTTTTCTTTTTCTTCTTTTTTCCTGCACTTTTTATTCTGTCTTTCCATTCTCTTTTCTTTCTCTAACTTTAGTTTGTGTTAGTCTCTATTGTAATTAAAATTCTTAATAAAATTATATTTTAAAAAATAATAAAAAATCTCTACCTGTTCTGAGGATGAGTTCATTTGTTTTTTACTGGAACCTGAACATCTCTAGGGGATTCACTTAGTAGTTTAACCATTTAGTATTTTCATATTTTATTCACAAAGTAGTTTTATAATTCAGCCAAGTAGTTTTAAGTATTTAGATTTTTTTAGTATTACACTTCGTATTTATAGTGTTTTGTGCTTTGATGCATTTTTTTCTATTAATCATCTCAAAAACATGTACTGTATGTACTATAAATAAATGTGAGTCTTATAACCCTTTAACAAAAATTATGCAAAATGCTGGCCAGTGACTATGATAATGAAAATAAAACAAAATAAAATAAATAAATGGGAACTCAGCTCATGAATGGCCTTATTGAAAATTAAATTATTTTAGAATAAACTTGGAGGTTTGGGGGAGGTCAGTTTATTGTTTTAGTCTATTCTATTTCTAAAAACAATAGTTCATGGATCAACTCCATTAAATCATGTATGGTTTAAGAAGGCTGGTGCTATTCAGCCTGTATAAGCAGGTATTAAAATTTTTTCCAGATGGCTAAAAACAAATGTAATTGAAAGCTTAAATGAAGAAAAAAGAGAGAGAGATTTTTCTGAAATCAGTGACCCCCAGGCCAGACAAAATAAACATTTTTGTTTTTAACCTACAATATACTCTTAACCTGGCCACTTTTAAGTTCACTTATGCTTCTGATAAAATCTAAGGATCAACATACGCTTGTATCCCAGAACTGTTTCCCTATTTTCAGACTAGGTGGGGGTGGGATGGGGGGTTCCTTATCACCATTCTTTTTCGCTGAAGTCAATAAAAAGAACATGCTGTTCAGGAATCCACCTAAAGAAGACTGTGAAAGCTCCTAAGTGTTTGCTGCAGTGTCCTTATCATCTGGTAAAAACAAAACGAAACAAAAGCCCAAGGAAACAGCCACACAGCATTACTACATGTGAGTCAGGAATTGGCTGAGCATTATCACAGGATCCTGTGCCTGACACAAACAGATGAAGGTAAGGAAGACTTGCACAAAAAGGAAAATCAAATGCGTCAGAAGATAGTCACTTCCTGAACTGAATACTCCAAATCTGACCCAAATCCACCCTTTTCAGCTAAGAGTCCTCTGAAAACACTGAACGTCTTCAATGACCTGCATGTCAAGTACAGGCCTTCCGCTGGCTAATGGCTAGCTGGTACCAGAATACAACCACTAAGAGAATAAGGAAAATTATTATACTGCGCCTCTCAGAAATAATTAGAGCTCAGCAGTGGATTCCATTCTATTTTGGCACATGAAAGATGAAGCTTAAAGAATATTTTTAAAAAATGCAATGAAAGAAACCATTTTGACTTTAGAGACAGAAGCTTTCTGTTCAGTGGGACGCTATACAGACACACACACACACACACGTGCCCCACTGAAGATTTGGAGGCTGGCAGACTCCAAAATTAATCTGGATGGCTTTACCACCTAAAAGGAAAACAATATAAAAGAACTAAGCATACAAGCACACACATATCACTGTTTTGCAAGGGCTCAAGGCAGGGAACACAGGACTCCATGTCCAATATTCTCACAACAACTCCATGATCTAGCTAAAGCTGAGAGATTGTAGCCGTTCCAAAGTTACCCTTTGGTCTTAATGGCTGAATCAGGATTTGAACCCAGGACTCCCCAGTTCTTGTCAAACACAGAGGTTCTCTTAAAGTTCTCGCTCTATCACAACCTCATTAACTGGTCCTTTTCATCACCGATGGATATGAAGGCAAGTGGCAAGTAAGCAAAGGCAAAGCATGTCGCAGGAAAGTATGTGTTGCTCCTAAGTTGATGCATCAAGCCAAGGTGTTCCAAACTGTGTTCTGTCAAACTTGACGTAGTTCTGTGAAAGAGTAAGGGGGAAAAGTGTTCACTAACAAGGTTTCCGGAATTCAGGTTCCGCAGTCTGAAAAAGTGTGAAAAGCCCTGCAAAGCAATTTATCAATCTTGCCCCATCCCTCTTACTAAAACATGCTCCCACCAAATATTAACATTTGCAGGTACATCCGCCACGGATTTGGAATTAGCGACAACTCCTGTCCGTATATGAACATAACGGTTTTTGCTGACCCATGTTGTTGACATGAGTCAGTATGAGTCGTGGCTTGCACTTCAATTGCCAGTTTTGTGTCACCAAAGATAGTATTGGAAAAAAAAGTGCTACAACATGGGAAATAAAATACCATTTGTGCCTGAAGGTTCATGATTTTTGATACAGAGAGTGAGAAAGAAAGAGGCACACAACTATTGTCTCCTGGTGTTCAGTACTGATATGACTCATCAATCTTGAAAAATGTGGGCTTTTTTTTTAAAAAAAGAGAATGTTCCAATTCTTGATTTTCTGAATTAGAAAAATCAGGTCATTTTTTTATTGATTTCTTTGTACTTGTACATCTTGTTTCCTATTTTGTTTCCAATATATTGAATTGCATTTCTGTATCTATTTGGCAGTAATTTAACATTTTAATCTCCCAATACATAGAAGTTTTGGCTGGGAAGATACATTAAATAATTGTATTTATTGCATTCACTTTGCTCATATTTATATACTGTATATAAATTTCCCCAAAATTACAGAATGAGGGTGGCCTTATATTCCATGTTAAAGAACAGAAGATGTTGAAAAGAAAGGAATAGGAAAAGAGATGAGATCAGTAGAGACGCTGCTGAAAAGCATGGATGCCTTTGAAGATTAGCTTGAAAATGAGCTATTGCTTGGGATGGACTGTTTGCTTAGTGAATTTTAATCCTTTGTGTAATACCTACACATCATTTTTTCCCCTCCCAGCCCCCCATCTCCATCCAGTTATCTCTTGCTCTGACATCTTATTCACCTTTTTTTTAATTATTTCTTCTGGAAGGAGGGAGGGAAATATCCGTGTGTAAGAGTGGTTCACATAGTTGATATATACGGATGAAAATAATACATCTTAGGTTCTTTATTTTACAAGCAGTTAACTTTAATCAATATTAATATGTAAAAATACACATCTATTTCCATATTCTGCCCTGGTCCTTTTTGGAGTATAGATTCTGGCAGGTTAGACACACATGATACCTGCCTACTGGAAGGAGACAGTGACAGTCCATTTCACAACATTGCTGTGAAAACTGGATGGCTGCAGTCAGCAGGAGCTGAGCTCAACTCAAGGATCTCTTATCCTTTTTAATATTTTCAGCATGAGTTCCTGAATATTAACTGAGGTGGCCTTAAAAAGCAGCTTGGTCCAATCAGCGTCTGCCATTTCTACATTACATCTTTATTCTACATTACTACGTCTTTCTCAGATGGCTTTTTCAGTTCATCGGCCTGCCAGCAGTGTTGGAAAACAAAAGGCTATACATTTCTGATGATGCACTCCGTAAAACAAATTTATTTTAGTACTTAAACCAGTTATAAAGAATTGCACCTACCTGTCCTATCAGCATTTATGACCAAGAGGGAACTTCCAGTGCAAGCCAAGTTAGCATTTTAATTGTTTGCTTTCTGACAGTGCAATGTAGAAAGTGCCATTATATCTCACTACTCACTTAAATAACTCCAGTTCTAAGACATATCTATTCTCTGCCATGCTAAAGTAAAGTCCCTTTTTTCATGGAATATCATGACAGATATCTTGATCTATCTGAACTCCAGAGTCATAATATTTTTCTGAGAACTGCAACTGCTAAACACAAGATATGACTTTCTTTTGTAGAGAACAAACTTTGCAAAGCAGGCACTTCTGCCTCTAAAGGGCAACTTCCTCTCCTTTTGATGGGACAACATCAACAGTGGACTCCCTTGAAACAATCCTCTGCCACCTCGGAACCTGGATTCAACACATTAACCATTTCAACAAAAACAAGTTTGTATTTTTATCAATCTCTGCTTTCAAAAAACTGGTAAAGCTGAATACTACCACAACCGTTTAGATTTTCTGTGTATTTGAGCCACAGCTGGAAATTCACGGTTGCCATTGTAAGAGCAGCTACATTTTCTTTCTTACAAATGCTAAGATTAGGGAAGAGGGAAGGTAAGAGAAGACAATCAATTAGCAGCCAAAGCAATAAATTAGTGTACCCATCTAGCTCTAACTCGCAAGAGAGATATTTGGAGAAGGTGCCAATCGGAATATACTAGTAGGAATACCCTACTATATAGGAATAGAAATCTTAGTCCAAGATGTGATTCAATTCACAACATTTTGTTGCGTGAATGTCTGAAGAAACTGCAGGTTTGAAAAACGAGCTTTCAAAAAATAAATGAGCTCATGGATTATAGGAATTCTTAAGCATACAATATATTCAATGAGTCTTTTTCTCAGTCAATGTTTTGGACTGTAACTATTGAGAACTATAGAACATTTATGTTGATTTAGGATCTGCTATTTCTTAGTCACAGTTACAGTGGCAATGGCAACGTGCGTACCGCTGGAAGACCTGAAAGACCAGGTTAGGGATACATCGTCATGGAGAAAATCTATTATGTGGTCACTAAGAGTCAACACTGACTTGATGGCACATAAACCATCAATCAATTTCTAAGTCATCTGATTCATCTCTAGCATTACGCAACATAAGTTTGGTGTGAACATAAGGCATTATTAATATACAATTCATAACTAAACTTCTCAGAACTGAGGAAATTATCAAAATGATTTTTTTTTTTATTCCTGTGTTGCAAGGCAGCTCAAATCTACATACTCTATTGTAAAGCATGCCATTGCTATTAGAGATAGGCAAATTTATGTGACTGAAGCGAAGGCCATTGCAGTCATCTGAGCCATGGTATTAATCATCAGCCAAGGCTTAAAAATCACAGCTAAGAGACAGCAATCACAACTAGCATGCATCATAATGACAAAATATGCAGATTGTCTTCGCAAGGAAAAGCACATCCCCGACTTTTGTCACAGCAGGAAGCATGTTCACAAACATGCTCATTTCAATAAATACCTTTCTACTAGTACATACAGTAGAAACATTAGAGTTAGCTATGTCAAAATCACATTTCATATAATGAAAAATCTACTGCAGAGGCAGAAAAGCAAAAGCTCCTAACTTACTTCTCTTTTTCTTGCTTGAAAAAGTAAAGTAAAAGAAGCCATATTGTGTGTGTGTGTGTGTGTGTGTGTGTGTGTGTCTGTTGCATGGAATGGCATGTGCTTTTCTCACTCTTTAAGCCAGTAATTAACAGCACGTATCAAATAAGCATCAACAAATGTTGTTGGCATTGCATACCACACCTACTAAGCATTTCAAGAGGCCCAAATATATATGCAAAATATGTACCTGGCCTCCCTAGAGGCTTGGGCCTGCCTATTTAGACAATAAACACAAGAAGAAGCTTGACTGAATGGCAATGATTCCCAATATTCATCTAAGAATGCCCAGGAATGTCTTCAATCAACTGGGTTCAGCTGTTGTTTGGCTTTGCTTTGAATGACTCAAATGCCCCTGCAGCTGAAGGGTTAGCATTGCAAAAGTTTTATACGTCCACAAGTAATACATTCCTGTTCATAAAACGTAAGCAGCTTGCCAGTCGATAACCTTTAGGAATATAACAGCTCCTGACTGGCTAATGTGTTATGTTCCTTGAATACACACTACACTCGATCAGCAACAATCTGAGGAAGATTCCACTAGGCACAATCAATATACATTTGGTACCAGACACCACAGAGTTTTCTTGGAAACCAATATTTTATTTTGTACTGTGCTACACAATTAATAAAGATAAAAGGAGGCAGTTTGTATTAGAAGACAATTATGTGTATGTTCCTGACATGTGAATAACATTAGCAAAAGGCTATCTCATTCCAGTTAATAAATATAAATACTTTGTGTGTGTATGTATGTGTGTGTGTGTATGTATGTGTGTGTGTGTGTGTGTGTGTGTATAGCGGCTGGATAGTGTAGTGGTTAGAACACCGCCTTTGATGCAGGAGACCGGGGTTCAAATCCCGGCTGGCACCTACCTTACCACTAGGGGTCCTTGGGCAAAGACCCCCTAACGCTTCACCTACCTACCTCAAATATGAGAGTGACATGAACTAAGAGAGTCACGCCGGCTCGGACGTCGCCCGGGTTAACAAGGTCCGCATCAGATGTTGGGGAACCAGGACAATCTGATGTTAAGTGGGCTACTGGAACAAACCATACATGGACGAGACAAGAAAACTTGGAATTGATGGAATGTTACTACAACAGCAGACCTAATGAGAGGGGATATATGAAACGTATGAGGGAACTATGGATAGACAGAAGGCCTAAATCCACACTAACTGAGAAACAACTAGTTACCCAGTGCTTCAACATAGTAAAGAGGAAGCTGCTCTCACAGCTCGAGATAGACCAACTCTACATTAAAACCCGGACTCAAGCAGCCTGGAAGAACAAGCAGTTGTGCAGCCAACACCTGAAGCTGGAATGTCACTGCCACCCCTTCCATTACAGAGCACAGCAGCTGATATGAGGCATAAGATCATGGATAAACTAGCTATAGTCAACCCTCGAGTCTGATTACCAAGGCTCAGTGGAGAAGTACCATCAGATAGTATGCTAGAAGATGCCAACAGAGCCCTCCAGACAATCCCTACTACCACCATAACTGAAACCAATGAATTGGTATATGCTACAGCCACTGTAATCCTAGAACTGCTTGGCTACACGATCAAGAAGAACAGCAGTACATACCCACCCTGGAAAATGAGATTGGAGGCTAAGATCAAGGCAACTCGGAGAGAAGTCAGTCAGCTGGTGGAACTACAGAAGCGTGTGGAGATTAAGGATAAGACTTGGCTACTGAAAAAATACATGGGCCTGACTCCATCTGAAGCCCTAGAGACTGCTAAACAAAGGCTCACAGTACTGGCTACCAGGCTAAGGAGATACACTAGAGAAGCAGAGGCCAAGAAGATAAATGCCCTGTTCTCCAAAGAACCATCCAAAGTGTACTCCCAACTGCAGTGCAACCACAGAGTATCAGCTGAGCCACCAGCAGCGGAAACTGAACAGTACTGGAAGAACATATGGGAGAAAGAGAAGACACATAACACCAGTGCAGAGTGGCTGCAGGACCTGAAAGCAGACCACAGCAATCTCCCAGAACAGGAACCAGTCACCATCACAGTAGCAGACATCCAACAGCGGGTCAAGAACATGAAAAGCTGGACAGCACCTGGCCTGGACATGATCCACACCTACTGGCTAAAGAAACTAACAGCAGTGCATGAACGCCTAGCAGCACAGATGAACCAACTGCTAGCAGCAGGCTCCCACTCAGACTGGCTAACACAAGGAAGGACAGTGCTGATCATGAAAGACCCTCACAAAGGAACAGCACCATCCAACTACCGGCCAATAACCTGCCTCCCCACAACATGGAAAGTTCTATCAGGCATCCTAGTTGCCAAGCTACAAGACCATATGGGCCAGTACATGAGCACAGCTCAGAAGGGCATTGGGAACAACACCAGAGGCTCAAAACACCAGTTACTCATAGAAAGAGCAGTCACCCGAGATTCAAGGTCTAGGCAGAGCAATCTGAGCACAGCCTGGATTGACTACAGGAAAGCCTATGACTCAATGCTGCAGACATGGATCTGTGAATGCCTGGCGCTATACAAAGTCAACAGGACACTAAGGACCTTCCTCAAGAACTCAATGGGACTGTGGAAGACAACACTGGAAGTGAACTCAAGACAGCTCGCACAAGTGGCCATCAAGTGCGGCATATACCAAGGTGATGCACTGTCCCCACTGCTGTTCTGCATAGGCTTAAATCCCCTCAGCCAGATAATCACAAGGTCTGGATATGGGTACAAGTTCAAGAGTGGAATCACCATCAGCCACCTCCTCTACATGGATGACATCAAGCTGTATGCTAAGAGTGAACAAGACATCGACTCACTGATCCACCTGACAAGGATCTACAGCGAGGACATTGGGATGTCATTCGGACTGGAGAAGTGTGGCAGGATGATAGTAAAGAGAGGGAATGTAGTTAAGACCGATGGAGTGGAATTACCAGTGGGCCATATAGCAGACATAGAGACCAGCTATAAAGACCTTGGTGTCCCACAGTCACACGGGAACCATGAGGAGGAGGCAAGGAAGACAGCAACATCCAAGTACCACCAAAGGATAAGACAGGTCCTGAAGAGCCAGCTCAATGGGAAGAACAAGATCCATGCCATCAACATGTATGCCCTGCCAGTCATCAGATACCCTGCCGGTATAGTGAGTTGGCCAAAGGAAGACATGGAGGCTGCCGATGTGAAGACCCGGAAGCTCCTCACAATGTACGGAGGTTTCCACCCCAAGTCCAACACCCAGAAACTGTACACCAGCCACAAAGAGGGCGGGCGAGGTCTGATGAGTGTCAAAGCCACTGTCCTGGATGAAACCTGGAGTATCCAGGAGTACTTCAGTAAGATGGCACCCAAAGATGAGTTGCTGAGAGAATGCCTCAGGCAGCAGCAGACATGGGAGGAAGTTCAAGCAGAGGAAATACCATGGCAAGACAAGCCCCTGCATGGGATGTACCATCGACAAATAGCTGAGGTGGCTGACATTGGGAAATCCTATCAGTGGCTGGAAAGGGCCGGACTAAAAGACAGCACTGAGGCACTGATCATAGCAGCATAAGAACAGGCACTAAGCACCAGATCCATAGAAGCAGGGGTCTACCACACTAGACAGGACCCAAGGTGCAGATTGTGCAAAGAGGCCTCAGAGACAGTCCAACACATAGTGGCAGGGTGTAAGATGCAGGCAGGAACAGCATACACTGAATGGCACAACCAAGTAGCTGGCATTGTGTACAGGAACATCTGCACTGTGTATGGGCTAGACCCCCCCCCCCAAGTCCAGATGGGAGATTCCACAGAAGGTCGTGGAGAATAACAGGTGGGATCCTGTGGGACTTCCAGATCCAGACGGACAGGCAGGTACTGGCTAATCAACCAGATATTGTGGTAGTAGACAAAGACCAGAAGACAGCAGTAGTGATAGATGTAGCAGTGCCAAGTGACAGCAACATCAGGAAGAAGGAGCATGAGAAGCTGGAGAAGTACCAGGGCCTGAAGGAGGAAATCGAGAGGATGTGGAAAGTCAAGGCCAAAGTGGTCCCAGTGGTGGTAGGGGCACTCAGGGCCGTGACTCCTAAGCTGGAAGAGTGGCTCCAACAGATCCCAGGAACAACATCAGAGCTCTCTGTGCAGAAGAGTGCAGTGCTAGGAACAGCTAAGATACTGCGCAGAACCCTCAAACTCCCAGGCCTCTGGCAGAGGACCTGAGATTGAGGAAGACACATACCACCCATAGGGGTGAGAGGGAAATTTATATATATATATATATTTCCAATCTTCCTAAAACATGACCTTCTATATGTTACCTTATTTAATGAATTTATTTAATTGTCACATTTCTAGGCTGCTCAGGTCCCAAATGTCTCTGGGTAGCTTCACAAAGTAAAAGCACAGTAAAATATAAAACAATACATGTACTACACGACCAGTGCATTGACTATGGCTGATAACTACAAAAACTGGGTAGTAAAACTTTCTCTTGTAAATTATAATGGCAGCATTAGAAATTTGTTCAAGTCACATGCCTCTGCCAATACAATTTCAGAGACTTGCTGGTCTCCCGAAGGCAGTCATTGTCAGCATCTACCCAGTGTTTTGGCTGGTCAGAGAAATATCCAGAAAGAGACTTGCATTCCATTCATCTGTTCCTTGCAAGTAACATGGAGGAATTAGCTGACATATGCCATCATGACATCCTTGGAGGAAACACACAATAGAAATGTTCTACACAGTATTCCTTCCTTATATTTATCCAGGGTTCCCCATTACATCTGAACCCTTACTTCATGTGAATTAGATTCCAGGCCTGGCTTATTATTCTAATTATTCTGCTCCTTTAGCTAGCATTTCCTAATTAGAAACTCTGATACATGTCAAAGTACATGGGTACATAGAGAAAAAGGTGCTGGCCTCAGCAATGGTTCCAGGTTCATAAATGGTGGACAATCCATCAAACTAGAGCAAAGGAAGGGATAAGATGGAAGTGAAGGAACAGTCAATCAGCTTTATTCGGAAGCCAACTGCATCACTTGCTCCTCTTTATGAACTGTGCAATTCAATCTGATCATTACAAAATGTTTGCAGCATTAAAAAAACTGGTCTCAGTTTGCTTTCATCCACCATCCAACTATGTCAGGTCTTTTAGAATCTACATTGCACATATCCCTACATGCAGAGAATATGATGTTTGTCGCTGATGTGTAAAATAGTCTAGGAGAACAAAATAACCATGCTTTAAGCAAAGAAATAAATTGTAAATGAACCAGAGTTAATTAGGGAATATCATTAGCACTCAGCCAATGTAGATGGAATAATACACACGCCACCACTGATTTCAGTATGGGCAAGATAATTTTTAAAGGCTAAAAATCATACAAAATTACATGAAAAGAAATGATATTACATAGGATTTTTCATTATTTTATGACAAAACAGTAGAATTCAACATTATTTTTCTGCTTTCCATATTCTTGTCAAACAGCTTTAAAGTCATGTGTAAGTATAAAACTGGAATCTGGTTCACACCACAGCTAGAAAATTCTGTTCTAGCTGGAATGCAACTGCTTCTCCAGAATATCCTTTCAGGGTTCTGAAAAATGTCATGATATACACATTCCTTGGTGAACAAAACTTTAACTGCTGTATATGAGGTTATTAGTAACTAGTGAATCACATTTCAGTATTACACTATGGTGCTTTTAGTTATCCACATTCTCAAGGATTATTCACGCCAACTCAGGATTGCAGAGATGAAACAGGGATATATAGTAAAGAAAATTCTGTTCTGTTTATTTGGGCACACAGAGTAAGTATTTGTTGTTCAGTCGTTAAGTTGTGTCCGACTCTTCGTGACCCCATGAACCATATTGCGCCAGGCCTTCCTATCTTTCACTGCCTCCCTGAGTTTGCTCAATTTCATGCTCAAAAGTAAGTATAAACTGCAACAAATAAAATGGACACATCCTAATATTTATATTTCAGGAATAACAAGAGTAATAAAGAGAACCAATCAAAACCAGTGCCTTTTATACAACACAGCAAATATTGTGCCACAGACCTCCAAAGCATGAGTTTTATTTTTTTTAAAAAAAGGTGTGCTCATTTTCAAATATTTAAACATACCAAAGGAGATGATGTTCTGCCTGTCTCCCAAAAGCACACTCTATTATGTTCACTGGGACTTCCAGCTAAGCATGCCTGTGGTGGCTGCTTTAAGTAATGACCTACAAGGAGTCACCTAAGGATTGCACAGGATGCCAAGAATAAAAGCATGCTGCAAATCATCCAGGATGGCATTTTTCTCTTCTTTGAAAGATGAACAGCAGCTTTTATAGACCATTCTTATAATTTGTTTTCCTTCGAAAAAAGAAAACCTCTGAGAAGGCTACCTCAGCTTTCAAAGGTGTGGGATGGGGCAATTCATATCATCAAAGCAGAAGTAGAGCAGAAATCTAGCCTCCCTATAAATATAGATAACTTTTCGCTTTTAAAAATAGGGCTGTGGAAAACAGAGTTCCACTAAAAAGGAAAACTGTGTGGGTGGGGAAAATTTATACAAGTTTTTCCTTAAACAAAAGATCAAAGGGAACATCTATTCGACCAACAAGCAGACTCTCTATACTTGAGTCAAAACAACAGGAGGTGGTTTGCTTTTCCAGCCTCAAATAGTTACCCAGCAATGCTTTTTACTGACATTTGATCATCTTGATCAAGCCCTTCTCAAAGCTCTTCTCTTATTAATAGTTATAATTAAATATTCATTTGCTGATTCATGCAATGGATGGTCAGGACATGCGAACCACTAGCAAGAGATGGACTGAAGGACAGCAAGGTCCTGAAGAAGAAGAGTTTTCTTACCTCAACCTTCTGAGGTCCTGCATCCATTTTCCACATCACATTCAAATACAATAATATTACAAGCTAAACATGTTTTTCAGGATGAAAAATGACCTAGCTGCTTCATATAGTGACACAAACCATACAAGTATACAATCTTATTCTCTAGTTGCATTGCTCATTGACAAGCCAGATTGCAGGCATTGCTTGTAAATGAAATGCTCAACATTTTGAACTACAGGTAGTCCCCAGGTTAAGAATGCCCAGTTTACAGATGACTCATCATTAGGAACAGAGCCTATTGTAGCAAAATTTGAGTTAAATACGCAGTGATTCGACTTAAATACACAAAGGTTTGAGTTAATTACACAATACTACTTATACATACATACTTATTGGTACATTCCAGCTTACATACAAATTCAACTTAAGGTCAGACCTTGGGAACAGAACTTGTTCTTGAACTGGGGACTACCTGTATGCTTTTTGGATGGGTTGATTTAGTTCTTAAAATTATATATGGTCAATAATCCCTATTTACTATGTATAGTAGTTTTCCCTCACACTCCAAAAAGCTTTACTGCTGCTCTGCAAGTAGTAACTAGACTTTTCTTCAAAAAAGAAAAGTTATTTAATAACGAGGCACCTAAAGGTACTAGATTTTATCAAGGTCAAGCGGATATTTCATACATCTGTATAATCATATATACATAGTGCTTTTGGCATTATTCCTGTGGTATTTCTCACATATAGAAAGAATTGGCTTCAGGTCACGGTGGATTCCTGAAACAGCCTTCCAAAATTACATCTTAGAATCTGGAAATAATTTTTCACTAGTTGAAAAGTACATTCTAATCTACAATCATTTTCATTCATGGAATGATTTAGAGTCTTTTCAGTATTGTTAATTTTGATGAATTGATATATGTTTAATAGTCATGTGCATTTCCATTTACTAAGGGTGAAAGAAACACTTTCTTTCGCTTTGACAGAAAAGTAATTTCTACATCACAAATATGCATGGATATCACAAGTCTTTAAATGTATACTGCATAATTCTTCGAGATTGTAAAGGCCAAAATAGCCCTTGTAAGGCTAAAGGGGAATTTGGCAGTATTCTGAATTGCTGTACTAAACGAAATACACATATCTTGGGGAGGTGCAAGTGAGGAAAATGAATAAGGAAGCTCTACACTTAGAGCTACTTCCACCTTTAACCAATTCAGATGCCAGAGGTCTCTTTCTCAAGACCCCAAATTAAATACACCCCACAACAGAGCACTTCTGTAATACATACAGGCATTCTCCTTGTTTCTGAATGTGAGTGAAAAGCTGATTCAAGCATTACAATATATACACTGTTAACAAGGAAAGTCTCCTTTTGTGGGGGGAAGGAGCCCAGAGTTCACACATATCTTTTCTGGGTAGATGTATTCTTTTGCACATATAAAATGAAGGCCCAATGAGCAGTGAGGTGGCTAGGCATTTGTTCTCTCTCACAGAATGCATGCACAACAAGCAATCTTCCACACTGAAGTTAGTATAAAGAATGTGATGAACTCACAGAAAATATGGCTCTTGTTTTTAGTTTTAAATAGCATTTGCCCTGGCTGATAGGTGTTGACCAGGAAAGGAAAATCAATGTTTACATGGCATATAGTCAATCTGTGGAAATCACTTAGTAAATTCTTTTACAGTGACAACAAAAACAGAAAGAGAGCGGAATAGTAATAACGGTAGTACAGTGGCACCTCGGGTTACGAACGCCCCTCCTTACGAATTTTTCGAGATATGACCAGCTCCGGCCCCAAAAATTTACCTCGACATGTGAACTTCACCTCGAGCTACGAACCGGATCCGCGGCCATTTGCCCTGCTGCCACGCGGTCACGGCTTCCTGTGGGCGAGATCGCGGTAGCAAGGAGATGTTTGGTGAGGCTTGTGGTGTGTTTTGTGGCGTTTGGAAGGTTTTTGGTGTGCTTGTCAGCATGGCTCCAAAGAAAATGCAGAGCAGGCTTGGCAAGAATAAGGCTTTGTATGTATTTACATTGAACCTTATGGGGAAATTTGCCTCGTGGTGCAACCAAATTTGGAGGGCAGATTAGCCATATTTACATTGAACCTTATGGGGAAATTTGCCTTGTGGTGTGACCAAATTCGGAGGGCGGAATGGATTAACCGTATTTACATTGAACCTTATGGGAAAATTTACCTCGAGTTGCGACCAACTCGAGTTGAGATCAGAGTCATGGAACGGATTAAGTTCGTAACTCGAAGTACCACTGTAATGGTTCTACTTTTCATGTGCCTAGAATAGGCAAAACATGAATTTTCCCATATTATTTACATGGTTTTGGGTTTCTTTTGACACAAGGAAGTCAACTGCTTACAGTAGTTCTTATTCTGAAGTGGAAAAAAAATGCCCAAACTCCATTTCATTTCTACAAATAAGATGTATAAAATAGTATCAAGTTTTAGGGAACAATAATTAATGTACATTTATTGGTGTAATATCTGAGGAAAAATATAAGATATCAGCTCTAAACATTGGTTTGTAGACATTTCTCTGATCTGTATTCAATTTTATACATATAAAGATGCAGCAAGTCTAAGAATTCCTTCCCTAAAGTTTTGCCAGTAGCAACTAGTCTGGCCAATAAATTACATGATTAAATAAACACAGTTCTGTCATGCATAATGTCATAACAATGAAATACCTTTTCTGCTCGGGAACCAGAATTTTCACAGCAAATACATGTATACCAAGCAATACTACTAAATGCTGTTTTTAATTAAATTCCTGAAAGGAGTCTTCTAGCTGATGCTAGACTAAACAGGAATGCATAGAAAACCCAAATCATATTGACAGTGATATTATGCTAGATTACCTGTAGCTCCTCAAAGGCTCAGTTGCTTTGCTCAAGTTTTCAGAACTGGCATAACCAAATGAGATCATTGTTTTATCAGTGATTAAAGACAGATAAATGTCTCCTAGAGAAAACTGTGACTTCATTTCAGAAATACTCAGCAAAACGGACACAATCGTATTGTCAGAAAGGACAGCATTTTATGCTAGTCTAAAAGTTTACAAGCCTCAAGTTTGAAGCTCTCAGAAAGAAGCTGAAAAAACTTACTTTTTGGTGAGAGATGGATACAGGGTGATGGAAACACATGTGCCCATCCTCTCCCCAGAACTCTGTCAGGGCCCTGCCCTAACCTAACTTCAATCTTCTGGATGCAAGAGGAATAGGGCTTTCCTGACTCAGAAGAGTATCAGTCTGGCCTTGTTCTCCAGATAGGTCTATGGCAGGATCCTGCCACAAATTAAGATCACATCTTGCAAAAAAGATAGGAACAACACAAATGCAGAAATAGAATAGCATTCTGATTGAAAATTGACCTTATCTGTTGGCTTTTCAAGTACTTTGGGGTTTTTTTTTCTGTTTCTTATCTCAAAACATTATTCAGATAATAGTGAGGAAGATAGCTTTCTCCAAATCAACCATGAGGATGCTTCATAGCAAGATTAACCCTGGTGCTTAAACCTCTAACTATAGCTCCTCACCAGATTACATAGAGCAAACATTGAACAAGAGCCCTACAGCTTTCAGATCTATCATGAAATCTAACAGATAACTTTCAATTGTTAAAAAAAATAATACAAGTTACATCTTTTTGCTACTGTTCTTAAAAATCACACTTACATTTTTCAAAGGATTCTGAGAATGCCATCTGACCTTGGTAAATCGGTCATTTCTAACTAGTTCCAAATTTCCATCTTCTGACATTTCTGGAACAACCTGAAATATCTAACTGATGTGACAACAATCACCCAATTAAAAATGTTAATAATTCTGGTTCTCATTACTTTATGTGGGTGGCAAAGCACAAGCTGTATTTCCCTTTAAATCTATAATGTTTACTGATAATAGTATTTTAAAAACTCATGCGCTCCCCACCCACCAAGGATGGAATGACAGTGCTTCAGTATGCCATGGTGGAGAGCCTCATTATACTCAGTGACAGATATCCTAATGTGCATCACAGATTTCTTCCTCAAAGAGAAATAATGAGCTGTCCAGGGCCTTCAGTGATTTTATAAACATCTCAGATGTTTTTTCCTGTACTTCTGGCACACTTTCTGTTCAACAGCAGCCAAAATAAACAACACAGACCATACAGAATCCTAAAGCAGCATGAAGATCGTAATTTTAATGTTGCTGACACCACCAACATACTGTTCCAGTCATATAAATATAATTTTGATTCAGCATTTGGCTTCAAAAGCATAGAGGGCTCTTATGGCCTTCCTTGCACCACTCCCTCCCCATTAGCTTCCTGACCAGTTTGTTGCAGGCCATCATGTAGCCTTTGACAATAGTTCTGGCATATGTTTCCTAGGGAAAGGCCTGGATGGCCTTTTGTTAAATGAGTGTTGATTATATTAATACAGAAAGCCCTTATCTGCTATCTCCTATTGTATCAAGCCCCTACTAATCACATGACTTGTCCGGAGGAAAATACTTACACTAGGGGAATAGTTTCTATATCCAGAAGTATGAGCATTTAACTGATGCATTATTAATATTTTATGTGTTATTACTTCAGAGCTGCTTGTAATAAATTCAGTAATGCCTTGCTAATTGCCATGTGAATCAGAGACCAATAAAACAGCGATGGCAACCCCCCCCCAACTTATTATTAAATAAGTTGTCTTTACACAAATTTCTTTAATCAAGGTGCTAGCTGAAATTATATGGTCAAAATTAAAAATAGCTGATGGGTACCCCCCCAGACTCTAAGATATTTACACAAAAACAAACATGGTTCAAGAAAGTTATGTACAAATATATTAAAAATAATTAAAATGATAAGAATTTGAAAAAAGCTACTTATAATCCCATTTACCTAAACCCAGTTAGAAATTTATAATCCCAAATAATTAAGCAGCTGGAACTGTTTTCCAAGAAACTAAGCAGCATTTACAGCAGAACATGGGGACCCAAATCAGATCTTAATGTGCATTTCTGTATATCTGACTATGTATTCTTTCTCCTGTTCTACTTATATTATAAATTAAGGTTTCCCAAGAACCTGTCATTTAGATTACCATCTTTGGGGATTAGGAAAAACTGGTTACTTCATTCAGTTTTTCTTTTCTGCTCAACTCACTTTATTCACTTTTTTCTCTACGGTTTGCCTGTGCTTTAGCATCATGTTTCTTTGTCTACTACTCTGATTTAGTAAACCTGCACACCTCCAAACACATATAAAAAAAGTAAAACATAGACCTAGACTAGCACCAGATGAGGAAAAACCCACATCATCTATGATATTATATGAACTGTAATTTATATGATACGTATTTCTTACTTTATATTTCATAATGCTCACTCATTCTGTACAATTAATGAAGTTGGCAATAATATCCTATATCATCCTTCCTCAATTAAAAATGGAAAAGAGTAATTCTGCCTTGAAGTTCTAAGAGATGTTGTCTAATACATCTAGAAGTATTAGGTAGGTAAAACTGTTCCACATTAAACAGAAGTCAGAGAAGAAGCAAAGGTACTCAAAATAGGAGAACACAGATTAAATCATTTCATTTGAGACTAGAATATTATGCAATCGCAACCCATATGGTTTGTTTATTGTACAGCGTGTCATGCAAAACCAGAAAATAGGTTTAAGTAAGCAATGTTAGCTCATGGATAAGCATGTCATGCAAATATGGCTTTCATGTATCATATTGCACAATATAACTAGGTTGCTTTCTAGAACAAACGTGGCTTGAGCCTGCCAGGAACCGTGTAATACCAACAGAATATGATTGCTCATCATGATTCAGACTTGAGCAATGTCCAGAACAATTCATTCTATCTCTAGCAGTCATTCAATTTCTCTCTATGTAAACCTGAGGTAATGGGTTAGGGGGTAGTAAGAAGGAGTTTCTGGCATTCTGGATAAGAAGGCATCAGAAATGCTGAAAAATGTTTTAAGTGATTGTGGCTGAGACTCAGAGCTAGGGTTTTCCTGCTAAATTCATATATCTAGACTGAACTTCCCCACATCTAAAACTAGTACAACATTTGAGAATGAGTGGAGCAAGTATCAGCAACTACGGAACTCAGTATGCATGAGAAAGAACACAAGGCAGAAATATTGTGATCCAAGAAATACAACATCTGAAGATTTACCCCATGTATGCACCACACATACTTACACATATGAACATATAGTATAAAGGTAAAACCTACTTGGCAACAGTACAGAAGTGGTTTAAAATTGTTTCCTTCTGAAATGTTTTTTCAACTTCCCAATCTAGAATACTAGAAAATTCCAAGTAGTCTCTTATCCAAAAACTAACATCAGGCCTGTTTCAAGTTGCACCTAGGCAACTTTGGCTTATCTTGAAAAGCTCAGCAGGGTCAGACCTAGTTAGCAGCAGTATGCAAAACATTTCAAACCATACTGAGCTCAGAATGCTCCATTTCAAACTCAAAACAGTTGTCTTGAGTTTGAAACAGGTTAGTCTATCCTTACTGGAAGTGTTCTGATGTTGTTCAGAATGTTCTAGAAATGTGGAGTTTGAAACAGGTGCTTTGAGTTCAAAGTGGGACTACTTCAGTCTGATTTCTGTCAACTTGCTATCTTTTGTTCCTTATTTTTGTTTCTGATTGTGTCTTTTTTTATTTGCAAGCCACCCAGAGCTGTTAGAACTACAGATTAAACTGGGAAATCTAAAATGATCCTCAAAGGCAGTGATGGCCAACTACTCCTATGCTGTTGCCAAGAAAATGATACAAACATATCCATGAAGTCAGCAGGAGTCACATTCAGTTCAAAGGAAACTTTACCTTCTACTGAAATCCGACTCTGCTTACATCTGCATAGCCTCAAAATATTGGTTTCTTGGTGTGACACTGTGAATAGTTTACATGTGAATAAATGTAAAAATATAGGAGAGACTACTGGGAGCTGGCTATAACTTTTCAAATTATAACTGCAAAAAACTCCAGACTTCTCTGTGAGTTCAGAATAAGACTGTGAGCAAGTCTGAAGTGTTCGTTTTGTTTCTGAAAGAAGGGAGCAATGATGATGAATTTTCCCTCTGTCATAAGGAATCCCTTCGTGCTTAAGTACTGCATAAAAATGGGTCCTCTGTGTCAGTTTGCAAATGTTACCAGCACATGAGAAATGTCACTCGACCTGTCTGTTTTACTAACATTTCCTATCAGCAAGCAGACAGGAAGCCTTCTCAGACACACTCACAAAGAGGCAAACAGAAGCCAGAGCTAAAAGTAGATTTGCTTTCTGTGTGTTATCACCCCAAAAGAACGGAAACCATATGGAGCTTAAGCTATTCATCTAGCTAAAGTCTTCAGGTGGCTTCAAACTAAAAAGAAAAATTGTTAATACATGTACACAGTCATCACTTTATTATTTTTCTTTTTACCATTTATGTTACAACAGAATTACAGATGTTCATAGTTGAACTGTACCGTCAACAACATTTCTGTATCACGTCTAGCTAAAGCTGAGAACCTAATTGTGGTAATTCACTTTGGGGTGAATCGTCTAAGGTTTTATGAGTGCCCAAATATATCCAGTGGAAAATTGCTGAGAAATAAACTTAGTTCTGGCTATAAAAATTGGCTAGTTTGTATATTACAGAAGAGATGCAATATTCTGGAATTTGGGGTGAAATATGATAAATAGCACTTCATTTGCAACAAGGAATTGGACTGCCATGCATTATTTGATTTCAATATTTACTTTAGATTTGACAATTTACACAGCAATAAATAAATAAAAAATAATGAAGTACCCAACTCAAGGAACATGTTTAGTGTCTTTTTCTTCTCAAGGCTGTTATTACTCAAAATCAAGTATTTTCTTTGTCCTCAAAGAAATATGTTATGTATCATTTATATATAAGCCTAATTTGCCAGTACTACCAATTAGGACAAGTTGTTGAGGTATCCACCCATGATGAATCAAGTAAGAGAGATGTTTTTGATCTTAAGAGTAAAATCATGAGAATTGCCACAGTAAAAAAAAAAAATAATAATAATCATGGCAGAAGGGATTAGAATCTGCAAAGAACAGGGCAGACAGATCTGTTCATATCTCTTGTGCAGAAGAACTGCCAAAAACAGAAAAAGCTTTTTGACACTTATAAAAAACATAAAATGAGTAAAATGTTCAGCCCTAAATAAAATATCCTAAGAATGTAAGTGGTTAAATAATCTTTAGATCCTCAGTCATACAAATGGAGACTCAGGGGGTAGGATTCAATTCTCAAGTATTTAAGGACAATACTGGGGACCAAAATATATGTGCAAAAATACAAACATACCCCCAAAAGTGTCAGGAACAGAATGTAAAATACACTTCTCTAAGAGTAAGAGAAGATCATATGATCACAGGTTAAAAGGGGATGGTGAAAAGCAGTAAAAATTAATAGATTCACAGAGTTCTGTTTTTGCACCACACTGTATGTTTGTAATAACAGATATCAAGTTCAATATCTGTTTGATTTCTTAAGAGAACAGTGAAATGGGCCTTTAGCTTGTAATTAAAAGGTTACATAAAGGAAGGTTGCTTTTCTGTTACTCTTGAAGGATCTTTATAGGTAAGAACACATCTACAGTATCAGCTTAGAACTTTCTAGTAGTGGGCAAAAGTGGGAAGCGCATTTCCAAATCCTTTCTTATATATAGGCTCCTCTGGCACTCTTTCCATTTTTGCATTTCTTTAATACTATATTATGTATACCTTTTCTTCTAACTTGACCCAACATGGGCAGAGGTCCTAGAAAGCCAGTGTAGTGTAGAAGCCAGACTGGAGACACAGAGATTGAAATATCCTGTCAAGCTTGAAGCTGCTTTGGTAAGTTTGGGTCAGTTACAAGCTCACTGTTTTATCTACTTCAATTGATTGTTGTGAGAATAAAATGGGAGGCAAGTTGCTCCTGAACAAAACATGAGGCATAAAGGTAACAAATAAATATGATGGACTTTACAGAGACCTCCAAGAACATTATGTATGTGGGGCTTTTTTATGGTATACGATTTTTTTGAATTGTTATTGTCTAGCCAACATTACAAAGAAGTGTATACATTCTAAAGAAATGCGCCATTTGCTTACTAATTCAGAGGCAGCTTTAAAAAGACAGATAATAATTGACATAGTATATTCAAAACTAAGGAAAGTTGGTTCAATGCACACACAAGTAAATTCACACTGAAGGGACCATACAGCAAATACCAAAAGACTTCCATTTTTATAGGTATTTTTTCCTGTATTTAATTCCCTGTATTTAATAGACAATCCAGCTACAACACTATTTGTGCTTTGACTGATTCAGTATACATTTTCTATCACGTTTGTAATGTACTTATCAGCAACTACCAGGGCTGCTGCTGTTGCTGTTGTGTTTATTTTGACATTAAATCTCCCACAAGATTCTTATAATTAACTTTGTGTGTTTCCTAACTCTCCATCCTAAAGATTTATTTTAAAACCCATTAGAATTATCCAGGTGAATTGCATTAAATAGACGTATTTAAATGTTTACAGTGTTTGAAACTGAGATTATAACTACATTCATAAGTTTAATTGAATATCAGTGAAGCATCTTCTTATTTATACTTTGGGGATATCTCACCTAATACAGGTGGATCAAGAAATAAATACCGTTTAAGTCTATTTGTTTCACAGGGATACACACATTAATATATCATAACTACCTTCTCCAACCTATGGGTAACATCCTCCATTTTTCATCTAAAAGCATATAAGAGCTTTTCTTTCATATACTACCGCTAGCTGAATACTGGGTGGAATGGATCCTGGGGGAAGTTGGTTAGTAAAATACTAGAGAGAGCAGACATGAAAAAGGCTGGGACAATGGTACCAAAGTGGGATATGTCCTACAAGGAGCTGGATAATCATCCTGTACTTAAGTTACTTCTAAGCACATCTGGGGCTTTTTGCATGTTTTTAAACTTGAAAGATGCTTTTGGAACATTATTTTCTTAATATAAATTATGGGGATCACTTCTAAAAAAAATGCTACTCAGAGCAAAAGATGAGAACATCAAGTTAAATCGTGTTCTTTAAACAAAACATTCCAAACAGTGTATTACTGAGAAATTAAGCTAAAGATATTAAACAATAAAATAGTTACACAGAACCTTTTAACCTTCTTGATACAGGGCCCTCCTCCTCCTTCCCTTGTTATGACCGCACTTATGAAGCTCAGCCATGAACTATGCCAAAGATAACACAGACAAGCCTTTTCACTTTATTTGGTCATTATGGATTGCTTTAAAGGGAAGATTTTATCATAGCCCAATTTATATTTGCAGAAAGGAATAGATGTTATGATCCATTTAAATAAACACATTTCAGGCTCCACCATCATCCCCAATATCACAGCTTGACCTGCCTGATTAACAGGTACAAGTAGCAATCATCTGGAAACAGATAAAGGGTAAAACAGTCCCCACATCACAACTGCCTGCCTTATTCCCACTCTTCACTCCATATCCAAAATCTGCAAAAGTAACAGAGGACTTCTTTCAATTCAAATGACCATGAGCTACCAAAGCAGATTTCAATGCAGCACAAATGACTGGAGATAATGGAACAAAGCTACCATCTGTGGGATATGATTGAAGGCTTCTAAGTCAAACTCCCCAATAAAGAGAATAAATGATACCACATGTAAACTTTAAAGAACTATGGAATTTTGGGCTAGTTTTTAAAACGATAATTTGATGTGAGGGTTGAAGTTGGTTACATGAGAACTCCAGAAAAAGCCATTTTGTAAATAAAAGATAGCTAGCACAAACCCTCAAGGCCAGAAAATGGCTATGGATTCAAAATGGCAGAAGGAAGAAACAAGGATTGAAATCTTGAAACTATTCTATAGGGCAGGATTCCTGGGTGTTATTAGAACTTCTTCAGAGTAATGGTTTCCTAATCACCTGTAGTAAACCTACTTATCTAATCTTCCTGTATTTACTTGGGAATACAGAGCTGAGAGATACTTTAACCACTACATCTGATAGGAAGCCTTGATGTTTCACTGAAAAACTGAATAAAGCACATGCAACACAGACAACTGAAAAGGACTGAAAACCAGAAGAATTTTATTTGCTAGGTAGAATGTTACCAGTCTGCCCAGTTGGTAGAAGACAATAATGTCTAGCCAGAGCCAGTTTGGTGTAGACACCAAGATAGAAACTGGGAGATGTGAGTTCTAGTCCCATCTTAGGCACAAAGCCAGCTGGGTGACCTTGGGCCAGTCACCCTCTCTCAGCCCTAGGAAGCAGGCAATGGCAAACCACTTCTGAAATCTTGCCAAGAAAACTGCAGGGACCAGTCCAGGCAGTCACTGGGAGTCAACACTGACTTGAAGGGACAAAAATTAAAAAACAAAAAACAAAAACTGCCTACCTGTGGGAAATACACCACTGATTTGTTCGTGTGGTATACATTTAGTATTTATTCATATTATTATTGTGAGTTTAAGTGAAACATTATGTATGGCACAATTCCTTACGTTCTTCAAAATTTATGTCCACCTTGTTCTCCACAGGGTGTGGATCTTCATGGAATCACTGCCTCTAAGCTCTCTTTCCCCACAGTGGCAACTGTATGGGGCAAAAGAATAGTTCTGTCTTTTCATATGGGTATCATCAATTTATCAGGATCATCAAATCAATAATGGTGGGAACCAAGGAATAGGACTCTAAGGGCAGTTTGGGATAACAACTAGAGTAATTTGAATCATGTTGCTTCAGTTCTCAAGTTCAAAGTGTTTCCTACTAGCTCACCCAAACTGTTGCATCCTGCAGCCATCATTATCTTGAATTAAACAACTATTGTTAGTTATACACACAACTAACAAGATAAGCTAAATATCAGCAGTAGAAGGCTGAAGCAAAGCCCCATTTGTAACTTCAGAAACCAAAATCCTGGCTCCTTTTGTTTAGCTGTTAAAAGAAAGAAACCATGTTTTGTGTTTCCATATCTTTAATGGTAGGAATAAGAAAAACATGACCTTTCTCAATCTTTTGTGCCCTTTGAACTCTTGGAGTACAACTGCAAAGGACTATGAATATATATTCACTTGGAGAATGTTAGATGCTAGAACTGCAAAGCTGAATTTCCTATCTTGAACGGAAGTGCAACACCCTGTTGACACCTGGTGAACATTAAAGGCAGCCTTGGTTTCAAAGGCAGCAGCTCATGAGAAAAACAGAGGTCACACTTGTCAGAAAACGTCTTCCTTTCCAAACACAATCCCAATTCCTTTCTTTCATGTTCTGACTAACAGTATTAATCCTGGAAAATATTTTTGTCCCCTTTGAGCCTTTCCTGATGCACAAGCCAGTCTATTTTGCCTTTATTCTCCCTATGGAGAAACTGAGCAATTGAGATAACTAAGCTAGTTGATGAAGCAGGAAATGAGCCAATCTTTTAGTGATTTTTACATGACTATGAACATACTTAGTGTCCAAAGGAAACATTATTGAATTCTAAACAACCACATACATATAAAAAGTCACTAGAACCATATTGATACCAGAGGTTATTGTTAATGTATAGGAGGCAGTACATCTAAAAAATGGGAAGGCCTGAACTAGGAAAGGAGTCTAGGTGAGCAGAGTTTGAACTGAATGCAGAAATCTTGAATGTGCATATTAAAATCCTGCAATTAGGAACAAGTCAATGTTGCTGACAAAACCCCATTTCATTTCTTTGAGCTATACAAGTGAAATTCATAACCATATGAATTTGACAGATCTTGAGAGGTGACAAATCCCAACAGGAAAAAGGTTTAGCCCTGGCACTTATGCCACCCAGTAAGTATGACTCATCCCTTCCCCTTACTTTCCCTTTCCTAATACAATAAGGCAAAAAATAAAAGGAGAGATTGAAATGGTCCAGCAGTAATAATTCTCTCTCTCTCCCTCTCTCTCTCACATGCACGCATGCACGCACTATACTGTTCACAAACTGAACACTATGGCTATCAGTTTAACCATTAAAATATATTTTATTTTCTTTGATGATCCTTGAGTATATTCCTTAGTAAATATCATGTATTGGCTACTGCTAAACAACAAATCTGAGATCAGTAAATTTTTTCTTCCACTCTGTCCTCCTTGTTACAAACAGGCAAATGCTTTAGTTCCTCCAGTTCTGAACTTATTCCAAATTATTATTCCATACTTTCTGTTTCTTCCTCTCATCTTGTCCCTCCTATCACTAAAAAGAAGAGGAACTGAATGACCTAAAGGACGCAAACAGTGCATTGCACTCCTCTTTTGAACTGCCAGTGTGTAACATCCACCGTGATGCAGTGAGGTTGTCATCTGGCGGAAACAAGGAGCCCTCATGCACCTGTTCCAGTGGTGCACAAACTGAGTTTCCCGATTGATGTTTGCTGCACCTGCTTCATGGGCTCTTTAGCTGAAGGATGTGGGCTGGCTGGAAGCAATGGGTGCTGTTCTACAAAAAGGAGGCAATTGTCAGCCATCTACCCGCAGCAGCAAAAGATCAGAAATGTCAAGACATGAAAGACATAAAGTATATTTTCACTAAAGGATAGAAGGATTTTTAAAAGTTTTAAACACCACCACCTTAGATATGCCACCTCAGACAGCAACAGTAACAGCAGCAATGAAGGTAATTTGCTCAAAAATCATATAGCCATTGCAAAAGCAAAAATATTGAGAAGAATGTAAAAATAAAATAAATAAACACTGTCCTTCTTCATAAGAACTCAAATTTAAATAAGGCAAAGGTTCTTCTAAGACTGTTTTCCTTTATTTTCTCCTCCTTCACTTGGCAGTATGTTTTTATCTGTGAGATTTTATTTATTTGCCATGTTTCTGCTCAATTTCCGCATAATTCAAAGTTCCAGTGACATCATTATTCTTACCACCCACTGCTCTTACCACTCTGAAATCTAAACAACAGATAATAAATTATTAAAACAAGCCTTTAAAATTCTATTAAAAGACTACAGATATAACAGATGAATGTCCTGACTGACTAACCTACTTATCCAAATCCCATGCTAAATAGGTAAAGCTGTAGAAGAACAGATGTAGCAATCTAAAATCTACCAAAATATTTCAGAATTGGGACTCTGTGCTTCAATTCATTCAGCTTCAATGGAACTGAATTCCTAAAATGTTGTCAGAGGGATCAGACTGAACATCCTATGGTCAACAAAATAGGACATTTTTATGTTTCTTACACCGCTTCTTGTGTCTCTTCTGCACTGCTGTATCTATATTATGTATATGTGTGTGTGTAAATGGGCCAGAGACTGTAAGCTTGAGTTTCTGGATCAAATGAATACCACACTTACATGTGTATTTATCTCTCTGTATTTATTCCAGAATTATCTCCATTAAATATAAACTATTGTCAGGCTTCTTTTGAAAATCCTTTTGAGCATTAGAAAACCATAAGAACTAAGGTAGACTTTTAAACAAAGCTCACTGGTTAAGCTGATCACTTGTAGATTCCTGATTTACCTAGAGTCCTTGAGGAAGCGTCAAGCGTCAAAACAACAACAGCCCCCCCCCCCACTAATGCTCTATGTTACACTTTTACCAGAAAACATAGTATACTAATATTTGACAAGCATTGTAGGACAACTAAGATTCTGTTATTATGCAGCTCTATTTTCTCACACTGACCTCAGATGAACAGAAGATGTACTGATTCTTAGACAGGGAAGTTATGCTAAATCCAGTTTCTAATAACTTCCTCTGCAAACTATGCAAGTTCAAAGACCAAATACTGGCTCTCTTATCTCGCAATAAATTTTTATTTGTTGATTGTTACTGGAAAACTATTACACTTAATTCCTCGTCAAGTATTTTGTCCTCAAAAGACCTTGTGGCTACAGCTCCCTAATATTAACAGTTGAGAATATGAAGATTCTGTGAGAAAAGAAAGAAAAATATGAAAGGTGTTGGTGGTAAAAACTGTCAAATCATAATAAAGATTAAAAAGTGTTGCCCAAAATTATGTACCTGAATTTATTTGTCAAATGAGTGTTTGTAATTTATTATTATATAACAATGCCACTTGCTGGTAATATTCAGTCAGATTAATTCCCTATGCTGAAATGACACTTGTCAAAACTGCAACACTGTCCAAAAAATTTAGCAGTACTGGGGTGTATAACTATGTTAATTCTTCTAACCTCTTCAAGATCTTCAATATCACTGCCACAAAAGATAATTCTCTGGAACTGGACTAAGTACCATTGTTTTCCAAAGCTCTGATCTCTTGTGGAATAATGATTCTGCACCCAATGAACAGAGGAGGCTAACTAAGAAACAGAAATTATTAGATACTATAACGTAGGGCCTCTCCTATAAGACAGATGACAAGTTTAAAAAGAGTGCAGTATTTATACATTTAAAGGCAAGCATGACATAACACATCTATTTTATTGGCATTACACTGTTGAACACATATACATTCCCTAAATAGTCATTAAAAAGCTGAATTGTAATTTCCCATTTTGAAGTCCCCTTGATGTGCGTACTAAATTCATGGTTGTTTCCTTGTATGTGACTTGCTTGCCTGGAGGTTATGATGGAGGGCCTTTATTTGCTACAATTATTTCTACTAGTCATTCCATGAAAGATGAACCCATGCTGGGGGATGAGGTGGAAGTCTGCTACCCTATAGTATAGTTTTGATTTACAGAATGTCACATAATTATATTTTATTACCCTGCTCTTTAGTAATTACTTGAATCCAATAAGCATGGCTGCCAATTTTAGTTATGATATCATCAAAAATATTGAACATTACCTCTTTTCTGCCATAGATCTTATTAAGGTGTTGAAATCATAGGCCACTGCCTCAGATCATTAATGGAATGTAAGTTGGCAAGTAATAATAGACTTACTCTAAGTAAAAAGTACTAATGGTTCATAGAACCATAGAATCAATGTAAGGATTGGAAGGAACTTGGGAAATCATCCTATCCAAACCCAGCCCAGTAAAGAAATCCACCACTATAGCATCCCTAAAAGATGGCCACCCAACATCTCTTTAAATACTTCCTGAGAAAGAGTCCACTGCTCCTGAACCAGTATGTTCTATTGCTGAACAGCAATTAACTTGAGAAAATTTTCCTGATGTCCAACTAAAATCTGCTTCCTTGTAATTTAAACCCAGAATTTCTTGTCCTGTCTCCTGGAACAACTCTTAGTCCCATATTCCACATGACAGTTATCATATCTCTCCACAACCATATCTTCTCTCAGGTCAAACATACCATATCCAGTGCTTCCTACTCATTTTAAAAAATCAGGAGTCGTCTGGTAGCACCTTTTTAACTAACACCTTTTACTAGCACCCTTAACTAACAGCCTTTCATGAGCTAATTCCTCCTGAATCTTGATACAGTTTTCTAAGATGTTCCTATTCCCCATTATTTCCATATTATTTGCACATTGGATAATCATATTTTCTAACCCTTTATCTAAGTCATTTATATATGTATTGAACAAGAGAGGGCCCAAAATGGAGCCCTGTGGTATGCCACTCAACACTTTCCACACACTTGACACAGAACTGTTAACATACACTCATTGGATAGAATTGTTTATCTACCATCTAATGATAGTATGGTTCAGCCAACATATTGTTATCTTCTCTTCTAGAACCTCATAGGAGACTTTGCTGAATGTTTTGCTGAAGTTAAGACTAACTATGTCCAATGCATTCCCACAGTCAATTAAACTGAGCACTCTATCAAAAAAGGAGATCAGTTTGGTTTGGCATGAAATATATTTGATAAATCTATGCTGGTTCCTGCAAACGATGCATTTTTCCCTAAATGCTCACATGCCAAATGTTTATTAACCTGTCCCAAAGTTTTGCCTGGTATCAACATCAAGCTGAGTGGTTTGTAAATACCTAGGTTCACTTTTTCCCCTTTTTGAAGAAAGGTACAACATTTGCTCTTCTCCAATCCTGTGGTACTATGTCTGTTCTCCCTGATTTATCAAAGGCCATAGAAAGAGACTCTGAGATGACATCTGCAAGTTCCTTCAAGACTCTCAGATGTAACTGACTTGATCCCGGAGACTTAAACTTGTCCATAGTAGCCAGGTGTTCCCTTACCATCTCTTCACTTACTTTGGATCACCACTCCCTCCTTTGTCAATTGTTCTGCTTAGGTCCATTTGAATACAGTTTTGTTTTGGGGAAGTATAGTAATCCTAACCTCTTGCTATCCTACCATTTTTCTAGGTCTGAGCCTACTGTGGACAGTTAAGATGAAAACTTTATTTTGATGGAGGTGAGCTCCCCCAAAGAATGAGGTTCACAGTCTTATGAATTAGCTGGATCCATTACTTTGCTGCTTCATATCTGCTTGGTCAAGACTGCTTTTTTTCCACTAGGGTGACTCACAAGATGTACTTTTTTGGGGGGTGGGGAAGACTGGTCAACAGTTATCTATACTCTAACAACATTGAGGCAAATATCAATGTAAACATACCACAACAAAGTATCAGAAAAGACTGTACATTTCAGCAAAAGTTGTGGTATTGTGCTGCAGAATAATTTCATCAGTCCTGTTCACCAAATTCATTATTTTCCATGGTTACATTTTTGTAGGTCAGCTATGCCATTATAGAATTGTATTTACACTACATTAATAGTTAATTTACTGAAAGTACAGGCAAATGTTAATCATTATTTACTTAAGATCCCAAACACACTTCACCCTGCCACTGTTTCCACTCCCAAATCTCACAAAAACCAATCCACTATTGTTTTCACTCTGTCCTTCTCTAAACCCTAAGAAAAAGGAGGAAGAACCTAACTGAATCATTGACCTGCCCCCAGATTCAGCAGCCACTGAAGTAACAAAAGTATCTTCCTTCCCACACCACACAAAAGGGAAATAAAACAAAGTGCTTAAACACATACCCTTCAATTCACATTCTTTTTTTGCGCGCATTTTTCCAGGTCCTATGAATCAATAAATATCCAAGCATTTCCTATGGAGGTGAACTACAAAGCCACTGAGCTACCTTTCCTATTGAAAGAACTCCTAGCTCAGCTGATACCCAGGGCCAGGGAGGCATTGTGAGGCAAATGTTCCCACAAATGGGGCAATATACTTCCCACAAGCCCCAGTATTTCAAAGAAAATACTAATTTCACTGTACTTTCAAACATACTATAGCTGAAATAGAAATAAATGGGCTTAGTTCTTTATACAGCCAATATCATGGGACCATAGAAGTCTGGAGCTGCTTTCAAACTGGCACAGAGTTCCTGTATAGAAGAGCCACAAGTTACAAAGTTTAAAGAATGAACAAGGTTTGAACTATGCCAAACACTTTAAATTTGCTATTAAATTCAGGCAGACATTGGCACAAAATATTTGTCTTCCCCAGTGTTAAATCTAAGGAACCTCTTTCTCACACAGACCAAGAAAGAGGATGAAATCTTTAATATGTACATTCACTTACCTTTGAAATGTTTATGTCCCTTGAATCATTCTTTACAATCAGATTTTGACTCAAACATTTGCAGGAAGACCAGGGTCAAAAACAAAACGGTGACTTCACAGCCATGTTCCTTAGGAAGGAAATATGATCTGCCTTGGTCAGGAAAGGGAAATTGTTTGGAAGTCTAGACAGACCTCTTCCCTGCACAAACTCTCCTCCTCCAGAGTGTTTTCCTTTATTGCTACAGAGAGGGAAAAAGGAGGAGAAAGGAAATAAGACAACACTTTCCAACGCTACGTGTCATCCGTACACAGTATCATTTGATGCTACTGCAATTCAGATATTGAATAGCATGAAAATGGGAAATGTGATACAAGCCAGAAGATTTAAGGAATTATTTCAGGATAATGGAACATATTATATACAAACTTTTATGAAATCAATTCACAAGAAGGCATAAAAAAAAAAAAAAAAAAGCAAGGAAGCAAAACAGGAAATGGCCAGTCTGCAGCAGAGCTCACATAATAGAAATTTGTTTGTACTTACAACAAATAAAACAAAGCTAGAATTGGCTTTCTGGAACTGTGTTGGCCATGGAGAACAAATGGATAGTCAATCTGGCAGTAATGAATCCTGTTAATGCACAGGAGATAATTGATAAGGAGAATCATACTTGAAATTTATTCAAGCAAGCATGGGAAACTAGGGTCCTACAAATCCATTGGGGTTTCAATGCAAACAATTTTACATTTAGAGATATTTATCTCTATTTATTAAAATCAGGCACATAGCATAATTATCTTTACAGGTTCAGGTGCATAACTTTATTTTGTAAATAATGTTAACAAACAGCGCTGGAATTGCCCAACTCCATTCATCAGTATTAATCAATAGCTGAGTAAATAGAAATTATACACATTTGCTGGGTTCACATATCATCATATTAAATCATGATTTGCCAATGATGGTTTACTACACAATCGACAACTGAGTTCATGCAATGTGCTATGCCCAAAACAACAAATTACCTTGTACCCTCATTTCTAACACCCCTCTCCCACATATTCAACTGGACCTTCAATAGAACAATTTTATCAAATGCAGAAAGTAAATGAGGCCACAGAAACATTTAAATGCAATCAGACAAGCACTGTATACCTTTCTATAGGGAAATTATTTCCAAGAAGGAAATCTATAATCTGCAGAAAAACTTATCCCTCAGACTCCTGCACAGTTGAACTGAAACAAAGCAAAGGAGGATGCAGCCTATAATGAGTTTTGTTTGCCTTTACCCATTTGAAATAAGTATTTATTCATTTATTAGACTTATATCCCACCTTTCCTTCAGGAGCTCAAGGGGGTACATATAGAACTCCTTTCTCCCATTTCCTCTACAACAAGAATCCTCTCAAGTAGGAGTGTGACTGGTCACAAATCACTCAGCAAACGTTGTTTCCTTGCAAAAACAACTTACAAGATGCTTTAATATAGCTACCAAAACTGTATAATATACCACTACTAGTAGTAACCTGGACAGCATATTAAAAAGCAGAGACATCACCTTGCTGACAAAGATCCACATAATCAAAGCTATGGTTTTCCCAGTAGTAATGTATGGCTGTGAGACCTGGACCATAAGGAAGGCTGAGCGCCGAAGAATTGATGCCTTTGAACTGTGGTGCTGGAGAAGGTCTTACCCTTGGACTGCTAGGAGGTCAAACCAGTCAATCCTAAAGGAAATCAACCCTGACTGCTCATTGGAAGGATCGATACTGAAGCTCAAGCTCAGATACTTTGGCCACCTAATGCGAAGAGAGGACTCTTTGGAAAAGACCCTGATGCTGGGAAAAATTGAAGGCAAAAGGAGAAGGGGATGGCAGAGGATGAGATGGTTAGATAGCATCATCGAAGCAATGAACATGAAATTGAGCAAACTCCAGGAGGCAGTGAAGGACAGGAAGGTCTGGTGCAATATGGTTCATGGGGTCATGAAGAGTCAGACACGACTTAATGACTGAACAACAACTAGCAGTACTACTACTAATAATAATGTGTTGTTCCTTCTGAAGAGCAAGACATGTGCAGAACCTTACACAAAGGAAAAGTCTTTTGCCTGACCTGTTCTACACTACTGGATTTTCAAAAGCTCTCCTTTCCTTTAGCAGATCCAAGTAGAATCACATATCATCAGTTAAAAATCCCACAAGGTGGTCAAGTCCTTAATACTTTGCAGACATAGGTAGCTTCATATTCTTAAACAATTCCAACATTATTTTCTCAGCAGACAGAGCTGACAGCAAACACTTTTAGATGGTCTAACAGCCTGGAATTGTATGCATCCATGGCTGGATAAGTCAGCTCTCCTACATCCAGTCTTCCACCAAGACAGATGCAGGAGCTCCAAAAGGGCAAGCATTAACACATAAAAACAAGAGCCCAAGCCACACTACTTCCCTGTTTCAATTGGTGCCTCCATATTCACATATTGAACCAGGGACAGGGCCTATAAGGGTTTGTTGGGAACTACACCAAGAAGGTCCTAAGGAGTGCTTACAATATACCTATCCCTATTCTCTGGCATATTTCATGAATTCTTTTCCCAGACCTGCAACAGCAGCACCTCATGATCAACTTCGTGAAAACTGAAAAAATAAGCAGCAGTGACTCTGTTTGATGAAATTTCCCCAAAGCCTTAACATTCTCCTCAAAGAATTAATGACTTGGATAGGAATAAGTTGAGAATTAACATATTCAAATGTGAAAAAAAACAGAAGTGGCAGATTCTTCCATCCCAACTGAAGTCTGAGTGTTCAGCTTTTACAAGTCTAGATGTCAGTCCAGGCACTGACTTGGTCATGTTTGTGTTTATGAACCACCACTACTTTTTAACAGTTCTGCCTCTTTACCAACTCTATAGTACAGTAAAAAATATATAGTATGGATCACCTCATGCTAAGAATTACTGATTCATTGAATTTGGCCAGTGCTAATGCATAAGGATTTCATTTAGGCTTTTTTTAAATATAAGAACTTAACAAAAATAAAATGGGATGAAAATAATTTGAGTTGTTTATGAAATGAATGTGAGAGACAGCACAACTGAAATACTATGCTATTTCTAAGCCAAAACCCAAACGCAACAATAAAGAACAGGATAAGGGAAATCCAGAAAGCATTTTTCCCCATAGGTATCAGAAGAAAGAGGATATCCATTTACACAACCATTTTCCTATACAAGGAAGGACTGGAAATGGGGCAAGAAAGACTTCAACTATGTCACTATGTATTTTTTGCATATCAGACAGATGATCACAACTTTGATTCCCTTTGGCTACTGTTTTCTATGAGAATCTGTTTTCCATGAAAGAAGAAACAGTCCCAACCCACATCTCATATCTCTGTAAGCGCACTTTTCTCTCAGAAGGAAGATGCTAAAATTCCCCTAAATAAATACAGTTAAAGGTTTTGAATTATTTTTTTAAGACTTTATTTTTGTTTTATACAATGCAATTTGCTGAGGCTGCAGTTATGAAGGAAGAAAGACTTCTCAACCTTTCATTGCTACCTTTGGATTATCTTTGCTGGGAAAAAGATATACAGAAACATACATTTTCTGTAATGAAGGTAAAAATCAGCACAAAATTGTTCAGCAGGAAAATAGTATGAGGGGAAAGGACAAAAAAATGCCACATCCCCTTTTCTCTTAGGTCTATAGAGATAGCATAAAGTCACAATCAGCTTGATGCAAAAAAGGAAAAGGGCGGAAGATGTACTTTTGGAGATTAACAAGATGCTTTGAATAGGAGACCATCAGGAAAATCCCGAGTGAGAAATCAAGAAACCTTAGAAGAAGGAAATGGCTAACCACTTTCATGTGGTTGCCAAGAAAACTCTATGGAGATATCCATGAAGTCACCAGGAGTCAAACTCACTCAAAAGAGACTTTAAAATTCATAGACAATTTCTAAAGTCGTGAAACATTTCTGACCAGCTTAGATACTGAGTAAATAATTGAATCCATGTTTAAGCCACTACCTGCCTAAATTCAAAGTATGGACTCAAGACTACACTTCTAGAAGCAAACTCATACTGTTGCTGATTACAAATCTTAAATTCCATGTCTACGTTATAAGAGGTTGCACTGCCCTATGAGCACCTCTGACAACAATGTGGCTGATCTTTCTGTAGCACGGTACACAAAATAGTTGTTAGACAATATATTATGCAAGAACATTGTCCAAATATTAAAAATGTATTGGCTGGATTTAGCTAGTTATTATTCCAGAAACATTTAAACTCTTGCACTTCAAAGTCACATGAACCATTGTTTACTCATGGTCAGGAACTATACAAGGTAATAAATATCTTTATAGCTGTTTAAATGCTGAAACAGAGTGAAACATGGAAGAATTACAGACACAGCATCAATAAAGAGCACTCAGTCATATAAGTGCCCTTATTTTCCCTGACTAATAGTCATTATATCTTCTTTTAATACTGCATAAATTTAAGATCATCAAATTCTGGAACATTTTTTTTAGTTCTGATTTGATTACAGAACATACGTAGCTTGTGTAAGCATAACTAGGTTTGCATGAGGTCAAGTGACTCAGCCACAGAGCTAAGAACAGTCTTGAGTACATTGAGAATTGTCCAGAAGATAAGAATTCCAAAACAAATTTTTAAAGAGAAGTGTATAAGTGGAAATGTCTAAGTGTCTGACTCTGCTTAAAACCTGACCCTAAAAACAACTCACATAGCAACGAGTGCTAGATTTTAAGAGACTCGTTTTGAGAAAAAAACATCTCATTGAACCAAATGCAGCAATTAGGCAATTATTCCATTCTACTGGTATGAATTTAGCATTGCTTTGCACTTCCATTATTTCAGGGAAGGAGAATCTTAATCTCCCCTCGCTTCTTTCCCAAGAACTTCAAGATAAATTCAGCTATGAAGTTCCACTATCTTTTTCAAAACAGTTGGGTTTCAAAATCAAGCCAAAATAATGTGGTGTTCCAATGTATTTCAACAAGAGTATTATGAAAACTGGGATACAGTCCCACCCTACTCTTATTAATCCTAGCACTTCCTAGTTTAATACCTGTTTTATTTCTGATGCTCAGTCATAATCACAGCACATTGTTTTAAATATGCATGGTTTTCGTGCTTGGTTTCTCTTAGTTGTTTAGTATTTGTTAGTGTTTGTTGGCTGTTAAGTTGTATTAGAATCTTATTGGAAAAACTACTTTTTTTAAATTTACATCATGCCTTGGTAGAGGGCATACAATAAATATTATTATGCATACTATAGTCCCACTCTGTTCAATAGGATTTTCTTCACAGGAAAACACACATAGAATTGCTACTTAAGCTTCCTGCAGATGTAAAAATGAAATGCAGCAATAGTAGATAGCTGTTGTCCTTCCCCAAGTCCTTCTGTCTGAGGTAGTTATCCCACTGTATCAATAATAGTCAAAATGCATGCCCTAACCTCAGAAAGGGGGGGGGGGGGTTAAACCATTTTTTTAGCTGCCAAGGGCCACAGCAAACAAGATGGCAGTATGTTATCATGCAGTAAGTGGGGCTGGATTTCTGCTGTGCTTTTGATGTTGTGTCTTGTGATTTTGGATCAACAAATATTTAGTCAAAATATTTCAATTTATCAGAAAATAACACCTTGACATTTTGGCAGTTTGCTACTAAAATTATATATTTAAAGTTGGTTTACTTATTTGTTTTAGTAGATATTTAAGACTACTACCAAGAGGAAATACAGGAACAACAAATTAGAAAACCAAAAAGAGAATAGATTTACAAGCTGTATACCTTTCAGTGACAGAATCTCAAAGGGTTCTAATAATCTCAAAAAGGGGGCTCTGAAGCTGCCTGCAGCCAAGGGAAAGTGGACTTAACTAAACCTCCAATTTAACCAAACCTCCAAATTAATGACCTGAACTATAGTATAGTAAAACCACAATTTAGGAGACCATTTGAAGGAGGGAATATCCATTAAACCTGAGTTTATGTCATATGCATCAAGGTATTTGCATTGTTATGAAATTATGTCAGTGGTATCTTTTGCAATGAAACTTTGATCTAATAGACAATTCCTTGACTGAACAGGAAATCTGTTGCTTGGAAGTCCACTAAACTGAGGTCCATTAAACAATGAATACTTTTATGGAATTTATGGAATAAATTCACTTTGTGAAATATATAATTAGAACATGTATGTTTCCAGTGGAAGTTTGTCCATAAAATATCTACATGACCATGAGCATTTATGATCCACAGATCAATGTATGTCCCATTAAATATTAAATCTCACACCTAATCAAGGTTTCAAGTTCATTTTGAGATTAACCCTGTATTAATATTAGGAAAACGATAAATATTGTTTCTTAGAATGAGTATTTAAATGCTTTCATGTACAGTTATTTAAACAATGTTATAGGATTTACAACTGCACTGTGTACATGTGTACTCCTTTTTTGAGGTTTTTTTAACTACGAAAATTCAATTTCAATTTCTTCCAATGACCAAATGGGAACACTCTTGTAAGTGTGTAAATGACACGTATAAAAACAGGAACGCATTTATTTTAAAGAGGAGGAAAAGAAATTGTTATTGCTAGAGATAGAAGCTATAGCAAAAAATGTTTGGAGTGTTATTCACAGCATAGTCATAACAAGTCTCATGCTTTTCAATGTATAATTTGGTTAAAAACTTGGTTTTATATAGATCAAATGAAGAAGAATAAAAAAGGGAAGCGGTGCCAGCATCGTGCAGCATTCTCTGGTGGGCTCACATTGAAATTTTAAAAAAGAGAGAAAGAGAGAGTGCGCACAGAGGACTTGCAAACCAAAATTTAGTAAAGGGTGCTGTAGAAACATTTGCTGTTGTTAACCCCAGGCACTGTATCTCATGAGATTATAGGCAAATATGCTTCCAGTCTGAACCATTTGCCTCAATGGAGAGAGATAGCAAGCATATATTAAGTTCTACGCATCCAGGTACGTTCCCCTATTGACACTGAAGCAATGCTGTAAAATCACTTAGGATGAGGAATGACGCTGATGAGGAATATGTAGGCCTCCAGATGCAGCTGAAATGCAACTCCAACACACACACACCCCTTCTTTGGAAGCTTAAGTTCAACTACATATGGAAGATCAAATTTCTCAGCTTTCATTTAAAGAGTAAAAAAAAATTTTTAAATCAGATAAAGGAACTTTCAATTCTTAGCACTACCAGCCTTCTTAATTCCAAACATAACATTTGTGTTTTGTAACATGTTCAGTAACTGAACAAAGCAAAAGCCTTTTCAAGATGAACTGTGATGAGATGGTTTAAAACAGATTTTTAAAAAAGAAGGAATATAAATTCCAGAGCCTCACCACATCAAAACACAATGAGTGATTACATATATACTTGGCATCAGGCTTACATCACTGTTTGCATGGTTTATGTACTCAAGGGAATGGCCTACGCAGAGCGATAGCTTGTTGACCTCATGTAAATTATCTCATTCTGCTGAATGAGATCACAGGAATGTGGTCAGCACCTGTGTACTGTGTTCATTTACGTGATCCTGTAGAGCTGCCAGCTCACCCTAACAACCTCACTCCTCGGTTATATGGTGCATTCGGGGGAGGGAGAGGGAACAGAACTGAAAAGTCATAAACAAAACTGAGGGGTCCCCACCCCTTAAAAAATGGGCTTGACCTCTACATTCTAATTGTCATCATGACAAACCTTTCCCTGAGGGTTTTTGATGTCACTGGAGTTGATCGTATGAGCCTGGCTAAAGCATCGAGTTTCAAGATCACATTTTGGATTATCTGTCAAAACTGAACAACAGTGAGGTCATCATGACTTCATTTTAGGATGCTAATTCTTTTCAGACAGTGGAGTGTGCATACTGGTTTCAGTGTAAGAGAAGAAAAATATTCTGGACTTTTCACACCGAAATAATTATCTGCCTCAGTCCTTCTAATGGTGGACTTATAGCGTGCTGGTATTCTCTGATCTGTATCAGGGACTTTAACTTAGCACATGGTCGGAGACCACTGCAGTCCAATTTGTTTTCTGCTATTTGACTAAAACAAACTTCTTTTGGAAGCAAGATTACAATATGAGTATTGAAGAGATTTAAAAGCAGGTTTTTTTAACGCTTAAAATATTGATATTTCTACTCTCAGTAGTCAAAAATCAGTTCCTGTTCCCAACCAAAAATATACTTGCTTTTTCAAGTGCCCATCATCAACTTAGGAATATCTGGACAATATACTGGGAAAACACAAAAGGGCACCATGTGGGCAAATATCAGCTTGTATGATCTCTGCCTTTGGTGGGGGAGGAGAATGAATCAAGTTTGCTTCTAGCAAGTTGACCTGATGATGCAACTATTGAGCTGGCAACATACATAAGACTGAATCCAGTGGTGGTTTTGCCACAGCTTGGTGTCTTTTGGTCAGGTAGAGCCTTTGGCACTAAAATGGGGAGGAACAGTCATGTTTGACAATTCCTCTCCTCCTTCCAGCTCTCTTTTTCTCTCTCTGATATTTGCCATGTTGTTCCAAGTGGTCTCCCAAGAGACTGCAGCCGAACTTACAAAAAATGGCTTCACTTCCTGCTGTGTTCATGGAAAGCTCCACTGGATCAAAAAGTCTTCAGTGACAAAACAATATCTGTCAGATCTTGTAAACCACTGGTGTATAATATATATATATATATATATATATATACACACAGTGGTACCTCAAGATACAAACGCCCCATCTTACGAAAATTTCAAGATACGACCAGCTCCAACCGCAAAAATTTACCTCAACATGCGAACTCCGCCTCAAGCTATGAACCACGGCCATTTGCCCTGCTGCCACGTGGTCGCGGCTTCCAAGAGGAAGTGCTAATGAATCTGAGTGGGAGGACAAAAGCCCAAGGAAAGCAATGCAGAAAGAGGAAGGGCTAATGAAATCTGGGCGCGCGGGCGGGGGGGGGGAAGCTCCCGCTCCCGACTGTGCCTGCGTGCGACATAAGCCTTTCCCTCCAGCGCGCTGATATTGCTTTCACTGTGCTTTTCTCGCTATGAAGAAAGGAAACAGCGCGGAGGAATCAGTGGGGTGGGGAAGCTCCCGCTCCCGGCTGTGCGTGCGCGCGACATAAGCCTTTCCCTCCAGCGCGCTGATATTGCTTTCACTGTGCTTTTGTCGCTATGGAGAAAGGAAAGAGCGCGGAGGAATCAGTGGGGTGGGGAAGCTCCTGCTCCGCTGTGCGCACTACATAGGCCTTCCCCCCCATTGCTTTCACTGTGCTTTTGTCGGGAGTGCCAAGGGCTATGCACAAAGGAAAGAGCAAGGAATGGGGAAGCTCCCGCTCCGCTGTGCGCGCTACATAAGCCTTCCCCCCCATTGCTTTCACTGTACTTTTGTCGCGCACACGCCAAGGGCTATGCACAAAGGAAAGAGCGCAGAATTACGAGGAATCGGTGCGGGGGTGGGGAAGCTCCCGCTCCGCTGCGCGCGCTACATAAGCCTTCCCCCCATTGCTTTCACTGTGCTTTTGTCACGCGCGCCAAGGGCTATGCACAAAGGAAAGAGCGTGGAATTAAGAGGAATCGGTGCGGGGGGTGAGGGGGAAGCTCCCGCTCCGCTGCGCGCGCTACATAAGCCTTCCCCCCATTGCTTTCACTGTGCTTTTGTCACGCGCGCCAAGGGCTATGCACAAAGGAAAGAGCGTGGAATTAAGAGGAATCGGTGCGGGGGGTGAGGGGGAAGCTCCCGCTCCCGGCTGTGCGCGCGGGAGCCTTTCTCAGATTTCATTAGCACTTCCTCTTTCTGCGCTAGGGCTGACTAAAGCGTGCCTGGGGAATTTCCTAGCCGTGCAACGCCGGCTTACACATTGAACCTTATGGGGACATGTGCTTCAGGATGCGACCAAATTCGGAGGGCGGATTAGCCGTATTTACATTGAACCTTATGGGAAAACGTGCTTCAGGATGCGACCAATTCGACTTGCGATCAGAGTCAGGGAATGGATTAAATTCGTATCTTGAGGTACCACTGTATGTATATGTGTATGTATGTATGTATCTATGTGTATGTATGTGTGTGTGTGTGTGTGTGTGTGTGTGTGTGTGTGTATATATATATATATATATATATAAAATAAATGGTGTATAAGTCAGTGTAAATAAATAAATAAATAAGTGTGTGTGTGTGTGTGTATATATATATGAATGAATGAATGAATGAATGAATGAATGAATGCTGGATATAACTCACAGAGAAGGAGGAAGAGGAGGAAGCCCTGCCAGATTACAAGCATTTGGAAGTAACTTCATCACCCTGTGACAGCTGAAAGATTCTCTCAGCCATTCTCTCCTCTTTGGCCTCTGACCCTTTTGTATGAAACTTATTATCCCCCCACCCCATACTCATCATCTCAAGATGCATATGGTGACTGAAAGCAGTTGAACAATGAGAGGATGTAACCAGTCTCCAGAAGGGGATTTTTACTGTGCCTCAGAGCTCAGGACACCCAAGACAAACATGGAGGGAGCCAGGTAAGTTAACTTGTTCTAGCTATCATCAGTAGCCACACAGTGAAGAGCATTTTACACACACCCCCTTTTTTTCTTTTTGCCTCCTATTAAATTGAGACAAGCCAGGTAAGAACTGGGGAGAGGACATTTTGTTGGGGTGTTAATTTGTGAGAATCTGTTCCCCAAGAAGGCTCACCCATCCTGATCCCTGAACATACTCTGTCACTACATTATTATCTCTTTGGTAGATTTAGTAAAGATTTAGTAAAGCTTTCAGAATTAGTAAGTTAGATCTTCTCTTTCCAGTTACGTACTAACATACTGATGATACATTGCTATCTTAGATATGGGGGAGGGGGGTAATTTTGTTTTGGTTATTCTATCATTTCCTTAAAACAAAAATGGAAGTAAATTAAAGGAAGCGTGAAGTTTGTCAATGCCTAAGAGAGATAAGATGGTACAAGGGGGGGGGGGAAATCAGGTGACATATTAGATCTAACATGCATATAGAACAGCAGCTCTTTCCCAGGAAAGTTTAGGAATTTAAATCTTGATTTAGCCATCACGGTCACTGAATTGCACTGTACCACAAACTCCAATTAACTTAACAGTGCTGGTATGAGGTTAAAGTGGAAAAAAAGATCATGTACTATACTGCATTGAGTTTCATGGAAAAAAGAAGGAATTGAAATGTGATAAATGCACAAATGAACAGAATAAGAGTTCAAGTTGCATAAGATTGAAAAAAGAGTTCTGGGCGAGTCAATACTCTACCAACATAGCTGATCCAATCTAAAAGGTATCACTTGAACCATTTTATTGTATCTCAGGTGAATAAGCACTGCACAGAGCTTTGTGCACCACAGGGTGCTGTGCCTTACTGTTTCAAATTGTAAAGAGGTAAAAATGTTCATCCAGTGGAAAGAAATCTATTGTTTTCCCAATCTCCAGAGGTTCCCTTGATTCATGTCAATATTATCACTATAGTATTGGAGCTGACAGGTATTGTCAAGAAAATGAGAGTATGGAAAGCCATTAGTTTGGCTCTGATTTGATGCCCTTTCTTCAGCTGAATGGAAAAGAACAGCCAAATGCTATCCTGCTCCCTTATGGAAGCTGAAAACCTTTTAAAATGAATACTTTCCCCAGGTTTTCCAAACTAGGAAATGATGGGACAATTTTCCAGGTCACATTATGCCATTTTTCCGGACTACTATAATTATTTATTGTAAACAAAGCAATGGACAAAATAAGTAATGATTATTCCAGGAAGCAATACACTGACTTTTTCACAAATAATAATTATTTTAAAATAGATTTTCCTTTTGCTGTAAATCACAGTATTCAGAAAACAAGCCTAAAGTGTTTTAGCAACATGAAAGAAAAAAATGTAAAAGATTTGTTTTGCCAGCAATGAATATGCAAACTCACTTTTCCCTTTCCTGCAACCAAAATACTTTTTGCATATCCTGCTCGCAGACTGGAACTGTTTTGCAGCTGCAACCCTGTTTTGCCCAAGGTTTTACTATCTGCAGTAGTGATTTTGACAAAAAATGTGGGCATGTAAAACAATATGAGTACACATACAGAAGTGTAACCTAGGAATTAACTGTACTTCATGCAGTACCAAGATCACGATGGAAACCTTCATGCAATTTATGTTCACATTCTTCAAATTATTTCCTACTTGTGAGATAGTATCCTATTCTCACAATGCTGTCCTGAGGTCTACTGCTTCTGAACTGTGGCCAGGAACATCTAGAAGTCATAAACCTGAAAGGTTGCCCTGCTTGCCTTTGAACTCCACAGGGCTATGAAAATGTGTAAGGCACAGCACCCTGTGGTGCACAAAGCTCTGTGCAGTGCTTATTCACTTGAGATACAATAAAATGGTTCAGGTGATACCTTTTAGATTGGATCAGCTATGTTGGTAGAGTATTGACTCGCCTAGAACGCTTACTTTTCAGAGTCTTGTTACTTTCACTGCTAGCTCTCCTCATGTAGCTTTAACTGAAAGGAAAAATCAAAGTCAGAGTATTTACTGCATTTCATACCCCAGAAGGACCACTACTTTGGGCTGGCCTTGGCGGGCTGGCAAGGAAATCCAAGTTTTCCCAGCCTTCAGAACTTAGGCTGTATGAACAGCAAACTATAATAAAATTGCATAGAACAGATAAACGTTGCAGGGCAAAACTGAATTATAATAAAATCAATTAATACCAGCTTTCATTAACAGCCAAGTGTTCTGAAAAGCTAGGAACATCTGATTCAGCTGGCCTTCCTTGGAAAGTATTCCACGGTGCCCATGGCGCCATGACCACCTTTCATGCTCTCTTATCTCCATTCTGAATTCAGGGAAATAGAGAGCTCATGGCCATTCTACTGGCAGGCCAGAGATGCAGTGATCTGACATCAGTTCTGTTCATGAGAAAACATGCTGCTGTGTATGGCCTATTATTTCTTTTCAGCTCTACCTGCAAAAGAGAATGACTAAGCTAACAACAAATGATCAAGAACAGTATTATTAGTATTAGTAAAAGTAGCATTAGTATTATAGCCAAACCTGGGGCCCACCCTCTCCTCCCGTTAATAAAGTATTATAGAGTTCCCATATTCCACCATAGTTGGTTGACAAAGCACAACTGGCTTCATTCATACAATGCATCATGCATAAACCACAGTTTACAAACTACAATGACTAACTTCACACAAGATTATGCCCAAATCAAACAAATCATATTATGATATTCTGCAATGTGTGAACTTAACCTCTATCTAGAAGCCGTCTTCAAACTCTAGTTCTCATATCAGATGCTAAGATTTTCTGCTCTGGCAAGTTCCTGGATAGTTAGTTGCTTCCAAGCTACGGAGAAGCAGCTAAGCGGCAGATATCAGCACACTGGTTCAGGAATAATCAGTTAACATTTTGTTCCAATTCAGCCAGCTGCTACTGCAAGATGAGCCACAAGGGATAAAAGCTCATTGCCAGAAACAATCAGGAATAAAAATTCCAGAATAAGGAAGTGTATCCAATAAATTTATTTACTTTCATGCATTTCTGGTTTACCATTTCCATCATTTAATGCTTTATTTAAGGCAGCTTTACATAAAATCCTGGGAAAAAACCCACACTGTATAAAATATAGAAACACAAAAAGCCAAATTGCAGCCACATTCCTTCCATAGCTATCAACAAGAACTCACCTGAGGGAAAAAGAAAACCCCCATCTCTTTTCCATCATAGGTTGTCAAATGGAGCTGCTTCCAAGAAAGCCTGAAGCATTGGCTACATTACAACAGCCACTGAAAGGCCTTGTAGACCTGACTAGCAACCACTTGCCAAAATACTGCAGAATGAGAAGTCTACTGAAATTAAAGAGGTTAGGCTCTTTTCAGTGAATTACTACCTGGGAGATGCAAGCAATGCCAGATCTCAGGAGGCAGGGCAGAAAGCAAGAAGATATCTCTGAAATTCTTACAAATCATTTCTTTGAAGAGATTACTTTGAAGGTGCCCCACCATTGCAGCTGGTAAGTGCTTCAGCTTACTTTTCAAGTTTAAAATGGCCTACATTCTCCTCACCTAACAACTGATATCTCTCAAATTTCCTTGCCCATCTGAAGGCAATTTTTTTTTAAAGAGTTAAGTTTTGAGAATGAAACCCAGGGAATGGGAACAGGAATATTATCCTTTGCAGGCTGCCTCCCAAAAGGATGAATAATGGGAAGGAGAAAAATGACCTGAAAGGAAGAAGATCATTGGCATACTGCAGCTTCTTTTAAACACAAGCTGGGTGGTGTTGGGAAAAGGAGCGGAGGAATCCAACTGGCAGCTGCCCATTGTTCTAGCAGTGCCTGATCCAAACTGTGAAAGAGAAGGATGAACATACTCTGTAACCACTGGATCAGCACTTTTCAAATGGAAAAATAAATAAGCAGCTGCACAAAAGTTGGGGAGTTGTCATATTAACTGGGAATGCATGCTAGACATCCTGTGTGCTAGACATCCTTCTTGAACTCCATAAATGTTCACCAATCTCTTGCTCTTAACTTCCAGGGATAACAGAAAACAGCTCAAAAGATGCAAGTCTTTTCCTTGTATTTGTTTTCTCATCTCTCATGATGTAACTTCTTGCATGAGTCATTCTCTGTTCAGTAAACACCAGCCCAAGATAGCGTCTGTGTAGTATTAAGATCAGTAATTCAACACATTTGAAAAACACACCAGCAGTTTACTGTAAAACATGCATACGGTTCCCTGTTTTTCATGCTACCATAACTTAGACTCAAATCACAAAACCTTTAGTTTACAAAATTCAACATATTTGAAGGGAGGAGAAAACATTTGATGTTCTGATAAAGAGAAAGGGACTCGAGTTCCATAGAAAGCATTATAACAAATATAGCAAAAATAATTCAGTCTACTAAAACACACACACACAAACCCAAACACTTTTCTATTAATGGTATCCTATTTGATAACCTTGTAAACTTATGAGCCAGGTTTTTGAGTTTTGTTTACTCTTAGTCTTAATTTTGTCTAAAAAGCAGCTTAGAAATAATATTTTGTCTAAAATAAATCAAGATATTATGGCTGGAGATCATACTTTGTTAAATGTCAAAAAGCAAACTTGCCATAAATAAATGAACCTACAAACTATCCTTGTGCTGAATAAATCAGGCAAAAGTATCCTAGGGAAGCTAAACTAGTTAGATAAATTTTACTTACCTTTAGTAGAAACACTAACTTGAAATCATCTTTGTAAGTGTTTTCCCCAAAAATTACACTTAAAGGCAACAGCTTAACAAAAGCAAGGAATGGGAATCACATAGATTGAAATAGCAAAGTAAAAGGCTTTATTCCTGAAGACCAAGAAGGAGCTATGTGGAATGTACAATATTGACTCTTAAAAGGCATCTTTTAATCATAGTATTAGAATCAGTTCTGAATTTTAGAACTGGAAGCCCAATTTATAAGGAAGTGTGAGTCATTCAGAGGGGCACTTTGCCCACAGTGTGGCTGTGACAGAAGCACCAATCCTTGAAGGGTCAAGGTGATCATATTTAGTCATGTTGTTAGTTGGGTCACTTTGAGAGACTTCCAGGGTCATCTGCATATGTATGCACATGCATAGAAGACATTTCCACTGGGACAGTCACTGAAGCATTCACCATTGATCCTGATGGAATTGCACAGTTTCACAAGCATATTGATGCCAGAATGCAGTTTCACATGTATTCTGGAAGCCATCCTACAACTGCTTCTAAATTTTCATGCAGCTTTCAGATTACTAAGTCCAGTATCGAAAGTGCTGACTTAATCTTTAGGAACACATCATGATCACAGAGTAAAACAGAAAGAAAAAAAATCAGAAAAAAGAAACATGCAGCAAAGTACTGAAGACTTCAGTAACAAGACAGTATTTTACACTATCTTGACTGGCTCTGTGATCACCTGTGATCACGGTAAAGAACTGCATGATCTGAGCATGTGCTTAACAAACATACACAGTTCCTGAAAGAGTCCCATGTGGCTTTCCTGCAGAGTTATACCTGAATACAGAAAGCCAGTCACAAACAGGAGGAGGACAAACAATAGCATCAAAACATCCAGCATCACCAGGTTTTAAACGAGAAGTTGCACGAACCTATTGGAAGGAGGCGGCAAGTTATTGCATCAGCATTACATCATTAGTAGGGTATACAGAAAACAGAGGACTTAACTAAGAAGCCTTCTGTGAGATTTAACAAAATGGGAAGCGTGTGTACGTAAAAGATGATATCTTATCAGATGTAGGATTAGGTCTCCTCTCAGAATGACACTGCATCATTTCAGATTGCAAAGAGAACTCTTTCTGAATTCTCTCTTATGTCAAACTCTAACTTCCGTGAAAGCAAACAGAAAGAAAACAACCAGCAACTCGGGGAGAAAAGTTCTATTCCATGATGTTGCTGGCTACTGCTATTTTTTAGCTGCAGGTAGACTCTTCTTAAGTGCTTCTTAGGAACATTTAATGCAATAGGAACATTTAATGCAATCCTCTCCTTCTAGCTTAAAGTGGTACAGACTGTTGTATTCCATTTAAAACTTGTTTTTAAAATAGTGTAAAATATTCTGCTTTGTGTTCAGATCAAGCTCCTAGTCCATAAACCAAAGCAACTGGCTTAAATCCAATTTTATTCTACATCCCTTAATGGAAAGTATTTCAGCATGCAGCACTTTAATGTAGGCTGACTACATCCTTTTTGGTAAATGCTTAACCATTTTTACCATGGCAAAATTGGGGTATGTTAGCAAAAAGGTCACCTTTTGTATGCAATGAAGTGATTCTCTACTGTCTTTGTTTCATGCCCTTTGTTGGGGAACTCAGAGTCCTCCCAACAAAACCCTCAGCAGGCCACAGGGACGTCACAAGAAACCAAGTGACTGTGACAGATGGAAATAGACAACAGTAGCATTTAAATGTATTATTTATTCATTGGCATATTGTGGTTAGTTGTCATTTTAGGGAAAAAAGTGCATTCTAGTACCAAACAGGCTCAGAACATGGCATTATAATGTGAGGTCTATCGTTAATTAACTTATGGATTAATTGTGAGATACAGCTGAGACACGTATGACTCTCAACTATAGCTTTTTTTTTTTTTTTTTTTAGTGCATAGGAAGGAATAGCAGCTATTGATCTGTCTAGTCTTTCCAGCCCTACCATCTTGCCTCTCTTTTTCTGCACTAAAGTAATGCCGCCACTGAAGTGGCTCTTTGCATTTAAAGTATAGCATCGAATGAAGGTGTTCCTCCCCCTAAGGCCTGGTGCTTTTCCACATGTCTTGGCAAGGCTACAAGAGTTCAAAGTCCCATCTTTTAATTCTTTAGCTGCCCAGCTAATAATACAACACATTATTCCACTTCATTCCTTTCTTTCTTATCCCTCTACCCATGGTTATATTTTAGCCTGGCTCTATTATCTTCTTGGCTTCTTCTTTCTTCATACCCAAATCATCACTCTTTTGTTTTGTTTTGTTTTTTTTAGCCCTTTGCCTATTTGTCCCACTTCCTTCAGCTCATGTGAATGCTGGACAGTTTCTTTCCTCACTTTGCAACCAAGCAACCGCTCCAGGACTATCTATGGCATTTCCACACTGCCCAGTTAAGCAAAGCTTCCCCATGTGGTTTTCAAAACTTTAAAATCAATCAAATTAAGTCAAGCTAAAAACAACCCATATATGAAACCAACACCAAAGCAGCATAAATTCAGTATAATCCAGCTTCATTCAGTATAAAAACATATGCTCAAAATTAAAAACAATCAAGGGAAAAGTAACAATAAGGAAAATACACTGAAAGATAACTTAAAGACTTCAGAAACCAATTGGGGCCAACAATTTCAATCTAGGTCCAGGTAGAATCTTTCTGGAGAGGGCATTCTGTACTTGGGACAGAAAAGGCCTTTTTCCTAATAATTACCTGCCCGATTTCTTTAGGCAAGGCAAAGGAAAGATCAAGAAAATAGCTTCCATAAAGATCTTAGGAACTAGAATAGACATGCAACTAAAATACCATTAAGTTACTTCAGAATGACTATACTCCTTAATATCCTGTTTCCCCTAGTTTATTCCTTAGCTTTACCTGCTTTTTTAAAAGTTTCCATTTCAGGGCTTATCATCTGTTTTGTTTTTTAAAAAAAATATTTTGGCTACTTTGATCTTTAACTTCCTTAGCTCTTCAAAATATTTCAGCTTACTCCACAAATCTACCTCTATTGGTGAGACCTACACTGAAGTTTTGTTTCTAACCAAAATGAAAGCTTTCAAGAATTGCAAACATTATTTCCTAAATATGTAAACAATATTCTATGTTAATGTTCATAAACTTTCAAACTATCCAGAGTACTTCAAACAGATTGAGAAATATAACAATATATACTCTGGCTTGTAATAATTTCTCCCATCAGCACTGTTCTCAGAGAAGGGCAGAAACTGGCAAGATGGTAGACAGAGCATCACAGTGCAAGCCTGTGCCTCCTTGACATGTATCAACATCACACACACACATTCAAAAGAGTGGGACTTGCATTATGATGCCCTGCCATCTTGCCAGTTTTGACACACAGACATGGATGCTTTGCCTTCTCTGCATCTGCTTCTTCCCTCCACAGATCTTAAGGTTTTAGACTAGGAAACAGAAACCTAGGTACAAACCTGCTGTCATTCCTGGATAATTTGGGGCCAGTCGCTATTTCAGAGTCCAACCTAATCCACAAAGTTGTTGTGAGGGGAAAAATATAACAGGAATAGGGATGCCAGTGTATGCTGTCTAAAGCTGCTGGAAGAGGGATGAACTACCAATGTAGCCAGGGAAATAAATATAACAAGCAAATATGATGAATTCATGTCATTCAATGTGCTAATGGTGCTTTTAAATCTATACTGACTTTTTAACTTAAGCATAGGTACATAAAATATGGAAATTGGACCAGGGTGGCCTACATATAGCTACCGTTAAAAAAAAAAAGTTGAATGCTCTTCACAAAACTCACATTCATATCAATAGTGAGAAAGCATAATTCCTATGGTGTTTTGAACCTTCCACACCGAAACATCTGGGTTTCTGTAAGACCTAGCTACCAACCATCTTTCATAATAATAAAGATCATAATACAGTGTAACAATAAGAATACTATATTTTAGCAGCACTAGGAGCACAACCTTCAAAACTTGCTACCAAATTGTAATACTGAATGTAATACAAAAAGGAAATCATTAAATGAATGAGGAGAATTCACCATTTTAAGTATTGATTATATTTAAACTGTACTAAATTTACTTTGTCTTAGTCTTTCCAACATCAAGACCCAGAGCAGAGTATTCCCCAATCAGTCCCTGTCTAGATGTTCTGGGATTCCAAGGATTCTGTGCCAATATACTAAGTTGGCTGGAAATTCTGAGAGCTGCGGCCCCATATATCATAAGAGCACCACAGAGTAAGAAAGCTGGAGTAGAGTTTCAAGGGCTCATTGGAGTATTTATACAAGGGGAAAAGTGGTCTTTAATATAGGAATGTGCAACTTGTGGCCCTTGGCTTTACAAGCCACCACCAGCATTTCAAACAAATGGTAGTCAGCAAAGTTGAAACAAGCCTGAAATTATATTCTATCTTCCATGGGCTACAAATAATTTCATGACAGGTTCTTTTTGAACCATACCAAATAGTGACTCTTACAATAATACAATCTAAGCATTATGAGTACCACTGACAAACCAATCTAGGTGAAAATACTCATGCTTAAACATCAATATTTTGGAAACCACAACTAGATTTGGAAGTATGTGCTGCTATTGGGTAATATTATACACAAACTAGAATATATTTGTGATGTTTACATTCAGAGGCTGCATCTGCTACCTGTGAAGCACCTCAAGTTCCTTTACAAAACTCTTCAATAACTACGGAGATGTCATAGAGTAATCCCATTGTCCACTCCACCTGCAGGACAGATTATTAGTAATCTCCTTTACCACCTCCCCAAAAACCTGTTCTGGAGGAGTGGGGTCCTCCAAATCTGGTATGGGAAATACATAGCCTAACATCAGGAAGCCCCAGTGGCCTGCATCACATTAGATATATTAGAGCAAAGCACAATGAGTCAAGTTTAAACCTGAGGTGAGCTAGAATGTCTCAAACAATAATAATGATAATAGTTGAAAGACAGTATTGTATTGAACATCAAAACGGAAATCTTCAGTGATCAATTCTTTATAGGACTGCCTTTTTCTCATCAACTCTTGGGAAAATATAAGCCATAACAGCCTCCGAGGGGTCCTGTCCTGTATCCTGCTTTACAATTCTTCTTATCCAAATGTGTTTGACTCAGCAGACAGAGGAAGCCAAACAAAACTGTTTCAGACAGCGAAGTTGGAGTGAGGGACAATAGCTGCCACCTCCAGAAAGGGAGAGGTCTATGGCCACCCATGTTTAATGCTGAAAAATAGGAACATGCACTGCTGCTCTTTGACTGTTGAGAAGTCTGTAGAGGATTCCAGCTGCTCATTCTAATAACTGGGTGGCCGTTCTTTTTCAGTGGCTCTGAAGAGTGTTAAAATTGAAAACATTACTGTGGAAAGAACTGGGCTCACACTCCTCTTGAATGAAGCAAGATGATTAAGGAAGGAGGGTGGTTTATCCGCTGCCAAACATCCTGCCTACTGCTTGAAAAATCCTCTGCAAAGTTTGAACTAATTTTATGAGAGAGTTTTACACCACAGAACTTGAGTGAGAATACAGGACACAAGCCAGGGCAAAGAAGAATAGAGGCAGTTTTGTGCATTACGGAACAGGAGCCATGGGAAGCATTCTGGGTTGCCAGATCTGCATTGGATAACAAGTCTATATTTCTTTAAGCACCTATGATGCACCCATGATGTGTAAAAATGTGTACACGTTTTTAAACACCTTTGGACTTGAATCTGGGAACCATTAGTGTAAGGCAGTGATTTTCACAGTATCTGTAATATATAAAGCTGCCCTTACTCAGCCTTATCCTTATTTGTGTTCTGTTTCATATTATGTGTAATGTTCCTTTCAACAGTGTTAATATGTGCAGACGCTTAAGCACAAATATTGCCTATCTGTATTCTTTCTTTTAACTATATATTTGTGCGTTGCATTAAGAATTGCTACAGAATTTATATTCAAAGTACAGATATTAATATTTACTAATAGTCATGATTTCCTACAACTCTCAGTTTTAATTGACCTCTCCTACTCACACATTTTATCCAGCTGTATAATTTTCAATGTGAAGACATAGTAAGTAAATATCACTAAGAAAAAAACGACTCTTTAAAGCTTTAGACCATTCAATATATTAAGTTCTCTGAGAAGTGGATGATAAAATACAATATAATAAAACAATGAAAACGATAAAACCAAGATAAAATAAATGGGTATCAAAACAATGCAGTGTATGACAAAATGGGAGAAAAATCAGCTCCAAAGATAAAATTGTGGAGCATTTCTATAAATCACTGAAACAGTATCTGAAATACTGGCAAAATATTACAAATGGTTTTCTCCTGACTCAAAAATCTTCTCCAGGGAGGTCATTCCACAGAGAGGAGGCCACCCCTAAAAAGTCCTCCCATTTAAAGCCACCCACTATGCAATTGGGGGGGAGGGCAGACAAAGGCCTCAGAGAACGATCTACTTTTGAGCAAAAACATTATCAAATGTGCAACACATTGCTTAGAGAGGGAATGTTGGTTTGCAGTTGCTTTTTTTCCTGCTCTCCCTGTTCCCAAATGGAAAAGGCTAAATGATAACAGTTATTTGGAAAAATACAATTTCTTGTATCTCAGAGAACAATGCCATTAGACAAAACATCTAGCTCCAATTAATTAATGAACATTTTCCGTGTGTAATTTTACTGCTCTTATTCCATTACAGTTCGACATTTCCTATTGTCACGGCTTGCATTCCTAAATAGTTCCACATGGCTAGTGCTAATCTCTGTAACCAACTGAAGACCGATAATAAAAGAAAATACTTGGGTATAGAAGCATGATAATATCAAGTCACAAGCTGCAAGATCCAATGGAGTGCCTAAAAGAATTTCCTCTTCTGATTCCTCAACGTATTTCCTGTATGTTTTATTTTGGAGACACTAACATTTCTCCATTGAAATAGACATATTTTTTATCGTTCCTTAAGTAAACTTGGATAAACCTAATCGTTCTTGCTTTGTAAATGCATATAAATAAGCCCCTCCTAAACATGAAAGGTTGGGGAGACTGAGGGAAATTCAGCGTCTGGAACAGCTTTCAAAAATCTTGCACTGCCAGTAGAACAGGTTAATAAGCACAGCTGCTTTGAAGGAAACCATTTCAATAATAAACAAATCTTGGTGGTTTAAGTAAGAGACTTTCTATGGCAACTGAGCAACCTGCATATTATCTGCACAACCAGACTGCAGCATCTCTGTGATAATGTCAGTACAGTTTCTAGCTGACATATAGAAATAGAGACCACCACCATTCCTCCAATGTCCCTGGAAGATCTGGGGAATTCTGTGATCAAAGCACTATGATGATAGTTCCCCAGCACTGATACACTAACGTTGCTGGCAAAAAAGCAAAAATACCCACCTACCTTTTTCTTCTAGGCCCATGGAGGCGTCTAACAAAAAGAAGACAGAATTCATGTCTGCAAGGCCACAATGTTGTTTAGCTAGACTTACAACCAGAGCTTGATGCAAGCTTTTATTCACTTTCTGAGCCTGGGAGTTTTTTTCTGAGTACTAGGCATGAATAGGGCACATGCTTGTTTTATGTAAGAATTCCTTCCCCACACATACCATTTACATTATTTCAGCAATATAACTTAGGTTGGAGATTATTTTGGTTTGTTATTGTTGAACAAAAACCTTGCTGGTCTGGGTTCAAATAATTATAGATGCCAACCCATCTTATGCCTGCTCTAACAGTTTCACAATTTCATTTTTTGGCCTGCTAGTGAAAATTCCATAGCAGAAACAGCACTAGAAGATTTGCTACCTTCAAAGCAAAAGTAAAATATTTAAGAGATCCTCTCACAATTTGTTAAGTTTTCTGTGTAATTAAACACAGACCTTGCAGTATATAAAAATTCCCTAAACAGATTCCACTTTTACAGAGGACAGGTGAATTGGAATGTAAAAGATAGACCTTTATGATTCTAAAGCCTCAAATCTCTCCCAAATCTGCCTTTCTCTTACTCTACAGAGCAACAGCAGGCAGATTTAAAATGGGGGAAATTGTTCCTTTTCCAGATGAGCTGCCCGCTGTGACCACAGTGAAAGGTGGAAATCTGGACAATCCCAACCCAACCTACCAATGTATTATGGTCTCAGTATCCCCAGTATTGGGATCTCAGTATTCGGCTTCCATTAGCTTCTTAGCATTTAACCCTGAGATAGACAGATAGATAGGTAGACAGATTATTAAATCCATAGTTTCTCTTTCGGAAGAAGGGAGCATATCAGGAAAAACATTACAATGTTTCTTTCCAGTCTTTGGGAAAGCAGAATGCAACTGGAAAACTTGTAAAAACTCTATTTCCCATCCACCTGCTTCTTATGGCTTTTCCTGACTGTGGGGTGAGAGAGCTGGACAAACAAATGCAAATTCAAAGGCCCAGATGTAACAAACTTTGCCACAAGCAGTCTTTTGGTCTTTTGGACTTTCCAGCTAGGGTAGTGTTTCTCAAACTCAGCAACTTTAAGATGTGTGGACTTCAACTTCCTGGCTGGGGAATTCTGGGAGTTGGTCCCCATATCTTAAAGTTGCCAAGTTTGAGAAACACTGAGCTAGAGCTTTAAGAAGGTAGAGACTGAAGAAAGTCTTAAATTAAAATGGCAAGAAACTTTGCTAATATTTTGTAAAATCAGAAATGCTTGGATTAGGAAGGGGCTTCTTTCATTGTACTAAAGTATCAGGACTGATTAAGGATCACATATATAATCCTATTTACATGGACTTTTTCTTATTATTACCCTAATACACTCCTTGTTCATGTCTTAAATCATCCTGGCCGCACAAAATGTGATAGCTAATTTTAAGAGAGAGACAAACTTAATAGGCAAAGCTTCAGTTAAAATGTTCAAAAAATCAAACAACATGGTTGAGAAGATTGACTAGACCCTACCAATAAGGTGGCTACGCACAACACTTACTTCAGAGAGTGGTCAACTTTTTAAGGATGCTCAGATTACCATTCCTCTTTTTGAAGGACTCTCTGGCCCCAGACATCCAACAGGTAAAGATCTGAAAGACAGAAGAAAAGACTTGAGGTAGGTCACTCAAAATAAGCACCTGACATGCAGGTCAATCTCGCAATTGAATGAGAGTTCTTATACATCTATTTAAATTAAAATAACCACTTCTTAAATTCAAACCATCTTCAATTATCTGTTCTGCATTTGTATTTATTCAGTTCTCTGTCAATAACTCACAGTTCTGGGAATTACTAATTTGACAAATGCTCAATTGCAACCTTGTAATTCTTCATCATCCCACAGTGAATTTAGGGATATAAACCTAATTTTCTGGGCTATGCAGCTTCTATTTATACTATTGACCCACAATGGATGCTGCAGTTTTGCATTTACCTGATTATGGAATCAGTGATTATTTTCATAATGGAGTGGGTCACATCTAAATCCCAAGAAAGAATATTTAGTATTGATCAAACTAAAGCACTATACATTTGAAAATTTTATACATCCATCACCTGGCAAATCAGAATTCCTGTAATTTCTGACAATTGTACATATTGTATGTTAACAACAGAGGCTCCCCAAACCACACAGCCCCTCCCCAGAAGTCCTCACAAAACTCCAAATTAAATTAAAATAATTATAAAATGTAAACATGACTTTGACAATTTTATGCACATATTTGGGGTGAGATATCAGAAACCACATGAAATTTCAGCCAGATTTGAAAAAGTATAGATTGTACTAAAAATAAATGCATTCTCCAAGATCCTGTCTTTATGTATCCACCAGATTCAGCATGTTTGGGGAAGCCCTGAGTTTTGCCTGCCTGCATTCCTAAATAAATAAATCTATCCAGGCTTAGACAATAAAATCAAAGCTGCAATCACAAAAGTAAAAAACTGAACATGCTCCATGGTATTAGAATGGTGAAGGGAGCCTTCCTGAAATGGCACCATCAAAAGGTGGACTTTACATTGTCATAGTCTGCTGTCAAGTCCAACATTGTGTTTCTGAATATCTAGAACTATAAGTATGTGCTTACTAAGTTATCACACTTCAGAAAGGATTACGTACAACTGCATATGCAGGAATTGCCCTCAATGATTATCGTGCAATTTATGTGCAAACATAATGGCTTCATTCCAGATTTTCTACTATTTAACTTTAAATCTGGTCTTTACTTCTTTTCCTTTTTTCCCTTTCCCATCTCTGTTTTTCTTTTGTTTTGATGTAGTGTCATTTAGACTGTAAACCTGGGGGCAGAAACTGTCTTGTTTTCATTGATTGTATGTAAACCACTCTGGGAGGTTTTTCAACTTTAGAGCAGGGTATAAATACTTTAGATAATAGATAAACACATTCTCAATTTTAAGGCAATTCATGCTGTTTGCTCTAGGAATACTCTTCTCAGTTTTGTTGTTGTTTACATCAGACCTCACAGGCATAAAAATAACATAAATCTTTAATTTAAAATAATAGTTAAATGTGTGTGTGTGTGTTGTCCATTCTATGAATACTATTGTAATGGGTTAGGTACTAGAGTAAGGTCAGGAAGACCCAGATTCAATTCCCTTTGAGCCATGGAAGCTCACTGGGTGACGTTGGGTCAGTCACAGCCCAGGCTACCTCACAGGATTGATGTGGAGAAAAATGAAAGAAGTGTTATGATGCAACCTTGACTTTATATTTGTTTCTAATAAATACAGCTATTGCAATCTCCTTATTTATGCCTTTTTCTTACCTAATCAAAAACCAGAATGGGAAAAATATTCCCAAAATGTCAAAGAGAAAAGTTTCAAGTGTCACACTGATGGCAACTCATTTCTAATCTTCAAATGACCTGACCCAATTCTGATAGTTTTCTTTCATATTACAGATGTTGAACCATAAAATAGAAGAAGGGTATTGCTGGAGAGAGACAGACTGATTCAAGGGATATGCAATGATACAATGGATTTTTATTCTGCATGTAGCACTACAGTAGAACCCTATTAAAATAAATAGGCAATCACAGATTTTCCAACGGACCATTGTGGTGTATCTGGACAATGTACCATAGGCAGAGAAAATAACTGACAGGATATTGTAATTAATTTCTTCTACTATTACTGAATAAAGGAGTAGGACATGTCACTTACAGTAATAGCTGCCTTTTCAGCATTACAAGTATTTACCATGTGACTATATTCTTTGCTATTCTTAATAATTTTCTTTTTAAAATAGCTTTTCTTCATATTATATCCTTCATATGCTTAGCCTGCGTATCAACAATGGAACAATACTATTTACTTCCATTGCATAACTTTTCCCTGAATCTATATTACTATTCCGTAATAAATCACTATCACTACTGAATAACTGTTTAACAACTATTATGTGTACCAGAAGCTTAAAATATCCTGGTAATATTATAGCATGTAATGCACTGGTCTGCAGATTAAGGGTGGGTATTCCATTAGCATTTTTTTACAAAAACGCTCATCTACCTATGATCACACTTTTAATTCTCAGAAGTCACTTCTTTGGAGTACATTAGATGAATCAAGGAAACAAGTCAGATTTTACTGATAGGTTCTACTAGCTTGTTTTGTCTTACTGTGTATTGTCAACAACCAACAAGATAAGATTTAAGGGTGGTGTTTTTTTTTTACTAAGTTAGGGATGTCATTCAAATCAGGCTTGAAACTAAGAGATGAGTGAGATCTAGCCCTGAACCCCACGTGGTTTCTATGGCCCATAATGTTTTTCATCATTACTGGTTGATGAACGAAACTGCACCCCTTTCTAGACAAAGCTGGCCTAATCACTTTTAATGTCCAGTTTTGATCACTGTAATAATTCATTACAAAAGGGGCCTACTACTCAGAAACGCCAATTAAAAATACAGCAAGTAGTTAAGTAGTTAAGAATCAGTAGACTGATTCTAGCCAATTCTGACCTAGCCAATTCTGAAACAATACACTGGCTGACCATTTCTAAGCCCAATCAAGGGACTGATGACTAATGTTGAAGTCCTAAATTTCACATGACCTATAAATCTGCCCAGATATTAAGACATTCCTTGCAGGTTTTTTCTGAATGCTGAATCTCTACAAAATAGTAGAATAAATCTATTACAGGTAGTCCTCATTTAGCAACCACAATTGGGACCAACAACCCGGTTGCTAAGCGACATGGTCACTAAGCAGACAATCATGTGACCATGACCTACAGTTTTACTTCTGCTTTCTCTATTAACTCTGCTTGTTGCAAACCAGTTATGAAGCATGAGAACGGCAATCATGTGACTGCGGGAAGCTGAGACAGTGGTAAATGTGAGGATGGGTCACAAAGGTTTTTTTTAGCACCATTGTAACTTCCAATAGTTGCTGCACAAGGCAGTCAGTAAGTGACGACTATCTGTAATCTTTCCTTCCAATACTGACATTTATTACACAGCCATTTTGGAACTCCAGTATGGTATCAATCCCTATTTCTAAAGCTTCTGTGACTTTCCCTTATATACTGCTCTCCACCCCTCCTTGAGCTGGTACAAACAAGCATAAAACATTCTCTCCCCATTGTCCATCCCTATCTTGCCTTAGTTCTGTCTATTCCGCATTCCTGTCATGTGGTGTTGTCTTGATTTGTGAGTATTCCACTCAATACAGGCAAGGTGATTGTTTTCTCCTCCAGCTTTGCTGTCATTCTCCTTAGCACATGACCAGACAGCAGAGAAAATATCCACCAACTGGGTAACTGCATCATAAATGGAAAAGGTCTGACTTCAGAACTTTGCCTGGACTTCTCAAGCCTGGTTTGTCTGCCCTTCCTCCCAACCCAAGCATCTCCCAAGTTAATGTGAACGACTAAACAACAACAACAACAAAAACAAACATACAAGGCAGGTATAACTCTAGAGTAGTGCTTTACAAACTTGGCAACTGTAAGATGTGTGAACTTCAACTCCCAGAATTCTGGCTGGGAATTCTGGGAGTTGAAGTCTACACATCTTAAAGTTGCCAAGTTTATAAAACACTGCTGTAGAGAGAAGTGTGGCAGACAATTTCATGACTGTGCAACTAGCTGCATTCTCTAGAGCAGGAGAACAGAAACTGACTAGCTATAGGGCAACCAGATACTTACTTCCTGGGGAGGAGAAGAGCGGGAAAAGTGATTGACATATATTGGGAAATTTGCAAATAAGGAACACAATTCCAGTTCAGTGTTTTCTGGACCCTGCAATGAGCGAAAGTGGGGTAAAGTAAAGATACATTACAGAATACTGTTAGAGTAGATTATGACATCGTCTCCCCTTTCCCCAAATGAATGGACCTCCAATCTTCTTTCCTTTGTTAGAAGCCTGAAAATAAGTTGATGTCTAGAGAAAGGGAGAACTGATAGAATTCAGGAAACATCTGGAAGTATTTCTAAGTCTAAACTTCTCCAAGATGACTGAAATAGCCAGTCTGAATTTGAAAGATTTTGCACTTCCTAGTCCCATTTTACTTTGCAATGGTCAGGTCCCAGTTTGAATATTGTGTCCATTTGTGAGTTATCACATTTGAAGTATCCAGACAAACCAGAAGAGATTTGAAAAAGTACAACAAGGATGATAAAGGAACTAGTCTTGAGAAGATACTTTTGAAGGACATGGCAGAATTCTTCAAATACTTAAGGATGTCACACAGAAGATGATCAAGGCCTGTTCTCTTGTTAGCCTAAAGTGCTGGACACAAAATAATGGATTTATGGTAGAAAAATGCAGATACTGACGAAACATTATTAAAACTTTCCTAATGGTGTTTCTTCATGTGTTCAAGCACAGCCTGATAGCCATCTGTCAGGACTGCTTTAATTTTGATTCCTAAACTGAGGAGGGAGCTGGGTTCAATAGCCTAACTGGCCCTTCAAAGGTACTAACAGTCATGGGAAAAAGTAAGTACATCCCATTTAAATTTTTGACTTTTTCAACATATTTCAACATACAGATATTTGATCTTCATTTCAACAATGTTGATAGATAAAAGGGATATAACAAATATATATTATAAATATTATATTTATATATTATATTATATTATATTATATTTATATATTATATTATATTATATATTATATTATATTTATATATTATATTATATATTATATTTATATATTTATAATATATATAAATATATTTATATATTTATATATTTATAATATATAAATATATTTATATTTTGTAGGCCATTGTGTAATTTAAATAAGCATAAATGCAAATTTAGCATGTGGAAAAAGTAAGTACGTTCCTACGTTTATCACTACCTCAAATACCTAAAATTAAAATCAGGTGCAAATGGTTAGAACATCAATAGAGAGGATCTGAAAGGAACCTGTCTTATTTAAACCTCAAACATTTAGTCTGATTTGCTCTTTGTTGCTGAATGGTGTGGTATCACTGTGCCTAGATCAAAATTGCTCTCTGAGGCCTTGAGAAAGAAGATTATAGATGCCTATAAGTCTGGGGTTATAGTTTGGGAAGGGATTTAAAAACAAACAATCACCAAACAATTAGACATCAATCATTCCACTGTCCAGAAGACAATTTGAAACAACTGTCAACTTGCCCAGGCCAGGCTGTCCCATCATGTTCAGCCCAAAAACAGAACACAAGATGCTGAAAGAAGTCTCTAAGAACCCCACAATTTCATCATATGACCAATAGGTAGCTTTTACCTAATGATGTCAAAGTGCATGAGTCTACCATTAGAAAGCAGCTGCACAAATTAGATCTACATGGGAGATGTGCCAGGAGGAAACCTTTGCTCTCTGAAAGAACATCAGTACAGAGCTAAAGTTTGCTCATGAACACCTAAGCAAAGACCAGGACTTCTAGACCAATGGGCTCTGGACAGATACGCAAAGATAGAGTTATCTGGCCACAGTACCAGAAGACATGTTTGGTGAAAACCTAAGACAGCAATTCAGCAAAAGATCCTGACACCAAATATAGAGCGTGGTAGTGGAAATGTTATGGTTTGGAGCTGCTTTGCTGCATCAGGGCCTGGGCAGCTCACCATCACAGAATCCACTATGAATTCTTCACCGTACTACAAGGATAATGTGAGACCATCTTTCAGATAATTGGAGCTGCACTGAAAGTGGACCCTGTAATATGGCAATGACCCTAAACATTCCAGTAAATCCACCAAGGAATAGCAAAAGAAAAGAGAAGAGAAAAAAGAAAAAAGAAAAGAAAAGATGGGCTTGGTAATGACCAAGTCAAAGCCCAGATCTAAATCCCATCAAGATACTGTGGGGTGATTTGAAATGGGCTATGTATGCAAGAAACCCTTCACACATCACACAGCTGAAAAAAATCTGCATGGAGGAATGGGAAAAAAGTCCTCCCAGTCAACATCAGTTACAAGAAATGCCTACTTGAGGTTGCTTCCACCAAAGGGTGCAATACCAGTTATTGGAGCCAAAGATGTACCTACTTTTTCCACAGAAGGAAATGGCACATCAATTTTTTGTTGAATAAATGATTTCAAAGTCAATTTTTCATTTTTTTCAAGTATATTATCTTTATATATTATTTGAATGAAGATAAACTATTGTTATGTCAAGATATGTTATAAAAGAAAAAAACTTTACATGGGGTGACTTTTTCACATGACTACAGAAGAAAGTCAGGCAAAATGCTGAAAGTTTAGAAAATGTAAAACATATTGATTCGAAAGTGAAGGGGCAAAACCCTTAGAATACACACAAAATAGACCCCTGAATTTTCCTCTATAAGGTTAGACCACCAATTTTGTTCCAAATGACATGCAAAATTATTTATATATGACAAAGTTCAGTGAGCTTAAATAGCTCTTAAACACCTCCCTTTTGGCCACACACTTCAGCAAAATTGAAAGCTTTTGATTGTCCTGACTCTCACAGGCCTTTGAACCTTACCAGAACATGTGTTCAATGTGTTTGGAAAAAGAAAGGCCAGCCAAAGGTGAAAGATTAGCAAGCAAACAATTTTGCACACTGCAGCCAAACATCTTCTCTTCCATTTTTTAATCAAACCTTATCAAAACTGTCATAGAAAACACAGGTTCAACAAAATAATTCCTCCTCCTCCTTTGTAATATTTGATGTTTTTAGTCTTCCCTAGGATATGTAAAACATATATACACATAGCCCTCAAAATATTATCTGCTGTAAGATCTTATTACAGTGGTATACTGTAATTATAATTAAGTAAAAATAGAAAAGAATCTTGGAGCATTTTAAACACCCCCCCCCAAAAAAATTATTATTGCAGTAGCTTTTTTGGGTTGCTTCCAGATGTGGATTTTATAATTATTCTGCTTTGTTCATGGAATTTTACAGACAATCCAAACAACATGGTCTTCCTTCTAAGTTTTCCATTGCTTTTTTCCATTTTTACCCCTATCTGAACAATCATAAAGGAGGAAAAAAAAACACTTTTTTTTTTTAATAGTGGTGCTTCATGAATCATCCCTGGGCTACAGTCTATTTCAGCAGATGCATCAAATGCTACTTTAAGTTTTTTGGGGCTGGGGGAGAAATAGTGATGTCAAGGAAAAATTAAAGATAGTCTATTTATCTAACAACTATTTTGTAAAATGACCTCTTTTAATCAGGTAATTATCACCATCCATATTTCCTGCATTTGATGTTCTTCTAATCTCAGTCTACAACCCTGTCATCAAATATAAGAGTATACTTGTTTGTAACTCACAATCACACTATATATATCAGACTGTAAGCCTCAACAATTTATGAGATAGTTATTTTGCAGTTAGTCTTTTAAGATTTGGTTGTTTATTTAAAAGACTGAAATGACTACCCCTCTGGAAATAATCAACTAATTCTTAATAAAGTAGCCTCCTTCATCTTGGCTTCATGGATCCAACCTTGCAGTTTTCTGGGCAACAGTATGGAAGTGATTTGTAGACAATATCTACGTTTATTGCTGACTGGAAATCCCATATGGACTTTTTGCAGAAAACATAAAAAAATGAACTTATGGTTTATGGTTTTGATTATTAGATAGGATAGATTATAGGAAGAAGAGAGTCATGATATAACTTTGGAAAAAGAGGTAAATTTATAATTGTACTTATAATTGCTGTAAAGATCAGAAACCACTTCTTTTTATCTTTTTTCTTTCTTTTCTATTTTTCTTTTTCTTTCTTGCACTTTTAGCTCTCTTTGATTACTTCCTTCTTCCTTACTCTATATTAGTTTGTATTAGTTTTTAATCTCTGTTTTTAAAACTTTTAATAAAATTATACACACACACACAAAAGGAAGTGATTTGCCGTAGGTTCCTTCCAGCATTGTTAAGAGAAAAGTTATGGTAACAGGACATATAATGGCATTATGTAATGGCAATGCAATGACCAAATTGCAGGAAAATGTCTTGATTCTTATTTTATTAATTATATCATGAACTCTTCCATGAACCTCCCCTTAGAATCATCAACAATACTTTTCCTGTTTATAGGTAGAGAAGCTGGTTACCTAATCCCATTTTAAAGTTAGGAAAGGAAGATCTTGAATTGCTCCTTGTACGCGTCCTTTTAATACCGACTGTTGCTCAGCATTCTGCCTAGATCAAGCTACAATACAGATGATCCTTAACTGAGTGAAACAACATCTGTTCCAGAAAAAAAAGAAAAGCACTGAAGAATTTTTACTTTGGAAGAAATACATCAGTGACTGTAAACTACATACAGTCACCTTTAAATCTTGTATAAGACCAAATGTTTTTTAAAAACACTGAACATTTGCTTAGTGTTCAAAACCAATACATCTCATATCTCAGTATGAACATACAGCATTCTGTCACATCATCAATATTCATATGCTACAGCTGTTTTCTAGGGTTTGGCTTCCTATGTTTGATGGCTGACCAATCAAAAGATGGTGTAGCCTGGTATAGAAACAGCCCCCCATTCATGGAATAGTGAGGTAATTTCCTTACTCTCTCTTTCTTAGCACAGCAAGCATTCAGCCTCAAGCAAAACAGACAGGCCTAAGATATTTCATACTGAGGTGAGGTGAATCTTTGTTACAAAACTAAAGCAATGTTCTACAACACCTAAAAGGCTGGAACATCCAGGAAGTAGAAATGCCAGTGGTAAGTCCCAAACCACACTTTAATATAGAACATGTATATCAGGTCACTATCAGACTTGGTAAAGATTGCACTGTTCAAGGGTCTTTAACCTGTACTTGACTGCTTGAAACAATTTTTGGGCTCCCTTCTTATCACCCTTTCTATCAACAATGGAAATTATTTTTATCCTCAGATGAAGACACATGCATTTGATGAATTATATTATCATTCTAGTGCCTTTCAGGTGTTTTGAACTTCAACTCCATCAGCCACAGTCAATGAAAGTGATCGTGGAAGTTGTTATCCAGAACACCTGGAAAGTAAAGATTGTAAAAACATCAATTGCTACTGTACATTCTGCCTATTATACAACGTAGAACTGTGTAGAAGATTAAAAAATATCATTCTCCTATGATGCTGATAATTCTGTAAATATGACCTTTCAGCTGTTGGATATTGGTATCCAACTGGATATTGCTTGTGAAACTGAAATTATGTTTCAGATGCTACCCTTGGAAGGTTCATCAGATAGATATTTCAATAGAGAGTTATCTCTTTTATCTTTCTATTTAACTCCTGATTATTCTTTCTCTTTTTGGTTTAACTCCCAAACTAACAATCCTTAAGCCATTTGTAGCTCCTCCATTTGTATTTCAATGAACCTCTCAAGACAGGTTTCTAGTCATTATTTTTGTTTTAGTATGAACACTCAAGTTTTGGCACTTTATTAATAGTCAAGACAGAAGGTAGGATTATTCTGAGCAGAATATAAAACCAAAAAATATATCATCTCCTCAAGGACTCTTGCAGATGCCCCCTTATACTCTATATGATTGAACTTTCATCCTAGAAAAAGCTTGTAAACAAATAAGTATTTCTAAATGTACATTTTAAATTAAGTCAAATAAAATAATACTTAAAGAACTGTGTTTTCTAATTTCCAGAGCACTTACGATTAAAACAATCCCTTCAACCACCACGGTTGTTTGACTGAGTGCACATTCAGACATGATGGGTTACTTGGCACACTTGTTACAAATATTCATAAGAAAGGAATAATGAAAGACATCATTCATTATTTATTTAAATACCCCATCAGTAAAAATGAGCACAACAAATTTCTCCCCATCAACCTGCTTAAAACTGCATAAACCCAGTTTACAAAACTTGATTCTTTAATGTGCTGGCAAGTTATAATAACAGAAGAGGCTGCCACTTTGGTTCTGGTAAATATATGAACACTTTATAAAGTATTTGAACAAATCTTTAGTATCTTGTACTATTACTCTTTTCAAGTTTGTTTGTCTAACTATAAGAAATCCATAGACTAGAACCTATAGAAAGAATGTTGGATTACCATAGTTGCCAAATATTAGTTTCAGATCCTGCATTTCTCTTACATTTCTTATCTCCCAATGTATAGTTGAAATATCACGTAGATAAATTGCAGCACTGCACATAAAAACAAATCTGTAGCACAAAAGTGACTGAATTCATAGTTGTGTGAGAAATAATTTTAACTCAGTTAGCATATCTTTTTACCATCTGAATGATCTATATATACCTTCTGTATTATGAACTGTTCCGCCATAACTTATGTTTTTCTATCCAAACTCATTTTCTTGTACTGTAGGATCAAAGAACACCAGGACCTTTGCTATAAAACAGCTGGTACTGAACACTTGATTTGGGTTTCACAAAAGAATAAACAGTTGAATTTAACACAGTGAACTAAACGCAGACTAAACTACAAAAGAACAACACCTCTGTGGTCAATTTGGAAAGATGAAGTCCTGAACTATTTCAATTGCATTTGCTCCTAATGGGCTTTAGTTTAATGCTGCACTTCTTTTACACAGATTTTAACTTTAACAACTGCTTTTAGTACTACTTGTAACAACAGAAACATTACACGGTAAAAATCTATTAAGGCCCTTACTATGCTGGACTTGATAAATAAAAAGTCCATCAAGTCCAGGATTCTTTTCCTACAGTGATCAACAAATGGCCTGAGAAATGCAGAACAGGATACAACTGGCAGAGCAGTCTGCTGTTTTCAATAATTAGTCTCAGAAATATGATTTGGACATAAAGCAAGGAAACTGGAAGCTTATTTTCTGCTTTAAATTAACCATTGTTATAATTATAATACAAAAATATGGTTAAATATAACTATGGTATAGAGAAACAATCAAGAAATATGCCACAGACTACCACTTGACAGAGCAGCCACGAAGGCTTTGAAAAAGATATTCAGATGCCACAATGTGTCTTTATCTACAAAGATCAGAATAGTGCAAGCAATGGGTATTCCCTGTGACACTCCATGGAAGTTTAAGTTGAACTTTGAAGAAGCAAGATAGCAAGAGCAGTACAATAACACTTTTGAACTTCGGTGTTGGAGAAGACTCCTGAGGATACTGCGGATAGCCAAGAAAACAAACAAATTGATCATTAAACAAATCAACCCAGAGTTCTCACTCAAAGCACAAATGACCAGGCTCAAATTATCCTACTTTGGACAGAGTATGTGGTCACTAAGAGTTGACACCAACTTGATGGCACATAATCAAATAGAGAAACAGGCTAGTACCGTTAACCATAGCTTGACTGTTTTCCTAAATCAGGGGCCAAAAGATCCAAGCTAAGGTTTGCCCTTGGCTTTAAATGATGAAAATATGGGTGGAGCCAGAATAAAACTAAATTTGTTTTGTTTGCAATGGAAATTTAATATAAGTTAAGCTGATTAAACATAATTAATATGGTAATACATATACATTTTAAAAGCAACGTCGCTCTCCCTTTAAGACAAACCAAAATTCTCAATATTGATTCAGTGTTAGCTAAAACTGAAAGGAAAAGATTTTGATCTTTGAAATTCTATCAATAAACATTCTCTTTCCAAACTATTCTCAGTTTCATTGAACGATCCTACTATCTAATACCACCATGAAGAAATGTTGTTTTATGTTTTCATCATCTGTTCTAGGCTACAGAACAATGATTTAGCAACTTAGAAAGTGAGAGTCTAAACCAGACCATTGCAAACATGAAACTGCTTTAAACTAGAAAACAGAATGAAAATAAGTTTAGGTTGGGATTAATATTACAGCCTGCTGGGCTTCATAACTATCTTGCAATTTTAAAATGTTCATAATTGTACCTACTCTTAACAATGATTGATTTTTGAAGTGGAAATTAAGATATAAGAAATTGGCTCTGAAATTTCTCATGTGGCAAAAAGTTTACTTGTGTTTTAACAGGACAGAACAGTTACCGAATTAAAAGTAAGATGGTTTTAACAAGGTTTCTCACTAATAAAACACTTCACAATTTGGGACAAAAAATAATAATTTAGGAATTTAAGAAGCTGGCTTCTAGGTTGTTCATACGGATGCCGTGCATATGTTTTTAGATCAAGCTTATTAGCAAACAGGAGGTGTTAAAGCTTAAACCTAACAATTTCACTGATATCAATGGAGCTCTCAGTGCTTCACTTTGGCTGGACCGAGTCTAGCCATACTTATACGATCATTATATTTATCCTTCTCCGCATTCATTTGATAGAATTCATTCAAGTAGGGTTGTGATGTCCAAAAACTCCCTGTAAAGTCTGTAAATGTAGCTTAAAAATCCCCATGGCCTCAAATCAACTAAATACTGATAACGAAGACTCATTTAAACCTTAAAGACCTTGAGTTTAAGAGACGGGCAATCATGGGAGACGTTCAATGTATTGTCGAAGGCTTTCACGGCCGGAATACGATGGCTGGTGTGGGTCTTCCGGGCTGTGTGGCCGTGTTCTGGAAGTTTTGTTTCCTAACGTTTCGCCAGCATCTGTGACCAGCATCTTCAGAGGGCAGGAGCACAGACGGGAGCAGTTCAGAGACAGGAGACAGAACTGCTCCTGTCTGTGCTCCTGCCCTCTGAAGATGCCGGTCACAGATGTTGGCGAAACGTTAGGAAACAAAACTTCCAGAACACGGCCACACAGCCCAGAAGACCCACACCAGCCAATCATGGGAGACTTTGCTTAAGTGATGTCATTACAAGACTTGAATTAGAATAATAATTTCTCCTCATGAATTCAGAATATCAAGTTAACTAAAAGGCTTTGGGTGGCAAAGGGAGAAGATAGAAAAAAATATTTGATATAAGTATGTGAAGCATATAAATGTAAGGAGTGCCAACATCTCTCCTGACTGATGAGTACAGCTCTTCTCACACAATTTTTCTTCTTGAAATGCTTAACAAATTTCTTCTAGCCTCTAAACTGCAGGCTTTCTTCTTATTTCGACCAAAAGTAGCACTTTATTAACATGTAAACGCTGGAAAATAGTTATTAGATTTATTTACAACCACATTATTATAAGAAAGTGATCCTAGACCATGATTTTTCCATTTATGGGCAATTACTAAAAACAGTGAGTTATATCAAAGAAAAACATAATATGGGGATTTCAGTTTTAGGCTTTAATGTTATACATGTTTACTTGGGAGTAAATTCCACTCAGTGCAGTTTATTTCTAAATATATACAAACAGGATTGCACTGTCAGTCATAGACTAGATTAGTTTCCAACAGTCTTGTATCCAGGGAGCAACAAGGGAGGTGGCAAAAGATCACATATGTGTGATGATGTAATCACTCAAATGTCATAACTTATTTATTTGCATCAGCAAGTACATAATCAGGATATTTACCTGATCATATTATCATACTCTTAGTTGTTTTGATGTTGTCTTTTGCTGGGGTGCCACTGCTGATTTCTTTAAGGTGTATTGCTTCAATTTCAAACCATCCCTCTGTGAAGAAAGAGGAACAGATCCATGGACATTAAGGACATTTAAATTCATAACTTATTTGAATAAGTCTCTTTTAAATATGTCGTTATCATCCATCATCATCATCATCATTTTATTGAACTTGTATGCTGCCCAACTCTCAACAACCTTGGGTCAACCTCTCGGGTTTTGGTTTAAGCCAAAGTTAAATATTACATTTTTACTATAAACTAAGGAGTGAATTCCAAATCTGAAATTTTACTGATTCTTCCCAATGTCCTTCTAATTAGCAGCACCCTGCTTTTCATAATTTCTATTTTTAAATGCCCAGTATATATTATGAGTAAGACACAAATCTGTGGAAACATGTAGAAATGTATTTTTGATGAAACCTAAATACATAAGCATACATTTCAAATATGTGGGGACAATAATTTTAAATATTCTTTGAAAAAGTAAATGTTTAGAGATACAAGATCACTGTAAACTTGAAATAAAAATAATTCACATTGATTTGTTTACTTTTTAAAGCATGTTTTCAAACTTTTTATTTTTTAATAGCATATACCCTACTAGAAAAAATTAATCTGGATCTTCTTACTGATTTTCAGCTTCTTCCCTTAGTCTACCTCTTCTTCATGGTTCAAAGATTCGATTAGGGAATGACAAAATTCTCAAGTTGTCTTTTTAAAAATGAAAAACTGTAGATAGAAATAGCTGTTGCTGAAATATTAAGCTGAATTTAATGCCACCTGTGTTTTCCTGCTGTTAGAAGGATCTCAGCTAATTAATATCAAATCAGTGTGGGAAAGAGGTTGGAAGAATAAATCAAATGCAAGGAGGAACAATTAGGACAATCACCTAAATAAAGCAAAATAAATAGAATCATCCCAATTTCTGCCCTAAGCAGGTCAGCTAAGGAGTTCCATATTCATGACCCTTGCCAGCAAACAGATGGCAACTCCTTGAATTGGGGGGAGGGGGGGAGGGGAGCAGGCTAGGCATCCACTATCCAGAAAGCAATAATTTCATTTGCATACATGAGATGTTCAAACTGAATGATTTTCCATTTTATCTCTTAGCAATAAATAAATGAATTACCTTGCACTAGATTTAAGGCAAGAAAAAATAGTCGTCGACAGTTGCGTGAAATACAAATGCATAATTAATTATTTCCACGGTTATCTCTTTTAACTCATTACTTTTGTTCCAAGATCAATCCCAACTTTTCAATCTACACTAGGATTTTCAAAATTTAAGTCAGGAGAGGGCACCTTGCAAGTTACATGCAACCCCTGAACGGCTCTCAATGCCTAACATTGCTGGCATGATATAAGGTGCATTAGGCCTCTGAATATATGTAGTTTAGTACACCTAAGGTAGGTAGGTAGGTAGGTAGGTAGGTAGGTAGGTAGGTAGATAGATAGATAGATAGATAGATAGATAGATAGATAGATAGATAGATGTCACTAGGGATTCTGATAAATTTAAAAGCAGAAACTGATACTTTTGGTCTTCTCAGTGAAGTGCATGTAAGTGGTATTAAATCCCAGTTTAATGTAACTTCCAAACTAGGTCTGTATCAGATCTGGAAGGGGCTTAAAAGTGAGCAGTCAGTGATTTAAAGCAGTCTCATTGTGCTGGATGTATAGTTCAATTAAGTTTGACTGTAATCCACCATAAAAAGTACAAATAGACAGATGGTGAAGGTGATTGTTACTGAGATGTTCTCACATATAAAAATTGGTATATTTGATATATATAGGAATATCCATGAAGAGTGATCAGAATCACTAATGCACTTTAAAAGTGAAATCTAGATCAATAGAAAATATGCCAGGATACAAATAAAAAGTAGATCTTTTTCTGTATTATTCTCCCTTTGCAGCAGCATTTGTTCTGTTCATTGATATTTGCATTTGACCAATAAAAACAAAATTAAGCCCATTTTCATATTATGTTAGAGTGAAACTTAGAAAAAATCATTATGACAAATGCACCAAATTCATATCATAACCTAAGGAGCTTGACTTTTTTCAGTATTAGTTGTGCAGTTCCCAGTTTTAATTCCTATCTCTTTGACATGCTCTATCATCCAGTTCTGGTAGGCTGATCAACTACAGGCTCTTCTGCTGGAGATAAGAAGCTAATGATAACTCATCATCATGACAACAGCCTTGAAACAATTTACTGTTGTGATGAAAAAGCAAGCACAGGTTGTTGCACAGATACTTTCCCAGGAAGCAGCATTTTCAAAATGCTTATCTTCTCCCCTCATTTGCTGGATGAATGAATGTTGCCAATAATGCAAGCTTAAATGTCACCATGACACATCATCCATGCAAAAACAGTGAATATATCAATGAGAGAATCAATAGGTCAAATGTACCTAAGTGTAATAACATGTCGCTGATACTTCCCACATTTTAACTCTTGTTTTTCCCCTTTCATCATTCAAAATGTGGCTTTGTGGAATTTCAAACACTACTAGAACTTCTGGTTAAAATACCTGGTGTGAATTCAAATCAGTACATGAAATTCGCCCTCTGGTTCATTAGTCTTATGGCTCTAGAGTTAATGTTTCCATAATCTAATGCTAAATCTTCTCCTAACATGAAGGTAAGTCATGATGACTGCTTCACCTATCAGCTTGTGTCTTCTACCAACCTTCTTATATTCTTGTTTCCCAACCTACTTTAATGGTAGTTTTCTAACATTTCAAGGTTCCTTTATTTACCTTCTCTTCCCAGCTTGATAGCCTTCCCTTCATATAAAAATGGAGCATTAGGCATAAAAGATATTCAGAGCACTTTTCAGAAGTCTCACTGAATTGGCTGCTGTCCTCAACTGGCTCTTCACTCAGAAATATATTGTTGGCTATTGCTAGTTGAAGTTCACATTGAAAAAATAATATGAATCCAGTATTTGGGATACTGTGTTTGCATTTGATATATCAGAATCTTAGCTTATTCTAAGTACTTTATTCCCACCTCCCTTTGAGCCACAATCCAACTAAGTATTAATTGCTTAATTTTTAATTTAGCAGGCTTTATTCCCTTTAAGATAAAGTCCTGGAATTTTTAAAATCTTGCAATTCAGAGTCTGATTTGATTTTAACAAGGTGCTTTCCCATCTACTAATTTATATAAACCTCATTTCAAATTGAAAATATAATAAAAAGTATCTTTTTGAGCATAAGACTTCAAATTGCTGCATGTATATGTTTGCATCTCTTCTGCTTTCCTCTCAGATTCTTTCTCAAACATAAGACATGACATAAAGATATATATATCCAAAATGTCTGGCCATCTCTGTCACTCAGCTTCCAAAATATAGAATTCTCGGAAAGCCTTTACTTTAGAAAGCTTTTAGAAGTGTTGACAGCTAAATTTATATTATCCTGAAGCAAGGAAATCTAGAGAACTTTATCATATTCCTAGATGCATTTTATTAAATGGCTTCAGACTATCTATAATAAGCTCCACTTACAAACTTATATTTGTCACCCTAAAAATGATGTATGAATGGATTCCCTAGAGCAGGTATTCTCTATTTTTATATCTTAAATCCCACCAATTTTTCTATTATTGTATTGATCATTCATGGTAAGTTTCAAAGTCTTACAAGTTTCATCAATTTAACCTTCCACCATCTAGTTTATCTGTACTACTGGTTGATAACCACTGTCCTAAAAAGTGTGTATTTCTTCAATCTTCAGCTTTTTAACTGACGTTATGAAATCCAAGTAGCTTGCCATAGAATCCATTGAAATTATTCATTTAAATTGTAATATTTTAACAGTATTCTAAAATAATTTTAGTTATACAATAATAGTTCACTGTTTTAGCATTTAAGTATGTTTTAGTAATACTTCATTATTGATATTAATATTTTATCTCCTACTTTTTTCTTAGTATTTTAATATCTGTAATATTTTAGCTTTTATTGTATTTGCCTTTTTATGTACCAATTTAGTAATTTATTATTTTTCTTCCTCTTAATCTCTCTTTATAGTACATAAAGAGTTTATAATCTTTGATATAAAGTTGTACAAGATGCTGTTTGCTGATCATAATGAAAGATTTGTTTGGTTGTTTCTGATATTTTCTAATTAAAAATGAGAAAATAAAATTGACATGGTATTCTAATTTACTGTCCCTTAAAATGTGAATGAACACTTGCACATTACTCTTAAAACAAACATATATTTTTATTTTAAATATCCCATCAGAAGATGCAGCAAAACAAATGATAAAACTAGACAAACAAGTTATCTTTATGACACCCACTGACCAGAGAATTAAACAGTTAATAATATAAAAAGAATAACAAAACAAAGTGCAGGAACCCACAACATAGGAAAGAAAGCAGAGACATTATCTAGAAAGAATAATAAAAATGCTTACAGTCTGAAATATTTGTAAGATGTCAACAGGAGTACATATAACATTTACTACAATACAATAAGTATAGGTAGCAGGATATTTAGAACCTAAGTATTAAAAACAAAATTTTTATTAATTAATGAGAATACTTTAAGAGTAAAATACTAGAAATTCTATCTACTGAGTATTATACTATTAAGTGAATACACAGGGACATGAGTTTGTCAATTAGTAAGTGTGTATAAGTAAAACCTTGTATTTGGCAGTGACAAATAAGATAATGCAGGAGATAAGACATAGATACAATGTAAAACATACAGAAGAACAAAGTAAAATTGTACATTAATAAAATTTAAAAAAATAGTTTCCTGCATAGAGCAACGGCAGCTGACAGAAATTCTCAACTCTCTTAGTGGTGCTAGGGTTTTGGTCTGAAAGCAAGGAAAATCTGATTGACCTCAAGACAGAAGTGACTTCTGTAGGCAGATGAAATTATAAGGGTCAAGCATAACTTACTATAGGAAGGTCATTGAAGGACCATCTGAACTAGTGTCTTAGGTTCCTCTAGAACACAAGGACAAGTTCAATCTGCAAAAGGAAGATTACTACATCTTCCCTCCAATAATACAGAGGGCAAGACATTAAGGCGGGCTAGAAAGAAAACTGTGGTGTGATGAGGAGGGATAAAATTAGTTAAGGATTTACTAAAGATTCTTCTTAACAGGAAAAAGGTTATATTTATTAATATTGGTTAGTAGTACTTCTAAAGACTGAAGTAAAGAATCTGTAGAACATCACTGGTTAAACACACAGAGCTGTGAGATTTTTAGAAAGTACTTGACCACACAAATACAGTCGTGTGAAAAAGAAAGTACACCCTCTTTGAGTTCTATGGTTTTACGTACCAGGACATAATAAAAATCATCTGGTCCTTAGCAGTTCTCAAAAGTAGGTAAATACAACCTCAGATGAACAACACATGATACATTACACCATGTCATCATTTATTTTACAAAAAGAAAGCCAAAATGGAGAGGCCATGTATGAAAAACTAAGTGCACCCTTACTGCTTCCATAGGTATGAAGAGGCTAAGTAGCAGCCAGATGCTGCTAATCAAATGCCCTTGATCAATTGATCATCGGCAAGTGTGACTACCTCTAGAACAGCCAAAGTTTTAGGAGTTTGCTGGTCTCGAGCACTGAGGTGTGTGTTAACACAATGCCAAAGAGTAAAGACATCAGCAATTATCTTAGAGAAGCAATTGTTGCTGCCCATTCGTCTGGGAAGGGTTATAAGGCCATTTCCAAACAATTTAAAGTCCATCATTCTACAGTGAGGAAGATTATTCACAAGTGGAAAACATTCAAGATAGTTGCCAATCTTCCCAGGAGTGGACGTCCCAGCAAATTCACCCCAAGGTCAGACCGTGCAATGCTCAGAGAAATTGCAAAAAATCCAAGAGTTACATCTCAGACTCTACAGGCCTCAGTCAGCATGTTCAATGTTAAAGTTCATGACAGTACAATTAGAAAAAGACTGAACAAGTATGGTTTGTCTGGAAGGGTTGCCAGGAGAAAGCCTCTTCTCTCTAAAAAGAACATGGCAGCACGGCTTAGGTTTGCAAAGTTGCATCTGAACAAATCACAAGATTTCTGGAACACCTTCCTGTGGACAGACGAGACCAAAGTGGAGATGTTTGGCCATAATGCACAGTGCCACGTTTGGCGAAAACCAAACATAGCATATCAGCACAAACCTCTCATACCAACCATCAAGCAGGGTGGTGGAGGAGTGATGATTTGGGCTTGTTTTTCAGCCACAGGACCTGGGCACCTTGCAGTCATTGAGTCGACCACAAACTCCTCTGTATACCAAAGTATTCTAGAGTCAAATGTGAGGCCATCTGTCCGACAGCTAAAGCTTGGCCAACATTGGGTCATGCAACAGGACAATGATCCCAAGCACACCAGCAAATCTACAACAGAATGGCTGAAAAAGAAAAGAATCAAGGTGTTGCAATGGCCCAGTCAAAATCCAGACCTCAGCCTGATTGAAATGCTGTGGCAGGACCTCAAGAGAACTGTGCATAAACAAATGCCCGCAAACCTCAGTGAACTGAAGCAATGTTGTAAAAATTGGGCCAAAATTCCTCCACGATGAGGTGAGAGACTGATAAAGTCATACAGAAAACGATTACTTCAAGTTATTGCTGCTAAAAGTGGTTCTACAAGCTATTGAATCATAAGGTGTACTTAGTTTTTCACACATTGCTTCTCCATTTTGGCTCTTTTTGTAAAATAAATGATGACATGGTGTAATATGTCGTGTGTTGTTGTTCATCTGAGGTTGTATTTACCTACTTTTGAGAACTGCTAAGGACCAGATGATTTTTATTATGTCCTGATACGTAAAACCGTAGAACTCAAAGAGGGTGTACTTTCTTTTTCACACAACAGTATGTATTTTCCTTACAAAAATGTGATCAGATTCCTTTGTAGAAGTATATTTTTTTGAAAAAAAATTCTACGTATTATAGATTTCTGTTTTCTATGGTATTCAGGCTTTCTGTTTCAGCTGATGTGAGGCACAATATAGAAACTTACCTATTTGTATTGTTGGCTCAACTTTCAAAAGGAGAAGGCTTTATTAAAAATACACAGAATACAGATGAAATAAGAAGCACCTAATGTTTCTAAGAATAAATGGCAGAGAAATCCAACCACTCACTTTACTCATAATAAACTTTGCCATGGGTTCCCTTAATTGATACCTAGGGAACATGGACACTGAAGTCCAACGCATCTGGAAGGTGTCAGGTTGAAGGAGGCTAAGCTAGAAAACTCTAATCTTACAGCCTCCTAGAAAGCAACACAGTAAATGAAATAGCAAATGTGAAAGGGATCACAATGCAAACAGAAAAAAACTAGACTCTGAAAGGGTAGAGGTAGGAGTGTAGGTTCTAAACACAACAAGTGAGCTAATAAAACAGAAGTTGCAAAGATCCAGTTTTAGCCAGGGGAAAGAAATCAGCAAAAGACACACCCCCTCCAAAAAGAGACTATTAGTAAATACCAGTAGTAATATCACTCAAATAAAAACACATTTAATAAGATAATGCATAATGTTTACTTATGATTAATAGTTGTAAAGTCTACTTTGAACAATTTTAATCCTTTGTTGTTGTTCAGTCGTTAAGTCGTGTCCGACTCTTCGTGACCCCATGAACCATATCGCGCCAGGCCTTCCTGTCCTTCACTGCCTCCCTGAGTTTGCTCAGTTTCATGCACATTGCTTCAATGATGCTACCTAACCATCTCATCCTCTGCCGTCCTCTTCTCCTTTTGCCTTCAATCTTTCCCAGCATCAGGGTCTTTTCCAAAGAATCCTCTCTTCGCATTACGTGGCCAAAGTAATTGAGCTTGAGCTTCATTATCAATCCTTCCAATGAGCAGTCAGGGTTGATTTCCTTTAAGATTGACTGGTTTGACCTCCTAGGAGTCCAGGGGACTCTTAAGAGTCTTCTCCAGCACCACAGTTCAAAGGCATCAATTCTTCAGCGCTCAGCCTTCTCTATGGTCCAGCTCTCACAGCCATACATTACTACTGGAAAAACTATAGCTTTGACTATGCGGATCTTTGTCGGCAAGGTGATATCTCTGCTTTTTAATATGCTAACTAGGTTTGCCATATCTTTCCTCCCAAGGAGCAAGCATCTCTTAATTTCATGGCTGCAGTCTCCATCTGCAGTGATCTTGGAGCCCAAATAAATGAAGTCTCTTACTGCTTCCATTTCTACCCCTTCTATTTGCCAGGGATTGATGGGTCCAGATGCCATGATCTTAGTTTTTTTAACATTGAGTTTCAAGCCAGCTTTTGCACTCTCCTCTTTCACCCTCATCAAGTGGCTCTTTAGTTCTTCTTCGCTTTCTGCCATTAGGGTGGTATCATCGGCATATCTAAGGTTGTTGATGTTTCTCCCTGCAATCTTAATTCCGGCTTGTGATTCTTCCAGCCTGGCATTTCTCATGATGTACTCTGCATACAGGTTAAATACGCAGGGTGACAGTATACAGACTTGTCATACTCCTTTCCCTATTTTGAACCAATCGGTTGTTCCATGACCAGTTCTAACTGTTGCTTCTTGGCCCGCATACAGATTTCTCAGGAGACAGGTAAGATGGTCTGGTACCCCATCTCTTTAAGAATTTGCCAGTTTGTTGTGATCCACAGAAATGAAGGCTTTTGCATAGTCAATGAAGCAGTAGATGTTTTTCTGGAACTCTCGTGCTTTCTCCATGATCCAGGGAATGTTGGCAATTTGATCTCTAGTTCCTCTGCCTCTTCGAAACCCAGCTTGTACATCCAGTAGTTCTCGGTTCATGTACTGCTGAAGCCTAGCTTGTAGGATTTTGAGCATAACCTTGCTAGCATGTGGAATGAGTGCAATTGTGCGATAGTTTGAGCATTCTTTGGCATTGCCCTTCTTTGGAATTGGAACATAAACTGACCTTTTCCAATCCCACGGCCACTGTTGCATTTTCCAAACTTGCTGGCATATTGAGGGCAGCACTTTAACAGCATCATCTTTTAGTATTTTAAATAACTCAGCTGGAATACTGTCATATCCACTAGCTTTGTTGTTAGCAATGCTTCTTAAGGCCCACTTGACTTCACTCTCTAGGATGTCTGGCTCAAGGTCAGTGACCACACCAATATGGACATCAGGGACATTAAGATCTTTCTTGTATAGTTCTTCTGTGTATTCTTGCCACCTTAATCTCTTCTGCTTCTGTTTTGTCCTTTATCATGCCCATCTTTGCACTAAATGTTCCTTTGATATCTCCAATTTTCTTGAAAAGATCTCTGGTCTTCCCCATTCTATTGTTTTCCTCGATTTCTTTGCATTGTTCATTTAAGAAGGCCTTCTTATCTCTCCTTGCTATTCTCTGGAAATCTGCATTCAGTTGCTTATATCTTTCCCTTTCACCCTTGCTTTTCGCATTCCTTCTTTCCACAGCTATTTGTAAAGCCTCATCAGACAGCCATTTTGCTTTCTTGCATTTCTTTTTCTTTGGGATGGTTTTAGTTGCTGCCTCCTGTACAATGTTACGGACCTCCATCCATAGTTCTTCAGGCACTCTGTCTACCAAATCTAATCCCCTAAATCTATTCATCAGCTTCACTGTGTACTCACAAGGAATATGATCTAAGTCATACCTGTGTGGTCTAGTGGTTTTCTCTACGTTCTTCAATTTAAGCCTAAATTTTGCAGTAAGAAGCTCATGATCTGAGCCACAGTCAGCTCCTGGTCTTGTTTTTGCCGTCTGTATAGAGCTTCTCCATCTTTGGCTGCAAAGTATGTAATCAATCTGGTTTCGGTATTGACCATCTGGTGATGTCCATGTGTAGAGTCGTCTCTTGTGTTGTTGGAAAAGAGTGTTTGCTATGACTAGCTTGTTCTCTTGACAGAACTCTATTAGCCTTTGCCCTGCTTCATTTTGTACTCCAAGGCCAAACTTGCCTGTTATTCCGATTTCTCCTTGACTTCCTACTTTAGCATTCCAATCCCCCATGATGAAAAGGACATCTTTTTTTGGTGCTAGTTCTAGAAGGTCTTGTAGGTCTTCATAGAACCGGTCAACTTCAGCTTCTTTGGCATCAGTGGTTGGGGCATAGACTTGGATTACTGTGATGCTGAATGGTTTGCCTTGGATTTGCACTGAGATCATTCTGTCGTTTTTGAGGTTGTACCCCATTACTGCCTTTCCCACTCTCTTATTGACTATGAGTGCTACTCCATTTCTTCTAAGGGTTTCTTGCCCACAGTAGTAGATATAATGGTCACCTGAATTAAATTCACCCATTCCCGTCCATTTCAATTTGCTGATTCCCAAGATGTCGATGTTCAATCTTGTCATCTCATGTTTGACCATATCCAGCTTGCCTTGGTTCACAGATCTTACATTTCAGGTACCTATACAATATTGTTCTTTACAGCATCGGACCTTCTTTTCGCTTCCAGATACATCCACAGCTGAACGTCCTTTCGGCTTTGGCCCAGCCGCTTCACTCTTTCTGGAGCTACTTGGAATTGCCCTCCGCTCTTCCCCAGTAGCATATTGGACACCTTCCGACCTGAGGGGCTCATCTTCCGGCGTCATATCTTTTAGCCTTTTAACATTGTCCATGGGGTTTTCTTGGCAAGGATACTGGAGTGGGTTGCCATTTCCTTCTCCAGTGGACCACATTTTGTCAGAACTCTGTCATGACCTGTCTGTCTTGGGTGGCCCTGCACGGTATAGCTCATGGCTTCACTGAGTTACGCAAGCCCCTTCACCATGACAAGGCAGTGATCCATGAAGGGGTTTAATCCTTTACTGCCAACTATTTCCAAGCTAATAGAATACAATGTAGAGACAACTCTCTTAGCTTGAACTCATTACCCTGGGCTTGTTGAAGTTCTTTCCACTGCCATTTATTAGATAGGAGGTCTTCAGTACATGAACCTCAGCTGTTTTCATACTGGGAAGTAGCAGAGGGGCATTTTAATGTCATATAAATGTAACATTTTTCCTTTCTAGTTACAACATTCTAAAAAAGAAATTTAGAATCCACTTCAGAACAAGTTCAACTGAAAAATATAAGGTTAAACAAGAATTGAAGGCAGCCCCTAAACAGAAATATAATATTCTTTGGCTGTTTTGTATCCATAATATGCAAATTTGCCATCACTGCATTTTGTTTTATCTTTGTATTATGTTACTCCCTGGAACTGTCCTCCAATGTGGCTTAGTATTATCTGTATCAAGTATGGGAAACTCTTTTTGTCTACAGCAAAGGTGCCAAACTGTGAGAAAATTGTGCCTCTGTTGGTCAAAAAGCCATATTATGGCTATCATGGAAAAAAATGCAAGAGTTGCTTTTTCCATAGTCACTTCAAAATGGCACAACTGAGATTTCAAAACTTGATTTTGTGCTTCAAAAAACTGATTTTCCTTCTTTTCTCAAGCAGAGAGTTTACTGTTTAAATAACAGTTCCCATAAATGTAAGTAAAATAACAGAACCTTATTTCATGTTTTTTGTTCAAGTATTTTTTTAAGTGCACACAAAATAAGATGCAATAAAATCCAGTTTTGAAATTTGTGTAGTAACCAAACCCTCACATTCTTGTGATATTTGATAGCAGGGTGTTGAAAATTGCCATAACCCCCCAAGGACCCATCAATGTCTGACAGTTTTATAGGATTAGTAGGAAGGTTTCACAGCAGTAGGGTAGTAATTTAAAACTAGTCCTCCCCTTGTTGTCTTTACAGATGCAAGCAGATAAGAGTTCACCCTTAAAGAAAAATCTCATGAGCCCTTGAACTTAGTTGAAACATGTTCCAAGAACATTACACGCATGTAATGGAGTACTGGCAGTCAATTTTAAAGGAAGAACAAAAAAAAAAAAATCCTTTTAGTCAAGTAAGGTCTGGGGCACATTATAAGTACTATAAGTAAGTAAGTAAGTAAATAAGTAAATCAATCAATCAATCAATCAATCAATCCATCAATCTCCCCTTCCCAAAAGCTGTCATAATTAGTGATAACAGTGAATTTTCACTAGAATAATTTGACTACAGCCTTTAAAAAAAACTTGATTTTTAAAAATGTATTTGAAAAAGCTAAAGGCTTTTCCTTTCCTTTCCTTGGACAGCATAGATCCATTTTTATACCTAGTTTTTAACTACCATATATGAAGTGAGAAAGCAATTTTTTCCACACAAAATTCAAGCTTCTTCTGCAGAAGTCATTACATCCTGTATCTCCATCATCTTATCTGTTGTTGTGATCCTGCTGTGTTACAGCTCTGCTATGGGAACTGCACTGATTACCAGTATGGACACAAATGCAATTCAAGGTGCTGGTCTCTACCTTCAAAGTGCTATATGACTCAACGCCTGGGTATCATAGGAGCCATCTTTCACCAATAGTTTCTACCCATCCTACCCAAACAATCAGGGAATGCTTGCTAACAGTCCTCATCTACTGGGAGGTACAGTAGGAGGGGGCCCAACAATAGTCATTCTCTGTAGCAGCTACCCTTCTTTGGAATAGCTTGCCCTCAAAAGCAAGAGGTTGAACCAGTTTGGTGTAGTGGTTAAGGTATCAGGCTAGAAATGGGAGACCATGAGTTCTAGTCCCAACTGGGCACAAAGCCAGCTAGGTGACCTTGGGCCAGTCACTCTCTCTCAGCCCTCTTCCAGAAGGCCTTTGGGGATTAATTATAACCAGCAGTGCCATAGTCAATACATTTTAGCTTATTACTTTTAGTAATTAAATTTAAATTGGAGAATTAGGATTTACTACTTTAATCATTATGTTGCTTTTGTCTTGTGTTTTATATGTACATTCTGTAAGTCACCTAGAGTCTGTTTAGTTTCAGGCAGTAAACAAACCTCATAAACAGATAAACACATTCTGCCACATGATCTAGGTGGTGACTATCTGGGGAACAGAATTCCATAGTATGAACATCTGCTAAGTCAGCATTTAGGATTTTGACCCCAAACTTTTCAAATTTCCTCCCCCATCCTCATTTTTATAAAACTGAAGCTAGATACAACCTGTATGGCCACTGATGATATCAGGATCCTGCTGGGGCTGCTGGCACCTCTTGCTCTATCAAAGTTCAGAAGGGCTTCTTGGAAGTTCAGTCCCATTGTCAGTGATTTCAGCAAAAGATAAAAACCTGAGCCTTATTTGTGATGTTGCCTACTTCTTGGAACTGGTATTTGTGAGGTGCAGACAGTGAACTATTTCAGACGTAGTTTAAAGACTCATCTCTTCACCCAGACCTTTTCTGTATATGTTTTACTTAATCTGGACTATAGTAGCCCCTTTTAATGCTTTAAGATAAATAAATAATGTTTTAACTGGTAATTTTGTAGTATTATATTTTATATTTTGATTTTTTTTAATTCTAACACTGTTGTACATCACTTCAACATACCAAGGGTATAACTTATTGAATTTAACTAATAAATAAAGAGCAAAACAGAAGACATTGTGCTGCTGGCCAGACAGAGCAGAAAACCACAATTTCTGTTCTCTGCCTGCAGTGGCAGATCTTCTACAGTACTATCATCTAAAGCAGGCTTCTCCAAACTAAAGTCTACAACTTCCAGAATGAATTTATTTCGGCATGCAGGCAGGAAAGTCGGAGAATTGCATTAGAGGACTCCAGTTAAGGGCACTGACTGATTCCACTAGTCAGGATAGGCAAGAATGAAATAGTCAGATGACAATCTACACCTCTCCAAGGATTCTATTCATATCTTCACATACAGTGCAGTGGGAGATATCCAATGGAACATGATAAACAGCTTCCGTCATTTCCTCCAGAACTGCTCCTTGAGACAAAATTAAAACAAATCTGAGCAATTCTATTTGCACAGTGCTTTGCAAGCAAGTCACAGCAGGCTTTCATATAATTACCCATTTCTTTCTAGGGAACAGGTTATAACAGGCCTTCACCATATGGAACAGCTCTACTGGACAACAATGAACACTCACAGTGGTGACAGAAAAGGAAGAATTCTTTGGCACCATTATTACCATAAATTATACTTAATGACTGATTATAAACAATGTTTGATAAGAGTCATTGCAGTTCTTCCTCCTCCCATCACTCTAGTTACCTAATAAACCATTGATCTCTGTTACCTCCACTAGAATGACGAGGATGCTCAAGAGAAGCCTTCCTCAATTTGCTGTCTTCCAGATGTGCTGGGACTTAATAGTTCTGGAAATTGTAATTCCAAGACATCTATAGAGCAACATGTTGAAGAAGATTATGTAATGAGGTATTGCATCATTGTTACAAAGTGGAAGAGGGGAACAGTTTTAAAAATCTCTCCCAAGGGTTTCACAGTATGAGATATTGTACCTGTGACAGGTGGCAACAACCTCCTAATCTATTCTGTCTAGCTGGGAAGTTAGTCCTAAGCCTTGGAAACACAGAGAACAGCTGGTATAACTACTGCCCATAAACAAGGTTTTAATAAGAAATTGTTTTAATAAGAACAATAAGAAGGTTTTAATAAGAAATAAATCAATAACTTAATCTCTGCATTTAAAATGTTTATGGGGGGGAAAAAAGAAAATACAGGAAAAAGAAGAGAAGGCAATGATCATACATACAGAATTCCAAATAAAATCAGTATAGTCAGTCTAGCTGAACTAGATTTTTTTTTTAATTATCTGCTTAAGTACATTCTTGGGTTTCCCCACGTTTAGACTGCATTGCAAAAAGGACAGCTAGATAATCTGGGCTTCCTGTTTGGGAGCTGTTAGGCAGGCCCTCCCCTCCCCCCGCCCCAAACAATACCTTCAGTTATGAAAGATAACTGAAAGCCAGCCTCTTTGGGAATCTGATTGCAAGCAAAATGCTTTGTGTCTGATGAGCTGAGTGTAGGCAGCAAACAAAAAATTATTTAGTGACTACCTTCCTAAGGACTTTTAGTGGAATGATTAAGACACAGTTTAATTTTCACCAGTTGTGCCATTGTATAGATGGGACAGGCTCCTTTGGGAAACAAAAGCTGAATTCCATATATTCAGGCCTTTCAACATGGGATCAGACGCTTTAGGAAGCACTGCTATGCCATATCAAAATACAGGAGTTTGTCATAAACATATTCCAGATTAAGCATGATTAAAAATGCCAATCACAACCTGCCAGAAAACTCACAAAAGCCATGGGGTACCTATCTATACCTACATAGGTTATCTATAAATAAATATATTAGCCAAACAAAAGAATGCTATCTTTCATATATGTTGAACATACAAGGATACTTTGCAAAGATTAACTGAAGATCTTTTCTTCTGTTTATACCAAGTTTGTACCATGGTTAAGGAGATCTCTTTTTTCTGCTGTGTCTTCTTGACACTAATTTCATCTTGTGCTCAGCCCAAGAGTAAGAGAGACTTAAATCATGCTAAGCTATACCAGTGTTAAAGCAGTGTTTTCCCAGTATCCAGGGTCAGCCACAAGATGTGCAAAATCTGTTACGCTCCACAACTCATTACATCTGGGATGAAGTCAAGTGAGGGGATCAGAAAGACACTTTTGGCCATTTCAGGCTGATGTGATGTCCCAAGTCAGTCATGTTGTTGTTGTCTCCCTAAAGAAAGACACTCAGAAGCACTTTGCTAGTAGGCTATGAGAACGGCATAATAACAATAAACTAATCTGAAGTAGTACTGAAAGTATTTTAACTCAATGCCATTAGTGCAAGACTGGAATAACAAAAGAGTGCAATGATGGGATCAAATCTCATCTACTGCCCACAACTGACTCCAAACAGAGGACGGAGGAATTTGGAAGTCAGCATTTATTGCCGATGTAAAGAAGGAAGGGAAGAGAAATACTGCTTATGATTTCATCTCTTTTTGACTGTAATTTTATTTTACTTTGTTCAGCTCAAGTTAAAACAGATTGAGGTGACATAAAAGGGTCTCAGAAAGGAGCTGACAGGTACAAAGAGAGACCTGCAGTGAGGCCTACCCTTTTCCTGCTGCAACACCATGATTGGCAAATGTTTTCCCACCAGCTGGTGACATGCAGAAGAGGAAGGATGGAAAAATCAGAGGAGTCAATCATCATCTTATCACATGCTGCACACGCAAAATCAGAATAGCACCATTCGGCAGTGAGTCAGAACAGAAACAGTAGAAACAGGATAGGGACTGGCAGTCAAGGCAGCAAATTTCATGCCAGTGGAAGTTTTTGCTGACTCAGATGGGTGGGGAACATTTTAATTCAGCAGTGAGGAAAGGCCCTGAAAGCATTTATTTTACCAATGCTCTCCTTGCACTAACAGAGAAACCAAAAGGTCATTACAGGGAGCTGTTTTAATTATGAAACAATTTTCCTCTGAAATTTGCTGTAACACTTTCTGCAACCAACTAAGCCCCATTTTTCTTTAACTGTTACCAATCTTCATTGTTTAGTGTGCCCTGGCTTGTGGGGAAATAAACAGCCTTGGGCTGGGAGGAGTTATTCTTCCTTTCCCCTATAAGCACCTATTTATTTATCTATTTTATAGCACACTTTCATTTAGGAGTTCAGCAGTGTACGCAGTTCTTCCTCCTCTTATTTTTCCTCCACAGCAACAACCCTGGAAGATGAATTGAGAATGCTCAAAGTCAACCTTTGGGGTTCCATGGTGGCCTAGCACCTGAGTCTTCCTATTCTTAATGCAACAGCCTAACTATTACACCGCACCAACTCTCTTTAATACATCCACAAATGCTAAAATTTGCCTTCCTTGCTTACCTTCATTTTTGTCAGCAGAGCCCACAGCTCGGTTTCAGCCCTTACCAAAAAGGAAAGGGCTCTTAACTGTTCTGGACCCAACTCCATGTTTTATATTCGATTTCTAGAATAGCATTTCCCATTCCAGTCTTTTTTGTCACAAGATAAATGTCTCCTTTGGTCTCATGAAACTATCCTTTCTAATACATACAATAAATGTATGCCATGCACATCTCAAACAGAATAGCACTCTTTATGGACCTTTCAGAATAAGCACATTCAACAAACTGGAGGAACTGGATCCTGAAACAAAAGTGCAGGGGTTTAAGCCCAGCACTGCCTCCATTCATTACATAGAGGCCAATATGGGGGAGGTTCACTGAAACACAGTATGAATGGGCAACAGCAGAGTTCTGTGGACAACATCTTTAGTCAGGTCAGTAATCCAGAAAAAAAGATTGCCTGACATTTCCCAGAAAAGCGAGACAGCACAATGATGCATTGCTGATTCATTGCTATGACTGGAGCATTTATAATATTAACTTTGGTATCATTCATTTCAAAATCCCTTGTGCCTCTAAATCCCACTGTCTCACAGCGAGGAAAGAACGTCACATTAGGCAAAGCCATGTCTGCTGTGTGAGCAAAACGCTTCATCTGTGGGCCTTCCCTTTCCCAGCCCTTCTCTGGTTTTAAAGCACGTGCTGAAAAATATTCAGTGAGGATGACATACAATCAGGGAGAAAGAGTCAGTTATGGGCAGTGGAGAAAGAAGAGAAGCCTGACCTTTAAAGTTACACTGGTGCCGGTAAAAGTTGTGTAATCCATTATCCAGGGGAGCCGCTGCCCGTGGCACTGAGCTGATGGTACTGAGCTAAAGAGCAAATAGCTTGACTGAGTAGAGTGTTCCTTGTGTATTGCAGCGTACCATAGTTCAGTGGGGTTCTATACTATGCAGTATGCTGTTTGTACACCCAAAGGACAGAACACTAAGGCTGTAGCTCATAGTGCACTTATTCTTGAATCTAGAATTTACATATGCAGTACTTTCTCCCAAGTTAAACTAGTAGTTCAAGATTCTAGACAGAAAAAAACTGAGAGGCAAATATCACCACATAGCTTTTAATGGTACTAATGTATCTTCAACCCTGTTATCTCTACTTGCACTAGTCTTTCCAGCTTTGAAGCTGATAGCAATTCAGACCAGCAAACCAACATGTTGCTAAAATCTAACAGCTCTTTCCTTCTCACTGCTTCAGACAAGGATAACAAGACAGAGTTAGTGGAGGTTAAAGAGCAGGGCACCCTAAAGCTAACAGAATGATAACAGCATGATAATCTGGTAGAACTCTGTCAAGCTGTGGAAGTTACCTTTAAAATTTTGTTTTTTCGTTCAGATTCATTCCAACTCTGGATAACCCGCTGCTCCATCTACGTATCTCAGCAGATGAAATGAATCATATCAGCCCTACTAGGCAGCTTTTAAAATTTCCACATATTTATCAGCTCAGGCCTACATTCATAAGTCTACCTTTACAAGTTCTGCAAAATAGTGATAAACCATGTTCCTGAGAATAGAAAAGTATGTGTGTGTGTTTATGATAAATACAGCCAGTTTTTTAAAAAGAGAGCTTACTGCATCTGTGGGTCATTCAACTGAAAACTTTTCCCCACACAATTAAATCCATGCTATTATCAAGACAATCAGTTTATTTGAAGACTGCCAGCCCAATATATAAATTTCCCTTTGTACTCAAAATGTCTTTATCAGATAAGACAGTTTTGTTTAAACTACTATTTTCAGCACTTGCTTTGGGGATTTTGAATACACAGCATGGAGTAACTGGAGATTTCCTAGCCTTTTAAAAGTGTGTTTTTTCTGTCTGTCTGTATTTTGTAATTTCCTGTCAAATACCTTCCCATAATTAACTTTCCTTGCTCCAATCTACTTTCTTTTCTTCTTCTTCATCCTTTAAAAAAAAAACTCATCCCGCTTCCTGAGGATGGTAATAAAATGCTGATTACATGTGGTTGTTATCTGTTTGCCTTTTCCTTCACCTCCCCCATCATCCAAGACCCTTTGTTGAAATCAGCTCTTGGATTTCAGCTCTTGAGAGGAGAAAGTAACAGAAAGGGGAAGGTAACAGACAGCAGGAATGCAGAATATTAGCATTTATTGGGTCAGTGCTTAGGTCTGGAGTTACAATTGAGCCAAATAATTAAGGTAGGGGTACTTCTGAAGCTGCTTGTCTCACTGCTTTTCCGGGACATTCTGAATTTTTAAAATTTTCTTTTCTATCAGTTGAAGCAAATATGGATTATAAAGTGAAATGTATATATGGTAGTCCTTCACGTTTGAAGAAGACACACTGTTGTGCAGTTCATCTGTGGACACGGAGGGGACTGCAGTCCCAGTCTGGAAGGGCAGAGTCTAGCATAATAGGGGCACTGGAAGTCAATTTTGTACTAAATGTAGGTGTTCCTGACACAGCTTATGGCTTTCTAGCAGGTTTTGGCAGCACCTGTCTTCAAAGCCGGTAGAGGCTTCATAGCACAGGACTCACCAGTGGGTTCAGTCAGCAGCTGCAGCTTCTAGTTCCCTTGGCTGGATGTCACAGTGGTGTAGGGTTTTTTTCACAGCACCGTTGTAGCACTTGCACGGTCAATCTCAAGGTCTCTTCCCAGACTCCAGTACACTATAGAGCAACTGGCTAGGCATATGGTGGTCACCCATTCTGATGATGTGTCCCACCCACCACATCTGGGCTCTGATAATCAGGGACTCAATGCTGGTGGACTCTGCACGATCCAAGACCTCCATTTGGAGACACAGTCTTGCCAATGAATGCTGAGGATGGGGCAGAGACTGTGTATGTGAAATTTCTCCAGTTCTTCGGTACTCACGTCCATATAGGAGAGAAGGGATAACCACAGCTCTGTAGACTTTCAGATTTGTGGAGATATGGATGTTGTGTTGATTGAGCACTCTAGTACGCAGCTGCCCCAGTGTCTGGCTGGCTTGCTGATCCTGCAATCAATTTCTTTGTCCAAAGTCCCATTGTTTCCCAAGTATTTGAAGCTGTTTACATTTGTCCGCTGGGTGTCATCAACAGTGATTTTTGGTTCTACGGAGTTGGTATTTGGCATGGGCTAGTAAAGTACTTCAGTCTTGTTCAGGCTGATAGTCAGGCCGAAGAGCACAGCAGCATCTGAGAATTTGTTCAGCATGAACTGTAAATCACTGTCTTTGTGTGCCAGGAGTGCACAGTCATCAGCAAAGAAGGTTTATTGGATGACTGTATGGAAGCACTTCGTCCATGTGTTCAAGCAGCGAAGGTCAAAGAGAGAGACATCCAATTGGTACCTGCCATTCCATCCTTCAGACCCAGACAGCATGTGATAACATGCAAGCGAAGGACAGATTGAATAGGACTGGGGCTAGCACACAACCCTGTTTTACCCCATTGGAAATGGCAAATGCAGCTGATGTATCACCATTGTAAAGAACCTGTCCTGTCATTCTGTCATGGAGTAGCTGAATCAATTTTATGAATTTCCTCAGGCATCCATAACATCTCAGGATGATCCAGAGAGCCTCCCTGTTTACAGTGTCAAATGCCTCTGTTAGGTCAAGGAAGACAGAGTAAAGAGGCTTGTTCTGCTCGATGCCCTTTTCCTGGACTTGCCTCATGGCAAATATCATGTCTGCTGTACTCTGTTCTGGCCAAAAGCCACACTGGGAGGTTCCTTTCCAAGACAGTGGCAAATCTGTTCAGGAGAATACAGGCAAAAATCTTGCCTGCAACAGACAGCAGTGAGATACTCCTGTAGTTTCTGCAATCTGTTCTGCTTCCCTTATTTTTGTAGAGCGCCACAATGAGGGAATCAGGGAAGTTGTCAGGCATCTCCTCTATGAACCAAATGTCTTCCAAGATGTCCTGGAATGCCTGTAAGGCATTTGAGTCTAGTGCTTTGTAGATCTCAGCAGGAATGCCATTCTGTCCCGTTGCTTTATTTGAGTTCATCTGTGAGATCGATTTCTTGATCTCATCAGTAGAGGGAGGCAAGTCTAGGGCATCCAAGACTGGCAGCTGAGGAATCTATTGTAAGACATCATGATCAGCTGTGGAAGGCCTATTGAGTAGATTGGAAAAGTGTTCAGCCCAGCGTTTTTTCAGTTCTTCCTGGTCTTTGATCAGGCTTGACCCATCAGATGACAGCAGGGGGAAGCATCCTGATTTAGAAGGACCATAAATTGACTTTATGGTGCTGAAGAACTCTCTGGTGGCATGCATGTCTGCACAGCATTCCACCTGCTCAGCCTTTCTCTGCCACCACTCATCCTGCATTTCTCGCAGTTCCATCCGTACTTTGGACTGCAGGTGCTTAAACTTGTCTTTCTTTGAGACAGAAGATGGATCATTTAGCCAGTCTGCCTAGGCCTTGTTCTTGGCCTGGAGGGCTGCTGAAATGGTCTCATGTTTTTCATCAACCCAGTCTTGATGCGCCCAGGTTTCAGTCCGAGTACATATATGAATATTAATGAAATAACTGTAAAGGTCAAGAACCTTTTGCATATGAACCATTTCATATGAAATGGTCAATGGTAAAGAAACTATTCAGAATAAAAATGGGCAGAGCCAAAGTCAAAAGGCTTTTCCCACATTACAGGATTGGATAATTTTCCATCCTCTTCTTTCTCTACTCTTCTGACAAAGCCCACATGAAACAGAAGAGGAAACCTTTCCCATAGTGATGTTCTTGAGATCCAGGTTGATGCTGAAGGTTTCATGAAATAAGCAATAATGAACAGCACCCCTTCTCTAACATAGCTTTTATATAGTGCTTTCATTGCTCTGATCTTTTAAGGCTTAAGACAAAACACAGCTGGCTCCATCTACAAATATGTAGCAATCACAGAATTACTACAATCATTCTGATATGAACACTATCTATGCCTTGTCACTTCTCTGTGCTACAATAGAGGCAGTCTTCAAGATTAGAATATGTAAATTAAATTGGAAAAGATGCTTCTGAACACAGGACTGAACAAACAACACCAGTCTGCAACTCATTATAGCAGCTATGTCTGTTTCCACTGGCTACAGTGGAAGCCTCCCCACACAGCCACATTACCTTGGAAAACAACTTCATTGCTTTAATTCACACTCCTGTGTGTTCTAAATCATCTCATCCAATGTGAATGCAAAGCACTCACAGCCTTATTAAAGATACAGCAAATAGACCAGAGTGGCATGAAGCCTAAATTCATATAAAAAACTCACATTCATTAGCCTAATTTCCAGATCCCAAAAAGACCTTGTTAAGATAGAATTGATCCTTTGAGGCTTTGGAAAGTACTTTTCAATAGAACTGAAAGTGATGATGGTGCACACATGTATATGTGCTATTTTCTGACCCATGCTTCAGAATTAAAAGGGTTTAGAAAGACTGCAAAACTTGTCTTCCAGATAAGAAACTGCTGTAAGCATATTCACCATAGATACTACTAGCTTTATCATACAGTATTGTCCTATAGAAAAAGATTTCTTGTCATCATTTTTTCAGTCAAGGTATAAGATTCTTTTGCTGTCAAGTTCTGTTTGAAATACAGGCTGGACTGGAATATTTGTAGGTATGTTGTTGGGAGGAAAAAAAGAACACAACAGGGAAAATAACAAGAAAATAAAATGTCTACCAGCTGCCATGTTCTTAAAATTACTTATCATACAAAGGACAAAGTAGTCTGTCAAAGTGGAAAATTTGCAACAAAGCAAACAAAATGCATTTTGATTCATAGACAGCTACTGTACAAACATCCTATGCAAATGATAACTTACTTCTAAAATGTTTCAGTTTAGAAAAGGTTCAAAAGAATGGCTATATATCCATGTATGAAAGGTATCCCAGTAAAAAGCAAATTCACAAGGTGAATGAATGAACAATCCAGACAGCTGTCTTAATCAAAATTATATCCCACCCCCTCTCCTCTTCTAAATAAGGAGCAATTAAAGAATTCACTGCAGAAATGAGCTCCATTAATCAACCTGATTCAGCAGATTGATGCACAGCAATTAAAGCTGTCTAAACAGTTTTGTTAACCTTTAACAAAAATGTGCAGGGAACACACACTGTAAACTAGTTCACAGTTCAGCCAGATGAAGCGTTAGTTTAAAGAATCTGTTTGAAGTTTACTTAGTTTGCTTCAATGCTGCCAGAACAACTTTCTGTCAGATACACAGAGACAAAACGTCTTAATGCTTAACTGGCAATTTCCACCATGGAGATTTTCATCTTCTCCTGCACAATGAAGTACAGAGAAGAATATGAATCTTTACCAAAGCAAAGAGATCACCCATAATGCAGCAAGCTAGACTGACATTATTAGCATGTAAAAAGGATGGAGAACTGAGTGCCTGCACAGGCAAACATTTCCTTTTGCATTCCTCCCTCCTTTTTGTATTCCTGCTGTTTACAGAACAAATTAGCACATATATTGATTAATTGATTTGATTTGAATACCCACCCATCTCAAATATATGACTCTTACAACAGTTGGGTGGCTTACAAGGGTTAAAACATGACCAAAAACAATAAACAAAATACAATATAAAAACACAAAAACGCTTATAAAAAACCACTGAACATAATCAGCAGCCAAGTTACAGAAACACTCAACAACTTTCAGCATAGCCACTGAAGAGGCTCTACTACACAACCAAGACAGAAAAGGCCTTCTTTCTGGGCCCTGTCAGATGACAGGACCTGGAACATGCTTCTCCCATCAGACCTCATGGGATGAAAAGAACTTCCCTAGCTATTTGTATGGAAAATCAATAGATAGGTCTTGATAGGTCTTGTCACTGAGATCCCCATTAAAACCTCTGTATATTCACAGAAATAGTATTTTGTTTTAAAAAATTCAAAGAGACCTATATATAACTCTTTTTTCCCCTTCTTTCTTCCCTTTGAAATTCTCTTTGCTGACCTTTGATCATAATAACATTTCAATCTGAAGTTCTCACTTCCCAGAAGCAGAAACCTAATTGTTGGTGGTGGTAGGAATGCTTGCTCAACATGAAGATGGCCAACAGGGCTATGCCAGCACAAGAGTGATTACGTAAAGTGTTAAGGCTATAGTAAGACCTGGTTCCCATATCCTGGCAAGCTATGGTTTATTTAATTATGGTTTATTGAAAAAACTGCAATCAGTTATGTTCACACAACCTGCTCAGCCTAAATAAAACAACCCACATTGTGAATTAAGATGATATGTAAATCCTGCCAAAACAATTCCTGGAATAGATAGAGATGTAGTGGAAGATATCTGAATGATCTGACTAGATGAGAAAGGGTTTTTGATTCCCACCTGTCCAATAATTGAAAAAATAATAATCTCCCTCACAAATTAGATTGCTGGAAATAGAATAAGGGTAGAGGAGAATCAGAAGTGAATTCTATCTTGAAAGATCTTATGAACTGGGTTCTGGTACCAATTATACACTCCTGGCATGTCTATCTTCTGTTTGTTAATTCTGAGTACCTTATTTTGCATCTAACTCCTGCTTAGGTTTACCTAGTTTTGCATACTTCAGCCTTTCTCAACAGAATTCTCTCCAGAAATCATATTCCACAATTTTCAGCAATGGCCATGCTGGCTAATCTGCTCATACCCCAAAATACCAGATTTTTCATCTCTAATACCTATGTCTAAATGCAGACTTAAATTGCTGGTAGTGATTTTTAAACATCTTGTCTGTTATCAGTTTTTCATATATAAACAACAGCTAACTGTTTATCATCTAAGCAAAAAAGAAAAAGAAAAGGAAATGTAGAGGGTTTGTGGGATACCTATATTTCCAAAGAATATTTTTTTCCAACTGAAGAGAGATGAGCAGTCATTTTTTACAGAAAACAAAACATGAGCCTAGTTAAATCACACAGAAGGGGCTATAGCTACCTCAGCAAACTCAGGTTAATATACAGGTAGTCCTCACTTACACTCATTCAGTTTGAAGTTACAACAGTGCTGAAAATAGAAACTTATGGCTGGTTCTCAAAGTTGCGGCTGTTGCAGCATCTCTGTGGTCACATGATCATGGTTCGGGCGCTTGGCAACAAGCTCGCATTCATGATGGTTGCAGCATCCTGCAGTCATGTGATTGTCATTTGCGACCTTCACAGCCAGCTTCCAACAAGCAAAATCAATGGGGAAGCTGGCAGGAAGTTGCAAGTTGCAAGTCACAGTCATGTGACATCACACTTAACAACCCACAGTGATTTGCATAACAACTGCAGCTGGAACTGACATTGTAAGTCAGTGTGGTCATGTGACATCATGCTTAACAATGGAGTTGCCGGTCCCTATTGCAGTCGATGTGAGGACTACCTGTGGTTCTTTTATAAAACACATGAAATTGGACATTTGTAGGATGAATTAAGCATGAATGATTAGGCAGCAGAAATAAACTCTAGAAACCCAGAAAGAAACAAGTACCTGATTAATCTACTGGTCATCAGTTTTATAATTCTGTCTACTTCTTTTACTCACTGATATTATAATTATAAATAGGAATGTTTGGAAATATATTCCATCTATTTTAAACTTTCTCACTTTTAAGTAGCAAAATTGGTTAAGATCTTTAGGAACAGAAATTTGGTGCATAATTGATGGCTGGACCAAAGAAAAACCAGCCCCAAACTACAAAGTAAAATGCTTACAAACATCACAACTAACATACCACATATATCAGATGGATTTAAACTCTATAAAAACTCTGGTACTCATATGGGGCATGCGCTATCTGAACTAGGAAAGTGCTAAGAGGGTCCAAAAGAGTCACATTTGACTATAAAAGGAGAAACATCTAAAAAAATGAGGGAACTGGTCAAAAAAGGTCAAGAAAACCAAATGTCTTCATAATGCATGTAAGTTATTTAAAAGTGCAATAACTGACTCTCAACTGGAATGTATCTCACAGTGTATGTAAGGGACAGCCAAGTCCAGGAAGAGGTTAGCATGGTTCTCTAGTGTCCAGCCTTCTTAACAGCTATACTGCCTTTACAACTGTTATGAACGCTCAAATATCTGTGTTAGGACCAAAACATTTTAAATTGTTCATAAATGATCTTGACTTAGGGGTAAGCAATGAGCTGGCCAAGTTTACAGATTATATCAAACTATTCAAGGTGCTGAAAACTGAAAGACCTGGTGAAGAGTTCCAGAAGAATCTGTTTAAATCGGTTGAATGGCCAAATGTGGTTCAGTTAAGTAAATGTAAAGTGATGCACATGGTGGCAAAAAAGCTTTCACATATAGACTAATGGGGTCTGAACTGCTCGTAACTAAGCAGGAAAAAGATCTTGGGCTCAAGTTTATAGCTCAATGAAGATGGCAACTCCATGTGCATCTGCTGTGACAAAGAGAAATTCCATGCTAGGGATCATTAGAAAAGAGACTGAAAATAAAACTGCCATCATTTTAATTCTCCCTATACAGATGTATGGTTATGTCTGCATCTGGAATACTGAATGCAATTCTTATTACCCCATTTGAAAAAGGATACAACTGAGCTGGAAAAAATGCAGAAGAAGGCAACCCAAACAATCTGGGAGCTCAAAACTTTCTTATGAAAAAAAAAAAGGCTAGGATTTTTAGCTTAGAGAAAAAGTGACTGACTGGGCAGGTACACAATCAATATACATGAAATCATGCATGGCATGGAGAAAGTAGATAGGGAGAAGGCTTATTTTCTGAAATTACTAGGACCAGGGGTCATCCAATGAAGCTGATTGTAAGGATATTTAGAACACAACAGAAGAAAATACTCCTTCACACAGTATATAATTAATCTGTGGAATTCACTACCAGAAGTCGTGATGATCACCATTAATTTGGATGGCTTTCAAAGGGTATCAGATATATTCATGGAGGACAGGTGTACCAAAGGCTATTCATCTTGAAGACACAATGTTACCTTCAGGTTAGGAGGCAGCATGCTTTCAAAGATCTGTTGCAGGAGAGAAAATGCGGAAGAGGAAAATGTCTGCACCTCCTGCTTGTGAGCATCTGGTTGGCCACTGTGAGACACAAAATGCTGGACTTAGATGGGTCTTGGCCTGACCCAAGTTTATTCTTATCGATTGTGTCTATTATGCATAGATTAATAAAAGCTAGGTATATTTTAATTTACTTATAAAGACATTTGTATACTGCTTTTGAGTTCTTGTAAAAGGCACCAAGAAAATTTAAAACAGTAACATCTCAATATACTTAAAAATACAAAATGTTAAGTAAAGCAGTTAAAGCAAAAGTTTTACTTACCAAGACTGAAACACATTAAAAACTTGAGTAAATAAAAATTTCTGAACAAAGAGGTCAGTCTTTTCTATTCCTTAATAATCACCCTTTGTCTAAAACAAGCTTTAATTTCTTTCTAACCACTCCTTGTATGAGGCAGACTAGTTTTATTTCCTTCACTAGGTACAAAATACAACCAAGGAAGTCTCCCATCCTATAATAAATTCAAGATCCATTGCCAACTAGGCTATTCCTTAAGTCTGAGCCCTCTAGCTGGATCTTCCTCCTAGACCTATAACCAGGAGTAAGGACTAACAAGTTGAAACTGGAAATCAAGCTGCAGCAAATCCCAGAGTCACTCTTCCCTCTTCTACTCTCTTCTTCTGAGGGTGAGGAAGTGCATAGGCAGGATGAAGTACTGAAATGATTTTGCTGCACAGTCTTCCTGGGAGATTTTCTTGCAGCTTAGCCAAGTCAGATCAAGTGATCAGGATAGCCATTTTGGCCTTACATAAGTTATGCCTCAAGGTTTGGAGTCATAAGTTGAGCAACTTGTCCAGGAACCCTGAATTGCCTTAAGCTCCATCATTCTTCACCCTGTCTGAAACCTTGCCTAACCTCACTTTACCTGATATTCTGTTTGTTTAGCTTCATCTCCTGTAAATTCCACCTTACTTTGCCTCATTTTGCTTGAAGACTGCCATTAGATCAAAGCCTTGCCCAAATGGCTATTAAGCAGCTAAGAAATTCTCCTCCTTGGCCTCACCAGTCTACTATCCAGCAGCCATGGCGGGTGAACTATTATATTGGCCAATGCCATCCTGGATCATTAATCTCTATGGTTTTCTTTGCTTGTATTCATATGCTTTCTAAACATCCAGCCTAAAAGTTTCATTTTGGTCTCGATGTCCTCATATGACCATCCCAGGAAGAAAACATTGCTCAGACTTAGCAAAGGTCTCAAAATAAATGGGCCTGAAATATTAAACGCTAAGCTATTCTGCTTCATTACAAACTCTTAAGGAGAGATTGATTTCTTTAACACACCCTGCCAGGTAAGGTCACAGTTGGACAGATTTCCTCCCACACCTTGCAGTCAACTTCCAATAATCTGCTAGAGGGGCTGCCATTATCATTACAGAGATCTCTGTAAATAAAGAAGTATGAACCAAGGTGTCTGGCTTCGCTTAGCTCTCCTTGTGTGTAAGAAGCTGCTTTTGGGGCCAGTGGATTGCCCTGAAGAAAAGGCCAGAAATGCAGACTGTGTCAACAGACACTTCCTTTGAGGAATATGGAACAAGAACAATGTCTCACTCATAAAAAAGAAAAGAAAAACAGACATATCATACAGCATGTCCTGCAAGCCAATAAGTCCCCCACCCCCTGCCTTTAAAAAGAGAGTATATTTACATAAGGAAAGAGGGAAGAAAAAAGTGCTGTTTATAGGCAAGATAAAACGCTTATCAGTTACTTATCAGAGGCCATAGGTGAAATGACAAGAAACAGGGAAGATTAGCTGCCAGCTTGCCACCAACGCAATACAAGTCTAAGAAATTCATTATATTTCAGAGCAGTCTTCTCCAACCTGGAAACTGTTCTGGGAGCTGTCACCCCCACACATTTCAGAATGTATCCCAAGCCATACAAGGATGGTGTATGTATTACTGCAGTCAGATTAACATAATTTTGCATTGTTCCATGTGGTTTTGTTTATAACACAGCAAGTTGTTCATATGGAATAATTAGTTATATTAGGCACTTTCACAGTATCATTAATCATATAAGGTACCCTATCATTCTCAAAATCGATAAAACATTTCTTAGTATAAACACAATGGACATGTAAAGCATTTGTCCACATTATAAAGTATTAATATACTCTCAGCTTTTCCATATTTTATGACAGTTTATCTTACCAAAGGATGGGCTTTACTAAAAATCAGTATCCTATCATCCATTTGTAAATAATTGGTAGATTTTTTAGAAGATCTGCAGTGGTATGATGAAAAGCCACAACCATCCTAGGGAAGGAGAAATGCTACCACTACGGCTAACTGCATGAAAATAAGCACCGTGTAGACTACTTTAATACTGCCACTGTGTAATAGCTAAAAATACAGATTGGCTTTGATACTGCCAATATTCGTATTTTTCCAGATCCCATATCTGAGTATGGATAGTTTAAAAAAAATGTTTAGCAATTCCAATCTGATTATAATTCAGCCGTCCCTAATATCTCAACTCAGTTTTTTTCAGAATATCAGACATGCTTCATATGATGTAAAACATCCACAGCCATCCTAACTTAGCCTGCTATCCCATAAGAGTAGTTAGAAACTGGGCATTATTTTTAGAAGCAATCAAAACTTTCAAGCAACTTAATTTAGTAACTCAAAAGGAAGAAAGTGGTGACCTATTTTCAAAGCTACTCATTTCAAAATTTCAACTTTTCTATTTTAGTCAGGCTGTTGTTTCAAAGACTTTCTAAAAGTCTTTTTGCTTTTTCCTATTCTGTGAGAAGGACAAGAAAGAAAACTTGGGCCACCTTGATAGCATATGCAAGAACTTGGGCTCCACAACTTTTTTTCTTGCCAGGAATTCAGGCACAATGAAGTTTTCAGCAACTGTAGATCATTCATTCTGAGAATGAATCACTCAACTGGAAGAGAAGTAATTTTTATAAACATAATAATGTTAAGATACCAATTTACAGAATAACTCAACATCTTTTTCATCACCCTACAACTTTTTAAAAAGTTCTGGAAATGTTTAATGTTAAGCCTATGACCTGAATGCAAGAGCATTTTTAATTAATTTTCACAGATTCATTATTTGGAAAGTAAAATATTTAAAATTTCTGCTGGCGGTTGTACTTCTTTCCTAATGTCAAAGAAACTGGTTTGTGTTTCAGGATTCTGGACAAGTCTGCTTGCTTATTGCACTCCTGAATTAGCCTACTAAATAAAATAAACCCTTGCAGGTATTATATTCCTTATCATTTCAGCAATGAAATAAAAATCTCAGTGTCACAAACAGGAGGACAAAGTATGAATGAGATGGAAACTAGACTCAACTGTCAAGACCAGCATGGCCAGTAGAATGATAAAACTGATGAAGACAAAGTATCTATCCTATTTTATACTTAGAAATATGAATGCCTGGACAGAAAAAAAAGAGGGGGGGGGATGAACAAAAAAGCTTTTTTATTTAAAAAAAAGTTAGTTCTAGGATGATAGAAAAGCTTGACTCAACAGGCAAGCTTTCAAATTTCAGAAGTTGATGAAAACAATAACGATAAAAAAAATAAAGAGTGGTAACTGTCTACAGAGATCTTTATATTAGGAAAATAAGACTAAACCATGTTTCATATGGTATACTGAACCTTGTTTTGCCCCTTGTTTTGCTTTTTCCCTTAAAATTTGTTTTTCTATGCCTGTCTGATCATGTGGAGATGATATCCAAAATATATTTTACTGCAACATTGATGATTCTTCTGCTTTCAGTATCAATTTTTGCCTGCCTAAACAGCAAAAATAAAAAGATGTGACATTCCCAGAGTACAGCAACTTGCAGTTCCATTTACAGCTAAATCAACAACATTTTAAAGTAAACTCAACCAATACAGTTATAATGATTGTCTAAATAAACGATACTTTTTCAATTTTATACACAAACTATACCAAGTCATACAGAATATGCTGTATAAAGTTACAAAATGATTTCCAAACTATAGAATTCATGTATTTTAAGTGTCCACAAATGTCTATTCCCTTTTTTCTAGTGCTTTGAAATTTCCAAAAAGCTTCTCTCTCTACTCATGCTATAGTACATAACTATAAGACATTTTGCTATGCATATTTCTATCACTGTCTTTCTAAGAAGTGTAGTTTGGCTGCTCCAATGGAAAAAGTAATCCAAGACAATTAGGTACCCCTTTGGTGCCTAACTTTAGTGGTTTATCACACACATCTCCACATTTTTTGCAAACATTGCACTGACTGTAAGTAAAGGTCTGTGCCAAGTATTGGCCAGACTACCAATTCAAAGTCCCTTAATTTCCAAGTGAAAATATCACATATGTCTTCTTGTCATCACACGTGTGAGTTAATTACCCCTGCTTCAGGCCTTTGCACTTGATGAGGCATGAGACTTACAAAGCTGAAACTCTTTTCGTATAAAAAGTTCAGAATGCTAAATAAAACAACAGAGCAACACCAAAAACTGGCCCAGGAGGGAAAAGGAAAGAGGGAAATCTGAGGCTCTATTTCTTTGCAACCATGCAAGGAGGAGGAAAGAAACAGATTGCTGTCCCCTTCCTTGGATTTTGCTAAGGAGAATGAAAGGGCTTGAGTGAGATAAAGCGGTATCTTTTTGGTGCATATTTAATAGGAGTTTCATAATACCCAAAGCAAACAAATTCACTTTGTATTTGGCATATCAAATTCTGTGAGAGGAGATAAATGTGACACTCTCTGCTAAAAGCAGTCCCAATATTCATAGAGAGGCAACTGGGGGCTGGATGCTGTTTTCAGTAATAACCACCAGTTTTATTGTCACATCTAATTTAAAAAGAAGACATACGCTGTTCAGTGCAACTGCATCTGCCTGTCAAGCACACCCACTAACACTAACCACAACAGCAATTTGGGCTAGAATTATGAATGGCAACTGACAGAAATAATAGGATGGAGAGTTTAACACTTTGACTTTTGAACTGTAGGCATTAAGCCACCATATCGCATGATGTCACAAAGCAGAACAGCCAAAAGTTTCAAAAGGTCTTTAGGTTATTTTTTCTTTTTCACTAATAGGACTACAAAAGAGATTTTAACATGTAGATCATCCAGATGATGAGCTCAGGAGTAAAATACTAAAATCTTTACTAGATTGTCTCACAATGCAAGGACAGCATCTTCACAAACAAAACCGACATCATACTCTATTGTCATGTGCAAAGCACCCTGACTTTAGATATGAAATATAAATGATCTAAAAATGGCACATGCTTATGAAATAAATGTAAAAGAAGATTTAAAACCATTTCTGGGGGGAAAACGTTTTTCTAAAGCCCTGCTTCTTTGCCAAATCTTCATACTGTGCCTAAAAAGGGGATAGCAACTTTCCTTCTCCAGTCATATAACTTTTCAAAGCTTTTCTACTACTTCAGGGTACTCTCATGTATATCTTTGTTTTTTTTCTGCAACAGATTAACATGGCTTATTCTTTGAAAATTGTTCTCATGCAAAAAAAAATTCTCAAAAGATTTCAAGAATAGCAAAAGAGTTATATTTTAGCTATTGCTTGTTTTATAAATAATTAAACCATATACACAACTACAACAGGCTTTATATATTCTGGAAATTAAGTTAAGAAAAGTGCTGGAAAATGATACTGTATTGCCAATTCAGCAAAAATACAATGTTCTTATGCCAAAATAAATGTGTAGATTAGATTGAACTCCTGAACCTCCTCTATGAGGAGTTCACTTAAAGTTTTTCCCAGTAAGGATAGTTGTCAACCAGCTATGATTCCTTGACAAAAAATCACTAACAATATTTCGACTCAACATTGCTTACTAAAACATTAATGTAATTTAAGAAAAACTCTTTACTTTTTCTTATAGAAACTGTAAAATTACTAAGTAGGAAAAAAAAAGGTAGGCAGTTTAGTACTTTTAATTAGAGTATATAACCCATCTCAGTGGGTTTCTATTCCAGTTTGAAAACATCTATACAATATCCCTGCTTTTAACTGAATGTCTTGTAACGGAAGGAATTATGTATGATCTCATAACTCAATTTCCTCAGGTATCTGTCCTGCAGCAGGAAGGAACTTCAGTTCACAGTCCCACATGTAAATCTCTTAATTACGGACTCTCTCAAACATACACCATTCTTCACTGAAATGACATGAGTCATACTTGTTAAAGAAAGAGCATGCATTAGAAAAGGGTTGAACCATTTTATGTCAGTAGAAGAGATTGCGTCTATCTATTTTTGTTATTTTTTTAGACTGAATACAATTAAAATAGAATGCATATAATACACACACATGCAGGCAACTGATTTCTTATATAAACCCTGAGCAAATGCATTAACATCAACAAAATATCATTTTTGGAACTTCTGTGAATAAAACCACAGGAAGTCAGAGAGCAAATCTCTTCTAATTTCAAAGACTGATTATCTAACTGGTAGAAAAACAAAATGGCATTTTTTTCCCTTAAAGCACAGATTCAGAACAAAATTTTATACGAAAAGCATGCTAATCAGCTCTAAAGACCCTGAACAGATCCCTTATTACAAGCATAAACACAATTATTTCAAATATATGTAAGGATTGTTTCCCATGCTAACTACTGGCAAGTTGTGCATTTCCAGATACCCTGTAACATATAAATGCTTAGATTTACAATTAGATCTAAATGTACAATTGTGTCTTCATGACAACATCAGATGACTGATCTTGGCTCCTTTAGCATGTTGACCAAGTAAGGTGTCCTTCTATTGAGTCAGGTCATTGTTACACATTTCCTGGCAGTGGTTTATTACAGCAAAAGTATCACCTAGTCCTGACACCCAAGGATTGGCTTGGGCAATTTTGAAAACCAAAAATATTTGCATGCTACTATTTTACTACTACTAATATATGACTAATATGTATCTACATCTACCTATTATGGGGGACAAGCAAGTATGTCCTCAGTCTTTAACATTTATTTATTTATTTATTTATTTATTTATTTATTTATTTATTTATTTATTTATTTTTTCAGCTTGTATGCCGCCCATCTCCCCCAACGGGTGACTCTGGGCGGCTCACAATAAAAACACAGCTCTCACCGAGATGGCTAAAAACTATAAATAATTAAAAACATATTAAAAAACCCTAAAAAACCTCCTCTGGTTTATGGCCCTAAAAAACCTATAAGATGCTAGGGGGGGGGAGACAACCCATCATCCCACCAGCCATCTCCACAGGTGCGGGCCCCCCCTCTGGCCCCCAGGCCTTCTGGCAGAGCCAGGATTTAATACCTTTCCTGAAGGCCATGAGGGAGGGGGCACACCGGACCTCAGGAGGCAGGATGTTCCATAGGGCGGGCACTACAGCAGAAAAGGCTCTCTGCCTCGACCCCACCAATCAAAATTCCCTGACTGGTGGGGTGTGCAACCTGCCCCTTCTGCTGGACCGAGTGGGACAGGCTGAAGTGACCAGGGCGAGGCAGTTCCTCAGATAACCTGGTCCTGTGCCATAAAGGGCTTTAAAGGTAATAACCAACACCTTGAATTGGACCCGGAAACAAACCGGTAACCAATGCAGCTCATGCAACAGCGGTGTTATATGTGCCCTCCTAGGGGCATTAAGAACTGTCCGCGCCGCCGCATTCTGCACCAGCTGTAGCTTCCGGATACTCTTCAAGGGTAGCCCCGTGTAGAGCGCATTACAGTAGTCCAACCCAGAGGTGACCAGGGCATGAGTGACCGTGCGGAGGTCCCCCTGATCCAGGAAGGGGCGTAACTGGCGCACCACATGAAGTCGTGCAAAGGCCCTCCTAGCCACGACTGCCACCTGCTCTTCGAGCAGGAGTCGTGAGTCCAGGAGAACCCCCAGATTACGCACCGGGTCTGTCTGGGGTAGTGCAACCCCGTCAAGAACCAACGATGACAAGGTCCTAGATCTTGAGGCTCCCCATATCCACAGCCACTCCGTCTTACCAGGGTTCAGCTGAAGCCTGTTGTCCCCCATCCAGGCCCCCACAGCCTCCAGGCACCGTGGGAGGGCAGTCACAGCATCACTTAGGGCACCTGGGATGGAGATGTATAGTTGGGTATCATCAGCATACTGATGATACCTCACCCCGTGGTGCTGGATGATCTCACCCAGCGGTTTCATGTAGATATTAAATAGGAGCGGTGAAAGCAGTGACCCCTGTGGCACCCCACAAAGTAGGGGCCGGGGGCTGGACCTCTCGCTCCCTATCAACACTGATTGGGTTCAGCCTTGGAGAAAGGAGCTGAACCAGCACAACATTGTGCCACCCAACCCCAACTCCTGCAGCCGACCCAAAAGGATACCATGGTCGATGGTATCGAACGCCGCCGAGAGGTCAAGAAGAGCAAGGATGGATGCACTCCCCCCATCCCGCTCTCGCCAGAGATCATCTAGAAGTGCGACCAATGATGTTTAATATATAATTCACATTTGGCTTGGTTACACACACCACTAAATACATGTCTGGTCGTCTGGTACATAAATAACAAACACTTTAATCCCTGTCATGATTCATTTGGGATTGCCTTTTCAGCAAGGGATTTCTGATACTTAGCAATACTGCATCTGATCTGAATATACAGATGTGGTCAAAGTATTGGTAAAGAATCCCAATTTGTCATGAAATACAGGTGAAACTCGAAAAATTAGAATATCGTGCAAATGTTCATTTATGTCAGTATGGCAACTCAAAAGGTGAAACCAATATATGAGATAGACGCATTACATGCAAAGCAAGATATATCAAGCCTTACTTTGGTATAATTGTGGTGATTATGGCGTACAGCTTATGAATGCCCCAAATTCACAATCTCAGAAAATTAGAATAGTGTGAAAAGGTTCAATATTCTAGGCTCAAAGTGTCCCACTCTAATCAGATAATGAATCCATAACACCTGCAAAGGGTTCCTGAGCCTTTAAATGGTCTCTCAGGCTGGTTCAGTAGGAATCACAAGCATGGGAAAGACTGCTGACCTGACAGTTGTGCAGAAAATCATCACTGACACCCTCCATAAGGAGGGAAAGCCCCAAAAGGTAATTGCAAAAGAAGTTGGATGTTCCCAAAGTGCTGTATCAAAGCACATCAATAGAAGGTTATGTGGAAGGGAAAAGTGTGGTAGAAAAAGGTGCACAAGCAGCAGGGATGACCGCAGCCTGGAGAGGATTGTCAGGAAAAGGCCATTCAAAAGTGTTGGGGACTTTCACAAGGAGTAGACTGAGGCTGGAGTTAGTGCATCAAGAGCCACCACACACAGACGGATCCTGCACATGGGCTTCAAATGTCGTATTCCTCTTGTTAAGCCGCTCCTGAACAACAAACAACGTCAGAAGCGTCTTACCTGTGCTACAGAAAAAAAGAACTGGTCTGTTGCCCAGTGGTCCAAAGTCCTCTTTTCTGATGACAGCAACTTTTGCATCTCATTTGGGAACCAAGGACCCAGAGTCTGGAGGAAGAATGGAGAGGCACACAATGCACGATGCTTGAAGTCCAGTGTGAAGTTTCCACAGTCTGTGTTGATTTGGGGAGCCATGTCATCTGCTGGTGTTGGTCCACTGTGCTTCATTAAGTCCAGGGTCAATGCAGCCGTCTACCAGGAGATTTTGGAGCACTTCATGCTTCCTTCCGCAGACGAGCTTTATGGGGATGCTGACTTCATTTTCCAGCAGGACTTGGCACCTGCCCACACTGCCAAAAGTACCAAAAGCTGGTTCAATGACCATGGGATTACTGTGCTTGATTGGCCAGCAAACTCGCCTGACCTGAACCCCATAGAGAATCTATGGGGCATTGCCAAGAGAAAGATGAGGGACATGAGACCAAACAATGCAGCGGAGCTGAAGGCTGCTATTGAAGCATCCTGGTCTTCCGTAACACCTCAGCAGTGCCACAGGCTGATAGCATCCATGCCACGCCGCATTGCGGCAGTCATTGCTGCAAAAGGGGCCCAAACCAAGTACTGAGTACATATGCATGCTTATACTTTGCAGAGGTCCGATATTGTTCTATTTCCAATCCTTGTGTTATTGACGTCATGTAATATTCTAATTTTCTGAGATTGTGAATTTGGGGTTTTCATAAGCTGTACGCCATAATCATCACAATTATACCGAAGTAAGGCTTGACATATCTCGTTTTGCATGTAATGCATCTATCTCATATATTGGTTTCACCTTTTGAGTTGCCATACTGACATAAATGAACATTTGCACGATATTCTAATTTTTCGAGTTTCACCTGTAAGCTGAAATAAGAATAAGTTATACATCAAAAGCAAAATGTCTGTTCTGTAGACTATGGAATAAAGAATGGTGGATGCTATTTACTTGTGTCAGTTTCAACTTATTTCATGGCAAATTGGGATTCTTTGAGAAAAAGCAGAGAGGTACTAATACTTTTGGCTGCACCTGTATATTGGAAGCTAATTCCACTGATTTTAATAGAAGAGTTCCTTATCAGAACAACACAACCATTTACACAAATCAAGTATTTTGCTTAGCTCCTCATACCATAGAAGGTAACAAGAAACTAATATCAATTCATAAAAGTTGCATAAATTATTCCAGAATAAAATAATTGCTCATTAAATCCAGGAAAAGAAGAAAAGGCCCTCTTTTTTTAACCCACAATACTGCATTCTTAGTTGGGCAAGTGAAGGTTTTCTTAATAAAACCCTAAGGAGTTATGTTGTTAATGTCAGAATATTTCCCTTGAACCAACTGTAAAATAAGTCTGTGGCTTCTCTCCAGAACTAAGAGAATTACCATCTTCAACATTAAGAGTGCTGGGAAAAGAAAACATAGGACAGGAAAACAAGGACATATGTACAAACAAGCAAATTAGGCAACTTGTTCAAGGTGAAAGTAAGATTCTAAAATAAGCAGCAGTATTTGAAAGACCAACCCTAAATTTGTTCTCACTGTGGTTTAGACATTTTCATATTACACACACTGTAAAGAGTGGAAGTCTGCAGACAAGTCTAGCCCTTTGTGGTTTATGAAACTGGGTAGGTTAAATGCAGTTCAGTGATTCCCCATACAGGAATTACATACAGATAATCTACACCGGTGTCTGTCTCGCTGCCCATACAGTAGTTGCACCTAAAATAGTTTCTAAAATTTCTATTACTCTATACCTGCAAATATTTATACATCATAATTATTTGAGACTAAACATAAAAGGGATGAACTACTCTGCATATTAAACAGAACTCTGACTGACACTTGAGAAATAATCTAGACTACAGGATGGAGATATCCTAAAGTCATATGAGTATATTTCTCTTTCTTCTTTTAATGGGTAACAGCAGTTTGAATCTTTAACCAGTTCCTTAATGTGAGGCTCAGTGCACTGCAAATAATTCCTGTCAAGACAGAACTTGTGAAACAAGAAGAAACAATATTATATCCTTTCATAGCGTGCAAATATTGCATATCCCAGATGCTAGTTTAACATGTGTTTATTTGTTTAGATTTAATGGTACTTGTATTTTTAATTGGTTAACATGTTCTTTTCTGCCCTCAAATTTTAAGATTTGCAGCTTACTGTGTTATTGGATTTTATTCCCAAATGATGTTTATGCTTATGTACCACACTGGAATCTACTTTAGTGGTTAAAAGGTAGTCTAGAATCCTTTAAATAAATAAAACTATGTTCAACTCAACTGGTTATGATTAATGGAGTGACCATATAGCTAAAGCAGTTTTCCCAACCAGACTGCCCTCCAGAAGTTTAGGCTCCAAGTCCCAGAATTTTCCAGCTGTCACAGCCAAGCCTACATATCTGGAGGGCATCCAAGCTAGAGGCTGACTTAAAGAATGGATGCAAATTATGTCTATTTCATCATTCTTCCCCTGACAACACAAACCAACATGAAATAACAATGATATTTGGAAAAAAATCACCAAGCCAAGCAAAAGCTTAAAAACTGGTATAGTGAATGGAGTGAAGATGGAAACCTCCCCAATTGTGAACTTTGCCAAATTTGTTATCAGTGAAAACACTATGTGTATCTGTGTGTAAAACTAACTACCAACCAGCCTGGAAGATCTCTAGGGCACATCAGGTTCATAAGCTGTCCCTTTAAACCTTCCTGGATCTAGGACTGTTGTTGGAAGTAATGATTACTTTTAGGGCAGCATTTTATCAAATATTCTATTGCCAAAGATTGAGCTATCACCTTCCATGGAGGAGACCTAGGTATCATAATCTGTACTTCAGAACCTACCACTATAGCATGCTCTGCATAGAACTACCCTCAAAAAGTATTCAGAACCTGTTATGAAAGAACAGGAATAATGTTATGAATAGCTACTAGTAGTAGCTTCCCTAGGGGAAATGTTGTACCCCGAATATTTTACAAAATATCAAAAAGCCCCATAATATGTTGCTTGACCTCTAATTTCAGCATTACAGAAGTTTGGTTTTTAAAATTAGCATGTTTAGAGGCCTTATGGTTACAGATATATGACTCAACATGAAAAGTTTAAAGAGCTCTTACCCAATAACTGCCAAATTCTAGAGTGTCCATAAAACAATGAAGTAAACAGCATTGTTTCAATAAATACAATGGTACTCTTTTCTATGAGGAAAGACTTTTTGAATATTCCGTTGAGTATAATTAAGCAACAGATAATACTAAGAGTTAATCTCATATATGAAATTCCCCATTAAATTGCTTTTTAAATTTAATTTATCTTTAGTGATAAATTCTCAACATTTTCACAGAGCTACATACAATGATTTTAACTTGTTAAACCCTGTTAATGACTTTTCTACCAAGACATTCAGTGTTTATTTGCAACTTCACTGTTGTTAATTAAAGCAAATGTTTTTCTGACATGCTGACCCCTATTTCCAATTATTTTGAAGCCCAAAATAATTTGTATATAGAAGTAGTAAAAATAAGTAAATTATTCCTGGGTGCAATTCTCTGTCTTGTTCATTCACATACAGTTCATACAGAGATAGAACTTTGGTGAAGGGTTAGCATCTGACAAGTATACTGCTTAGAATCAACACCTGGGCTTAGTTTAGTTGACTAAATAACTGGGCACAGATATAACATCTGCATGATATGGAATTCTCTTTTTCTTGGTTATCTCTCTTCATTTAAACATTGTTATATACTTATAACCATATGCTAATCAGATATAAAACTGCTGCACTCTCAGCCTACTTTAATATGTTTTTCATTAGTTCAGTAAATAATAGACATATAGAAGACCCTATTTTCTCATTGCTTTACTCCTACATGTTTTGCAACTGGAGCCACTGCATTTAGAGTATAAGGGTTATACTCTAAATATTCACATGCCAAGTTGTATAATATCAAATCTAGTGCCCCAAAGAAGAAACTATGGATGTAGAAGCTCACTAATTGACAGTTTCTCTATGTTACCAAGAATCTCTAAAGAAATCCCCACAAGAGAGATGAATTTGGACACAAAACCTGACTTTTTATATCAGCAGGGCTTTCCACAGAAGACAGCAGCAGTCCAACACTAAATAAAAGGGGGAAATATCTGCTGAAATGTGATGCAGCAAATAATGTGCTACACTTTCAAGATATTGCCAAAATAGCCCCAGAGAAGACTTTCAGAAACTTTCGATCAACCTTCTTCAAACTAGTGGCCTCTTAATTCAAGAGACCTATAATCAAAGACATCTGAAAGAGTCCTATTAGAAAATGCTGTGTATTGTATAATATTCAAAATTCTAGGAAGGCAGGAAGGCAGGCAAGCTAATGCACCATGATAGTGAGACATTAGAAAGACTTACGGAAATAGAGTGCCCTGAGTGTCCAACCACATGTTGTATGTTCTAAAGAATGGGGGCAATGCTGCTGGAGAGGACTGCTCATAGCATTGACAACTCCATCCACATACAGCACAAAATGGGTACCAGTTGATAGTAATGATTTAGGAGCTGATTTATACTGAAGAAGCCCCATGATTGAGGAACAGCCTAAATAATCAACTGTCTCCAAACTCATTTCAGCCCATTTTAATTTCCTCTTGCATGTACTTCTAAGATTAAAAAAGACATCAAGTCACAAATATTATCCTATACCCAAACCCTCTACTACTGATGCTATCCAGAAGATTCAAGAGAAGTTATGGTCACCAAACTAGTTCCAATACAAAACTTTTCTTAATGTAATGCTTTTCAACCCATCACTGCACTTATAACATGAATATTTTTCCTGCCATTAAGAGTTTCACTCTCAGTTCTTTAGTTCTCAGCCTCAAAGATATAAATCAAAGGTTCTCCACTACAGCTATATATTACAGCTCCTATCTTTTCTAGTCTACATGGCATTGATTCAGAAAAATGGGAGCTATAATCTATCCATATCTGGACCCCTAAAGTTAGGAACAACTGCAAAACAGATTGCTCTTCTTGTTGTAGCCAACTGAATTAGCAATGGTTGACTGAAGTAAATATGCCTAAACACAGATTTGTTTATAATAGTCAATGTGAAAAACAGTACTTGCAATTTTTCTACAATCAGCTATGGTATATTATCCAGTATCTACCTAGGATAATTGAGAGTCAGTTTGATGTAGTGATTAAAGGCATTGGGCTAGAAACCATGAGACTGTAACTTCTAGTACCACCTTAGGCACAAAGCCAGCTGGGTGACTTTGGGCCAGTCACTTTCTCTCAGCCCTAGGAAGAAGGCAATGGAAAATCATTTCTGAAAATGTTGCAAGAAAAATGCCTGAGGAAGTGGATAAGGTCCTTATAACTGAGCTTGGCCGCCTGGTCTTTAGATCCATGCCCCTCCTGGCTAATTAAAGCTGCCCGGGGAGGTGTCATGTGGGTGGGTTCTGTTGTTGTTCAGTTGTTAAGTCGTGTCTGGCTCTTTGTGACCCCATGAACCATATCACGCCAGGCCTTCCTGTCCTTCACTGCCTCCCTGAGTTTGCTCAGTTTCATGCTTATTGCTTCAGTGATGCTATCTAACCATCTCATCCTCTGCCATCCCCTTCTCCTTTTGCCTTCAATCTTTCCCAGCATCAGGGTCTTTTCCAAAGAGTCCTCTGGTGGGTGGGTTCTAGTGGTAGTGAATTCTTCCTTGAATGAGAGGGTTGTTCCTCTGCTTCCTAAGGAGGCTTAGTTTGCCCTTTCCTTAAGCAACCATTGCTGGATCCCACCATACTAGACAATTTTCACCCAGCATCTAATCTAATCTCTTCTTGGGGAAGGTGATTGAGAAAGTGGTTGCACAGCAGCTTCAGAGGACTCTGTATGCAGCAGATTATCTGGACCCCTTTCAGTCAGGATTCAGGCCCAGGTATGGGATGGAAACGGCATTTTTAAATGATCTCTGGCGGGAGTAGGATGAAGGTTGTTCTTCTTCACCTCTCAGTGACCGATCCTTGTTCATCCTTGTTCTTCTTCACCTCTCAGTGACCGATACTATCAACCATGGAATCCTTCTGGACTGGTTCCAGGGATTGGGGGTGGGTGGCACTGTATTGTTCTGGTTCTCCTCCTTTCTCCAGGATCAGTTCCAGTCAGTGGTGATTGGGGAGGAGAGATCCTGCCCTTGGCCCCTATTTTGTGGGGTCTTGCAAGGTCAGTGCTCTCTCCTCTCCTTTTTATCATCTACATGAAGCTGCTGGGTGAGATCATCCATCACCCAATTTATCTTTCTGCCCTTGGCAAATTAAGTGATGTTGTTGATGTCCTATCCCAGTGCCTGGAGGCTCTAGGGGCCTGGATGGGGAACAACAGGCTTCAACTGAACTCTGGCAAGACCAAGTGGCTTTGGGTTTTGGGGTCCTATGATTCAGGGACTATGCCATCTTTGGTACTGGGTGGGGTTGCACTGCCCCAAACAGACCCAGTGCACAATCTGAGGATCCTCCTAGACTCATGATTCCTGCTCAAAGAGCAGGTGATAGTTGTGGCTAGGAGGGCCTTTGCACAATTTTGTGTTATAAGCCAGTTGTGCCCATTCTTGGACCAGGAGGCTCTGCTCACAGTCACTCATGCCCTGGTCACCTCCCAGATAGACTATTGCAATGCATTCTACATGGGGCTGCCCTTGAAGAGTATTCAGAAACCAGCTGGTACAAAGTGAGGTGGCACGGGCAGTTATGTGTGCCCCTAAAATGGCACATGTGACACCTCTGCTCTATGAGCTGCATTGGTTGCCAGTTTGCTTCTGAGTACAATTCAAGGTGCTGTTTTTGACCTTTAAAGCCCTTCATGGCATGAGGACCAGGGTATTTGAGGGACTGCCTTCACCTGATTACAACTGCCCATCCCATTGGGTCCAGCAGAAAAGGTATGCTGAGGATCCTGTTGGCCAAGGAGTTACATCTGGTGCGGCGCAGGAGATGGAGCTTTCCTGCCATGGCACCCGCCCTGTAGAACATCATCCCCCTCAAATCCCTTAAAACATGGTTGTGCCAACAGCTTAGGGATCTCAAAGAGGTGATGAATTAGTGAGATGGCCTTATTACCCTTAACAATAACTCTCTCTGCTACTCTATTATTGGTAATTTTGACTGGTGATTCAATTTTTTAATTGTTAGTTTTTTTTATTATTGCCTTTTATTGTATACTGCCCAGAGTCAAAAATCTGTGAGAAGGGAGGCTATATAAATATGATTAATTAATTAATTAATTGCCCAGGCAGTCACTAGGAGTCAAGACTGAGTTGAAGAAACAAACAAACACCTAGGATAATGGGGAGTATAATGCCTTGGTATTTCTTTGCCTACATCAAGGTAGTGTTGAGAAACTTCTGGCATTATACAGTACTTTGGATTTCAAAGTAAAAAGATGATTTGAGGTGCAGGGGGATGTACATGTAGCATCTATCTATAACTCTTAAAACCAAGTATGCATTTTCCAAGATTGCAGCCACGGAAGGCAACCATAGATCCCAGGAAAAGATGGAGCTGCTTCAAAGGGCTGCAGATAGTGTTAGGTGAACACCTCTTCATGCACCAACAAATCCAAAGCACCGTACGGTCCCAGAATCTACTAGTCTACTGTTACCACTATTAGAAATGACTACTGATATTCTGCACTTTTAAAATCTATATAACCACTGAATTGGAATTTAGGGCAAAGTGTCTGGTGATCCCAATCTCTTTTTCTTTTAATTCAGTTGGGGATAGTAAAAGACCTAAACAGATGCTTATGTATAGCAGTGTACTGTGTGATGTTCAATAAATTGGAAAACAATTAAGACAAAGTTGAAATGCTGTTGGCAATTATTAACAGCTAGAGACAAGTATTTAGCCTGCTCTGGATGGGACTGCAGCCCCATATTTTAGCTCTGTATTCCTATTTTATCCTGCTTTGCACATGGATAACCAAGTGCCACTCCTCACCAAAACAGTCTTCCCCCAACTAGTTAGTTGGCATGTTCATTATAGCATTTCCCAGAAAATTACAATTTTGCCACAGCTTTGCTTCACTGGGCAGCATCTCATTGATTAACTCCTTGAACCCACCTAGTTGAAGGATTGCTTTCTGCCATATGGATCTCTCCCCTTCCTAAGTTCATCAATGGAGCCCCCTTAATTATTAAGCTGAACAGCAATACCTTGTCTTTTCTTTTTTTGGCATTTCACCAAATACTGAAATGTTTCATTTTTAGAATAGTTTTCCTCCCTTGATTGTTTACTTACTTTGGCTGAGATCATTTCACTGTTTCATTTTGATCAGCATCTCCATCACTGGTTCTCATGAAATCATTTTATGACTTTCATACTGTTTGCCATGGCTTTTGTCTTGACCTTTCAGGAAAGGTTCTAGAAGGGATGATATATTCCCATTAAGTAGAGGAAATAGAACCACTATAATGTAGGGCTGTCTGTTAAAGTTTTTGAAAGCTATAACCAATACAAGCAGGTATTTACGAGAGGAATCACATCCTGCCACAACTGAGAGTTCTACAGGCTTCCTGTTTGTTTCCAAATGCAACTGAAAGTAATGGTATTGACTTACTAGGGCTGGACAAAAATAAACTTTTACCACATAAATCTGCATGTTTGCTGAAATTACTTATGGAGTGCTTGATCTGGATACTCCCAACTTCAGAAGTGAGAGGAGTGAATAAGAACATTGCCATATTTCTCAGGACCAATTTTCCACTCCTGGCTGATCATTTTCCCAGAAGCACTTTTATTCCCTAGTTAATGATGCCAGGTATAGGGAGAATGGGAGGAAGCTGACAAGCATTATTTAAATCCCCCTGGGTGATTCTGGGACCCCAGGCTGGCATCTCTTTAGAGCAATGTTTTCCAAACTTTTCAACTACGAGGACCCCTTTATAAAATCAAGAATATTTGCAACTCCCTACATGATAGTAATTGTACTTTTAGTATCTGTTGACTGAAGTAAAAATAATGACAAAAAGCTGCTATGAATTCAGCAATCATGAGTAATCCTTTAAACAAATTTGTATTTTATTAATCATCGGTGTCAGCATGCAGCATAATTTAAAAATAGTGTATTATGTGTGGATGTGTGTGTGTATGCGCAAGTATTTATTCAGCCAAAGGGGGTTATCATTATTTTCTTGTTCAGGGGAGAAAATCCTCTAACAGTCTGCTAAAATGGTCCAAAAGGATAGTAATGTTTCCTCTTTTCCATTCTCTTGTTCCACACTGTCCCTTATTTTCTTGTTCAGCTCCTGTGGCATATTTAGAGAAGCAGCCACACCTTCCCTAATTTGCTGCTTGGGGACACAGCAGGCAGGTAGGAGCAGACACAGCCAAGACTCCTGTGAGCTCTGGTGTATGTAGGGGCCTTCAGCAATGGGGACATTTGAGGAGGAATCGGGGTCCCTCTTCTGCTTTTCAGTTCTACAAGGGAGGAAAAGGGATGGAGGAAGCCACTGCCATAGCCTTGGAGGCTGAACTCAGAGGTGTTAAAATATATAAGAGATGGAAAGAGAAGGCTAAACAGTAAGCTCAGGTGTCAGCCTTGTGAGGTAGTCCAGACAAGAAGCACAACCAGGAATACTAGCTCTGCCTTTATTGTAATGTTACACTACAGAATCTTGCAAGTCTGAAAGTACATCTCTCCCCCCTCAACTTTACAGTCCAAGAAACTAGGGAGGGTTTCTTCTGAGACACTTGCCTTTCCCCATTCCTTCTGGGGGCTCAGTTGCCTCTTATCTGACTGTTGCCCAGTCTGTGGCTCTTCCTCCTGTCTCCTAAGGTCATTCCCACATTCCATTACATCAGGAGAGGCAGAGACAGCAGAGAAGGGGCAGATATAGAACATTGGTGCTGGTTATGTAGAGAGTGCATTAATAGATAGCTTACAGGAATCACAGGCAGGGATGAAGTATGAAGCTTTGCAAAAGAAGACATGTATGCATTGTGTGTGCTTAGGAGGGAGAGAAATGCTTAGGAGGGAGAGAAATAAATGCAGGCCAGGATGAAGGAAGGAGGAACTATCCCAAATTGGTTTATATTGCTCCTTCCAATCTCCCTCCTAGCCCAAACAGGTATTTCTCTCCTTCCTATCCCTTGCCCTAAGTCAGCAACTGTGCAAGCAGGAAAAAAAAAATATTGTTTGGGTTTTGTTTTCCAGCCTTGGTACATATCACGGCCCCCTTGCAGTAATTCTGAAGTTCCCCAGGGATCCACAGTCCACTGTTTGAGAACTACTGTTATGTCAAAGGCCCAGAAGGAACATTGAGAAGGTGTTCCAGGCCTGGCTAGCCAAAGCCCTTTTTTCAATTTCTTGGAATTTGGGAGAAATGGTTATGAAACTGCATGAGTGCCTTATCACCCCTTAAGCCCATCAGAGTCTTAAAAATTGGTTTATACTCTGCCATCTTTTGCCATACAGCCCTTTAACAGGTTTTGCAAAGATAATAGAAATCACATACTCCTGTTCTTCATGAAGAAAACTTAAGGGAGTCAATGATGATCAAGCAGCTGTCTGCTCAGACAAAACCAGAAGTATAAGCCAGTTACAGTCTTTAAAAAGCAACTCAAGTATACTCAGTGTTGCTTCTTTACAATTAACAGAACAATTTCAGTGTTTTTCTTCAGCACCAAAACCGTAAATCTTATAGGAAAACAGGGAAAAAAGAAAGCACAGCAGGAGACTATTCCCCAGGCTGATAATTTGAACACAATTTAGTTTACAGTTAACTCCCAGCATGACTTCTATAATGTCCTTTATCATCTATGAAGCTGTTTCCTCACTGCTCATTACCATTACCCATAATAAGACAAGAAAAGATGTTTTGATGCAAAACAGAAAATGTGCCTGTGGGGGTGGGGCAAAAGGCCTCTCTTCAATCTACAATATATTTAAGAGGATTTTCTTTAAATCTACATAGACAATTAGAGAAAGGAGGCAGAAGTCTAGGAAGTGATGGGATACATAAACCCCTTTGTGAAGAGAAGCAAATGTTGCTCCAACATTGCTTCCTCGTTTTACCTTTCTGACTTTTAACACATCCTTGTCTATGCAAGAAGAGGTGGATAGGAGCAGAGGTAACAGCCACTCCCAGTTTGAAGGTATCACACTGTTTTGAACCGTTGACCACGCTAGCAAGGGATTTTGAAAGCTGTAGTCCAATATGAGTGGAGGGTACCATGATGGATAAGACTGGCACACAATAACTGTAATTAGTTCTTAAACTGATTCTATTATATTGAATAATATAAAGTCTAGTTTGGCCATTCCATTGTTCTGCACACCAAGACATACACATCAGCCTAAAGGAATATCTTTGTATATATTAACAGCATAACCTATAAATGTCTGAGTTCAACAGAGTTTATTCCCAGGAAAGTGGATACCAAATTATAGACCAAGGAGCAGAACAACTGAAGGATATTGTTAAAATGATCTAGAAAAATACAAAATAAGATTTACAATCAAACAACTAAAAGAGAGTATTATGCCTCAGCAAAAGGAGGAAAAATAAGCTATAATAATATATTATTCAATAACTGATTCTCTGGACAAATCAGCTTCTTGGACAGATTAAAGTTTCAAACAACTAACATGAGATTTTAGAACTGAATCCCTTCTATTAGAGAAAACTAGAATATGGTTTGTTGAAAATAGATGTATTATGTGAAGTGATTCCATTGTTTCTGGAGCTTAAAAGCACGGGTGTGGAAAGGAAGTGGAAGTTGTATTAACTTTCAATATTTTCAGTTCTCCAACACGCTATTTAAAAGGAAGCACTTGTTAAATAACTCTAGGCATAAGAGAACTACTATAAAAACAACCACCATTGTTTTGATTCAGTTATGGCAACAGTAAGAGTTGTGATCCTGAGAAGTAGCTAAGTGAGCAAAGCAAATTATCTTGCTCTTCAAAAAATGCTCTGAGTTGCTGCAACATCACAACTGATTTAGCCAACACTCTTGTATAAGTGAATGAGTGTATTCTATTCCTATAGGAGAACATCAAGTTATTAAAACTTGTGGATACTGCCACCATGCTGCTGGGTGATTCAGCCCTCCTTGCATGGATTTGTATAAATAACCTTTCCTGTTACACTACTGGACATTTTACATATTTAAAATAAAGAACATTAACTCAAATTTTACTCTGAGTTAAAAAGGCATAAAGGCTGGGTAACACATCTTATTTTCAAGCATATACAGGTAGTCCTTGACTTACAACCATTCGTTCAGTGACCGTTCGAAGTTACAGTGGCACTAAATGAAGGGACATATGACCAGACCCTGAAGTCATGGTGCCCCTGTAGTCACATGATCAAAATTCAGGCACTTAGCAGCCCGCCCACACTTACGACTGCAGGGGCACTCCAACTCCCCCCACCCTTCTATCTCCCCCATCTATGCATTTTTGGCCCCCTGCTGCCCCAGCTGACCTTTGCCATCTTCTTTCTCCCACTGCTGCCGATGAAGGGCCTGGCCCTTCGCAAGGCAGCTGCTGGCCACGTGAAGCTTTCTTCCCCAGATCACGCACAAGGGTTTCCTTGTGAGACCTACAGAAGATGGCCTCCTGCAGCCAGCAACTGCCTCGCAGAGAGCCAGGCCAGGCATGCCTTGTCAGCAGTGGGAGCTAGCAGACGGTGAAGGCCAGCTGGGGCAGCAGAGTGGCATGGGCCTCAGAGTGCAGGATGGCAAGGGTGACTGTGGCTGGGACAGGGCTGGGGCAGCTGTGGTTTTGTGCTGCACTACTGCACTGCTAGGCTGGGCTTCGTGCTGCACTGCACTGCAGCTCAGGGCTGCTTTCTGCAGCCCCAGAACCAGGTATGCCAAAAAGCCCCTTTGCGCCACACTCCTGGGCTTTGTGGCTGTGACTCTGCATCGCACTGCTGGGCTGGAGCTGCAGTACAGGGTGGCGAGGGCAAGTATGGCTGGGATTGGGCTGGGGCAGCTCTGGCTTCCCAGGGTGAGGCAAGCAGCCCCGAGCCACATGGTTCTGGGGCTGCTTGCTGCCCTGCAAGGCAGGGTGCAAAAGGGCAAAGATGGGGGAAGATAGGCAGGTGGGGGGAATTGGAGGCAGTCCCTTACCTTACTGAGGCTTGGGGCTGGGAGGGACCAAGCCCAGAATGGCTTGGATTGGGGTGGTCCTTGGCTAACAACTGGAAGAATTTGCTTAACAACTGCAACAGGGAGTGGCAGGATTGCCATTGCTAAGCAGTGCAGTCATATGATGTCTTGCTTTACGACCGCATCACTTAGCGATGGAAATTCCAGTCCCAATTGTGGTCATAAGTTGAGGACTACCTAAACTTGAAATATATTTATTTTGTAAAAAAAGAAGCATCTCAAGATAAACCATTTCACTTATTTTCAAAGTGAGAGAGAAATTTGAACTGAAATATGGTAGACAAATCAAAATCTATAATCAAAGTTATTTAGTTATTTATACTAGCCTTCTCCAATCTGATGCAACTCAGATGTTTTGCATTCCAATTCCCACAAGCCACAGGCAGTCCAAAATTTCCTAACAACATGACACTATAAACTTGAAGTGCATAATGACAACACATGAAGAAATAAATGACAGTATGGATGCATGCATATATACAATTATTTGCATGTATGACTTCACCAAGCATAGGAATAACAAGGGGTTTAAAGTGATCTCTTGAAAAGTCTCCATGGTCCCTTGTGGATCTACTGAAGTATGATGTTTCATAGCAAAGTTACACTGAAGTGCTTAATTCCTAAGGTGCTGCAGAATTTATCTGGCTGGTCTCTTCGTTAGCAACCCTGTTCTATTATGGACAGAGAATAAACCTTAACCCTTCCCCACTTCCCAAATATGTAGATATACACAGTCTGTTTTCTAAGCAATGTCTGTCCTCACAAGTCCTCTTTGAGGTCACTGAGTAGGTGGAGACAGATCAGCTGTGCCAAATATATTGGTGGAGTCAGCAAACACAACTATCAAGAAGACACTAACTAAGGATTCCACAGGGAAAAGAAAACAAGAAGTGCAAAAGTGGTTCGTCTTGTATGGATATCCAGTTGTTAGGTGTGTTTTCTTTAAACACAGTGGGGAAAACACACAGACCCAAGGCACCAGTATAAATTATAAAGGCCAGAATGCCAAACAGCCAAACAGCATTGATGTGGCATCTTCACTGGGTCAGTCTTGGCTTTGGTTTTCCTTGGCATCCTTCCTTTCCTACCATAAAAATCAATTAGCTAAAAGCAAGTGTCTCAATGATTTAGCACTTGGGAACAGTATTTCTTTCTCCCTCTTCATTTTTTATTCTTTTTGTTCTTCATACAGATGGAGGGAGGTAATGTCAGGGCAATCCCCCTTTCAGATAAGTCATGCCCATCTTGAGTGGTACTATGGTTAAAAGTGCATTTAAAGCTGGGCTTAGAGGCTCCAACAACTAGGCAGAATTCCTTGCAAACTGCTAGCAGCACTCCACCAGTTTGTCTTGCTGGTTTAAAGGTCCACATGTACACTGATGTGCAGAATTCAGAAATTAGTAAACAATATTGTCAACTTTCCCTAACTTTAGGCAAAACGTAAATACTTAGATAGGTGACCTCAGATAAACCTGATTCTAAATAAACACCATCCTTCTCTTTTTTACCCCCTTCCTTTAGCGCAAACAAAATGCAGATCTAAAAATAAGCAATGTAATCACTTGCGGCAAGAGAGATTTCTCAACAAGCCACCCACTTGAATAATGGCTGTCTCAGCATCTAACTATGCACCTACATGGCTAAAACAAATACATAAAGTGACAGGAGACATAGAATGATGAGGTTTAATTTTTTTCAGGCTTTTACTAATCCATTAAACTTTGGACTGGTGCATATCAAAAAGATAGTCCAGACTTTAGAGACGTTATCTCTTGTCTGTTCTAATGATAAATGAGGGTCTCCCCAAAAAATCAAACATGCCATACTTGACTCACACATGGCTGAGCTGAAAGGAAAGATATGGAAGTCAACATTCCTCATTCTCTTCACTTTCTGCATTCATACTAATCCTTCCAGCTGATGTAAACACACACAATGTACTGTTTGGAACAGAGACCACCCAGCAGTAGACTGGATCTTTCATTATCTGCCTTGTAGCAGCATTTTGCCTACCACTTGTTCATAGATTGTGTGTCTTAAGAAAGAATCTGAAACAAATTAGCAAAATACTTCAGTTCAATGTTAAGTCCAAAATTGTTCCACTTTGTCTTGTGGTATCTTGTAATTCAGAATATCAGTCTAAAACATGATAGCCTCATTTTATAAATAGTGTTGCAACAGCCTCCTACTGCCAGCACGGATCATTCTGCAACCTCTTCACGTTCCTTATACCATCAATCCTTACTCCAACAACTGATTCTATTATTAATTATTATTGCCCACTTTTACCAAGGCGTGGTGAAAGACCCAACAAAACAAAAACACCATTATTATAAACCCATCAAATAACATTAGCTCAGAAACCCAAAAACAAATATTAACATTATAACAACCAATGCAACAAGAATACATTTAAAACAATGTCCTGGAATAATACTGGGTGTTATTTTATAAATCTGTATATATTTGTACATCTATAATAATTTAAAACAGGTGTTAAGTAGAACCAGCAGCAAATAGATTATAGCAATTACACCCTATGCTAACCCATTAATGAACTAAAAAGATCCATAAACCCATGGATCTTTTTAAAAGCCGTGAAATTGCTATCGAGATACAGGAAGGAAGGTGACTCCAGAGTTGTGTGTTCAGGTGCTTAAAAGCCCCAAGAATGTGACCACAGAGTGAAGACCCCAAAGAAAGACCCTGCTTATGGGAACATAAAGAATATGATTATAGGGAGAAATAAGGGCAGCATGGCTAATTGGGGAATTCTGGGAGTTGAAGTCCGCACATCTTAAAGTCGCCAAGGTTGAAAAACACTGTATTAGAGAGTTTGTGATCAGAAGGCTCTGAACACAAGCACTAATAATTTAAACTTGTAGCAAATATTGAGGGTGTGGGGAGAGAACTAATAATGACTTGTCGCATCAAGCACAACACTTTTATCTACAGGTTTTACAGTAATTGTATACTTACAAACAATATTTTAAGTTGGCATACTACACAGCACTTAACTGGGAAAAATGTCAAATCATTACAATTTTTACCTCAAGATGATTTGAAAAACATCTTAATTAACATGCTCATGTAACTAGTAACATTCATTTCATATTCCTCAGACATACCTAAATGTCACATTGGGCACTGAACTTTTGGCTCTAATTACAGCTGTTTCTGTAAGTAATACCACAATTATATTTAACACATTGGATTTGATCATTCAATCCCAATTACACATATAAAGCCAACTTGAACATTTTAACAGCTATATGTGGCTACCAGAATTAAGTGGGGCTTACTCTCAAGTAAATGGATCTAGCATCTCAGCCTAAATCACATTAAAACCAAGGAGCCATTCAGAAGAATGAAAGCAGTACTATCTATAGATCAAGACCAAGATTTCGCATGGCCAGAGACCTTTGTTTAAACTTGTTTTCTTAGGCAGTTTTACTCCTGACAAGTTGTTGACGACAAGTATTATAACTGTAAGACTGTAATCCTTACTCAGACTTACTTCTGAGTAGATATTAACAAAATTACTGGGTTAGAGAATTTGTGCCAAATGCACATGCAAACTTTACTTCAAAAGAGACATTAAACTAGCATGAACCACAATTTGACAAGCAGTTCCAATTGAATTTAGTGTAGATATAGATCTGGCTTAAGTCATACTAAGTAGAACTGAATGATAGCATAGGCCTGTAGTACAGTATCAGCACTGTTCAAGCAGATAGATAATTTTTTCCCAAGAGGTTATGATGAAATGTTACTCCAATACTATGTAATTACTAAATAAAGCCTCAGACCTCTTCCATTTAAGCAATTTGGTCTCATGATTATCCATAAACAAGCTAACTTAAGATTTAGGAAACGCTTGTTTAAATGTCTGTATACTATTTACACAATGGTGCAAGTCTTCATATTCTGCCTTCACAGAGAACAATCTACTTTAATGTATTATTTTAATTATACATTAATTAAATAAAATTATAATTAATTAATTATAATAAATTATAATAAATGAACTAAATAAATAAATAAATAATTTTAATAATTATTATTTTAATAATTGTGTGTGTGTGTGTGTATTGAATTTACATAGGTATATATCTTCATACAGCACTGGCACAAATCTTCAGAATACAAATGATAAATTACGTAACTAATGATAGCCATCAGACTAAGGTAGTCCTCACTTAATGACTGCTCTGTTTAGCAACCATGCAAAGTTACGACAGCACTGAAAAAGTAACTTTACAACTGGTCCTTGCATTTATGACCATCTCAGCATCCCTGCAATTACATGATCAAGATTTGGGCACCACAACCAGCATTTACGACCATTGCAGCATCCCGCAGTTATGTGATCACCATTTCCACGCTTTATACCCAGCTTCCAACAAGCAGTGTCAATGGAGAAGCCAGCAATGAAATTGCAAGTTATGGTCATGTCTCGCTTAATGACCATGGGGAAAAGTGATACTGTAAGCCCAGCATGATCACATGTCTCGCTTAATGACCGTGTCACTTAGCGATGGAGTCGCCAGTCCCAATTGTGGTAATTAAGCAAGGACTACCTGTATTCTTAACAAAAAGTCAGAAATAGACTACTCTGCTTGATTTAGAAGGGATGTAAAATATTTTAAATGGTCAAGTTATGTTAAGGTGGATAAAATACCCAACCAGGGTATTGACCGGGACAAGAATTATATCTTTCAGTTCTTGGTGCATTCTTTGATCTCTTCCAGATTCAGTTATTTTAATAAGTTGTTTGTCTCACTTGCTTTCTCAGCTGAGGCCTCTCTTTTGTCCAATTCAGTGTTTGCCTTGTGTTCTCCATTCATGGAATTAGACTGCACAGTTTCTTTCTTGGTTTCTTTTTACTAATTACCTTTCCTTATCTGTATACAACTCAGTTTGTTATTAGCTTTTAGGTATTTCCCATTTGTGTTTTTTAAAATGTCTTTCTTTTTTCCGCTTCAAGTTTCCCAACCTACCATTTTTTACCCCCTTCCTTTGTGAGTTGTTTCTTAAATAATGGGTGGTTTTGTTCTGTTTTGTTTTGCCACTCGCAATCTGGCCCATTCCATCTTACTCTGCCTTTTAAGATCTGTCTCAATATCCATTTGTTTCAGTCAGAATGTATTTGATTATATTATCAGTTGTCTACATTTCCTCTTTTTCCTGCAGGTACCTGTTAATTAGACGTTAATTAGTCTCTGGCAGGGCAGAACAAGGGAGGGCTTCTTTTTGCCATTTTTGAACAAACCTTAAGATGCTTTTAGAAGATACATTATTAGTATCTTACGGAGTGACGCACTTTGAGCACTGTGCTAAGTTGGAGGTTAATACAATGTGAACAAATGGCAGTGACCCTTAGATTCAGGCATTCCTTCGACTCCTGGTGTGAGGAGTAATTTGGAAATGTTCACTTCCATTTGTGCTTAATTACAATGTAGCCTGTCATCCAGACATACTTCTGAAAGAAACCAAGTTGGAACACAGATGGCAAAATACTTTCCCCCAAAATGGAAGGCAATGCTTCTAAACTCGTTCTGCCTAATTTGAATAAGTGAAAGGATGTGGGGTGATTTAAATCCTTCCTCTCCTGCTGCTCATTGCTGAGGAAAATCCCTTTCCTAGGATTTGTTTTTGGGGACTTCCCTCAGAACTATACATGGGAAAGGTGAAAATCCCTTTCTACTTCTGCTAAGAACACTATCAGCATCAGCCCAGCCTAATGTGGCATTTGCATTTTTAAAATATCTGTACATTTTTTTTCAATTACAGTCTACAGTGTCTATTTGAACCAAAGAATATAAGAGTGGTTATGCAACTTATTTTGTACAGATTTCAGCAATAAACTTGGTACATTTAGTGACACTGGAATTTTTAATGTCCCCCAAACCATCATTTTAATATCTAGTATAGCCTCCATGCTGTGGAATGAGCATGACATAACACCAAGTTATTTATGTACTTTCAACCTTCAATTGCTAATTTAGGCAGGCCATGCCTTTAATCACTCCCAAACCCCACCCAACCTTATGGCAAAATTTTGAAGGCTAAAGGTTCTTAGGTAATCCCATTTTCTTCCTGTTCTCCTGCCCTTCTCAAACAAACAGTTTGGGGAGGGATGGCAGACAAGACCAAAAATGGAAATGTGTTAGTTTTCCAGCAGGCTGAGCAGTTCTTTAATATTATGCACTGCTTTCTTGACCATGAATGATTTCCTTATTTTACTTCCATTTATTCCTCCTCCCTCCCTGTGCCCTGACAGGTTGATGTATGAAACCCAGCAGTGAGCCAACAGCAGCAGCAGCAGAAGAAACAGCGTGCACTCCAGGTGTTGAAGAAAGGGGTAGGGAGTATCCTACATAATTCCTCTTCTTCATACATTATAACATTCCACAGAAATATTCTGGTCCAAGAATCTCTTATTTTCCACTACATTACCACTTCATCTGGAAAAAGGAATAAGACTTCAAGAACAAAATATCTGGACTGGAACCAGAAGAGGTAGAAGTCATATATGCTTGTTTTTCTTAATATGGGCTTTAGAACTTGTGATGCTTCATACTTCTTTTGAAAATGAGCCTCATAGCCATACATGACCAAGTATGAATAAAGTATTCTGATCTTTATTTTACAGAAACATCCTTACCCTTCAAGATCTTGACTGAGATTGTCATTGCCTTTTTCCCTAGTGTTAATCTCCTCTTTAGTTTTCCAACAGAATATCCACTTTTATCTGTTCTTGAGCCCAAGAAAACACAACTATCTACCACTTTCACTTCTTCATCATCAACTCTGTATTTATTAAGCATGCTGGTTAACATAATCTTTGTCTTCAAAATATTTAACATTATCCCAGATAGAAAATCTTATTAAGAAAGTAGAAAATGGACTAAGTCTCATTTATTTCTAGCTAACAAAATAGTGATGTCAGCATATTTCAGATTGTTAGTTTTCTGGCCTCCTACTTGGATTCCAGCTGTCATCTCTTCCAAATCTGCCATTATTTTAACATACACACTGTATAAATTTAACAGCCATGGGGAAATATGCATTTTTGTGTTATTCTTTTCCATATTCTAAACCACTCTGTTTATTCAATATAAAAATTCCACAAATGAATAGACAAGGGCTTACTATGGGTGAAGATGGTTCAGAAACTTAAAACAAAAATATTAAATTACAAATTAATAATTAGCAACAACACTGCAGATTGTTCACATTTCACATACATCATTTCAATTAAATGAATATATAACGTGCCCATTTTGCAGATAGGCGATCTGTGAAATGGCTTGCCTAAGGCAACCCAGGGTTTACAGCAGAGGTTACATTCAACCTGAAGACCTGGTTTGCATCTCAGTCACTTACTCACCATGAAGTAGCAATTCCATTTGCGTGAGCTTACACAAAGCTGAGTGAATGTTTTTTAAATTCAGTTATGTCTTCATAGGTTATTCACATTTTTTCCCAATGGAAATGGCCATGAGTAGATAGAACTATGCAGATCTGCTCCCCCCGCCCCCTGCCACCAATGACTGCATATTTATGCCCACAGGCTTTTCCTAATATAAGTCTTCTGGAGTGGCTTGCCCACAATTTCAGAGCATAATCAACAAATGCTCTCTCTCCTGGAAGTTTGGGATACTTTAAATAGTAATTGAAAACAGTAATGTTCAAAATGCTTTGCAGTAAATTGATGCTGTGAATTTGAACACTAAAGAGCATAAAAGAAGCAAGGATCAAACACTTTGGGGGGGGGCGTGACGTAGAGAAATGACCACTGAAATGAAGTAAGGCATCACTGATGTCTCAAATGGAAGCCAAACTGATGCACATTACCTTGAAAGTAAAAACAAAAACAAAAACTGAACCTTTTAAAATGATCCTACTTGGTAGATAGGGAGTAACTAAATGGCAATATTGAATAATAATGTTTGAATGCAAATAATTTTATAGGAGTTCAGTTCATTTTGTTTAGAGTTCTACCAATTCTATTATTCTTGAATTAGTTTTCTCTTTCATTTATGACTATAGTATAAAAACAAAGCGCTCTGAGCAGACTAGCTGTCTGCTGACTGAATTGTAGATTACCAAGAGAACTCAGCAAGGGGTGATGAATTCTGGACAGGGTCAAGGAGGCCAGGAATACTTAGGACGAGACCATTCTCTTTTTCATCGGGAATGACTAAGGGAAAAAAAGCAGACATATGTGAATTAGAGGATTGTGTTCTATCTCTCTTTACTATCTGGGCAGAAGTTCATAGCAGATTATTCACCTCTACTTGAACCAGAGTTTGCTTATATGGATGTGCAAAATTTGGCAAACTTCCTTGTACCATACCACTCGAGAAGCAGTTATTCCAGAAATAAATTCTCTGAACCAGAAATCCCTGTAAAATTCTGGACTAGCACTAAATGGCAGCAAAGAGATATAGAAAATGGAACTTTTTCTGGCCATCAAGTGGTCTTTTGGCATTTTTTAGCCAAGGCATGGTAGACTGTCCAAGGAGGATACCTGCATGGGAATGAAGGGGCACAGAGCCTCTTTGGAAGCAAAGCCAAAGCAAGGCTTTAAGAGGCAACTTCTTATTACGATAGTTACCTGAAACATTTATAATCTTTTCTGGGTGGAAGAACAATAAAAAGCAACCTATTAAAACAATTTGATAAGACAGTTTTTGCAACGCTACAAACAATTCAGTGAGAGACTAATCACTGATAGTCTTAAATTTTCTTCAGGTCTTTTTATTTCCTTAAGAAGAAGAAAAAGAAGAAGAAAAATATCCCCTTATGAGTCAGTCTACTGAAATGACCTGTCTCGGTCTAACATCTCTCTGGGGATACTGGAAAACACAAGGTTTCCATTCAGATTTCAGCAGGTGGGATGACTCATTCATTCATTCATTTATTTGTTTGTTTGTTTGTCCCCGCCCATCTCCCCTACAACGGACATATATTACATGTCCAGAACCTATTTTAAGATGCAAAAGACTTGGGCTTAAGCAGCAATTTGCTTCCAAGTTCACTGGATTTTAAGATCTCTCCTGAACAAACATCCTAATCAGGAAATAAGAAACCAGTGTCCCCCAGACATTCTGGGTGACAACTCCAACACATCCTTTCCAATGGTGAGATATTGCAGGAGTTATTCCTAATTATGGACAGGACTTATTATTCATTATGGACTTCCTAAAAAAGTTATATAGGAAATCCCAAATTGATGTGTTAGTACTATAGCGGCATTTGACAATTCATGCATAACATCTACTCCCTTTAGCTTGGTTTGGACCATGCAAGGTAGAAAAGCATAGGGGTGCTTAAGCATATCTAAAAGGAATCTGATCTTTCTGCAGTGTTTTATGGGACAGCCCATAATTACAAAGCAAGCAACCCTGGTCACATCCACAGTGCAAAAATATGGCCAGATTTTAGTAGCAGAGCACATGTTTTGCATGAAAAAGGGGTAAGTGTCAATCTTGGAAAGCTATTGCTACTGATTTTTGATAGTTGCATCACCAATGTCCCATTGATTTTCTCCCCATAGTATATCTGAATTTGCTGGTAACTGCCTCCTCATAATGTAATTCAACCCCATTTATCCTTCTTTCCACTTCTTCTCTCCCATGAAAAGAACCATAATTACTACATTATCCCATACTAAAGTATTATTAGAATAATTATTGGGAAATTATTATTATTGGGAAATGGGTTAAAATAATTGAATGCAATTTAATAATGCAAATTTCTTCACTTAAGAAAACAAAATCAAATGCACCAGTACAGGTTGGGGGAGTCCTAGATGAGTAATAGTACTTTCAAAAATGATAGAACTAATAGTCAACTGCAAACTGAATATGATTTAGTAAGGCAATATGCCTGCAAAGAAGGTAAGTTCATATTTAAACTGCATCATCAGCCTAATGTCCAAATCAAAGGAAGTAATTACTCTACTCTAATTTACTTTGATGAGATCTCACTTTTTTAATTTATATTTTATTGCTTTTTAATTAATAACAAAAAAGAAAGAAAAAGAGCAAAACACAATGATAATAATGATGGAAATACATTGTCAAAGTGAAAAAAACATAAAAAGTACTTTGCAAAAAAGTGAAAGTACAACAAAAAATAGCATATGTCATTATAAAAGTAAACAGTTTCAACTCTATATATGCTTATCTAAAGCAAATATTCTAATACATTTATATGACTATCACGTATTTTTTTTAACCTACTGTATTTTGTATAAATGAGTCCCATACTTCATTACACTTGTCCATACAAAGTCTACATCTACAGGCAATCCACTCATAAGTGGCAAGCACAATTAGGTCTTCAATCCATTGAATAAATGGGGCTATACATTTATCTTTCCAATGCTGCAATATCAGTCTTTTGACCATAGCAAGGGCACGGAGAATCCATTTACATTGTCCACTGTCAAACTGCATGTACTAGTATGTAATTGAAGAGAATATTATCCTCTGAAAATTTTAGCTTTTGTCGCACAGTCACATTTATATGGTCCACTACTTTCTCCCAAAACTTAAGTATAGGACATTGTAAAAACATGTGTTTAAAGAAGCATTGTCCTTATTACATCTCCAACAAAATGCTGTCTTAGACCGTCTTTTTCTATACAAATGTAATGGAGTCAAATAAATTCTAAATATCTCACTTTGATCTCTCTTTGAGTATGGTGCCCAGTTTAAGAAGGATTCCAAGAAATTGGAAACAACTGAAAAAGAGGCAACAAAGATGATCAGGGACTAGAAACTAAAGAGCATTGTGACTGAAAGATGTGGAAAGTTTAGCCTTGCAAATGGTTAGCCTTATTAACTGGAGGGATATAGCAGCAGGGTACTTGAAAGGGTGGCACCCAGAAGAATGTCAAGACCTGTACACCCTTGTTCCAGAGTACAGGACACAGAATAATGAATATAAGTTTCAAGAAAGTGTATTTGGATGGAATATTAGAAAGTATTTCCTAACAGTAAGAACAGCTTGATAGTGGAACCAATGACCCAGAAACATGTTGGGCTCCACTTCATTAGATGTGTTCAAGGAGAGGATCATCTAGGATTCTTTAATTTAGATTCCTACACTCAGGAGGGGGTTGGACTGGTGGTATAAATGGCCCCTTCTAACACCATGTTTCTAAGAGTTGAATGCTAATCCATTGTTTTTACTGTCTATGTGTACATACAAAGACTACCATTAAAAAATTGCACCATAGGAACCAAGTGCATATATGTTAATTCTTACCATAACTGAAAGACTTCAAAATGGCTTGGGAATTATTTTTACTCTAAAAATGTAGTAGCGGTAAAAACAGCAGTGAGATCAGATTGACAACGCTCATACTATATGTGATGAATCTAATGATGTGTGTGTGTGTGTGTGTGTTTGAGAGAGAGAGAGAGAGAGAGAGAGAGAGAGACTGGCTATCACTCAAGTTTTCTTTCCTTTAAAAAAGTAATTTAAAAGATTTATTAGACTAATTAAAAAAATTAGGAAATGTTTAACAATCTGCTGCATTGTTTTGGAAACTTAGCTAAGTTCATTCTGTATAGATTTCTTATTATATAAAAAAACTAAATAAAAAGTACGTACAAAGCCATCACATTTTATTTCATGATAAGCAACTTTATGCAAAGCTCAGAAAAAGAATAAGAAATATTAAGCCAAAGAAATTAAGGCATAAGGTAAAAAATGTAAAAGGTTTTTTTTTTTGGGTGGAGGTGTTCTTGATGCCTTCAAGTCAGTCTTAATTCCTGGCAACTACATGGACAGGTCCATGTAGTTTTCTTGGCAACATTTCCAGATGTGGTTCACCACTGCCTTTACCTAGGGCTGAGAGAGAGAGGGATCCAAAGTCACCCAGCTAACTTCCATGTCTCAGGCAGGACAAGTACTTAATATTCCAGATTCTAGTCCACCACCTTTAAACACTACACCAAGCTGGCTCAAAATGGGCATATAGCTAATGCAATTTATATAAGCTATATCAACACCATTTATTATACACCTATCTTTCTATCCTACACCATTTCATACATTACCATTTATTCTTTAAACTTTTTTCTTTCTGCAGATCTTATTAAAAAACTCTAAAATACTCTTTCCAGGATTCCCTCATTTCAATTTCAACATGTTTATTTTTAACTCCATTCATTCTGCCAGGAGGCTCCTTGTTTACCACTTTCTACCCATTTCCAAGACCAATTTTTATTGCTATCATAAATGCTCCATTTTCTCTGCCTTGTTTAATCTTAGTTGGGGTTTTTTGTCATTGACTGCATTCTTTGTAATTATCTTTTTCTCTCATCCCTTTATATTTATACTAATCATTCTATGATATACATTTTTTCTCACCCACGGCCTCTTTCTTTTTATCATTCCACCAACCAACTTGTGTGTGGAGATACCCTAGCATTAGGATAACTCCACACACTTCTATGACACTCTGTATCCCAACCCTTCCCATACTGTTCCAAACAGCTTCCACATCTTCTTTCCTTAGATCCAATATCCATTCATTACGCTGGGAGATTAACCTGTCTTTTAATACTTGTTCATATAGGATACTTGCCCTTTCATCATAAACAATCAAATTAATGATGATTTTATGATTTTTTTATTAATTCCTTTTCCCGTCTATACATATGAATGGATTTAAACTTAATGTATTCAAAACAAATAATCCTTTTTCCAGGGAGGTGATCACCAGTCACCATTCTCATTCATTCTTACAGTAATTCTCCAAATGGCTCAATCGCTTTTTCTAAACTCTCTCATTTTGTTTCCACTCACCCATTCATGTCACCTAAATTCCACCACCTCCCAACTTCCACCACATTCTTTCAGAATGTGGCACAATGTCCCCAAATTCATCCCTAGTTTATGAATATTATTTTACTATCACTATCACCATTCATTGGAGCATAGCATGCATCTATACCAACCTAATCAATCCTATTTTTTATACACACCCACATCAGCCAAGATAACACCAACTCATAATTTTTGACATAGTCTTGGCCCTTCCATTCATAATCATATCTATACCTTTAATTCCATGGATGTGTTTATTAAATCAGATCACCTCCATTCAGATCTACTTCATTTTTCCGTTTACTCTTCATTTCCCAGATATTTATCTACTGTGTCCAGCCATCTACCCATATTTCATTTCATTTCATTTGTTATACTCTTTTTTTTTATTCCTCTTACATTTCAAGTTGCAATTTTATGTGTATCTTGACCATCATATATCTTCTATATATCTTGACCATTGCAGACAGGTCCAATGATATTCGCCCCTGCCAGACTTTCACTTAACATTTTTTTAGTAAGTTAGAGAAGATGGAGACTAGGTTATCAGCCTTAGCTGTACCTGTGTCTCAATGCCACATTCTATGCTGATGGTCAGTTTTGATACATTTTGTGCCACAACCACAATTAAAGCCAAGTTTCACTGCAAGCATGCTATCCTCAGCAAATTAAGATATATAATCTAAAGATTACTTTGCAAGCCAACATACCATTGTCGGCACCCCACCAACTAGGTGCTATGTGCAGAGTACTGACACATACTTGGGATACAAATAAAACAAGAAAGAGATTTTTTAGAATTCTAATTACATTTTAAAATAGCAAGAATTGTTAAAGTTTAAATGAGGATAAGCAATACTATATTCAGTCACTGCTTATTTTAGCAAGCTTTGTGGAAGAAATAAAGCATTAGGATTTTGAGCAAGAAAGCCACTTTTGGCAACAATCTAGGTTGATAAATTCTTGTGCTCATCTTTAAAAAGAAACCAAGGAAAAAGCAAATAAAACTTCCTGATATTAAAAATGTATGTTGGTCATACCAGTTTAAAAAAGAGCCAACAATGCATACCTGTCTATAGTTTATTTTCAAGAGGCAGTACTTTATAGGAAAAATGCAAATGGTTCTCAAGTACGTCAACCAAGCCTAAGTTTGTTTCTCCTTCTGGATATGCTATGGAATTAGTGCAGGTAGTCCCCAGCTTAAGAACGAGTTCCGTTCCCAAGGTCTGTCCTTAAGTTGAATTTGTATGTAAGCTGGGACAGTATTATTGTATAATACTATATAAGTAGTATTGTGTAATGAACTTGAACCACTGTGTGTTTAACTCAAATAATTGTGTATTTAATTCGAATTTTGCTACAATAGGTTCCATTCTTAACTAGGGGTCATCTGTAAACCAGGCGTTCTTAACCTGGGGACTACCACATGTACACATTAACAAAACACATAACCAATTGTAGATGAATGAGCAAACAGTAAGGAAAAATGAAAATATGGATACAGAAAGGAACCATAATATCACCTAAGTTCACCACACCCTTCTCTTTCCTTCCCTTCCCATCATCTGCAGTTAAGCTCCCAGTCAGCCTAAAACTGTTACTCAACCTGCACCTGCACAAGATCAAGTATCCTGTTTCTGAATGACAGTCCCTCTGAGTGTTTGTAAAACGGAATAGGAGGAGGGGCAGGGAGCATAGTGGCTCCTGACAGAAAGAGAACAGCAGCAATAATATTGATTCAGGTTGTTAAAAGTTTTCCAAGTCACCACCTGCATAAAATTGCACCTGAAATTCTTATACATGTTTAGATCTGTTCCAGTTTCAGCTCAAACTTAATTACTAGCTTTCACAGACATAGATCTACCCTGGAACACCCAGAATCTCATTTAAGACCTGTATGTCATCTCTCTTAATAAATGTAGACTTGATGTGCATGATGAACAAAAAGCAGTTACCCTCAAGCTGGTGCTTCAAAATATGCTAGACTTCCACCCTCAATGCACCTTATTTTAGGATATTTAGCAAGACAGATAGCCAAAAGCAGACTCATCCAACAGACAAGATATTCAATGAATCCATACTATAAAATAAAAGTTCTGGGGTAGCATTTGCAAATATTAAGTCCTTTTTCTTTCAGATAAACGAAAGAACAGAGGTGGGATAAGCAGATAGCAAGCCTGATTCTAAGTCCTATTGCGTTCCATATGGTCAAAATATACACACTGCAATCAGAAAAGCTGCTGGGAGTATAACAGTGAAGTAGCAGCAGTATTTAGCCACAAAATTTTTCTCATTAGCAAAACCAAGAGTTTCATAAAACTATTGAGGCATAAATCTGCTTGGAAACGAAATCTATCCCTCAACAAGGTAACCAAGCCTTTACCAAGTCCCCGTGATCACACAAATGGCTCTTTGTGTACAAATACTCAGACATGTATTGTTGCTTCCATTCATAATTATACCATTTATATTTTCTGGTGCACACAAATGTCTGGTCCTAAATATATAGATGAGTGCACTTTATTGATGCCAGTTGGATTTAAGGATAAGTATAAGTCTGTAAGTATCAACAGTTCTGCATAAGGACATCTTCCTTATAAGCTGAATGTTCTTTGGGTACACAGAAAATAGCATCTGTACTAACAATCTGCAAGGCTAGCATTGGGCATCTGCTCAAAATTTTGCAACACATTATTGAATAATAACATGCAAGCCTCTGCAGATCCAGCTTTAGAAATATATTAATTTTCTCTCCACTGTCCTGAAAAAGCTTAGCCCCTAGCTAAAAATCATACTTGCTGAACTTCTCTGATGAGTCACTGAACTTTGGGGCCAGGGTCAATCTATTTATTCCATAATACACTGAAGGTTTTCAGTAACAGTTAAACCATTCTAAAAGTATCACAACTGCATCCCTGTTGGAATAGTCCAGTTAAAAAAATAAAAGATATGTTAGGCCGATATTTTTTTAAAAAACTAAACTGTTAAGTTGGGGTTTGTGAATGAGTGGATAATAAGACTAAGTGCACCCCAATCTAAGGGGTGTAAAGAGTAAAGTGTGGGAACAAAAATAAACAGGAAAACCTCCAAAGTGTTTGGGAACCTCCTATTTAAGGCAGAAGCAGATATTCTTTTCCATTTTATTACCTTTAGCAACTTCATCGAATTATGTATTACAGGTAGTCCTCATTTAGTGGCCACAGTTGGGACCAGCAACTCAGTCATTAAGCAAAGTGGTTGCTAAGTAAAAAACCACATGACCACCATGGTGCTTACGATTTTACTTCAGCTTTCCTTTGCTTTACAGTGTCAGAAGGATACAACCCCAAACAACAAGATGAGCCCAAATGGTGGGGAAGGTTTCTGGAACTTGATTCATGAGGAAGCCGGGTAAAAGGGCAAGTCTTACAGCCCTTTTTCCCCACTCCCTCACACTTGGGAATGTTCACCCTGGTGCTGGGATAATTAGCAAGAAGATAATTGATGTTTGTATTTACATTCATTGAAGAGGAAGGGATTGCAAGAGAGTAAGCAGGCACACAATGGGGAATACACATGGAAAGGAACCCTCTAGCCACTTAGGAGGTAAACAAAAGCCTTTAGTGTGAAACTGATTAGGGTCTTCAGACAGCAGCTGCAGGCCCATCAACTAATTAAGGTCACAGAGCTGAGCTTGTGAACTAGCAGTTAGCACTTTTTAGGGACACCCTGTGCTGCAGAGAGAGCTTGTTTGGGCAATCTCTCTGCTCTCTTGGAGAGGGGAAAAGAAAAATATGGGTCAGGCACAGGACAATGTGTACTAACTGACTGTAATGGTGGACACCTGACTGAGAGACACTGCAAAGGTCGTACATGTGAGCATTGGTCACAAAGTTACTTTTTCATCACTGTTGTAACTGCAAATGGTTGCTGTCAGAAGCAGTCATTAAATGAGGACTACTTGTATATGCATTAAAATACTGAAGTAAGTTCCAAACAGGAAATGGCATTTAGAAGGAGAAGGAGAAGGAGAAGGAGAAATACACAGAATGCAGATTCTGCAAACAAAAACACTGAAGCACATCTCCAGTTTAATTCATGATGGGTTAATTTCTGCCAAAACATTATATGTACTGAGGAAGTATTTGACACCTCTATGACTACTATGATTTATAGAATGTTCATTTATTAAAAAGATTCTTGAGTTCAGAAGCCTCAAATTTCAGAATCCTCATAAAAAATCAATTTAGCTTTCACACGCACAGCCTTATCCAAACAGCATTTTTACATTCACAGATTTCAAATGGTTTGCACTTTTATAGTTCATTACACATAGCAGTGAGTTAAATGTCACAACTCCCTAGTTCAAGAGGAAAGCAGTATTATAGCCAAACAAAATATACTCTCAGAAAAAGACCTAATAATTAATCTGTAAATGAATAGTGGGGAAAAAAATTGTTTTTCTATTTACTGTCCTAAGTAGAAAAATTAAATTGTCTAGACTGTAATAAAAGCATTCAACAAGGTATAATCTTGCTGTACTCCATCTTGCAACATTTTAATGTACATCTACTTTCTATGGTTTTATGATTCTGCTCAAGTAATTCTGCTCAAGTAGAATTTATACTAAAAACCATTAAGGAGAAGAAATGATGAGTCCTATCTGTTTAAAAATTATTCGCCAAAGATAGACTTGAACTAAAAGATCAATTTGCAACTAGCTTTTCTGACAACCATAAATAATATATATATATATATATATATATATATATATATATATATATATAAAAACATTATATGAACATAACACTTTGTCTAGTAATGATTACATGATAACCCTATAAATCAAAACACAAATAGTGATCCATTGAGAATACTAAGGCTGAAGTCAGGTACTAAGTTCTGGAGAGAGACCATTCAAAACACTTGAATACATCCTGTAGCCTTTTATGGGAAGAGGCTACAGTGGAGAAACTCTTCACCTGCTGACTAGGTATCTAATGTTGCCTAAATACCTTGTCTTCAAGGTTTTTGGAAGGAAATATAGCAATATTCTCAGAACAGGATGAATCTGTCCATATGAAGCTGGGGAAATAGAGATGGTTATATATACAATCTTGCAGCCCTGCTTTATATGGGCTACTGTTTCGACCTACAACTACAGTATCTCTTTCAATTAATTTTAACAGGAAAAAGGGAATTACTGAAATCTGTCTATTACTAGATCAATCCTCAATTATTACAGTAAAAGTGACTAAATTACATTCTAATACTACCTCTGTATATAGCTAAATGTTAAATATATTTAGTGGAAATTTCACTGTTACTACTTTGATTCCTTAAAAATGCTAGGATATTAATGAGCAATAATGTTTAATCTGGGTTCTGTGACTGTAAATAAATAAAGACTATCAGCTAATATCCTGTTTAGACTACTCTAATGTGTTAGATTAAATTCAAACTGAAAAGTTCAGGTAGTTTAACCTGAATGTTTGTTGAAATTATACAACCCTAGTTTTTGAGAATCAACATTCTTTATTATTTTGCTTCTCAGCTCAAAAGTGCTGGTTTTAATGATAAGCATTCCTGATTTCAAAACACAGCTCATCTATATGAACCTGCCTGGTATTAAGATCTTCAAGATGATCCTTCTTAATATTAACCTCCTAAAAATCAATACATTTATTTATATACTTTAGTTATAGAACTCTGTTCATACAGGGGCACAAGGCATTTAATATAATGAAAAAAACTGGTTTTTTAATTGTATTTTCTGTCTATTCTGCCATAAAATTATTTAAATTATGCTTTAATTATCAAATGATTTTATTATGCTATTCTATTTTTTTTGTTCTTATTGTTAATTTTATTTAATATAATAAAAAGCAAATGCAGTAATGTCAGCTACCAGAGGGGGGGAAAAAATCAAAATTCATCTTGTGGTTTTATTATGTAAGCCAATACTAGGTTTATTAATATTAGGTGTGGTTACTATTGGAATTATATGACACTTTTCCTAAAGGAAAAATTGAACTGTTTACAAAAATAAGATGAAAACAGAGGTAAAACCAATACAGTGAAACCATAGTACATCAGCAGTTAAATGGCAGCTAAAAAACTTTGAAGCTTAGATGAAAAGATACATCTTAAGAAATTGGCTAAACTGTGATGCTGAAGAGGTCACAAAAATCTCCAAAGAAAGGGAATTCCATTTCAAGGGTGACACAGACAAGAAAATGGATAATACATCCATTTCCAGCACTGTCCAGCACTGAACTACAAGAAAAGCACACTCTAAAGATTAAAATGGCTGGCTCACTAAATGCTATTTCAACAAATATCTTTGTCCTTAGTCAACAACAAAACCTTGAAATGATCTTAGAAGATAATGGGGAGACAACATAAATAGTTGGCAATAGGTACTGTATACCAGGGTTCCTCAACCTTGGCAACTTTAAGACGGGTGGACTTCAACTCCCAGAATTCCCCAGCCAGCCTTGGGAGTTGAAGTCCACCTGTCTTAAAGTTGCCAAGGTTGAGGAACCCTGCTATATTAGGGTTGCATTCAATACTATCTGAAGCTTCAGTCTGTCTTTAATCACACCCCCATGAAAAACATAGGCACGACATGTCTAAGGCATGGATTGTTATGCCTTGATTTTATTTGTTTCATGAATTATTTAGGCTAGATGGTTAAAACAAAAGAAAAACAAAATTGGTAGAGAACCAAGAAATGTGGTTGGTGCTGGAAATAGAGTACAACTGAAGTCTTAAATGTGATGCTACAGTATTTTATAGACAGGAGAGTATAAATTGCCTCTCAAACTGTCCAAAAGTGAGGAACAGGTCCAAACAGGGCCTCTCAAACTGTCCAAAAGTGAGGAACCACTTAGGGCTTTTTGGAGATCCTCAAATTTTAATTTATGTGGGGGAAGAGGGATGAGTCTTCTGTGCAGAACCAAAATTACCTCTCATATATGGAAACAAAACATACATTTAACAATCACAAAATGCTCTAAAGTTCTTCTCTGTGTGCCAATCAAAAGAGAATGGCATACAGTAGATCCTGAACTTTAGATGCTCTAACAAAGGGATCAGAAGTTATTGCACCATTATAAATTCTAGGTAAGTGTGATACTATCTTCCACTTCAGTATATTAAGACATGTTTATATTACATTTTGCTTATGCTGAGACTTCTAATTCAGACTTCCAACATGCCATCTTCCCAGTGGGTTGGGACTGAAACACCTAGAATTCTTGCTGAAAATTGTGAGTGTTGCATTCCCAGCATATCTGGAAAATGGCAGAGTGTTAAAGATTACTGTCATCAGTGCACTGCTATCAATTCAGAAGTTCAGACAGAAAAATCCTTTTCATAAGGTTAAACATGTACTAAGGTTTCTGCTTCCTTTGGGTCCCTGGGAGCTTTCACCAAGCTGCCTAATTTCCTGTGGCAAAGGGAAGTGTTTTGGTCTGAAAATGACTCACAAAGCTACTCCTTGTTCTATACTAACAACGGCTGACTAATTTTTAAGATGTCTCATAAGTCAGATGCCATAGAAGTGACATTCTCCTTTCCATGATTGATGTATACCTCCATCACTGAAACAGACAGCAATCGTATATAAGAATTGGCTCAGTACAGGGGAAGCCAATTGCCACGAGGCTGTTACTCATATGCCTTTAATTATAAAACTTTCAGGCTCTTTGGGTATCAAAGCAGATTCCAAATATTCTAAATAATCTCTACTTCCATGGACTGAACAAGTTGAAAAAAGGAAGCAGGCATGTCCAGACAACTTCTAGTTTTTGCTTATCAGCATGAAGCTCCACACACTTTCAAAGGAACCCCAGTTCCAATTTGCACCTCAGCTGGTCTTCAGTGTATAACATGTTCTGATGTGGAGCACTTGGCCCTCAAAACAGCAGCAATTATATGTGGGTAAAAAAAAACACCTTTAAATTATTTTCCTGTTCTTATCTCTGTCAAAATGCAAACTGGGGAATCTATAAAGTTGCATATCTCTTGGCCACAGTGCAGTGCATTTTAAACAAGAAGGTGGTGTTATGTAGACCAGTACTAAATTACTACAGCAGACACATTTTAATCTGAATTAACTTTCAACAGCTTCAACATCTTGGGACCTCCCTACTGAAAGGATGGTCTTTCCCCTATCAAAGCATTCCAGGAGAAAGGCCCTTCAAACAGTGCCAGAGGATCTTCTCCTAACTGTCCCCAGACTGTGGGATATAGTCCTTGGGAGCTGCTTATGCACCCCACTCTCTCTGCCTCTAGAAGCATCCAAAACGCATCTTTCAACATTGTTAACAGATGGCTGTATGGATTTAACTTAAATTTTTGAACTTTGCCTTTCTGCCTTCTCTTTATTGTCAGCCATCTTGAAGATTTAAATTGAGTAAAAAGGCAGGAAACAAATCACATAAATGCATATTATCAGCTCTATCTGGTTTCAGTTCAGATTTAGTCCTTTCTTTTACTTTGAGTAGCATATAAACAAAGATTGCTCCCAGGTGGGTAGATAGTTAAAGGCTCATAGTTAAAAGTTAGAAGTTCCAAATGATGTGGCACTAGGTTCATCCTTTATATAGAATAACTGCAGTATCTAAAATAAACTAGATCACCAAGTCCAAAGCCTAGCTAAAATGCAGGGCAGCAAAGAGAAAACAAAGAAAAACATCTCAAATTTTTCCGTTTCAACACACTGCAATGCTTGGAAGGAAGCACTGAAAGTGAAATTCATTTTCTGTTCCATTGGCTTCCAAGAAAAACAGAGCTAAAGCTTATATATAAGGAGTGCCTGCTTGCTTAGTACAAAATACTTCATGGGTTTCAAGTTACACCAAGTGCAGAACCAGCAGTATAACAAAAAGTGGATCTATGTCACTCTACAGAATGATAAAGTTGTTCTCATAATTCATTTTCTGGAATATAAACTAGATTCCAGCAGTGCATCCGCCTAACAGTTTCTACTGATCTACTTTGGCTTGAATATATAAAAACAGTCAGCTTGAACCCAGATCGAAATGCCAAGTTTCAGTCTGCAGCAAACTTCAAAGAGCAAAGACATAAACTCTTGGAAAAAGGGGTTGCAGTGGAAATACTGACCGACCCAGTGGTTACTTACAGTAAGCAATGTTAATTACTGTGCAAGCTTATTCAGAGAGCCAGTTTGGTGTAGTGGTTAAGGCATCAGGCTAGAAACCGGGAGACTGTGAGTTCTAGTCCCACCTGAGGCACAAAACCAGCTGGGTGACCTTGGGCCAGTCACTCTCTCTCAGTCCTAGGAAGCTGGCAGTGGGAAATCACTTCTGAAATCTTGCCAAAAAAATTACAGAGATTTGTCCAGAGAGTTGCCAGGAGCCAACACTGACTTGAAGGCACCAACCCCCCCCCCAAAACAAAAAACCCTTATTTGCTTTCTCCTATAAAATAATTCCTAGTTATCCATTTAGAAATGGTACATCACACTTCTAATAATACTGCAGAATACCACTGGAAAAAATGTTGACCATATTTTACTACAAAGACTTTCCTTCTCTGATACTGTTTTAATTTAATTATGTAGTTACTTACTAAATAAGTTACTTATTTATTTACCTACCACAATCAAAAAGATTCTCAGCAGTTCACAATACAATCATCTAAATAATAAAGTATCCATGGCACAGTAAAAATACAAAGATGAGAAATAACATTCCAAATCTAATTCTGGAAAAGGAATTAAGAATACAAAAAAGAAAATGAAAAAACAAAGAGAATGGGAAAATACAAGAACCACTGCATTGTGTCTCCTTCCTTCCTATACTTCTTATTGAATATGGAAATACCTGACCACATTAATATTTATATACACACACACATACCCACACAGAGTTTTGAAACTTGCCCAATAATTCTTTCGGATGGGGGGAGTAAAAAAGCAGCTTTACCTAAAAGAACTTGGGTCAAATTGCATCTCTCTGCTAGAGAGGTCTCCAGGTTAACAGCACAGTTAGTTTGAAATATGGCATTTTACAGTGGCAGGTAGTATTTTTCCTGCATTTTAGTTCCTGCTGTTTTGAACAGCACCACCAAGTGTGACCATTTAAAAGACACTATATATTTCAAAACAAGACTCCGCTCGAAATAAAAAATAGTAATCAAAATACTCTGTGTGCTACACTTCCTCAGCTGCATTCTCCCACAACCACATCATGTATCACATCTAAACTGTAGGCATCATGCAGTAAAAACATACACATTTTATACTGATAGTAGGGAAAAAATTCTCTTGCAAACAGATTGCCATGGACATGGAGACAGTCCCCAGCTGAGCTTAAAATAAAATCAAAACAAAACAAAAGTTCCTTCAGAGACACTGAGCAAACTAATTTCACAAAGACAACTAAACAAAAAGGAATGGGGAGAAGAGTTACAAAATGAACTGTATAAAGTGGTCCATTTCACCTCAACCAACTGCAGCCAATAAAACTGCATTCTGTAGTCCTTTCTCTGACAGCACTGCTACCAGATTCACATACTGATGGCCACCTATACACACTTTCAACCACTACTTCCATTACCTGAAATCTGTCATTGGGTCTTAAGATGAGTAGTAATCTGAACCCATCTCCATTGTTCTCTAATACATAGAGACACACATTTATTATTCCCACTCAGTGAAGGCGTATCACATCCAACTATATCAATGCTGTTTATATGGGATGGAGGTACCAAGATTTTTCCTTCTGCTTCTGTGAGGACAGAGAAACCGACAAGGCCAGCCTTAAAGGACTGCTGGGATCAGGCTACCTGAAGTTTCACTCTGGGTGAACAAGATCGATGTTTAGTACCAGATAAGGCCAAGAAGGTTCCCCAAATTAGCAGACTGTAATTGATCTGCCTCTATTTTTCCCCCACCCTGAATCCACACTTGTGCATGAGCATGTACCTACCCATAGTGCAAAAAAAAATTTAGTTAATACCAAAATCTGAAGACTGCCATCCTCCAGATGTTGCTAAATTCTCCAAGCACGGGCCTTATTAGCTCAAACTCCTAAGAGTCATAAGTTTACCATCATCTGGAGGGGCTATAGATTCTATATATTTTTGCTATATATTTTTGAGAAATTGCCTTCAAACTAAAATCAAGAGGAGCCTGGTTGTCCCTTTTCCAACTAACACATTTTATTAAAATCATAAATTTTCATGAGCTGCAGCTCACTTTAACAGACTCCTCCTGATTTTTGGTTACCACAGAATAATATGGCTCTCCTCCTACAAGGCCTTTAGACTAATAATTTTGACTTCATAGAAAACTCAACATAAACTATAAAACAAAGATGACTCAACAAAGAGACCACTCAGAGGGACAAAATCTGTGTTTGACAGAAAATTATCAGGTTAATTTACCCAGTTATGTAGCAGATACAGGGAATTCATCATATCAGTAGGTACCAGTGAATCAGAAGGAGGTTCTACAACTTTGAAAACTTTTATTTGCTGCAAGAATTTTATGCAGTTACATTTGCATAAAAGAGAGTTACGGAAGCCATAATATGAATATGGAATATACTTGAAGACTCCCTTAATGACCTTGAATTTTTATCTGATTATATTAAATTATATCAGATATTTTATCTGATTATCTAAAATATATGCAGACTGTATACTGTCACCCTGCTTATTTAACCTATATGCAGAGTGCATCATGAGAAATGCCAGGCTGGAAGAATCACAAGCCAGAATTAAGATTGCAGGGAGAAATACCAACAACCTCAGATATGCAGACGATACCACCCTAATGGCAGAAAGTGAAGAAGAACTAAAAAGCTTCTTGATGAGGGTGAAAGGGGAGAATGCAAAAGCTGGCTTGAAACTCAACATTAAAAAAACTAAGATCATGGCATCTGGACCCATCAGTTCCTGGCAAATAGAAGGGGTAGAAATGGAAGCAGTAACAGACTTCATTTATTTGGGCTCCAAGATCACCACAGACAGAAACTGCAGCCATGAAATTAAAAGACGCTTGCTCCTTGGGAGGAAAGCTATGGCAAACCTAGACAGCATACTAAAAAGCAGAGACATCACCTTGCTGACAAAGATCCGCATAATCAAAGCTATGGTTTTTCCAGTAGCAATATGTGGCTATGAGAGCTGGACCACAAGGAAGGCTGAGCGCTGAAGAATTGATGCCTTTGAATTGTGATGCTGGAGAAGACTCTTAGGAGTCCCTTGGACTGCCAGAAGGTCAAACCAGTCAATCCTAAAGGAAATCAATCCTGACTGCTCATTGGAAGGACTGATACTGAAGCTCAAGCTCAGATACTTTGGCCACCTAATGAGAAGAGAGGACTCTTTGGAAAAGACCCTGATGCTGGAAAAGGTTGAAGGCAAAAGGAGAAGGAGACAGCAGAGGATGAAATGGTTAGATAGCATCACTGAAGCAATGAACATGAAACTGAGCAAACTCCAGGAGGCAGTGAAGGACAGGAAGGCCTGGCATGATATGGTTCATGGTGTCATGAGGAGTCGGACACGACTTAACGACTGAACAACAACAAAGAGATCAAAATAGAAAGACTATATTAGAAGTGCACAGTTTGAGGCTTCAGGATCATACACATCCCCCCCCCCCAAGCATTATCTTGATTACCCTAAGATACTCCAGAATTTACCAATTTATAAATTCAATGTGACAGAAAGGAAAATAATACATGGACACATTTAACATAATGGGCCTACCTACCAGATCATCTAGAAAAATGATCCTGCACTTCCAGGAGATGAAGGAAGCCAAAACCAAGGAGGGACTGCTTTTCAGTGGCAGCTCCAGTGCTTTAGAATAGTCTCCCGAGATCAGAATAGCCTTTTAATTGCAGTGGAATATAATTATAACAACCGAACGTATATTGTCCTGGCCCTATTCACTTTTATTCTACCCCACCTGCTTTTGGAGTACAAACCTAGCATGTCACTTAAAGACCAACTGTGACTCACCCAAAAAACAGAACACTCCCAATCTACAGGATTTGAAAGATTGCCTGGACTCACATATGATTGCCCAAACTTTAAGATCCTTATCACAGGCCCCATTCTCAGCCCATTCTGAAATGCAACAAGTAGCTAGAAGGCCCTCCTAGATTCTGGAAAGACCATCCCAGACATTCACCCCCACTCCAATATTAACAAGTTTGCAAAATTAATTTTATACAGTCAGTTTAAATTGTCCTTATTTGTTTTATTTGTATACTGTCTGCAGCTAAATCATTTGATAACATTTTAAATATTCACTGTAAGGTTCCTGATACTGCCAGTGAAAGATGAGATTTAAATCTGAATAACACATAAATCAATAAATGGAACAAAACAATCCTAGGTAATTGATGTTATATGTTCAGCCTGAAGCCTGGTATTCCTGATGTCATTTTGATGAAATTCCTAGAAATGAGGAAGTCCTTCTGGTTCAAGGATTGAGGTTTCCATAAATTAGATTAATGAGTTTTTCAAAAAAACGTACATTCTTTTTCAAACTATGCTATTCAAAGTTAATTGCTCTGACATGAAGCCAGGTCAAACAGTCACAAATAGCAATAACTCTTCAATCAATAGTTCCAATGTTCAGCCTCAAAACAATGTATGCTCTAAGCATTATACCCTCTCTCAAGGCTCTTTCAACCATTAGAAAACACCAATAGATTTTTAAAAAATAATTTGTACATGGAAACATCCAATTATAGCTTGACATGCATATGGCTTTTAAGTCCATACTGCTTTCAAAAGCAAAACTGTTATCATGTAACTGTTAAATATGTAATTTGAAAAGCAATCCTTAGAAAACATTTCTATTAATAATGTTAATAATATGCATGTGAGCCTGAAACATTTTTTTAAGAAAAAGGAAATTTTGCAATAACTGGGACAACCATATTTGGTGATCTCCTTTACTCTTTTGAAAAACAAATGACATATACATTGTGAAACTGTACTGGCATGGTACTTTGTAACTTGGCACTGGAAGGATTGTCATGAGTGAATTAATGAAAAGAAATGAGCCTACAAACATGTAATAAAGCAAGAAAGTTGAAGTGGCCACTGTAACCAAGTCCTGCATGCCTTTACCAATAGTATTTATTGCTGGAAGAATCAAACAGATGAGAAATTCTAAATTAGATGAAAGGCAAATATAATTATAAGGTAGAGGGGAACCACTCATAAAAGCAAACATGTTTTCCAACTTTAAGCACGGAAAGTTATACTCAAGAAAGACAAAGCACACAGTGAAATGAAGAAATAAGATAAAGAGTTACCTAATTAAGTCTGAGAAGTGGAGTAAGTCAGATGCGCAGAAAGAGTTCAGAAAGGTCAAGTTTCTATTTTAACCCTGTGATATCAAAGCTGTGGCTGTGAATTTTTTAAATCAAAGTATGCAAAGCATATGCTAAGAGATGAAACAGCATGGAAGGGTTGAAGAAGCCCTTGGGGTTTCTCTGTAAATTAACATAATTGAAGTAGAGCTCTCTAACCTAGGCCAATTATGATTCAGAGTTGGATCCAAACTTAGTCATGGAATTAGGGGCATTAGTTAGTCTTTATTACTTGGGATCTACTCTAGCCACATGAAAAAAATGGGGACTCAATCCTTGTATCTTGTTGCAAACATTCAAACCAGCAAAATATTCCTTCAGCAAATTATGTATGGAACCTTCTAAGACCAGCCAGAAGGCTCTTGCAAAAACAGAAGTCTTCTATTTGCTCTTTAACAAGAACCAGAAGGTTTTACTGAGGCTGTGTCCAAGAGCAAGCCAAGAGAATTAATGCATGTGCTCTCTTTGCAAAAGCAATGATGTTTTGTGTTTCCCTTAATTCCATTTTCTATATCTAAGGGAAAAGATTTGACAAAATTCAATTGTCCTTACCTTTCTTGTCTTCCCCACTATGCCTCAGCATAATTTCAATTTTTTGTTTGGCCCTGTAGTTTAATAACATAATTTCCAGTGAAAGATGCAATCAAAGAGTTTAACTATCAAAGTTGCATTGCCATGCATACCTAGTACTCTCAAATCATCTATATATTTACATAAGCAGCACTGCAGAACCTGAATTCTATGACATGCAACCTAATGCAGAGATATATCCAATGTAACATGGTAACAAAACCACTATCACACAATGCTCTTGTCACTATGTGCCTCAGTCTTGACAAATGTACACCAAAAAAAGTCATGGTATACTTAAAGGCTCAGCTCAAACTCAAAAACATTTTACTCAGCAGTTTCATTCCCTTTCTGGATGAAAAAAATAGGAGAATGGTGGTGACAAAATAATTGCCCCAGAGTTTTAAGATGGACTACTGCGACAAAATACTGATTTCATACTCAAGCAAATTAATAATACTAAAAGACAAATTCAAACAAATTATTTTGAACTACCATGTTCCGCTCTTAATAAATTATGTAATTTCACCAAATTTCCATAAAGCAGTAAGCTAATCACCAGATCAAGTCACATAAACATACACAGTCTATTGTACAGTACAGAGTTTCTCATCCCCTTACAAAAAAAGTCCTGCCCCCTGGGATTGCCTTTGAACTATTTAACTTTTATGAAATTCAATCCACTCACAGATACAGACACAGACACACATATATACACACATACAGCACTGTGCAAAAGTTTTAGGCAGGTGTGAAAAATGCTGTAAAGTAAGGATGCTTTCAAAAATATATATTGTAATTTTTTATGTTTATCAATTTACAAAATGTAAAGTGAGCAAACAGAAGATAAATCCAAATCAAATCAATATTTGGTGTGACCTCCCTTTGCCTTCAAAACAGCATCAGTTCTTCTACATACACTTGCACAGAGTTTTTGAAGGAACTCAGCAGGTAGGTTGTTCCAAACATCTTGGAGAACTAACCACAGATCTCCTGTGGATGTAGGCTGCCTCAAATCCTTCTGTCTCTTCATGTAATCCCAGACAGACTCCATGAAGTTGAGATCAGGGGTCTGTGGGGCCCAAACATCACTTCCAGGACTCCTTGTTCTTCTTTACCCTGAAGATAGTTCTTCATGACATTGGCTGTATGTTTGGGGTCGTTGTCCTGCTGCAGAATAAATTTGGAGCCAATCACATGCCTCCCTGATGGTATGGCATGATGGATAAGTATCTGCCTGTACTTCTCAGCATTGAGGACACCATTGATCCTGGCCAAATCTCCAACTCCATTTGCAGAAATGCAGCCCCAAACTTGCAAGGAACCTCCACCATGCTTCACTCTTGCCTGGGGACACTCAGCCCTTCGGCAAACAAACTGCCTCCTACTACAGCCAAAGATTTCAAATGTTGACTCATCAGTCCAGAGCACCTGCTGCCATTTTTCTGCACCCCAGGTCCTATGTTTTCATGCATTGTTGAGTTGATTAGCCTTGTTTCCACATAGGGGGAATGGCTTTTTGACCGCTTTTCTTCCATGAAGAACACTTCTGGCCAGACTTCTCCAGACAGTAGATGGGTATACCTGGGTCCCACTGGTTTCTGCCAGTTCTGTGCTGATGGCACTGCTGGACATCTTCCGATGTCGAAGGGAAGTAAGCATGATGTGTCTTCCATCTACTGCATTAAGTTTCCTTGGCCGACCGCTGCATCTACAGTCCTCAATGTTGCCCATTTTTTTGTGCTTCTTCAAATGAGCTTGAACAGCACATCTTGAAACCCCAGTCTGCTTTGAAAGTTTTGCCTGGGAGAGACCTTGCTGATGCAGTATAACTACCTTGTGTCTTGTTGCCATGCTCAGTCTTGCCATGGTGTATGACCTGTGACATGAAACTGTCTTCCACAACCTCACCTTAGTAGCAGAGTTTGGCTGTTTCTCACCCAGTTTTAAGCCTCCTATACAGCTGTTTCTGTTTCAGGTAATGACTGTGTTTCAACCTACATATGAAACTGATTATCATTAACACCTGCTTTGTATAATTGGTTAATCATACACCCGACTCTAATCCTACAAGATCCCTGACTTTGTGCAAGTGTAAAAGTGTGCAAGTGTAAGAATTGATGCTGTTTTGAAGGCAAAGGGTAGTCACACCAAATATTGTTTTGATTTAGATTTTTCTTGTGTTCACTCACTTTGCATTTTGTAAATGGATAAACATAAACAATTACAATATATATTTTTGAAAGCATTCTTACTTTACAGCATTTTTTCACACCTGCCTAAAACTTTTGCACAGTACTCTGTGTGTGTGTGTGTGTGTGTAGTGTGTGTATGTATGTATTTGTATATATATATATCCCATTTGTCCATCACCACAAATCTCTCCCCAGTTATTCCCTGCTGGGTGTCCTCTACCCTTCAAGATCCCGTGCAACTGATCCCTGCTGCTCTCTCCAGTATCTCAGTATCTGTCAGCATCTTTTCTTTTTTCTTTTCTTTTCTTGTTTTCTTTTCTTTGGGTTTTAGCTGGCTATTTGGAAACTCCTGCATTTCAAGTGCACCATCCTCATCCATTCCTCCCAAGCATTCTTAATCTCCACCTAGAGTTAGAGGCTTTCTGGGTTAGGAAAGGAAAGGCAATGAGGAACTTTTCCACAGCCAAGGGTAATGGTAAAAATCTCTCTCTGTTTTGAAATGTTAGGCATTTGGCTAAAAACAAATGAATTTCATCACTGACAAGTGGGGAGAAACAGGAAACATTAGCAGGCATGAAGAGAATGCCATAATGCTACCTTTGAGACCACACTGAAATCAATCCTGTTAACAACCAACTCCAATGTTTTCCACCAAATTTAGTGATGGGCATCCTTCATTTTCATTTATGTGAAGTTGTGTACAACCAGCATTAACAGAGCACTTTCTACTTTCATGGATAATTTCCCATAGTCTAAAGCACTGGATTTCAACCTCTGTGCTGCAGCACATTTGTGTGTCATGAAAGGTCCACAGGTGTGCTGCATCAATGAGCCACAAGTAAATGATGGGACGTGCCCCGCCTCCATAACATTACCATGGGTGGACTGCCTCCATTTCTCCTCCCAAGTCCCAGCAACCTGTGATGTCACAGGACTTCTGGTTTCATGATTCAGAAGCCCCACCAATGAGATATATGCCATGAAATAAAAAAGGTTGGAAACCACTGGACTAATGTATATGGTTAGTTTCTTCATGTTTAAAAATACATCTTTCAATAATGATGACAACTTATTATATTTAAACGCATGGGCACTTCAAATCAGTAGCCATTCAGAAGATGAATAGCTTCAACCTTTACAACACTGAAAAATATATTCACTCTGCATTAAAAAAAAAAATCGCACAAAATTTAAAATAATCAGCCAAGTGATTTCTTCATTTTCATTCTCTTGCAATTCTAAATATATTTAGTTTAGGGTAAGATCCCTTAGATGACTTGATATCACTTGAACTTTTCCAGTCTTGAGTGCCCAAATGTACTCAGGAAACAAGTTATTTATGAAACTTTTGAAATCATTAGACATCTCCTTTAGGAGTTATGTAAAAATACAAAATAAATCTTTTAATGTATAATCCATTTTCCAGATAAACTAGGGTGAATGCATTTTAGACAACCTGCAGTAAGGTAGAAGTCAAGAACCCAAACCTACTTCAGGTTCATTAGGCTTGCTAAATTAATTTCTTATTTAACTAGTTGATCCATTTTTTTAGGTACACAACTAATTGATCCATTTTTTTTAGGTACACAAATACCACATGCCCTGAATGCATACTTCCCAGAACTAAAAATAAATGCCACTTGAATTGTATTGGCTTGCAGTATCTTATGCTTATCTATTTAAACACTCACAGCATACCTATCTTCCACACTGTGTTATGCCTTTGCTCCTGTTACTACTACATACTTCTACCATCTGTAACTGTATGTCACACCAAGTTAAAATAATTCTCCAGAAAAAAGGGATTGACTAGTTTTCCATAGGTGTATAAAGTCAAAGGGCTGGGCGCTATTTCAGATTTGAAGGGGAAAAAATGCTTCAGAGCATGGGTAGGAGCACATGTACCACGTGTTGGCAAATCCTTAGGGGAGAAAATATTTTCTAAGGATTGTAGTGCAGATGTGAAATGCAGCTGCATGACTCCAAGAAAAGATGCAGCTACTTTGAGGAATGATAGCAAGACTCTCCTTGAACACCCGTGTGAACATTTTTCCCCCTTCAAATCCAAAGAACTGTACAGCCCCATAAGGTAGCAAAGACTTCTTGAAGCAAACAGGGCAAAAAGATAGATCCAACAGGACTCTGACCTCATCCAGGTAGCCAGATTCTGCCTTCAAGTTTGTCTTTTGGAGGAGAAGCAAGCCAGCAGTCTTGGTTCAGATTACTTTAGCCACTTGAGACAAGAGCTAAGCCAGAATTTGCAGCAATTAATCTATATTATGGGATTTCAGCCATTGTTTTCAGATTTCTATGAAGTACTATCTTCTTAACCTTGTTCTCTTCAATCATATAGGAGGGAGGAACAAAAAGAAGTGAAAAAGAAAGAAAAGCCTATTCCATCAAAAGCATCGGAGCAGAGCTGAGTGACGCTTAAATGAAGAACAACAAAAATGAAACTGCTATGAATGTTATGATGGTGGTGGTGGTGGTGGTGATGATGATGAACTGCCAGAATCTCTTCAAGCCTATGAGCTAATCTATATCACCCATCCTTTTGCTATGGTTCTGCCTTAGTTGAAATCAAATATTCAGAACAGTTTGCACAAACAGAAAGAAGTCACAAAATAATGATCCCATACCAAAATAAGGAAGCTTCTGAATCAGGTATCATAAATAACTTGAGAAGCCTGCATTCTAGTCATGAGATGTACATGTACTAATATTCGTCTCAAAAAGAGAGAAACAGACAGACATAGGCTTTTAGTTATCTGAGATATACCATATCAATATTGCTTTGCTTTTTGCTAAAATAGATTATTATGACTAATAATTGAAGTGTATCATTACTTTTTTTCCTTCAACAATTTATAAACTCATTCCCTTCTTCCAAAATACAGAAAAGACTTACTAATTAACAGATCAGCAATGATTACAAATGATGTAATTAATAGCTGGTCTTTTAGGTAATCAGTATTTCTTTGAAGCAGAAGTGGAATTCAAGCACTCAGGTATTCAATGGCTAAACTGGCAGCTTAAACGGCAGAAGCAGAGGCCAGCAAATATTATTCTTTCAAGAAAGCTAAGCTTTTAATAACCAGGATCAGAAAAAGAAGTAGAACCATGAAAACAAGACAGCTTGAAACACTCCTAATCTCATGCCTGTCTGAACCTAGGAACAGAAAAGAGATCCAGCAATGCCACCAACACTGCTTCAACCAAATACAATTTTGCTTATCCATGGGGTGGTCTAGTTCCCGAGATAGAATTCCATATACTATAATTGGATAAAATTCCTCACTAGTTGATATTACATCCATTTATTTTACACTCTTCACAATGGATACAGGAGCAGTTGCTAATGGTGACAGCAAAAAGTGTGCTCAGTCCTTTTCATGATGCAACAGTAGTAGTCAGTGGGGCAAACTTCCCTAAGCACTTAGCACAATAGAAATAAAGAGACATACAGTATATACAATTTAAAGCAGTTTGAAAAACTAAATGTTAGTCAGGCTCTCTATATGGAAAACTATTTTTCAGCTTAACTCATTCTTCCACTTATCAGACACACTACTTATCCATACCAGTGCACACCATGTGGTCACAGCTGTTCATATCAGTTTTTTCAAGAGAGTGATAGATAATAGCAAATTTCCAGTTTGTCCTGAACTTGTCATAATACTAATCAAATATTTTCAAAGTTAATTATCTTCTTCCCAGCATGCAAATGTTCCATTTGAACAAAGATCTGTACTGATGGTGAAGAAATCAAATTTAAGGTTCTAATTTCCTTTTATTTTGAATAGTTGGAGGAAAGCAACCCCAAACACACACACTCATACAGACACACACACACACACAAATCTGTCAACATCTGCAAATGAGTTACAGGAGTACATTAATTTGTACATCCAACATGGTCCCCTGCAATTATTCCTGCCATAATAGCAAAGTCACAAATGCAATTAATGCACAAATAAAAGGTCTTGGGTGTGTCAACATACAGATTTCTTTTCTAGTTTATCATTTTTTTTCCTAGAAAACACATGCCTTTAGTACATAATATTCATAATGTTCATCAAAAAACAACTTGGGGTGGGGAGAGTACGTGAAATAGTAAAAACAACAGAAAGGAAGATAGCAGTTGTTTACAACATAGAAACTAAGCAATGAGCCAAAGGGGATATATACTTACAAATATATATCAAATTAATTTACAACCCTCACACAACTTCTCTCTTCAGATGATTAGGAGAGTTTTCAGCAAGATCATGACAGAGAGAAGTTTCTGTTTGTTTGTTTTAATCTGCCTTTATGCCTTCTGCCAACAGTTATTATTTTTAAAACGAAAAACAGCATACTAGGCATTTAACCAATTGCCTAAATTGCTCACTATGAAAAGGGCAATCTCATTCCTTTCCTGTATATTTCATACATCTGAGCTGAATCCAAAGTAAGTATGTAGATACTGTAAGGAATATATAAATGGGGTGAGATACTGAAAACCAGATGAATAAATTATACGCATTGGTACTACTTCCCCATCTGAAATATCTGTCCATGTTGCCACCCTTGAACGTTTCTTTGTTTATATAATCATAGTTAAAAACACCATATGGCTTTTCATTAATGAGGATGACAAGCTCTTTTACTGTTTTTGGAGTGGGAAGCAACAAAGGGCCTGCTCTGAGAACCTGAATCCCAATTGTTTGATCTGCCCCAGCTGTCTTCATTCTGAGACCTCCATGAATCTGTTGGCTGATTGTGCTCTACAAAAGAATCAAGCAATATGATGAAAAAAATATATACAAAATAGTAATGTCTGCCAACTGACATAATTCTAAAGTAACATGTGCCACATAGTACCAATTTTCCTATATCTCTGGGGCAGATTTCTCATCCAGATGCATTTATTAATGAATTCTTTTAACAGAATGTCAAAGAATAAAGAGGAAGAACTTCATTAAACAAATTTGGAAGAACAGGACTTCTTCCATCCTCTTTTTTAGATTCGTGTGGGATGTTCTTAACTTGACATAAGCATTTCCAGCCAGCCAGCCCAGATACATATATAGCACATATATATATAAATATATCTGTGCTAATGTATGCACTTTTGTACACTATACTATTTCCCTATTATGCTTTTACATTAGTTCCCATACATAGGAAGATTTTAGACAATTTTAAAGAACATAGTGGTATCCAAAGAGCAGCATGTTCATATGAAATCATTCTGCCTGTGTGCAGAGAGCTGTTGATTTTCCTTACTAGCTGCATCTAATGTAGTTCCCAGTTTGGAAGGACAAATACGGTATTGGCTTGAGTAGGCTGGAAAAGAACATTTCTGGTCTACATTTCAGCCACTATATAGCAATACTGCAAAACCCTCACTGCAATTCTATCAACAAAAACTAGATTTTATACAACATACAGTAATTGGGGTTGCCCGTTGGTTTAAGACATAGAAAATAAGTCATTCAACAGCTCTCCCCAATAACTCCTAATCTAAACCTAGATTTAGAAAACTTGTAAAATTCTATGGTTATCCTTTTATACATTAACACATTTATGCAAAGGCACAAACAGTTTGCCTTTAAAGTCTCTATCAAATTACTGCCAGTTTTGAAACTTATTGCTGTTCCCAATAAACTTCCATCTCAGAAGTTATGCATATCTTCCTATTTTGTATAAACACATTATTTGTTACTTGTCAATCAGAGTAAGGATTATAAGAATCATATTATGTATAGATCCAATGAAGAGAAATAAGAATTCATATTCCTCATTTATATCTCACACATGTCATTGATTTCTCAACTATATCCAAGATTTGATAAATTCTGATAAATAGATTTTAAAATCCAGCCAATATTTATTTATTTATTTTTATGTATTTATTTATTAAACTTGTCCCTGCCCATCTCCCCCCAATGGGGGACTCTGGGTGGCTCACAACATATTAAAACAATAAATAGATATACAATTAAAATTTATACCAGTACACGTTTATAGAAATAAAAGGGGGGGGGGGAATCCAGGAGGCTGCAAGGCAGCAACACCAGGCCTCTAGGGGGCTAGCCAACCCTAATATATATATGATGTGACCCTCTGATAAATCCTGGATCCTGTTACTCCTGCTCTTAGTTAACTTTTGGCAAGGAAACAAGCCACTTCCTTAGTTTAAAAAAAAAATGTGAATCAGTTCTAAGCTACTTTAATTGTGGTGTAAGACTAATTGTGTTAATTCCTTGGATGGGAAACTATCTGAGAATCATGGTTATATACCCTAAGTTCAATGACAGAAGAAAGATGGAGTTATAAATATAATAAATACGTATGCTACAATCAACACCTCAGTATAAAGTATGTGCTATCTGAACTCAATGCTAGATTAATGTATTCTAGTTTTAAACGATTTGCATATGTACCAGTATGTTAAATTATGACATAATTTAGGTTTACCACTTCTAATTTTTTATTCCCTCTATGTCAAGTGTGGATTTTTAAGTGTATGAGAAATAACATTGATTTTTCAAATAAACAAGGCCTGCCCCAATACACATAAATGTACATTACATATGTCTTTTAGAGTTACTGAACATTTTGTTGAATTTAGGTTCCATTTGACTTTGATTTTCAGCACAATTAAACAATATTGTTACTTGATAGTGGAAGGAAGGAAATAATTAGTAAAGTATTATAATAATGACAATCTAGGACAGAAATTCCTCTACTTTCCTCTCCAAAGAATGCTAAGGGACCTGATTAATTTTTTAATCCTTCCTTGCTCCCAGTAAGTTTCTCTACTTCCAGTTTGGTTCAACAGCTTACAATGTAGGAAAAATGAAAAGATCCTTTCCTTCCATCAACAGACTCCCTGTTCAAAGGCATCCATGGAGGGAGAGGATATCAAAAAAGTCAAGATGGCACTTACAATCACACAATAAAAACCTTGCCTTCTCTGCATGTACATGTGATGCTGAAGAATAGGGTTTCAATTGTGTGATTGTAACTTTGTTGAAACCACCACCACCCATGGATGCCCCTTCCATGTATTCTCCCAAAAGAAAATATCAAAGATAACCTATGCCTTTTCCTTTTCAGTCTTTTTTCTACCACATAAATGCTGTAAATCACACAGCAGATCTGGATCAAAACAGTAAGCACTGAAGTAAACTTCCAGTTCTCACTTATTATATTCATAATAGCTATTAAAGATATGGGGCACACATTTCAGTCTCTATATACACATCTCTCACCCATATAGGAAGAAGTAGAAGCAGCAGCAGCAGCAGCAGCAGCAAAAAATGCACCAAGATGGGCATGGAAAGGTACTGCAGAAAAGTGTGAGAATAGGATACAACACAGGCTTTCTGGGCAGACCAAAGACTTAAAACTTGCCAACAACATAAGGAGCTCACTGTGTGTCTGCAATCTTAAAGAATAATTCACAAAATATTAAATAAAACAACAGGTTTTACAGTGCTGTATAAATAAACAATGAATCTGTAAGAAGCCCCAGTATTATACATTGTATAGCTTTCTTCCAATCAAATGCTTTTCAGCCCATGTACATCCCATTTATTATTATGGGCCACAATTTGGCTTTTCAGCTTAATATACCAAAAGTACCTAATTTGTTTAAAACACACATTGTCAGTATTCTCCACTTCAAGGAGAACGCAGAGTAGAGGGGAAATGAGGACAGATGCAGAGGGAATGGAAATACTATGGTAAAACAGCATCTTGGCCTTATGTTCAGTTAGATTATATGCCCAATGCTTCCATTTCAAACCAAGTGGAAAAAACCTACAGGGTGCAACATTTATCCAGCTGTATGAACTTTGCAAACCAGATGTTCTCTGCCAACAAAGCAGGATCAACATAACACTGAATCACTGTCCTCTGCCACCAGCTGGATCTGCTTTCTGCAAGTCAACTCTCGGAATGTTTACGCCTTTGTAATATAGACCATCTCTTTCATCACCTGCTTAGATCTTGCAGTATGAAAGAGGCTTGGCAAGATTGATGATAGCCATCTTCAACAAGTATTCCTGCTACAATATAACCATTAGTTGTTTGCAGAGTGTGAATGCGCTATGCTTTCCTTAGCTAAAACTGCAATCTAATCTCAGAGCAAGCTATCTACTTGATATTTTTTCCTATCATTTTTAAAACAAGAAAATTAAAATGAAAGAATGGAAGTAATGATTGCCCTACAGTAGTTTAAAAGCAGGCACTGTCAAATAATATAGTGCAAGTTGTATGAGAGGGTATATATGTGTGTGTAAATAAGAGGTGAAAAACTGACCACATAATATCTCTCGTATGTTCCTCAACTAGTAAGTGACAAAAGCAGTCTAACAGTAAGCAAAATTTCCTCTCTATATATCTCATATAATACAATTACATTTAAACCAGTTTATTGGCAATAATAAAATATGGAACATTAAACAGATAAAGTAGAATATGTGTTCCAAATTTCTAAACAGCCCTACAAATGGGACTTTCAGTGACATAATATTTGTTCAAGTATAGAAATAGAGATGAGTGCTTCAGACCATTGTATAACTAACAGAGAATAAGCTGTCCTTTCAGCTTTATAATACCTTTTTAAAAAAACCATTGTGAAAAAATGTCCTGTTAGTTTGTACAAAAAATGTAGACATATATAAATCAATACATATTGCAGAACAAAATTAAATCTGAAATATTTTCTCTCCATATCCCATGCTTCTCTATATTCTTTAATATCTAAAGATTTAGAACATCTTCAGTATATTCTAAAACCATTTCTAAAAAGACATTAAAGTATTATTATTTATAAATAACATTTAAAATTTCCTAGAAGGATTCTGCTAGAAAGCATCCTGAAGCACTCAGGATTATCAGCCTATATCTAGTCATTAAGAGCTGTTTTGAATGAAGATGTCATTCCTCTGCCATGCTCTGCTCTTCTCAAACAAAACAAAAGGAAAGCTAATTATCTGATCCTATTATTGAACTAATGTAGACTCCACATTCTACCCAGGTTGTCCAATAAAAGGACTGTCTTGCTATTTTCAAGTTTGATGCCTCCTTTATGTTAATTTGCCATGATCATAAGGAAAAACAACTCTCTCTTTATCATTTCAATGATAACTGGGGTAATAAGTGTGTGTGCCAAGAGATATATAGAATCTCAGTCAATTAAATTGAATTTAAATGTATTGTCCTAAGAACCCTCCCCCTCAATGGATAGATGGGCCTAATTTAAATTCAGTGTATGGAATAAAATGTGGCATTCCTTATATACTGCTAAATATACATTTTTAGCAATGTAATGCATGTTTGAAAGTTGAATGAATGCTCAATTTTTACTTAGGAAGCTTCCATTGTTGGGGAATAAGATGGTTGATGAATGGCAAATTCTTCCTATTGGAAATCTGCCCTGTAGACCATTTTGGCATCAATTTATTTGGCACTCATACAAGTTTATTTATGACATTTATATCTCAGTTTTTCTTCAGAAGGTAGGAAATATAATACTCCCTTCTGCCATTTTTACTCACAACAACAACTCTGTTATGTAGGCTCAAAGAGAAAAACTGGCCCAATATCACCCAGTGACCTTCTGGGGCTAAGTTTGGACTATATGTGGGCCTCCCCAGTGCCAATCTGACTGTAGCTACTACAGCCAATTACCTTGTAAAGTGGAGAATTCCCCATCTTACTGTATTAGTTACCACAGACTTGCTGTGCCCAATAGCACATCAACTCTGGATTGATCATCATGTTCTTATCTTTAGCAACTGTACATCTTAATTCTGAGAGCAAAGGAGAAGCACATATAAATTGCTACCAAGGTGGAAAACATAATGGACTAATATTCACCTTCTACTGACAGGAGTCAGAAAGTTTCTTCTGTTTCTATGAAAAATAAGCAAACCAATTTACAGAACAGAAAATTTCCACATGGGAGTGATTTTTGTATAACAATTGTATTTGTACTAAAATTGTGAAGGAGTCCTCATTAAAGTAATGGCATGATTCTGATAAAAAATAAAAGTATACAATCCAAGAATGTATTTATTTATTACCTGCAAGATAATCATCTTTCCTTAAGTTTATCAACATCAGCTAGAGGACCCAAGCCTGTTTAAAAAGAGAGAGTAACAAAGAGGTAAATCGTATTACTAAAGACATAACATTCCATATTCTAAATCACTGCAGCAGACATCTGACAAAAGCATCAGTATTACTGAACTGTTTCTCTACTATGCATCTGGATTTCATTTGTGACTTAAATGTACTTTATTTCATAAACTCAGACCCTTTTTAATTATCAGCAAAATCACTCAAAAGAAAGCCTCGTTTCAAAGATCTGGACCACAAACATTTTTCTTATATATCCATCCACAGGGTGAGATGATATTCCTATACTGCTGACATAACACTGCCATCCGTAGGAGAAGTATCTCCACCATAAACATATAACTTTTACCAGCGCCCCAACTCAAAGCCCCTTGTCATAGGACAGCAAGAATATTAGATTCATTAAGGCATGATGTTACAAAAAACAAAAAATTGGAAAGAAGGAAGAAATGTAAAAAAATTAGACCAGATCTTTCGGTATGTAGCCAGTAGTTCAAAGTCAGTCTAAGATATTATTTTAGATTTAATGTCATAAGTTTCATAGCCTGTATTCAGGGACAAGGGAGATGACTGCCACCCCACCCCCATTTGAAACGACAAAGGTCTTCCATGTCCAATCTAATGTGCTTAGAAAATAACACATTTAGCCACCAAGGGTACCACGTGCCTGCAAATGAACATCTATCATCTGAGGAGGTACTGTTCAAACTAAAGATTCACTTCCCGTAAACTACTGGTAATATTATACAATTTGACTTATTTGCCTTTATAAGTAGTCAAACATTCCAAATTGTTTTCTAGCTTTACTATTAATTTTCTTTTATTTCTGCTCTAAGCCAGGCCAATGTACTGATGTGTCTTGGCCGAGGCAAGAAATAGATTGGATACCATGTCCAAAGAAAGACTTACTCCCATTCCTTTATTCTGGACCAGAAAAAAGAGGAATACTTTTTCAGTATTCAGTTTTCATGAGAAGAATTCCCAGTTCTGATTACATGATACACAGGCAAGGATTTATTTATGTAAGATGATGTTTGTCCTGGTTTTCATTAAAAAAAAAAAAACCTTGATATTTCATTTTTTAAAAACCTTGCTATTTCTAGGTATTCCCCTTGTTTTGGCATAGTGGACTGATTTGATATCCCCAAGCAGGTTCAGCAACACACACACACACACACACACACACACACACACACAAAATCAACCAAGCTTGTATTTTGTAGGAGACAACCTAGGGTGGGGGAGGGCAGCAGAATAATCCATATTCCATTAACTGCTAATATTACTCTTCTGTAATATTGTAAAAAACTAGCACACAGCTGTCCCAACAATAGCTCTGTTATAATGGCATTTCCTGTGGCACAAAATACATAATTCCCTTGCCACAGAAATACTATTTGAGAGATCATGTTTAGATCCTGTACAACAAATTAACGATCACTATACATTCATTGCACTCAAAAAAGAAGTATCTGGAAAGGCCGAAGATCCATTGCTGCTGACAGTGACTGAGAAAGAGGTCATGGGAAGCTGGTTTGCACAGAACGCATAAGGCCATCTCTAGTTACATTCAGAACGGCCCTAAATGCTCATAACATGGATAAGGTATTGTCAAGAAAATTCCATTCATTTTATTTTTCTCATGTAGTTCTCATAGCATCCCAATTAGCCAACTTAGTATGTTTCCATGTAGGATGGATAAACTGAATGTGTATTACAAGACCTTTTTTTAGAAAGGGAGAGGGCAAAAGAGCAGGAAGAGAAGACTGCAAAAATCTTTAAACTTTTAATTTTAAGATTTAAGATTTTTATTTTGATATATAATTGGCAGATGTTCAACACTCAATTTAAAGGGAAAGGAGCCAAAACAGTGCCAAACAAAGTGCCATATTGTCTATCCCTGGATTAAAATACAGAAAGCAAAAGGATGGAACTGCTGGGAAATTCTTCTGCACAAGCTACACTAAAATGAGCAGGAGCTGTACAAGGGAACAATACCCTTTAATTTCACAGAACATTGTGAAAGAGAGACTTGACAGATTATTCTGAAATCCTGCTAGGCCTGCTATCCATGACAATAACAAAATCCACTGTCTAATGCAGTCATCTCTCCTTCACTCATGTAAAGACTACCTCTATCCTTTCTATACATTAAAAAGGCAGCATAGTAGATCACTGGCATGGAACCTGAGGCCTTTCCAGATGTTGTTGAACTACAAGTTCCTGAATAGCAGGAGCAGTAGTGAGACATACTGAAATTCAGAAATATCTGGAAGGCCACAGGTTTTCTATCCTTATTACAGATCATTATTGTACTTTAACTGTCCATAAAATATGAAAGGAACAAAGAAAACACTCAAATATGTGACTTAAATGTTTGTACTAAAGAGTTAAGGGTCAAACAATGAGTTGTATTGGTTAAAGTGATGGATAAAGCTGAATTCTAATCCCTATTTAGCCATGAAACCCATAGGATAATACATATTTTAGAGAGAGAATGTGTGTGTTATATTTAAGATAGTATATATAAGGCAAACAATCACTATCATTCCATTTTGTCCTACTTCATAATATGATTGTTTGAAATATAGAAGATGGGAAGCATCACATATGACAAGCACCACAGGAGAAATGGCTGGATAACAAAAAATAATAAAAAGAAAGAAACTGAATGAAGCAAAATCGCTTATCCATTCTGCTACAGCATACTGATAAAATACGCCAACAGACTCTTTAAACATCTAAAGAAAAATACAAAGAAAAAAAAGACCCAGCCCTTACTTTCTCCATTATCTAATTATAGGCCATTCCATGGTAATTCATAGGACCAGAAGCAGGTATCACTTTAAATACAAGAATAAGTAAGAAATACCAACAAAAAGAATGTTTATGGTTCAGCCACTGATCTACTCCTTAAGAAAGTCCTTTTATGGAACAACTGCCCAGAAAAGCACATTGGCCTATCCCTGTTCCAGCTATTAGCATAAAGTTCTGTATGTCAGAACTTGGGAGGAATAAAGATCTACCGTTGGATGACTCCAAGATCCACAGTGTTCCTACTATGACAGAAAAAGTAAAACAGTATCAAGTTAACACATTAACTCGTTTCTTTGCTATTTCCCAATATTAACCAAGCAGATAGATATGGGTACGGATAATTCAAATCCTGAATTATCAAGAATACTTTGTTTATAGGGCCCTAAAAAGTCAAAGAAGAACAAAACAATCAGGAAAGTGCCATTTCAGGATCAAAGTTCTGATGTAAACATACGTTCTCTGTGCCCCCCAAACACTCCACAAATATTCAAGGCTAAGGAATTATCTTCATGCTTTCTCACAGCTCAGAACGCTAGAAAGCAAATACCAACATACATTGCTACGTATGCCTCATCGTAAGATATCCTCTGGATAGGATGTTCAGTTAATTATGCTCTAACAATACCCAGAGTTATTACTGGCATAGGACTACCTAAGAAAGTTGTAATCTTCAGCTGGTACAAAATGAGGCCACTCAAGTACTGGTAAGTGCTAGCCAGTCAGACCATATGACATCCATTTTGTATCAGTTGCACTAGTTGGCAATGTGTTTTGGACCCAAAGTAAAGAGCTTGTCCTGCCTTCTACTCATATAAAGGTATAAGTTGATTATTTGAAGACTATCTTCATCCATAATGACTTGGCCTAGGACTGAGATCAGTATCAGAAGCCTTATCTATACGCTGACCTGACAGTGTAATTAGGTTGGCAGGCATAAGTCATGAATTCTCATTAGTGCCCCTCCAACTGATGTCTGCCAGCTTATTACAGACTTTAAAGTACAGTGGTACCTCAAGTTACGAACTTAATCCGTTCCGTGACTCTGATCGCAACTCAAGTTGGTCGCAACGCGAGGTAAATTTTCCCATAAGGTTCAATGTAAATACGGCTAATCCGTTCCGCCCTCCGAATTTGGTTGCACCACAAGGCAAATTTCCCCATAAGGTTCAATGTAAATATGGCTAATCCGTCCTCCGAATTTGGTCGCACCATGAGGCAAATTTCCCCACTTTTTTCTTCAAAGCCTTATTCTTGCCAAGCCTGCTCTGCATTTTCTTTGGAGCCATGCTGACAAGCACACCAAAAACCTTCCAAAAGCCACAAAACACACCACAAGCCTCACCGAACGTCTCCTTGCTACTGCGATCTCGCCCACAGGAAGCCGTGACCACGTGGCAGCAGGGCAAATGGCTGCGTATCCGGTTCGTAGCACAAGGCGGAGTTCGCATGTCAAGGTAAATTTTTGGGGCCGGAGCTGGTTGTATCTCAAAAAATTCGTACGGAGGGGCGTTCGTAACCCGAGGTACCACTGTAGTCCTAAAGACTTGCCAAATCACTTCTACATCTTAAAAGAAGTAAAGATTTAGTACAATTTATTTATATATTCATTCATTCATTCATTCAATTTGTATGGATGCTCAATGACTCTGGGTGGCTTACAGTATTTAAAAATAAGATAAAAAACACGTAACAAAATTATAAATAACATATATAGCAGCCAAGAAAAACCAACCAACACAGCTCCAGCCACACATACAATATTAAGATCCATATTGTGTTGATTGCATTTATTTGATTTTTATTGTTACTTATTATTATAGTTACATGATTTTAAATTCTGCTCTACATTCCTTTCGGAAAATTTGAAAAGCAGCTTATCAATCCTTGTACTAAGTTATAAGTGATATTGGGACTGTATTTGGGAAAGAATAAAGCCATGCCAATATCATATAAAGTTTAATAATAATATTAATAATAATAATAATAACAACAACAAGCCCATAATATTGACCCTCTGAGAGACAACTCCACAAGGGTCTCTTCTGCCCCCAGTTGGCAGCTATTTGATCTCACAACAGGGAAGAGAGATGAGATGGCACCACCTCAATCAAAGGCCTCAGCTGAAAGGGCCCCTTTGTTGTCCTTCTTAAACTAATGCTTGAGCTTGATTTGATTTTATGTTTTTTATGTTTTTTAACCCTATCCCATTTTATCTTCTGTGTCATGCATTTCTGGACTGTAAGCCAATCTGTTCCTGCTTTTCAATGAGAGATGTGTAACAGGGTTGGTGTGCTTAAGATTGAAGTCAACTTGTTTAAAATAAATAGCTAAATAAAAAATCAGACCACAACATATAAGAGAACCCAACTCATTCAAAAATTGCTACCATCAGTACTGGTAATATCACAGGCAGCGGCACTGATGTTATCACACACGGCAGACAAAACAACCCATCTCTTTTTCCAATAAAACATGAGAGCATCTTCCTAAGTCATATAGCTAGAAATCTTCCTTCCCAGGATCGAGGGACAGGATCCAGAAATCTGCTAAACATAAGGCCTGGAATAAATCCTAGAGCGATGCAGATCCAGGTACATCTGCTTACATTACTCAACCTTAAAACATTAGTAACAGCTTAAATTGTGAATACAGCATTTGTCGTTTTACATTGCCAATTCAATTCATATAGCACATGTTTTCATACACTGAGGGCAACTAATGGAAACACTGAGAAATCCTTGGGCAAAGAAAAAGAAAAAAAGCTGCAGCTATATTAGTTTGCAGCTTAAAGAAAATAAGAATGGGAGCTGTATGCTTCCTATTATATAAAATGGCTTCAGAAATGCCTCCCATACCACTTCCTGACTGCATCATTATGCAGGGAAGTCTGGAAGCCTTTGAAGACTCCACACTGAAACAAACTTGCATCTTTACTATGGCTTGAAGCTCTTGTTTTCTGACCACCCACGGAGAAAAGAACATGAATCTTTCATTTTAAATGCACACTCCCACCCCCAACATGCAAGTGTTTTAAACGGAGCAGAGGGAGAATATTCATATGTAGTCATTAGATAATGCTTTCCTGAGGAAACAACTTTGGCCCAAACTAAACAGTCTGTTACGTTTTGACTTAATAAGGTTTGAGGGGAATCCAGAAGTATTTGTTGAGTAGTAAGGGCCATAAAAGTATTCAGGGTTCCGTGCATCTCACAGATTTGCTTGTGCAAGAGAATTCGGCATCTAGAGGAATCACAGCTTTCATTTTAAAAGGTAGGTTTCATATTGCAAGTTATAGCTGTGGGCTCTCTGAAAATATTTCAAAAGGAGGGGTTGTTGGGGTTCACCCTAATGGAGATCTTGTACTGTTCCCTCCCCCTTTCCCATCTCTTCAGTATTACGCTGGATACAACTATGCTGAATTTCTGTCTGAAACCTGAAGAATCAGGTTTTTGACAGAGAAACAGCAAAAAAAGGACTTGATTTTACATTTACCTAGAAGCAAATTCCACTGAGTTCACAAGATTTATCACTGAGAGGACACAATAAGATGGAACTGTGAATTATAGACCATAAATCAGTGGAAAAGCACATGCCTGACATGGAGAAAACTCCTGCTCCAATCCCTTTCATCTTCAAATAAGGGTAGAAAAAGCCTGTCCAGCCATTGACAATTGTGTGTAGAACAGACAATAAAAAGTGAAATGACTCAATAGCCTTATTCAGTGGAAGCAGTTTGCTGTGCTCCTATTTTGCAACACAGCTTTAATGATGCAAATGCTTTGCCTATTAAAGCTATGCTTGAGCTCAATTAAAAAGCTGCAAAGAAGCCCATGTATTAAAAATACAGCTCAAAAACCTGAAACTCAGAGTTCTAAATCTGAACTTACAGTGAAGGCCAGAGTTCAGTGATCTTCTTTTTTAATCCAAGCTGCAAGAAAATGTAATGGGTTTAACAGACCAACTGAATCGCAGAGTCAGGTTATAACTGGGAATATAGCCAGTTTATTTCCTCCCACATTTAGTCCCCTAATTTGTGAGAACAATTCACATAGAATTGGCCTAGCACACTCCATGGAGTCCTTCCCTCAAAAATCTTTGCCAAGGAAAAGCTGAGCATTAAAACTAAAATGTATATTGCTTCTCCTCATCACCCTGGGCACCACTGTTGTCATCTTAACAACGGTTATGAATTGCTTAGTAAAGAATGCCTCAGTAGTAGTTATGAAAAAAGGTCCTTTGCCTTGGACACTGCCCATTTCATCCAAGCTAGGAGAAGTTGAATTTCTTTCAGTAACTTAAAAAGCAAGCAGAAAATGGAAAGCTGAAATGCATGACTGTGGGAAAGTTTGAACAGAGACAACAGACACTGATAATCAAACTTTTCAAGAGTCTGCCTTAAATCCAAGATTTTTGTAGCCATGTTTTCTTTCTAGGAATAAAGTATTATGAATCTGCCTTACTGCAAATCCAAATTACTGCCTTACTGTAAATCCATGTTCTTAGGAAGAAAATGACCAACGAATGCCTAAACACTGAAACGCTAAAGTTGCAAAAAGTAGAAGTCAAATCTTAAAAGTCACTTAAAGGGTCTGGCCTCCTTCTAGCTCCCCTGTAGAGTTTCAAATCATCCTCTTAAAAGCAATGTAGCTGCTTAAAAGGATTAAAGGATTCAAGCCAAATTGAAGAGAATTTTGTGAAGACTTCAGTAGGAAGCAGACTACACACAGACTGGGAATGGAACAAAATATCATTTGGCCAAATTCCCTGACAACCCATAAAGAGCATTTATTTCCCAGGCTTCTGGACTAGAAAGTGAAAAGGGGGGGGGGGACTGCTCTGGAAATCACTCCCACTAACACATATAAGGCAGACTGGCCCTGTATACTTGTGAAAACACACTGCCATTCTGTATTCCATACATTCACTTTACAGCCTACACTTTAAGAGTCACAGCAACATACATGTTGATTTTATATGCAAACCTCCAATCACAGCAAATATAGGACTAGCAGTCACTAAGTGGGATGCTGGACAAAGTCAGTGGCTCAACAAGTGATTGATAAATGTCAGCTATTGAAAACGAGAAAGATCCCAAAACAGCAAGATGAAGTTTATTAAAGAATTAACCTTGATACGCTGTTGTAGCAGTTCTGAGCCCTCTGTCCTAACATTCAGTCCACTGATAGCAGAATCTGGAACTCAGAAGAGTGAATGATGAATATAACTCAAGGACAACGAATATGAAAAGTAGCGTTAATATAAAAGTAACAGTGAGAGTGACTAGAAAAAGATATACATAACACATTTGGACTACACAAATACAGACTCAGAAAAATGATGAGCTAGGTCTTTTGATGCTCTGGCATCAAAAACCAGGTAGACATTTAAAAAACGTTAATAATGAAATATATTATCAAGCATACTTTGGAAACAAATATGAGAGCTAATTGGAATGATCTGCTGTAGCTGCCTTCCTTCTGTACGTTAACAAACAGTGACCTCTACACATATTAGAGATGGGTGACTAAAATATAAATAAATACCCATTTATTTCACAGTATTTAAGCTCCAGTAAAACTACTGGAGTTGTGTACACATAATAAACATATTTTTAAAAGTTATCTCTCTTTTTTAGTTATTAATTTTTTTAGTTGTTAATTTTACCATGCCCAAAAAACAACAACAACCCTGAAGATGATTTATGTACCAGTATTCCTGAGTCACAGAAAAAAATCTCATCTTGTTCAAATCCTACTTACTTCAAAATTTTGCCATGGTATGTCTCCAAGTACTTGGCCCTCTTCTGTTTATGTTATTTTTTGCATCATCCCAAATTATTACTGTCTAGTGACACAGAGTAGCTTGTGGAAATTTGTTTTATAAATAAGAAAATCAGCCCCAGAATGCATTATCTTGCCTACATTTCTCCACTATGAGGTTTGTGACTGATGGTGCTGCTCATTCTCTTACCGATCTTCCTTTTTTTGGTTTTCAAAGTTCTAGAAGTTCTAATTTCACTGTTGCACTAGTCAGAGCAGTGAGAAATAAAAAAATTGCAACATGTGTATTAAAAAAAAAAATTCTCCTTCCTAAATGTATGGCAGCCACTACCAGACAATAGCAACTAAGTATGCTTTTTTCTGAGAACTGGTTGCATTAAACTTTACCGACAGAGAGACTCCTTTCTCTTCAGCTAATAACAAATGTTATTCTTACCAAGTTGATATGCAGCCAAACAACTCATTAAAATAGGAGCCCAACTTCCAACCCAGAAGTTACTCATAAGCCTCCTAGCAATTCAGGGCAAAGATGCTGCTCCTTTGAATCAGAATGTTTTTAAAGAACGGTTTCTTTAAACAATTAAGTAGGTTTCTATAGTTCAAGCCATTAGGGAACACCTTCATAAGGAATTATGGAAGTTTCGACACACACTCCAGAACTAGCAGACTATGATAATAAGATATCAAGGTGCCAGTACAGTTGTAGGATGTGTGTCAAAGAACTTAAAAAGGAAAGTAACAGAACAAAATTATCGAAGTGTTGTCTTATTTCTGAATCTTCCCACCTTTCGTGTGGGTGCTCAGAATTCTTTAAAGCTGAGAATCAAATTAGTTGATATGCTATTTTTTTCCTAGCTCAATTTTTACAGCAAACATAACTTGGTTAAAAAACAAGCATTGACGAGGATTTTATAGCGTATCTACTGTAGCCTTTCCCTCCTTCACACTTTCTATACAGATTTTCTATACACCCACGCCTCGTTTAGAGACCATGTTCCATTCCAATGACCAGGTCATTAAGTGAAATGGTCGCTAAGCGAACACATGATCAAGAGAAAGAGAGAGAAAGAAATGCTGTGAAAATCACTAGTTGCTGCCGTCTCATTCAGATAAAGTTCTCTTGTACAGCTATGCCAGCATTACTCTCACTCCAGTGTGCATTCTTGTCAAGTGAATGAAATTTGGTTGTAAGCGCATGCATTGGTTGGAAAATTAATTTTTTTATTACTATCGTATTTGCGAATGGTCGCTAACCAAGACAGTCATTAAATGAGGAGTGGGTGTATATGGCTTGGTCTTAGGGTTCACAGAATTGCTAATCCTTTCTGTGGTAGTGGTACTGTCATACTGTTCTTGGAATGCGTGTTCATGAAAGCATATCAAATCTGACCTAGTAGTTTTCTGTTTATATTTATAGGCAGCTTCCCTATGTATATGTAAATGTGTGAGAGTAGCAGTACTCAGCCACAAAGGCCAGGAAAATCACTGCCAGAAAGAGTTGTTGTCACTAGGTCAGATTGGACTTCTTCTGGACACGGATAACAGTTTTCTGCAGTGGCCACAAAACAGCCTGCATTAAACTAATATGCCTCCATCTATGTCTACACTGTGCCCTAATTATTGTGTATTATTAGTTGACATATCATTTTAGAAGTGAAATGGGGCAAGGACAAAGGTCTAATTAATTAATATAAAGAACTGAAAAACCATGGGACAAAACAATCTTTCAATGATAATGATAGATTTATATTCAAGAAGGAGGGGTTGTCCCTATCTAGAATTTTATCTTAATGTAAGAACATTTGACCCCACTTACTCAATTATTAAACATTAAAAAAATAATTTAGTTCATGGAAAGCTATTAAACACCCAGATATGCAAAGAATATACATAACCGCTGACGGTAAGAGATTAGGCCAAAAACTGTGAAGAATATTGTGCAAAGTAAACACACCCTTTTTGCACTACATTATCATTAATGTAACTGAGATATTTTACGTGATTTTTATAAAACAATAAATAATAATCCTTGAAAACAGCACAGAATCATACACTTGGAAGAAAACTTCCAACTGGTCCAACCCTCTGCCCAGTGCAGGATCTGCTAAAGCATTTCGGACAGTTGGCTTCCTCTGTATATGAAGAGGAACATACCACTTCATGAGGCAGTCTATACCACTGGTTGACAGATCTTACAATCAGAAAAGTCCTACTAATACCCAACATAAATCTACTCCCCTATCATTCTGGTCCTGTCCTCTGGGAACAAATCCATTCCTTTCTGTGATGGATTGGGATGAGAAGGTTCAAGGACAGAAGCATGTCCTCAGCCCATAGTTTGAGCATGGGAAAGCGAAGAGGATGAGACTGGCACCACCCTAAGGAATGCGTAGTGTTTAGTTGCTGGCTTGGGGAGTTCAGAGTTAGCTTGGTGAGACTCTGTCTGGCAGGTGCGAGCAAATAAAGTAACTGAACTGTTCCAGTACTGTCTCATGGAGTTTCTTGGGCTTAACCTGACACTTTCCCTACAAATGTCTGTAAGCTGCTTTCACATCTTCCTTCAGTTGGCTCTTCTGCAGAGTAAACATACCTACTCCCTTTAACCATTTCTCACAGGATTTGGCTTCTAGTCCCCTTACTAATATGGTGGCCCTCCTCTGAAATCACTCCAAATTGTTGATGTCATTTTATAGTCATCCCCTCAACCCCTTCATTCATCATGTTACAACACAGGGCCCAGAACAGAGCCCTAATGCAGTTTGTTCAGTACTACTCTCTAATTTAATGTGGAGCCATTGATGAGCACACCTTGGGTATGGTCATTCAGCTAATAAAGAATACGTCTGTTATATCATCTAGCTTTTATTTTACTATTTTCACATTAATGAGAATACCATGAGACACTTTGTTGAATGTTTTGCTGAAGGTCAAGGTAGACTGTGTCTACTCTGACCTCAGCATTTTGACTTTCACATCATTTCTCCAACCTAGTAAGCTAGAAACTGTGCCAAAAAAGATTAGTCTGGCATGCCTTGTTTGTGACTATTGTTAGATTGGAAAACAACACTTAACAATAGTCACAAACAAGGCACGCCAGACTAATCTTTTAGTGCTCATGAATATACTATTTAATGAAAATGTGCTCAACAACCTTACCCAGGTTGTCCTCTGTTTTTTTTTTTTTAAATGGGGACATTTGTTCTCCTCCAGTTTTCTGAGATTTTACCAGTTCTCCAGTTCTCCAAGAGTGCAGCCTGTGGTTCTGCAATTCCTTCTGTTAGCTCTTTCAGCATCTAGGATGTAAGTCATCTGACCTGACTTATTTAAGTTAGCTAAATCTTTCCTTACTTCATCTATTTTGAGCTGCAACTCCTTCCTTCCATTAGTGACACAATGGCCAGCTCAGCTTTGCTTCCCTCCTGAGAGAAGACAGACGTAAAATACCAGTTAAGGTATTATGCCTTCTCGTATTACTCATTACCAATTCTTTGTAACAGATCTTTACCTTCTTTGCCTTGCTTTGTTTCTAAACCTTTTCTGTTGTTTTGGACATTCTTGCAAGCCTCAGTTCATTCTTCGTTTTAGTTTTTCTGACCCAGTTTCTATGATGGTCTTGTATTTTTCTTCAGTTATATGCCCCTCCTTCCTTTTCCTATAGGTGTTTCTTTCTTTTCAGTGTTTAGAAAGCTCTGTGTGCATCCACCCTAGTGTCTTTAGATGCCTCCCATATTTCCTTCTAGTAGCAATGCTTTGTGATTGTGCTTTCATAGTGTCTTGTTTAACAGGATTTCACCCTGGATACTTTTCCCCCCTCAGGATTTCAAGACACTCTTCTGAAATCCAATATACAAGTTTGTGTCTTTTCTATTCCTCTTCCCCATGATATAGTGAACTCATGGTTGCTTTCTCCTAAGGTTCCAGCAATCTTCACTTCCTTTTTCTGCTGTTCTGGGTTGCTGCAGTGTGTTTGTACTTGTTTGAATACTGTTCTTACACAGCTCCTCTTGTGGGAGGTTGGGTTGTTACTTTGGTAAAGTAATAACCCAACCTCCCACAAGAGAAGCTGTGTAAGAACATTATTCAAGTGAGCACAAACGCATAGCAACAACCCAGAACAGTAGAAAAAGGAAACAGACCACCTATACAACATCTTCCAACAAAATGGATATCCACGCAACTTTATCAAAAAGTGCCTGACCACTCAACCTACTACAACACAATCAACACAAGCTATGAAAAGGATAACACTGCCATACATCAGAAATGTCTCAGAAACTACCAACAGACTACTACAACCACATGGCATCTCCGTAGCACACAAACAAACTAAAGCCCTCCAAAACATCTTAAATAAACCAAAAGATCCAGTAGCCCAAGAAGAAAAAACAGGAGTCATCTACAACATACAATGTAAGGACTGTAACAACCACCATGTAGGACAGACAGGCAGAAGGCTAACAGAGCACATCCATGAACACCAACTAGCAGTCAGAAGACATGATGAAAACTCCTTAATCTCACAACACATGGACAGGCTTAACCATAGTTTCAACTGGGAAACTGTCAGCATCTCAGACCAAGCTAAATCCAAAAATGTGAGGGAATTCCTGGAAGCTTGGTATTCAGACAAGACAGCCATCAACAGGCACATAAACAACATCTACACACTGTTCAAAAGAGACAATAGAAAGGAAAACAAAAGACCAGAACATCTCCTCACCAGCAATCATCACCCAGATAAGCAGAGATTAACACCAAGATTATCACCAGACATACAACCAGCAGTAAACAATACCCTAATCAAGGAACTACCAGAGGGAAAAAACAAAACAAAACAAACCCATACCCCCACCAACACTGGCAGGGCATGCCACTGTATATAAACAGAGAGCAAACCCCATCCCATTCTAGCACTGAAGATGTTACCTAGCTGGGTAACAAAATGTTTGCAAGAAAACAACCAAGAAACCAACGTTTGCAAGAGAACCCCAAGGACTCCACAGTTCAACCCTGAGCTACGCTTAATCTCTTCTATTGGTAATCTTCACTTCTTCAACCAGTTCATCCCTGCTGGTAAGGATTAGGCCAGGATTGTACTTCCTTCTATCCTCTGACAAATGAAACTCTTACAAAGAGAAGACAGGAATCGCTGGGTCTCTGACTCTTGGCCAAGTTAGATTTCCAACAGATATCAGAAAAGTTGAAATCTCCCATTATCAGTATTGTGGGCCTCTTTGAATGAATGGGTACCAGAGGATTTTTTTAAAGAGAGAGTAATTGTCCTGGGCCTCATACATGAGGTTGACCCATCCAAAGAATGGTTCAGTATTTAAAATGATCAAATAGATCAGTATTTCTCATTCAAAACTGTAAAACAAATAAGTCAATATACAATCCTGAAAGTAAGCTCAGTATTTTGGATTTCCCCATTTAATGGACCATTAAGTTCAACAGACCAAATATACTAGAGAAAAAGTTACATAGATGCAAATTCCCCTCTCCACAACTCTTAAAAAGGCCACCTTATCTCTATTGTACAAGCATCTAAATGTATGCTCATGAAAATTAAGATGGTTGCAGTGTTTCACATGCTAGTGCAGCACCATTATATTTTTCAACACTCTCTTCAATTCTTATTCAGTCCATGTCAATCTATTATACAGTAAAAATATAGCAGAATATAGCTTTCAGCGGTGTGAAATACTGTATTGTGTTTGAGAAAGTGGTTTTCATCAGTACTGTAAACTTGCAATAGTGTGACTGGCTATAAACAGTATGATAAAATGTTTAAACTTTTCAGTTCTGGAATGGGATATAAATTTTGGATCCAGGATATCTCTTTGCATTCATACTGACACAGTGTGAATGTGACCTTTTTCTAGAATTAAGTTCAGTTAATGTCAACAGAGCTCACTGCTTCAGTTTTATACCTCTATGGTATACTCTTTCCTTCCAAAAATAGACTGAAGAAAATCTACTGAAGCGCACTGATCTGTTCACCAGTAAGCACAAATATTAGATAATTCAGTCTAGAGAAGCAGTAAGAAACTATAGTGCTCTTTGCCATCTTACTTTCTAAAGCTTTGTTTATTTTTTTTTTTTATTTTTCAACTGGGTACAGCTGGCATGCTGCAAAACAAAGCCCCAGACAATAGCATCGTCTTTATTAAAAAAAAAAAAATGTCTCTAAACTCTATAGACACATAGGCATTGTAAGGGTGGATTTACACACTGTGTTAAAACCTTGATTTGTTTAAACATCTTTTCTTAACTGGCCTCCCAATAATTCTATTACTCTAAGAAAAATATCAATGGTTTGAAATGCTCTTTTACCTTTTTTTTTTTTGGCAGGGGGAAGAGAGAGAAAGGTCTTTTCTGCTTAATAAAGATTTTACCAAAATATGATATACAAAGATGTACAGCAGAAGGAAATTCTATTAGACATCCTGATATAAGTGAAATCTTAAAATTTGTATTGCAACCAAATAGGGGCATTGGGCAAAACACCTAGATGTTACTAGGAAGCTGCAGTTAACATTTCAGTCAAATATAGCCTCAGCTCCTGGATGACCTTGCTTAGATAAGTTTTTCCTTCCTGCAAACTTGCCTATCTGACTCTTATTCATTTCTTTAAAAAACAACAATGAAGGAGCTTCAATGTTTAAAATGAAAAAAAAAGGAGTTTTATCAGATCACTTATACTTCTAACACCATTCAAGCCATTAAACAAGAGAAACTGGGGAAAGGAGGAGAAAATTTAAAAAAGCAGTCATGGAACATTTTACATATGAAATAAGAGTGACAGCACAAAGATTCTTAAGTTTAGAAAAGAACTCACTATTTTCTCATCTGATAAAACATGGTTAGGTGTTTAAGCTTTTGAACTAGAGCAGTGTTTCTTAAACTTAGCAAATTCAACTGCCAGAATTCCCTAGCCAGGCTGAAGTCCACACATTTAAATTTGCCAAGTTTGAGAAACACTGAACTAAAGGAATCAATTCATGAACAATGCAATACTGTTTTAATACTTTATTTTTAAACCTTCCTCTAAAGTCACCTTTTTTGTAATTCTTAATGTTTGCTTTTCAAGTATGCTTGAAAATTGTGAATTTAAGGAAACAATAATACCAGAGGTACCAGAAGTACTTCAAACTGATCAATCAATCATTTGCGAGCACAGCAGTAAGAACCTACATGTTATGCGCTCTGAATCAAAAAACAATAGCAGAGTTTCATGTTGCTCTAAAAATAATATAAATTATTTCAGAGCACTGATTTTGTTGTGTTATTCACAGATACTGATGTGCAGACTCTGGTTGAAGTTTATGGTGGAATGAAAGAGAAAAATGTAGTCAAATCTAGTCACCTGCATAAGAACTATAGTCCCACCGGATCTATCAACATAAAATGGCATCATCAGCCACGATATCCTACCAGGTCACAGACTAGGGATAGAGATTGGAAAACACTGATTTGTACAAGTTTAACATAAGTATCCACACTATATATATTCATGGGAACTAACTGTTTTATCTGTATTTAATAAATTTAATTCAGCTACATCAGTTTTTACTTTATTTCCTGGCTCTGCCTACTTAGTGAAATCTAGTCCTCAGCTTACCCACAAAAATTGCACATACCTGATCTAAAAGACCCATAAATAGGTACATGTCAACAGACTCTTTTAGAGTAAGCAACATTAGGCAAAGCACAGGAAAGAAAAAAATAGTATGGCAAAGCAACTGAAAGAATGAGGTAAGGAAATATACCTAACTCTAGTTTACACCAACACCATTCAGTATATCCTTAAATACCTTTCTGTCCTATATTTGCTTCTATCCCATCATACACTGACTTCTGTGGTTTGAACTTCTCACCTCTCTCTTTATGAGGATCTTACCAATTCCATCCTACCACATCTTTCTTGGTCTTCCACTTCTCTTGATCCATTCCCTCTTCTTTCATATATTTCTTTAGAATTTCTTTTGAATTTGGTTCTTATTCATTCTCTCTATAAGGCCAAACCTCCTAAAAGCCAACAGCATGACATTATCTGCATAAAAACATATATGTACATCCCCAAACAATACATCTCTAACATCATCATGCTTTATACATTTATACCATAATCACTGGGACATCACCTGTTCTTGTCTTAGTTCCTTACTCAATGTTAAAACATTAACTAAGCATTCAATTTATTCTCATGCATGCTTTGTTTCCATCACACAGCTATGACCACATTTCTCAACCAACATTCAACTCCATATCTGCACAAAACATTCCATATTTTAAGCCTATTCAATTTTATTCTGAATCAACAAATGTATAATAAAATTTCTTTCTCGTATTCTTATGCTGTTCAATAACCTGTTGAAAAAAAGTAAAATCTGGTCTGCCAATCCCTTGCTCAGCATAAAATTGCACTGCACTTCACAAATTTTGCTCATTGTTTCCTTCTCACCAGAATTCTGTCAATCAGCTTCCCAGGCATGCTTAACCAACTAATCACCCTTGCTATCTTTCCCTTCTTCTATGTGTCAGGATTAGATGCACTTTCCACAAACATGTTAAACAACCAGCACATCCCCTCAATAATCAAACCATTCCATCTTTCAACATGGAAAGTATTAGATATTATAACATCTAATTCTGCAGTCTTACTGTTTTTCAACTTTCTCAGAGTATTTATGATTTATGATATACCTCAGTGAATTAAGGAGGTGTCTGTTTAAGCCACTTCCAAATATTATCTCTCTGTTGTGGACTTACAATATATTTTATCCCTATTGCCCTGGAGACAAATCTTGTATATCTCCATCAAGGTCATCTTCCTTACTCTCCACATCACTCCATTCCATAGGATCAGACCACCTTCATTCAGGTCTGTTATATCCTTATACAAGATATCTAGTTTTCTTTCATTTGTTAATTCATGCTCTTTTCCATTTACTCCTCTTACATTCCAGTCACAATTTTCCATGTGCCATGGTTCTCATCTGATGGGGCCAGAAACACTGACCTCTGTCATCCATCATGGCTTTGCTCAATCAATATTTTTACACAATATGTTTTAGCATGATAGAGAAGGTGTAGACTACATTGGCCATGATATCAACATGAGAATGGCTGGCATTTGGAATGGGATATCCTCAGTATGCTGTTTATGTCCAGTCCTTTCTCTCATTTCCTTCTCAATCCAGAAATCTTCTGAAGAGCATCAATGAGATAACAAACTGCATGTAGGCAAACAAACAGAGCCAATCTAGGTAAAGTACACATAATTTTGGTTCATAAATAAAGCTAAATTTAGGTGTACTTTTCTTGAAGGATTAGTTTTGTTTTTTATCATTCTGATTTCTGTACAGCTTGGAAAAGGTATTCATGCATGAACCACATTTAATTTAGATTATGCAGCATCAGGCTGCCTCTGGAGAAAGCTCTGGGATGATTCCTGAACAAAAACTCATATGTCAAGTTTTGCTGGAAAACTCCATTTCAGTAGTAAAACTGATCTGGTTTTAGAATAGAAAAGAATATATATAGCTCAGGGTTGAACTGATTTGGTTTTAGAATAGAAAAGAATATATATAGCTCAGGGTTGAACTGTGGAGTCCTTGGGGTTCTCTGACTTGATTGTTTTCTTGCAGACATTTCGTTACCTGGCTAGGTAACATCTTCTGTGCTAAAGCTAAAGCACTGAAGATGTTACCTGGCTAGGTAACAAAATGTTTGCAAGAAAACAACCAAGCTCAAAAAACCCCAAGGACTCCACTGATTTGGTTTATTCTATACTGACTATCAGTTCAATTATAAGCCCAATGTAAAGAACTGCTTATTAGTTATAGTGTTCTAATGTTCTGCCTTCAGTAACTGCTAGATGTCTGCATAATTGGAAATACAGGAATGTGTCTTTTCTGTTCCAGTGACTAAGCATATAATTCACTTTCACAGAAGGCTGAAAGAGTGCCCTGCAATTTGCATTTCAATACATTCTAGTTTTTTCCTGCTTCATTATTCTTTTGGGCTGAAGATTTTGCCTTTTAAATTGATTTGATGTATGACAACTCTGCTATATATCTTATTCTTGTTTTATTTTATTTTTACTTGCATACTGCTTAAAACTGATGTTGGAGAATCTTTATGAACTGAATGGAAAGGTATGAATATTTTAAATAAATTTATAGCAACATCTACTTATACACAAAGGCATCCAAAACTGTGAATTGCAGTATAATTGTACTTACCTGAACTTAGAAAGAAAAAGAAATTGGTCAGAAGTAGAAGGGGCAGACAATTAGTATTGATAAAGCATGATGAGTCAGTCAAACTGACAAATGCATAAAGGTATTTAATCTTCTGCAAGTTTCCAAGGTATCTTTTAATTATTAATTAAACTATAAGAAAGGCCATCACTCTACAATTAAATAACAAAATGACAAATTTATTTCCAACCTGCATCCATAGCAGCATTGCCAACTAAAGCATATCACATACAATAATTGTTTATGATTTATAGTTCTTGGAAACATGACTCATTTTGGAATGCCAACACAGTTTTGTTATATAACTACACAGCTCTTGGTTTTCAGAGTAGGATATTATAGAAAGAACATGTACAACACTCCCTACTTTCAAAATGGATAACATGTGGATCAAGTAATCCCTGAGTAACAGAATATTCACAGATTGCTCATAACTCCAGACTGGGTGAAAAAAATTACACCATACATTTCACAGACCATGCTGAACCTTTCAGGTAGGGAAAACACCTATTGACTCATGACAAAATGTTGGCAACATGATGAGGCAAGCACGTGAAGATCATCATTACAGTGAAGATTCGTTTACTCAAGAGAAAGAGAATTGTGAAAATTAGACACATAACATTTCTGCATTTTTAATGGGCAACTTCAGAATAGGTGTTAACACCAAATACCACTTGATGTTATAAATATGATGCCTTATAAATCATGCTTCCAAAGTGACAATACTAATATACTGTCAGTTCTCACAACGTAAGAAGTGTTTTGTCATAACAGCATGGTGAGACAATAAAATGACCAGCTCCTTTCAACAGTATAGTTGGAATAATCAATACGTTTGTGGGGGGAGAGTAATTGTGGAGATACTTAACATGTCACTGTTCTCTACATGCTTAAAAATGTTCCTTCTTGAGGAATAAACATTTAGTCTGAGGAATAAAATCTAAATTGTTAAAAAGTTACACATATGGCAGTATATGACAATGCTAAGCATAATCCAAGCAGCACAATATTTAAACATACTTTTTATTACATTAGCACAGGGTCTCCAACTTTTTTGAGCCAATTGACAGATTATTACAGAGTTGATTATCACTAGTTTCGTAAAATGGTGCCATAAGAGACACCATTACGAAACACCCAAAATGCAAAGAAAGCTATAGTCTATAGCCAATTGCTATTTTAATCTTCTAATATTTGCTGGGATCTATGCTGGAAGTACCAATTATTCTTAAAGCTGGTCCATAGTTTTATAGCTAATTAACTTCCTGACTATTTTTTAATAAATAAATAAATAAAATTAGGTATGCAGCAAAAACCAAAGAACATATTAAGGAGTATCTGTTGCTTCCAGGAGCATGTTGAAGCTCCAGACACTAGTACATCCACCACAGGATGCAAAATCCATATTTCAGCAATATATTTTAGGTAACTAAAAAATCATAGTGTTATTTGATAGAACAATTAACCTCAAAATGTATATGAATGGCCAACCACAAACTGCTGGTAAATCCAATTTAAAGAACTGGTTTTAGAATGGGAAAAAAAAACCTTAACTGGGAATTAGATTGCAGAAGTCATTATTTTCAGTTATAGTTAATGTGGAAAATATGCTAATCTATTTTTTAACATTAAGTATATACATTCAATCTTGCATTAATGAATAACTAATATTGCATAATTGATGCAGAACAGGTACTGTATCCTTCCATCCTTGTAACTGTCAGCATTTCTGAACACATAACAATGCCCTTTTCCTCTGTCTTTTCATCAGTTTCCATACCAGTGGTATAACAATCCAAAATTATACGAACAGTGACAAAAATTAATGAATCTTCAAAAACAAAATTAATATGTGAGATGACTTCTAATCAAAAGGGAGCCATTATGGCATAAAACTACATCATATGAACTAGTATTGATTTTTAATTGATTCATTTAATCTCAAAAAATAATCTGAATCCTCAATGTCTTCCTGAAATGATACATAAATGTTCTAAATACATGATTTTTAGAACAGTAGTTTTGTATCTATAGAAATATGAATACTTCTTCATTGGCACTGATGTACTAAATAGTCCAATTCCTTATTTGCTAGACACTGTTCTATGTTTCCCTATTACAGATAATAGTTGTAGCTGTATTATTTGTAGAGAGTACTTGTTGAATTCTCTATAAATAGAAGGAATTCAGAAGCATAAATGGCTGTGGGTTCATATGAACTAGATGCCAATAGGCATTTAATCAGAAATACTCCTGCTCTGTGCTTCCTGGCAAAAATTATATTTGTGTTACAGCTGCTAAAATATTATTTAATCAATTAATTCATCTTAATTATACACTCCATTCTGCTATCAATAATCCAGCACAAAGCTTGCCTTGTTATTTCCAAATTTTGACTCTCCATATTATTTAGTGTGATCATAAGAATCAAATAAGATTTGGCATGCTAATTCTAATCCAAAAGGAGGATGAGTTCCCCGTTTTCCAACTAATTAGATTCTTAAGTATTTCAATTTACAAGAGATTTCAGATATGCCAAATCAAGATGATCTATTAAAGATTCCAGTGGATAAAATTTACTATTAATTGACCCAAGACAGAAAGTATCTTGCATGATGTGACCTTATGCTATAATGCCTTTACTTATAAAAATGCTTTTAACAAAATGATCTGTATAAAAATATTCGCCCACCATTATTTTAATAACTCTCTCTCCATTTTACTAATGTAAAAACATTAAAGTAATTGTTTAAAACCTCTTTGGTTTTACTTAAAACATATATTAATGTTCAAAAGAATGGATCATTTTAAAAATCATTAAAATGTATAGTCTCTTAAATGATACAGACTTATTTAGTTATCAGCTAAAAAGGGCACTCTTCTTTATAACCACCAGTAGAATCTGTTCATTTTCCAATATGATCCATATCAAAAATGTAATGTATATCTGATATCAAAAATCCAGCAAAAAGGAATGTTCTTCTATAATCTTCAATATTTTACACAATCAGAAATTTGTGTTAATACCCAAATTTAAATATTACAGGCATTATTTGCTAAAGAAAACAAGTTCAAGATGTTGCAAATAATTTCTTGAGTCAAACCCACTCACCCCTCACTCCAGCCCACACACATTAAAAAAAAAATCACATGTTTTTCACTGGATCAATGCATAGTTTCATAATAGCTATGGAGGATTATAATACTTCATGACATTATCAATATAGATGTCACCCTACCTTTCAGCAATAGCAGTATAACTTCATTACAGTAAAACAGAGTTGAGAAATTGAACTAGTCCCAGGATTTTCCCTCATTACCCTGCATGGTCTGTTCTATGCGAAGGAATGAAGCTTCAGACCTAAGAATTCCTCCACCCTCTCCTGCAATCCTTTTGTCTGTTTTGTACAATCATTTCAGCCGACCCCCGAGCAAAGGAAGATGGCCTTGGCTGAATCAGCACTGTTCTACCCTTGCTTTTCCTGGGACTGTGGAAAGGCAAAAATACAGCAAAGAATCACACATTCAGAGCACATGGAACATTCTTAACCCAGGGTGTGAAGAAATGGAGCATGGGGCAGGGAATTTATGTGCTGTCCCACAGGACGTGGCAGGCCACAGCTGGCCCATAAGCTGAAGGTTTCTTGTCCATGTCTTCTTCCATTGCAAGAATATCAGCCAAGAATCAACATTGGTCTGATGATGAAAGAGAAGAAGAACATGTTTTCAGGGATCTTAAAAATATATTCCTCAGTGGTGAAACTGCACATTATAGAAGTGATTAAAGAAAAGATCCAGAATTTAATTTCAGGGTTAAATGTTCTACATGATAAAATATATATCCATAGAGTGTATTCTTTTCTAGCAGATAAGTGGCTGCTGTCAAAGGTTAGAACTGGAGACCTAACTACAGCTGACAGAAAAGGCTATTGCATTAACAGGCAGGATCAGGAAATTAGACTCTTGGTATTTATAAGGGGGATAACCTATGGAATTCACAGATGCTATTATTACAGAGATTGAAACTTCCTATATTTTTTCCCTTCCGCACTCAAAGAAAATAAATTTGTATTCATTTTTTCTATTAGATCCCCAGGATTTAAAGAAAACATACTTGCCTTATTAGCTCTAACCAGGAAGTTTCTGGATCAAATCTATAAAACCACAATATGTTGCCAAAAGGCTATTAGTTAAAGCATGACCTTTTAGGTAAGGTGAACAAAAGTTAGGGTAAATGTGAGGAACTCATATGCAAAAACACATATACGAGCAGCGATCATTACATGGCAATTATTTCTGAAGTACAATTACAAATATTGCATTCTTAGATAAAGCAATAGCTCTAGATTATCCATCGATCCAGCATGATGGTTTCACCTGATCATGCTTCCAGTCACTAAGCTAAGGAACAAAAAGGGATGCAGGCATGTCTCAACATAATCTACCTTGAGACATTTATTCTATTCAGATTTATTTCCCACCACCGCCTCAAAAAATTTAGATCACAAAACAGGAGGGTCACTTCTTTCGACAGCCAGAAATAACTTCTTATTCCGTCTAGAAGGATATCTTTCAAAATTTCCTGTAGTTTACGTAGTATTACACTAGTTATACAAACCATCTTTCTTCAACATGACATTTAATATGTTCTTCCAATATATAACCGATACTTTCTCATTTTAAGTCTGGACTGAGGATTCTACAACATTTCAGATGCTGTGAACTATACTGGTAGATTCCCTGAACAAATTTCACACTGGCCAGAATCTTACATTTGGCATAATTAAAGCTGGTCTCACTTCCACCAATGAAAACTGAAAACAGCTTAACTGTTGTTGTTTTTTTAAATGCCTTTAATTATTTAAACAAAACAAAGAAAACACAACTAAGAAAAGGAAAAAAGAATTTTTTTTTTAATATATATTGGGTTCTCATAAATATATGTATGTATATACATTGATATTATATAATAACTTGTTTTTCTTGAAACACAACTGTTTCGAGAAAGAATGACCTATTTCATCATAATTGGAGTTTCCAATTAATTGCTGATTGCACAGGTCAGCAGCATGACAGATATAATCATGTCATCTGCCTGCCACACCCACGCACCCATGTATCTGTGTGATGTTGAAAGTGTTTTTTTCAAGGACCAAAGAAAATCCTGAGATAATAGTGCAAGAATGCTGAAACTTCACAAACTTTGGCAAATATGCAAGATTTCAGGCATTTTTTATTAATGATTAATTTATTTGGAATCCTGCCTTGGACACAAAATCATTAATGATGCCTGGAAAACTTGACAACTTCTGATACATAGCAAATCCTAGGAACGGTATGCCTCTTCTTTTGTAGAAGCCAAATTTATCACCTTCCTCAGGCAAAGGCTTATTTTAGGAGGACAACATCAGCACTAAGTCATCCTAATGTAAGAAGAAAAAGGAAAATCAATGAGATGCTGAATATCTGGTGACCAATTAACTTGCGTAGGGGTGGGAAGTTTGCATAGTTGCTGTAAGCATAATTGTTTGTATTTTCTTCTGTTGAACAATATATGCATACCCAACTATGTATTTAAAGAGAGAAAAAAGACAAAAAGGGCAAAATCTTAGTGAGCAGACCATTAAAAAACATGTTAATATATGTGTGTATGAAAGAAATCAGAGTATTAAAATGTGTGCCAGTTTCAAACTACATGGTAAGTTGCATGTGGAATGCTTATGCAAAGCAGATGTTCAAGAAAAAACAGAAAAAACATCAGAGGGACAAAAGGAAGCAAAATCACATGAAAATACAAGGTAAGAAAGGGCCTCCATTTTATATTAAAAAAAACTCTTGGGAATATGTTCCATTAATACACACAGACGCACACAGACACACACACGAGCTGTTATTCATACAGAAACAATTACTGAGCCAAGGGAAGATGCAAACACAAAACGGCCATAACTCTTGACTTAATTTAGCAAACCTTTGATCAGTATTTTGAGCACCCCTACTTTCTTACATAAACACATTTCTTAGTGGTTTGCTCTAATACTAGTAGCTGAGCATAGTAATTAGAGGATTCAGGTGAAAAAAAAATACAAGTATAGCAAAACTGAAATGATACAATACAATTGCCAATTACTTTTCAATTCTCACTAGGTTTCAAGCCATGAATAATGTTGAGCTGATAACTTACGTACTTAGTCCTAACAAAACTTTGATAAGATATTTTTATTATCACAGAGTACACACAAACAATATAGAACAAAAATTGCAACTAACTCAGTAAGGACAATCCAATCCAACATCAATTTAGCTGCAGAACATGGCTAAATAAAAGATTATAAAATAAAAGAAAAAAAGAGTAAAAAACCTGAGTAAGACAATAATTACCATTGTTAGCACCATCCTTATGAATAAACTTAGACTATTTCAATTGTAATATAACGTCGTAGCATAATTTAAATTTCCAGACAATTACGGATTATTCTGTTTCAACTAACAATGACTGTTCCAAGAACTACACCTCACCTACCTTCAAAATCTGCAAATCTATACAAGGGTATACCCAATTCAGAAAGCAGGCAAAGCTTTGAGCTGGCTCCTCTGCCTTCATCTTAGCTAATAAAGGTCCCATGGAACTATAGTGAATTAATATGTGCCATAGCAAACCCTCCACCTATTCTTGATTAATAGGTACAATATCTGCTTTTTCTACTTGATTTACTGACTTTTATATTTCATACTGGAACACACTGAACCCTTTTGGCAGGTACACAACCATACAAAATTGTTAGTACACAGTGACTTATCCCATTCTGATAACATCATAATATGCAGGTGTGTATCTAAAAATGTTAACATATTCTGGGAGATACTGGGAGAAATTATGCAATTGGGATTTTTATAATATTTTAGAGTTTGACTTTTCCAGTGTATCACCTTCAGCTGTTACGTGGAAATCCTGGGAAATGAAAACCCCACACATCTAGATTAGGGATAGACTTCTCTAGTGGTTATGTGAGCCACACTTAAGTAAATCAAGTTATACTTGTATTACCACCCTATTTGTTTTCAAATAGGATGCAACTGCATTAAGTTTTCAAGAGTACAATTCTTTTTTTCATTGCTTCAACTGTGATTTTTAAGGGCTGGGCACCCAATTGTGGATAGGATTGTACAGTCCACAAAATAGGCACAGTCTTTTTCTCTTACAGGTGAAATTACTCATTTTTATTTCTTTGGGGTAATACCAGAAGATCTAAAGTGAAGCATGGTCCTGTAAAAGATGCAGGTTTTGTTTTAAGAGTAAGTGGAAGGAGAAGAGAGAAGGGATGAACCTAAGATCAGTACATGCTTAAGTGTACAGTAGACACAGACCTGGCTCTGAAATATTGAACTTTCCATGTTGCTACTGATCTAAAATACCGAACTCTTGATATTGTTGACTAGGAACTATTATGGCAACATTTTCCTTCAACACTAATAATTTTCTTAGGAGAGACCTTAATAACTACTGTAGAGTTCAGTGAACCTTATGTGATAAAAGAATTTTCTGAACATCTATACTTGTACATTTCTGATTTTATTAGTTGGCCACCTGCATTCTATTTTAAGTAAAACTGCTTATGCAATCCATTGAAGTCTAAAGCACAGAAAGTTACATAGAATTATGTAGCACTGGCAGCGGAAACATGACCAATGCTATTCTCTTGAAGCAGTTCATGAAGGACTTATTACTACATCCCCAACTCCCGCCTGACTGAGCAGCTCCATCAATACAGCAAAATGGATAATGTGTAAATAACAGCCAATCGTAGACAGTATCTTTGCACAGCAGCTTCCTAAAGTAACTGTGTACTTAGAAGCTTATACTTTTGCTTGGGCAAGCTTCTGGGCATAAAACTACTCCTATGTGAAGGGATGCTATAAATCAAGTAATATTTTACCAAATCTAAACCTATCCGATTTATTTTGAAGGCTTCATAAATGGAGAATATTTATTTATATTTCAAATTTGTCACCACCCATCTCACTACACAGCAACTGCAGGCAGTTTACAGTAAAAACAGAATAAACATTAATTAAACATTAATTAATGAATTAAAATACGCTACAACAAACTTCCTATATAATACTTCCAAGAGGCTGATGTTAATTAGGTATTAATAAACTCATGGAGTACCTTCAAGGCGCCAGCCATCCCCAGGGTTGGTTGCATCTCTTCTTGCCCCACACAAGCTGGCAGAGCCAGGACTTCAATTCCTTCCATAAAATTGGGAGGGTAGGGGCCCACCTCATCTCTGGGGGGAGAATATTCCATAGAGTGGGGGCAACAACAGAGATATCTCTCCTCCTGGGACCCACCAGTCGACATTCTCTCACCGATGGCATCCGTAACATGCCTTCTCTGCCAGACCAGGTGGGACAGGTTGATATAATGGGAGTCTCTCAGGTAACCTGAACCCATGCCATGTAGGGCCTTAAAGGTGATAACCAACACCTTGGACCCGGAAGCATACCGGAACCCAATGCAGCTCCCGCAGCACAGGTGTTACACGTGCCATCCTTGGGACATCCAAGACTGCCCATGCAGCCGCATTCTGAACCAGCTGTAGCTTCCAGTACTCTTCAAGGATATAGAGCGGATTACAATAGTCTAAATGACTATTTAATAGTCTAAACAACTAATGAATATGCAGGGAGTGGGGAGAGAGATACCCATGCATTTACTTTGTCTGAAAACATACCAATTTTGTGAACATCACCAGACTTTGGATGATATTACCCCCAAAGCAGAATTCAATGAATCAATAGTTAATTATACTCCCAATTCATTTGGTTATATCACTTCAGAAATGTATAATATATCAAAGGAGAAAAACAGCTACCTGTAATTCTCTTGATGTGAGTATCCAGTTATAATGGACTATGGACACAGCTATGACCAAATCTTATTGCAAGAAAAGAACAGGGTTTTTTTTCGCCAACTTATCTCTACATTGCTTGGGTACATAATTCAATATTACTGCACTAAATGTCAAACATGATTGTACCTCATCTGGTTTGAGAATTAAATGGAAACAAACAACTGCCAGCTCTTACTAACTAATCATACATCTACCAAGTGGCTTATGCAATGTGGTATAAAAGTATTCATTGCTTTTGATAGGAAAAGTGAATCAACAGTATTTCTATCATTATGCCACTAGAAAATTTACTCTCAACAGGAATACGAAAGATTGCAGTGAAGTTAGCCAAGGAATCACTTAACAATATGGTTCATAAAGTATAATGACACACAATGATACATTCAACTCAAAAACATTTATGAAATAGTCTGATCCAATGTAAGCTTATCAGAGACCAACTAAAAATAAAACACATAGTAAAGAATTATATTACTAGGCTTTTCTTAGCTGTTTCTAGACCTTCATTATAGATAGGTTGAATTAATTCATTTGTACATCCTCTAATGACCCAAAAAAGTCACTTGTATCTTTAATATGAAACATGGCCTCCAAATATTCATACCCATAAGAGCTTAAACCTACCTCAGTTCATGGCCATTACACATAACTTTTACCAACGTGAAGATTAATCTCCATAACAGAAGAATGTTACGATAGCAAGAGAATCCTTTCTCAAGAACAGTCTGAGAAAATGCATTTATGCACTTAATACCTCAGGAAGAATCTTCACAAATGCAGCTTCTCCCCTCATGGCAGCACCACTATATGTATCCTTGCTCTACAGTTGTTAATTCAGGAACAGAGCCAGTTCGGTCTGGTGGTTAAATCACTGGACTAAACCTGAGTTCCAGTCCTGTCAGCTGGGTGACTTTGGGCCAGTTACTCTCTCTTAGCCCTAGGAAAACATTGCCAAGAAAACTCATGGGCATGTCCATGTAGTTTCCAGGAGTCAAGATTGACTTAAATGGCACCAAAACATTTAAAGAAGGGGGGGGGGGGGGAATCCATGGCCCTAAGCTGCTACAAGACTTTCCTACTATCTGTACCTTTTATTGAGGTGATGGTCAGGTTGTAATGGCAGTTGGAGTTCAGCAATTTCTAGAAAGCCTTAAGTTCCTCTCCCACATATCAGAGGGTCAAGGGTTGACATTGTAATGCAGTTGTAAAGAGAATAAACTTCCCAGAAGATGCATAAGGCTAGTAAACATCCTTTCACTACAAGGAGTGCCCAATGGAATTATGAATGTCTGAAATATCTCATTTTAGACCTCAGCTTTAGAAAACCACCTAGGCTATATAGGGTGGCTCATATATGATAATTTGACAAGTCAACTAATGTGGACATAGCAAAAGTTAAGCTGTCTTATTCAGCCCGACCAAGTTCGGCATTCACGTATCACAAGAGAGGCACCATAATTTAATCTGAACAAATTAATTTATGTAACTATTATATGAAAACTAAACTAAATAGAACTATCTAGCTGCAGCTTTTAATCACTCAAAATCTTTCTATTTGCTGTTCTACTATTGCTTTAACTGAGCAACTTTGTGCCATTCAGTACTTTAAATTGTATATTCCTACTTCTGTATGGATTTTATTTCAGATGTAATTCTTCGAAGGCCTTCAGTAAAGTGTGTAATTAAAGATCTAGGAAAGGAATTTAAGAAAGAACAGTGAAAAATAAATATTAATCATTAAGCTCTAAAATTATTTTAGAAGGAATTGAGAACTATCTATGCCTTTTCAATATAAGGTTCATAATGCTGTTCAAAAGCTGTTTGGAAAAAAATGGTTTAACCCCAAAATTGCAACATACCAAACTCATACAATCTTGGGTTCCAAAGAACATGTATAAATTAAGTTGCTCTACTACATTACAGTTCTTTACATCTTGGTCTCCTCCTACTTCACACGCAGTATAAAAACAGTAGTTACAAAGAAAAATCATTGGCCAAGGATCAGGTATATCTTCCCTCGTCATTAATTTTATCTCACAAGTGTATCCCCACTGTGTAAAAGTCTAAAGTTCTTTAGAAGTCTAGAACTGGAAAAAGGAAGGTTCTGAGCTATGCCTCATTTTGCAGAGACAATCAAACAAAGTCTGCTCATGAAGACACCAGAAACTGGCCCTTCTTCAGACATTCTGGTCTGAAGTTATAAGGGGCCAAATACTTTTTGCATGTCCATGCCTCAAATATAGAAACAAGCTTTGCTGCTAGGCAGGGCAGGCGCGAGGAGAATTTATTAAAGTGGACCACTTTTAAGCATATTTTTATTTTACTTTATTTTATTTATTTATTTATCAAATTTGTCACTGTGCACCTTGTGAAATGACTCTGGGAAGTTTACAGCAAAAATAAAGTTCATTAAAATACAATATAAAACAGACCTAATAATAAATAGCTTCCAAGCAAGATGGAAAGTTGGGGAATAATTCAAGGGAGCATTGTCAGGGCTTTTTTTCAGTATGTCATACCATTTCAGTATGTCATACCATTCACTACAAATATTTGAACTGTCTCAATAAATTTGTCCATAAGAATGTTTGCCAACATATAAAGAAAATGTCACTTGCCACACAACTATCTTGTGTTTGATTTTGTTAATTTTTTATATATTAGCTAAAGTCTGGTACTCTATATGTTTTATACGGGATGCAAATTCACTTATAACAAATACTTTTAACCTACTTACTTTTCTTCTTGATTCCTTCTTGAATTTTAAACTGCATATTTCTCAAAACAGAGATAATAAAACAGAGACTTGTTTTATTATACTGTGTAATGGTACAAGGTATGTGTTGTGTACACAGGTACACAAACATACCACACAGAAAACTTTTTATTCAAACTAAAGCCTCATCACTACATATTGCAACAAGATGAAAAAGGGCAACATCCTATTACATCAAGTACTCATGAAGACATCAACTAAGCCCTTTCCATCACTCATGAAATAGAAAAGATCCAAAATAAACACAATTCATTTCTGACATACTGGCTCAGACTTAGATAGATACACAGGTACCCACATTCTTACTAGTCATGAAAAACTCACTATATTGCCTGTCAGGGAGAAATCTTCCTGCAATAGTAGGTATAATTGGGAAAGTAGGAATTAAGTTATCATCATGGTCCAGGGCTACAAACTCCCATGTGTAATCAAAGTTTTTTTATTTACAGAACTAAGTTACCTTGCGATGCAATTTACACTTGCTACATGCTTTCATTTCTTTTTTATGGTTCAGAACAGCACAATCTTCCTCTGGCCAGACACCACACTAAATGTTGAGGAGGAGGAGGCAACTGATGAAAAGTGACTGGTGCAATGTTATATATACAGGTGAGATTGGGATTCCCTTCCCCCCAGGATTTGGGGGAGAATAAAGGGGGAAATTAATTTAATTTAGGTCTAAACTGATTCAGATTAGATTTTGAAGGCTGCATCTCTACCCTATGGTATGTATCATCACTGAACCTATACTTCAAATCATTGAACATATAATTCAAATCCAAATTCTGAAACTACTACAAAGTCAGCTTGTGCATATACCTCAATAAACCTCAAAGATTCACCTTGGTTCACTGTGATAGTAAATAATGTAAATCAAAATAAGGCAGAATTTATGTATTAAAAAATACCCTTCTTAAAAGCAATGAATGTTGTTTAAGAATGCAGCTACAAAATTTCCAAAGCATAGTACGTACAGTAAATTTTTAAAAAACAACATTATGAATGTTCGCTAGTAGAAAAACCACTGATGAATACTAACATCCTGATAAAAATAGTTGCCATGTCACTCTGCTTTTGCTACTACAGTTAACAGTTTCATTGTGCCTAAATAGCTAAATAAACTGAACAGGAAATAAAAAAACAGAAAAACAAGACAAGGTATTATTTATTACTGACTATATAAAGAACTATACGTTTAACTGTCAGTATTTCAGCGCATTCAGAAACACAAACAAGGCTTATCGTAAAACAAGCTTTTGGTGGTATCTTGTGTTTGTTTTCTTAACAGTGGCAAGCAGAGCTGCCAGAAGCCAAATTATTTAGTAATAAATACTTGTGGACTAACAGGATGCAATTAACTACAGAGCTGAATATTGGGGGTCACTGTTAGACTAATACCTTACCCTGCTCCTAGCATCCCTCATTTAAGGATTAGCAAACTGCAACAGTACATCTGCATGTAGTAACCACACAGCACTCATGAACAAGACAGACACAACCTTGACAAGACAATATAGGCAATACAGTGGTACCTCGGTTCACGAACACTTCTGTTCACGAACAATTCGGTTCACGAACAGCTCCGGTCGCAAAATTTTGCCTCCATTCGCGAACTCCGCATCGGGTTACGAACAGGATCCGCGGCCATTTTCCCTCCCGTGACACGTGGTCGCAGCTTCCTGAAGGGAGGGGTACTCTCCCTCCAAGCAGTAACCGCCTCCCCACCCACCTTCCTTTCCTCCACGCCAGAAGTCGTGTCAAGCAAGGTTAGCTTCCTCTCTCTTCGTACTGTACTTTGTGTCATATTTTTGCAGTTTAAAAAAAAAATATATGGTTCAGAATGGATTAACCATAATTACATTGAACCTTATAGGGAAATTGGATTCGGGACGCGATCAAAAATCAGTTGGCAACCAAATTCGTAGGGGTCAGAACGGATTAACCATATTTACATTGAACCTTATGAGAAAATTTGATTCGGTTCACGACCAATTCGGTTCGCGACCAGAGTCGCGGAACGAATTAAGTTCGTGACCTGAGGTATCACTGTATCCTTATATCAGATACAAAAAAGCCCAAACCAAGGTAATATGCCCAGTGCTGAAGCCCAGGCAGCATAAGAGACAGCCTGCACATGACCAATGAAATCCAAAGCAGCATCCCCAAGATTTTTATTTTCCTAATATCTACTATTTGCACAATAACAGATGTAATAGTTTTTAAATCAATGGATGAAGCTGGAGCATTTTTCTACAGAAGAATGCGAGACAGCTGTTGAGGAGGAATCAAAGGAAATGGCATTAAATTGCTTAGAAATCTTTCTCTTACTCAGATAATGGACAAATTATCTGTCATACTCCAGAGTTCTTAGATTTTTGCTGTCAAATGTTTATTTAGTTCCCATCATAAAGTAGGTTCTTCACAAACATAATAGTAAAGATGACCCTGGAGTTATAAGCTGTATTAAAAGAACAAGGCAATGATTAAGAAAGATATAAATAATATTTGACAAAAGAAATAAGGAGAAACACATAATAATGAACATACAGGTTTTGGAAAGATATAAGTGGAAAAATATTTTGTAGAAATAGAATCCATATGTTAAAAAAAAAAAGGATTAGGTAAGATCAGAAAAAAGAAATACATTTCACCATTCAAACTGGCCTGAACATTTCCTGTTTTCCGAAATAGTACAGTTGGCTTGTTTAGCCACCCAAGCTTAGTAATAAATAATCTATTCACTACTGCAGAGCCTATACGCAGCATGTACTTTTGTCTTGCTAATGTTTTCTGCTTTCCCAGGTAGAAACTAGACAACATAGATTAATTTGTTCAGGCACATGGTAGATTCTTCCTCAGCCTGCAAGCCAAAAAGAGATTATTCCCACAGGCCTTACAGACTTAAAAATCACATTACCATTACCTCTCTCAAACATTATGACTACCATTACATGAGTAACCAAACCACAGGCCTAGTTCCCACTTAGGTAGTAAACCTCTGGCTGAACTATTTCATTTCAGATTCTAGCAGGAACTCGCAGCATAGAATATTTCTTCATGAAAAGGAAAATGTATCTATGTACAGAAAACGTATCTCGGAAAAAAAGGCATTAGATCTGTTTCATCCCATCACACTAATCTTCTGGAGACTATTCAATTTCATATCCTTCCCACATCCACTGGCAAGTTAAGTAACATAGCCAAGAAAGAAAAACAGCCCCTTTAACTGTTCACAGCCCATGCTCAGCTCAATTTAAAAATGATGCATGCTTTAAACTAATATATTTTTATTATATATGGGCTTCATATAGGCTTGTTTAGCGTAAAGATTTGCAGGATTTTCAAGGCTATTTTACATTGTCTTCTTCCCATATGCTAATCTAAAAAAAAGTACAATCAGAAGTACCAAGGTTTAACTGTGAGTAAATGACTGTGAGCCATTTACTCACAGCCTTGTTTTGTTTACACAAACTAGACATTTTTCTTTTTTCTTTCTTTTTCTTTTTTTGGACTGAGCAGAAATGCTTTACTGTATACGCCAAGCTCACCTGTACTAAGCCCACATTTATTCAGATTTTTCCACCACCACTGTAGAGTTGCCTTTCCTGCACCTACCCACTGTGCGTGCAGTGTCATACACCCTCCCAAAAAGTAGAACAAGTTTACAACCCAGCATACATTCTGGCAGGCACACATAGGAAAAAAAATCCCTTCTATACAAACAAAAGTCCCTAAAAATGGAGCCCCGCACAGAAAAAATATTTACTGATACGCATTAACTGCCAAATGCTTTTCATGTTTAAAAAAAAGTAACTATTTTCAGCAGGGGAAAGGGTCTTATAACTTGCGGTAATAGAACTAGCATATCTTGGAAACAAAATCTGGAAAAGTTGCTGTATATAATCAAAAGACAGGATCTCCTTCTCTTGACAAAACACCCTGTTCACACACACTGGGCAATGGAATCCCATCAATAAATAATAGGAGGGGGAAGATATTTGAAAGCCACTTCTCTTTTTTCCCCCCATTCCCCTATTTTCTTTCTTGAGCATAAGATGAAGGCTACAAATAGCATTACGGGATCCTACATTACAGGATCCTGAGCTGCAGTATGATAATGCATTGGCTGCCCTTCTTTCTTATGACAGAAAATATTCACAAACCATAGAGATTATTTTTGGGGAGGCAATCACAATTGAATAGATGTACAAAATAGCTCAGTATGAGGTAAAGAGATTGGTTCCTTACTCCAATCTAGTGAGTTGCCCTTTGGTGCCTACATGGCTCTTCAAGCAATTTGTACCATACCACTGAAATGTAAGAAAGGGCTCAGCCCAGATTTTAGCTTTAATTTCCACAACTTGCCAATTTCTTCTTCAAAGAGTGCAAGCAGTGATGCTGGTATTTCCAAGGTACCACCATCTGAAAGGTGACAACACAGAATCACCAACAAGGAAGAGGAAAACAAATTGGATGACAGGCAGTTGGATATGGCAGAAAAATCTTTCCAGGCCTATGGTAAAAGATATCAAAAGATTCAAGTGCAGCAATTATTAGGCACTTTTTAAAATCTACAGAATACATTTAAAAAAACTCTAAAGCAAAATGAGGACCATTTCTATCTTGCAATAACTCAAGTAACAGATAAGCATTCATGAGTGAGGAAAACCAGACAACACTAAGCTCCTGTAAGAGATAAAAAATCCAAGTCTACAAGTCTGATTATTTAAATATTTCCCTTTTTGAAGCAGATCAAACTAAATCTAAACTTGCTAATTGCTAATAAGAATTACAGTGGTAGTTTTAGCAAAGTTCTATAATCATCTCTTTACATTTCCAGTCTATAACACAGGATCTTAAAGAACAATGCTGCTGAGACTGTGTGAAACCCCAGAGTTACACTCTGATACAGTGTATTATTTCTTCTTTTAATTTCAGCAAAGCACACAAATTGAAACAAACTGCATTTTACTAAACATGGTAGATTTTAAATGTGGGGAAGTTATGAATAGGCTAAGTTTGGTAAAATAAATGATTTTTTCCCAGGGAAAAATTCTTGTATGATTTTAGGCAAATTATGCTTTCCAAAAAGCAGTAGTATTTTTAGTCTAATATTTATTATTAGTTGTATTAACCTACTTTATATTGAATGTATTTTCATTTGTATTCTGGTCTAAGGCTAAGGCTACAATAAAATATTTGTCCTTACTTCCTCCCTCCCTCCCTTGACAAGTCCCTGAAGTTTTCTTGGCAAGGTTTTTTGGAAGTGGTTTGCCATTGCCTCCTTTCTGTGGCTGGGAGAGAGTGACTGGCCCACGGTCGCCCATCTGGCTTTGTGCCTCAGATGGGACTAGAACTCACAGTCTCCCAGTTTCTAGCCTTGTGCCTTAACCACTACACCAAACTTGCTCTCTTTCTTCATTCATATTGTTAGTTATACTTGCTACATTGGAGGAATTACTATTAGAAGATGTTAAACTAGATATGAGAAAAATGAATTGATGAACCTATCTCCTTAGTATACGGACAAACTATGCTCTATGCCAGTGTTGTCCAAACTTGGCCACTTTAAGATGAGTGGACTTCAACTCCCAGAATTCCCCAGCCAGCCATGGGGAAGTCCACTCATCTTAAAGTGGCCAAGTTTGGACAACACTGCTCTATGCAAAAGACTATAAGAAATGTACTTCTTAGTACTTTAATCTGTGTATCACCCTATGAATGCTGCAGCCATTGTGTCTTGTTCTTGTCAAAAGCTTAAACTGCCTTTTGGGGGCATGGATTGCTACTTCAAAATGTACCTGGTTGAAACAATAGTGCTGTAGCTATTTCAGACTTCTTCCAGTGATATACATATGTTAAGGCAGGTTAATCATCATTAGCAATACTGGGTCCCTAGCATAAAATACAGGCAGTCCCTGGGTTAAGAACAAGTTCCGTTCCTAAGCCTGTCTTTAACTCAAATTTGTATGTAAGTCAGAAATTGTACTTATGAATGGGCTGGCTGTTACTAAAAATGGTGGATGGCGTTCTCCTCCCTGGAGCCGATGAACTGCTGAAGCTGCACAATATTTTCATGAACCGCTGAAAACAGGTTGCATATTAAAAATGCGTGGCTTCAGCAGTTCATGAAAACATTGCACAGCTTCAGCAGTTCATCGGCTCCAGGAAGGAAAACGCCATCCACCATTTTTAGTAACAGCCAGCCTGTCCGTAAGTATGAGTTGTCCATAACTCGGACGTTCTTAATTCAGGGACTGCCTGTATACATATGCTCTTAAATTTCTGCAATACAGGCAAGTAAAAATGTAGGAAAATGTTAATGTTTCCTCATAGGCAAATAGTTTAAATGGTAGGACAGCAAATATTATTATCAGCCCCAGTCAAAGCACAGATTATCCAATTTGGGCCAAGTTACTCTGATATATGAGAGAGAAAATAATGTGTATGCTTGACCTTTGCTAAAGAGTAATAAATTAATCATTTTGGTGTCTTTAATGCTACCTCAAAGTTATTTATTAATCAAACTTATATCCCACCACAATCACAGGATTCTAGGAGCTCACAAAGTAAGAATACCAAATAAAATATAAAACATAACCACAATTGCAGTGCACGGCATCAGGCCCCAAAAGCCTTCTAGAAAAACTCTGCCAGCTTTTTTCAGAGGGTAGGCAATGTTGGGCACAGACAAATCTCCAACGAGTTCATTCCTGAGGGCCTGCCCCATCACCGAAAAACAATGATTCTAAGCTTTGGAATCAACTCCCACTACTTACTAGAACAGCTAACCTTCCATGTTTCTACACAAAACCAACCCTAACACTAACACTCACTTATACATACATTTAGACAATTCAAACTTGAGAATATGTCCCCAGCCTTTCTGAGCAGGCAAATTTTAAGAATACGTGTCAGGCCTTCAGGGTTGGCCAGATCAAGAAACTGGCATGGCAGAGATTTCAGGAATCCTTATTAATGTGGTAAGGTAGAATAACCGAAGCTTGAAAGCCTCTCAAGTATTCCTCTGTCCCATCTTACACTAAACAAAATCAAGGCAGAATTATTCTGAGTTCTGTTCTCCTGATTTCCTGTTTTTTTCTGGATTGTAGAATCTTTTCTTTAAGCCTTGCCTGAACAGCTCATTTCTTCCCCCTTTAATTGCTCTCTCATCCTTTCATCAAGATCAGCTCTACATTTCTTTACAGGATGTTTTTGTGGGCAAGCTCAACATGGTTGCTATGCTGGACTTGACCAGCTGCTCATTTAGTAGAAGACAAATAAGTAAGGTTTTTTCTATCATGACCTCTAGTTCTCTACTATCTTAGCTTCTCCTTGTCTTTTCTCTGAGCACTGAGGTGCGGCTGCACATCACTTTATTTTCCAGGAATGTCTCCTGGGTTTACATGGAGTCCACAGGCATTACTGGAAACAAAGAGTAAGTCTGAAGTTAATGGCTTGCTTTTAACAGACTCTTTTTTAAACAGACAATCCAAGGAAAGTATTAAAAAGTATTGGTAACTCAGAGAACAACATGGCAAAATAACATATATGAAGTGATTTTCTGAGAATACCCACTTATTTAAAATGGATTTTTCCAACAATACCTGTTTACTGTGAAAATACTTGCCTATGTCTTCCTATTAACCCTATGAGCAAGATGACATGGATGAAATAATGCTACAACTACCTTATTTCAACTGTCACTTTAAAAACCATTACTACTAAAAATAAAAAGGACACAATCTACCAGGAAGCTGGCGTGCAAAACACCAACTGAAATTAACTGAAGTGGTTGAGAGTATCACCCAGGTCAAGCCGTTCTCAGGTCACATTGAGGGTAAATTAAGACTTTAACAACAAAGCAGCAATTCTCAATTCCATTTAACCCTTTCCTATTTAGCCTGGGCTTCCTAGGCCACAATCTTAAAAGCCCCCTACTTGAGATAAGGCCCCACTGACCCTAGTGGGAAATTCGTCAGCCTAGGCATGTCCAAATAGCCAGTCAAGTGGAGAAAAGCAATGGTATCTCCAAGTGATGATTCAAAGCAGAAGAAAAGAAAGAGGCAGGGGTTAAGCACTCAGTTGGCTCCTCTCCTTCCCACCTAAAACCCCCTAGCAACTTTCCTAGGCAGAGAACAAAAGTTTGAATGATTTTATTCTTGCATCACCACCCCAACATCCAATTAAAAGGAGGGAAAAGATGGTGAAAAGAATTAAAGTGAAAACAGAAAATCACCTTCTGCAAAAAAAAAAAAAAAATGAAGTGTTCCATGAGTTGCTGGATCCATTGTATATTTGTTGGTATTCCTCATTCACTTCAACGGGATGAACCATTCATGCATGCAAAAGGATGCACACAGAGATTCCTCAATGCACTGAAGCTCACTGACTTAGTGATTTAAAAGGAAAGGAAGGGGCACTTCTTAATTAGTGGCATTAGTTTCTAGAATGCTGCTTTAACAAAGACAAGGCCCCCAATCTGAATAGTAAGTTTGCAACATTTCAAGACTTTTCAGATCTCATTTTCTTTTCTTTTTCTAATGTAAAATTATACCTAACCAATTAAAGGTTTCAGTTGCATTAATATTTTGCTTATAACAGATTCAAGTGTAACAACAGATTCAAGTATTTTGAAAATAAATAATCTGTTCCTCAAAATTAGCCACACATTAAAATATTTAATTAAGATGACATTTTCCCAAAATGTATTTATCACAGATAAAACATATAGTCTTTAAAGGTTTGTTAAAAAAATATGCACTCAGTTCAAAAGGTGCATAAATTTTCTAATACCATTAGCACCAAGTACCTTTCACAGAGGCCTGGCTCAACTTGTGTACTAACGTTTTAATTTGCAATTGATCAATCTTGCCTGTTAATCAAAGAATGCTCTCAGGGTTGTTGTTAAGAGAACAATTAATTCTTGAATGCTTCAAGTCATCAAAAACTAGAACTGGATTAACCAATAGTCTTCAGACAAAGCTCAATCAAATAATCTTCGTTCTCCTCCAAAGAAATTAAAAATGAAGATCACTAGAATTCACTAGGAGTTTAAAAAACAATGTATAGATGAAGGATATATGAAATTTGATAAATAAAAAATAATCAGGAGTAGCAGGGGAAAACAGAGACATTGATAGAGGAAAAGTGGGAAGAAGGCTTAATTTAATTTGACTTTGAATAAAATAAATTTCTCAAGCATTACCCTGGCATTAAATCACTAAATATCTTATCTATAGGATGGCTTTAGAAAAGTAAGTCACTGATTTTCATTCCTACTACTTCATAATTTTTCTTAAAGATTATATTCATACAAAAGCAGATCTCCTCAATTCCAAACATTTTCTAAGGGTGTTGACAGAATAGTAAAATGTTCTTTATTTAATTGAAAGAGCCTTGCATAACTTCAAGAACTTATTTTGCAGTTTTTATTTTTTATTTTTTAAACAAACTACAAATTAGGTCCCTGCAGCACTACGCTGCTTTACCAAACATAGTATTGCCCAGTAATTCCCAATAACTGAAAGAGAAATTGCCAGTGAGGCCCACTTAAACTAAATATGAAGTTTTTCCTCCCCTTTAAAGCTCAGGATACATTCCCAATAGAACAATGATTCTTAAATAAAGTCCTCATGACGAGTGATGTCTACAGCAAACTGCAATGGCCCCCAAAAGATGACACACATGCAATGATATTATCACATAATTGCTAAAGCTACATAATTGGGTTCTTATATCTTATGCAAGTACATACTGTAAGTAGTGGCATTTGCATGAGGACCTCACTCATTTGTTGTTATTTGTCTCTCCTGCAAACATCCATGCCCATGATCTTTATCCCTATATGGGAGAAACTGGTTTAATTTCTTCCATCTATTCTATTCATACATTTTAAAAGAACCTTACTACTCAGACAATATGGAATTATTGATAGCTACATGAAACTGCTTTGAGAGGTGATCTGATGATAGGGATGAACTATTATCAATATCTTAATGATATTCAATTGTACATCACAGCTGGAGATGCTGCAGAAGCCTTGAGCCAATGTCTAGAGGCTCTTAGGGACTGGATGGGGAGAAACTAGCTCAGACTAGGAGTTGCTGTATGTCCATAAATAGCAGTTCTAGAGTTAGTACTAGATGGGCATTGTGCTCTCCCTGAAAGAGTGGTCCATGACTTGAGAGTTCTCCTGGATTTAAATTTCCTACTTGAACAGCAAATGGGGGGTATAGCAGGGGACTTTTGCCCAGCTCCAGGTGGTGCACAGTTATGGCCCAACACAGACCAGGAGGCCTTTTATCTTGAGACGGAATTATTGCAACACACCCTGCATGGGTCTTCTTTTGAAGACAGTACAGAATGCATCAACTGGAAGTTGCCAAGTAGAACTCTGTACTATAGAATAACGCCTATTTTACAGTAGCTGTATCCAATTCAACATAGTAATCACCCATAAAGACAGATATAGCAACAGTGACCACCAGGTCCAATATGAAACTGCCCATCCTATCAGGTCATATAGAGATTATCTGCTGATGATTATGCTCCCTCATGAGATTAAAAATATTGTAGACTAAAAGACAGGCTTTCATGGTTGCAGCCCAAGAATATTGATCATGTTGCTCCAGATATCCACTTCGCCCCTTCACTCCTGGTTTTCAGCAGAGCTCTCAAGACTTTGCTTTTTAATCAGGCTTTTGAAGTTGAAGCTTAGTTGTTATGTTGCCCAACATCATGTATGTATGTATGTATGTATGTATTTTTTATAACATCGATGGGTGTTTTATTTCTGAAATTATTCTGAAATGGTTTATTTCTGAAATGGGAAACAAGTTGTGAAGTTTCATTTCACTGATATCCACAGCCCAGAGTCTTGCAATTGGGGTGGTCTAGAAAATCTGTTAAATAAGTACATTGTGGGTGGCAGCATAAATGTAATATTTGTTTTCCAAGAAAGTTTTTAATCTGAGTACAGCATAAATGTAACATTTGTTTTCCAAGAAAGATGTTAAAAGGGTACATACCAGCTTTAAAACACTGGCCCCATTTTTCATTTAGTCTTTTTCAGTCTTGAATTAAAATATAACCCTCCTTTCCATTTTATCATGCTCTTCTAAAATAGGTTAATCTAAATAATAACAGTAAGCATAATAAAAATTGTATAAACATTTCTAAAGTATTTATAGATTGAGTTGATAACAGTGGGACCTGCCTAAAAGCCCAGCAAATAAATGCGTATTCCTCCATCCCTTGCAAGGAACTTGTCTTGGAAGACCCAAGAAAGACCCACATACACTGGCATCCAGGTAACTGGATAAGAGTCTGGACTGTGATTATCATTCTGGTATACTAAGTGGATTTGCTTCCAAACACCTGTCTACATCATCTGCTGCTTGGGGCTGCTGCCTTCCCTATTCCTCTGGCTTTGGAGGTTTGACTGCTGCTTCTACTTACAAGGCAGGCAGCAGGCTTGATTGCCTACTGCAAGCTGGGAGTGCATACAGATTTGGTGCCAGGAGGGAGTCAGGTGGATGTTTCACTGTCAGCCTTGCGCGATAGTCCAGACAGGAAGCATACCGAGAAGTACCAGTTCTAACTTTATTGTAAAGTTACATTAACAGAATCTTGCAAGTCTGAGAGTACATTCCTCCCCCGTTGCCTTTACAGCCCAAAAAACTAGGGAGGTCACTTCTGAGATGTTTGCCACACACCCATTCCTTCTGAGGGCTAAATTGCTGCTTATCTGGCTGCTGCCCTAGCGATGGCTCTTCTCCCTGTCTCCCAAGGTCATCCCCACATACCATTACATTCACAGACAGCAGTGCACAGCTAGGGCTGGATCAAAGCAGCAGGAGGTAGGTGGAAGCCTTGAGGAAGAGGGGGCTGACTGTGTGCCCTAATGCTGAGAAATGGCTGGCCTCCTTTTCTTTGCAGACTGCTGAGCAGATGCAGTTTAGATAGTCACTCTGGGAAATAGAGAGAAATATCCTTCTCCTTTCAAGTAAGTACAGTTTAGACTTCCTAAAACTATGTGAATGCAATCTTCAATGTTCCTTCAGGGCTTTTTAAAATATGTACAGTAGAGCCTTGTTTAACCGACCTTCGCTTATCCGACATTCCGTCTTATCCGACGCCCCTAAAAAAAACACAACACGCATAAATCGGCGACGAGAAAAGTGTGCCGCTTGTTTGCGAGTGTGAGTGTACTCTTTCTTGTTGCTCCTGATGGTGCAGCGCCGCAACGCAAAAACCGATTGCAACGGGCACAGCAGATCGGGTTTTTGTTTTTTTTTAACCGCACTCAATCGTTACTGTGTGTTATCTGACATTTTCGCTTATCCGACGTTCTGCCGGCCCGTTTATGTTGGATAAGCGAGACTCTACTGTATATGCCAAAAAAAAAAAAAAAAAATGAAGCAGCCTAAAAGTTCAAGGAACATTCACATAACTCAGGATACTAAAAGATATATTTCTTACCTACGAAATAAAACCCTACATTTTAAAAGAATTCATATGGCTCTCAAAGATTTTACTAGTATGGTAAAATATTCACAATTCATAATACAGAAATTAATTTAAGTGGACCAATTCTTAGTAGGTACGGAATTATCTTTTGATTTATTTAGATGTAAAATGCTTGAAAAAAGATACAGGGTTATTTGCATTATGTAACTACTGTATCAGCAGTTTAATGACAGCAAAAATGGAAGCAGAGAACCATTCATCTCTTTAGCTGGTCTTAATCCTGAATGCTGTTTAAAAAAATCCACAACTCCATGACATCCCAGGCTGGATGATTTTAAGTCATGAAATGCCAGGGCCCCTAATTACAAACAAAGAGGAAGGAAATCTCAAGAGCAAGGAACTTGAGTCAAACCAGTGAAAGGCAGGCTGTGGTAATTGCTTCAGATATAGGAAATGGTTTGCAGAACAGAAGGAAGCTCTCAGGGGTTAAACGAGAGGATATCAATACAAGTGAGGGTTCAAGGAAACAAGGAGCATAAAAGCCCTACATGTTAAGGAGACAAAGAATTGAAGAGGACTAGGCGTATAATTTTATTTCTAAAACACAAAGTATAAAAGTATAATGAACAGCAGCAAAAATAAATTAAAAGCAGTGGTTAATTTTTTTAAAAAATGCTCTTTGGCATTCCAATCAAATATATCATACAAAAAGGCCTCTGAAGACAATCACAAGATGGGAGAAGAGAATCTTAATAGGCAGCTTCAGTCATAACCAACTCTAATATTAAGCTGCATTAGGACAAAATGGAATCTATCAGAATCCCATAAGCAGAAGGTCATTTGAAAAGGTTCCCCAAATATCACCTTCTGAAATTGTTCTTCCAGGAAGGACTGAAACCACCACAACAATATGCCTCATGTCTACACAAAAGAATCCCAAAACCAGATCTAAAACTAGATTGAGACAATTAATAACCCTTTTATCAAAAAACAAAACAAAAAACAACCACAGAGCATTGCTCCAAACTGAATATTGGAAACTAATCAGAAATTCTACAACAGTGCCCAAATTCCTCAGCATAAGGGAAGGTCTTAAGTAACTGTTTTGCCATAGCCTCTTTCAGACATGAGGAACTATTCTTTCTTGTGATGAGGCATTTACTATTCACATCACCCTCTCAACTGATCCAATTCTGGCTGCTCTTATTAGTCTAGATGGATAAAAATCCTGTCAACATTCTTAAGTGTGAGGTTTTATGGTTTTTGTTTCCTGATTTTATTGTTGTTATGAGCCATCCAGAGTTCTGTTCTAAAATGGGCGGCCATACAAATCTTTTAAATAAGTGAAGTGGAACAGGCTGAAATAGATACAACTTAACTGAAGTGGGTGCCAGAGTACATCTACCTGTATTGCTCTAACATAACATCTAAGTTGCAACCAATAGGGATAACCTTGCTTTAAAAATGTCCCATAAATAAGTCATAGAAAGCACTAAGCAATCTTCTTTTCCATCCCATGAATCATAATAAAAGCCTCTTACAATCCAGGACAACTCTATTAACAGAAGCAATAGAAGAAAATACTTCTTTGCTGCCATCAGTCCTACAGAATAGTCTCTGAGTCCAATCTGGGTCAATCATATTTTTTCTGTCATCACTATACCAGCCATCTTCTTTACTGTTTCATTGCCACCGGCTCCTCCATCATAAGACCAATCTTGCTTAAGAATTCCCATCATATGAATTTTCTGAGCCATTTCCCCCTTAAGAGGTCAACTACTATGCCAACATATGAAAGAAGACATTATAAAGCCATCAAAGCTATAAGGATCCATAAACTCTCCCAGGAGCAAAACATGTAGGAAGTCCTCACACTTTGCAAATATTTGAGATGCCAAAATATTTCTGCCTAAGACAATGGAATTACATTCAATTCCCTGATCTCCAGATCACCTTCTTCCCATCCAGCCAGGGAGAGTAGAGGCCCATAGGTGCCATGGAGGCCATGAAGACTGGGATGGCCCTGATAAGAAAGCCTTAGCAGGGTCAAAAAAATCCCTCAAAATTATCACCCTGTAGCATTTGAAATCTCTTTCAGTCAGGGCATGAAATGTTCTGCTTCTAGCACATACCAAACAGATCTTATTTGAAGCGTTGTTGTTCGATAGTAATATATATACAGAATACCCAACTGTTAAACTATTCAAGCCCCAGAAAAATAGCACTCTCTAGAAATAGTCAGACAATGTCTTTTATCAGTGATTTAAAAAAAAAAAAACTATGTCCACCTTTTGGGAAAAACAATACATGTTATAGTCTGCATTAGCCTATAACAGAAATGGACAAAGCCTATCCTGCAGAAGTTTTTGAACTCCACTCCCATCAGTCCTGGATGATGGATATGCCTAGTTACAAAACATTAATTTGACAGAGGACAATCTGTTGGCATTGCAAACGCTTCTCTATCACCCCCGCTTACCTTTGAAGGATAGGATGTTTTGTACCACCACTACATATCTTGTGGGGGAGGGGGGTTGTGGAAGGGTGAGCATCTGTTCAAACAAAATTCTGGCTGCAGTTTGAATGTTTTATTAATATATAATAATTGTTTCCTTTATAAAACTACACAGACATAAAAGTGATATTTGAAGTACAGTGTGTTTTTTTTTAAAGCACATTTAAAAAGTTGCTGCAGTAATATCATCTAAGTTCACAAAGCAGGTTAACCCATTGTTTGCTGAATAAATCACAAATAGCTGTGTTCATATATCACATTATGTCATAAACCCTGGGTTTATAAACAGCTGCAGCTGGGTTAATACAACACCAAGGCACACCAAATGCATGTTATGGCTTAGACCAATGTGTGAACTGAATCAAAGTGAGAGAAAGGTGTGGGAAACATCAACAAGCCATGTCATATCCTGTCCCTAAATAGCCTAGCATGGGTTGCTACTGAGATTATTCATTTGTTTGATTTACCAGCCTTGGCTAAGATCAATGAAGGATGAGGAAAGAAATTACTCTAGGCATCAAAGAAAGTAATAAAGGCAATGTCAGCACCAAACAGGGATATCGCTGTTAAATGGACAGCTAGTCTTAGCATGATACACGCCGCTGATTTTATTTGCATAAGCTGGCTAAGGTATTCCCCCTTGCCTTTACGATCATTAACTGGCATGTATGCATAAAGTAATTCAGATTATCCTGAAAGACTCCAGGATCCAAACAAATAAGAATCAGCCTCAGTTATCTCCAAAGAAATATAAAGGCCTACATGTATACATACAAATGTTTCTGTGATTCCTTTTAGTTTTAGAGGCAAAATAAATGTATCCAGCTTCATTACAATATCAGATAAAGGGAAATAAAATGTTTTAAAAGAAAATCAAAAGAGGAGAAAAGAAAGCTAACTTGTCGTATTTTATAACCTGGATCACACGCTAGCAAACTGCAACAGCAAAAAATAATTTGTCAACCATCTATATTAACAGAAACTGTTTCTGGACTACAAAATGTTCAGACAGAAAGGCAAGTCATAATGAAATTATATGAAAAGTGTTATGATGTATTTGGCTCTTTGAGCTCCTAAATCATTTTTATGAATCTGCTGAGCAAACTGATCTTTAATTTCGGCAGTGGGGCTGCTGGTATATAAGGTGCCCTTGTACATAAAAACAATTTTTAAAATATTCCAGCTACATGCATGTACACTCATGCACTGTTAAAAACTATTTTGTTAATATTCTAGCTGCATGTACAGGTGAAACTCGAAAAATTAGAATATCGTGCAAATGTTCATTTATGTCAGTATGGCAACTCAAAAGGTGAAACCAATATATGAGATAGACGCATTACATGCAAAGCGAGATATGTCAAGCCTTACTTTGGTATAACTGTGATGATTATGGCTTATGAAAGCTTATGAAAACCCCAAATTCACAATCTCAGAAAATTAGAATATTACATGACATCAATAACACAAGGATTGGAAATAGAACAATATCGGACCTCTGCAAAGTATAAGCATGCATATGTACTCAGTACTTGGTTTGGGCCCCTTTTGCAGCAATGACTGCCACAATGCGGCGTGGCATGGATGCTATCAGCCTGTGGCACTTCAATAGCGGCCTTCAGCTCCGCTGCATTGTTCGGTCTCATGTCCCTCATCTTTCTCTTGGCAATGCCCCATAGATTCTCTATGGGGTTCAGGTCAGGCGAGTTTGCTGGGCAATCAAGCACAGTAATCCCATGGTCATTGAACCAGCTTTTGGTACTTTTGGCAGTGTGGGCAGGTGCCAAGTCCTGCTGGAAAATGAAGTCAGCATCCCCATAAAGCTCGTCTGCGGAAGGAAGCATGAAGTGCTCCAAAATCTCCTGGTAGACGGCTGCGTTGACCCTGGACTTAATGAAGCACAGTGGACCAACACCAGCAGATGACATGGCTCCCCAAATCAACACAGACTGTGGAAACTTCACACTGGACTTCAAGCATCGTGCATTGGGTGCCTCTCCATTCTTCCTCCAGACTCTGGGTCCTTGGTTCCCAAATGAGATGCAAAACTTGCTCTCATCAGAAAAGGGGACTTTGGACCACTGGGCAACAGACCAGTTTTTTTTTTTTCTGTAGCCCAGGTAAGACGCTTCTGACGTTGTTTGTTGTTCAGGAGCGGCTTGACAAGAGGAATACGACATTTGAAGCCCATGTCCAGGATCCGTCTGTGTGTGGTGGCTCTTGATGCACTAACTCCAGCCTCAGTCCACTCCTTGTGAAAGTCCCCAACACTTTGGAATGGCCTTTTCCTGACAATCCTCTCCAGGCTGCGGTCATCCCTGCTGCTTGTGCACCTTTTTCTACCACACTTTTCCCTTCCACATAACCTTCTATTGATGTGCTTTGATACAGCACTTTGGGAGCATCCAACTTCTTTTGCAATTACCTTTTGGGGCTTTCCCTCCTTATGGAGGGTGGCAATGATGGTTTTCTGCACAACTGTCAGGTCAGCAGTCTTTCCCATGCTTGTGATTCCTACTGAACCAGCCTGAGAGACCATTGAAAGGCTCAGGAACTCTTTGCAGGTGTTATGGATTCATTAGCCGATTAGAGGGGGACACTTTGAGCCTAGAATATTGAACCTTTTCACACTATTCTAATTTTCTGAGATTGTGAATTTGGGGTTTTCATAAGCTGTACACCATAATCATCACAATTATACCAAAGTAAGGCTTGACATATCTCGCTTTGCATGTAATGCGTCTATCTCATATATTGGTTTCACCTTTTGAGTTGCCATACTGACATAAATGAACATTTGCACGATATTCTAATTTTTCGAGTTTCACCTGTATGTGCCCTTGTGTACCATTAAAAACATTTCTTTTACCTGGCAACTTGCAGAACAATTTGCACTGTGGGTTGCAGTGGCCTTGAATTTAGGGATTAGCAAACATGTACATGTAATTTAAAATTTTTAAATTCCTGTTCTTTTCCCTCCCCCTCAAAAACCCATAATAGATGCTGTCTAGATGCTACCTTCCTTGTTATTCTTCTAGCCACATCCTTCCCTTAAGTTTTTCTCATTCCATCCATTCAGGCTAAAGAGAAACTATGGATCATCTCTATATAGTGGCCCCTTTAAATCCCTGTACCCTGCTTCCATTTTTTTAATGACAACAGGCAAACCATTTGGAACAAAACCAGCCAGCATAGAAGCCAAGTTCATCTTGTGGTCTGTGTACCCAAATCCTCATCAACACAATTCTACCTATAAACATAAACCTAAGAACACTATGGTAACATATATGAAAATACTGTACAACCACGAAATGCTGCAATCACTGAAATTATTGAAATAATATTATCTGTTACTATTAGTAGCTTTTCTCTCTCTCTCTCTCTCTCTCTCTCTCTCTCTCTCTCTTTTTGCAGTTACAGTGGTAGAAAAATTAGGAAGTAAACTGCCATCTTCATCAAAACCCAGGAAGACTTTTGCAGTTTTTCTGAAAAACCTTATCTGGCCAGTTATATTTTGGGCAAACTGTCTTTCCATTTTATCTGGTCAACTAAGATTTCAGAAAGTTGAAAAACAAAAACAAAAAAACATAGTGGATCTCAACAACTATCACTGTATATTATAGAAGGCATAAAACAAGGTGTCAATGCAAATAATCAATATCTGCTATTCTAAACCATTTTTCTGATATCTATCATTCTTTGGAATAAAACAGTTGGGTACACATCAAACTATTACTATTTTAATATGACAAACTCTGGACTCTGGTTATTTGGATTATTGTTGATTGATTGATTGATTATATTTGGTTTTTAGCTTTTGTAAGCCATCTTCTAGAGAGCCATGGAGATGACCTTAGAGGGAATATTCAGAAGTTGTTCTAGCAATAACAGCAGCAGAAGCATTCCTTAAACCCTGGGAAAGAAGATAGTGTTAGGACAGTGATGGCGAACCTATGACACACGTGTCAAAGGTGGCACACCACGACATTCTGGGTGACACACCAGTGTTCATCAAAACCTAACAACTATTCTCCCTGAGTTACCAGAGAAACTAAGTTTGTTTTACTTGTATTTCATTTTTGTAATTATCTGATGTTTCTTTATATAATACATAGCACCACACATGATTGGACTATATTTTTTAAAAATAAATGAATATGTAAAGAATTGTTTTTCTTCGTTCGGGGGGGGGGGAGGATATGACACGCCAGCAGAGTCAAGTTAGGCATTTTCCGAATTTTTGACATGCTGAGCCCAAAACGTTTGCCATTACTGTGTAGGAAGAGACTCAGTCTGGCTCCTCCCTGACTCAATGAGGCATAAGAGGGAGGGAAGGTAAAACATAAGCAGACTTGTAAGATTCTGTTACTATAGCCCATCTCAATAAAGTTTAATTCTAGTCTTCATGTGGAATTGGTTTCCTGAGTTGGTCCACCTTGTAAGGCTGAGAGCTCAGAGTTATTGCTGAGATGGGCAGCCATATAAATGGTTTAAATTAATTAATTAAATTAACACAAACGTATGTAGATACAAGATTAGTATTAACTGTTACTAACTGTGAATGTTTTCTTAACACAGTTCTACACATGAGGATGTTCTGAAAACCTAAATGAATCTGGAGAGCTGAGGGAGAACTATTTCACTTGCAGAAAAGTCATGGTTTATGCTGGAAATCAACAGAATTATTCACAAATAAGGGTAATGATGATCTTAAAGAGAACAGTGTGTTATTTTACTCTCATTAAGCGGGCCAAGAAAAGAAAAGAAGCTGGATTCTTTTGCTTCTGGAAGGAAGCAAAAATACAACAAACAACCTCAATTTTATTGCATACATTAGGCCTCACTTCAGTACAACACCTCAATGAGCGACAAGCCATTTTGAAATGGGAAAGTGTTTTCATGGAAGGTGCTTTCAGCTAGATAATATGGAGGAGGGAATTCACATCATTTGGATGAAACTCATTCATAAACAGAGCATGAGGCCTGTTAATTACAAACAGAAGGCATATTATGGGAAAGACAGCTGCGGTTCAATGAGAGCTCTAAAACCTTCTCTTATTTTTTTTCCACTTTGTGCTTCTGCTCTCTTGAAATGTTCTTCTGGATCTCCTTTCTTTCCTCCCGTAAGTGTTGTTGTTGCTGTTGTTGTAAAATTTGCATGCCTCCCAGAGTCACTGGGAGATGGGTGGCATATAAATATAATAATATCTATGCATCCCAGCAGAAAGGAAGGCAAGCCACTTCCATACTGTTGCCAAGAAAAATACCAACTCCATGAAATTTACATGGAAAATACAGGCTCCATAAAGTCCCCAGGAGTTGAACTTGACTCAAGAGACTTTCTTTAAAAAAAACCTTTCCATCTTTGGTAATGATAAAGATCCCAGCCATTAAGAATCTTCTATTTGTATATCCCCATCAAAACTTCTATTCTTTTATCATGCTGGAGAGCCCAGCGGGAGCTGTTGGGGCAAGGTTCTTAGAAGGGCTGAAAGGCTAAAGTGATGCTGTTTGTTGGAGAGGATCAAATCAGCAATAAACATTTATTTTATGTAGCTGCTCCAGGGATATTTCTGGCTTGAAAGGACACACCCTACTTTATTCAAAGCCGGATCTGGCCAAGTTCTTACATCTTCAGAAGAAACTAAATAGATAATGCATTTTGCTAGGTGCGGCATACTTCTTTTGCTATTATTTATTAGCAAATTAGTTACACTATGTTTATTTATTTGTAAGATTCATTAGGCTGCCCAACTCAAACAATATGACTCTGGTGTACAGCATAAAAAACAAAGAAATTAAAAAAAAACACCATATAGCAATACACAAACACAAAATATAAATACAAAATATAACTTGATAAAATCTGGCATTGATTTACATTTGAAACTTAACTCTGTACAAAAGTACAAAAGTAATTATTTTCACAAAATGATGACCAAGCTGTCATTAACAGTTCAGAATGTTGTTTCTTGCACCCAAGGGGTACAAAGATAGAATAATAATATGTAGAAATCACCTGTTTTACTTAACTTTATTTACCTATGCCTGTCAGATTTTTTAAAGAAAAAAAAATGTCAAGCCTGCTTAGAGTCAATGATGGCACACCTGCTCTCTGGAAGCAAAACCTTAGGGCTATAGCCAAAAAGCTTGAGCATGGCCCTGCAAAGCCAAAAGCTGCTATCATACAATGAATATGATTGCAGGAAAACACATGAAATAACTGGGAAATCATAGTACAGTGGTACCTCGGGTTATGAATTTAATCCGTTCCGTGACTCTGATCGCAACTCGATTTGGTCGCACCGCAAGGCAAATTTTCCCATAAGGTTCAATGTAAATTCGGTTAATCCGTTCCGCCCTCCAAATTTGGTCGCGCCGCGAGGCAAATTTCCCCATAAGGTTCAATGTAAATACCGCTAATCCGCCCTCCGAATTTGGTCGCACTGCGAGGCAAATTTCCCCATAAGGTTCAATGTAAATACATACGGCTCTGCATTTTCTTTGGAGCCATGCTGACAAGCACACCAAAAACCTTCCAAACGCCACAAAACACCACAAGCCTCACCGAACGTCTCCTTGCTACCGCGATCTTGCCCACAGGAAGCCGCGACCGCGTGGCAGCAGGGCAAATGGCCGTGGATCCAGTTCGTAGTGCGAGGCAGAGGTCGCACGGCAAGGCAAATTTTTGCAACCGGAGCTGGTCGTATCGCGAAATTTTTGTAAGGAGGGGCGTTCGTAACCCGAGGTACCACTGTAATTCTGTTAGAGTAGTTATAATTCAAATAAATTTAAAATATTTGTTGATCCTAATCCCACCCCTTTTTTCGGAGTGCATTTCCCAAGTACTTCACTCAAAGACTAAATACAACTTTTGACTTGAAAAGATTATGCAACTCTGATCTAAAATCGAATATTTTTAGAAAAAATTAAAATGCTGATTATGTATTACAAATTGGTGTTGATTCTGAGCAACTATATACACAGAACTTCTCCAATATGAACTGTCACCAATCAGGCCCTTTGGTACTCATACTCATGAGTATATACTCATACTCATGAGCAATACTCATGGCCACTGTAATTGAGTTCATCCAGCTAGTAATTCTGTTCTGTTTTTCTCTTTCCTTCCACCTTTTCAAGCATTATGGATTTCTCAAGAGAGCTAGATCTTCACATCACGTGTCCATAAGATAGTAACTGGAGCCTGGTCATTTGTACTTTGAGTGAGAACTCTGGACTAATTTGTTCTTTGATTCATTTGTTTGTTTTCTTGGATATCCATGTTATTCTCAGAAGTCTTTTCCAATACCAAAGTTCTAAAGTATGAATATACTTTCTACTCTACTTCAAAGTCCAACTTTTGCTTCCATAGAGTGTCACAGGGAAAACTACTGCTTGCACAATTCTAATTTTTGTAGGTACATTATGGCATCTGAATACCTTTTCCAATATCATTTCTCCCTTAGTACTAGTCTGTAATACGTTTCTTGACTGTTGGTACCTTTACAGTTGACAGACAATTCCAAAAGGAGAAGCTATCCACCACTGTAACACCTTTATTGCCAATTCTAAGGCTGGTTGCTGTACCTGTTGTCATTAGTTTGGTCTTCTTTATTATTTAATGTTAGTACTATTTTTTCACTGTGGCCTTGACTTTCATTACTAGAGCTTCCATATCATTCACATTTTCAGAAATCAGAGCAATGTCTTCAACATAGAAAGGTTATGGATGTTTTTTCCCCATTTTAAAACTACAATAACCTTCTAATCCAGCCTCCCTCAAAATATATTCAGCATATATATATATAGGTGTTTCTCATTCCTGTGCTGATCTGGACCCAGCCTAGTTCATGTTTCACCATGTGGCATCCTGTCCTAACTATGGGCTTCACATGAGAACAATGAGATGGGATTCCCATTTTTACTTCTTTGATTCTTCTTCTATTGTTTGCTGTATCCCTGTAGATATTTCATGTGGCCTTCTGACTTGAGCACTGATCTAATTTCATCTTCTAATACTAGAGATTCTTGTAAGTAGGGAACATCTGCTAAAGTTTTTTGGATGTTGACATCTCTATTATACAGAATTTCAGTATATTCCTTCCATCTTTGTTTTATCTCTTTTGAATCACTTACTATCTTCCTTTGATGTCCTTTAGCATACCAATTTGAGGCTGGCACATCCTTCTGAGCTTGGAAATCTTTTGGAAAACTATTCTTGCTTTTCTGTGTCTGCTTCCATCTTCAGTGTTTTTACAAATGTCATTGTAACATTGCTTCTTGTCTCTTCTAACAACTGTTTGAAATTCTTTAAGTTCCTTCCTGAGCTCTTTGTCTTTCTTGGCTTTGGCTTCTCCTCTCTTTTTGGCAATTTCCACCATTTGTTATGACATCCAGTTTGCTTTTTTCCATTACTAGGTCTTTGGAAGGCTCTTTTCACAATCATCTTTAACAATTCTTTGATTTCATTCCACAGTTCCTCTACATCTCCATTAATTAGTTTCAGGAATTCAAGTGATTCCTGATGTTCTCATTGAAAATGATGGTGCTCAATATCATATCTTGGAAACTGTCTAGCGCTGTTCTTCCACTTTGGCTTGGCTTCGAATTTGCATATGAGCCATTCATGATCTTTTCCACAGTCAGATGCAGCCATGTCTTTGCAGTATTAACCAAGGTCTTCCACCTCCTTGTATCAATAGTGTGTGTGTGTGTGTGTGCATGCATGCGCACGTGCATGCCTTCAAGTCTGTGTTGACTCCTGGTGACTGCCTGGACAAGTGCCTGCAGTTTTCTTGGCAAGATTTTGGAAGTGGTTTGCCATTGCCTCCTTCCCAGGGCTGAGAGGAAGTGACTGGCCCAAGGTCACCAAGCTGGCTTTGTGCCTAAGATGGAACTAGAATTCAGAGTCTCCCAGTTTCTGGCCTTATGCCTTAACCACTACACCAAACTGGTTCTCACCAATAATGTAGTCAATTTGATTTCTATGTGCTCTGTCTGGTGATGTCCATGTATACAGGCATTTAGTTTTTTAAATAATGTTTTAGCAATGAAGAAATCATTGAGTTGGCAGAAATTGATAAGCTGTTTTCCAGCTTTTTTGCTATTTCTAGCCCATCCAACTATGCTTTTCTCCTTACTATTGTCTCCAACTTAGATTGTGGCAAATCTTGCTTGCATATTCTGTCAGTTTTAAACTTGTCCATAAAACTCATCAATCTCCTCTATTTTTGCATCAGTGGTTGGAGCACAAACTTGGATATCCATCACCTTAAAGGGTTGTCTATGAAATCTAATTGATATTATTCAACCACTGACAGCTTTGTGCCCAGATACTGTATTTTCTATATCCTTCGTGACTATGAAAGCAACACCGTTTCTTTTTAGTTTTTCATGTTTTTTTTATAATTTCATTAAAAGTTTTAAACAAGTATATACAAACTAATAAAAAGTGAGAAAGAAAAAAGAAAAAGAAAGAAATCAAAGAGAAAGCTAAAAGTGCAAGAAAGGGGAAAAAAGTAAAAGAAAATAGAAAAGAAAGAAAAAAGATATAAAAAAATGGCTTTCAATCTTCTTTTCAGCAGTTATAAGTACAGTTCTCTTTCTCTAAAGCTACATGTCTCTCTTCTTTCTAATTCTATCCTGTCTAATGATCAAAACCACAAATCATAAGTTCATTTTTTTCTGTTTTCTGCAAAACGTCCAGTCAGCAATAAACACAGCAATCAAACAATGTTTGATTAAACATTCTTTAATCAAAGAAGTCAATTTCCATCATCTTCACCAACCACTCCTCCATTGTAGGTATTTCCATCTTTGTGCATACAATAATCTCACTGCAGTCATCACATAAAAAAAGAAAGTTCAGTGACTTTTTTCCAACTGTTTGTCCATCAGTCCCAAAAGAAAGACTTCTGGTCTCAATTGTATATCAATCTTTAAATTACTTATTAATTTTATTAATTAAATCATAAACAAATATTATATGATATAATATTTATTTATTTATTTATTCAATTTATATAGCTGCCCATCTCAGACCAGTGGCTCTGAGTGGCTAACAATAATAAAAACAGTCAACACTTAAAACAGTACAGAATATAAATACAGCCAAGAGATCTTAAAAAACTGTCGGTATCAGCACAACCATGAAATAAAGCCAGGCCTTCAAGGCCTTCCGAAAAGACTAAAGGGTCGGGGCCATCCTAATTTCAGGAGGGAGGGTGTTCCAGAGGGCAGGTGCCACAGCAGAAAAGGCACGTCTCCTGGTCCCCACCAGCTGACATTCCTTGGCTGATGGGACCTGGAGCATGCCCATCCCATCCGACTGGGTTGGACGGGTAGAAATAACTGGGAAAAGATGGTCCCTAAGATAACCCGGTCCCAAGCCATGAAGGGCTTTAAAGGTGACAACCAGCACCTTGAATTGTACCCGGAAACACACCAGCAACCAGTGCAGCTCCCGAAGCAGTGGTGTTACATGTGCCAAGTAGCCGACACTATTTACAACTCAGGCAGCTGCATTCTATGCCAGCTGAAGCTTCCAAATGCTCTTCAAGGGCAGCCCCATGTAGAGTGTGCTGCAATAGTCCAAACAGGAGTTCACGAGGGCATGATATAATATATATAAATATTATAAAATATAAATTAAAATTGTATATTAATCTTTAAAATCTTCTGAATCAGTGTATTTGAATCAAAATCTTCTAGCATTTTTACACATCCACCAACCATGATAAAATGTCCCTTCTTATTGTTCACATTTCCAACATAGATTTGAAGTGCCTTTATACATTCTAGACAATTTCTCTGGTGACATATACCAATAGTACGTCATTTTGTAAAACTTGTCTTTAAGATTATAACATAGTGTAAATTTCAATCCTTTCCCATTGTTCCATCTGTATATTATAACCAAAATTTTTAGCCCAGTTTATCACACATTCTTTCACTTCTTCTTCTTCTGTTTCAAATTTCAACAGGTTTGTGCATTTTAGCAATTACATGTTAATCATTTGTACATAATTCCATTTCAAACTCAGTCTTACAATGTTCAAAACCATAACTCTTTTGCCTACTTTAAATATTTCTAATAACTGTAAATAAGAAAATCATTAACAGCTATGTTCCTCTACCATCAATTCTCCTCTAGATTTTATTTTGTATTCTCCTTGACAAAGTTCTAGTATCTCATGATAAGTTAGTCATTTGTGTTTGCCTATTATTCATCTATAAAATGCTGCTTCTGCTGAAAGCCACAAAGGTGTTTTTGGGTACAACCTGGCTTTGTATCTATTCCATATTCTCAATATAGCACATCTAACATAATGATTTTTAAAATCCACATTAGCCTTGACTTTGTCTTACCACAGATACCCATGCCACCCAAATCTCAGGTCATGTTCTTCTAACTCCACAAGCCTTCTATTTCTCAGTAGCACCCACTCTTTCATCCAAACCAAACAGCAAACTGCAAAATACAATTTCAAATCAGGTAAACACAATCCTCCTCTTTCCTTTGCTTTCTGTTACACCTTATATTTAATTCATGGTTTTTTCTCCTGCCATACATATTTACATATATCCTTTTGCCACTGTTCAAATGATGCATCAGTTGTCAAAACAGGTATTGTCTGGAACAAAAACACTGCCTTACACTCCAGAATTTCCACTTTGTGATTAATTTGTTTTACATCTCCAGTGTAATGGTATGTGGGAAAGAGCTTGGGAGACTGGGCAGAGAGATGCTGCCAAGGGAACGGTCAGATAAGAGACATCATAACCCACAGCTGGATAGCAGGCAGAGCAAGATGCTCAGAAGAGACCCCCCCCCATTTTCTCAGGCTGTAAAAAAGATGGGGGAGAATTGTACTTTCAGACTTGCAAGATTCTGTCAATGTAGCTTTACAATAAAGTAGAATTAGCTCATCTGGTTGTGATTCTTATCTGGATGACCCTGCAAGGCCAACATCAATCTTGCAAGTCTCTTCTGAGCATCTTGCCCTGCCTGCTATCCAGCTGTGGGCTATGCTCCCTCTTATCTGACTGTTCCCTTGGCAGCATCTATTTGCCCAGTCTTCCAAGCTCTTTCCCACATACCATTACATCCAGACACTTGTTTTATAGAGCTTTCCATCTTCTTGACTTCTTTCATCTCCTCTTTCATCTTTACAAGTCTTTGATCCGTTCTTTTTTCAAAAGCTGTCAATTTAGTATCAAGTGATTTAGCTAACGTATTGCCCAATTCCTCAAGCATTTTCTGAAGTAAATCTGGTGTAATTCCTCTCTCTGCAGGTTGCTCTAGCAATCCTCTTCTCCCCTCTGCTATTTTGGCCGCTTCTCTAGTGGTTGCCATTGTAGTATTGTAATCCAAAAGTGAAAGTGTCTCAATTACAAGAGAAAAAGTAAAAGGCAAACTTCCCCCCCCTTTTTTTTGTTTTGTCTTCCTGTGCCCTTAATACTTCTGTCTCAAATGGCACTCTTTAGTTACGGTCAGCATTGCAATCTTTACAACTTCATATTTTGTTTTGTAAAATCCACCAATTGTCTGCACTCTTTAATAGTAAGCAAAAAACATTCTCAGGAAGGTCTGGTTCATTTGTCTATTTTAATTCCAATCTATTCAAAAGCACTTTCACCCAAAAAATAATCTTTAAAAAAAAACTATCCCCTTTATCCATTTTAAACTTTCTTACATCCATTCCTTGTTAAGCTTTCTGCCAAAAGTTTTTAAATCTTTAAAAAAACCCTTTTTTTCCTTTTTAGTCCAGAAAGAATGTTGCCTCACCAAGCAGAACTCTCTTATCCTGCCACTCAGAAAATCTCTCTTTAGCTGTAAATTAATTACATCTATAAGTGTTTAAGAAAGTGAGGCTTGTGTGAACCTTGTGTCCATATAGGCTGCATCACAGCTGCGAGCTGGATTGAAATCTCTCAACTCCCAGCCGCTCAACTCATAAGTCAACCACAAAAACCTCAGTTCCTGCTGTCTACTGACGAGGAGCAGCTGTCTGATGTGCAAGCGGGTGATCTCACGATCTCTCCTTTATCCGGAAAGATAGCACCAGGCAGAATTCTTTTTCTGGCCACCAATCTCTGCTGCAATGCTGTCCCCACTCCTTCAGGGATGTTTAGTCCACCATAGATACTCAACTGTAAGTTTAGTTTTTCATGTTCTGAGTAGTTATCAGTATGATCTTTGGTCTGAAAGTGTATGATTGCAGTTCAATTCAATTTGCTGATGCTTAAGATGCCAATGTTAGTTAATTAATTAATGTCTAAGATATGTCCAGCTGTCATGTTTCATTTGGTGGTAAGCCACCATTTGTCATTTTCTAATACAAATGTAGTCCAGAGTGATTTTGATGCATTAAATTTTTTTTTTCAAAATAAAGTTACCAAGTAAGTAGTATTGCAGTTTAAATAAAATGGTTAACAATTTGGTGTATCATGCAGAACCAATAGATTTATTCAATAAATGATATTTATACAAACTACGACTTAGCAGAAATCAGGTCACTGAGTAAGACATTTTAAAACTTACCGAAGGAAATCAAAATGCTCAAATAATTTTGATAATGGTCTATTTAAACTAAATGTTTATAACATACAAACATATACACAAGTTCATGAATGCATGTTAGAGCCATCCTGTGGGCTATTATGTCCCAGAAGACTCTGTTTTGAATACATGGTCTCTTTCCACAGAATGAGATTCAGAATATATACTCTTTAGATGGAAATTAGTTCACAAAATAAGCAGAAATAGCACCCCCCCAAAAAAGCCAGAGACTTATATTCATGCTTATCCTTATTTCTTAAAATTGTAAGCACTATTAAATATTAATTATTAAATTTTAGATCAAAACATTTGAAGTCTTCCAAATACCATCCATTTTGTCTATTGATTACTTTTAAGGTCTTTCTTTAAACAATGTGAGCTTCATTCCTTTTAACTCTTGCATCATGGCCTGCTTTATCAGCTAATTTAAACATTAAAGAGAATGGCATACCGCTAATAATCAAATATCCTTGCTGATATATGATATCAGAGGAATGTTTTTGGTCATCCTGGCACCCTAGCTAAGAGGAAGGGAATGCAAGACTATCGCCATGAAGCTGTGGAGCAAGTTGAATAACCACTTCCTCATACTTTTTAAAGTTTATTCTCCTAAAAAGCTACCCATGTACATGGGGGAAAACTGAAAGGAAAGATCATGTTCATGTAGGAGCAATGTCATTTGCTCAGAATATAGGATTCCTAAATTTAAACATTACTAGAGTGACACAGGAAGAAGCACCACAGTATGCGTCTAACATTACAGTATCTATCAGACATATAGTATGTCTTTTCAAAATTCAGAAAACAAGTGATTATTCCTCCAGTAAAAAAAAAAAAAAAAACAGCCAGACTCAGGACTTTTCTTAAGAAAAGTGTAAAGGACTGCCCTACATCTTTTATAGCCTTTAACAAATCTTGTGGGAAAACATATGCATATCAAAAGCAACTGTTTTCTTACTGTGCCCCAAATACATACTGAATACTGTATATAAACTGGCAGACACAAATCAATGCACAAACCAGAACTTAGATTTGAGACATTTGTGGAATACTTTTTCTACAGGGGCTAAAACTTTCATTATCAATGTGTTATTAGTGTTGATAACAGCAACATATCCAGATTGATCACCAAGTCTAAGGGGAAAATCAGACATTAAAGATCCACTGAAAGCTGTACAATTTAGTATATGAGCCCAAGTATGACTTAAGTCTAATTCCAATTCATAATTACCCTGGAAAATAAGCCAAACCATCGTGCTACTATTACAACAGTAAAAAAGCATTTATTAAAAGAACTAGAAAGAAATGTGCTTGTTATATATTTTAAAACCTTAAAGAAGTATTCTCCACCCAAATAAAACATCACCAAGGCCATTCACCTTGTGTGAGATGGGCGGCCATATAAATTTGAATGAATGAATGAATGAATGAATGAATGAATGAATGAATGAATAAATAAATAAATTTGACATTGTTTTAGTAAAATAATAACCCAATCAGAGTCTCTCAGGACCAAAGACACAATATCAAGTCCGAAATTAGCAATCAAAAATTCAGAGCAGCATAAAAATAACTACAGGTAGTCTTTGCTTAACAGCCATTCGTTCAGCAACCTTTCAAAGTTACTATAATGCTGAACAGATGGTAGTTATGACTGGTCCTCAAAGTTACGGCCATTGCAGCACTCTCAGCAGTCACATGATCGAAATTTGGGCACTTGGCAGCCCACCCACATTTATGACCGCAGCATGCACTTCAACTCCCCCACCACCTACCTCCTCTCCATCTCTGCCCTTTTGGCTGCCTGCACTCCGCCCCCACCTACCCCTGCCACCGCCACCACCCCCAGCTGACCTTCTTCCTCTGCGATGCCTCCACAGTGTTCATAGGGTTGTGGAGGCCTCGCAAAGGGGCAGCAGTTGCCTCGGCTGGGTGCACCTCACCAGCAGCAGGGGGAAGAAGATGGGGAAAGTTAGCTGGGGGAGGCAGGGGGCAGCAGGGTGGCCAAAACAGCAGAGATGGGGGGAGACAGGTGGGTGGGAGAAGTTGAAGCAGAGGCGAGCGTGGCAGGGCAGGAGAAGTGTGAGGTCCTCACCTAACAACCGCAACCAGGACAACTGGAACTACCATCACTAAGTGGCGTGGTCATGTGATGTTTTGCCTAACGACCACTTCCCTTAGCAATGGAAATTCTGGTCCCTATTAGGGATATTGAGGACTATCTGTAGTTCCCAATTTTCCTGAAGATCTATAGTACATATTTCTCCAGCATAAATAAAATACTTTAAGCTTTACAGAAGTTAACAAAAAATCTCCTAGTGATGCATTGAGTTCATTCAACACTTCAAAAAATATATTGCAGTACTCTCACACAAGTTGAGATTATGACTCTGAATTCATATGGATGCAACAGGATAGTTCATTAATTAGTTTTATGAATTAATGTTGTATATAAACTCAGCCAACAGATGTTTGCTAAACAGTTCAGTGTAGCATGTGAATCCAGATTGTTTTGTACAATCAGTACAAAATATCAACAAGCTTTATGGACTGGGTTCATGTGTGCTATACCAAAAGTTTAAAACATGATTTAAGCCATAATGCCCTGATTCTCACATAATGGTAAATCAAAATGGCTGATTTCAAGTACTGCTACCCCAAAATTAATAAATTACAATATAACCTCAATTTTACTGACCTACCTCCACTCAGCAGACTTCAAATAAAGTTTTAATTTGGACTTTACCCCCTGTCCGGCCAATAATGGATAAATGCATTGTTTTCAAATCAGTCTGGACAACTGACATAATCCTATCCTATCATCTTGCATTATTTTTGTAAATTAATACACTATATAAATTACATAATTATGCAAATCTCATAAATTGACACAGATAATGTGAATTACGCTCGTTACTTAAGAATGGAAATAAGTGACAATTCAGCTTTCTCAGGCACCCTTTCCCCTCAACTGGCCTGTACCATCAAAATGTTACTGTGCATTATGGTTTAGTGTGATATAGGAAGTCAGCCATAACATTAATATTTATGAAGTAGTATCTGACAAATGTATTTACGTCAGAGAAATTGACTGATAATTATGCAAGATAATTAAAGGAAAACAAGTTCATCTTTCATTATGGTAAAGAAATCTTTGAACAAAATTATTTGCAATTATCAGAAAGCACATACCTTAGAAGTGCTGGAACTATATTCCATAATCTAAGCCATATACCATAATTTTCACAAGCTTTCATGTCCAGAAATTCAAATTTATAAATCCAAGTATTGATGTCTTCTTTTCTTTGCTCTGTATTTCATTCCATCATTTGAAGGTTAATAAAATAAAGCATCCAACTCGCTGAACTTGATAACAGATTTAAATATAGCATCTTGGTAGACATTCTGTTTCACTGACATTCACATTTCTTACCTATTCAGTAAAAATAAAAGGTTGCAAACTTAAGTACTAGCACAAATTAATACCTGTACTATACAGACCATAACTGTAAGCAAATTCACTAGCAATTTAATCTCACTAAATTTTCAGCAGGAACTATTTTCAATTATACTGAATATACTTACTGAGGAATAAGTATACTGTAGGTATAATATACTGGTAGTCCTCATTTAGCAACCACAATCAGGACCAGCAACTTGGTCATTAAGTGAAGCAGTCACTAAGTGAAACTGTGTCTGTGCTTGCAATCTTACTTCAGCTTTCCTTTGATTTACAGACCTGCAAAGGTCGTAAATGCAAGAATTGGTCACAAAGTTACTTTTTCATTACCATCATAACTGTGAATGGTTGCTAAATGAGGCAGTCAGTCAACAAGGACTACCTATATATCTAAAGATGAAACTACAGAGCCCAGTCAATGTATGTCCACTCAGAATTAAGTCCTACTAAAGTCAATGACAGCAAAAAGTGTACCAGATTTCAGACCACCATTCTTGATCATAATTGCTAAATAACAGGACTGTTAAGCATTAACGAGAGTTGTTTTCTTAAGAGCTGGTGTCATATGTTATGCTTTGGAGCTCTTGTTTCAATCTGCTTAGGTAACTCACATAATTTATGAAAATTAGACTATCACTGTCATTAAGTACTTAGGTGAAGTCCCAACTTCAGGCTCTCCAAATTCATTAAGATGACAACTCATAGATATTCTTGATGGCTGAGAATTTAAGGAGCTGCGGTCTCAACAAACATGGATGATCCCAGATTGAAGAAGGCAGCTTGTTTCCAACTTTCTTAAGGGTTACATTTAATTGCAAATTACTAGAAGATTGTTTATAAGGCATTACTAATACATAGTTACATTATTGAGTAAAAACTGATGAGTTGAAGTATAGGTAGTCCTCATTTAGCAACCGCAATTGGTATCGGCAACTTGGTCATTAAGCAAAGTAGTCGCCAAGTGAAATCGCGACTGCGCTTATGATCTTACTTCAGGTTTCTTTTGCTTTACAGACCTGTGAAGGTCGTAAATGTGGGGAGTGGTTGCAAAGTTATTTTTTCATCACTGTTGTAACTACAAACGGTCACTAAATGTGGCAGTTGCTAAATGAGGACTACCTGTATGTAACCCTAGAGATACTGTCAACAGATAAAAACAGTGAATGAGTGCATCCTCCAATCCTAGCTTTAATAATTAATTAAAGCTTTAATTTGGATAATCTGCACACATTTATATTTGTTATATTATCCAAAGTACACATCACACTGACTGGGTTCACAAATCATGCCAATCCACTTCATGACTTGAATCTTCAAAACGGAGAACCTGCAGAATTACATATTGGCCCAGTATATATCCACTGCAGTTTCTAAGCTCCAAATCATGGAAACAGCCATCTAACTTCCTAGGCTTGAATCCTCTGTTCTCATAGAAAAGTTCTAGGTGTCAACACACAGTAGATTGGTTGAAAGGTAAGAAAAGAGTATCTGAGAAATTCCTGATGAGAAAGACATCACCAAGATAGACAGATTAAAGTCCTGAGAAATCCAAATGGGATTTTATGCATAAGTAAATAGCAAACAAAGTTTTATGTGCAGACATACACAGCTGCATCCAAAGTCTAAACCAAAAGATTACTGTATATTCTACTATTATATGACCCTAACAAAGCTTAATCATACAACACAACCAGAATGCCAATAGTTTGGCTGAACTATATTACAAGCCAGGATCCACTAGTAGTTACAAAATTAGAAAATTCCCCAACAAATTTCAACTCGGACAAGTGTGCTCCTCTACTACTACAATATAGTAGAGCACCTACATTCACAGCAATTTACTTGTTCTGGTTTAGTGTTTTGTATGAATACTACACTGTAGCTTATAAACCATGATTTATCGTTGTGTTGCTTCAATCCAGTTCATTATGGCTTATTTGATAAACTGTTAAGAAAACCACTGTTTGTTGCGACATGCAAAACCATTCTAAAACCCCATTTATGCTACAAACTGAAACTTTATAGTACCTACCCAAATCTTTTTTAAAGTAAAGTCTGGTGAAATGAAACTTGCATTAGAGTAATCCACCCCGTTCCAAAGCCTTTCAGATTTTAACTACTTCTGTGACCATGTAAAATTGTTTGTGGGACTTGTAGTCCAAAAAATGCCCTAGGACAGGGAAGACTCCATTAAAAAACCCTAGTCCACTTCAGAATGATAGGGAAACATGGTAAATTTATAGTGCAGGCACAGCATAAAAAGAAAGGAATAAGAAACTGATTAGATAAAAACTACCGAAAACTCACAAAATACAACAGAATGCTGAAAACTCACAAAATATCACAGAATGCATAAGAGAAAAAAGTTACAGAATAGATACAGTAAATGGAATATAGTATGGGAAACAAATAGAACAATGGGATGGAGAAAAATGATTGCAGAAAAATAATAGGATAAAGCTAAACAAAAGGAGGAGCAGAGGACAACGAATGGAAAGTAAGCAAGTAAAAGTCCCAGAACATAACAGAGGGGGGAAGATGCCAAAGCTCTGCAATAAACAGAATTTTCAGAAGTACGCCAAGAAGCTAGAACAAAACTGCCTGAAAATCTCCATCTTAATGGTGGCCTATGTGGGCTTATAAAATGGTCCAAGACCAAGCATCCTTCTTTCCCAATACAAAGAGGCATCTGGTGGTACCATTCTCATACAAGTCCTTCCTCTACAGGAAAAAGCCACCAGTCACCTGCATTCACTGTGGACCACTTCTTCCATATCCACACTTTCCCTTCAATTAAGCACTGATTTTTGGGGTTCAACCAGCTCCACATACAAGAATCCCTCTTCCACTCTACATTTAGAGAAGACGCATCTCAGCAGGCAATTATTTTCTTCTGCCCAACACCCAAACTGCCTTACATAAGCAGATCCAACTTGACCACAATGGACATCAGCAAAATCAATCTATAAGACCTGGGGCTGATCATCAGACTGAAGTGGATTTTACACGATGCTGTGCTACCACTTCCAGAAAATCAGAGTACACCTTCCATGTAATACTTGAATTACAAAGGAAGAAGAGAGAAACGTATATCAACAGCTCACCTTCCCTCTCCTCTAGCTTGCGAAAAATAAAAATCAAGATTCTTGCAGTAGTTGTTGGAAAAGTTTGCAAGTCTTTGGGAAAGTTCAAGAAGTGAAAGGAATACACTCTTGAAAGACCAGATAACGCGGGCGGGGAGATGAAGAGTTCATCCGAGTTTCCTCTTTTGTTCAAGCTCCCCGATCAGACAAAGCAGCAGCGAGCAGCAGGTTTCTCCCCTTTTCCCTCCCTTCTCTCTTCCCCCAACCCTTGGATCTAACAGCAACTCACGATTAACTTCAGCGCCCCTTCTCCTCCGAATCGTTTTGATCTTGAGATGGACATAGAAATATAGGCATACACACACACACACAGACATACAAAGGCTGTTCGTTTCACGCCTCATCACTAGCTTCCAGTTAAAACTTCCCTCTAACTGAGCCTCCCAGAAAAACAATTTTAATGGAGGCGGAGGAGGCAAAGAGAATCCCTCCGATCGTTATTTCCGGCAAATGCACCTCTTTGTTTGGATCCCCTTGACAGGCACAGAGGACGATCCCCCTCGCTGTTCGGCCGGGTGGGCGCGGGAGTTCTCTTACCGTTCCCAAGGACGAGCTGTCGCTTTCAGGAAACTGGGATGGGAGCTGGGGAGTGGAAGGGCTACTCAAGCGCCACGCTGGGAGGAGGGAGGGGGGACGGGAAGCAAGTTTTGGGTGAAGCCTTTTTCCTTTCACTTTTGGAAGCGCATCCAGGCGAGGAGAACAAAAGCGTCACCGCGGCCGGGACTCGGCGTGCAGCTCTTCCCAGCTTCTGACATCGCTACCTGTTGCACCGGGAGAAGGAGGGAGTGGTGGAAACGAGAGCATCCAGCGCACAACAAAGCGCCAGCCCTTTCACCTGTCCTCCTCCTCCTCAGCAGCAGCCACTTGACTCGACCGTCAAATACCGACAACAATACATTGGGGGGAGGGGACTGGGAAAGGGAGGCAAAGGAGCTCTACCCGGCAAGGGCGCATCTGGCTGGAAAACGGACCCGCGGCTTCAATAGTCCCGCAGAAGCAACAAGTCGCAGCCCGGACTCGCTCCACAAGCTGCGAAGCACCCAGGCTGGCGCACGCACATGTATCCAGATCTGCCGGCCTGGAGTTCCGATACTCTTCATAACCTCCAGGCAAAGCTGCTTCCATTGAGAGGATCGCAAACTACCACGCGGAGCAAGGGAGAAGCGCGCCCCAAATGCTGCAGCTGCTAAAAGAAAATCCAGGGGGAGGGAGTGGGGATGGCCGTGTTATCCGTGCACCAAGAGAGAAAAGTGACTCACCTAAGGGAGGGGAGCATTTGCTCTCCTAAATGGTGGACGGAACCAAGTGCCTGCTTGGCCCCCTCCCCCGCCAGTCAACAGCATCTCCCGCTTGTCCTCATATCACCGCCGAAAGGCAAAGCGCACCACTCGATTTGGTTTGCGTTTAACTTTCTCATGCAAATTTACTCTATCTAGAGTGAAAAAATAACAACATACCGAAACGGAGGCGCGAAGTACACCGAGGAGAAACCGAGTCACGGATAATGGGTCGTGTAAGTCTCCCATCTCCCTTACTACCCCTCCCCCAGAAAATAAACTCTCTGTTCAGCCACGTGCATTTAGAAATGGAAAGGAGCAAGCGTTGAGGGGATCTAGAATTATATAAAGTCTATGCAACCGATCGCCAAATGCCTGCATGCACTTTTGTTGGATAATACAATGGGAGTCTGTGTTACTCTGGAAGGACAAAAACACTGAAACCATGATAAAGCTAAAACTTTCTTAGCACGTGCTGGCTGTGCAGAAACTCCGACCGTGCCTTGTTACCGAGCGCCCGCTCGCCCACCATCAGCCTATTGGTCCCCTAGAACAGAGCGGGAAAATCTGGATGACATCACCTTTGTCTTCCAATCTCTGCGTGAGTGTCTTCTGAGCTGGATCTCCAAGACCACTTCGTTGGGATTTCTTATACCGTACGTACGGTACTGCGTTACTATACTCATGTTCCTCAGTAAAATAAAAGAGCCACTCTACCGGTGCAGAAGATTTAGGTAGCTATCCTAAAGGATTGCAAAGCAATATTAGACAACTTTTGGGGGCCTGGAACCTTCTGAGATAAAATGGGACTCATAAAATGGCTGCCACAGGAGATTTTTCTGCTTACAAATGGCTGCTGTGAGTGGCTATAGCCAGTAACAGAGCTCCATTTATCTAATCCATCAGGATGTTGCCTACCATTCACTAGAAACTGTGGGGCCAAAAGGCATTCCTGTAAATAAATACAATGTAAGAGGTTCCTGCTTCACTGTTTAATCTTGCTATTAGAAGACACTTTAAAGAAAGTCAGGAGAGAGGTGGAACATGGTGAACCTCAAAGAGGTTTTGGAACACAAGTACACCAGCAGGCACCAAGATGCAGACTTGTTCTAAATATGGGCATTTCTAGGGAGGGGCAAGATGACAATGTGCATCATGATGTCCTTGCACAAATGAGGCAAACTGTTTATGTCATTGTGCGATGATGTCATGATGCAATTTTTTTAAAGTCCTGATAAAGATCTAATTCATTAGGGAGAAGAATTTCTTCTTTAGGCAATATATTTCCTATTCCAATAGAGGAGAATATATGTAGCTCAGGGTTGAACTATGGAGTTCTTGTTGCTCTCTGAGCTTGGTTGTTTGCTTGCAGACATTTCATGACCAACCAGGTACTGTAACATCATCGGTTCCTAGGAAGAAAACAGAGACCAGAACACATCCTCTCCAGCTGCCCAGCACTCAGATAAGAAGGGATCAACACCAGACAAACAGGCAGAAAATAATACTCTAATCAAAGAACCACCGAGGAAAACCACATCCCCACCAAAACTGGCAGGGCAAACTACTATTTATAAACAGGCAGCAAACCCCACTGATGAGGTAACCTAGTTGGATAATGACAAGTCTGCAAGCAAACAACCAAGCTCAGAGAGCACCAAAACCTCCATATTTCCTACTTCCAGAACTAGTGGCATTGTGCATGTGTTTTGCGTTGAGGGGCATTAAATCTCCCATTTCCTGCAATCTGACCTATTACAAACATCTTACCAGTCTATAGCATCATTCCACTTTATTGATCTCATAGATTGAAGAGATTCATATGGCCTGATACACTGTGCTAAAGATGTTTCTGAAAACCTGGCTTTCTCTCCAGACTTTGGGTTAGAGTAGATGTTGAACCTCTTACCGTTTCTTGTTTTTGTTTGTTTGTCTGACTGTCTGTTCTTCTGGATGCATATTGTTCTTTTCTTTTCTTTTTTAATGCTGTATGCCTCCCAGAGGGTTTACAGAATTGGGCAGACTTCTAAATTTGACAAATAGATAAGAGGCAATGCTGATTTATATATTACATGATCCTGGCATATTTTTTCTTGAACAGCTACTGAGCGAGCTACAAATCCTTGGAAGAAATAGCAGGAGACATGAGTGCCTTCAGAGGCATTTGGGTATTTCTGTAGAAAGTCCAAAAGACCTTGAGAGTTTCTCAGCATCCTAACTGATGCAAGGTCTTTCCTGCCTATTTCTTTATAGGCATAGTAGGGTATGAATAGAGGGTTTAGAAATGCAAATAAAATCAAGGTATGTAACTGTCTGAACTGCTTACAGATAAGGCAGATGGGACTGAAGAGGAGAGATAAGTTATTCATACCTGCAGTGCCTGAGCTGAGGTAATACCTATCCCACTATTTAGCTGTTCCTCATCTCTTCCAAGATATCTAAGACACTCTTGAAAATGTGTCTACATTAAACATGTAAATGGTACCCATCACATTAGTTCTAGCTTCACATTTGACAATACAATCCTACACTTTCTACTCAAGAAGTACATTTCATTGAGTTCAGTAGTACATGCTGTACTCACAAATAAGTGGGTATAAGATTGCAGTCTAACATACATATATATTTTGTTGCAATGGATAGATGGGTAATAACATGAAATTATTTTAAAGTTAATATAGTTTGCCTTGTGATATTTGTGTAATATAAAGTACTATTCTTAGGTTATAGGTGATAAACTAATAACAGAGACAGGTTTTCAATCAATCAATCAGTTTATTACAGTCATAGACCAGTACAACTAAAAATGCACATAGCATATCTACTTAAAAATCTTAGATATAATAATATCAAGTAAAATCTATATCATAATTATAACTTGGCCGCCTAAATGTCATTTATACATGAAGTCAAACGGCCTATCCTATAGTGTGATTATTACTCCATGAATTATGATATCCTACAATTACTGATCATTAGCTAAAATAAGGTGGTGATAAAATGATAATATCTAAAATTGAAGTGTGTTGGTGATATTTCTGTTTTTTCATGGTCACCTACTTAGTCCACCCCTACCAAAATCGATTCCACTCAGCAAGGCCCCCTGGCTCTCGAAGTAGTATTTTCAGGTCTCTTTGGGAACTGTTAATGCAAACTAAAATACTAGTTGGCTATAATCCATTACTGCAAAACCTTTCAGCAGCTTCCTATCTGATGTTGACGGATCTTTATTGCCGCCGTGCAGAACCTGGCTACCTGCGCTGTGACGTAAGGCCGGTCATCCATGAGAAGCATTTGAAGATAATCTGATTCTTGACAGCCAGGCTGCTTGCTGATCAGGGGTGCGCGCAATTTACTCCGTGGGACTTGGTAAAAGATACAGCAGAGGAGAACATGGCCCATGTCATCTACTTCCTTGGCATCACAAGGGCAAAGTCTTGCAGCTAATGGAATTTTTTTGTATTTGCTGTCCAGCACCGCTGAAGGAAGAACATGGCAACGCACTGAAGAGAATGCTTTCCGCTGACTGGGGAGCTCAAGCTGCACTAAATATCTGGCAGCAGTGACAGTATACTTGCTACATAGCGGGGACAAAAAGGATGGAACCTTCCCTAAATCTGCTTGACGTTCTATATCCTCTGTCCTTTGCTTTATGGCCATTCTTGCCTGCTCATATTCCATCGCTAGAATCCCAGCCGTAGAATAGCCTAACTTAGAGAGGTTGAGCTTAATATCCTTTTTCCACAAGGATTGAAATTTATCTTGAAAGATAAGTGGAGCTAGGCCCTGCGGGTAGTGCTTTATTTTTAGCCAAAAATTCAGCGAAGCTAGGCGCACTTTCGACTCGACCTTTATCGTGCCTGTTTCCAAGCGTAATTGTGCACTGGAGACACATCTGGGCATTTGCAGGATCGCCCTGATGAATTTTGCTTGGACTCTTTCCAAGTATGTCACACTTGAAGCTGGAGAGCCGACAACAGACCCATAGAGAAGTTGAGCTAGCGCCTTTGCCTGGAAAAGTTTGACAGCTGCAGGGACAAAATACCCCCCTTTACTTCAAAAAAATTTTAAAATGGCATTGGTGGAACGAAGACCTAAATCAGCCGCATATTCACAATGAGCTCTCCTTGATCTGGAGACATGCATGATTATGCCTAAGTATTTGAAACTATTCACTTGTTCTATTCTATGACCGTTGATAATCCAGATGTGTTGTTTTGGTCTTTTGGAAAAGGCCATAATCTTTGTTTTCTGATAGTTTATATCTAAAAGGTTGTTTGCACAGTATTGAACCAGAGTTCTCAGGGCTCTTCTTAGACCAATCGGTGTCCTAGAAAGGACAACTGCGTCATCTGCATGAGACAGGTTTTCATTTGAGATATTCATCTAATTCCAAAATCAACGTTTGCCATTACTAATCAAATCTGAAAGCAGCATGTTGCTATCTCATCTAATCATCTATAACATTCAGGTATCCCCCATTTTGCACCAGGCAAGGTAGTCTTGGTTACGATCTCCTACAGTTTGGTGTACCTGTAAAGCTCACAAATGAAATAAGGATCTCCAAGCAGTTTAAGCAACTGCATAAACACTCCTCTGCTTAAATGTGTATTATATATTTTCATGGATTGTATAGCCAAAAGTATCTGTAACATGAGAAATAGCTTTGGACATAATCAAACTCATATTAGCTCATATACTGCCAATTGTCAAGGCAGTGATCAGGTGGCCAAGCAATTGGTTCTTTTAGTTCTTTTAGATCCAGAGACAACGGACACACCGGCAGGTGAGATTTTAAGCTTTATTGTTAACTCTAGCAAACAGATTTAAACAGGAATATAAGAATTAGCAGATAGAATTCAACAGAAATACAAAAGCATAATATAAAAGCATAACATACCAAGCAAGATGATAAAACTCTTCCCCTACTGTCAGGAGCTACCATAAGGCGACAGCAAAGAGACCCCAAGATGGCTTAGATAGCACAGCTCCTGATACTAAGGCCTGTGTCCATGCTCCAAGACTCAAGGGGCAATACCAGGGTTTTTATCGAAGTCTGGTACTGCAGTCTCATGACTCTGTTTCCATGGCACTGAGGCTGTGGGAGTGACCTTGACCAGATAGTTTCCAGGATCTGAGAACTACACAGATAAACTAGTGCTTAACCTAAACAATCCTGAGAGTTTCCCTCCCCCACCCCACACTTCTAAGTAGAAGTGAAAAACAAGCCAGCTAAACATGATGACTCAGTGAACTTTCTTAACATGTGCAGGAGAAATCAAAATATGTCACCTAAACTCCTCGATATAACCATGGTCTTCCACATTGCCACTACACTCAGGAATGTTTTCTTGTGCTCTTTGGAAGCCCACTAGATCCATTATGTGCCTGGTGTCAGGCCCAGCCCAAGAACAACGGTGAAACAGTCCAGTTGAGTTCATTTTGTTTTCATTGTGTTTTTATCTTTGTGTTTGCTCCCCAGAGTCACATTGGTTAAAATCAGTGGCCATATACATTTGTTTAAATAAATAAATGCCTGTTGGCCATAAAATTAACAAATTATCAGTAATTCTCTGTGCTAATTGAGTCTGCAGATCCTGTCCAGCTGCCCTATTCCGTTATCTGGACCCTGTTAAGGAAAGATGGATGGGACAAAATGCCTGCTGACACACTGGATCTATTTTCAGTTTTCCTGGCAGATAAAGTTGCTGGTACCCCCTCTGGGTTGGCTGCCAGTTGGATGAGCCTGGGGCAAGGAGTGAATCGCTGTCAGGTGTTATAATCTGGGATTCTTTTGAGATTGTAGAACCTGAAGATTATAGAACCTGAAGAAGTGGGCAGGATTGTCCGTAGTTTGAATTCTGCAACCTATGGGCTTGACCCCTACCCTTTTGGGCTCCTTTGGGTGGCTAGGCAGGTAGTAAGTTGTTGGATGCAGGACGTAGTCAGTGCTTCTTTCAGGGAAGGGATAATGCCATCTTCTTGGAAAGAGGGCCAAATAACTGGCTACTCCATGGTAGACAGCATTCTCTGGAACATCCTTTCCCTGGAGGTACGTCTGCACTCCCAAGTATCCTTGAATTCCACAAGCTAGCTGGTTTGATTGTGGCCTCTGTGTTAGTCATTTGAAATGTCTCAGTTGTTTTAGTTATTGTTATTTAATTTTATTTGGAGATTTCTACTGATTCCCCCCCCCCCCCCGACATTATACTTTTCTTGTGGTTGTGAGCTGCCTAGAGTTGTTCAGGATTGAGGCATCTTATAAATAAATACATAAAATTGTGCTTTCTGGGGAACCAGATATTAAATAATACACAAGAAGAATTTATCCATAGCGCAGCAAAGCCAATCTTTCTAAAATAATTCATATTGCAGACTTTGATTCACATAATAAAGGAATGCCAGACAGAATTATTTTTTTAATTAGTTCCTTTGCTGATAAAATCCGTGGATGCATTTTTCTATTTATGCAAAGATCCACATCCATTTATAGCAGCACCCAGTGGAATGCTATTGGTTGTTCTTCTCATATAACCCACATTTTTGTAATAATGTCATCACCAATAAGACTGTTTGGGTTCATATATTATGCAAATCCCGTAACATTGTTCAACTTAATATTTTATCTGAAATCAGCCTGTGTGTCTTATTCAGAAAACCATGGTTAAAACATACTATGGCTTAATGCTATCAGTATATGAACCCAGCTAAGTGATGATCATATAAATTATCCATCTTAATAATTCTTTAATGTTTGGCCTGAGAACCTATCTGAATGCTGTTGTTTTGATGCTAAAAGAACCATCTTGTAATTTCCTAGTCTATGTTTATTAACAGATGGTTGTTATTTACCCAAGTTCTATTTAGAACTTAATAATTCTTCAGTTACTATATTATTTCTCTATAAGGTATTCTGCCTTCTCACTAAAATCAACCTTGCCTTTTCCCACAAGTCTGATTACTGAAAAGGAAAACTATTGTGCTGGGTTGGTGTATGCATGAGTTTTACATAATCTTTTGACAATATAAAATACCAGTTTTTCAGGTGATGACTATCCATCTTCTATAATAATTCTTTATTTATCTTCCAAAGCAACTTCTTCCTGAAAAGGTCGTTTCTGAATTCAGCGTTCTCTTACTTTAAGAATCCATTTTGGGGGAGAAAGCTGGAACATAGAAGAAGAGCCAGTTTGGTGTTGGGCTTAAGGCACTGGGAGACCAGAGTCCTTTAAGCACAAAGCCAGCTGGGTGACTTTGGGCCAGTCACTCTTTCGCAGCCCTAGGAAGCAGGCAATGGCAACTCACTTCTGAAAAATCTTGCAAGAAAACTGCAGGGATCTCTCCAGGAGTCAACACTGACTTGAAGGAAGAGAGGGAGGAGGAGGAGATCTTCAGGACACACTTTTTGCATGAGCAGCCTTCGTTTACAAGTAGGCTCTTCCACCCATTTTTGCTTACCATCCACTTGCATTTGTTTTTCGTACCCAAAGTGAATCAGAGTAGTGCAGTCACAAATGGTGAAATCAGTTCCTGACCCCCAGCCACCCTTTCCCATCAGGCACATCAGTGCAGAACCGCCCCACCAAATGTAATTAAACGGACCACCACTCCTGCAAACAAGTATTCTTTCTTAAGCCAAGAACTATCCTGCGTGTCTATTATTCATTTGCATCTTAGAGACATTTGTTTTTAAGGCCTCCTTTTCTTCTGTTGTAATTTCAAATAGACAAGCCTTTCCCAGAGATATGTAAATGATATACTTTATTAATCCAAAGCATGCTTTCACTTGTGAATCCACATTTCAACTCTTTAACCCACTGTTTCTCAACCTTGGCAACTTGAAGATGTGTGGACTTCAACTCCCAGAATTCCCCAGCCAGCAGTGCTGGCTAGGGAATTCTGGGAGTTGAAGCCCACACATCTTCAAGCTTCCAAGGCTGAGAAACACTGCTTTAACCAAAAATTGGTTACAAAACAGCATGCGACAAGGGATAAAATCTCAGGGCACTCACCCTTATTAATCACAATTTTTAGCCTCGTGCAATAGGTTAAACCTTAATTTTCATGTGGACCACTACCTAATCACTAAAAGCTTTTGAGGGCTACCACATAACCCAGAGTTGGCAATGTGGTATTTACAGGTGCCACGTCACCAAATTCCACAGACCCCCCCAAAGAATTAAGAGAATCAGTGCAGTGTAACGGTTAAGGCCATGTTTCCCAAACTCACAGGGACACAGCAGGATATTTTACTACATAGTAAATGGAACTGCTGTGGGGCTCTCGACACCACAGCACAGAGTTTTAGAACCACCAGGGTGCTGTGAACCAAGAAAGTTTGCAAACCTCTGGGTTAAGGTATTGGGTTGGCATCAGAGAGAGTCCACTTCTAGATACCATAACTCTCTAAGAGTGACTTTGGGCCAATCATTTTTAAGCCCAATCTCTCACATAGTTGTGGGGGGGGGGGGGAATAAAAGATGGAACACTCTGTACGCCACTTCAAGCCCCTGAATGAAAAATGGAATATAAATCTAATGAATAAATAGAACGCATGAGTTTTTAATGTTTCTGAAATACTGCAAGACTATGGGTGAGAAAGTTGAAATGTAAGATTTGCTTATCTCAGATGCTGGCCATTTGGAAATAAAATAATTTATAATGGCATCCACAGCACGGATCATATACCGTGCCTTCGCAGACTACCAATGGTGCTAGGCAACAGGTTAGTATCTGTTGCCTAAAATTTCATATTGTGTTTCCTATGGTAAGAATATTCCCTAGTGAAGCATATTCTTACATCTGATATTTTATTTAACAGAGACTACAAAGGCATGTCAAAGATTCTGTAGTTGCATGGCATATGTGCATTTGGATGGAGGATTGACATAAAGGCCTTCAAACTCAGTTGTACTAGAATTCTATTTTGCAAATGTTTTAAACTAAAATATTCACTCATGAAAGACATTATGTGATGCCACCATCTTAGGAACATGCAAACCAGGATGTAAACTGCTTAACAGGAAAATATAGAGGGCAAAATCAGTTATTGTTGTATTGTCTGTGATTGAATCTCTTGACATGTGACTTGGGAGTTACCATGAAGCTAGTAAAGAGAATTTTTAACTCTACCACACTGTACAATGTCCCTTTTATGGGTTAGTATATACAAACACAATTGCTTGATTGAAAACACAATGCAAAGCTTTTTCCATGCATCAGGAAATAGCACTGGAGGAAGAGACCAGCAGTGTAATTTGGAAAATGGCATGGGAGGAACAGTTAGAGGCCTCTCCACCTCCCACCCCCACAAAATTAAGTCAAAATCATTGTCAAGAGAGTCAATTACAGTATCATCAGTAATGTGGTTTAAGCCTTATTATAGTGGATGACACAATTCAGACAGCAGCCTATTCACATTAAAATCACAGGGGCAGGACTCCGCACAATACACTAGGCAGAAATGTGCTTGGCTATTTTGTGGCTCAGTGTGCCTTGTGCATCCTATCCGGAAGAGGCTAAAAATACAAGAATTTTAGCAACTTGTGTGACTAGCAATTAAGTCTGTGGTTCACAGCAGTTTATCCATAGAATATTTAAAGAATCAATTGGGACGGAGAAAGGAACATGGAGGAAGTCTGTTTGCAGTCCTGACAGTTTACAGGATCCTAGAGAGGAGCATTAAAGTCTGAGGATATGTGTGGTAAACTTAAAATATTCTCTTCTCTATCCCCTATACAGCCACAGAATACTCAGATTCTGGGATAGAAGAGAGGCTCAGTCACAAGTCTACAGCGGGAATGGTTTCAGGAGGATGAAGAAAAAAAGCAAGCATCTTCTTTAAGTTTCAAGTAGTAAATGGCTCCTATTTTAGTCCAGCTTGAGTGCTGAAACTGAGTAAACATTAGGGGATGAGATGATCCTCTTTGGTTTTATTCCCATAATACACAGTTCACAATTAAGTTGATCATAGTTTATTCAGTGTACTCAGTTGGCTCAATTTAATGGCAGATTGAATCCTAAAGTAACCATATAATATACTGGGCTAAAATGTAGCTGATTTTATTATTAGATTTATCCCATTTTTCTTCTCCAGCAACTCTAAGTGACTTACACAGAATTGTCCCTCCATATTGTCCCCACAACAGTCCTGCGCTGTGGGTTGGACTAAAAGAAGTGACTGGTCCAAAATCATTTATGAGTTTCCATGGCTGAGTATGAATTTGGAACTGGATCCCTGCATCCTGGTCCAGTATGTTAAATGCTGCGGTTAATCTGTGGTTGAACATGTGTATGGATAAACCAGTATTTTTAATATCTGCACCCATTTTAATAAAATTCTTCTGAATCTCTTTGCTAAACTGGAATATATATTGTCAGAGGATTTAAGAATATGGAAGAGCGGAGACTTTTGATTAGCATTAAATTCCTGTCCCTACATACATTATAAATGTCAAGAATATAGCCTTCACTTAATACATGAGCAGTTAATTCCCTCATTTACCTGTAAAATTAGAAAGCTCAAAGCTTTCTAACAGTTGGTTACTATGCATCCCATGCTGATAATCCAAAAGATTGCCCACAAAGCTAGTGGACTAGTTGAATTTATTTGAATATTATGTAAGATTCTATCTACATTCGTGCAGTATACCACACCACAAACTAATTAGTCACATTTTAGTCTAGCCCATACGGTTAGTTCAATGTGGTATGCAAACCTAGAATGCTGGTTTGATTCCAAAAACCGTTAACCTTGAGGAAATATGTAATACAGAGACTATAAGGCTGCAGACTGCATGTTTGAATGTTCCTTCATGCACAAAAATCTTGGTAGTTTATGAAATAAGCTACAGAGGATTCAACTACATTCTGAAACATTTTTCCAATTATTTCATTTGTTAATTGTGCAGACTGACAATCTTTGTAAAACGAAAACATATGCTGTGTTGTAAACATTGGCTTGTCTTATTGATGCTGGAAGTATACTGCTCCTTGTTTAAAAATCAAACATCCCTTTGCCCTTAGTTCATGGTGATGTTCAACAGTTCATTAAAAAATCCACCAAACCATATTTTACCCTGGTGGGTTGTACAAACCTAACCCATGTAGTTCATGCTTCATTAGGTCCTGCATACACAGAAAAAAAGATTATATAAACCATGGTCAAGTGAACAATAGGTAAACATGTCGTGCAAACAGAGCCCATCTATTGTGCTCTAGGAATCCAGTAGGACAGTGTCAATCCATTATTGCACAAACTCATCACTGAAACATTGTCTGCTAGAATGTAACCATTTTTGTTGAATTTTTTTGTGATATTCTCTAATAACCATACCAGTATTTGGTAGGCAAATGTCATTTAAAAAAGAAACATTGTGGTTTGTACTTTGAAAAAAAAAGTATAAAGTATTTCCAATTGATTTAACATTTAAGTGCTTTAAAAAATTGATGAGGACAGAAACTTTTTGACTAGTGATATATTCAATGCGTATATATTTACAGTACAATTCAATTCCAAGACTGAGTTCATGTCTATGTGGGCGGTTCCTCCCTCCCCACATATTGATCTGCAGTACATATTCTAAGATTCATCAAAGCTGCCACAATACTTAACAGTTCACCTAATGACCTAGTATTTCACATCTGCTTGAAAAGGGGTTATATAAAAGACAAAACGGCCAGCTGATACCTTGAAAAGAGACCATACCAAGACACATTGTTCATAGTGTGCATTTCCCTTCCCCAGCTCCCTGTGATTTTTGTTATTGGGTCTATTGCAATTGGTTATGGAAGACTAGAAAAGGGAAACAAGTTTAACATGTTACTTTGGCAATGAGCCAAGCTAAGAACATTTAAATTATATTTTATCGAAGACTGGAATGGAAATTTGATATAATTACTCAGTTATAAAATCCATTTGTGAACCCTAGAAGTATCTTGGCCATTTTTTTTTTACTGTAGAACACCCAATCAGAATTGAAGGGATGTAAGGCAGGATTTTCACATTGCAAGGTCATACTGATAGGACAAATGGTTAATGGGACCTTTTAAAGCACATTCCTTATAGCTGCATTTTCCCTACAATAGCCTTCTGTGAACATAAGCCCATATCCCATTCTAGTCTTTTGGCCTTCCACTGAAAATGCTATTAACATTTCCTTAATACATGCCTATTCCTAGAAAGCATGCAAGCACAGAATACACTCAAAGATGCACAAAGAGATGAAGCTTCAGCTGGCAGGGAGGGGAGGGAAAGGGGACAAGTTTCTGTATTAACAGCTCTGCATATGAGATCCATTACTGTAAAATATTTTTACTGACAGTGCAAAAATACACAGCCACAAAGTCTAGAATAATGACAAGAAGAGCAGGGTTTTAGGGTTCAGTTCCAGCTGATTTTATTTCCTTTGGGGAAAAGGTTATTTACAGAAAGAATATGGACAATCTGACAGGCAGTGAACTCGGCTTTATTAGCCAGCTTTTCCCTCCCCTCCCCACCCCACCATTGTATTATGGGCAGATTGTTAAACAAAGATATTCCACACAGCATATTGCACAGGATGGATGACCAAAAAACCAAAAGAAAACCAAAGAAAAGAGAAAAAACCCTTAACGGAACCTCTTCATTAGGCAGATGTCCTTGTGCCTGTCATGTTATATTAACATACATAAACACACAATCTTTTTTGCTTATTATTATACAGACTTAAATGTACAAAGATGTTTTCACTTTTTCTCATCTTAAACACAACAGCTATAAACCTGAATACATATGCTATCATCATGCCATAAGAGACTAAAACAATTATACTTAGCGACAAGTATAAGGATTAAATAGTCAAATACAAGAATGAAAAATGCAGTACATAGTGTTGCAAACTCAAATCGGCATTTAGATAGGTCCAGTGATTTAAATGGCATGGTTTTTGTTTACTTTTTTTTGCTTACAAAAAGTGCAAAAGATGTGGTTTTGAAGTTAAAGCTACAGGATCCCTTTTTCCTGAAAAATATTCTTGTTGCTCAATACAACATACCATTTATTTTGAGGGAGGATTTGTTAGAAATTAGCCCTACAGTGGATTAGAGTTCAATTCCTCTCTCAACTCACAAGTAGAGTTGAATCGGTAGATAGAAGAGATACTGTCTCTTTAAGAAGCCTGCAGATTGGAGTGTAAACATGATAAAAGTAGGGACTGATTTTGTGTGAGAGAGATTAACCAGCAGCCCTATTTATAATCAGGAAATCCAAAACAGCAATTTACACCCCTTATATATTTTTTACAAAAATACACTGAGAAAATAATCAAACGTTTTCATCTTCTCTTCTGTTTTTAAAAGTGTCAAAAGTCTACATTTAAATATAAAAAATTAAAAGTTAAAACTCTAGCCCTTCAGTGAAGGTGACATAAAAATGGTGTGGGTAACAAACAGAACTACCAAAAAAAAAAAAAGGACAAAGGAATACAAGTAAAAACATTTGGCCAGTATAAATACTTCACTTATAAAATGGCATCCAATTCCATTTAGAAAGAAAAAGAACATTTCAAGAATGAATCCTGGTGTGAAAAAAGTCTTCATTTACAGCTACAGAGGAACACACGCACATACACACACACTGAGGAAAAATTTGGTCCTGTGTTCTTTTTGAAGTCCAGCACAGATTTGAGTTGCGTTTGAATCCTTTAAAGAGTTAAGAATGAAAAAAAGCTGGTGATAATTTTTGTAGGAATCAAACATAGCGCCATCTATCTGCTTTTTATATTATTCTAACACTATTCTTTTTAAACTGTTCAACAGTCTTACAAAAAACTCCAAAAGATAGGATAACATGCTATATTAAACCCCACCAGAGAAATAATCCAACACCATCACAATTCTGAGTAAGAAAAACACATTTTTGCAAGAAAGAGCAATTGCCCTCAATTTCCCCTGTACCACATCATTACAGAAACTTGGTATGTTCTATATCTGTCTCCATAAAAAAAAAAAAAAAAAGTTAAGTGTTGTTGAAATTCCACATGACTTCTATGAATATAAGGTAATGTGACTAAGAGAATCAGCACCACCTTCTCCCATAAACGTGCAAATCCTTTTCGGTTTTATTATTATCATCATGTTTTCAGCCGAATTTCCAGTTCGTTTTAAAATGCTTGCCTCTCCTTTTCCTTCCATTTAGGATTCAGTCCAGTTCCCAGGGCCATCCTCTTCCCTCATCCCTTTTGATGTATAGAGAGAGAACCCTCCAAAAACGCAAACTGGCTGCAGGTCTGTTTAAAGCACACGAGCTTTAGCTCCTAACCCAAAGACATATCTAATACACATAGCAGAATCTACCTTTTCCCGTCCCTCCAAACCCTTCCAACAAGAAGCAAAGATGTGCGCTATTTCCACCCCCTCCTGCTGTAGTTGCCATTCCTGTTTAAGCCACTAGATTCTCACCAGAGTCTGAAACGTGCTTCTCATTCTTCGGCTGCAAAAGAAGGATGAAACGTGGAAAAAAAAGGGGGTGGGGATCGATGTAGTTAGATATTTCTGTGGTGGCTTTCTCGGCGAAGAACGCGTTGATCCCTTTTGCCGCGTTAGCGATAAAAGCGCGCGCACACCCGCCCCTCAAGTCAGTTTCAGTAACGGGGGTGGCTGGGGGGCGCACTCAACGACCGTGGGCGAAAGGCTCGCTCTTCAGTTTTGCAGCGCGCCTGGGTCCCAGTGCCATGTCCGCGTCTCTTTCCCTTCCCCGCGCGCACCGCTTGCTCTCCTCTTGAGCAGCTTCGTCCCCCCACTCAGTACGTAAAGACCAAGTTGGAAATGCTGGATTCGAGCCAGTCTCCCGAGATCATCTCACTTACCTCCGGGGTACAATAGTCTGGGAATTCAAAGTGAGAGCCCGAGCCAGGCTCCAAGTTAAAATCCAGATCCCTGTCGAGGGCCGAGGAGCTCAGGCTCCCCAGCGCCATACTGTCGAAACCAGGGCTGGGGTTGAGGTCCAACAGGTCGTCTTCGAACTCGTCATCCGAGGAGGAGGAAGCGCAGGAGGCGGAGGAGGAACCCGACGAGGAGTGCGAGGTCGACGGTGTGGGCGAGGGCGCCCGCAGGCTGGTGTAGCTTCGGTGGTCCGATGGCGAGCAACCGCCCACGGGGGAAGCGGAGGGCTCGCCCCCGTCCTGCCGGCTGCCCACGGCCGCTACTTCGTCGTAGAGGCTCAGCGGGTCGCTGGCTTCGGTGGAAGTGCTGAGGGTCGGGCTGGCCGGAACGGCGCCGCCGGGCGACGAGTGGGAGAAGAGGTAGAGCCGCTTGGCCTTCTTCTCAGGGAGATGTCGGCTGCTGTGGCTGCTGCTGCTGCTGCTGCTACTGCTGGAGGGCGAGGAGGAGCCCGGCGAGGCGGCGCGGGATTTGTACAGAGAATGGTGCTCCGGGGGCAGGAGGGCAGCCGGCTGTTCCGATGCAAAAGAGGACGGAGCTTTCGTGCCGCCGCCGCCGCCACTCAGGCTGAGTTTGGGATGCGGCTTGCCGGCGCCACTGGGAGAGAGTTTGGCGGCACTGCCCTTTTTCTGGGCGAGTTTAGAAGAGTTGGAAGCAGCAGTGGAGGCGGCTGCTCCCTGATTGCCGCCGCCGCCGCCACTCCCTCCACCCCCGCTCTTCTCACCCGGCTTCCCAGAGTTCGTGCCCGATTTCACCTTCTTCCTGGGTCGGTACTTGTAATCGGGGTAGTCCGCCATGTGCTTGAGGCGCAGCCGCTCCGCCTCCCGGATGAAAGGGATCTTGTCGCTGTCCTTGAGCAGCTTCCAACGCTTGCCCAGGCGCTTGGAGATCTCAGCGTTGTGCATGTCCGGGGACTGCTCCATGATCTTCCTCCTCTCGATCTGAGACCACACCATAAAAGCGTTCATGGGCCGCTTGATGTGCCCGCTGGGCGTCTTGCACCAGCTCGGGTCGTCCGCTTTGCCCCCCGTCGAAGCAGTCGAGCCTGGAGTCGGAGAAGAGGCGATGCCCAGCTCGATACTGGCCCCGGAGTCCGAGCTCTCGCCGGCCAGGAGTGCTTCCGTGTTCTCCGCGTTGTTTGTCTGTTGCACCATTTTGGGGGTCGGCGCGCGCCGCAGCGGCTGCGGGAGAGTCGGCGGGGCTCAGCTTGGCACCCGCTTGAAACAAAACACTCAACTTTGCCAGTCAGTTGGAGCTCTCGAGCCCCCTTCGCAAACGCTTCGTCCCCCGCTACTTAAGGCACGACTCCCTCCGAGAAATAGTTGTAGCTCCACACCGCGTTTGCCTCTCCAACACTTTCGCACGCCTTTCACCGCAACTTTGCACTGGCAGGCTCTAAGTGGAAAGAGTGCTTTTCTTTGAAAAAAAGGGAAAAAAAAACAGCCGCCAATCCTAGTTCTCCGTCTCTCTCTTTTCCAACTCTTCCCCCACCCCGGCGTTCACAAGTGTTTTTTTTTTTTTTGTCTTTCACCTTCTAGTACTTGAGGTGTCTCGGCAGAAGCAGCACGCCCACTGCTAAAAAATCTTCTAAGGACACACACACAAAAAAAACCACAAAGAAAAAAAAATAAAATGCCCACCTCACCAAGCGAAACTAATAATAATAATAAAAAAGTCTTCGTCCAGAACCCGTAATTAGAGGGATCAAGAGTTTTTTCTATTATTATTCAGCGGCTGCCAGGGAGTCAGCTGGGGGGAAAAAGCCCCGCTCATGCAAGCAAGTAGCATTAATAAACGTGTGTCTTCCCGAGAGGAAAAACAGTGACTGGTGCAATAAATGTATATAGTCCCGTCTTGCTTGCCTGTAGATGCACAGCCCCCCAAAGAGGAAAGACACATGTACAAACCGGGACTACAGACTTGGCCTGTCCCCCACCCCACTACGTACACTTTCTCTTGCTGCAGCTTAGAGCGGTGCTCAATTCCGCCTCGTGCAGCTTTATCCTTCCTCAGTTCTTTTCTAAGCCAATCATAGACTGTATCCAACGCTCCATCGTGCCAAAACCCCTCCCCTCAGTTCCGATTGGCTTGGAACCTAATAACCGCGTGCAATGAGAAGCTCCAAATCTGACCTCATTCCAATTTACACAAACTTTTTAAAAGGGCCAGAAGTGCAACTGAGATTTCTCCCCCCCCCTTTTTTACGTTTGCATTTCTCCTCCTACTTCCCTGTGTGTGCGCCTGCGTGTGCATTTGTGGGTGTGTGCGCGCGCGAGTGTGTGTGTGTGTGCTCGAGAGAGACAGCAAGCCAGACAGACTCAGTATGAGAGCGACCGAGCGTGTAAGAGAGAGAGAGCGCAGCCGCGCGTCTGTGCGAAACTACACTCCAGTAAGGGGTGGGGAGGAGACAGCTCTGCCCGTTATGTTAGAGGGGGATGGGGAAAGGACACATTCTGTGCTGGAAGCTTCACCCTCTGCATAAAAGTGACTACTTGTATTACCTTGCAAAGAAAAAAAGATGACACGTGTTTTTGTTTCATCTCCTCCTTACTTTGAGGCTGATGAAGTAACAGACCATTTGCCATACAATTAGCATCCTCACCGTGCTGGGCAATATTTCTCTTACGTGCATTTTCCTCATGATCCATGTAAGCAGGGCATAATGTTTTTCCAATTAAAAGATTTTGACTTCTAGCATATCTAATTAAATCTACAAACCAGTATCTACAGGGTAGAGTACCTCTACCTGCTTCTTTGTGGTATTGTTCTTCAAGCACAGCAGCTTCTTGGTCTGCCTGATAAATGTTGTCAGTCAGCTGAAGCCCTTCACCCCGAAGGGATAGGTGGATAGGGTTGTACAGTTACACTGGGCGTTCTTGTGTTCCACAAATAACAGTATAGAGAGCAGGCCTTTCTCCTGTCCCTTTGCTCCCTCCCCCATCGTCATCTTGGGGAAGGCAGAAAACCCTGGGGAAAGGTCTGATTCAGCAGACTTGTAAACAGAACAGACAAAGATTGGTTTACAGGGCAAATAATGCTGTTAGTATCATATACTTCATAGCGTTTGCTCGTTGCTCCTCAAGTATGTTACATCTTAACATTCCAGCTCCCCTGTACAGTCCCTGGTCTAACTTCATTAATTCCATGTGAATCAAACAGGCTTGGCAGGACCCATTAAATCAATATGTGTGATGAATTAGGTGCTGAAGAAACATGGAGCCGTAAGAAGCAGTCCTATATTCAGACCATTATCCCTTTAACCTATTAGTATTGACAGTGACTGACAGTGGCCCTTGAGGACTTTTTTGAGGCTTACCTCAAATGCCAGGATGAAACTGGTCTTTCAACATGTGTATGTATGTGTGTGTATCTGAACTACAATCCCTTCACAAGAATGGTTGGTTGATACTTTGTAAAAGATATATGTAACACACTACTATTTATTCATCATATTTATATGACCGCCCATCTCATGAAAAAATGACTCTGAGTGGCATACAATAGAAACTATAAAACAGTCATATTAAAAACCATTAACAAATGAAAAATTGTGTTTAAAAGGCAAAGAGGGCAGCAGATATTAACCGCAATATACTACCAAACATAGAATCTGGCAGCCATAACTATAGCTAGCACAGCTAACTGGAGGAGTAGAATGGGATGTCTGAGAAAGAAAAACCTTGCCCCCTTCTGTGGCTGGTTTGGTTGATGTTAGGAATCAGAACCCACCTGAACTAGGGTGGCATCACGGTGGCTGAAAGTTAGGTGTGCTTGTCCAAAGCCCTCTAGTTGTTGGATTGATATAAAATCTCTCTCCTTTTCTTCCCATCCTAAGCAATTGGAGGAATTTATTTAGTTACTTATAAAGAGAAATAGAAAAGGCAATAAATACTGCTTCTTCCATACTTCTGCTCCACTAGTGGATCACCCTTGGGCCTGTTCCACTTTAGGACTACTTTACTGTAAGGCCATTATAGATATGTTGTAGGTAATGATTGGACAGCCCACCAAATGTTCAAATGCCAGCTTCATACTGCTAATAAGCAGGGTTCCAATTATTATTTATGCCTGTTTAAGAAAACTTATTAAACATGGAGCCAGAGTGTTGAGAAGACAGAGACTGATCACAAGTTACATAGCAGGCAGAAAACAATGTGCAGAAATGTTGATTTTTCATTTTACCAAAAATTTTTCCTTAACCAAATCATATAAAACAGTAACACATTGTCTGAAGGGAAGCATTGTAAGAGACTGACACCACTGGATGAGTGGTACCACATGTCTAAAACTCCTTTCTGAACCTCCCCACCCAAGAGGCCTACTAACTATCAATGGAAATAATTCTGAGCTAGATGAACTGGGATCTTAGTTAATAGAAGACAATTTCCTATGTTCTGTTCCTAATCAACTGTTCCTAAGAAATTAATGTATGTTAAATAGAATTGGTACTGTCTTATAAAAGTAATCTGAGCTATTTGTTCAGTCTCATGAAAGTAATCATGTTTTTACAAGATTATAATAAAGTAAAAGGATGCATAATCGAGGGAATCCATTCATATCCCAGGCTGTGCCCACATTCCAAGGCCTTAATCATACAATCAGTAAAATTGTATTCAAATCTTAAATCTGTATTAAAGTCATTAAATCAATCTCCAATCAAGTCATTTATTTATGAGAATAAACGGATAAAATTTTACTAATTCAGGATTGGTTGGTTTAGCCAGCCTTAAATATAGTTTCATATATTAAAGGCTACTGAGCTCTTAACTCGTTGGTTCTTGTTGTACAGTATGATAAATAGAATAAGTTTGTAGCTGGAGTCAAATGCTCTTTAATTAAAAAAGAATATTAGAAACAATTAACAATGTACTATTAATTATGTTTAGACCAGATACTTTCCTAAATATGTCTGTCAGGTTTCTTGTGTATGCTTAAAAAATGGCATAATGCATGCATAGGGTATCAACTGAAGTTATCCATTTTCTAACGAATGGATTTCTAAATCTTATTTCTAGATCTAGGTAAATCATCAAACTTCAGGCTCATAAAGCTAAAAGAGGTATTGACAGAGTCTGAACACTGTCTCCAATGTACCCATCCCTAGGACAATTATAGCAAACACATTAATGTCCTCTTTGTTTTTAGACTGGTTTTACCTTCAATAATTATCTTCTTTTATTGCTGGTTTTATTTTTGCTACCAGATGTGAAATTTCTATTTGATTTTATTGTTTTTAAACTGTTTTAAATCCTGGGGCCCACAAATGGACTGAAAAGGTGGGATTACCAGCATCCATCAGGGGAAGGTGTGTCAAAATGTTCAGATAGAGGTCAGGGCAGTGCAATCAAAGCCCCATCCCTTTTGTATGTGTGTCAAAATCACATGCATGTACAAAGAGGTAGGGTTTCGATCACGGCGCCATGATTGCCATCTTTTTTTTTTTCTACACTTCCCCAGGGATACCACTGGATGGGATATAAATGTTTTAACACATAAATGCAGGCTGCACAAACAACAGCACTTCAGTTTCTTGCCTTTCATTTACAGAAACAGAATATATAAAATTATTTGCCTGCATTGGGTTATAATGAAATTATACAAAAAAGATCTCAAACGAAATTTGACTCTTCAGGCCGAAATATGTTTTTGAAAGAAAGCCCACTGGAACTCCCAGGTAACTGTGATGTTTTGAACCAAGGAATCGATCCAATGTCATGTTTGTTTATTTATTTAATAAATGCATATGGCTACCCATCTCATAGGCATGACTCTGGGAGGCTAACACGCATGCTGACACCCATTCCTTCTCCTTCTCCTGCAGTCTCCCTACAATTCCCATATCTTCTCCAGGGTCTCTGAATCTCTACAGCAGATGGGAAGAAGTAAAGTAAAGGCATTTGTTCCCCCAGTAGCATTGATTCTGCTGTGGATAAATATACTTAGAAATATCCTCAAATATTCCAGTAATACAAAATGCCAGTAATTTTACTGGCACCATTGCTTTCTAAGTACCCAGTCCTAAATCCATTTACATTAAAATCCCATTTGTGTAAATGATATTAATTTCTAAGAAAGTGCATTTAGGAATTCTGCCTAAGTGCTTACTAAGCCCACTGGAATAAAAAGCCTGCAAAGATGCAAATCAGCCACTAAATTTCTTATACTACGCATGTAACGGTAATTTCACTGTGAACATTTCCAACACCTAAGTCTGAACATACATTTTCTTTTATGTACTGCCCCTTTCACAAACAAGATTCAATAAATGTAAAGTATAACTGAACAGAGTCAATGTTAGTTACTAATGAATACATCCCAGCAACTCTAACAAATATCTGTAACTAAAGCTTAATTTCAGCCTTAATTCTCCAGTTCTGGATAGTTTACGGTTCCAGAAAATTACATTTTGAAGTAGATTCACCCACTGTACTAAGCCATGGTATGTTTTCACCATTTTATTGAGGACACTACTATGGTGTCATTCACATGTAAAACTAAGCCATAAACTATGTTTATACCACAATGATTGGGTTCACACATCATGTATGCTAAAATCAAACAAACCATATAATGGCTGTGTGATGTGTGAATCCTGTCTGTGTTTCTCTGAAGCCTAAAAGTGTATTCTTTCAACAGGGTTATAACAGAAAATAGGGAAAGAATGTGTTACTCACAACTGAACAATGGGAATCAATACAATCTGAGTTCAGTTGATATGCAAAATTACTTATTATAACTGCATCTTACTTGAAACCTTAGAACATAGCAAAATTATTGGGAGAGGGAAATGAAGGGAGAAAGTAGCAGATAAGAAATTACTCAACACGTTCCTTCCCTTACTGCTCTTCTGCTTCCAGAGATCTTATATGTCATGTTGCTTTGCAATTAAGAAGTAAACTAACAGGTTTTTCATTATATATATTTGCATGTAACATTTAGTTTAATGCTCATTTGGAAAGGTTATGGCAATATCTTACATGAATCAGCTGAGGCACATCTGTTTTATCTGCTATATAGGATGGATGTTTACTAGTAATAATCAGGAGAATGGTTGGGATTATACCTGTGAGTATAATCAGCTTTCCAGGGTTGTTGCAAGAAGGCACCTTAGTATGTCCAATCTGCCCTCAGTCCTCAACCTTCTGTAACATGTAATAATTCATCTACAGCTGCTACACTTGATTCAAGTGCGATAACTGTTGCCAACAGAAGCATTAACATACAGTTCTTTGAATGAGCATAATAATCTATGACCTGGTTTCCATATTGTGCTAAGGCATGGTTTATTTAGCAATGGTTTAGAAAATATATTACAATTGGGTTATTAAAAACCCTAACACCAAGATTCACCCATTAGGCTTAGCCAAACCAAATAAACTACATGGTGATTTACTGTAAGAACTCAGTCAGAGCATTATCATACATGCCACATTATGAATTTACACTGCTTGGTAAGCATATATTATTCTATGTAAGTGTAAGCTGTAATAACTTAAGCAGCAGCTTTATCTTCATAATGAATGAGACAAGAAGGCTCATCATTCATTTTTATCCACCGTCTATTGGAGAAAGCATAATTTTCAAGGGGTAACTTAGAATCTGTGACTGTTATAGGAAGGATAAGCAGTGAAAGCCAACAGGGCTGCCATAGGGTTCCCAAATTTTTTGCTGCCCAGATAGCTGTAATATTTGAAAGTCTGTTTATCCCCAGTGTATTTGCTTGAACTTGTCCTTCAGATCAGATCATAACCTGAAAAGGGATGAAACTCTTCACTTTCTTCAGATACTTTGTACAGATAAACTCAGTGTATCATCTGCATATAAAGACAATTTATGGTGCATTGTAGATATAGCTGCTAAGCTGAAGACAGTATTTTGTCTTCAATTTAGCAGCTCTATTTACAATGCACCATAAATTGTAATGTATTTAAAATAAGTTCTTCCAAGCCATAACTTTAGGTCGATGCAAATCTAAACATTTTGAATAATGGAGATACATTTTAAGTTACCTATTAACTTGCTTTCTTTGTGCAATTTAAATTAATACTTCTTCATTTTCATTTTAGAAAAAAATCAGAATAAGTAAGTGGGGTCAGTAAGTTAGCGATTACGTCCATCAGTAGTGATGCTATGAAATAGTATCTTGCAATCTAAAAGAATGGGACTTTCTAGTTTCAGTTCTGAAATACAGTTCCTGTACTTCATAGGTAGTTTGTAGAGATCAATTTACTGAAGTACGCAGTTCACAGTTGGATCTTTCACTATTTATTAGATTGCTTGGCCAACATTATGTCATGAAAAACAGATCACTAGGTGGCAGTACAGAGCCTCCTCTGTAAAAGAGTTAAGTTATGGAAAAATTTGGATGTAATTAACACAAGGTATTATTTTTTCCAAGAGTTATTGAACAGAATACAGCTGCACGTTTCTGACATCCAAATGTTTTTTAGAAACACTTTCTTAAGGGAAAACGCTCTACACGTATGCACATCTTTAATTCAAGTATTCATCTAGATTGGGAAATATAAGTAATTTACTTTTTTTTATTATGGTCAAAGACCAGCATAAGTAATTTACTTCATTTTCTGCAAAGCAGTAGCACTTATTACAATATAACATCTAAAGTGCTGTAAAAGGGGCAAATTGTTCAGGGCCAGCCTTCAATCTATTTCTTGATACCTAAGATCAAATTGCTCTACTGGATCAGAGATGAGAGAGGGGCTGATGCTTAGCAATGGATTTACAGACAATAGGAACTCTGTCTCTCAGTCCCCCTCTAGATATAAGCTTCCCAGTCCATCTTGGCTACAAAAGGGGAGGCATAAGTTTCACTGAGGACCCAGATAGGATTTGGTGAAGACTTTGGACCACATAGTTAATATTTTTCTGTTTCAAAAAGGAACAAAGGCATTGGGGTTTTTCTCAGACAGTTCCCAGAACTGGAGCATTCAAGTATGAGTTTAGGGCTAAAGGGTTGGGTGTGTGTGTCTATGTGCCGTGTTGACTCCTGGCAACTGCCTGGACAAGTCCCTGCAGTTTTCTTGGCAAGATTTCGGAAGTGGTTTGCCACTGCCTCCTTCTTAGGGCTTTGAGGGAGTGACTGGCCCAAGGTCATCCAGCTGGCTTTGTGCCTAAAGCAGGGCTAAAACTCATGGCCTCCCAGTATCTAGCCTGGTGCCTAAACCACTATACCAAACTGGCTCTGTAATGGATTGGTACTTGACTGAAATACTTCTCTTTCAGCAGAGGAAATAACAAGGCAGTCCTCAGGCTAGCTTCATCCATGCCATAAAGCAGATTATTTGGGCTTACTGCGCTATATGAACTCTAATATGATTTGTAAACTGTGGCTCATGAATTAATGTGTTCCCAATCCATCTTACTGTGATTCATTCAATAAGCCATGGTTAAGCAAACCAAAGCTTGTTAGTTATGCTTGCTTGGAAGTCTCAGTGGCTGCATAAGCATGTTATGGAAAGAACCACTTGTAAAGTAAGGTGGTAAATGGGGTGGAGGGGTTGTAGAGAAGTGGGAAGTAGCATCAGTAGTTGGCCTTCTGGTAAATGGGTGCTAGATGATGTGTCACAGCCTCCATGGCAGCTATTTTAAGCACAATCATGGTTTCAGATTTCACTGGTCTAAAGCTAAGGGACCCTGGACAAGTCTGCTGCATGGATCAGTCTCTCATCATAAATATTTCCACCTGTACATATTTTATTCATTTCTTTGCTTTATTTAGAACATTTGTAAGCTGTCCACTTTCTCAATAATATAAGATAGTTTTTAAAAGTAGAATTAAAACAGAATACAATTGAGACAAATCTTAAATCAACATTAAAACAATAAGATATTACATTAAAATGATTAAAAACAATTAAAACAACTGAAGCCATTACAATGCCTAGGCAAACAAGTATGTTCTGAGCTCTTACCTAAACCAATTGTACAATTTTATACACTATTGTGAACATTGGTGAATCTGTCTCAGTAGGCGATTGGCAACCATTGAACTTGTTTCTACATAGGGGATATGTGGGACTCTAAGGAGGTACCACTTATCATCCATGTTGCTGCATGCTGGACCTCACAACAAGCACATTATGGGAACATTACAATAATCTAATGTGGAGATTACTAGTTCATGAGTCACTAAAACCGGGCCTCTTTCCTCCAATTAAGGATTGAAGGAAAGGCTACATAAACAGCCTTCTGAGCCACTGATGTTACATGGCTATCAAGCTCTAATGCTGGATACAGGAGGATCCCAAAACTAACCTTAGAGGGAACACAACCTCAGTCCAAAACAGAGTGTAAATTCAACCATAACAGGAATTTTTGTTTATAGGAAGTTTTAACAAATACATATAAATGTTTTGCTGGATAGTTAATCTTAAAACAGTCTAATATTGGGTTATTCTATAAGTCCTGGTATACTCTATGCCTTGTATCGACTGGCACCTAAAAGAAGTTCCTTGTGACAAATTTCAAACTTCTGTTTCAAAACATCCCGCTACTTATATGGCCTTGTTCTTTTGATCTTATTTGCTTTGATCTGTAGGATCTCAGGAACATGATACAAAAAAATTCAGGGGAGACCATTTTCCTCATTACTCATCCTGATTACAACATCTTTTACCTGAACTGCTTTTATTCACTATCTGGGTTCACAAAACACACTGGGTTAAAATGTGGTTGGTTAGTTTGTGGATTAAAGTATCATATAAACCATTCAAAAACCTGTAACAAGGCTGTCAGGGCTGCTTCATATATTATGTGAGGAGGAACATGTTTACCTAGTAATCACATGTTTAGCTGCAAAAGCCCAGTCTATGTAACTGGTGCAATTAAGTACCAGTACTTGGAATTAAGAGATTCCAAGAATCTCTTAAATATACATCTTAATAATTTTACACAGTAAGTGTACACTTCAAAAATGTAATGCAGAGGAGACACAGTAATCTAGTAGAACCATTCATCAGTTGTTGATGTTATAAGCTCAAATATCCACAGTAAGCAGGTTAAATATCAAATGTGTAGTGCACAGCATCTGTTTTCTGAATGCCATGTGAACTTTATGAATACAATCTATGTGCTTTAGTGAAAAACTAATCTCATCAGGTGGAGGAAAGGAATTTCTACCTTAGGGTTCGCTGCATTCCAAAAGGGAAATCCCACAAGTTTAAAATAAGGCTCGATCCCAAATGGCTGTTTAGGATTGTAACCTTAAGTCTAAGGAGTGTGATTTAGGAAGCTACCGAGTTAGAATTGAAGCCTAGAAGATGTACAATTCATTACTCTGTAAGCATTTACCAGACTGTTGTCAGCCCTGTTCCTGCACCGTGTCAGATGTTTCCCATGGTGGAAATCACTGTTAGATCTCCGTCGCTTGTAAACTGCCAAGAGGAACACAGTAATAATTATCTGAAACACTCTGCACAGGAAAGAAGGAAAGGAAGCACGGCCAGGCCGCTACAGCTCCGACCCCGCTCATTCCAGGGTCTCCACCCCCACCTTCCTGTTTTCTCCGCAGGGGGTGGCGACGAGGTCACCATCCGAGAGAAACGGGAAGGGGGAAGCGGCAGCTGCTGGGAGGCGAACAGCCGCGAAGGCACCTGCCGAAGCGGAGGCCCGCGCGGGCAGGAGAGGTGGTCGCTCCCCGGCGCGAAGGACGCGCGGATTCGTAGAACAGGCTGGAGGCGGAGCCGGCCGAGAAGAGCAAGCCGGGGACGGGCGCGCGCGACCCATAAGAGAGCGCTCGGCAGCCGGCGGCGCCCCAGCCCTGCCCGCGCCGAGCTTGCTGGCTTCTGCGTGGCGCGACGTGCAGCGAATAGGAAAGCCTGCTTTACCTGGGGCCAGAGCGAGGGAGCGTCAGTCAGTCTCCCGCCCCCGAAGCTCAAGAACCAGCGTCACGCCAGGCGGGCGGTGCGAGGGAAAGGCGCTGCGGAGGCGGCGGAGGGTCGGCTCTTCGCTGAAGGGCGTTTTTGGTTGCGCGCGCTCCCTTCGCAAAGCACCCTTTATAAGCCCCCGCCAAGCACCCAGGCTGCGGCGATTCGCTCTTAGAAGCACATCACCCTGGTGGCAGGAGGATTACTCCCCTAAGCAACCTGCACGTAGTTACTCCAGGGACAATCCCACGAATTGGATGGGGCTGACTGCCCCATGAGCAAAAGACTGCCCATTTTAGACTGCAACTCCAGAAGCAAATTGTTCCTTTACTTTTAAGACGCAGTCTCAGAAGATGGTAAGCCGAGGTCTGCATTTCAGCGACAATCCTTAGTGGGAGCACGCAAGGCCCAGTCCAACCAAGCATTGCTGACTCCTCCCGAGTAAATCCGCACCGGCTTGCACGGCGAGTCGATTTCCAGGGCGGTTCTGCCCGGGACAAGAGTCGGCAACCACTTTTCGCTTGCCAAACTCTCCAGTCTCCCTCCTCGTTTTAAAATCCGATTTGGACCTGGGTGGGAGCAAAGTAAGCGGGGGAGAGGGAGGGCAGCCCAGACGGTCGCGGAACGCCACGCGACTCTTGGCTGACAGGCGCAAAGGGAAGACCAGGCGTGGCGCGTGGCCGCGTGAAACAGGCAGGTGGCGCCGGCGCTCCCGCTGGACGAGAGCTGCAAAGCGCGCCTTCCTAGCCAGACTTGGCGCCCAGCTTGTGCCCTTAGTGTGGCTGAGGTAGGAACCCACTGGCGTGAGTAAAGTTATTTTGGACTCGGTGGTGCGCTTCTCGAGTTGAGGGGGATACCGCCTGAGGTCCACTCCCTGTTTCTGCTTATGGATCGAGCCTCAGAAAGATCCAACTAAACGATTTGCGGATGCCCTGGCAGGTCTTCCGGGCATGGGTGAGCCCTGGCGCCTGTCATTTTTAGAATTTAAGTACCAGCTGTGGGGCGATAACTGATATTTAAAGCAAATGTTTCTTTGGTGAAACTGACAAAAAAGGGGGGGGGGGAGGGATTTACCAGCCTTTCCAGAAGGCGGGGGAGGGAGGAGGGGTAATTATATTTGGCAGGAGATTTAGATAAAGTTGCCAAAGGGTTTCCCGTTTCGCTTGGCACGAAATCTAGCCTGCTCAACAAACCTTCTCCAAAGTTTCTAGGAAGTAGGCTGGCCGAAAGGGGACAGAGGACTGTATTCTATTTATATTTCCTCATCTAGGACTGCACTGGGTTTCTGAAGTGGGCAGTGCCTGCTTCTGAATAGAAACTGTTTTCAAAAAAATGTGCCTCGCAACGATATTTTTGTTTGAAGAATCCTCTCTTAAAACATTACCAATTCAAAATACCAAACCGGTCACCACCAGTTTTCCTCTGGATAGCACTGCTACATCAGTCATTAGAGTAAGTTTTCAGGATCTGTTAATCACCTTGTCCGATCAGGTTAAGCAGGGTTGGACCTGGTGAGTACTTGAATGGAAGAAATAGCAGAATAGCTATTGCACTAGAGTGAAAAATGAATAAAAAGGGGGGGAGAGAAGGCAATCACAACCTGTCTTCCCTGTTGCCGCAGTCAAGTTTGAGTTGAAGCAGTCATTGCCACCAATAAGGGAATTTACCCCAGCCCTGATTAATTGCTCCATACAATCTGGCAGTGGCACCCACTGTATTTGTGCACCACTACAATCCTGTCCTTTCAAAATCCAGAGAAAGAGAAGGAACCAGATCCATTGAACCCATCAAGTTCAGTGCCTAAATATTCACCACTCTTGAAGCTCCATCTTCAGACAAACTGAGCCAGGCCAGCAAATGATGTGGAAAAAAGATCCTTATCTACTATTCACTAATAACAAAATACACCTGTCGAAGTCTTTATTGCACAATATTCAGGGTAAGGTGCTCCTGAAATAAAGATACAGTACATACAGAGCTGTCAGTTCAGGAAAGGTGCCATGCCTTGAAAAGTGGCTCAAGAAATAGAGTAGTAGGATGACAGCAGATGCAGGTAGGAACACTCCTTGCTTTATAACTACTTCAGGGCTTGCAAAGATGTAGGAAACTAACTCAAGTAGGCAGATCAACAGTCAGAAGTATCATGGTTGTTGCTACTAGTCATGGGGTGAGCTCACAGTGTTCCAAGTCATGCAGTTACTTCGCAAAGGACTGAATCCTGTCACTTAAAGCAAATGTATATGTGTCCATCCCAGCACATACTTCGATAGGAAAATTGATATGCGTGGCTACATTTGCAAGTCTTAAAATGCATGAAAAAGGCTTCATAAATAAGGTTTTAAGATTACCGCATAAATGTTTTCAGTTCAGTTTCTGAAAATTTAAACAGAAACTTGGTATTTGTGAAGATGAAAATGCACTTAGGCTACTGAAAGTTACGTGCAGTTTCCAGCTCACCCAGCAACAAGAAATGCAAGAGACCTGTTTATATTTAAGTGAGAACAGAATTAGCTTGTTAGCAGTGTGGACAAAGTGTTACATGTGAGACTTTCAGGCATGGTGCCTGTGGAGTGAAAAAGAAGGGTAACAGGGCTGTCTCCATTGATCCATCAGATGTCTAGCTAAGCATTATTTTAATTAAGCAGGTGGCTGTTTGGGCTTTTAAATTCTTCAGCTGGTATATCTAAGAAATAATTGCAATAAGTTGTTGCATTGTCCTGATTTTTCTATCATCCTTAAACATGTCTGAATTCGTAGATGATACTGAGTATGCGCTCTAAGCGGTATGAGCCAGATAGTTCATTCCAAATTCTGTTTATCATGACAACACCCAAAGTTTGGAGCAAGTCTCCCCAGCTGAATGTTATTTTTATTGATCATTAACAGCCTGCCCTGTGAAATGAAATAGCTATAGCTCAGTAAATGTTGCAATGAGTGAGCAGTACCAAACTGGACACCTTGTTTAATTAAATTGTGGTCACATTTCATGCAGAACATCCAAGGTGTTAGTATAAAAATATTTTCCATGAAGAGTGTGGTGGTGTGCCGTGGTATCTCATCAGCAAAAAGTTTTGTGGTACTAAATGAAATAGCTATACTCCGCCTTTTATTACATAATTCATTACATAGTTCACAGTTTCCATAAATTATAAAAGGCACCCAATAACAAGGTGATATATAAAATAATGTTATCTGATTTTTCCACGGCTTTCCAAAAATTGGCTTGGCCCTGTTTTATGTGCCTGCCGTGAAGGGTTTTGTCTGGGTTTTTTTGCTGGCTTTCAGGGCCTTGCTGCTAGTACTATAATGCCCTAATTCTTCATCCCTGGGGCCATAGAATTGCAGCCTAAGACTCATTTAGAAACAGGGAGGGAACTGGCTCAACTCCTAAAGGTTTTCCATTAGAATGAATCAACCACAGAAAAGGGCTTCTGTATTTTTGCCTGTTAACCTAATAGATCTTACTGGCAGGCCCATTAACAAGGTTTCTGTGGAGGTCTCAAGCAGGTCTCTTTTTTGAGAGAAGAACACCTGTGCAAGGAAGGATAGTGCATTCCTTCGCTGAAAATGGATTGTTCTGCCTTCATCAAAACGATGCTGGTCTAGCTAAATCAGCCAGAATATTTCAGTCAGTGTAGCCCATTCTTTGTTCTTCCAGCATACTTTCTTGTCTTGCAGGTTGTAAATCTGCAACTGAAATGAAAAGTTGGAGTTAAACAGAATGCTGTCAACTGTTCTTACAAACAGCAGAAGCTTTTATTATTTTTATTTACCAGTCAGAAAATGCTCACTTATCGCAATATCTATAGTATATCACAGGAAGAATTTTATAGAAGGCCAGGTGCTGTGTTATCACTTATTGTTTTACCTGCAGTTGGAATAGCTGGTGTCAGTTAATAGTTTACTTGCTATCAAGTATGTTATTTCCTTTTTGTTGCTTCCTGACTTAGTTCTAGAACATTGCACTATTGAGCAGGCGTGCATGTGCATTAGCAGTTGAATTTTAATGTCACTATTTGGAAATTAAGCCGTTTGTGGTTTAGAGATTAACACTTGTACAGTATGCGCAGTGAGCATCATTATTATTTTCTTCTGTATTCAGGAACAGCATAATGTATGGAGTCAAACAGTGCCATAGAAGCAGAAAAGCAGTTCCATGAACAGGCCTACCAGCACCTTTTTTCCCTCTGTTTCCAACAGTTTTCCCCAAGTATTTTTCCTACTTATGGCATTCAAAGTACACTCCTGCTTTGAACTCTACAAGGGAAAAAGCAACTGCTAAAGGCAACTGGAACAGAAAAGCAGTATGCAGACAAGTAGTTATCACGGTCCTCTGGATTCTTGAGATAGGATTCCTTCCCCAAAATCTGCTTAAAAGAAATGAGCACTGGGGATGTTACTTGCATAACATTTAACATATAGTTTTAGCCCTTATGAACTGGTTTTAAAGTGTGTGTGGATGTATTCCTTTTACTACACTAATCAAATCATGTTCTTTTATTTTGAGTTTGGACTTCAGCTACAGGTGAAAATTGGACCATTATTTCTGGAGAGCATCCAAAATGTTCATTAATTCAGTTCATATCTTCTTTGAAGTCTGCCCTTGAAACCAAATTCTACCATCTTTTTGGTAACGTACATTGTGCCTAAAAATTGCCAAGTAGCATTACAATTATTTTTTGTAACCATGCACAGTTATGCAGTCCCTACATTATGTAGTCCATCATCTTATCAATGCCTTTAAACATTTATGTCTCTTATTAAGAGGCACAGGGTCTGTTCTTTCTTGTTTTGCAACACTTGGAAGAATAATTGGGCCTGGGGTTTTGTCTCTCTGTGCTTTTATAAACCAAATGAACTTGGCACATGGCCTGTTTTAAATTGGCCTGACAGGGTGAAGATTTTTTCTGGTTTGGTTTTATTTTGTTTTTTTACCATCTGACCTAGCCAGATACATGTGCTTCATTGAGCACAAACACTCAGTGTGGCAGTTCTATATCTGCTTGATCTGGCTAAAAACAATATGTGTAATGTGTGTGTGTGTGTACATACTCATATTCAAGGAGTCATCTTTAATGTTGTTATTAATGTTTAATTAGAGTATTTTGGTAACCAGGCCATCTATTGTCCAATAACAAGTGTGTAAGATGTGGCAGTTGGGCACTTCTATAGTTTTGCACATTTACCAAATAGACTAAGATAGTTTAAGAGCTTTGCTGTTCACATACAGTTTGGGGAATAATTTAAAAAATAAATAAAAGATGACTTCCCTATAGATGATTTAAATTTTCTAGTAAACCAAAATTGTGATAAGTCTGGGAAGAAGACTATATAGTTTTTCAAAGTGAAACAGAAAAATATTAGTTTTCAAGTGTCAGTGCAACTGAATCACAAGAAGAAAAATTAGTAAGATGTCATACTGTACCAATGTTAGATTAGGCATTTAGGATACTGGCTTTTTCCCATTTCCCATGCTTTGTATGCTTAAATAGCAGCTGAAATGGCCTTTATGAACTTAACCAAGATGTTCATTTAAAAAAAAAAAGCCACTTAACAAAAAGAAGGCTTGGAAAAGCAGGCCCAGATAGTCCCACTGTGAAGCTTATAAAACAACAGCAGTCTATCACAATATTTACAGTGGGAGCAGAGATCATTATTTCCTGCAGGAACCATTATTAACCATGGCACAGAGTGTGTATAATGTATTAAGGCTTCTTGGATCCTGGCTTACTCCTTTTCCAGGATCCATCTTTTTCACAGAAAGAACTTAAAAATATCAACCAAATTCCTTCCAGCTTACTCAGTGATATAATCAAATAAACAATGTCTTGATTTCCTCCTTTTTCCATCTTACTTGTTCATATTTTCTTTAAAGATTATGCAGCTACATAAATATAGCAATACCTTTTTATTCTTTGAAAATTAGGATGCCATGTTTCTTTTATAGCTTAATAAATTAAAACAGAAGCCTGTGATGACTGAACAAAACAACCATTTAAGTACATGACCACCCAGTAGAAAGAAAGGAACAACAGAAGAAAGTTGTTTTGCTGCAGAATTGATTGCAGTCACATATTTATGCGTGATGTGACATTCTTATTTCAAGATTTTTTGGGGGGTGGGGGAAGGGTGTGAACTTACCCTAACAGATTACTGTAACTGAGCAGTCCTGCACATGTTTACTCTGAAGTAAATAGTTTCCAGCAAAACTTTAAAATAAATATGTATAGAATTACACATATCCTGTAGTCCTATACAAGTGTTTACCTGTACAAATTTGCTTTAGATTAAGAAGTGAGCATTCATCTGAAATATCCTTGTTTTTTAAATCCTCAAACATTCAGTGAAAAAAGAAAAGTGATATGTAAGTGGAATTCAACATCCTTTCAGGGTTCCAGTATTTGGGCAATATGCTTTTTCAGTGTTACTGATCATGAAGCTCTGTGAGCACATTTAACTGAACATGCACACAGAACTCTCCATATCTTTGGACTGAAAATACAATAATACTGTAGAAGATAGATGCCTAGGGACATTGGAGGCAAGGCTGATAACCCAGCCATGTTCTGAGAGGAAGGTCTTTCATACATGTTCTGCTAAATCCTCTCAAATAGCATGGTACAGGAACCATTCTCCATCAGCACAAATGTCCACTCGCTTTCCAGTTTTTCCGTTGAAAAGGTAGCTTAACTAGCAGCTTTTGCACTCATGCTGTGACCAGGTGTTGGTTGTTGACAATGAGGCATGCACACTGGAGAACATGATGTCAGTACCTTCCAGGTTACTGTTGCACATCCATCCACTGTTTCATCCACCTGCCTCATGGGTGAAATAGCATCCACATTGAATTTAGAGAGTCTGTACTGGGAAGTTTCTCTGGCTCATGACACTTAGTTTCAACCTGGTTTACTTGGGCTTTCACTTTGGGACAGCAGTTCTTGAGATTTACTCCGTATTTGAAATATTGGGAGGGCGATTTGTCAAAAAGTTTGTCTCTTATGGGTTGGGGAGGTGGGTAGGGGTTAGGTGGTGCCTGACACGGTGTAGCCAGTGCTTTGACATGGTGAAATTGGCATTGGATGTGATGTAGCCCTTGGGAAAACATTGACCAGGTTAACACACACCTCAAGAATGTCTTGAAGTAATTACATTGGTACATTTTCACTGCCTCCTGAAGTCTGAAATCTGCTAGCTTCTGAACCATCTCTCCCACCTCCTCAATAGACTTGGGTCCCATTAGAAGACTTGATCATAGAGCTGTTCAGGCAGTTGGTCCATGAACTGTTCACGTTGCATCACCTCAATGACTGCTTTGATTATCTTTGCTCCCGCGCATTCTGGTGAGATAATATATGCCCTTTTCATTTTGTGGGTGTCCTTTGCCATTAAATCGTGGTGTTCCTTCTGATCATGATTGCCTCAAGATATTTATAGGCCACTGACAATAGGAAATCAATGTGTCAGAAACTGCATGTACTGCTGTCTGGTATCCATTTAATTCCACAGCAAGCACCATGTGATGGAACCACCATGTAGCTAAGTTTATAGAGTAGAAGGCTGAAAATCTCACACTTCTCTCCCAGAAGTCCATGTACCTGTTGGGTGACTTTGGGCCAGTCATTCTCTTTGAGCATTAGGGAGCAGGCAAGAGTAAACCACTTCCAAAATCTTGCCAAGGCTTGAAGGCGCATATATATGGCATATATATATATATGTATACACATACACACACATATACAGCACCTATATATGTATGTAGGATACAGCAATATATATATATAGCAGTCAAAAACAATTTAAATGCAGTCATGGTCAATATATGTATATACAGTGCATTCGGAAAGTATTCAGACCCCCTTCACCTTTTTCAATTTGTTATGTTGCAGCCTGATACTACAATCATTCAAATTCATTTTTTTTCTCATTAATCTACACTCAGTACCCCATAATGACAAAGTGAAAACAGAAATTTAGAAATGTCTGTAAATTTATTAAAAAGAAAAAACTGAAATATCACATGTACTTAAGTATTCAGACCCTTTACTCAGTACTTTGTTGAAGCACCTTTGGCAGCAATTACAGCCTCGAGTCTTTTTCGGTATGACACGACAAGCTTTGCACACCTGGATTGGGGGATTTTCTGCCATTCTTTGCAAATCCTCTCAAGCTCAATCAGGTTGGATGGGGACCATCAGTGGACAGCCATTTCCAGGTATCTCCAGAGATGTTCAATAGGGTTCAAGTCAGGGCTCTAGCTGGGCCACTCTAGGACATTCACAGAGTTGTTCCTAAGCCATTCCTGTGTTGTCTTGGCCGTGTGCTTAGGATCGTCATGTTGGAAGGTGAACCTTCGGTGCAGTGTGAGGTCCTGAGCACCGTGGAACAGGATTTCATTGAGGATATCTCTGTCCTTTGCTCCATTCAGCTTTCCCTCAACCCTGACCGGTCTCCCAGTCCCTGCTGCTGAAAAACACCCCCACAGCATGATGCTGCCACCACCATGCTTCACTGTTGGGATGGTATTGGGCAGGTGATGAGCGGTGCCTGGTTTCCTCCAGACATAACATTTAGAATTGAGGCCAAACAGTTCAATCTTGGTTAATCAGACCAGAGAATCTTGCTCCTCATAGTCTGAGAGTCCTTCAGGTGCTTTTTTGCAAACTTCAAGTGGGCTTTCATGTGTTTTGCACTGAGGAGAGGCTTCCGTCTAGCCACTCTGCCAGAAAGCCCAGATCGGTGGAGGGCTGCAGTGATGGTTGTCCTTCTGGAACTTTGTCCCATCTCCACACAGGATCTCTGGAGCTCAGTCAGAGTGACCATCGGGTTCTTGGTCACCTCTCTTACCGAGGCTCTTCTCCCCCGATTGCTCAGTTTGGCCGGGCAACCAGCTCTTGGAAGAGTCCTGGTTGTGCCAAACCTCTTCCATTTGAGAATTATGGAGGCCACTGTGCTCTTGGGAACCTTCAGTGCAGCAGAAATTTTTTTGTAGCCTTCCCCAGATCTGTGCCTTGCAATAATCCTGTCTCTGAGCTTGGCAGGCACTTCCTTTGACCTCATGGCTTTTGCTCTGATGCAGTATGCATTGTCAGCTGTGAGGGCTTCTATAGAGAGGTGTGTGCCTTTCCAAATCATGTCCAATCAATTTAATTTACCACAGGTGGACTCCAACCAAGGTGTAGAAACAGCTCAGCAACTATCAAGAGAAATGGGAGGCACCTGAGCTAAATTTCAAGTGTTGCAAAGGGTCTGAATACTTATGCCAATGTGATATTTCAGTTTTCCCTTTTTATACATTTGCAAACATTTCTAAAATTCTGTTTTCACTTTGTCATTATGGGGTACTGAGTGTAGATTAATAAGGGGAAAAAATGAACGATTGTAGTATCAGGCTGCAACATAACAAAATTGAAAAAAGTGAAGGGGGTCTGAATACTTTCCGAATGCACTGTATCCCTGTTGATTCGTCTGCTAAAAAATGTTTGAGCTTGTGAACTTCCACTCCCATCTCCTACTTTAGAGCTGCAATGGCAAAAGGCTGGATTTGTTTCCAATACCTTGCTAATCATCACCTTCAAGAACAGTCTTGGCTTGTAAAAACTCCACCAATCTTAGCTTAAGATCTTCATGTAACTGACATCTGTATGAGCTCTAATGTAGAATTCATTTAACCAATGGCCATACTTTTTTTGTTTGTTTTTGTTCCTTCAAGACAGTTTTTGAATACTTGCAACTGCCTGGATTAGTGCCTGCAGTTTTCTTGGGAAGATTCCAGAAGTGTTTTGCTAGTGCCTTCTTCCTAGGGCTGAAAGAGTGACTGGCCCAAGGTTACCCAGTTGGCTTTGTGCCTAAGGTGGAACTAGAACTCACGGTCTCCCGTCTGATGCCTTAACCACTACATCAGACTGGCTCTCTATATCTCACAGTAGAATGCTAATAATATATACTATTCTAAATTAGAATAGTTTTGGCCCATTTAGTAACTGGAATGCAGTTTTCCCATCTGTCAGTGGTGTCATTTTTAACCTGTCTCTGTCCAAGTTTTTGTAGGTTTCTGGCTGCTTTCCTTATAAGGGAATGTCCAGTTAATCCTTTACTTGCATTTCACCAATGCAGTAACTTGTCATTAATCACAAAAGCAATACCTTGACTGGGTTCACCCCACATGTTTAACCAGACAGGTGAAAACCTAGGAGATATATTTGCAGAACCTTGGTCAGTGTGAACCTTAATCTCCTTTTGGGTAGCTTAGCTTCTTGAAGAAACCCAACCAGATTTGATTCATTTATTGTTCAATATATTATTGAACCCCCCAGATGGATTCATAACTAGGATAGGTATGTTGTGTGTCACAATCAATTTGTAATATATGTAATATATATTTATAATGTACTATAAGTGCAAGGGGGCTCATAACTATAGGAGAAATAGAAGATGTTAGAAAAACCAGGTGGTTTTGATGACCAAAGGCACTAACACTGGAAGCTGTTTAGGGTACAGTTTTCTAATCTAAATTTGTTTGTTTGTTTGATTTCTGTAGCTGCCCACCTCACATATGTGACTTTAGATGGCTTACAATAAAATAGATAAAATACATTGTATAAAAAATAAAACATAGCAGCCTAGCACCATCAAACAACTATCAGCATAGCCAGGCTCAGGCACAAAACCAAGTTTTCAGGCCTTATGAAAGGCCAGCGGGAATGAGGCTAATCTAATCTAAGGGGGGATGACGTTCCATGGCAGGAAAGGGTCTCCTTCTGGGCCCCACCAGCGAACATTCCTTAGCCAGTGGTACCAGGTGCATGCTCCTCCTGCCAGATTGGGTAGGATGGGTAAAGACAATAGCAGAGAGACAGTCCCATAAGAAATTTGTTGCATAGTCCCCATTTGGAAGGAATGCATGTTGAGTGCCAGAATTAAAGAGGCAACAATTAGGTTCTTCTTAGTTTATATCAGTGCTTCCGAAACCTGGGTAAATTATTCACAGTTGGGTAAAAGTAGTTTTTCTTTGGGTAACAACACACGAACCCATTACCCATCACAACAGGGCCATTTAAAATGACTTAAAGATTGCCACATGTAATAAAATATATTCAAAAATCTCCCAAAATATTCCTATTAAAATGAAGATCAATGAAATTACCAATGGTAATTTGTTGAAATGACATAAAGACGATACAGTGATATTGTTTTTATAATACAGGTAGTCCTTGAGTTATAACCATTCGGCGACCTTTTAAAGTTATGACAGTGCTGAAGGAAGAGACTTATGACCGGTCCTCGAAATTCTGGCTGTTGCAGCACCCCTGCAGTCACGTGAACAAAATTCAGGTGCTTGGTGACCAGCTCGCACTTAAGACTGGTTGCTGCGTCCCACGATCACATGATCACCATTTGAAACCTTCCCTGAAGGCTTCCCACAAGCAGAGTCAATGCCAGCAGGGGAGGTAGCAAGTCGCTTGGGTAAGTCTCCCACACCCACCCTGGCCTTTCTTTGTTTGCATGTATCTCACCTTCCTTCCCCCCTTCACTCACAGCATGCACCCACCAGCACCCTTCTTCAAGTAAGCAGTTTTGTGTAATGAAGGAAAAAAGTTTGGGAAGCACTGGTTTATATTCTACATGACACCTATTGCCCTAGCACAAGAATGCCCTTGGCCCATTGTACTACAGGCTGATGTAATGGTCTGCGAGAATGTCTGAGAAACAGGAGGAGGAGGAGGAGCTGCAGTCTAGGCAACGGTCAGATAAGAGGTAGCTTCACCCGCAGAAGGAATAGGGCTGTGGCAGACATCTCAGAAGGGACTCTCCCTTGTTTCTTGGGCCTTAAATGAGGGGGGAGAGATGTATTTTCAGACCTGCAAGATTCTGTTACTGTAACCTTACAGTAAAGGTAGTGTTAGTACTCATGGGTTGTGCTTCTTGTCTGGACTGCCTCAAAGGGCTAATAGCTGAATACCAAAAAAGGGGTGAGGCCAGGACAATTGTTATGTTTAGATTTTAATTAAACTGATTTTTTAAAATTACAGTTAATATAATTACCCCTGTGTGTTTACTGATTTTCTTCCTTCCAGATCATGAAAAACTACAATTTCTTGATCACCTTTTGTTCGATTCTGGGGGCCACCCTTGTGTTCTGGAGAAAAGGACAGATTTGATGATAGGTTTGAAAAAAACCCCTGCCTATTTCTGGTGTATCTCTGGTTTACAACGCTAACCGTTGTTATCCTTATAAATATTACAAACAATTCTGTACACCAAGAATTAATACAAAGCAGCAAGACCAGGCTTTTTCCACTTAATAGAAAGAAAACAAGCCATCCTGTTCAAAAAGCTCAAAACCACAAAGCTCATAAAATTTAAAGAAAAACGGGGAATTCCAAGCACAAGCTATGTTGTAATCACTTTTTGAGAACCAAGTTTGGAATGCCAGGTCATCCTTCTGGCACTACCTTCAAAACTAGTCTTATTTTTAGAGGACACAGAATTATAACAGTGTGAGTCAGCTGACTGCTTTGTCACAGAGCTGCTGCTTTCTACATTACTGTAAGTGCCAGAGCTCTCCCTGCTGCAGTTTTCTAGTCGCAGTGCGGCAAAGCAGACGCCTAGAACCGGGCACAGAGCAGCATAGGTTTTATTATTTTTATTGCAGAGAAACTGTCCATCTGTTTTAATGTACTGCACATTTCTGCTTTTTTTAGAGTGCAGGAGCAGCAGACCACCTGGAATGTGGATGTAGGGTTCTGACATTAGCAGCGATGTTGAACTGAGCCTCTTTCCTAAATGCCTCTGGTGAAGAATGATTCGTTTTCTGCCTTGCATGTGAACCGTTGCTTATGCCACTGCGATAGACACCTGCAAGAACAGGAGAAAGGAGACGATACCTGTCACTGCCTGGGGCCTTCTCTCCCCCTTCTCCTCTTTTTTTTCCTCAGCTCTTCTGCTCTTGAAGCCGTCTACAGGTCCCAGAGTAATACTTAGTCCTGGTCCTGTAGGTAGCCACAGTCGCTCAGATCAGTTAGAGCAAAAGCTCAGACCAGCAAAGCAGGCTCCCTGATCCAAGTCCGTTCCAGTCCTTTTGGATGGATAGAGGGGAGCAGCCGACTAGCAGGGGCACAACCAGCCATCAAGTGGAGCACCTCTGGGACTGCAGTCAGTCCCAAGCACTGCTGACTGTGTTTTACCTTCTCTTTCCCCTCAGCAGCTATTAATGGCTTTGGGGTTTATTTGTATGGATTAGCCTGTCACGAGGGCACTCCTTGTCCGCATCTTGTTGGAAATAAGAGTGCTGAAGTCAGCCTGCCTTAACCGTGGTTTCTTTCTGCGTGATGCTATGCAGCTAGAATGGGTCACACTGACAACCAAGGAAGGATCACCACATTCCTGGACTCCTGGGATGTTGTTTCAGGAAAAATATAACTCTTTCTCAGTGCATTATGCTTTTTGTATTCTGCTTTTTCTTCTATATATTTCTCTAGATATAAAGACCTAATTATATAAAAGACTTAATCAGAAAGGCACCGCTATGGATGTGGGTTTCAAAATGCTCTGGGGTGGAGGGAAGGTAGTTCATGGAGAACTGTGATGGAGGCAGGATGCACACCGTCTGCATTCTTGCTGATTCGAAACACTGTTTTTTTGTGAAGAGCAAGCCCTAAGGGACGAGTTCAGTGACTAAGAAAGCGATCGCAGATAAAAGAAATAAAAATGACAAGCATAATGGAGGCTCAGCAGAAGAAACTGTCAGCGAAATCAGTGCCTGGATGGTAATCTTATCCAGTCTGAATAATTATGAATAATTCATAGAACAAAATTACTTTGCTTTCACCTTTTCCACTTAAAATGACATGATGTGAATCTCTAATAAATTTTCAAGAAAAAAATATAATGCCAACTTGAATCTGAAGAGCTTTTTACAACCAGATGTTATATCCTGATTCTTCCGGTACCTTTCACAATGATTCTGTGAGAACCCTACTTCATCACGAAGCACTATTACCAATGAAAATTACAGTGATTACAATGGCAACAATACAGTGCTATCAAATGATTTCTAATATACCTAATTTTCTAAGGCTGACTGCATTGATTTTCATGCGCAGATCTAAATGCCTGGCTTCTCGGATTTTATATCAGAATGTGATAAAAATGGCTTGGTAAATATGTGTTGTGTTTGGTGCTTTTATGGGAAAATGTAGCCTTATGTTAAAATGGTTATAGCCATATATTTATTTGTTAGTCTACCATTCTTGATGATTGCATTAATTTCCTGCTCATAGGATTGCATTCTGTTACATGTTTGTTTATACCATAATGCTCGAGCACTTATATAACAGCAAATTTAGCTGAATAATTTGTACAGCTATAGAAGTATGTATTCTTTGAATTAGATAAGTACCCTGAACTTGTTTGAATGGCTGTTTCCAAGTTAAAAAAAGATTTCTGTTACACTGGCAGTTGAGGCTTAACTAACTAACTATATAATCCAAAAATGGGTGCATTACCCAGAGACAATTAAAAATATAGCATATGTGTAACTTAGGAGATTCTTTAAAAGAATTATTCAATCCCTAGTTTCTTGTTAGCTCAAGTACATTTTTGTGTTAATATGTGTGAATATGATAAAACAAGAACCAGGGTTTAAACAAATGGGAAACAACATAGAATGAAATTACAGTATGCTAAAATTCTCAGTATATTCTTTTGAAAATAAATTCCTATCCAGCAAGGAGCCATAAATATAGGAAAACTGAATAAAAATATATGGGTTCCTAAAATTAAAGTAGAATATTATCAGGGTGTGTGTGTATTATTATTTTATTATTTTTATGCATTATAATCTGATGTAAATACTTCCATATTTTTATTAGCTTCTTTTTGTCGATGCTTCTGTTAATTTTATATTGAATTGTTTGTTTAGAATAGTTTTGAAAGTGTTTCTTGCAGCCTGGGAAAATCCAAATTTAAATTTATGCTTCAGGTGAAGTTGTTCTCTGTGATCTGTGAGAGGACATTAGATAAGGTTGTTTGGATCTGGAGTTGGGTGGCAATTCTGTACTTCCCAAAGAATGTCCCTTAAAACCGATACACCTTTTTTCGGATTTGTCATCTGAAAAAAGGTGAAGCAGCTTTAAGGAGTCAATTCATGTGATTTGAAGCAGCTATACTTTTTTAGGCTAGGTCAGAAGACTGAAACAAGAACAGTGGTTTTAATGAATAGCAGAGAGGCATTGTGTTCATGCAAGGTTCAAAGTACTTCTTCCAAATAATTGTTGAAGAGTAATATGCAGTATGATGCAAAAAGCTTGTAACATCTTTAACCCTGCCTTATCAGAAAGACGTCTTAGGGGGAGGGGATAAAAGCATGGGAGGGAGCAATGGAATAGCTGCTCTGGAAATGCTACAGAAGCAGCACCATCCTAGGATGGGGGAGGAGGAACAAGGGACATCAGACTGACAAAAGCAGTGTTGCAGATCTCAGTGCAAGCCCCATCCTTTTCTACATGCATTGCAACACGCACACATGTCCCAAAAGAATAGAGCTTGCAGCATAATGTTGTGACACTGCTCTTGTCAGTTTAACAAAAACAGCAAGATCCTTTAGACACAGCTGTATAGAAGGGATATTTGCTTCCTTTGTTTCCAGATGATACACATTCTTGCATATACAATAATTTCATTGTGGATTCATTAAAAAAATCCTTCTATTTAATTCTATGGCTTCCTAAGGTATCTGTAGCCTTCACAGATTTTTTTAATCCAAGCTGTTGACATTTAATGGTAGATGCATTTGATTTTTATGTAAGTCTTTTGTTCATTAAATTAGCAGTGGAATAGATAGAATTATAGAATCATAGGGCTGTTTGGGACCTTGGAGGTCTTCTAGTCCAGCCCCCTGCCCAAGGCAGGAGTCCTCATACCATCTTGGACAAATGGTTGTCCAATCTTTTCAGCGATGGAGCACCCACAACTCCGGGAGGCAATCTGTTCCACTGCTTAATAGTTCTCACTATCAGGAAATTCCTCCTTATTTCCAGTTTGGATCTCCCTCTGACAAGCGTCTACCCGCTGCTTCTTGTCCTACCCTCAGGTGCTATGGAGAATAAATCGACACCCTCTTCCCTGTGGCAGTCCTTCAAGTATTGGAAGACTGCTATCATATCTCCCCTCAGTCATCTCTTCGTTAAGCAAAACATAACTTAGTTCCTTTAGCTGTTCTTCATAGGATTTAGCCTCCAGACCCCTTATCTTTGTTGCTATTCTCTGCACTCTATCTAGGGCCTCAGCATCTTTTTTGTATTGTGGTGACCATAACTGGATGCAGTATTCCAAATGTGGCCTCACCAGTGTGGTGTAGAGCAGTACTGTCATTTCCCTTGATCTTGATAGTACCCTTCTGTTGATGAAGCCCAGGACTACGTTGGCTTTTTTGGCAGCTGCATCACACTGCTGACTCATACTTAAGCAGCAGTCCACCAGGAAACCTAGATCCTTCTCGTAGACACTACTGTTGAGCCAGGTACTGCCTTTCCTGTACCTGTGCATTTGATTTTTCCTGCCTAAATGCAGGACCTTACTTTTCTCTCCACTGAACTGCATCTTGTTGGATAGGGCCCAATACTCAAGTCTGTCAAGATCCTTCTGAATCGTGAATCTATCTTCTGAAGTGTTAGCAATTCCCCCAGCTTTGTGTCATCTGCAAATTTTTTGAGCGCCCCTTCAATTCCTCATCTAGGTCATTTATGAAGATGTTGAAGAGCACTGGGCCCAAGACAGAACCTTGAGGTGCCCCACTGCATACTTCCCTCCGTGTAGATGTAGTTCCATTAAGGACCATAAAGGATACAAGAAAACGTCCACCAAAATGAAGTAAATAAAAAAATCCTCTGTTTACTATTTTATTTATATTTTGAATATTCAAATCTCACATGTGGAGATAGCTTATAAACTTACTTCAGTCCAATGAAAACATTGAAGCAAATAACGCTTCTAAAACAGCATGACTTATGCTGTTTATAATGAACTCAATTAACACCCATCTTCTTTAAGGAGAACATATAGAACCTTCTGAAGGCCATCAAAGCTGTCTTTTGACCAACGTCCTTTACAAGATTTTTATACCAGTCCCAGCCATGGGCTGCTTTAAAAGTAAAAACCAGCACACTGAATTAAATCTAAGCCTGACATGACATCCTCAGCAGAGATGGCCCAAGAAATTTCATTGCCTGAGATAACAAAGATTCCTCCCCAACTCAGAATGGAATGGTAATCTTATTTCAGGGTTAGCAATGGAGCAGTGTTGTTTCATTGCTGTTCAGGGAAAAGTGCATATGACACAAACAGCTCTGTCTTTCAAAGCTTTCCTTGTACCTCAGCATTTGCAGCCTTATCCTGTTCTCTGTTAACATGAGCATTACGCCGAACTGTTCATTCACTTTTGGGTGCCTTCACCAAGGAGATCCGTCTGGAACAGACCTTGAGTTTTCAGTACCAAACAGACATTTTTATTCACCAAGGCATTTTAAACAGTTCATGTGTTGATTTTAAACATACCTGCTGTTTAGAAATGAGAAATTACTCATTTGTCTGTGCTTATTTTATTGTACTGCCTTTTTACTATTAAGGATTATAGTAAATTTGTATCATTACATATTTTAACAGGTTAGAATTTTATTTGGTGATCTTAGCCTGCCATAAGCTGACTTGGGGAACTTGGTTTTTAAAGGTGATGTTCAAACCTTATAAGTCAGTCAGGTAATCAATCAATAGTAGGGGCAAGAATAGTCACATTATCTTGGTTATGCATGGGGAAAATCTCTCTCTCCAAATTTCTGTTCTTTAACTTTTAAGAAGTATTGAAAACTCTTGCCTGCCAGTGTGCGTGTAACAGCACAAGAACTGCTCCTCAATGTTGCAAGATTCTGTGATATTTTATAGGAAGAAGTTGCAGGATGGAGAAATACTGTGAAATTGCTGAGAGAATGCGTGAGGTATGTCCAGGAGGTGGGGGGTAGGCTTTATTAAAAGATAGTTTTGTTTGTTTATACAGTTTAGATAGATATATAAATTGTTTGTTTGTTTATACAGAACAGAAGGAAAAAAACCAAAGCAACAAAATCAATCAATCAATTATAATTTCAGTTTTTAACATAGTGTATACTCTCATGGCTCCATGCTGTAATTGCAAAGGGTATTCTGAAAATTAAATTTGTGTTTATACTCTTAGAGAGCATACAGATAAGTTAATGTGGGTAAGTTGTTAGAGTCAGCAGTGAGTGCCACACATGGGTGTTCTTTAGACTTGTGAATTGCTATGCTGTGCCTGTGAAATCTTTCGAACCCCATTACTTCAGCTTTACATTAGATGTACACAAGAGGACAGAAGCAGGTGGCTTTCTGAACTAGACTTTTCTAGGTGTAATTCTTTCGATACCATGGACAGGAATAAGAGTAACAACATTTATACTACAGTTTTATAGGTTTTCAATTAAGTTACTATACTGTAAACACTACTAATTCAAGACAGGGTCATATAAACTGAAATTTTTGAAGTAACAGCAAAAAACATGAGCTGGTACTGTAAGTACCCAGCATGATGCCCATCAAACTATGTTCCTTCCTTGGTACATAGCAAATAGTCAATGAAGAAAGTTTCTTTGCAAGCTGGAAGATATTTCATATAGTTAAATAGCACAGTGCGCTCCTGAAGTCCAGGTTGTGTTACTGAACCAAATGTACAGTTAGGTTTAGGTACAGAAGATAGGCAGTAGCTAAAATGGAAGTAAAAAGGGCAGCTACAATGATTGCTGGAAGCAAGCACGCCTGGGCCTGTAAGCTGCTACACGTCTGAGCTATTTTCCTTCTGGCATTGAGAACACAAGCAGCTAACTAAGGAACTTTGCCATAGTCCATGTTTTGCAAACTCAGAGACATTGCATGTGAACAGCAAAAAATATATCAAGTTTCAGTGTTGAGCTGCTGCCAGTGAAACAGCAGCTAAGTTCATATTAGAGGCAGGGAGGCAATGAAAAGTGCCAGCTGAATAAAGAATACCCATGCCAACAGTACTGGCAAAGCGGAAACCATGCATGAACAGCCAAAAAAGTACAGAGTTGAACTGCTGTACTGAAAGAATGGTAGCTTGAGAGCCTTCCCAGACAAGGTACCGTTCAGGGGTGTTCACTGGTTGGAGATGCTGAAAGCTGCTCTTCAATACATTCTGTATAAGAAGGCTGCTTTTAGGTTTCTAAAGTTTATGCCAATAGATACTGCAAAAGTTAGAGTACAAAGAAGGAGGAAGTCAGAAATTAAATATTTATATTATTTTTAAGGGTCGTCTTTCCCTTTTTTCTTTTTTAAACATTTATAAATAATATAGTGGAGATTTTGATATTAAGCTAAAATGTATACTTTTGTAATATGAAAACATCTTGATGTACTTTGCTTGATATGGTTTATCTTTTACTAATGTTATATTGAGCATTAATTGTATAACTTCAGTAATTATCTGTCCATTTATAGGTATTACTTTTTTTTTTTTTTTTTGGAAAATACACCTTTGTTTTAAGTAAAAATAATTTTAAAAAGGTGGGGGGGGGGGACTGCTTTAAGCCACATCACAAAAATAACTGCTATGTGCAGTGGTTAGCTATGCAGCTTAGGCTGATGGATTGATAGGCCTAAAGTAATCTCAGCAGTTTCATAGCCAAACTGATCTCTGAACTCTGGTGTTTTTGAATCAGCCTTCAATGTTCTGTGACAGGTGGAGAGCTGACATTCTGGGTCCGTTTACCTTGCTACAATTACTGGTGGTGGAGCTCCCACTGTGCAGTCGCCATATTGCAACGATAGCTGTGCTTAGTGATGTTTAGGGGCTGCTGTGCAATGATGCTAGCATTTATGTTGGGCCTTCTCAGGTATTGTTCAACACTCCTCTGTTCTTCGAGCTTTTTCCTTTTACAGCAACAGTATTGCCTTGAGACAGAAAGGAAAAGAAAAAATAGCAAGAAGTATCAACGTGGTAAAAAAAAAATTTCTTCCAGTCATTTTTTATGATTTCAGAAACAGTAGAACGTCCAAAGAATAGTAATAATACATAGTAGATGTAAAGGACCACAGACAAAGCAATACTTTTTTAACTTCAAACGTTATATGGTCCAAACTTACTGCAATGGTTAATTATATAAATATTGCTTTCTAGGAAAACAAGTTTACTTGTTCTTTATTGAGCCAGACAATCCTTGTAAGATATACTGTTCTTTGGGTAAAAAAGACCACTTGGGCTGAAGCCATTTCTGGAAAAGCTTTATCATCCTTGATTATTTTAACTGGCCAAAACCCCTTTGTTCCCACTAACAGTGCTTAAACTTGGCATTAGTTTTACTTCTGTGCTAAATTTCAGCAAATGAAAAAACATGGTGGTTCTCATTTTAATGGAGAGAAAAAAGAATGATAAGTTCATTGTAAATTCTACATACCAGTAATAACTAAAAATCATATATTAGTCTAAATTCTGTTCATAAAATCCACAGTGACAACAGTTACCATAGATAAAAGAAATAAATGCTTGGTATCCATCATTTTTGTTTTGTTTTTGTTCTTTTTCTTTAGAAGGTAACTTTGGTTTGCTTTCAAAAAATTTTGCAAGTTAATTCAGTTCTGATAGCACATATAAATATAATGTATAAAATCAGTTTTGCATAGTTTTGTGACCAGGCGTGTTTGTCTGGGAGAGGGGGGGTCAAAAAAAAATCAAGATGATGGTTACGACTACACAATCAAAGACCCACCCCTTTTTATGTCCATGTGTAAAAAGGGTTGGGTCTTTGATTGTGCAATTGCCACCACCCTCTTGACTTTTGATGGTGCCACTGACACCCCTGTTGGTGATATAGCCTGGAATAGGAATGTTACAGAGCTGTTCAGGCTCCTCAGGTTTCAGGAACCAAAAAGGATACACTAGGATTCTTCTTCATGTGGTTTGGCCATGCAGTCTTCAAGGGCTACCAGCTCCAACCTTGAGCTTTTAGTAGCAGTACAGTACAGTTTGGGATGAGGAGAGAAAGTTGTGCAGTTCGGAATAATGAAACCTATATAATACAGCGTTACAAATGTTTGTTGCTGTTTCGTTACATGCATATTCCCAATACCAATGGTTTTCTTTTGTGTTTTTTTTGCAGAGAAGTTTTTTCTCCTGCCTTATCTTAGGCAAGGGATATACATGTACAATAGAATATTTACAATATTCTAACTGCCCTAAACTACAAATAAACCATAGATATTTTTTGTTTATTTGTTTTACAGTATTTATGTACTGTCCCTTCTTTTCAGAGGAGCACAAAAAAAATTCTGAGAGAAATGTCTTTAATATCACCTGATGGCCCTACATTAATCCATTATTCTAGCCTTGGCCAGAGCATATTTTTAACGAAACCAAGGCTTGGATAATCTTGAAGTGATTTTCTAGCCAGAAGTAATGTGAGACTTTAGGGAGTACTGCATGAGATTGTTTATTAAATATTTGGAGCTTCATAAAATCTTTTGCATCCCCCATAGATGGTTTAAGGTGGAATGCTTTGGGTGTATTCAATGACTATGTGATTGCTTCTGCAAACTTGGTATTCCACTTAATTTGGGGATTCTGCACTTGAGCAGGCTTCTCCAAACCTTTCTGCACCTGCTTGCAGACTATTAGTGCTGTTTCCAGTGAGTAGAAAATGATCAGTGTCAGAATAGAAAGTGTGAAAGAAAAGACTCAGGACTGCTGGTGTCAGTTTACCTTCCTTATGGTTTTGTGTCCTCTGGGATTTCAAGAGAGTAAAAAAAAAAAAAAACATACCTGTATTACAGAGATTTTAAAAAATGCTGAAAGCACAGGGTGTGGATGTCAGTGGAAGAGAGAAGGAAACTTAATTTGGAGAGCTCAAGAAGTTAGTTGTCTATAAAGGAGCAAAACTGAACATCAACATTTTGGTGGAGTGAGCAATGAGACTCTGAAGCTAAGCCAGCTCTGATAAGTAGCAGAGCCTAACAGCCTTCAAAAGACACAGACCAGCCGAAACCAGCAACAAGTAATTGTTTTTCATCCCTCCTACAAACTGATAAAGACCGGGAGATGGAGAATCAACTCAGTAAAAGGGAACAATTATCAGGCTACTTCAGTCTGCAGCAGGACCTACAGAAATATGGAGGCTGGAGGAAAATATAGGGCCAAGTGTAAGCTAAAAGAACATTAAGCCCTGGGGAAGGGGGGAGGAAAGAGAAGAAGAGTGGAATGGACTCAACTGCAGTGGTGATGGATGCACCATTGAAAGATCTGAAGGACCAGCTTAGGGCAGCACTATGGAGAAAATCTATCTATGTGGTTGCTAACACCAACTTGATGGCACATAATCAATTAAGAGAAATAACTGTGCTACTATTGCCTTTACTGTTAAGAAGGGGAAAAGGGAAACGTGTTCCTGTCACTTGTAGCATTGTCACTTGTCACAGCACTAATAGAGTTAACATACTGGGAGTGTATAGTTTGTATAATAAACCTACCTCCTGGTCTGTGGTTTGTACTGTACCTTAAGTGTAATTCTGCCATAGAAATTTACTCTAAAATTGATAGCACTGGGATATAATCAATCATAATGGCACCTATCCCTCTCCTGAAAATTGTTTCTCTTTCCAGATTGTGAATTGAACTATTTGAAATAATTGAGCCTTTAGAATGGTGAAGTCCAAACAATGGTAGCCTATTGGGAGTAGAATTGAAAATGCAAAAAACGTCAAGGCCCAACCTAGCATTGAAACCTCATGATAAATTCAGCTCTGAATTTAGGTCTGAGAAATCAATTCTAATATTTAGTTTTCAAGGAAATGCCAAGAATCATTAGTTTGGGGCTGCAGCCTGTGAATTACTATTTAGGAGAAAGCTTTAGCTCCCAATTTTTGGCTGTGTAGCTGGAGAGAGATTTACTTCCTGGTCATTTGCATTCCTCAGGTACCAGGCAAATGATTAACCTTACCTGTTCACTTAAAAATCTCCACCTTAACAAGCTGAGGGACAAAATTGGATTCTAAAGCAATAGCAATCCAGTTGCTAGGATTTTTGTAACCTTACTCTATTCATTTTCAATAAGCCTTGTTAAAGGAAACTCTGAGATAATCTTGCATTTAGTTATATACTTGGCTGCTAAGTGGTTGACAACAAATAGATGAAAAGGGAGTTGCATGTAATTTGGTGGATATTAGAATACTAAAGGCCCTATTATCATGGGAATCTTTCAAGCTAGGAGTTACTTGGTGACTCATAGTTCTCCAGCTACACTGTCTTGTGTTCAAAGATCTCTTGCAAAAAAAGACCCCAGACTTTCTTAACAGGCAACTGAAAGTGGTGTCTCTTTGTTTGCAACATCATATATTCCAACATAACTATAGTTCATATGAGGTATCCAAATATCATTTAGCAAGAATTACCTCTGGGACTGTCTCAGGTGGTTTGGTGTTATGGGAGCAGAACAGGCTAAAACATTCCATGTCAAGTTAACTTCATATGTCCCAGTACTCAAATTGGAAGTTTTAGGGCAGGTTCCCTGATGGTGGGACTGAACTGTGGTTGTATTCATTAGAGAATCAGCAGTATGGACATCTTCAGGGTTTCCTTTTTTTTTTTTTTTTACACTTCTCTAACAACTGATTTTGGTTAAGTTCCTTATGTGTTTCAGTTTGGTGGTAATTAAGGCATGGGACTGAATAGGAGGATGATAACTGCAGGAGTTTGTAGGACTCTGATTTATATAGGTACCATGATGCCTTCAGGATCAGGAAAAGCGGCAAAAGGTTTCGGGAGCTACAATCCAACATATCTTGAGGATAAAGTTGTCTTTTGCAACTTAGAAATTTTAGAGCCCTCTCCACTTCTCTATAGGCAGTTTTGGAGATATTTAAAAAATACCTCAGCTTAACTTCCACACTTCCAATCAAGTATAGAGGAGCCATTCCCATTGCCAAATAGCAGATCTTTTTAACTGCACACCCAAGACATATCTTAAGGTAGTGCCTTAGGTCTTCTGCACACCTAAGACACCTAAGACATATATTAAGGAAGTGTCCATCCCAAGTCAAGTTCACATTTAACTTTCTCCCATTAAAATCAAATTATATACAAAATATGTTTACTGCTTCCTTTGCTGAAGCATCTTCAAGCATCTTGCTTCAAGAAGAACAATAAAATACCTAAGAAATAATACATTAAAACAACACAGAATATTTAACTTTTAAAAAATTAATTTAAAAGGGGCAGGAAATTCCAACATTCATACCGGGAAGGGCTGGGTCAAACTGTAAACATCTCGAAATACTTTACAGTAAAAACAGAAGTAAAATGTATAATAAAGCAATATATTAAAACAACATATAAGATGATAAAAAGGCATGGATGCTTTTTATCATAAAATTTAGAACTATAGAAATTCAGCGTATAATAAAATGAAATGTATGAGATGAATATAAGAACAAAAACAATGTATTTCAAAAGGACTAATGAAGAGATCTTCCCTTTAATCTGGAAGGAGAGTTAACTGAAAAAGTTATCTAATTACAGCATTTTCAAAGATAAATGTTTTAGTTTTGTAATTAGAATTTTGAATTAAGGTGAGTTTATTTTAAAAGCTTAAGGCAATGGAGTTTGATGAAACTATCATTACAAAAGATTGGTCTTACATTGGCAAGTAGACTGCAATCCAACTACAATGGCTGAATATCAAATTGTTCTTCGTTGCTGTTTTCTAAATTAATCTTAAAATAGCTCCTGAGGAATGTACAAACATTATTAAACATTAGTTCTCGAGATTGCAGGAAATTTGTTTTGGTATAATTATCTTCTAAAAAGGTTAACACATGCTCCACCCCCAAATTGTGTTTTTTACTCTTTAAGAAATATGTATCTCAAAATCTACACCTTTCCTGTTTTGGGATTATTGAATTTTGAAAGCATTGTACCTTTATGCAAGTGAACATAAATAAGGAACTAAGATGTGCCACATGCAACTATTATATGAGTCCCATCTTTTAAAATAATGGCATTTATACATGTTATAACCAAGATGTGGAAAAGTAGATTATTTACCTTCTTCCATAGAATTTTTCACTTTACAAAAACATATATTCCAATTAAAATATCTAAAATCAATCTGTATGTGTAATTTTTTTAAATTCAATTTCCATGTTTTTCATATGAATGTGAAAGACTGTGCATTAAGTGGTACCATTTGTATAGTAAAAGTTAAATGACCAAAATAAAGGACAAAAGTGAGTTTTTGAAAAATACTGTAAATAAATCTAAAGGATAGCTTTCTGAAATAAAGGACTGTCCTTTATCATAAAGGACATATGGTCACTGTAATTATAGCTTGACTTAATAATTTTAAAAAGCCTCACTCTAGAACAAGCTGCAGAAGCCAGTATAACAGGTATGTAGAAAATTTCTCTTCTTATCAGGAGTTAGGCTAACTTTTCCTGGCAGGTACTGGGCTGGGTGAGTCCATGTGGCAAGGATGGGATGCAAGGAACTCTTTTCACTCTAGTCTCTCTTCATGGTCTTGAATAGGGAAGAAAATTTGTTTGGAACATTTGGTCTAAATTGGAATGTGGCCAATTTATATATGTTTAAAAATGTCTAGCAAGCCCTCATTGACAATTAGAGTCTGTTTTTTTGTTTTTTTTGTAAGGAAAAATAGATAACTTCACCATTTGACAGGTCTTACCATTGGCAAAAGATGTCTGTATGTCAATAAAATGACTAAGAAACTACTTGTATCTAAGGAACTTCACCATAAACTTGTTTGTTTATGGTATTTGGCTTTCATGGGAATTGATAAAAATGTCCTCAAAGTTTGTAGAAAGCTTTAGGCAGATTTGTTTCTCTCCTGTAACAAAAAATATTTATTTGGCTTTGCAAATAAGTTCATAAATTAATAACATTAAGTATTAAAGATACTGTAAATGTATAGAATTAAATAAATGTATAGAAAATGTATAAATATATAGGAAAAATGTATAGAAAAATCCTTGCATTTCTGATAAAATTCTTCCACCCAAGTGCTCCCAAAAAGTTACTTTAAAATCATCACTGTTCTTCCATGTGCACTGAAAATGCTGTCTTTACTTTATTAGAGAGATTTACCAAAAACCTGACAATTATTGTACTTTGGAAATAGAAATCAAATACAAAAGTGTAGAGTAGAGAATGTTTGGTTTTAGTCCTTCTGAAAAAAATTGAAATTTTGGTTGATCACAAGCTGAATACAAATCAGCAGTGTGATATAGCTGTGCAAGAGGCAAACAGCTTTAGGCTGCATCAAAAGGTATTTAATTTCCAAATTGTGAGAACTACATCAGTAACCCTCTATCTCAAGTACCATGCCTGGTTTAGAACATCACATTTTAAAAATGATCTGGCCTCCCAAACAACAGGTCATTTTCTCATTATTACCACAATAAATCTGTCAGACTAACCTTGTAATCATAAAACCAGTCCTAATTTGAAAACAAGCTTGCCAAGGAATCAATGTCCAAAGCACTGAACTGAGGTCAAGAGATAAGCTGAGGTCCAGTGCCAGGGATATTTTATAGTAAGGATTTTGTTAAACCGGGAGTCAAGGACAGCTCTCACAGATTGATGTAGTTCTAGTGGCTTTGCCATGCTTTTGTTAAAGCTGTACATACCAGAAGTTCATGGGGGCTGGTTTCCTTCAGCTGGTTACTCGAAGTACTTCTGCCTGATTCAGCTGTCTCCAGCCATTCCTATGCTTGCTTCTGATGTTCTACCCTTAGACTACATTCTTAAGAACTAGATGGAAGTCTAATCACAGTCACTGGATCTAATACAGGGAAGGCGGGGTCTGTTGCTGGCTTGGCATAGTTGCTAGAACTGCAACCCACCTTTCAGGCAAGATATGCTGAGGCATGGCCAAAAGATGAGGGGAAGACCCTGACCAGCAACTGCAAAATAGCAGCTGGAGTAAGCCAATTGCATGCCACTGGCCAGGCAGAAGGCTGGAAAAAGAAAGAGTTTAGGCCTAGCATTAAAATTAAGAATCAGAAGAAGGATTATTACAAACACTTATTTTCATATAATAAAGCAACTTCTAGTGGGGCAAAATGAAAGTTTTTGTTCCAGCTCAAGAAAACCACAACAGGGTGTCACATAGAAGACAGTCAGGACTAGTTCTTTATCACCCCAGGATGCAAGACGCAGCATAAAGGTCTTGAATTTCAGGAAAGAAGGTTCAGATTACACACCACAGAATATTGTGAGGGTATGTGCCCCTGCTTTTAATTACTTTGAAAGAGGAGGTTGTTATGAGCACTAAATTAGAATGAGCAAGGACCACTGAATATTATGCATAAGATGTTCTGATGCATGCAACATACTTTAATTTATGCATTAAACAGTATTCTCTTTATATGCATGCATATATCATCGTTACATGCTACTCTGAAGGGGAAGCTCTCTTAGAGCACTATATTCAAACCAATCTTATAGAAGACTATCAGTGAAAATCATGCATAGGCCAAAGCATGCAAGATACATTTAAATACATATTTACCAGCATGTTTGTTTTGTTCGTAGTTTATGTCCTACCTTTTCTGCAGAAACTCAAGGCAGTATGCATGACACTTCCTCTTGCATTTGTTTGTTGAAAATTATTTATAGCCTACACACTATCCAGAGGATCTGTGATTGGTTACTCACTATTAAAAGAAGACTAACAATCCAAGTAAATATTATTTAAAGGTGGATAATATACAACATGTAGTTACGCAGAGGGAAACTTAAGGGACAAAAAGCCTAGTCAGATTGCAGATACTAAGCCCAGAACATGAGATTGAAAAGCCAGCTGGCACCAAGGTGTAGATCCTATCAGTGCCAGCTTGTTAGTTTGCTAGAAGAGTTTTCAAAACATTCTCAAAACACGTTGGAAATATAACTAGTATGTAAACATCTCCATCAGATATATTATGAGAAATCAGCTGTTTCAATCTGCTATCATAAATGTGGATTCTGGATGGTGGTGGGCTTTTTTTATATATATACTTATTTCCTTCTACCTTCCATTGCCTTATTTTTCTCAGTGACCTTTCAGGGTCACTTAACTTTCTTCCCTATCATTTCTACTGTTTTTAACATTTCCTTCCTCTTCTTCCCTGCTGGAAAAACAAGCTTTAGGCTAACAGGCCCGTTCCACATCATGGCTTTTGGTCTAGATTTTTCTGACAACCTGGACTGGCAATGAACTATATCACCTCTCTGCTATTGCATAAACCTTAGCACTATATATGTCTTGCCTCAATAAAAATGCTGAAGGCAGCATTCATTGTCACACAAGACAGTCAGAGATGTACTTTTTCCAAAAATTCAAGAATTAATCTGCCAGATACAGGAATAGGAATAGCTCTTCTGTGGGCAGAAGATGTTATGTTTATTTACCTTAACATAGAAATTGCTTAGATGACTTATATTGGCTATTGAAAGGGGGCAGAAGTGGACCCAAAATTTATCTGCATAGCGAAAACTAGCAACGATTTGCCACCTTTTCATTGTAGGGCAACCTTACTTTAAAGTGTTAGCGTATCATTTGTATACAGATAAATGTGCAGTAGTTAAATCAGAAAACAGAATGGTGCCAAACGTGATATCTCAAAGTTCTTTCTTCAGGTTTTAAAGAAACAATACAATATTTCTTTAAACACGAATTGCATTTTAAAATAAGTCAGTGATACAGACTCTTGTAAGAAGGTAGCCCAATTCACCTGGGACTTACTTTTATTTTTAAAATATTTTTAGTTCATAACAGATTTCTAGACAGCCCTTCATTTCCAACAAAATTGGAACAAAATGGCTTATAATATATTCTTTCCTAAAAAGGGACTGAAATTTCACTAATCACACAATCTTACTAACATTACAGTAACTTCAAAGTAAATTGATGAAATCAGTGGAGCTAATTGAAATAAACATTGTGGTTAAGACTGATCTATTAAGGGGTTTTCACTGGTGAGGGAATATCAGCTTAGGATATAACCACAACATCTACAGTACTTGCAATGTACTTTACATTTTCCACCAGGTGTAATGTGGTACAACCATGTAGAAATGTTAGAAGGCAGCCTTCTCTTTGTTGGCTTCCTCCATTCCTCCATATGTGTCAATATTACAAATCCTAGAATTCCTAGCCAACATTTGATTGATTCCTCAACCACAGTAAACTCATATTGTTACGGGTGGGAGCAACGCAACATTTATTGATGACGAGACTCTCACTGGGTCATTCAGGGAGAAGCTTTATTTGCGCAAAGGTTCAGTTTGGACTCGCAGGTCCCTGCAAAGAACTGAACCCCGAAAAGGAGTTCAGCAAGCCTTTTTATCATTACAAGAGCCGTTTCTCCCCAATCCCCCCCTCAGTGCCCTCCCCATGCCTTCCGTACTCCAAATTTGGTCAATTGCTGGTAGCTAAACCACAAGTCCTTGTCTTCACCGGTCGTACCTTGTTTTGGGTACATTTCGGCCTTGTTGTCTAGAGCATTGCTATCTGAGGAGGGAGGGAGATAAGAGCACTCAGCACCAGCAGAAAGGAAAGTTACAGAGAGTTACATTTAAAATGTAAAACTTCACAAAATACCAGTTTCATACAAAATATAGGATATAACAAAAGACTTCTTCTCATATTTGCTTCCGAGACTTATCACTGCAAAGCCTCTAGCTAAAAAAAACACTTCCAGAGAAGAGGTTCACTACTTGGTTACTAGTGAGGACTACATAACCCAAAAATATAGGATAGGACTACATAACCCAAAAATATAGAAATGTAGTGTAAAATGTAGTGTAAAGATTAGAATGAAGTTACAAATAATTTTCCATTTGTATCCTGCCACCTCATTCCCCCCTTTGAAAGTCCTTTGGCTTTGCCGAAGGGCTTTCACTCATCAGAGTGGGAATGGGGTCATAATGCCACAGAGCCATTATTTGAGTTGTTGCTTCCCTTTTGGCTATGAGGGAGAGGGTACTTGTGATAGTGCGAATAAAAATAGGTAAAATGCAAGGAATAAGCACACAGCCAGCAGCAATTATTCCAATAAGTGCAGCTATAGCTTGGAGACCTGGGAGTTTGGGAAACCAGGACCCAAAGAGATTTTTCATATTGAAACCCTCCCATGTCTGAACAAAGACATGGGCAATTTTGACCACCCGGTCAGCAATTTTCTTAATAACCTTTTCAGTATCTTTTATCACATACACCTTCTTCCTTTCCTTTTATCTCTCTTCTACTTTCTCCACTCCCTCCTTCTTACACACATACACATACTCAGCCATTGCTCATCACATATCCTGTTGCCCACATCTGCTTGCTCTCTTTCCCTTTGCATACGAACCATCAAAACCACTATAGAACAAGCATTTACATCCATTCTTATCGTATGGGTGATGCCAAATCTTCTGGTTGTTCCTGAATTAGGTCACTACCGGTGGACCTAATTAGTCCTTAAAAAGATTTGCTGGTGAAGCTAGAGAACGCTGCCATTTTAATTTAAGTCCATCGACCAAGGAAACTTGCCAAATGTCTGGGGGTTCCTTCACCTGCCCGATCCTGGATCCGTGCACCCAAGCTTTGATGTAGGACTTTCACAGCAGTTGGCATGCTCAGTAGGACTGGCTTCGGCTGGGACCACTTCAGATCAGTGCAGGATGGGAACAGCTCTAACCCACTGGTCTGGCTGGGCAATGGGTTGTACGTCAGGAGTGACTGGCAAGGCATCTCGGACCTGCAGGGAAACAGAGGATAGAACGTGCGCCAGCTTCTGCAAGTATTGAGAAATGTTCTTTTCACCAGTCCAGGCAGTTTGTACTTCATGAGATCCAAATGATCTCCCATAAAGCATTTCAAAGGGGGACAGTAAATAGCCCTGATACGTGTTAAAGCAAGGGACAGTATTTTGGGCCATGGCAACTGAGTCTCCTAACAAAGCTTTGCAAGCTGAGCCTTTAAAGTATGATCCATGTCTTCAGCCCCTTCTTCAGGCCAGTTGACTCCAAACGTTGGCCATTCTTGTTTACAGAAAATCTTCAGGGTACCCGGGTCGCACCTGGGATCCCCATAGTCGCCACTGAAGGCAGCTTTAAAGTTTTTCAGCATGCACGACAGAGGGGTAATTTTGCTTCCTGTGTTCCCCATGGTGTGGGTCTCCTAACGTGTACCTGATGTTAGACTTTGGCAAGGGGTTCTCCTGTCAGGCCTCGGTCCGGCTCAGGGAAACGGCGAGACAGTCCTCCCAGCACTCGCTGGCTCTTCCTTTTAAAGGACCTGTCCCCTCCTGCCTTGGTCTCCCAGCAAACGCTGGCTCTTCCTTTTAAAGACCAATCCCTGCTACGGAGCGTGCCAGATTTCCAATCCCTTACTCCTTTAGGAGAAGGGATGTTCCCAACCCACTTGCCTATACACTACAGCCGACCTACGGTGCCGGACACTCAACGGTCACCAATAGGAACTGCGACTGTTTAACCACCCACACAATCCTAGAAGGCACCCACTCTTGGGCCCTTCACCCCCAGGAGGATGCGCTTTTCCTCCTCTTCCGCCTCACCGGTTATGACGGGTATTCCCCACTGAGTATACTCGCCTGGTCTGGTCGCTAGTCGGCCCACTCACTCCTCTGTTCCTCCGGCCGGCCGTCCACTCACTCCTCTGCTCGTCACCGTGAATGGATCCTTGGATCCAGGGGAAGGCTCCCTGCTCTCTGTGGCGTCCGCTGGTCCCGAGGCACAGGAGTCAAGGGGTCCTGCCAGCTGGTTGCGTCGAGCCGCCGGGCGTCACTGAGTCTCAGGAGTTCCACTGGTCCTGCTCAAAGGGCCGGGAGAGTCCCATCTGGGTCGCCAGAAATGTTACGGGTGGGAGCAACGCAACATTTATTGATGACGAGACTCTCACTGGGTCATTCAGGGAGAAGCTTTATTTGCGCAAAGGTTCAGTTTGGACTCGCAGGTCCCTGCAAAGAACTGAACCCCGAAAAGGAGTTCAGCAAGCCTTTTTATCATTACAAGAGCCGTTTCTCCCCAATCCCCCCCTCAGTGCCCTCCCCATGCCTTCCGTACTCCAAATTTGGTCAATTGCTGGTAGCTAAACCACAAGTCCTTGTCTTCACCGGTCGTACCTTGTTTTGGGTACATTTCGGCCTTGTTGTCTAGAGCATTGCTATCTGAGGAGGGAGGGAGATAAGAGCACTCAGCACCAGCAGAAAGGAAAGTTACAGAGAGTTACATTTAAAATGTAAAACTTCACAAAATACCAGTTTCATACAAAATATAGGATATAACAAAAGACTTCTTCTCATATTTGCTTCCGAGACTTATCACTGCAAAGCCTCTAGCTAAAAAAAACACTTCCAGAGAAGAGGTTCACTACTTGGTTACTAGTGAGGACTACATAACCCAAAAATATAGGATAGGACTACATAACCCAAAAATATAGAAATGTAGTGTAAAATGTAGTGTAAAGATTAGAATGAAGTTACAAATAATTTTCCATTTGTATCCTGCCACCTCAATATGGCCCAAGAGAAACATACAGAGCAACCACTTTATTATTTGCCAAACCAGAGCAGGCCAAATGCATTGCTATGATTCTACATAAGATGCTTGGTAATATGGAAAGTGCTGCTTGAATATTTGTTCACCTTGAGCTCATTCATTTGTATGCCTGCCATAAGGTTTGCCATGTAAAAAATAACAACTTGGGTCATTACGTGATATAAGAATTAGATAAGGGTAAAGTACAGTTGTAACTACATAGTTTCCTGGACTGTCAAATTTGGGAAAATTGAACCTTGGTAAAAACAGGCCTAGGAGAATTCTCCACCCCTGCAACCATCTGCCTCCTTCCCAAATAGGCCACAAGGACATTTCTGGCTGGGGGTGGAAAAAAGGACACAAACATATTTTCTGCAGTCAGTTTAGTGATCTGGAAGAGAAGAGTGGTGCTGTCAACTTGAGAAAACAACAGTGGAAATGATTAATTTTGCTCCTGGAGTCTAAAGAGGCTGTTCTTCGTCCTTCTAGATTATGTAGATACCAAATCAGTGCCAGATTCTGTCATAAGATGACCTGATTCTTCAGACAGACTAACTGGACCACTGAACACTCTATCTACCTTGTCTGAACCATCTGCTACACACTTGTCAAACTGGTTAATTTATAATCCTAGTCATAAACTGTTATTCTATAACAGGGATAGAAGGTAAATCTGGATCTCTTGGTAAATGTCTGGTAATCTAAAATACAGCATCAAGGATTTCATGTCTCCCTCTCTTTTTTTCCAACAAAACAAACCATAACAGCAATGATTTTACTCCTAGATTACAGTGAAAGGAAGAAAGCTTTTGGTAACTAGGAATAGATGTGTAATGTAAAGGCTATGCTCAGATACAATAATTTCTGGTATTCAGAACAAATTTCTGCACTCAGAATTCTCTACACCATGTTTCTGTGCTAGGATCTGATCAGTAGATCCCTAATAAAAATGAAAACAGACCACATAAATCTTAGATTAGCCAGCTCTTCCACACTTCTAATCTCATTTGTTGTTGTTCATACATTTTAAATGGAAAGTTATTTATGGTGAGACTAAAGCATGCTCTATTTCTGTATTCACATGACAGATTGGATACAGAATAGGTTGGCACAACAAGCTAGGGCAAAATGTAATTATCTAATTTATGGCTAAGTGCTATGTGAGCATAGCCAATGTATAGCAATCTTGATAATTTACTGAACTCCCATTTTGTTTCATATATGTTTTTTAATCAAACTAATACTCATTAAAGCAAATATTATGTACAGTAGATAAGCAGAGTAAACAAATCGTGAAATTTACAAGGAGACAGAAGGAAAGAGAAAGGTTAGCAACCTGGTCCTATAATAATCTCACATTCTGTTGATGGGATTGGGAGTATAGAGTTTAGAATTTAAAAAAAAACCTGTGGAACTTATATATAATGTGGAATTTTATATATACTATAAAATATGCTTTTCTATGTATATCACTATACACACACACATACACTATTACAGTATATTATTAATTTGTCAAGTCTAAAAGAGACTAACTTGCTAGATTCTTTTGTGTTTCAGTTATCTGTGAGAAGTAAACCAAGGGTTCACTGTTCTCACACCAAAGTTGGCATTTATATCAACACAACTCAGTTTCAGGGCTACCAAGCACTGTGCAAAGAGTCAGTTCATATATGGGAAGAGCAGGAAGAAACAGCTCCGGGTTTGGATTACTGTGGCCAGAAGAGGCCTTGTAGCATTATGCTAGGATTGGGCAACCGTGTCGGTTTATTTTTGTTTGCTGTCAAGATTCTTATCTAGGTAAAGTGTATCAGTAGGACCTGCTGAGTCTTACCCTAGGAAATGAGTTTAGACATTTAAAGCCAAGGGGTCTATGATTCACTGCCAAGTTGTGGTTAGGAAACCTGAGAATATCATTGCCTGGTACAAAGTAGTAAAAATCTGTTTCAGTAGCATGCAACTTGTTAAATTCTTATTTTGCAAATACCAATTATCTATATTGCTCAGGAGAGATGCACTGCCTAAGGAGTTAACTATTTTGTGGCTTATTCCTACAGAGACTGAACTTCAACTGAGCTTTTTATGAGAAGTGTGTATGTGTCCAAATAAATGGTTTTCCTGCATCCCATACCAAAGATGGTGGTGAAAGAGTCACTCTGGGGGGCGGGGTATGTATGTACATGTGTGTGTAGATATATATATATATATATATATATAAAGAGAGATGATAGACAGACAGACAAACAGATAGATTTCCCATTCCATTGGCTGAATAAAGTATTTACGATTCATCAAAGATAAATTCAAAGACCAAATGGAAATTGTATGTTTTCCAGGGACATGACCTTAATTAATTAGTTATGGCATATATGCCACATGCTTTAGCTTTAGGTGTTAATGGTTTATCAGAAAAAAAATCTAAATGAAAACAATTTTATGTGTAAAACGAAAGGAAAGTGTATTCACATTGGAAAGAATGAATAGAATGCCAAATATTCACTGTTAAATTTATACATAAAACCCTAAAAAATCTTACAAATCGAAGACTATATTGAACTCTCATTTTGGCAATCCTTCAAGACATGCTTGCTGCAAATCAATTACTCAGTTCTTCAGATGTTTAAGCGCATAGCATAAAATGCCACAAGGAGCTCAATTTTCATCTCCACAATCAAGATCAACAAAGACATAATTCTTTCCGGCATCCATAATGCAGGTTTTATGTTCCATATTGGAGATTACATCTTGCAGTTTTTACACTTCCTGAATATACAAAAACTGGAAAAGACCAATACAGTCAGCTGTACCAAACAGTTTGGAGAACTATAAAGAATCAATGCATAAATGAACAGAATTATTAAAATGTAGGCAATCTCTCAATGACCACACATGAATTCTGAATGATTTGGTAGAATGAGATGGAATGAAACCAGATCATGCAGAGAGAGAAACTGGCTACTTTGATTTTTTTTTTTCCTGATGTTACCATTTAATCCAAGTAAAATCAACAGCACATGATGAAAAACTCTAGCAATGATACCAAATAAATAAGAGTAAAATAAGTTAAAACTCCCTCAATCTGAGCTCTGTCTTCAGAGACGTTCATATAATTTTCCTGGCAGCAATACAGAAATAGTTTGTTACCACCTTTTTCCAAAATGTTTCATTTTTTAATTTCCCGTTCAATTTACAAATCTTAGGATTTCCTTGAGGTTTTGGTTATGTAAGTACTAATAAGATCCAAGCCTATTTGTAATAAATCCACGCCTGCTAGGTGCTACCACCTAGGAGAAAGTTGCTGAACAAAGGTAATTTCCATACTAGTAATGTACAGCATCTTGTAGAGTCTGTCTGTCTGTCTGTCTGTCCGTCTGTCTGTCTGTCTGTCTGTCTGTCTATCTATCTTTGTGACAAGATACCAGTGATGAGGACAGGCTTTATATCTATTCAACTATGCTATGATGATATGATATGATATGAAGGCACTAAAAGCACTGGTGCAGAAATTAACAATAAGACACCACCAATATTAGCATCAAACTAATGCTTTGTTTTGGATCAAAGAGAGATGGAAAAGTTACTATACAAATGGCCCAAGCATTTGTACTGTTATTTTCATTTTGACTATCAGTATTATATCACTGTTGTTCTAGTACATCTTGAACTAAAGCATTTATATTTTTAAAAGTGACAATGAACACCATATATTGTCTGAAGAAGAAAACAAAAGCCAGTGAGGCTATGGGTTGGATGATCAAGGAGAGAGCAATGCAGAGGCAAGCTTTCTCATTGTTTCTCTAGCCCGGGATTGGGAAAGACTCAGAAAAAATCATCATGTTGGCCTATTTGCTAGCTCCAGTTGTAGAGCAGCTTTCAGGCCTAGAGCCTGGAGGGGAGAAGATGGGAAGTGCCAATCATGCCCCTTATTCTGGCCCTGGCACTGGTTGCTATGGAGAGAGGGGGAATAACACATCCATTTCCTAACACTTTAAGTCAGGAAAAAGGAGGGCAATTCCTGTTTTTTTCCATACACAGTAGAGGCAGTAGAAAATGAAGAGGTGGTTCAATTGCAGCCAGAATTTTTTTCTTTTAGGACTAATGGATAAACAGTTAGAAAAAAAAGCCATGGAAGATTATTTCAATATAGGATTACTGCAGCGAGATTATTCTATGCACAGAGATGGAAAGATTCAACACTACAGAGGAATGATTGATGAAATTGATTGATCTTGTTGAGATGGATAAATTAACTTCTTTGATTAGAGAAATGATACTATCTACATTTATTGGTGACTGGAAACCTCTTGTGGACTTTTTGCGTAAAAATGAAAAAAAATGAACTTGTGATTTATGGCTTTGATTATTCAACAGGATAGATTATAGAAAGAAGAGTATTATAATGTAACTAGAGAGAGAGCTTAAAATATTATTGTACTTATAACTGCTGTGAAGAATATCAGAAGCCACTTCTTTGTATCTATTTTCTTTCTTTTGTATTTTTCTTCCATTTTTTTCTTTTCTTGCACTTTTTGCTTTCTCTTTGCTTTCTTTCTTTTTCTTTTTTCTTCCTCACTTTATATTAGTTTGTATTAGTTTTTATCTTCTTTTTTAAAAGTTTCAATAAAAATAATTTAAAAAAAAAGAGTGAGGTGGGTGGTATGGTATGCTGTGGGAATTACACTGAGGGCCAGAATTTCCTACAGCAGAGATGTCAGTTACATCAATGACCACCAGTTACTGAAAGAATGAAACTGGCAAGGCAGGCTCTCAGGCTAGAACAGTGTTTCTCAACCTTGGCAGCTTGAAGATGTGTGGACTTCAACTCCCAAAATTCCCCAGCCGGCATGCTAGCTGAGGAACTCTGGGAGTTGAAGTCCACATCTTCAAGTTGCCAAGGTTGAGAAACACTAAGCTAGAGAAACCCATTCTGTCAACATAAATTAAATGCCTTCCAAAATCATCAAGAGAACAGCCAAATGTCTGTTGACTCAGAAAGGTAGAGAAAAAAAGCCTAGAATTTAAATCCTAAAACACAGACTTATATAAGGGTTTTGATTTCTGTGTATTACAGTGGACAAAGGCTTCCTTTTTTTCTCCTCACAAAGAAACTACTTTTGTGAGTCACATCCATGAGCCTTCTGCCAAATAAGCCAATTCCTGACTAAGAGTTAAGTCTGTCTGAGATTTATAGCCATGTCAGCCTAGCTGTGGGGTTGAAAAGCACAAGAAAAAAATATGTTATGAAATGTCTGAGTGGGCATAAGAGGAACTGCAGTGGCCCCAGCATGTGCCCTTGGCACGATAGGCAAAGGAAGCCTAGGTGCAAGGAGATGAAATGTGCCAATAAGCCCAGCTGGGACCTTCACCTTGTGCCTGTTCTTTCCTTTTCTCTCCTTCCCTTCCTGTGGGAAGCATAAAGCAGTTTTTCTGTTAGGCTGTGGGAAACACAGGAAGAAAAGATGCTGAAATTAACCCAAATGGTAGGGTAGTAGCCTGATGTTATAACAAAGTTTTAAGCTGAGCCATGTTGTGTTGTCACATATGTTTCTAATGAGAAAAGGTTAGAACATTTGAGACTCTTTATCTTGGAAATAGATGGGGGGGGGGCATGATCAAAGTGTATAAAATCATACATGGTATGGAGAGAGTGGACATGGAAAAGTTTTTTTTCCCCCCAGTGGGGCCAGGGATCATCTAATAAAGCTGGCAGGAAGAAAATTTAGGGGAAACCCCCCCACTTTATGCAATATAGTATTTGTGGAATTAATTGCCACAGAGCAAATTTAGGAGAAGCTATTTTCCCCTTCCCAAAATGCCAGAATCAGAGGTCACCGAATGAAATCGAATCCTGGAAGAATCAAAAGGAAACAATCTTTAACACAATGCATAAGTCAACTTTGGAACTGACAACCACAAGATGTGGTGCTGGCTACCAGCTTGGATGGCTTCAAAAAAGTTTTGGACCAATTCATAGAAGTCATGAGAATCAATGTCTATTAGCCTTGATGGCAGTATGACTGCCTCTGAAGGCCATCTGCTGGAAGACTACTGGGCTTCTTGAGCAGTTGGTTGGCCACTGTGAGAACAGACTGCTGGACTAGATGGGCCAGGGGCCTTATCCAGCAGGGCATTGCTTATGTTGTTATTTATGGTCACTAACTTAGGTGGCTTTAAAGGGAGAATGGATACTTTCATGGAAGATAGGTGTATTGAAGACTCTTAGTCTTAAGACAAATTACCATTATCACTAGGGTCAGCATACCTCCAAATACAAGTTGCAGGGGAATGAGTCGGGGAGGAGTATGTTGATACTTCCTGCCTATGAGATATTTGGTTGGCCGGTGTGAGGGTGGGGGAAAACTGGTTGAAGATGGGCCATGCTGTTCTTATGTTCTAAGTGCCTTGCCTTATGTGAATGGAAATATTCTTAGCTAGATAAACCACAACTGGATAACCATAAGTATAAAGGCTAGAAATATATGGCTAAGATAGCATAAGACTTGGTGAAGTGAGCAGACAAAATGCTGCCTTCCTTTCATCACCTTTCCCAGATCTTTTTCTGCTGCAGTACTTTAATAGTAGCACTCACGTGGCTCTCAAAATTGATGGTCTGGTCTGGTCTGGTCTTCCTAGCTACACTCTATTTTAAAATATTAGATTACCTCATTTTATCAACAGTGGGCAATGAAAAAATAAGCTTTGGGAAGGGAAAGACTTTGGCTCCAAGCTGGTATTTTCCATAGAGTCTGCTTCAGATAATCATGAAAGGATGGGCTTCATTATCACACACAAACTTAAGCTTTTCTTTTAGAACTTCTGTTTTCTTGGAGAGCTTGGGGTGAGGTGCAAAATACAATATATCATTAAAAAGGAGTAGACAGGGAGTTTTTTTTTTCCTAGCCATTTTACCACCTATCCTTGCAGCAGTGCTGGGACTGTTGTTCGTATCTGTACCTATTTCACCATCCAAACTTTGTTTCAGAGAAACTGTCCCAGAAACTCACTATTTTAGTTTTTAGCTTTTGATTGCAGCTACTCACCTCAGAGTTTTGCCTTTCTCTTCCCTTTCTATAACACCATAGTATAAGTCTACAATTGAAAATATAAATACCTTTATATTAAGGGATTAAGGGATAAATCTCTTGAACATAACTGGAGTTGTTTTTGAGCAGACATGGCTCAGATTGCCCCAGTGTAGTTAGGCAAATCAAATGCAGCACTATTTTGGGGGGGGAAGTATTACAAAACCGAGCTTATTCTGAGAGGAAGAACATATATGAATGTATGGATGATTGTTATAATGGACACTGGGACATTGAGGGACAAAAACCAAAGCAAAACCTACATTGTCAAATACCTGATGGTTACAAGTGTGAGCTGATATTTCTGATTACATTCCAGATTGGCAAGTACTGACAAATGGGATTTCCTAGCATATTCAAACGGCATACTTAAACTAAGATCGTTTTCTGGAATCTAAGTTTTTTTAAGCATTCAGATATGGAAGATTTTTTTTTCCACTAGGTGCTTTAGAAACAATGTTAGTCACATGGAAATAGTTTAATACAGCTGGGAGTGATCCCTAATTGTTCCTGTGTTTATCTCTCTTTCAGTTTGGCACACATCAGGAACTACACCCAGCATGTGGAATGACCTCTGTCCATATAAAATCCATATGCTTTATTGTTAATGGTACTATAAAAAAAAAGCAACAAAAAAGCGAAAGGCTAAAAATGACCACGCATACAAGAATCATAATAGGTCTTTGGACAAATAGCAGATTGACACTAATTATATGAGACATAGCTAAAGCATTCATCCTTCAATCGTATGCCTTGACATTACATTAGATCGCTCTACCTCCAACACGGTACCCTCTGGAAGAGCTGTAATTCCACACAGCTAGTGAGCACCAAGTTGGGGAAAACTTTATTAGATTAACATACATTGCAATTTGTTTTATATTGCTTGGTTGTTCATTCACTTAAGGTCCAGATGCCATATACCTAGAAGGCATTTTTACATAAAGATATTTACGGTGCAAAAAATGTGTGATAAAATTAGCTCTGAAAGAGAGGATCATATAGAAGTACAAGTTAGCATATCCTAAAGAAACAGTGTAAAAAGTGTTTTGAGAGAATTGCACGGCTATATATATTAATCTATTCTGCAGAAAAAACAAGATACTACGAAGAGTGCCTGTGGATAGAGGAACAGAACAGGAAATTATAAACCTACACCAACATCTATAGCTCATGACTGTGCAGCTATCAGACTTTTATCGTTTCTGGACCCCATCACTTATTTCTCTATTTGCTCTCTAAAATACTTTGTTCCAAAGCAAATACATAGCAGTTCATTCCTCCTGCTATCGTAGAATCATACCAAACAGGGACAGGGTGCTCTATGAGGCTAGAATGGTACTGCAGCCAGAATACATCTTGCCCACTGGCTACTATCATTTGAGCCATGTCAGCTGGTTCATGGCTCTTCTCCAAGTGCTAGGGCAGATCAGACCTGACACAGTTGAAGGAAGCGACTCCTTCAGACTTTGGAATGGAAATTGCAGCTTGAGCAATTAGGCGGCTATCCTCCTTCTCTTTCTAATCTGTGATTTTGGCCTGTAAGCCAGCTGGCTTCCTTGTAAGACAAACTTGGCAACTCCTAAGGCATCAAAACCCGTGTGAGTTTGGCAAAGTATGATTTATAGTGCCTCTTCATCGCACAGTATAGGCAAAAGCCAGAAGAATGTAATTCTCCTCCTGGAAAGCAACAAGTAATAATCAGCACGAAGCAACTGGCCTCTACATTCCAAGGATGGGATTATGTTTAGGCTCATTTTCTTTTGGGGGCCAACAGTTCTGGAGAAGTTTCAGAGTGTTCTATGACTGGTTGTCATAAAAAAGCACTAGGAAATAATATTTATAGCTGCTCTTGTTCTAAAGCTTGGGACAATATTATTATTATTATTATTATTATTATTATTATTATTATTATTATTATTATTATTGGTCACACAGTCAGCCAGTTGTTTAGACTGGATTTGGCATTTTTATCCACCTATCGAGTCCTTCCCAAGGATCTGGGGTAGGCAGATGTTGTTGTTTGATGGTGTTAAAGGTATCATCACAGGACGTAAGCCGTTCCAAGTAAAGCTGCCTTTTGCAGTTGACTGATGGCAATTTTGTCAATGCTGATGGTGTTCAAGTGGTGCTCCAGATGTTTTGGGATTACATCTATTACTATTGGTATTATCTTTGCTTTCTTTTGCCACATTCATTCTATTTCTATTTGCAGGTCTTTGTATCTTGTGATTTTCCCAGTTCTTTCTCTTCTCTTCTGCTGTCTCCAGGTATTGCAATGTCCACTCTCCAGACTTTTTTGTCTTTCTTATCAACAACTGTTAAGTCTGGGGTGTTGTGTGGCAGGTGCTTGTCTGTTTGAATTCTAAAGTCCTAGAGCACTTTAGCTTCTTCATTTTCTATTGCTTTGTCTGTTTTCTGCTCCCACCAGTTCTTGCTTGCAGGCAAATGGATATTCCTTGCAGATATCCCAATGCACCATTGTTGCTACTTTGTCATGCCATTGTTTGTAGTCAGTCTGTGCGATCTTCTTGCAGAAGCTAACTAACTGGTCCACTGTTTCTTCAGCTTCTTTGCAGAGGTGGCACTGGCTTCTGTTGCAGTCTTCTCGATTCTGGCTTTGTATGCATTTGTTCTTAAGGTTTGTTTCTTTCTTCAGCTTTCCTGCTGTTAGCCACTGCCAGGTCTTGTTGTTATCTGCTTTGCCTGCTAGTTTTTTGCGTACTGGCCATGTAATACTTTGCCTTACCGTGTCTCTTTTCTATCCTTCGTCTGGTCTTTCTTGTAGGCCAGTTTGATCTCTTCAGTATTCAGTAAGCCTTCATGGTGTACTAGTTTCAGTACATTTTCTTTACTGTCCTTCAGATATTCTTCCAATGCCCTTTTTTCTTCTTCAACTGTCTGGTGTACTTGCAACATTCCACACCTACCTATGCTCCTTGGTAAGTAGAATCTGTCAAGTCACTGCATAGATAAAGGGCACGATTTATTGTCATTGTTTTTCTGGTCTTTCTATCCAGGGCTTTTAGTTCAGCTTGACTCCAGTCCACTATTCCAGCTGTATATGTAATGATTGGAATTGTCCAGGTGTTAATCACCTTGATGGTATTTGCGCTACTGAGTTTGGACTTTAAGATCTTCTTCAGTCTTCTGATGTATTCACTACTAACTTTCTTCTTGATTTCAGTGTGCTTTATGTTCTCAGCCTGAAGGATGCCCAGGTATTTGTAGTGATCTTCTTCATCCAGACTTTTGGTGTTATTTCCATAAGGCATCTTGATTCCTTCAGTTTTCATTATTTTTCCCCTGTTGATGGTAAGGGTGGTACATTTGTCCAGTCCAAACTCCATTGCAATATCTTGGCTGTATATCATTATCATTATCATCATCATCATCATCATCATCATCATCATCATCATCATCTCCTTTCCTCCATTTCCTATTCTCAATTTTGTACATGTGCTTTTTGGTCCAAAAGGGAAGAAACTCTAAGCTATCAGCTTGCTTTAGTCATATTGTAGCAGGTAAATAAACCCTAAGCCATGGAGGGCTTTGTTGGAGACAAGTAGCTCCTTGAATTGCATTCTGGTAACCAGTGCAGCTTGCAAAGTAGTGGTATCACAGAGATGAAACAAGGTATGGCTTATGCCCATAATTAGTTGTGTCATGGATTCTGGAACTGCTGTAGCTTCCAAATAGTTTTCAAGGGCAGTTCCATGTAAAGTGTGTTTCAGTAGATGAGAAGTGACTTCCACTGGTGAGGTTTCTATTTTAGATATCATGGAAAGAATAAGCAATGGGACATGCAATTTCTGTCTTCTTTGTTTCTGTAAAATTCCCAAAAGGAGAAGTCACAAACTAGTGGGTGTATGTGTGACTGAGCTGTACATATATTAAAATTGTGTGCCAATCTGAGTAACCATTGGAGAAGGCTAATATAGATAGCAACAGATCATATTGCCACAGATCCATTTTCCATGTGCTATAGCAGATAGATGTATTGTATGATAATCTAGAATATAATATGTTATATCCTAGAATGTTCAAGTGATGTTTTACTTTTGATATTCACAAGTTCTATACCTTCACTAGCAATTTAATTGCTATTTCCACATCTTGTACCAAATTCCATTGTTTAAATATGAAATGTATGAAGAGCTACATTCTATAGTTTATCTGAATCTTTTACTCTTAACTTTATTAGATGATTTTGGCTTCTAGTTTTCCTCCCTCTCACATAAAACGTGCCCTATTCAGTTTCTCCAAACCATGCATAACTTCTCTCTCTCTGACACTTTGAATGGTTTGGTCTAGTGACAGTCTTGTGAGATAAAGGTGAAAAAAATGAAAATAAGTCCCAAACCCAAAAAGACTGAAGAATATTGATTAGGGAAACAGGTGGAGATTTTAAGAAACTGTTTCTTACTTCATGTCAGCTGCAAGGAAGGTCAGAAACAGAACAAATCTTTCTCCCTGATTCTGGCCTCTGTAGAGGATGTGCAAATGAAATGGAGTGAGGAAGTGATGTGCAAAGACAATGCAATGATGGAGTAAGAATGCAGCAAGAATTCCTCATGACCTTTCTCTAGGCTTTGGAGAGAAGAAGCAAATGAGGCTTTTAACAAGTTAGGAAACCTCACGTTGAATGAAGTATGAATTTTGGCAAATGTAAACTTCTTAGCTTTTTTAAGACAGTATCTTAATGCATGAAAGGTTGTAAGAAACAGTATAGCATCAGTTTTAATCACAAAATCCAGACAATAACAATAATTCACTCTTTTGCTGAACCTTCCAAAAATTTTTGTCCACTCAAATGTATGCTCTCTAGATGAGTTGGTGGGCAACTTTTTGGTGGCCAAGAGCTGCATTTTATATTGGGAAATGGAAAGCCCCAAGGTTGGTGAGGCCACATCACATACCTCAGAGATCTCTGGGGGAGATGGGCAGCATATAAATTAATTAATTAAATAAACAAACAAACAAATAAATAAATAAATAAATTGCAGGCTTGGTTCCAGATCACTACAATAAAGCAAATATTGCAATAAAGCAAGCCAAATGAATTTTTGGGTTTCCCAGTGCATATAAAAGTTATGTTTACACTATACTGTACTTTATTAAGTGTGCAATAGCATTATGTTTAAAAAAATGTACATACCTTAATTAAAAAATACTTTATTGCTATAAAAATGCTAATCATCATCTGATAGACTTGCTCAATGCAGGGTTGCCACAAACCTTAAATTTGTAAAAAAAACAACAACAACACAATATCTGTGGAGTGCAATAAAGCAACGCGCAATAAAATGAGGTATGCCTGTATATGGATAGGGCTAGAATTGGACAGTTGTTTTTTTTAACTATGCTGTTTATGTTAAAGCTTGTAGTTTTCGTGGATTTCCCAGGTCAAAAAGGTGAGAATCTGTGCTTGCAGTTTTAGCAATTCTGGTCAGAGGGAGTCCAAAGAATTTGGGGATTCATTAAATTCTGCTACTACAGCTTAGTCACCCTTTTTCCTCTAGATGTTAGTATTCTAGAAAATTCTAGAAAAATAATGCATTTCTTTGTTCCTTCTGTAATAACCTATGATAATTAATGGAACCAGGTTTTCAGAAAGATTTGGTTGGCAACAAATGATCCAAAGTAAGTAGTGGGCAATGGCCTTCTCTCCTCCAATGGTATTTCCTCCAAATTAATGTTGGGTTTGATTAATCAGTAGCCACCTTATGAAATGGCTGACTTCTTCATCAGAGATCATCAAAAGTAATCAAAGAAGTTTACTGCTTCCTTCTTCCAATGCATAATAATTACCTGATAGAAATAATTTAATTTTCCTAAATTAAGGTCACCTGAAGTCATCTGCTTCATTTAACAGAATTTAGTAAAGAGAATAATTAAGTTTATGTCAGGCAGTAATAACTTGTAATAGAAGTTACTAACAAGCTTTAGCATATTCCATGTTTAGTACAATATTAAAAAACTGGAGATGTAAACCACCATATATTACATTAATATAATCTGATATATAATCTATAGCACATTAAAAGCAGGCAAAGCTGTGATTACCCCACTGTAGCCACTTTCTTGACTTTTTTGACCAAACCCTGGGGACACTCTGGATGCTCTTTTCCAGCACTATATGATATAAAAGAGTATATGAAATTGAAAATGTCAGAAAATGGGGACACAATAAAGACAGATGTTAACGAGGCACAGTCAGCAGGTCTTACCTCTACCCTCCTTGATGTTCATTAGTTCTTCTGCAATGACCCAAAGCCTACAATTTGTACAAGTGTGTAGGCTCTGGTGAAAGATCCAGTGAATGTATGTTGGATGAAATGGCCCTCCCATCCATTCCTACATACAGTACAATGCGTGAACAAAACATTCATTTTTCCACCTTGCAGTTCTTTTGCTGTTTGTTTCGCTCTTGCTGAAATAATTTCTTCCATTCATTTTCCTCATTCTGAATGGTGCAGAAATGGGGAAAGAACTAAAAAGAAACTGTGTGGAGTGTAGCCTGTTCCAGACTTTCCCCCTCCCTGTCAAATTTGGAAACAACTCTGTCAAAATGATGACTTCCAGCTGAAATTAAAGCACTGGGTTCTGAATTGTTATTTAAAATAAAGGCAATAATTTATTTCCAGCTGGTACAATTGTTAAATAAAATGCTTGTAATGTCTCAAGAAACAATATTCTCCTTCCCTTATAACTAAGATAATTCATTCTGTCACTAGTAAATCCATCCAAAAATGTTATAATCTTTAAAGTATAAGATTTTCACTGACAGTAATTTGCCATATGGAAGAATAATAATGGGATTTTAAAAAATCATTGGCATGTGTGCAAATTGCAAAAAAGAAAATGGTAATAGAGGTCTAATGCATTTTGCTATTGCTGAAATTATTCATCAGATGTTTTTGCATTTAAAAATGTCAACAGCTTGTCTTTCTTCTCATTTGCATTAAACTTTTACAATTGTTAGGTGTTAATCTTTGCACTTTATAACTTCCAAGTACTGAATGGAAACAGCCATCTCAAGTGCTGAAGAAAAAATACATCCTAGATATGTGGTTAATTATCTGTCTAATTAACTGTATGCTAATTCAGATGTTTATTGAGAACAGTGGATGGAGAAGGAGGAAATGCTACAGAAGGATGGTTCTACTGGCCTCTATGTTGGCTTTTAAAAAGAAAACTGATATTGTGTCTTGTCTAAAAATTTCTGTGAAAAGTGTATAACTAATTAAATTAATGAATTTCATTGCTTTCAGTTTAGTTTCCTATATAGTAATTTCTTAAACAGAGTAGCAAAAACAAAGATATCATCTGTTAACAGGTAATTCCTATAAAGGCAATAGTTTACATTTCAACTTCACCTTTCCCATTTAAGACAAGAAATCAATCAATCAATCAATCACAATACAATTAACAGTTATCACTCAAAATGAAACTCCAGATTGGCCATTCATTAAATTTTGAAACAAGGAAAAGAAAACATGGTGATTCTGCAAATGTGGAGTCCTTCAGGAAAGTTTGTGTTTTGTGGATGGCCACAAACCAATGGCAATATTTAGGATGGGACCCTGATAAAACACTTTTAGTAAGCTTGAGATGGAAGTAGCCACAGCTTACAAAAACCATGGAGTTGCTCTTGAAAATAGTAGTCATACCTTATGTTCATCCCAGCACATTTCCATGTAATATAATGACGCTAGGGTTAAAACAAAGAATATCTGGGCCAAATAACTTTACATATATTCACTGTCCCGATGCTGTGACTTTAGGTATACAAAGGGGAGAGGAGCTTAGGCATAATGCTGCCTTTTTTGGCAGAACATCAGTGCTGCAATTGTTATTTTGCAATGCCCACTTTTGTCTCAGATTCACATCTTAAATACAACTTTGCAAATACATTCACAATGCTTCTATTCTTGTATGAAAAAAATAGCATTTAAACCAAACTCACAGACTCCAAATTAATTTCTTGCCAGAAAATATTTGATATATCAGGTTTGAATATAACATTGCCAGTGTAAAAATAAATGCTGGATAAATCATGTCTGCATGAGGAGGAAATACAAATTCAGAATAGCTGTTTGTCATAACCAGTACTGATACTGAGGCTGGAAGCATAGAAAGCAGAGATAATGTAACTGGAGAAATGTTAAAATATGATTTGCTCATGGAATGGCTGCAAGACATGTTTAAGGTGTTGTGAAAATTGCATCTATGCCTGACAATTGGAAGAATGCTGTTATTATTCCCTATACCAAGGGAAAGATAACAGGACTGCAGAAACTACAAAGTGATTAGTTTGTTAAGCTTGCCTGGGAAAATATTTGGCAGAATTCTGACTGAAAGGGTATGACAGGGGAGCAAAATGTGGGAACTACTGACTAGATTTTGTTCTTCACTAGTTCATTTGGAAATGTAGTTTTGTTGGTTTAGAGCAGTACTTCTCAAACTTGGCAGCTTGAAGATGTGTGGACTTCAGCCCCCAGAATTCCCCAACCAGCCATAGGGCTGGGGAATTCTGGGAGTTAAGTCCACACAACTTAAAGTTGCCAAGTTTGAGAAAAACGCTGGTTTAGAGAAACTTTATGATAATGTGAACAGGCTTGAATTATGGCATATTTTGCAAAAGTATGAAGTTAAAGATGAATGTGAAGTTAAAGATGAATGGTGAATGTGGTATCTAATCAAAGTAAAGTATGCCTGGGAATAAATTGAATGCTTAGCAAATGATTTAACATTCAGCAGGGAGTAAGACAAAAAGTGTGATGACCCTTGGTTGTATAATGTATTTACTCTATGTGTAAATATATATTTACTCTATGTAATTACTCTATGTGTAAATATATAGGAAAGGCTTTTGGTGATGTTGGAGATTGTTGGTTGGGGATGTGAATGTATGTGTGCCTTTGTAAACAGATGATGCCATGTTTTTGACTGAGCCCAAATTATTTGCAGTGAATGTTAGAGTGTATATAATTCATTAAGCAGTATCTGAAGTCTGCATTTGAAAATTAATGTATTAAAATGAAGATAGTTAGGTTTGACATTGTTAAAAATAGTGTGAAAAGTGGCAGATTACACTTTAAAAAAAAATCTAATAGATAACTTAGGGCATCTTGATGGATTATTTATTAAGTGTGGAGAAATAGATGAAGAAATTTTAAGATATGCACATGCTGATAGAAAGGTCGTGGGTATCTTTTATTTATTTGGGGGGGGGGATGGCCCTGTGCCATGCAGGTGTTTAAAAGTGATAATCAGCACCTTGAATCGCACCTGAGATTGCATGTGCCACTATATTCTGGACCAAGTGCAATTTCTAGATGTTCTTCAAGGGCAGCCTCATGTAGCCCACATTGCATTAATCCAACTCGGAACTGACCAAAGCATGAGTAACTGTGAACAAGGTCCTAGAGCAACGGACACACCTGGAACATGAGTGGATCTGTACAAAGCCCCACCCCCAGCTACAGCTGCCACCTACTTCTCAAGAGGAGCCATGAGTCCGGAAGGACTGTGCAGAAAGTAAGGAAGATGACCTTGAGGGAGATAGGCCAAATCCATTACCAAAGTGGCAAGAAGAAATACATGGCTTAAGACCAAAACAAGCAGAAAGTATGTGTAAGTGGCTCAGACACTTCCCTAATTCACATGGGTATAAGAAGGGGAGGAGGCACAGCACAATCAGACTTTTAAGATCCTTTTATTACAGCCACTCTCAATAAAAGTAGTTTTAGCCTTCCAGTAGAGTTGATCCTTTTACCTGGTTTACCTGGTGGCTCCGACAACCACCAAATTGCACACCAACTCTGTCTGGGGAAGTACGACTCCATCAAGAGTCAAAGATGAGACCTCTCTGGATCCTGGGGAGGGGGGCCAAAAACCCGAAGCCTCTTTGTCTTGTTAGAGTTGAGTTGGAGCTGGTTCTACCTCCATTCAGGCCCTGAATCAGCACCTGAATGCATCACCTGCTTGGACACGGGTAAAGTTGTACAGCTGGATATTATCAGCATACTGATGGTACTGTACTCCAGGATGGCAAATGACCTCCCCAAGCGGTTTCATGTAATATTAAAGAAGACCAGCAAGTGGTCCACCATAGGGGCCTAGGGCTGAATCTCTCCCCCATCTCCAACTGGAACCAGTCATGGAGGAAGTAGGAGAACCACTACAAAACAGTGCTTACCATTCCCAACCCCCAAAGCTGGTCCAGAAGGATACCATGATCAATGATATTGAAAGCTGCCAAGAGATCCAACAGTGCCAGGACAGTTACACTACATACATCCATCTGAGGCCTCCAAACGTCATCCACAAGTGTAACCAATGCTGTCTCAGTACTGTAACCCAGTCTGAACCCAGACTAAGAAGCGTCCAGATGATCCACTTCATCCAGGGCCCTCGGTAGCTGAGAGCCCATCATCCTCTCAACAACCTTCCCTAAAAAGGGAAGGTTGGAGACTGGAAAAAAATTATCTAACACTGTTGGGTCCAAGGAAGGCCTCTTGAGAAGGGGTGTATCACCACCTCCTTCAAGGTAGACAGCACCACCCCCTCCCTCAAAGAGGCATTAGTATGTGATCTGTTGTGGGGAATGACATTTTGTAGAAAGGAATGAAAATGATTGAACATACTGCCTTGTGATATGAAAGTAAGAATTGGATATGTTAGAAGAAATATAAAAGCACTTTGAATACAATGTGTGTGGTACAACAAGAAGAGATAGGATCAAGGATGAATAGGTGCTGAAGGAATGCAGATTGAATAAAAAAGTGAATGACTAATGTGAAGGAAATAAGTTGAAGTGGATTGGTTAGATAGAGAGAATGAATGAGAATGAAATTGCAAAATTATTTTGCAATGTACAGCAATGAAACATAAAAAATAAAATATCCAAGGTAGAAATTAAAATTACAGAATTGTATACAGTCATCATTCTAGGTGTTGTGTATCTCTGAAAGAATGAATGGACTGCGAGGAAAAGAAAGACGAAGTCATGATTGGATGGAGTAGAGATTTTCAAAAAGAGAGAAGTGAGAAATTAAAAGAACAAAGAAGAGAAAGCATGCAACATAAGTCTTCTGGCATTCTTTTCAACACAATTAGTAGCAGTGTCCATAAGAGGTTTCTGAATTTTCTAGTAACAAAACACCATATTGCATCTCTCTCTGTGTGTATTTGTATGTGTGTATGTTTCTGCTCTCTCCTCACATTGCATCTGTTGGGTTTGGGTGCATGCAAGTGCTGGGAGTCATAGGATGGGCTGCTTACTTTCCAGTCTGAGTCACATGACTGGGAGGGAAGGGGCTGAGAATAGAATATTCAGCAACTTTCCACATCATTGCCCAATTGGCTTATCCAAAACAATGCTTTGAGGATTTTTTTTTCCTGAAATATTTTTCTCTACAGTCCTCAGTTGGATCCAGCCATTTTTCAACTCCATCTTTCTTTTGCAGACTTCTCTCATACCAAATTTCCGATCTTTCAGGTTGAAAAGAATACCAAAAGATAAGTTATGAAGGGAGCTATGGATGTGGTAGAAACAAGGATGGTTTGCAGTGATATAAAAGTATGGATGATAGTGTAAAAAATAAAAAAAGATTTAATGAGATTTAGTTCTTTTTTAAAAAAAATCTCTTGACTTTATTCTTTGGCTTACTATTTCTTATTCCCTTTCTGCAGTTTGCATAACACTGCTTTCTCTATGGGGAATAACATGATGAGTATGTGCTGGATGTACACACAGTACTTTACGTCTGTTTTACCAATTGCAGGTAGTCCTCATTTAGCAACCACAATTGGGACTGGCAACTTGGTCATTAAGCAAAGCGGTCACTAAGTGAAACCACAACTGTATTTACAATCTTACTTCAGCTTCCCTTTGCTTTACAGACCTGTGAAGGTCGTAAACATGAGGCTTGGTCACAGTTACTTTTTCATCACTGTCATAACTGCGAACAGTCGCTAAATGAGGCAATCACTAAATGAGGGGCAGGGCTGCTATTACAGCCTACCATTTGAAGACTGAGGATGTAGACATTACTGGGTTATATGTACGCAGAATAAGACAATTTCCTCTATTTTTCATAATGTCTGTACATGTTACTGAAGAATAACTTCTTCCTATTTCTATATAGACAAACTGTTATAGATAGATACTGTGAATGGACAAAGAAATAATTTAATCACATATAAATAATATATATATACATACATACATACTACATATATACATATATAAAATAAATAAACAACCCATTGGGTCATTGTTTCAGAGATATTTCCTTCCTAAAAGAGAAACAGAATGACCAAGGGCAAAAAAGCAGTGGGAGTGGGAGCAACTTACGACTTGCTGCGGGCTTCCCCATTGACTTTGCTTGTGGGAGGCTGGCAGGGAGCATCAGAAATCTTCCTTCCTTCCCTCCTTCCTTCCTTCCTTCCTTCCTTCCTTCCTTCCTTCCTCCCTCCCTCCCTCCCTCCCTCCCTCCCTCCCTCCCTCTTCCCTTCTTCCCTTCTTCCCTCCCACCCTCTTCCTTCCTTTCCACATACTATATAACATAGGCTTGCACTGTTTGCCCTCCCCTCACAACCTCAGGAGACCCTTCATGAAGCCTTTTCCTCCTCCTCCTCAACTGACCCACAGAACTGCCTGCCACTTTGCTGGGGGAAGGTGGAACAAAAGGAGCCGCAGACTGTGAGGAAAACTGCACCCCCACTCCCCATTCTGGCATGTCCCAAGGACCCCCTCCCTCAAGGGAGGAAGAGGGCTCACCCATCAACTGCTGGTGTCCCCCTGCCAGCCGTACCTCACCAGCAGGCATCCAAGTTGCTCCCTCATCCTTCCCTCAATGCCCACAGCCATTAAGAGATTTCAAATTTCTGCATTTCCAAAGCAGCCAATCGCCACTTGCCCGTTGAGTCTTGCCACCAGCCAACTGGGCGCAGGGGACAGAGGGATGCGGGAAAGAGGTCGGGAATACGTCCATGATGATCACATGACCTGGGCTGACCGCAGCAGTGCAGCAGCACAGCAGTGCTGAAGCAGCCACAAATTTCCCAAATTTCAATCCCACAGGAGTCATGGGTCCTGGATTTTAGACGCATTCTGTAAGTTAGCCCATTTAACGTACCTTGGTTCAAAAATTGTTTTGAACCATTGTTGCCCTATGACAGTCTTGCCCAGTTGAAGGTTACAGACATGAGAGTTTTAATAGTATATAGATTATATATTTTCCAAATCAGTAGCTTTTTTTCTACAGGGAAGCACAATGCTCATATTAGTTAGTGTTAGGTTACATAAAAACATATAGAATAACTAAAAATGCAGTGATCTACTAATGCTATCAGCAGAATTAATTATGTGGACTGATTCATTATGAGCAGCCCAAAGCTTTCCCCAGCATTCTTTCCAAGTCCTCCTAAGGTTTGTTCCAATGCAGATTAAACAATGTGGTAAGATAATATGGTAAAGTATGGTAAGATAATATGGTAAAATATGCAAAGGCATCATGGAACTTAGTGCCTTTTGAAAAGTTTGTTTTAATTCATTCAATTAAAATTATATCGATATAGTCATTTCCATACATGATACAGTGGTTCAGAATACATTCAGAATACCTCCATTAAGTACTAATCTTTGAATATATGATGTGACAAAAGCCACAACTTTGGTTGCAGGGAGAGGCAGGGCCAAATTAAATTTTATTTAATGTAGATGTAGAATAAATGAAATACAGTTAATTTTTTATGACTCTATAGTTTACAATATTTGCCTTCTGTCACTTAAACATTATAATTTGAACTTTTGAAGGTCTCTGAGGACAATAACTTTTGAAGGTCTCTGAGGACTGCAAGGCCACAGGTTGTATATCCTTATGTTAAAACCTCCCACCTATACCTGAAGCAGGAAAGATATTTATCTTTGTCTCTGTTTACCCAGCTCTTTGGTATTTATCCCTCTATCACATATTAGATAAGAAGCTGACTTCACATATAATTTGTTAAGCTCCATGTGCACTGATAAATAGCTGTATTCATTGCAGTCCAAAATGTCGTCTACAGATTGGACACATGTAACAGGGCCATATTGTGACAACTGTTTCATGCAAACCTTTTGGGCTCTGTCTTTTACCAACTGTCAACACCACCCACTGCTTGCAAGAACAGCAAATAAATCAATCATTACAGTGTGGCTTATTTCATATGACAAGCAACCCTGCCCAGCAACTTTTCTCCAGTCTCCCACAGTCAGCAGTGATTATTTTTGGCATGCACTTTGAATAACAATGCACCCACTGAGACAAGCAAGGCAAGCAGTGGAAAGTCCCGAAATTCCAATATCTAAGATTAGACACTTTCTATTTTTAAAAAGATCTCACACTTCCCTACTTAGTTTATTGGTTCTCACCCACTCCATGCTATGGCATTTGGATTGCAGAAAACTTCCAGGGTTTTTTAAATTAAACAGACAAGGCATACACACAAATCTCTTGATCCTGCCTTGCACAAAGTTTGCCTTTCTGGTTTCAGCTGGGTAACTCATGAGTAACTATATATAGGATAATTAACTTAGAAACCTTGACTTAATAACATATGAAACCAGACCATGTTACCTTTTCCTTTCACTGACTGTGAGAACTAAAACTAAAAATATGTTCACAAGTAATCAAGGGAGAATTCAGGCCTATCTGGAAATTTGGCCTCTAGCCAATCCCATCATTTTAGAACTGGCATAATAAGCAATACTTTTGGTGTATTTAGAAACTGAAGATATTCCTTCTCCATCCTGAAATTTCAGAACAGCACAAAAATCCAAAAGGTGCTTCCTATATTATGGCAGTTAAAGAAGAGGCCTAAATTCACTTCCAGTGCACTCCCAACTGCAATTAGAAATATTCAGGGCTCCTGAAGGCATTCTGAATCTATTTCTGCTGGATTGTAATCCTTAGGCCTGTTTGTTGTTTTAGGCTTTTAAAGAAATCATTCTTATTTAGCTTGTGCCCATATAACAAATTATCTGAATTTGTATTTCAGCACACAGTTGAAATCCATACAGCTGCATATAAATTTTATAAATTCCACTGTAGAAGGTTGTCATAAAGTTATCAAAAGAACAAAGAAAGCAAGACAGCCTTAGGTAAGCACAGAGCTAGTAATCCATCGGCTAGGACTGTAACTTAGATTTCTCCAATCAGTTCCCTTCACCAGACTCATTACTCCATCCCACTCAGGGAAGATCTTAATATACATGATTCATACTTTCCTCATTACTATGATATAAGTAGTATGTACTGCAGTATGAATATATGCAATGTTATGGGTGATCAATTCATTACTCACAGATTCAGCATATGGATTTTAGCAATTTTTAATAGCTTTGGTCCCTAATGGCTTTTCCATTTCTCTTTCGCATCACCTCGAGGTAAAATTTAAAAATGCCAAGGCAGCACTTCAAGATCAGCAATATATTTTCAAATTACTTCTTTGGGATAATCCATATCAACACAACTGCACTTTCTCAATAGACTTCTTATTTGCAACACTACAGTTTCTGGCATTTACTGAATGTAACTGATAGCATCACAAAGCCTTGACTGAACATTTCAAACACTTGCCTGGTTTGGTGATAGTTCAGAATGATTAATAAAGTGGCTGGAAACATCTCCTAACTCTGGACATGCTTTCAGTCTTACCGTTGAATCATAATCAGCTTCCCAGGCTCCAAGATAAGTTCTCGCTGAAGTGGTATAGTCCTAGAAAATTTCTGACCAGTCTTGGTACAGCAACTGCCAGGACTCTATGTAAACAATATATCTATGAAGAAGGAATACAAACATAATTTCGCAAAGCTCACATTTGGTTTATTCCAGTTTTTAAAAAGAATAACTACAGTAGTACACACTCTCACCCATGACTGCTCTACTCTGAAAATTTTTGGTATTGGATCTTTTTAATCCTTTCTGAGAAATAAGCTACTGGTATGCCTTAGGTTAAAGTTGTAGCATGGCATTTTCTGTTTTTAGTTACTCAGTTTAACAGAATTTGGTTTAATGGACTTCAGGCACAGTGGACAATTTTTTAAATCTGACTTTATTCCTGTTTAATGATCAAAGCATTGTCCAATTAACTGGGGCTTTGCTACAAATTATGCCATTCCCATCAGTTATGTCTTTATGCAAAAGAGGCAAATTGACACAAATGGCATAAGTTCAGATTTTAACACACACCTCCAAATTGTCCATTAAGTCATGGTTTTACTAAGAAGAAGACTTTGGGGTCCTGATTTGGATCAAGGCCACCACACATATATAGGAGAGTCTAAACCTTTTCCTGCTCCACACTCAGCATGCTTTATTCTGCTTTAGTTCAAAAGAGAATGTAGAAGATGTTAATCATCAGTCCAAAGATCAGCAGGAGATCAAAAGGAAAGTGAACAATACCAGATCATATTCCAAGAAGGGACAATTTGGAATCCAAAGGCATCTAAGATCATCAGCAGAAATCCTTGCTGCCAAGCCAGACTGCTTGCCACTAAAAGCTTTTATAATTCCCTTTCCAATTCAACCTAAAAATGCCTCTTTCTGTCAGTGTGTTTTTCCTTACAACTGTGTATTCCTGTGTCTTTCAGTTTTCTGGCTCTGGGGTTTCCAGGTCTCTGCATTCTGGGAGGCAACAGCATCCACTGTGTGTGTGTGTGTGTGCATGTGTGCACAGCAGCAAGGAAGGTTCAGGCTGAAGAAAGCAGCATTGCAGCAATGTAACACAAGGCCTCCTCCATTTCTATGTGCATCATGTTGTGATGTGATGGCATAAAACTGTTTTCATCATAATGACAGATATAGCAAGATCCTGCAAATGCTATTTCTTCTGGGAATCAGTATGATTATAGCCTCCAAATCAGGCCAGGCTACTGTTGTGCCAGTGCAGACATGATAACTCGAATGAGATCTTAGGACTCTATTTTTTTCTTAAAGGAAAACGTCTCTAGTGTGTTATGATACAATTCTCCTCCTATAAAAATAGCACCATTTCCTTTCTTTCTTTTAATAAAATCCCATGGTGGGAGAATTTTGGAAGGGGGAACCTTAAATCTCATGGTCTTTACTATGGTCCAGACATTGTCCCAGGAGCTTGCTTGCAAGTAATTATAACCTGGAAGGACAACTGCATGCTACATTTTTAATGAAACATGTACATAGATGTCAGAATTCAAGGTCAGGCATATTACAGGAGGGAGCTGCTTTGGGCTGTCCAGAAAAGGCTGCAAATTGTTTAACCTTTCTACCTTGACTTGGGGCATATTACAGCCAAGGAAGAACTACTGTCAACACTTTCGGAAGATGAACACCAGTACTGCAAAAGAAGACTATAACTGTTTCTCCAGGAATGCACACTGAAGAGGCATGGAGTCTCTCTTGAAAAACAGTCAGCCAATTTAACCGCAGAAGCTCTTCTGCGGAAAGTCTACCTTCCAAAAATGCTTTATTTGCTGAAGGAGAGAGACTATAGGTAGTCCTTGACCCACGACCATTCGGCCAGTGACCATTCTAAGTTATGACAGTGCTGAATGAATGGTGGTTACAACCGGTCCTCAGAGTTCTGGCCATCCCAGCACCCCTGTGGTCACGTGATCCCCATTTGCAACCTTCCCTGCCAGCTTCCCCAGAAAGTCAATGGAGAAGCTGGCAGGGAAGGTTGCAAGTTGCTGGGTAAGTTTTCCCCACCTGTACACCCTCCCCCAGCTCCTCTGCACTCATGCTGCACTGGCCACTCATACACCCCCATGCACCCTCCCTGGCCCATGCCACACCCTTGTGCACCCTCATGCACCCTCCCCAACCTGTGTGATGCCTCTCGTGCATCCCCTCTCACCCTTGCACCCCCTCCCCAATTCACATACTGCCTCTTATGTACTGCTTCACACCCTTACACCTCATGCACCTTCTCCAACCCTCCCCTACCCATGCTGCGCCTCTCATGCCCCCCCTCACACACCTTCCTCCCCAACCCACACCATGCCTCTTGCACAGCCCCTCACACCCTCACTCACCCTTTCCCACCCAGCAGCAGCTACTTACCTGCCTTTGGGCCTAGGACTTGCAGCTTCCTGCTGATTTCCCTCCTGACTTTGGTTGTGGGAAGCTGGCAGGAAGTTGCCTCACCTAATGACCATGGGATTCAGTTAACAACAGCAACTGGGACTGCATGGATTGCTATCACTAAGTGATGTGGTTGCACTTTATGACAGCATCACTTAGCGATGGAAATTCCGGTCCCAAGTGCCGTTGTAAGTCAAGGAATACCTGTATTTGCTGTTCCACCTGAGGCAGCAAAATATCTGTTTCTGACCAGAGACCAGTAAGGGCAGGCTTCATGTGTAGCATTAAACTGTGGTTTTTTAACCATGATTTATTAAATAAACCATAATTGGCTGGATTCATACTATTCAGTAAGCCATATCCAAGCAAGCAACGTGATGGTTTAGCACAACGTATGAGCCCAATGACAGAGAAGTCTAAATGGAAGTCTCTAGGGCCATCATGTATTTGGTTCCACAGACCTTAAGGCCTATCCTTCACATGGATGGTTGTTGCTAAGAAAAAAGGTGAGTGGCTCTTAAATGGAGGCTGCTGCAGACACCCTGGAGAATAGCTCGGGGGTCTGAAAAGCCATTGAAGAAAGCCAAGAAAGGCCAAATTGCTGGGCAAAAAAGGGGGGGAAAAATCAGAAAGTCAGAAGAATGGCATCTGTTACAGTCCTTTTGAGGGCTATGTTCCACCCCCTCTTTCCTTGTCAGTGACCAAAAAGCTCTTAGGGAAAAAAGGTTGCTTCTAAGTGGCTTCTGAACAAGCCTTCCTTAATTACTTTAAAGCCTCCGCAGTTCAAATACTTGGAAAGTTCCTTCTAATAACAACAGCAGATTTAGTTGGGCAGTCAGGGTGGTCTTTGTACTCAAGAGCCCTTTGAAAATTCACAGCCTGCAGTCATCTTGACATGTCAAGGTCTACAGAGTCAGAAAGCGAGAGGAAAACAGCGTTTTGAAAGATCTGCAAAGTACACGCCACTCAGACAGCACTCTCACAACTATGTAGCTTGACTGAGATTATGCTTCCTGTCAAAAACTGAAAGTTTAAGCCATTTGTTTTATATTCTCTGCAGCAGAAATTCCCAGATGCCCCTTAATGATTGCTGTGAGGAAAAAATTCCTCCTTTAATGTTTCATGAGGATAAAGAAATAAAAAACAAAACAAAACATGATTGCTTCTGAGTAATTATTCACAAGAGGCAGTTCGTGGGGCCTGCAGAAAAAAGAGCCTGAAGCCTTCAGATTTGGAAGGATGATCATAAGTAAAAGCAATCAGGTATAATATTAAGAAGCGAAAATTAAAGAGTTTATGGAAACTGGCACCAATGATTTCCAACAAACAAGTCTACAACAAATCTTTTGAACTGTTCTAATAACCATTTCAGTGGAGTTTTAAAAATGTCTTTGTTAATATTTTACAATCACGACATTGGTCCAGGAATGGAGCAGTCTCTAACACCTGTGAGATACCCTGTCCTTTTTCTTGATAAATAAAAACTAAGCACTGGGAGTTGAAAGGGATCACAAAGGGAGTCAAGTTAGGCACATTAAACAAAATTGCACAAACATACAAGGCAGGTATTAAAGCAGGAAAGCACAGCTCTAACACTCGGGTACAGCTCTGCAACTGCGCATATTTACTTCGCATAGCAGCCCGGATCACGCCTCAAGGAGGCCCGTGGTAGGTGAGTAGCGGCCTGAAGAATACCAGGGCGTTCCCCCGTTGGCCAGTTCTAGCCCTCCCAGCCCATGGTGCTGTCCAAGGCAGGGGCTGAAACAAGAGAAGGTGCATGCAAGAGATTATAGTGCCCAGCTGAGGAGGAGATGATGGTATAGTTTCTGATCACTATGGTCGGTCAGCCCCTCTAGGTAGACCACACCAGGAAATCAATGCCACCAGAAGGCTAAGACTATTTTTATTGAGATTGGCTATAATAGCAGAATTTTGCATGTCTGATTCGACTGTGCCTCCTCCTCCTCCTTATACATCTATGAATTAGGGAGGTGTCTGTCTGAGCTGCTCCTGAATGTTATCTGGCTGTTCTGGACTTAAAAAAATGTTTTAGCCCCTTTTGATTAGGTTCTTGCATATTTCCATCAAGATCATATCCCTTACTTTCTACAAGTACTGACAGGACATGCTTGGAGCTTGGCCTGGCCTGCAACTCAAATCAAGTGGGAGGTAAAAATCCTGGCTGTGCCTCCTTTGGTTTGATTCAAGCACGTCTCTCTCTCTCTGGAACTGCCCTTGATCCTGCAATAAAAAAGGCAAGTGCAGCTCTCCTGTTCTTTCACAACTCAGCCCCATTGCATGTCTGCTCCACCCACAGGTATCCTTTGGGCTGGACTTTCAAAAGAGCCAAAAGCAACAGCTGTGCACAACTCCCTCGGGGGGACAGAACGGTAAATGGGGGTGCCCGGGTGTGGAGGGGAGGGGCCATGTCCTCATCAGCCTGAACACCGTGAGCTCTGGGCCGATCCCACCTGCCCAGGTTGGATGTTGTTTTCAGCAGAGGGGGATAAACACTACTTAACATAGTACAGCTAAGGGAAGGAGACAAAGGCAACATCATGGAGACATGACAGGAAAGAATATCATCAGGGCACGTTTGCATTGTGATCAGGTCATTAAGGAAATAGCCCTATGACTCTATAGCCTACAATTTAAATATGGATGGGGCAGGAAGTGAAATTACCTTACTACTTGCTCTTTTTTTTTTTTTTTGCAATTGCCCCAAAAGAAAGAAAAAAATTCAAATGTGAGCTGATGCGGCCAGGTCACAGTGCTATCTGGTGCTGCACATACGTTTTCATGAAGCCCAGCTGTGCTATTTGACAGTTGATGCAAAGGACTTCTAATGAATGTCCTCAATTAGCATAATCTTTTTAAAAAATAATGGTGCAAATATGAATCCCCCCTCCAAAAGCTGGTTAAAAACACTTTACTGCTAATGTGACAACACTTCAGAAAATGTCCTTAATATTCAGTGATTTATAACATTGACATTTCAGCTGAAATTAAAGGAGGGAGCCATGAGGGCAAACATATTCTCTGTCAAGCAGACTTTTCCCAAGAGCGAAAAGAACTGATTGTTTTTTTTAGTTTAGAGGATTTAAAATATGGTTTGTTCCTGTCATGATCAATTTTAAAACATCTTTAATAGAAGTTCTTTTCTCCTCATTCGTGAAGCAACAAATTAGGAGCAAATCAATTCTGCGTTTCCAATTTTTGTAAGGGGACTTGTAATTGGGACAATTCTTCCAGCAAACCAGGAAATACTATTCCTCCCTATTCTATAGATGGAACATACAAAGAGCAGAGTTGAAATGTCAGGGTAAAATAATGCCAATAATGATATAAAATGGAACATTCTCCTTATTCTTGTAATTTGTGAAACAAGGTTCAAAGCTTTTATGTTAAATCCAGGAAGTCTTCTGAAGACGTTGATGACATTCAGGATTACTGTAAAGGAGGAAAGAGGCACAATGTCATTACTCACAATGACATCTTATGAAGGATACCTATTGCTAGAACTTATTTTAGGATCTGTATCTTACTTCAGTTATATCACATTACTTTATATGTGTGTATGTGAATGTGCATATATAGGTAGATAGATACAGAGATATATGCATTTTTACAAAAAAGATGTTGCAGAAATTATTACTGTTTTAGTTAGTCCTTAGGTTCTCCCAAATATCAACTCTTCTACACGAACAAAGGAATTTTAGGCTATTAAACAGATTACAGCGGTCATCTCCAAATTACCACTCTCTATATTAGTTGGACTATAACTCTGTCACCACAACTAGCATATTAATTGTAGCTGGAAACATCTCAGCAGATTTATTCTTCTCTTTATCCCAAAAAGGTATTATATAGTAAGATACTGTACATTATTTTCAGTGTATGAATTATAAATATATAATTAAATACAAAAATTCAGAGGACACTGAACCTTTCTTGCTCCCTTCTCCAATACTTTACATAACTTGCAATGCTCCTCAGTCTGGGAGATCCTTGGGGGTTATATGGGAATGGGATGAAAATGAGCAATCTGATTTTAAATCATGATGGCTATAACCTGGAGCAGAGAAAGAGAAAATAAACTTGGATATTCTGTTTAAATAATCTAGAATATTGTTGTTTTAACCTGTACTGCAAACATGAACGTTTTTTTTTAAATTTATTTTTATTGAGAATTTTACATAAAGTAAAAGACAAGTCTAAAGAAAACGATAGAAAAGAAAGAGAAGAAATGAAAGCTGAGACAATACAAAAGCTGATAGATATTCAGGAAGCACAATAATCACCACTGATGATTCCCTTTGAAAACTAGCCTATGAAAGAGCAACTGTGTTATTTTCTGTTATGCGTAATCCTTTTGACTTTGGGCCAATCACAGCCCAACCTGCTTCTAGGGTTGCTGTCCCTAGAATGTAAATGTAAGTCACCTTAAGCTTTTGGATGAATATAAATCTAACAGTAATAACAAAAGCAACTGAAGGAACAAATCAGTGTCCTTTTTTCTCTTCCCTCCTATTTTTTATTTGACACCAACTTAGTTTGGAAAAGGGAAAGGGCAGGAAAATTGAACATATTTTAGCAAAATAGAAATTCTACAAAAACCCTTCATCTACTTACCAAGATTTCCTGTTTTCTTCTGATAGAGGCGTAGGCAAGGTGCACTTGATAAAATGAAGATCTTTCAGACAGAAGAACTCTTAAGGGATATTTCTGAGCACCCTGTTAGTACTCATAATTTAAGCTGAGTGCTTATCAGAAGTGTCTGACCATAGCTTCTAAAGATCTGACATTGTAAATCTCTTACAGCCACATACTGAACAATTGGGGCCAATCAAAGAAGGTATATCATGAAAAGAGGCTCAAGCCAAAATAATGAAATTCCATTTTTCCAGACTGTACGGTCCTGTAACTCGTCTCGTACAATCACTCCACAAATGTTAGCTCATCTTTCATTTGTATAGAATGGCTTATATGATATCTTTGCTTTAATTCAGTAATTTTTTGTATATGCTCTGCTTGTTAGACAGATGTATAGACTGAATAGAAAGCTTTGCTGATGTTTCTATAGATAACTTCCTTGATCCTTATTGGGTAATGCCTGTGTTAATGTGCTGGACATTTATAAACACATAACTAGCTTTCTCCTACATAGGTCCTACCAGGCTGCTAGTATCTATGCGTGCAGCATTAATACAGTTGCCAAATATATACATGGGCCATGGGTCCTTGATATGCTGTTCCTACTCAATTAAGTGTCTTTAATTTCTGTTCTCACATTTAATCTAGACCAGGTTATTAAAATACAGAAAATGCCAGCAGTTTCAACTTTGGGCCTTTTATTTCCTCAATTCCAGTTATACCTTATCTGTTTAGAGCAGGGACACACTGCATTCCCTCAGGCCTAACCTGTGGAGAGTCACTGTCTTTAGTCTCATTTAGAAATGGGTCTCCTTGCATGAGACTATTTGTTTAGCATGCGACAGAAGTTCAGAAGTTTGTGTGGTTTCCATCTGAATATTTACCACCACAACCAGCAGCAGCAGCAGCAGCAGCACTCTGCTTGTCTAGCTGGGTCTTCAAACATGTTTGGTGTTTATACAGGATGCTCAGCAGTTCTCACTGCTTGGGCTACGATAAATGGTGGTCAACAGTGAAGCCTTATGTGCTAACAGAATCTCAGGCTTAGCAGAAAGGCCAGTTAACTCTTCTGCTACCCATTGTGCCCTCTGTCTTGTTCCATATGTAAGCATAATATTTTTCCACCTCCTCTTTCTCCTCCTCCAGATTATCCTAGGAAATGGATGGCTAGTTGGAAGAGCTGCCCATAGTGGAAGAAGACAAAATACTGGCAACAGATAAAACAAAAGGAAAACCAACGAAAACACTCCTTAATTAAAATCTCCTCAAAGGGGTATGAAATGCCAACAGAGATTTCAGTTACCCTGCTGAGCCTCTGTCTGATTAGCTGCAACACATCTGCTTGGTTGCCTAGGATCCATCTGTATTGTTAAGAAGAAATTTATTCTGACTACCTGGGTTCATAACAAGATGACTCCACGATGGCAGTTTCAGTTAAACTAACATTTATGCATGCTGGTGCACTCATCTTCTGTGTACATGAATGTGCAGACACACGTGCTTGCAAAATGAATCTGGATATATAGAAGCCCATGGAAGAAAAACACAACATTCTGGAAGAAAATCAGATGCATAATAAATTCCATGACTGTGTCTTATACATTAATACATTGATAAGGGGAAAGTTTATAAAATAGGAGGATTGGTTCACTGCAGACGTTGCTAGCCTCTATACAAATTGGAAGATTTAATCTAAACAATAGTATATTGACAAAATGTATCTGAAATTTCCAAAGCCAGAGATGCCCGAATAAGAGCAAAATTATGCAAAACAGAGTAATTCTATAAATTAGAGAGGTGTAGTGGTTAAATTGCTGGACTAGGAGTGGGGAGAACCAGTTCTAGTCCTCCCATAGGCCTAGAAGCCATCTGGGTGACCTCAGACCAGTGACTCCCTCTCAGCCCTAATCTCGGTCAGACTCTGTGACAAGCAGGCTGAAAAACGAAGGCCCTCTTTGCATCGGCCCTGATAGTTTCACTGTAAGAATTGGGAGAACGCAATGCAAAAGTGAGTGAACCCTGCAACCATGTGGGGCAAACACTAAGAAAAACAAGAGTCATTTTATGAATTACACAAGTGGCCTAATTCAGTTTTGGACTGATTTATTTATTTAAATAAGTGTATAAATACATAAGTGGCTTATTAAGAATGCCATAAGACAGTCTCACAAACACAGGGTAAGGACAGAACATAAATTGGAAAGGAGAAAGAAATGCAACCTCTTAAAATGCGTTTTTTTTTTTTTTTTGCTGTGTAGAGCAAAAGCAACTGCCCCAGCCCAGCCTTTTCTCTAATAAAAGTCTGGTTCTTTATTTTGCTGTGGTATTCTTTTTGGGGGGAGGGGGGTGGCAGAGGGCAGAAAAACGTAGTCCCTGGTGGCCTTGTACTTTGGCCGCTGGAGTTGGCCAGGGTGGTGCAGCGCTTAGAGTATTGGACTAGGACCAAGGAGACCCATCCAAGTCCTGAGGCTCACTGGATGGCTGGTGAGTGCCGGTCACTCTTTCTTAGGCTAATCTACTTCACAGGATTGTCACAAGGATACATTATAAGAACAGAACCATGTATAAATATATTAATCAGGGGAGATATAATTAATGTTATGCAGAGCTCCAGATATCAACTATAGATTTCTATGATTACATATCGAGATTAAGAGGTCTTCATACACTGTCTGCACAAATACAGGGATCCAGCTCATGGCATGTGAACACGAACAGGTTCTAAGAACAACTGTGTACACTCAGCTTTCCAGATCTTTTCCAAAAGAGCTGGAGAAACTCTTTGCACAAATATATAGATTTGCATTGCTGAGGTATCTGGCAAAAGTCTTCTTGGGGTAAGGAACAAATAATTTAAAACTACATTAATTCCTGTATAGGCTGTACAAGAAACCTATGAACATGAAAGTGCAATATCATGAAAGTAGGTCCAAACCCCACTGTTTTGACCTATGAGGATTTCTCAGATACAGCCTCGAGCTTTTGCCGGCCAATGCAATGATGAAGAACCAACGCTTATGGGACATAGAACTACAGACCAGAAAAGGTTTATGAGCAGCTGAGCCATTCAAAGGTAACCCTGATGAAAAAGCATTTAGTAAAAACATGACCAGTAAATGGTTTTTCAGTGTTTTGTTTCCCTCCCCCTGCCACCTCTTGGATACTTACACTGTATTTCTGTATTTCGTTGTGAGGGATATCTCAGGGGTATATTCAGGTGCACTTCTATTAAGAGCTAGGGTGCAGGTTTTCCTCAGACTTAAATGGAATGTGTTAAGTTCCAAAATCAAAAATGAGACGTTTTATACCCTTGAGAATGTAAAATGCTTGATGTCAGACAGAGTTAGGTGGTGATCAGTTGAGAGGATGGAACAAATATTTCTTTTTGAAAATTATTTGTGCACTAATATTCATTCTTTCCAAATAAATAATGCAAGATATTTTTATAGGCCAAGGGAATATCCCAGTTCAATCACCTTGGTCTGATTTATGTCCAGCACTATTAAATATCATAGAATTTTTTTTTAAATCCAGGCTTTTTTATCCAAAGAACAACACTATCAGTATTGTCTTCCATATTCTTTAATAAATCTTTAATGTTCCTAATAAAATTGAGGTACAAAAGGTCTTATTATTTGGCTACTATCCATTTGAAATTAATACAACAATTTGATTTTTAGAATTTGATTCTACTGGAGCCTGTTGGGGCAAAGTGATTTATGTAACTTGAAAGTTTTATATTCCTTTATTTACAGTAAAATAGTTTTATAGGGCTATAATCAGAGTCATTCTAACTTACTTTGGAGGATTTAATTTTACTTCGTCTGGATTTCAGCAAGGGAGGACTGCTTCATATTCCTTCTTTTTGTGGATTTTCAGGACAACGTAAGACATACATTTTACCATCATCTGCTTAGAACTGTGTGCCTGAGAGCATAAATGATGAATAGTTAGTGATAAACTGCTGTATGTGAAACAAGAAATTGGAAATGATGCGTTTTACATATTATTTCCCTCCCATTTCAAGAAAGCGACTCTTTTTCTTTCATTCTGCTTTTCAGGCAAATAAATTTTGTGGGGTGAAATATTTCAGCTCTGAAAAACTCCAGAGCCTGTGTAAACACAGTGGAAAGGGATGGATTGTCACAGTGTAAGCTATTTACTCTTTCTTAATTGCCAATGTTTTTTCCACACGCAGGACAACAGATAGATTCCAACTTCTTAATACAGTATGTGCTTGGGAGTATTTGTATTAATACATGGGGCGGGGGGTAGATTTACAACTACAAGTAGCCTGCTAATCTCCAAGGCTCATGCAGATTCCAGTTGTCAGCAGCAATTCCTTTAATACAAAAGGAAGAAAACTGATGCTACTTTGTGGCAAACAACTCCACATTCTTGCTGTATTCTCCATTTCAATATAGCCCTTTTCAGCGGGCCTCAGACGAGCTTCGAATGACTGAACCAGAGGGATGGAACAGAAGCCTACCGAGACCAACTGCTAGTTCGTTTCTCTTGTTCAAGAATTATGTCCGCCTGCACCGTGCCACTGACTGCATCAGGAGAGGCAACACTGCACTGCCCCCTCCAGGTACTGTGGATTTTGTGGTCACAATTACAAGAGAAGCAATACCCTTTCTAAGATATTATTAGTATCTGTAGCAGCAAGCTTTCTATATTTCCTGGTTCATCAAACCTGGTTGCCCAGCAGTCAGCTTTTGGCCCAGATATTGCTGACTGAACAATGCAGCAAAGACCAACGTTTTCTGTGCTTTCTGTTTTGTAAGCCGACAAAGACCTTTTTAAGGTGAAAGGTTGGGCCTAGGACCTCTGCTTTATCACCTTGTGTCAGTTTTTAGATTTTACACCTTTGGAGGATGGGCTATCTTCTCCTTCTTTGTAAATTGTATATGACAGTGCACAATAATTCCCTGGGTAGACATGCTATATATCTTAGGGCAACTCATGTTTTGCACCTGAGCTTCCTCCTTCTAGCACCAAAATAATTTTTTCTAGAAAATATGCTAGGGGTATACTTAGTCTGATTATGTGTTTTAATCCTTGTGTGCCACCCCGAGTCACTGTTGTGCGATGGGCAGCCATATAAATTATTTAAATATAAACAAACAAATCGGAGACCCACATTCCAAGAGAAATATATGTATGTGTGTGTTCTACATACACACTCACAAATAGTATTTATAACTGTCACGATTCTTAAAGCTTGTTTTGTGTATTCTTTCTCTACAGGTCCATTTGGGCTACTAGAGTGTGTTGTTTTAACTGGATACATAAAAGCATTACATTTGTTAGCATAATGCAGAATATCCTATGCTCCAATGTAAGAGTTGATCTGCTGGTCTTGGTGACATCTTGAATTGACACACATTATGACACTTTTAAAAAAAAAAATTCTGTAGGCTAATTAAAAAAAAAAATAGAGTACCACATACTCGGAACATCATGTGTGTGGGCAGACCGTACTGCCTTCCCACACGTATTCCAATGTAGAAGGAATCTGGACCTTTTGAAGATGCCAGCTCTATACACGGGATATGAGAAATTCTATTTTCACTCATACCACAGTGAGAGATTAGCAGCTTGAAATCACTTTGACAGTTTGTTACTCTATTGCATACTGCAGGGAATTTTAATTCCAACCTGTGAAATTGTAATTGCTTCTCAAACAGGACAGAGGAATTCTGGGTAATGGCTACATCTAAGCTCAATATCAGAATTGCCAGTTGCTGCCACTTTAAATATTACTTGCTGTTATTCAAATATCACTCCAGCTTTCCATATAGGAGGTTGGACTGGGAAGTGAGACAAACAAGAACTGTCAGATGTCCTGAAATCTACAGGCAGAAATGTGACAGAGGTGGCTGAGCAATTCTCAGAAGGTACACAGGTTACTGTATGATAGATAAACAGAACTCAAATCTGTTTTAATCCTAAAGCATGACTTTAAATGTCCTTAACTATACATAAAATTTAGTGATTTTAAAGCAGAATAATAAGATTTCATCATTTACATCTGAAGGGCAAATTAATTTGGCCTTTTTATTCTTATCTAGAGATCTCTTTTATGGTCATGAAAGATATTTTTATATTTTCTGTAATTTTAGATAATTCAGTATGGAATGTATTGGTATCTAATCTCACAAAAACAAAGAATAGACTCAATAAAGAGAGTTAGAATTACTAGGTCCTCATTACTGTCTTTTAGTGAACCTCTTCTCAAGTTTAGGCTAGGAATGATCTCACGCTAGTTGAATTTCCTAGAGAGAATAGTTTAAAATTTCCATCCTCCCCACTTGTCTGCTCTGACTTACTGCCAAATGTTCTGAAGGGCCGTGTGACCACGAAATAATCTCAGCAGGTAAGTAAAAGCAGATGCGCTGGCTTCTGTCCTGAAAACACTCTATGGTTGCTGAGCTTCCTCAGAGGGCCAGTTCCTGTAAAACTCCCGAGACCATAAAGTCTGCTCAATACAGAACTCTGAATGTTGGCCTTCCTTGCAGAAACTGGGCCTTCCACTTAATTGGCAGTAGGTTACAACTTTAGAATATCTGGGGAGGTTCACAAAACTGGGGAGAGGTCATGGGATGTTTGTCGATATGCTGAGCTGCATTACACAATGGTGCATTCTTTGAAATCATGTTTTTGAAGTCTTTCAAATGTGTTGGACCATAAAAGAAAACGACAACATTGCTCCTCTGTGGCTCTAGGAGGAAGAGGAATTCTCTTATGGTAAGGAAGCCTCATACTGCAACAAACCCAGAATGTCCTATTGTCTGGGAATTTGTATAATCTGGAGTAAATGAGATTTTTGCTTTAGGAAGCATATATGAATAGACAATGTACTGATTGTGGAAGATGAAGAACGCTCAGTGGGAGAAGCAAAACATTAATGCCTTTAAATATCGACTCATCTACTTTGTGTCTCCATGTATTTAGATACCCATCAGACAACAATCTTGCTGTTGTTTTGGAGCATGGCTGTTCCTATGATTATAAGGATTAGGTACAACTTAGTTTAGTGGCCTGACAATTTTGAGCTGAATATTTTCATTACTGAACAAAGAGTGACTCAAGGTGCTTTAAGGATTGATTTTAATAAGGCTTCAGGTGAATACCATAAAAAGGAACTAGCTGTTATTTAAGAAATATGTCGTAGTAACTTTCTAAAAACCTTCATCTGCTTATGAAAATGAAACAGTTTTTAATGAAAAATTGAGATGTTGAAATCTTGATTTAAAAAAAAAGCCAAATAATTTCTACCAGTGCAGGAAAGCTTTATATAGATTCTGATTATCAAACATTAGATTCTGAAGTTCTCAACAGGCAAGCTGTTATCTCTTGATGGAGTAACCATTCAGCAGAGTGTTCTATTTAAATGTCTCCATAGTAAAAGGCAATAAGAACGGCTAGAAGAGCCACACTTAGTGACAGCATCTTCAGCAGTTTTCCCTCGTGTTGCCAAGGCAACTGCATCACCATCCTGTGGCTCAATGGTACGTTTTGCCTCTCAGCAGATGGATGGGCTTTTGATTCTGAGTCATTCTCCAGTGCATGTCTGAACTCCTGTGGAGAAATGCAGAAATTAAATCGAGAATAACTGCAGAAAATGTTTGGCATATATCAAGTACAAAGGACATTTTACACTAAGCCTGAAAAAGCTAATCCTTCTTTCATCTTACTATAAGTGGAAGAACTTAGTTAATCTTTCAGAGACACTAACTGCTAAAACAATAGAGCTATCAACTGAAAGACTGCAATCCCACTGTTTTAAATCATGCCAATTCATTTGTTTTTAGCATCATTACAAGACCAAGTCAATGTTAAAGTGAATCAGCAGCACTGCTGTCACTCACACAGTACAGCATGACTAAGTCTGATCATTATTTCTGTCCCGCAGTATGTCAGCTCAGCAGCGTCCCAATATTCTCTTTACAGTTCTTTCTCCCTCTCTCTCAGGAGGCAGCTTCACTGAAACATTCATTTATTGATTGGACTGAGCACAACAATGTGAAGATAGTTTGTGTATTTATTCACTATGTTTGAATATAGAGCGCATACATTGGGAAGCTGAGGCTGGTTGCAATTTCCTGGTATCTGAATTTTAAAAGTATGCTATTGGATACTTGTGCATATTTTCAGAAAGAAAGTGATGTGGATGAGGTGCTTAAAATGCAACATTGCTTCATCTCTTATGGGCCTGATAACATTTTAACAACAAACCCTTCCTAGTTAAACTTCAGTCCCTTCCATTACAAGACCAAGTCAGTGTTAAAGACCATTGACCAGACTATAAATGGCTCTCAGTGAGATCTGAGTTTTGTACAATCTCAGTCTAATTTATATTTCCTTTTGTCTGCAGGTCCAATCTGAACTTCCTACAATGCCTAAACATTTAGTTTTCTGTCTGCCCATTTATGCCCTATGATGTTTCTCAATCCCTTCTTGGATGGATTCCATTTATTTAATCTGTCAGCCTTCGATACTACATGGTTTAGCTTTCCATATCCCAGCTAAGCTATTTTATGTGAGTTCTGCTGGATGTACAATTCAGTACTAGCCTCTGGCCGTGCAGATATTCTCCATGAGGCTCTTGAACAGCCTACAGCCCAGAGATGGCAACTGTTCCACTTTGATTTCCCCCCCTCTTTTTTCAGGATTCATCGTTCCCTGCATTCGTCCTTTCATCTACTTTAGAGGTTATTTTGTTTCCCTGCTTAATTTTCCTGAATGAAAGTCTGCCTGGTAAGCTTCTCCTATGGGTTCAACCAGAGAAGACAGAAGAATAGATCTTATCTGTGATTTCCAGCAGGAGGAATTGTTAAGGTGCTACATGTACAGTTGCATCATACCAGGTTTCTACCAAACTATTTCCTCTTGAAAATAAGTCATGTACAGAGATACCATTAAGCAGGGACAATTACAGAGCAATAGCAGATCTAGTTCAAACAGGGTAGAAACAGGCAGTCAAAACAAGGCGGACGGTGCAGAGGTATTTTTCTTTGATAGCAGCAGCATTGGCACTGGCTCTACAGGACCATCAGCAGCTTATGCTGTTCTGCTGCCACCTACCACCAACCATGGCAGGTAAAAACAGCAACGTAGCAGGTGTGTAGCATTAACAGAAGACAAAGTGTAATGCCTCACTTAGACTCTGGCACCAGTCGACTGGTGCATGCCTTGCTGGACAGGCTATGGATGGCGATGCAATCTGGAGGACAGGCGGATGGGCACAATCACCCTTTATGTGGGGATACCCTTACCAAGTGTCTGGAAATTACAACTGGGGCAAAATGTGGTAGACAGGCTGCTAACTGGCACAAGGTATATGGATCACAAAATGCTGAACTGAAAGATCTGCTATGCCTACCATTTACTTACAGGGTACAATTTAAACTACTGGCATTGACTTTTAAAGACCTAAATAGCTGAGGAGCTGCGTCTCCATCTATGAGCCTGCCCTTTACCAAGATCAGCAGGAAAAGCCTTCTGAAGGCTTGGCTCTCTGACTGGCAGGAGGGGGCCTTCTCTCACATGGCTCCCAGCATCTTTAAAACTATGTTCAGCATCAGATTTGATAAGAAAAAAATGCAATTACAGTCAATGGAAGGTAGGAGAATGAAATCAGCAGAGACTTCCTTTTTAAACCTCTAGGGTGACCATGACTGATGATGCAAAGATTAACTACAGTGCCAGGAACTCAGAGAACCTATGGAAAATTACTCAAAAGAGTAATTTTGGGGGGGGGGGGGGGGGGAAGGAACCTAACACAGTACATAGTCCAAGGAAATAATCAGGATCATATTGACATCTACCAATCAGAAGAACGTATTACAGTTCATCATAAAATATTACATAAATAGATGGTTATTTCTGTGTCATGACAGAGAGAGTAATTAAAATAAATTGCCTAATGAATCTTGAAAAATTAATAACTGGTTACAAGTATTCCATTCCTGGAGTCAAAGCTAATTAACCTTTATATGAAGAAATAACTGGAAACTACAGAGTATCAATTATTAAACATTTTACTAATTTGCAACAAAAGCTATTTCATAATAGACTTCATTTGGTAGACTGATTAAATTTGGAAGAAAAGCTTGCACATAACAGTATTCACTTGTGGCATCAGTTATTTCCTTGGATGTCTATTTTAAAAAAAAAATTCTTTTATCAATTTACAGTATTCTCTAGATTATACTGAATGCATTTGGGTCCCTAAACTGTAAAATTTCATAATTTCACAAGATCAAGGGTTCCAGTTAGGCTGCAGTGATATATACACTTAACCATGAAAAATTCAGTAGTACTTATTTTTAATATATATGTACCTTATTTGAATAGACATGTACAGGATTGCAGTATTAGTCTTTCATTTAATATGATAATAAATCCACTCATCCCTTTTGACTATGAATTTTATTGTTATGTCAAAACATCACTGATTTACCAATATTTTGATCTGAAAAAAACACTATCAGGTATTTTCCAAAACATTATTAAAGAACAACAATAATTTATGTCTGAGACCCCCCACCCCCCGCCAGGCTTCTATATATCTGGCAAAATATAAAATAAGAACAAGTGCTCAGGTTTGTATTAACTTCTGGAACTGACGATCGAGAATTCAATACACAAAGAAGAATATAGGCTGTGGAAGGAAAAGAAATATTCAAATATACTGAAGTTAGTCTTGTATTTTAGACCAGAGTTGGTTGATATTAAGCTAAAAAACTCTATGAAAGCATATTATGTAGGTTTGATACAACCATTATGGATATTGGGTCTGTAAGTATTGAGAAAGGAGTTAAACAAGACCGAACAGCAATTCCTCTGTCTCACCAAGGGAGACTTTCATCTCCTAGACTGGCAGATAGACCCTCCAGCTGTGCTTTTATATGCAGGTGACATGATATTTTCAAGACTCTAACTGAGCTTACAAATCTTTGCCTTTTGTTCAGAGAAACATTCAAACATAAATTACCAAAAAACAAAGATGATGGTTTTTGCAAAAAATTGAATTTCTGTAACAAATAAATATTGTTAGAACTAAATACGTTTCATTATTTAACTACGTTGGGATAGTCTTTCATAATATATATAGGCTCAAGGAAAGCACAACTCAAGGAAGTGACAGTAATCAGAACATGGCTGCTATCCTGAAGTCTTTCTGCACTAGTGGAAGCCATCCTATACTATCTATGTATAATAAAACTTAAAGTAGTGGCTTATTTATTATACATAGCTCAATCACATGCTTATACATGTTATGGATCTCTGAAAGAGATCCAATTAAAATTCTACTTAATACTCTGATATGTAACAAACAGTATAATGTTCAGAGAGACTGATAATGGCAACAGTTAAGGAGGGAGCATGAATGTACTATTTAAGTATTAGCTAAAATTATTTTTTTCCAAATGGTTTAATCTTACAAGATAGCTTCCATTCTACTAGGAGACAGCACTGCCCCCAAATGTTGCTTTATGGATTTGTACCCCACTTCTTAATATCACGAAAAAATGTAAATAAGACAGCAGATGCCAAAATCAGGTACGTTCTATATCTTCTCACTTTCCATATAAGCACTGTCCCTGAATTTTCGTTATTTGCATGAGATTATACTGATGAATAAATGAAGAACCTTCACACTGTTATGTTTTTATGACTATTCTTTGGCTTTCTTGGAGGGAAGATGCTATAATATTCCTGTATGAGTGGTCTGTATGAAATGGGCAAACTACCTTGATCTAGTGCAGGTAGTCCTCACTTAACGTACACTGATTCAGCGACCGTTCAAAGTTACGATGGCACTGAACGAGGGGTACTTACGATGGTCACAGTGTCCCTGCGATCACATGATTGCGATTTGGACGCTCAGTGACCAACTTGCAATTACGACCTCATAGTGTCCAGCGATCATGTGATTGCCGTTTGCAACCTTCACTGCTGGCTTCTGACAAGCAGTCAGTGGGGAAGCCAGCAGGAGGTCACAAATCACGATCACGTGACCATGGGATGTTGCAACTGCATGGAATTTGCCTAATGACGGCAACTGGGACTGCTGAAACTGCTGTCATAAGTCAGCATGACCATGTGATGTTGCGCCTTATGACTGCATTGCTTAGCAACAGCGTTCCTGGTCCCAATTACCACTGGTAAGTGAGGACTATCTGTATATGCATGCACACATAGGGACATTTAGACAACTGGGCACATATTTCCACCAAGTAGTGAAATCAGACCAAATTACTACAATGTATATAAAATCTTTGAAAGCGTATATCACTGCCCTATGAATAAGTAAACCAACAAAAACTGTAGCTGAAACTGTCATGGACTGTTGTAAGACTGTAGGACATACATTGTAGATATTGTTATGTAACACCTAGCACAATTATGAAAATATTGGAGTGTAATGCATATTTTAATCTAACACTGTTAATTCTTGTTTATATTAATGAAAGTATAACTCAAGTAATGCAGAGAACATTTTCTTTGCAAAATATTGGAAATAATAAAAAAATCTATAAATGTTTGGTTAGAAAAAATATGGGAATATGAATAATTGAATCACAGAGATGGGAATGGCCAATTAGGCCATCAAATTCAACCCCCTACTCAATCCAAGAATCCAGAATCAAGCATCTCCAAGGAATAATAGTAAAAATTACAGGTATTTCCAGATAGTAGAGAAATGTTTGTTGGTGGAGCACCTACTAAGTGGTTGTACTTCTAGGGAAATGAATGGTGCTCTCCTGCTGATTATGTTTTAATAGTTTTATGGTCTTTAATGTTTTTAATGACTTTTGCAGCTATTTTTTGGTTGATTTTTGTACTGTTTTCAGGATTTTTAAGCTTGTAAGCTGCCCAGAGTCACAGTAGTGAGATGGGTGGCTATATACATTTAATAAATACACACAATAAATAGTGCACATAAAAACAAAGAAACAAATCCAATAAAATCACCAAAAGTAATCCATAAAGTTATCAAGATAAAATATAAATGAAAAATAAAATGGCTCATAAATAAAACTCAATTCAACAATAACAGCCAACTAACCCCCTTCCCCCCACCCCTAGTGGATGACAAATCAATTATAACTCAAAGTCCTTGTGAAACAGAACAATGTTTAATATTTTCCCAGATGTCAGTTTGGGGCTATTTGGATTAGAGGGTAACTGTTCCAAAGAATACGATTACAATGGAGAAGTTCTACTGCTGTGTCTTGGAGAGGGAAAACTGGAAACACCCACTCATGTGTTGAGGGTGGGCAAAATAGGGGACAGACTCCACTTGAAGATGATAGTCCTGGAGATACTGAGAACCAAGAGGAGTAGGTCTTTATAGGTAAAAATCACACACCGAATTATATTCAGAAACTCAGAAGCCTATTAAAAATCAGTGGAGCATCTCAAAACTCTGATCACATTGTTATAGTAACTCTCACCACTAACTTCAGGCCACAACATTCTGTACCAATTATAATTCCAAGATAGTCTTTAAAGGCAGCTCCATGTAAAGTGCAATGCAGACTGTAGACTCATTGTCAAGGTTTCCCATTCCAAGAAAGGCTACAACTGGCATGCCAGCTGACGCTAAGCAAAGACTCCCTTGACCACAGTCTCCATCTGCTGCTCTAGCAATAGCCTTGAGTCCAGAAAAAACTCCAAATTATGGACCAGATACTTCAGAGGAAGTGCTAGTATCAACCTCAGAGCTAATAAAGACCCACATAGTTTTTGTATAAACAACATTTCCACCTTGCTGGTTTTAAGTTTTATTCTGATTTTTCCCATCCTCTTCCCCATAGCCTCCAGGCACCAGGTCAGGACTTCCACTGCATCTCCAACTATGCCTAGGGTGACACTGAACAATTGGGTATCATCAGCATTTGATGATACTTCATCCCAAACCTAACAATAATTTTTTCCAGTAGTTTCATACAGATGTTAGATCAGAGGGGAGACAGCTGAATCCTGCAGCACCCCATACAGGAATGGCCACCAGCTCAACCTCTCCTCCTTCTGCACTATCAAGTAAAAATGCCCAATCAGGAAGGAGTGGAGCCACTGTAAAACAGTAATACTGACTCCCAACCCTCATAGAAGACACCCAACTGATCTTGGTGGAGATCCTGATTAAAAAAGGAAGAATACCATGTGATTGGAACTAGAGAAGCTTCTTCATGAGTGGACATACCATTCCCTCCTTCAAGGTAGCCATCATGATCCCCTCCCAAAACAGCATTTACCAACTTTTGAATCCAATTAGTTGCATCTCTCCTTGCTGCCCAAAGGAGCCAGGAGTGCCATGGATCCACCCACAGATGGCCAAACTTATGCTGCAAAGAACCTTATCCCCTTCTTCAGAATCCACAGGCCCCGATGACCTCATAACATGTCATCCCTATTAGCTCATTGGACTCTGCTCATGTGGAGTCCAAACCCAAGTGAATGAGAGCAATTTTATCAGAAAAAAATGTGAATAAAATCTTGAGAATAAACTTGTTTGACTTATTATTATGTGCTGAATTGTCTTTGTAACAATGCTCCAGCTAGTGTTTTTGGCATGTATTACCTTAAGCTTCCTCTGCTCAGTGTAAAAGCATGTACTTATATTAAAACTATAAAAATTGAAGTCTATATTGATTTGATGCAACATTTTGCATACATTTCCAAAATCACTCAAAATATGCTTTCAAAATTGCATCCTGAATTCTTTTAAAATTATAACTAATGCTTAAAACTAAAGGCATTTTAAGGCTCATTCTAAATGGAAGTTTTAGATTTAATGGGACATGACAGTCTTACATGAAATCTTTAAAAAATGCCCCATAATGATGGTATTTTAATAATTAATCCTTTTTTTTAAACAATGCAGCATGGAACATACATTTTTGCTAAGGAAAAAAAAAACAACTGAAAAGAGAACAGCAATGCCTCATAAATTTAACGATCACTTTGGTTAGAAAGAACAAACTCATAGAAAAAGAAATATGCTAAAGAAGAAAAAAGGGAGAGGGTTTGTTAATCAAATATGGGAAATGGATTATTTTTGAGGATGGAGGGGAAATTCCCAAAGTCAAGGAAACTCCCCAGCCACAAGGCATCAATGGCAGGGGTCTTTCAACTTGTTTTGGCAACAACATAGCTGAAACATAAGGCTATGCTAATATAGTATATTATAAATTATTAAAAACCCCAATGTACTATATGATCAGATGCATTTCAGATTATTTTCTGAATAATTCTGATGTGCTGTGTGCCAGTAATCCTAAACTTTCATTCATTTTCACTGTTTCGCTTCTGATGCACCTCGCTTAAATTACAGAGATTTGCATGTGTTGGTCACAGCCCAGTTTTTCATGAGTTCTTATCAACAAACATAAGCAACATGTATCAGAAAGTGTGGAAAACACAAGGAGTGATACTCTGATTTGGCAAAAACCTATGAACTTGCAAATGAAAAGAGAACAATTAAATGAAAAGCACAGCTTAATAAGCCTCCTTGCAGCAACCATACAATCCTGAAACAGATGTGGCTGCTTTAATGAATTGTAGTCAGGTGCTGCTTTTGCCATCCCGCATGTTCAAAAGGATCTTTTCCTAACAGAATTCAAAGCACTGCGCAGCTGTCATAAGTACCTTATAGAGGGATGCATACTACGATATTATATAATAATTGGTTGTCATTTACAGGCAACATCTCTTTCCCTTTTCCATGGAACGTCTCATCTAGCAATAAAAGATAACAAAAGAGATAGCTAATTTCATCCTCTGAAAAGTAATTGTTTCTTCCTCATCAGTCAAACAATACTTATTTCTTTCATCCATACCAATTCTAGATAGCTCTAGCTTCATTATTCTAGAATCATCTAAGGGTTGCCTTTCTCTCTTTCCCTCCTTGGCTCTTTCCTCGTGATTTTGCCTCTTGTAGTCAAGATGAACTCAATGGTTCCATCTTCTACTCCTACTGCTCCTCTCTTTTTCCAATTTTCCTTTAATCTACATCATCCTCAACCTTTTTTTACAACCTGACAATTAGCTCCTCACCAAATGGCTTCACATCCACCCCTTGAACCTATTGTTTTACCATCTTCCTTACCATTTTTCCATCTCTACATTAGCTCATTTCTACTGAATGTACAGGTGAAACTCAAAAAATTAGAATATCGTGCAAATGTTCATTTATGTCAGTATGGCAACTCAAAAGGTGAAACCAATATATGAGATAGACGCATTACATGCAAAGCGAGATATGTCAAGCCTTACTTTGGTATAATTGTGACGATTATGGTGTACAGCTTATGAAAACCCCAAATTCACAATCTCAGAAAATTAGAATAGTGTGAAAAGGTTCAATATTCTAGGCTCAAAGTGTCCCCCTCTAATCAGCTAATGAATCCATAACACCTGCAAAGGGTTCCTGAGCCTTTCAATGGTCTCTCAGGCTGGTTCAGTAGGAATCATAAGCATGGGAAAGACTGCTGACCTGACAGTGGTGCAGAAAACCATCATTGACACCCTCCATAAGGAGGGAAAGCCCCAAAAGGTCATTGCAAAAGAAGTTGGATGTTCCCAAAGTGCTGTATCAAAGCACATCAATAGAAGGTTATGTGGAAGGGAAAAGTGTGGTAGAAAAAGGTGCACAAGCAGCAGGGATGACCGCAGCCTGGAGAGGATTGTCAGGAAAAGGCCATTCAAAAGTATTGGGGACTTTCACAAGGAGTGGACTGAGGCTGGAGTTAGTGTATCAAGAGCCACCACACACAGACGGATCCTGGACATGGGCTTCAAATGTCGTATTCCTCTTGTCAAGCTGCTCCTGAACAACAAACAACGTCAGAAGCGTCTTACCTGGGCTACAGAAAAAAAAAAAAAAGAACTGGTCTGTTGCCCAGTGGTCCAAAGTCCTCTTTTCTGATGAGAGCAACTTTTGCATCTCATTTGGGAACCAAGGACCCAGAGTCTGGAGGAAGAATGGAGAGGCACACAATGCACGATGCTTGAAGTCCAGTGTGAAGTTTTCACAGTCTGTGTTGATCTGGGGAGCCATGTCATCCGCTGGTGTTGGTCCACTGTGCTTCATTAAGTCCAGGGTCAACGCAGCCATCTACCAGGAGATTTTGGAGCACTTCATGCTTCCTTCCGCAGACGAGCTTTATGGGGATGCTGACTTCATTTTCCAGCAGGACTTGGCACCTGCCCACACTGCCAAAAGTACCAAAACCTGGTTCAATGACCATGGGATTACTGTGCTTGATTGGCCAGCAAACTCGCCTGACATGAACCCCATAGAGAATCTATGGGGCATTGCCAAGAGAAAGATGAGGGACATGAGACCGAACAATGCAGCGGAGCTGAAGGTCGCTATTGAAGCATCCTGGTCTTCCATAACACCTCAGCAGTGCCACAGGCTGATAGCATCCATGCCATGCCGCATTGTGGCAGTCATTGCTGCAAAAGGGCCCAAACCAAGTACTGAGTACATATGCATGCTTATACTTTGCAGAGGTCCGATATTGTTCTATTTCCAATCCTTGTGTTATTGATGTCATGTAATATTCTAATTTTCTGAGATTGTGAATTTGGGGTTTTCATAAGCTGTACGCCATAATCATCACAATTATACCAAAGTAAGGCTTGACATATCTCGCTTTGCATGTAATACGTCTATCTCATATATTGGTTTCACCTTTTGAGTTGCCATACTGACATAAATGAACATTTGCATGATATTCTAATTTTTCGAGTTTCACCTGTAAACTTGCAGTGTGTCCCATTCCATAACAACAAATAGATACACATCTTTACACATAGTATCACATAGTATCTTCAATACTATTCAATCTCTTTCAAGCTGCTCATTCTGGCACTTTTGCAGCTGTAGTTTTGGCACCTCTCCAATTTGCTTTCTGCTATTAGCACTCTACTGAGATTACTTTCACCAAAGTTATCATTGATCTCTCCGTGGTCAATCCAAAGGTTTTTGCTCATGTTCTTATCTTCCTCTGTTTGCCTGCTTTTTAATGACTCCTCCTTGCTTGACCCCTCTTGGATTTCTCTAATTCACAGAATCTGCTTCATCTATATAATTTTTTTTCCAAATAGGAAAATTCTTCCTTTGCCACCAAGGCTTCTTAGGGATCTGTTTGATAATTAAGAATAGTTGTAGTCTGTAGCATCGTTAATGTCCTTCAGATGCCAATGACATTGGTGCGGATGGCATTAAGACACTGATCACACGAGTCCAGCAGCCTCCAGCAATAGGCCACACTGATTCTTCTTAAGTGCAGCATACTTCTTTATATCAAACTGTCATAGCTCCATAGTCTTCTAATATTTGCAGGAGGCTGAGATGCTTTTGGTGCCAGCTGGTGTGCATCTAAGCACCTGAGGGAGTAACTTGAGAATCTTTTTTAATTTCATGCTCAGTCAAGTTTAAAAGTCATTAACAGAAACTTTTACTTGAAATACCAAGTTCTGGGAATTATTTTGATGGGGAAGGAAGGTTTATCTGACCTAATCAGTACTGGAACAATCCTACAGAAACGCTACCAGTATATGTAACAAAAAGCCATGGCCTTTGCATATCATTGTGATTGAAACTATATGAGCAAATTAGAGGATCTTCAGTGCTCTTTCATTGTTGGGTGACGTGATTTGTTACCAAAATAATACATATTCTATCATATATTTTTCTACTGTGTGTGTTTTTAGAGATAATGTCTTAAAAAGTCACAATCTTCTCTATTTGGTACTGCTGTACCATGATCTGGATTCAAAGGGCAAAATATGATTCAGAGTGTGCAAGATTGTGCATACAGCACCTTATCTTTTCTTGGGCTTATGTGGCTGTCCTGAGCAGCTGACATACAATCTCAGGAAAAGAAAGGTTTTGCTTAAGATCTTCCCAACAGGCCCTTCGTTTGTTCATGCTCACGCATGCTCCAAATCACATTTTGCCCTTCAAATCTGGATCTCTGCACAGCCTTGTAAAGAACTATTTAGGTTTATCTTATCCATCTATGTACATTTCTTCCTATGAGAGCTCTGCAGTACAATACCTCAGTTTAGGATCATAACATTAAGAACCTGCGCTGCTAATGACCTAATTCATTTTTCTGAAATCTGTGTGTGATTGTGTCTGTGCACAGATTCTCCATAAAACAGCTCAAGGAAAATATTATTTGATAAGAGACTGATTCATTTCATTTTTCAGTGATAGCTAAATATATACTGTTAACCCAACAATAATTGGCCAGGATCAACCCATCTTTCTGACTGCCTTAAAAATGAGCTGGGTTTTAATATTTTCATGGCCTTTTAGAACTTTTGATTTTATCATCAATTGTTTTCATTGTTCTTCTGTATATTGCTCTGGGTTCCTTCAAGTGGATGAGCAGCATAAAAACAAACAAATGTATCACACAGAATTGCATGAAATATTGCATGGCATAGAGGGGATTATAAAAGGTAGTGTCTGCTTTGATACAATCGAGCAGAGCTCAAATTGTCAGCCAAGGAACCCATAAGTCAGTTGGAAGCTGCAGCTTCTACCTCTTGAACAGCCCAGAATGAAACCTCAATCTAACCCCCCCCCCCCAAGGGACTTTGGATAAACAGACTAAATTTGTATTCAGAATTCACCCTCAAAACAAGAGACAAATCTGTTGTTTGTCCAGACAGTTGGCATAATTTACCTAATTTCCATCAATTTACACCATTTCTGTAATTTTGAAACTGGCATTTTTACATTTGTGTCAATGTACAGATTTAAGAGACACCCTTTCCCCCCAGTGGTCCATTAAACTGAGGTATCACTGTAATAGCGAGAAGAGGAACTGTGCATCAGTTTTTGCTAAAGAAGGCGCGAACGTCATTGCTCCAATGCTTGGTTCCTGTTTCCACTCTATCTCTTTTCCTTTTTGTATCATGTTGATTACATTCAGAGCTTGTCGGGAGCAAGTGTCTTCTATTTTGATATTTTGCAGAGAGCACTTCAAAAATGTTGGGTGCTTTATAAATGTTAAAAACATAATAACAGCCCCATCAGTCCAGTATTCTGTTCACATAGCAGCCAACAAATATCTATGAGAAGCTGACAAGAAGGGCATGGACAACTTCAGATGTTAGTTTAATAGAAGAACTGTTTTAAAACAAATTACAGAGTTGAGATCCTACCCCATGTTTATAACCATTTTCCAGAAATAACTCAGTGGATTGCTTGCCAGAAATTCTCTGTTATTTTATTGCACAGTGGCCATATCCCACCTACATGTAATCCATTTTATTTATTCTAACATTATGATATACACATAAAAATATATTTAATAAAACATACACTCAAAATACAGTGAATCATTATTTACTATACTAAAAACATTGATTTAGGAACAGTTTAGTTCATATTCACTAGCACTGAGGTATCTGACTCATATAATTTATAATCTAAAGTCAGAAGAGCAGCAAGCCTATGAAAGAAATCAATTAAAATTGTATTTATGAGCACAATTTTTTAAAATTTTGCATCAAATAAGATTATAGAATTAAATTGACTTCTAGGAAGTTCAGTATAGGCAAGAGAGGGTACTACGTATTTCTCTAACAATTAGATTGCTTTTCCCTTGTACAGGTAGTCCTCACTTAACAACAGTAATTGGGACCAGAATTTCCATCACTAAGTGATGTGGTTGTAAAGCATGACATCACATGACTGGGCTGCTTAGTGACAGCAGTTCTGGCAGTCCCCAGTTACTATCATTCAGTGAGGACCATGGGGGTTGTTAAGCAAGGACCTCATGTGATCGTGACTTCTGACTTCCTGTTGGCTTCCCCATTGACTTTGCTTCTGGGAAGCTGGCAGGGAAAGTTGCAAATCGTGATCACATGACCACAGGACACTGTGATGGTCAGAAATGTGGGCTGGTTGTTGAGTACCCAGATCATAGTCATGTGACCACAGGGGCTCTGTAACAGCCGGAACTTCAAGGACTGGTCAGAACTACCACTTGTTCTGCGCCATCGCAAGTTCAAACTGTTGCTGAAGAAGTGGTAATTAAACAAGGACCACCTGTATATCAATAACAAATCACACAAATCTTTGTACTGGCTTTGGGACGTTCACTCTAAAATCTAGATATGAATTTGGGATTTGTGCAAAGAATAGTGGTTAAGGTGTTTGATTAGGACTGGGGAGGCCCAGGTTCAAGACTATCCTTAGCCATGGAAACTCACTGGGTGCCTTTGGGCCAGTCACCCTCTCAGCCCAACCTACCTGACAGTGTTGCTGCTGTGGAAGTGGAATCAGGGGAGATTCCTATTGGGGCTGCCCTGAGCTCTTGGAGGAAACACAGGATATAAATGTCAGACACAAACAGACAAACAAATATTTAAACAGTCATATTTCAAAAACACCTGCCTTTTTCCATACCATGGCAAGTTATAATTTCTGACTGAACATTCAAACATCCATTCAGATGTGAAAAGCATCTTTTTCCCTGTTCCTCCAACCTGAGCTGCTGAAGAGGAAGAGCTGCCAGCAATATGCGCTTATCAATATGTAACAGCCAGCCAGCAGCCATAGGCATGCCATCATTATATTTGCAAGAATGCTTTTTTAATACTCATGCATCACTAGGACTGGGGGGAAAAAAGAGTTCCTTTCTCTCTGCAGGTTAGTTACATTAAATCCTTTAAAATGTTTACTCTGGAAACAATCTATTTGTATCACATACCTACAATCTCAGCCACTGTAGGCAATATAATTCCTAGGAGCTGAGTTTCTTGTTGCATTTACAAGCTTGGTAGGAATTCTGACAGCCAGTTCTCTCTTGTATTTTGTAATTGCTTTTGTGAAACCCTGTGCAGTTTCACAGAAACTGGTAATGCCAAAACCACCTTATCGTGAGTTCAAAGAAAGAAAACATAGGAGGGACAGTTGAAAATGACAACCATATGAGACAGACCCAGAGGAGAAAGGAGTACAAAACTTTTTGACCTTGACTAAGTTAATGTTTTCAGATGTTTTTTTTGGCTGTTACTTTCTCAGACACAGGCACCACAACAGTAGTTTTAAATACTAAAGGGATCTCTAAGGAAACAGGAGTATGATTCTGACTCCAAGGGAATTCAGAGCTATTAATCTTTGCTTACAAGCTTACCAAACTCTCAGCCTCATTGTTGATGCGCAGACATGCATGTTAAACTCTTCTGGTAAGAAAGAATCTTCCAAGAAGATAAGCACCATTTTTTAATGCTTCTCATACATTATGGCCCTGAAGGAATGGGCAAAATGTTGTTCCTAGAAGAGATCTTTGGAGGAAAATTACCTGCTTCTCTGATGCATTTACTTCTTCAGCTGCTATTTCTAGCTCAAGATTAACAGGAACTGAATGCTCTGGAAGATCAATTCCTAGCTTAACTGCTGCTCAACTGAGATACAGATGATGCAAGTCACATCTCACTGAGATCATTTCGAACAGGGGTTTCTAAGATTTAAAATCTGCTTGCAAAAACAAGATAAGAAACAGTAAGAAACATCAATGGCTATGTGCAAAATAATTTCTCCTCTGTGTGAACAGTCAGAAGACAACTCCTTGTTATGTTATACACTAAATAGTAATGTCTTGCAGTTATCCAAGTGTCACTGCTTATGTAGCCAAAATGGACCCTCTACATGTAAAAGGGAGATATCAGTGGAGGGGGACCCTCATATTTTCAGAATTAATACAAACAGTAATACTGTCCAACTCAGATTCAAAGGAGGAGGAGAGTCTGGATGTCTTGAAGCAATGTCTGCAAATCTCCCAGAGATCAGGCACTGATTTACAACTTGTACCAGACCTGCTTCTGTCCATCTTGGCAGAGGCAGGATTACAAATGCTGCACCCAACAGAATGATGGTGGAAGCTCAGTAAGTTAAATGAGGTAGTAGTGCAAGGCTATACATCTAACCTTGGGAACCACCAGAAAATCTCAGGGCTGTACACTAGATTGGGAAGTTGAAAAACACCCCAGAAGGAGGCAATGGCAAATCACTTTTGTATTGTCAAGGAAACTGTATGGACTTGTCCACAAAGTCAGCAGGACTTGAACTCACTAAAAGGTGCCTTCATTTCATCCTACTCCAGTAACGCTTGAATATGTTGCCAAATACATACAATAAAAAACTGCCATAGTAGCCACACAATAAAAAAAAATTTCATTTAGCAAATTACGGAAGGATGTGTAAGCATAGTGATAGAGCATGAACTTTGCTCATATAATGGCCAAGATTAAATCTCTGACATCCCCATACATGGCTGGGAAAAGTGCCCGTTCTGAAACTTTGCTGCCACTCAAAGTACTAGAAATAATATCAAGCTAGATGGTCTGATTTAGATAAAGCAGCTAATGTTTATACTCTGGTTTCTTTTCAGATTATATAAATCTTTTCCTTTTACAGTGGCAGAACTAGAATCTTAGGCATACATAGCATGAAAGCTTCAGTGGCATGGAATAGATTGTATACAATTGAGAAAATAAAATATAAAATTGTATATATAATATAAATATTTCTATAAAAAATTCTGAATATAAAATATTTCTGAAATGGCTCTATAAAATATTTCTGAAGGACTCCTACTGGGAACTAAATCAAAATTCTTGGATCTGAAAAATTATGAGATGAAAAAGAAATGCCCTCATAAGCTTTTTATAATTGGTCACAGATTTGTCGGGTATTAGTCAACTTTGAACGCTGTTTTCTTAGGTAGCTTTTACTTCTCTCAAAAATGCCCAAATTTAAAATTGTTTTAGGTAATATATATTCGGTGCACAGGAGGAAATATTAAACAAACTTTTAAGGGTCAAACCATCATCATTGCTTGTAAAATTCAGAATATCTAAAATAATTTCTGAGTTTTATCTCAGTAATGAAAAAGATACACCCACATGCTCTATTTAAAATCCAGTTACTTCTCAAAAGATTGATGTGAATTGGTGCAAGGAGGTTACAGTTTAACTATTTATAACTGGATTGTTGGTTTCAACAAACCATAGTTCATATAACTATCATAGTTTTGAGTTTGGGCAACACACTAAATTGTGAATAATTTAAAACAAAAATGAAAACTTTTTTTTGCATCACACCAGAGGAGAAGGTATATGCCAGAGTGTCGACCTCTACCCCTCAGCTAGACTAATTATGACTTTTTACTGTTTTTTAATTAGATCCTTACCTAACTGATCTTTGAAAAAGTAAGCAGGGTTAGACCTATTTAGTACTTGGATGGGAGACCACCAGAAAATCCCAGGGCAGTAGACTAATCTGAAAGTAAAACAAAACAAAACAAAAACACCAAAACCCTGGAAGCACTGGCAAACCACTTTCCAATTTTTGCCCAGAAAACTACACAGATGTTCCATGAAGTCAGTAAGAGTTGAAGTTGACCCAAAGGATACGTCCTACTTATTTATGATTTTATTTTTTAATAGCCCTTCTGATTGCAATTTCTGGAAGTTATAGCCCCAGCAAAGCTGGAAGGCACCAAGCTGGGAAACGCTTTGGTAAGCCACAGATCATGGTTTATAAATTATACTGGCTGTCCTCACATCAGAGTTCAAAAATTATTACAGAACAACTCTTTCCACGTAGTTTTCTTGAATTCAGCTAAATGGAAACGTTGTGGCTGTTTATGTTAGTTTGTACAATGATGACTAGGATAAAACAGGGGCAATGGTTATACAGTACAAAAGTTGTATGAGGGGTAGAACGAATCGGGAATTACTTATTTCAGATAACATGGCATTGGCAAATCCTATGGCTGTATTTCTTCCCCACCTTGGGTTTCTGAGAACCCTGAAGCTTGCATATTGTTCTGTGTCATTTTTGGCTGGGCCTAATAAAAATGTTACCGAACTGTGGATTTATTGTTTTTCCTCATGAGCCAACAAAGGTTTCTTTGCTATAGTGATTTTTGTAATTTCGCTCTCTTGACGTATAATACTATCAACATCCACACATCAAAAATAACATTGTGTAATTGGAGCTTGATTTATCTTTTATTGTCATTGTTGTTCTAACGGCAACAAACACCAAATCTAATGGAGAATCTAGGGATTAAGCTATGGAAAATAATGTTAATGGTAGATGAACAACCAGGCAGAATTAGTTCATCCAAAGGGTAAAATGCATCTGGAGTGAGTTATGTTGAAATGCAAAGCAAACCGAGAAAAAAATTAATTCCAGAGATGTAGCTATTTCAAGTGTAAAAATATTTCAGGCATACTAAGGGATTATGACTCTAGATGCACATACAAAAACTTTAAGCTACACTTACTATTTTTATACACAATTAGAGATTTCTCATGAAATCATCTCAGACTCGCAGCATTTTTCTCTGATGATTCAGCTACTGTCTTTCAAGATAGCTTTTTAGTATGTTCTTTGATGGGATATTACAGCAGCTCCTTTTAAGTGAATATCTATGGAACACATTTTTAAAAACTAAACAGAGATATTATCTAGGCAAAGTACATTTGAAATATGTGTCACATTTAAAACAAGTAACAAACCACCAGCTGTCACGGCCATATCATGATTATTTAAGACATCTATTGAAAGCATCTAGATCCCTGGAGTTTTCATGTAATCATTAATTAATTATTCAAAATATTATTGTGACAATGCATCACCAAAACCAGCCCTTTCATGATTAGGATACACAATCTCTGCCACTGGTACAATAACATTAATAGCAATAGTAGCCAAGCACCTAGGAATTATACCACCCCGTTCTTCATAAATATGCTTTACTCTAGAAGCTTGGTTAGATATCGAAGGTGGTTAGCTTCAATTTAGCTTTGAGCTAAAATTCAAGATGGTTTTCATACTATACTCTGTTGGTATGAAAAAAAACCTTAGTCTTCAAGGTATAGTTAAAGAGTCAATTTGCCGATGAAATTAACGCTGAAAAAAATATAATCATTTTAAATAGCCATGACTGACATTCTTTTACATTTGGAAACACTCGAAGTAGCAACTACAAGACACATTCTAACATTCTGCAACAACAAGAAGTTGGTGCAGTCTCCAAATTGGCTAGAGCCCATTCACACAATCTAGCACCAGCCAAGCAACTGCACAAAATCAAACTGAAGTAAGGCTACTCTACATGGAAAGCCATTACCGTGCAACCAGTCACAGTGCATATCTGCCAGTTTCAGCCTGGCAATCCAGAGCTATTTCTAGAATATACACGTAGTGAAATCTACATGGTAGGAAATGGATCCATTTGGCAAAAGGCCACACGCAGTAGCTTGAAGGAGGCACTTGTATTTCCAAAGTTGGCCCTTGTTGGTTTCTCCTGCACAAAATAAGAATTCCTTGTCTGAAGAACAATTTCCCCAGCCCCAGCATCCTAAAAATCTTCTTTGGGATTCTACAGCCTTATTCATTAAAATAGAAAAGGAACAGTCATCAAAAGCTAAGGGACACTGGCCTTACACTTGAACGATGGACTCTGCTCAGGGACTCTTATGAAAGTCATTTCTTTCCTGTTGTTTTTAATAATTATTTCTGCCTCTCTTTCATTTTTAATGTGCAATATATTTATTATCTGCTGGTCCCCTAGCTATGAGTTTACTGGCAGCACATGTTTTTCACAGTGGCTGCATCGGGTCAATTCCAACAATGAAAATGGAGATTCTTTTAAGGAATTACTAGTTGGTGTCTTACAGTCTCTCAGTTCATACAGCATATAACCTGGCGCGACAGAGGAGTGATTAGCATTGGGTTACTGTGATGACTATACGGAAATTTGCTAATGAACTTATAGACATTTATTTATTTAAAATACTTAGATGGCCACCCATCTTATACATCATAACCCTGGGTGGCTCACAAAACAATAATACTTCGTCAAAGAACAATAAAAATCACTAATACAAACTTCCAGGGAGTCCAAAGCAAACACTCCTTTATGCATCAACATCTGAATTTTTCTGGGCTCCAGCCTCACCCTACCCCAACCTCTGGGTAAACAGCCAGTTCTCCAAGGCCTTCCAGAAGGTGAGGAGAGTAGGGGCCTGCCTGATTTCAGGGGGAAGGGTGTTCCATAGGGCAGGGTCCATTATGGGGAAGGCACGCTTCCAAGGTCCCAACAGGTGACAACATTAAAGGAAGAGACACTCAAATGTTGTTAGGACCATTTTGCAAATACAGATAGGCCTGGGTTACGGATGACCCGTAGTTAAAAACAGAGCCTACTGCAGCAAAATTCAAGTTAAATACACAATAGTTCGAGTTAAATACACAATGGTTCGAGTTCATTACACACTATTACTTATACAGTATTATACAATAATACTGTTCCAGGTTACATACAAATTTGGATGGACTTTGGGAACTGCACTTGTTCTTAAACTGGGGACTACCTATAGCTTTACCAGGAATTAATCTAACTAGCCTTTTTGTCTTTTAGCAGGCTAGACAACAACTCTTTCCTGAAACAGATTTACTGACTAAACTCACACTACAATAAGCCCTATGCATCATGTTTGATGTTGGTTTTATAAATTGTGTAAACCTAGTGAAGTGGCTTATAATTGATTATTTATGGCAGCATGGTGTGTGAATCCAGCCAGAAGTGGTTTATGCAACGGGCCTTGGGTAGAGAAAACCAGAGCTTAATACATTGCATGGCCCCAGCAACTTTGCCTTAATTTGTTTTCCTGACTCCATCTGTTTTGTCCCTTTCTTTCTCTCCCTTCTTTGTCTGCCCTGTTTCTTCTGTTAGCCTTTTTCCCCAGAACTGGTCTGTCCTGGTTATGTAAAAATGTCTATCTCAGTTTCCTCAATTACTGCACACATCTGGGCAAGCTTGACATTATGAGTTAATGTCCAGATGGTTGGACATTCTCGCCCTTCAACTGGATTTATAATTTTCTGTGAGCTTAACCACTGGCCACCACATGTCTCAAGAAAGTGCTCTTGTTTTAGTGGAGCTCTAACAAAGAGATTTTATTGTTAGAGAAAAACCATCAAGAATTAGTTGCTCTATATGCTATTCAGCACAGAGATATAGCTGCATTAGGCTGCTCTTAATACCGCCAAGGCTGCTTTTAATGGCCCTCATGAGAGGGTGGTCACTTCTGAGTATCACAGCCTCTTAGGGCTTTCCAAACAAAACCAGTATAATGAATTACAGTGAAATGAAGCCAGTGGAAATCCTGGTGCATTGGTACAGTTGTGTTTTCAGCAGCCAGGTCCAGAAGAACCTATATGCCACCTGCAGCTTGATATGGAACACATCATAACATCACAGCCTACTAAATTAAGGCAAATTCAGTCCATAATTTTATGCATTTGCCAACAAGAATGCTCCTCTGAATTAACATAGGATAATAGCAGAATCCAGCTACCTGTACCAAAATAATCTGGGAATAACCAGCATTATTGGGTCATCTAGCACTAAATTAGAATCTTTGCTACATCTGTTTCAAATGGAAACCAATTGTTCAAAACAATGATCTAAAAATAGTGAACTTCCATTCTATACAATGCAATGATGTTGAAACATTTTAGTATGTTGCGATCAGTATTTTAACAAAGGATTGTTTCTTAAATGTGGTAATGTGAGCAACAAGTGACTTTGCTAAGGCCCTGCTTGCAGTTAATAAAGTTGTTAACTTACATTAACCAACAGCCAACCAGGCTTAATGCAAGGCAAGGATTTATTAACTGATCTACCTTGGAAGTTAATGTGCCAAAAACTAAAGTGTTCAAGCTGAGATAACATTGACAAACAAAGACTAAATTATATGGGTGGATTTATTTTGGTGTTCTGGGCTTCAGATTTTAACTTTAAATAGCTTCTAGTCAAAATATTATGTTTGTGTGTGCATATATACAGTATCTGTGTGTCGGAGTGCTGTCTCTGAACAATACTTAAGAACACTGGGATTTTTTTTTTTTTTTTTACATTATCATTGCTTGTGCACTATTACTGAGAGAAATAGCTGAGGAATAAGAACTAGCCAAGTTATTCATGTGTTTCTGGAGAACTCTTCATTTGAAGATGAAACAGATTGCTCTGAGACCTAAAATTTGAAAAGTTCCAGAAAAGCAGCTTAAAGAACTTAGACAAATCCCCAGGAAACCCAAATTATAAAAACACAGTTATTCTGGGGACTCACGTCAGATTGAGAAGATAAAAGTACTACATAGCTACGAGAAGAGAATCTGGGCCTGGATGCGGATGTGGAAGCTCTGGTTTAAATCACTGTTCTTTGGTAATATCGCTACTTTATGAATATTAGTAGCCAAGGTCTTAGAGATCTTGAGAGGGCGGGCGGGGCCTGATGAGTGTCAAAGCCACTGTCCTAGACGAAACCCGAAGTATCCAGGAGTACATCAGTAAGATGGCACCCAAAGATGAGTTGCTGAGAGAATGCCTCAGGCAGCAGCAGACAAGGCAGGAGGTTCAAGCAGAGGAAGTGCCATGGCAAGACAAGCCCCTGCATGGGATGTACCATCGACAGATAGCTGAGGTGGCTGACATTGGGAAATCCTATCAGTGGCTGGAAAGGGCCGGACTAAAAGACAGCACTGATCATAGTAGCACAAGAACAGGCACTAAGCACCAGATCCATAGAAGCAGGGGTCTACCACACTAGACAGGATCCAAGGTGCAGATTGTGCAAAGAGGCCTCAGAGACAGTCCAACACATAGTGGCAGGGTGTAAGATGCAGGCAGGAACAGCATACACTGAACGGCACAACCAAGTAGCTGGCATTGTGTACAGGAACATCTGCACAGCGTATGGGCTAGACCCCCCCAAGTCCAGATGGGAGATTCCACAGAAGGTCGTGGAGAATAACAGGGCTAATATCCTGTGGGACTTCCAGATCCAGATGGACAGGCAGGTACTGGCTAATCAACCAGACACCGTGGTAGTAGGCAAAGACCAGAAGACAGCGGTAGTGATAGATGTAGCAGTGCCAAGTGACAGCAACGTCAGGAAGAAGGAGCATGAGAAGCTGGAGAAGTACCAGGGCCTGAAGGAGGAAATCGAGAGGATGTGGAAAGTAAAGGCCAAAGTGGTCCCAGTGGTGGTAGGAGCACTCGGGGCCGTGACTCCTAAGCTGGGAGAATGGCTCCAACAGATCCCAGGAACAACATCAGAGCTCTCTGTGCAGAAGAGTGCAGTGCTAGGAACAGCTAAGATACTGCACAGAACTCTCAAACTCCCAGGCCTCTGGTAGAGGACTCGAGACTGAGGAAGACACATACCACCCATAGGGGTGAGAGGGGAATTTTTTAAATTTGTTTACTGTTCTGTGCTTTTTTTCCTATCTCCTTTTTTGTCTCTTCTTTTCCTTTCTTTTCTTTTTCACATTTACTATATTTTTTCTTTGAATGTATTTCTTATTATATATGTAAAATTTTTTAATAAAAAACTATTTTTTAAAAAAGGAATAACCAGAAGCTAACACAGCTCAAATAGCAGTAGTGTAACTTGGGTGAACTGTGAGGCACCTCAAACTGCCCTTGCCTCTTCATTCTGGGCCAGCTGTAATTTCTAGATGGTCCCCCAAGGGCAGCCCCATGTAGAATGCATTGCAGTAATCCAGCTGGGAATTGACCGAGAGTGAATGATCATGAGCAAGGCCTTCTGGTCCAGGAAGTACAATTGGCACACAAGATGAATCTGTGCATAGGCCCCCTCTAGCCATGAGTTCTTTGAGCAGGAGCCACGAGTCCAGGAGGACCCTCAATTTGTGCACCAAGTCTGTTTGGGAGAGTGCTACCCTGCCAAAAGTCAAAGATGATACCTCACCAGAACCGAGGGGACCAAAGACCCAGATCCACTCTGTCTTGCTAGGGATGAGACAAAGCTGATTCCTCCCCATCCAAACCCTTACAACCTCCAAGCAATGGCTAACATTAGGACAGCATTGCTTGGTTGGCCAGGGATGGAGATATATAGCTGTGCATCATCAGCATACTGATGGTACCGCACCCCCATACTTCTGCTGAAAGATCCAGGAGGGCCAGGACAGATGCACCACTCCTGTCCCAGGCCCTCCACGGGTCATCCAAATCTGCAACCAATTTTGTCTCAGTGCTGTAACCTGGCCTGAACTCTGACTGAAAAGGATCCAGCTGATGACACTACTCTGATAGCTGAACATGCAAGTGATCTACAAGTTCTAGTAATGAAAGTCAAGAAGCACAGTGAAAAATGCGACTAGATTGAAATATAAATAGGACTAAACTAACGATGACAGGTACAGCAACCAGCCTTAGAACTGACAATGAGGATACTGTAGTGGTGGACAGCTTTTGCTTTTTAGGATCAATTATCAACAATAAAGGCACTGCTGACAAGCACTCAGTAAGATAGCAAAGAATGCCTTGAAAAAGTTAATCAGATGCTATGACATGGCATCTGATTATTGCCTGCAGGATTCTGATTGTTCCATGACATGTCTGTACATACAACAATCAGAATCCTGCAGGCAATAGTTTTCCTTGTGACACTCTATGGAAGTAAAAGTTGGATTCTGAAGAAGCAGGACAGAAAGAGTATTGACACTTTTGAACTTTGGTGTTAGAGGAGACTCCTAAGAATAGCCAAAAAACCAAACAATTGGATCATAAAACAAACCAATCAAGAGCTCTCATTTGAGTCAAAAATGGCCAGACTCAAATTATCATATTTTGGATACCTTATGCAAAGATCCAGCTCCCTGAGATGTCCATAATGTTGGGAAAGGTGGAAGAAAAGAGGATGACCAACAGCAAGGTGGATGGACTTGATTACAGAGGCGATGGATGCATCATTGGAAGAACTGAAGGGCCAGGTTGGGAACAGAAC